>OZ020190.1:32027795-33471462 GCA_963971165.1 Philopedon plagiatum | reverse complement strand
TGAATTAAAATAGTCGGTCGCCCACGTAGAATGTAGATTGTTTATATCGTTTCTCTTTTTTTTTAATAACTTTACCGCAAAGCACGTGCAGGAGTAAATTGGGCTAACTGTAATACTTATTTCAAGCAGTAATTTATATATGAATAAAGAGATTTGTGGTACTGGTTAGTTTGACATTGGCAAGCCTGTCATATACCTCCGTTGAAGATTAAAGCGTTATAGCCAGTGTTTTTAAATTTATTAACTTGTGATTATTATTTTAGTCGCCATCCTATCAGGAGGGCTTCTTTTAAGGTACTTAAATAAATTAAATTAAATAATATTAATATAAGTGCCACAGATCTTTATTCTTTTTTTTTATAAGTTAAAAGGTGTATGAGCTTAAAGTGTCGGGCTTTATGTCTATGAAGTTGGAAAGTGTAGATTTATTTTAGCTTTTATTTATATCGATTGGTTAAGTAATTTTTTTAATGTGTTCAGAGGGGTTAACTTACTATTTAATTTTCAAATTTGTCACTATTGTTTTGGGGAAATAAACTTATTAGGCTCATACACATTTTACACGTTTTACATTTTTTTTTATTGTGTCATATTAATTGCTTAACTTAAGGTAGCTACATAGTTGCTCCATAATTAGTTAAATTCGTTTGGGGGAACCTAAAGTAGTTAATTAGATGCTTGGATAGTAGCAATTTATTTGCTTGTGATTTAAGCTTGGTGTTTTTATTTATTTATTTATTTATTCATTTACGGTCATAAACACAAAAGTTACACACTAATTAAATCTAAATTTGTGATAGAGGTACATTAGCGGTATATTTTGCTTTTAATTTAACATTTGTGATCTTATAAATGTACATAAGCGGTATATATTTTTGGATTAATTCTATTTAAGCGGTTTATTCCTATACGGGGTGTTCTCTCTTCATTTTAATGACTAAAATTTTTCTGAAGTCAATTATTATTCTTATGTTATCTTACATTGATTCGCTTTACACGAGTAGTGCTAATGCTTAGCTTTTAGGTCAAGCTACAGTAGGGGTTTAAAGTTTTAATTATGTGCTTTTTCTTTTGGCTTCGCTTAACCTTTTCTTTTCCTTTAAATCTTGCTTGAACATTTAGATCTTAAGTCAAGCTAAATGGGGCTTCACCTCTTAGTTATTTTACAGGCTACGCTTAAGCCTTACTCTTTGTTTATGCTTGTAATCTTGCGTAAACTCCTAATTTAGTTATCAATTATTTTGCTTTTGTTGTACTTTTATTATTTTTATTGTTAATGTAAGATAACATAATGCCGCATTAGTTAGTGATCATGGAGTTTTGTAAATATTAACATTCATCATTAAAGTATCAAGGAACTGTACAATTTTACTTAGTTATCAATGTCCTTGAGTAATGATTTCTTTTGTTTATTAAAGTAACTTTTTAATATTATCCTAAGCTTGTTTAAATCTTGCAGTCTGGTTTACTTCTTTCCGTGGTAACTTTTTTTTACTCAAAGTAACTTCATATTTTGGTTTTTGTAACTCAACTTAAATTTTGCGATTGATTTCAAGCCGCTGGCTTTCTCATTTATTATTAGCCTTTTATTTAATATTCTTAAATTTTGCGGATTAGTTCCAGTAAATTATTTCTCCAAATATTAACCTTTTTTTTTATTAACGTAACTTTTTAATCATATCTTAAGCTCGTTTAAATTTTACAAATAATTACTTTCTCTTTTATTAGTGGTTTTTTTATATTGACGTAGCTTCTTATTTTTAAATATTTTTCTACTTATCTAAATTTTTCGATTCTGTTCAAGCCAACGACTCTCTTTTAATATTAAATTAATTAATTGATAAAGAATTAATTAAATTTCGGCGCTTTAGTTCCAGCAAATTGTTTCTTCCCAAATTTTACCTTTTTCTATTAACCTAACTTCTGATTTTTATTTTTAATTATTAACGTAACTTTTAACATATTGTTTTTTTATTTAAATTACTGTAACTAGTAGGAATTGTTCTGTTCCTAGGGTCTTTGGTAGGGGCCACGAATTCCGCAGGGGCTAAGAAGCACCCCTATTACTTTGTCGTCCGTAGGGGCTAAGAACCATCCCTATATCTTTTTCTGTGGGTGTGGAGCAGCCACCCTATGTTTTTTTGTATGTGAGGACAGACTTCCTCACGAAGTTTTTTTGTAAAGTTGATTCAATTATTTTGCGGGGGCAGAAATCGCCCAACTTTCAATTTCCTTTTATGTACCAACAACAACTGTATTTTTATATTTTGTACAAATAGATGTGTATAGGGTAAAATTCATTACGTTGTTTTATTCAGCTCACTGCGCCATATGTTTTTATTTTCTATTATGAATAGCAGGTTTGTTGTGTGAGAAGCAGGTCCCTAGACCAACTAGGCGACTTCCAGTTTGCGTCGGTGTAAAAAACTGGTGGCGTCCAATAGAACCTACCCAGCCTAACTGAGCTGAGGGCTAATTTGCAACGCGCTCTACTACACCTGCTTCCCTCAGGACACCCTGTTGTTCCTGTGTTTTTCTTTAGAGTACCTTTCAGAGTTATTTTTAATGTTCTTTCCAAGATATACGCGGTAAGTACTTGGTCAATGATACTCATCATAGTATCTTTGACGGTTTTTAATCAAACACTTTTTATTGAACAAAGTGCGTCGCAATTGTTCCCTACTTTCATGTAAAAGTAAAAAACCAGAAAGAAATATTTGTTTTGGAGAAGACCTGCTTTTAGTTCTGTTTGATGCAGCCTCGAAAAAAACTATATATTTTATCAATTTTGAACACCCTATAATATATATTTTTAATAACAAATATGTCATACGCCGCGTACTATTCCCTGCTTTCAAATACAAGTGAAAAAACTGCGACAAAATGTTGAGTTTTTGAGAACACCTGCTTTTATTTTCTGTTTGAGCCTTCCTCGAGGAAAACTGCAAACTGAGACATCTGAAAGATCTCTTTAAGACAAAAGGCTTGTTATCGTGTTTTGCATTTGTGGTTCCTCTAAATTGTTTTAATGAAAAAAAAGTATGTCATAAGCCGCGGATTCCTTGCTTTTATGTAAAAGTAGAAAATCAGCGGGAAAGATTTTGGTTTTGGAGAAAACCTGATTAGTGATTTTTTATGGATGTTTTTAATTTTGACCCCCATTTAAATTTTTTTTAAATAAAAAACATGTCATAAGCCGCGGACTGTTCCTTTTTTTCATGTTAATGTGAAAATGCTGCAACAAATTGTTTAGTTTTGGAGCCCTGCTTTTAGTTCTGTTTGATGCAGCCTCAGGTCATCGTAAAGATATCTTTAAGGTAACCTTTAAGGTTTTTTACTGTTTTTTGTCTTTGTGCAGTGGCACTCTGTAAGAAAAATAGCGATAGCGACCGGCGTCTCTTTGCAGATTCTTCCTATGTATCACCGTTCGGTATGTTTCGAAGAGACACCTGTCGCTATCGCTATTTTTCTTACAGAGTGCCACTGGTGGTCACTCTAAATTGTTTTAAAAAATTAAAAATAATGTGCCCGCGGATTGTTCCCCTCTTTCATTTAAATGTAAAAAACCAGAGAGAAAGATCTTGGTTTGGGAGAAGACCTGCTTACAGTATATTTTTATGGATTTTTATCAATTTTGACACCCCTTTAATTTTTGTTTAAATAAAAAATTTATCATAAGAACCGGACTGTTCCCTTCTATCATATAAAAGTGAAAAAACTGCGACAAATTGTTTAGTTTTGGAGAAATCCTGCTTTTAATTCTGTTTGATGCAGCCTTAAGGAAAACTATAATGGAACATCTTAAAGATATCTTTAAGGTAACCTTTACGACTTTTTATTGTTTTTGCCCTCGTGACTTCTTTAAATTATTTTTAAGAAATAAAAACACGTCATAAACCGAGGATTGTTCCCTCCGTTCATGTAAAAGTAAAAAACCAACGAGAAAGATTTTGGTTTTGGAAAAGACTTGCCATAGTGTTTCTTACGTTTTTATCAATTTGAAACTACTTGTAAAAATTTCCTGAATAAAAAATACGTCATCCACCGTGAACTGTTCCCTTCTTTCATGTGAGAAACGGCGACAAAATGTTTAGTTTCGGAGAGCCTCGAGGAAAGTTTATTTATTGGACATCTTAAAGATGTCTAGCTGATAAGGCTTTTTACTGTTTTGCCCTCGTGGCCTCTCTAAATCGTTTTAAATAAATAAAAATCTCATAAGCCGCGAATCGTTCCCTTCTTTCATGTAAAAGTAATAAACCAGGAAGAAAAGTTTTGGAGAAGACCTGCTTAGTGTTTTTTTATGTATTTTAATCAATTCTGACCCTTTAATTTAAAAAAAAAATGAAAAAGTCATAAGCCGCGGACTGTTCCTTTCTTTCATGTAAAAGTGAAAAAACTGCGACAAAATGTTTAGTTTTGGAGAATACCTGCTTTTAGTTTCTGTTTGAGGCAGCCTTGAGAAAAACTTCACCTACATCACAGGATGAGCTGGGATTTCTAAAAAAACGCACCGAGCGTGCCCCGACAGCTCACTCCACTCAACTGCACCGAACAGTCAACTCAAACTCCCCCACCAAATTAAGACTGTGTACCGTTGTTAAACCTAGTTAACCACTCGTACAATGCGGTAACCGGTAAACCAATAGTAACGCTGGTTCCTGAAAGAACCGGTTTTACTACGGAACGCAGATCGGTCGTTTCTGTTAGCCGGCTAATTATCAGGGATCAGTGGATCACATGACCTAACAATTTAAATATTTTTGTTTTATTTTTACGGATATCGACTCAACCTAAAAATATACCTCTCCTCCTGCTTCCAACATTTTAAAACACATATGATTTTTAACATTTGTGAAAAAATAAATTTAAATTTAAACAAAAAAGCAAAACATAAACAACAAAATGACATAACCAACTGGAAAACCAACGGGGAAGTATCGGTTCTTTCGGTGACAATCATTAATGACAAATATTTTTCAGGAACCGCGTTTCTAATCTTACCAACTTTTCAGGTTACCGATACTTACGGGCAACGAATAATACTTACGGGACACAAAACCGTAACCGAAGTTGACAACGGTACATGGAGGTCTGGCGTTAGTTAGTTATTAACCATATGTTAAAAATGTTTAAATACCAAGGTTTACATCGATGTAGGGATGCTAACGATACTTCGATACCTCAAAAGTATCGATACTTTTGCCATAGTATCGAGTATTTTTGGCATCGATACTTTTATAACGATACCAAGTAGGTATCGATACTTTTTTTGCAGTATCGGTATCGAAACCAATTAGTTACTTTACTACCACCACCATATATTATACCTTACTTAAAGTGATATTTAATTTCAGTTTTATATGCACAGGAATCATTTGGCTGTTGTTTCTTGAGGTAATTCGATCCGTGGCTCATTAGCGGCATTGGCGCCTTAACCAGAATAGAATATTTATTTTATTTGCGCTTACTTTTAGGTTCCCAATCTGATGTTTCCAAAAATATAAGTATATGAAGCACTAGTAACACGTTTACCGGTTTTCTTGGATTAGCAATGTGGTCCAGAGGTAGAGTATCCGCTATTGAACCAGCTTGTGCGTTCTATGCCGGGCTCGGGTGATTTTTTTAAAAACTTTGGTCATTTAAAAAAATAGATCGGCACTAAAAGGTGTATCGGCAACGATTTTAGCACTTGTTCAGGTGCAATTTTTTTTATATTATTGGTTATCTCGTATGTACTACTTAAAATCTCAAGCATGGACAAATATATTTGGCAGGCGCTCCTTTTATTTTTACATGTAACCTAGGGTTGCCACCTTTTTAGAATTGGGAAAAAGGACTTTGGAAAAGGCGGGAAAATTCGCTTTCGCCATTTTATCAAAAACTGTATTTTTGGGTTTCCTTTTGGGGAAAATAATATACATATATTTTTTTAAATAAATATTTATTTTTGAAACTTAAATCTATATTTTTCATTTGATTTTCCAGTATAATAATTATTCGTTACAGGTATCCTCAAAATTAACAGTAAAATCAAAAGTTCAGCTTTATTTAAAGTAACTATGCACCTGTTTCTTTCATCTCGCCAATTAATGCCAAAAACAGAAAAAATCGTTCTTCGATTATAGGTTGTGGTTATGTTTGTTTTGTTCTCTTCTCTCTTCGTTTTGATGATGGGGTTGATGGACTTCAGTCGAAACGCACGCAACGTCCATCGACGCGAAAGACGAATAATGCTCTCAGCAGTGTCAGAATATTACGTAAACGTTTGAATCTCACTTTTAATTTTAGAAATTATTTTAACTGCGAAAATGCGCTAGCAAGGTCGTCCGAATATCAGTTTGGGCTTTAAAAAGGACATTTTAAGCTAAAAAAAGCAGAAAGGACAAAACTCCTTAAAAAAGGACTGTCCTTTCCAGAAAAGGACAGGTGGCAACCCTAATGTAACCTAACCTCTATACTCTATTCTACTAATTGCGCATGGTCAAGTAATTAATTAGTAACTGTATTTTGTTTAAATTTAAATATGCAACCGGTAAAAAGTAAAAGCACTTTCTTGAGTGTTATTCCCAAAAAAAAATGTTGCGTAAACCTTTCGAAACCGATACATGAGAGTATCGATACTTTTTCGGTAAGTATCGGTGGGTATCGATACATAGCAAAAAAGTATCGATTTGGTATCGGTATCGATACTTTTTGTTATTTTCGCATCTCTACATCGATGTAAAATATCAACCCTACAATGCTTTAGTGTCAATTGTCAAATCCTCTCGCCTTCCTTCAACTTGTGAGTGTTGTCTTGTGTTCGTTGATGTTTTTAGTTTTGTGATTTAAAATTTAGTTTTATAGGGTTAGTAAAGGTATAAGTGCCCCTAAAGGAAGTATCTATATTTTGGTACATTGCTTTAAACGAAAAAACGGTACCGTTATCACCATAATTCATCAAAGCTTCAGTCTAATTTTTCGTTTATGTTTTCGCTACGCCTAATCTTTTACTTATTTTGATTATTTTTAATATTGTTACAGATAAATGGCTGATATCACCCCTTCGACTAAATCCTCAGCTTCAGGTGGTGATGGGGATTGGACATGTGAAGACTGTGGTAATCTTAATTTCGCTCGACGAACCACTTGTAATAGGTGCCAAAAAGGCAAAGCCCCGAGTGAGGCAAAAAAGCGAAAATTGGGTACTGAAATAGGAAAAGCCGCAGCTGAAAAAAGTAAAGGGTTATTTAGTGCTGATGATTGGCAGTGTAACAAATGTGGTAATGTTAACTGGGCTCGTCGCCAACAATGTAATGTGTGCAATGCACCTAAATTTGGAGAAGTAGAAGAAAGAACTGGTTTAGGAGGTGGTTACAATGATAGAGGAGTTGTAGAATATAAGGAACATGATGAGTCTGATGATGAGTTTGATGAATTTGGTAGGCGAAAAAAGAAGAATAGTTATTCCAAAAGTAACAGTAGTAAGGATGATAAAGAAGAACTTGAAGAGGAGGAGGATGAAGAGGAAGATGATGATGGAGATTTATCCAAGTATGATTTATCAGATTGGGGTGATGTAAAATCAGACACTAATAAAGATAAAAAATCACGGTCTAGATCACGTTCACCGATTTCTAACAATTAATAGAGTACTAAGGAGTTTAAGGTAATGAATACAAATATATTCTGTCATTTGAATAAAGCACACTTACAACATTGAGTAAATTTTAAAAATATGTATTATGTTGGTTGTGCCCCGAACATATTTCACATTTGCAAAATTGTATGTACTTGTTTGCGAACTTTTTTGTGGATGTGCGTTTTGTAAGTATTGATTTTTATTCCAAGGAAATCATAATTTGTATTTTAATTGCCACCATTTTTAAAATTAATGATTTTTATCAAGTTCCAGACTCAGTTTGAAAAGTTTACAATACAAGATAAATGTTTTAAATGTTAAAATCTTTAAATATTTTATTGCTTGATAATGCAATGTCTATAGGCTTGCGACTAGAATTTTTATGATAAAGACAATCAATGGGTATTTTTATACTAGCATAAAGCTTAAATTAACCACACATTGAGAAAGCTACCTTTTGATTGGATTTATTAGGTGTTTCTATGATGTCTAGGTAAGTTTAGCCCAGAGGTAAAGTCCTGAAAATATACCCAGTCCCAGTGCCTGCATAGAGGTTATTTCTAGTTACTTTTCGTAGGTGAATTCTTAGTTTGTAGTGTCATTAATATAATGATAATAACCATGTCATGACAACTGAAATTAACTGGTATTATGCTAATAGAATGTATGTATAGGTGTAACAAAGATTGAGGTTAAAAGTTGGACTTTTTGTAAAAAATAACAGTTGGCTAAAAATTATACATTTAATAAAAAAAAGTCAAAAAAATTATTTATCATTCCATATGTTGACTTATTTAACTTCGGCAATCGAGGTAATAAATCGAAATTTAAAAATTAAATTATTTATTTAAACATTGAAGAAATAAAGTAAAAAACTAAACATCACTTTTTACATTTTTTAGAAACTCATCAGTGGGCACATCAGACTCATCACTATCTGAGTCAAAATTAATAATAAGTGGTTCTGCATCTATAACCTATTCTGTTTCCCAAGCAGAAGAAATAAAGGATTCAGTATGGTGTATATAATTATTCCATTGATCACTACTAACATTAATGCATGGCTTCTTCAGAAGATGAACTCGTTTTTAAAATTTCATGGTAATAAAATATCTTACACTGAGATCATACAATTTTGATTGCTTTATATTGGCAGTGGTAACCTTAACACTTTATGCCCATTCTTTTCTGCATAATTATCCAAATAATACTCTTTCTTCAGTAAATTAGAGTTTACTACCTCCCATATTTCATACTTCATTCCCATACTTGGATAATCAAGCTGCTCCAGCTGCAACCACTCAATTATTTTTTTTCTAGTCCAACTGCAACACAGAACTGCTTCTGTGTATCTAGAGTGGTACTTAAGTGGCATATTCATAATTATTAAAGATGGTTCTTCCAAAGCAGGAATTAGGTGGGTTTTAAAACACCGTTCAAAATTTTGTACATTCGTATTATCATGATAGTCACCTGTTTTGCTTTTGAAAATTAAGCCTGCACCTTCTGTAAATCCATTATCATTATCCGCATGAACCACAATATATCTCGCACCATCTCCTGTTTTCTTTTTATATTCTCTGGCTGAAGTTCCATCTTGCCATGCATTTCTGTTGCCCCCTTTGCTAAATAACCACGTTTCATCAAGAAATACTGGTTTGTAGTTTTTCTCTGTCTTCTTTGGAGCAATTTCTTAGAAACGCTGTACGTTTATGCCTGATGTTTGGTAGCTCCATTAAATATTTTTGATTACCCCCTTTTTTAAAATTTGAATCCAATCCTATGAATCCAGGTTTTAATAGATCTCACAGAGCATTTAAATTCGGGTACCACTTCAGAAAATCGTCTGTGCAGTGTGTCAATTGTAACATGCTGTTTTCCAGCATACATTTTATGTACAATGTCTTTTAGGAAATTTATAATAACAGGAGTCGCCTTTGTTTTATTTTCTTTAGCCCTTTCTGAAACTGTTTTGGTGTAAGTTTCATCTTCAAGGGTTTTTCAGCTTTTTATGTTATAAATCGTTTTTGTTGAAATTTTCAGCACTTCTGCAGATATCTGTACACTGATTCTTCCTGTGTCTTCCCAATATTCTGTGTGATTCTCAAAATAAGAAAGTACATTCAAAATTAAAGTTTTTGATTGATCCATAAACTGTTTTACCATTTTTAAAAAGATTATTTTTAGCCAAAAGCAATCAAAAGGATTTACAAAAAATGTCAAACTGCTCATATTATCAAAAGTGAATGGTGGCAATGGTTCAGACATTTAGTAATTTTTTTTCTTGTGCAGTTGCGATATAATAAAAAGATAATGGCCTAGGGACTTAGTGTATCTACAGGACTTTAGTAACCATAAAAACCCCAATTTGCATGTATGAAATTTAGTTTTGGGTTACATACTTGGTTGACCAGTGATAATGTCAACTTATTGCCATAAATCAACATTTTTCACTTCTAATTTCTTGTTAGGAAAACCAATATTTATGGGGTGTATACATTATTTCACCTTCCAAACATGTTTTTAAAACTTGTTCAAAACACTAGTCATCAAGCAATAGAATTTAAACAGTTAAAAATATTACTCATTTTTTGAACACCTAGATTTTTAAAAAGTTTGGTTTTTGGATGATACTTAAATTGTATATTATGTTTTATTGTAATTTCTAATACAAAATGTGTTTTTTGATGTGTAATGATTAATCTGACATATTTAATTTTAAAAAAAAGTTGGATTTGACAGAGCATATTTATGTATGTAAAAGTAACAAGAGTATTTTTGGATTTAAAAAAAAATTGTGGTAGTTTTGTTTTAATTTTAAATTTAATTACCTTTTGCAGTGATATATTCTGTGTTAAAGAAATAAGGAACATACAAAATTTTAAAATTTATTCCTTATTGAAACATTTGTATGTTACCAATATACAGGGTATCCGAAAAGTCTTAGTATGGGCAAATATCTTTGCTATTAGTAAATATAGAGACACTTAAAAACGAGGCATTACACGTGTACTTATAGGGTTGCATTTAAAATTTTTGACCTCGACTCTCTAGCGTCACCGTCACCCCTCAAGGGGGTTGAAAAAGTTAAATTACATAAAATAAGTACATTTATTAACCAGTAAGATACACCTAAAATTTGGTGTCCCTATCTTTACTAATAACAAAAATATTTGCCCATATTAAGACTTTTCGGACACCCTGTATAATAAATGTATGTAATCAAACTCTAGTATGTCAAAAATCAATATATTTCAAAGATGATGAAAATAATCCGGTTTTAATAAGTATTTCATTTTGACATACTAATAGGTATATATCCAAAAATTAAACGAAATTAATTAAGTCTATATTGCCATTCAATTTTTGTTTGTTTCGTGAGTATCGAAAAAAACACAATTTCATTATCCTTTATTTGTGATGGTTTTTTTATAGTCAGCATTTTAACTTCAATATTTTAAAATCAATTGTAGTTATGGGAGGAAACAAATTAAAAATTTCTTTAGCCCTCATATTTATTTTAGAATTCTTGTTGCTTATATGAGACAGGTTTATAATAATAGGTAAACGAAAGTAGAGAATAATACTTACATATTCTAAAATCCATCTAGTTTATAGGTACTTACATATATTTAGCAAAAACAATCAAATTTCCGCTTGATTTGGTAAAGTTAATTACATTCAGTCTCCATGGTAGAAATCTGCTTTATTTGAGAAAAGAAAAATATCAATATCAGTTATTGGTGTCTACAGTTTCTCCTTCATTGGGCATTGTGCATTCTTTTAAATTGTTGCAATTTTTATTCTTTTTATCTAATGATTTTAAGAAGTCCAGTTGCCAAGGACAAACCTAAAAACAGCAGCAGAGCAGCTACAATGGTTTCTATCTAGTATTATGTAACGTATTTGATATTATACAGAGTGGATCCCAGGTTTTGAACACAATATCTTATTTCCAATAAAAAATACTAGAAATAATTGACATTTCACAAGTGAAAATTAAGTTTTTTATTGTGTGAAGAACTAAGAAAGAAATAATGCGGTAATTTTCGTTATTACAGTGTAACTGAATGTTATTAATTACTAAATCAGGTGTCAATTCATGTATGGATAGAAAATTGTTAGATAAACTATTTATTTTAATCGACGAACATTTATGCTATAAAGCATTGGTCAATATAAAGAATGTGGGTTCAGATATTTGGCTGCTTATGATCCATTGTTAGATATGAGATTAGTATATTCTGTGAAAATATCCCTTGTTATGCGCACAGAACGAGCATATATGCCTAAAAGAAAGTCATGTCGTTTTCGAGAATTAGCCGTCGAAAAAATTCCTGATTTTTTGTGAATTACTTATTCAGAGAGAAAACACTTTTTATATGAAAGTTGTAGGATTTAATTTAAGCTATGAGGACATGGGCGCCCCTAGGGGAGGGGCAGTCGCCCCCCCTAATCCCGGGGGGTCCCCACGGTGCTTTTTAACAACTGCGCAACTTTGTGATTTTGTAACATACGGATTTTTTGCTGGTTGCCCCCCTCCCCCTTGAAATGTACTATGGTCCCCCTTCCGCTAATAAGACGATCGGGGAAGGTTGGATTTAAATAGACCTGCGCATCGTTGGCGTTACAAGCACGACAGCCATCTTGCTCAGTGCCGTAGCTAGGTGTAGGAAGAGTAGGCTCTTGCCTAGGGGGTCGCCGGTGGCAAGGGGCGCCAAATCGATCTTGTTATAGGGGCGCAAAAATCCTGGCTTGCCTTCAGTCAAATTTAGACTAGCTACGGCACTGATCTTGCTGGTACCAACTTCATTAAAATTTATATTGAGAGCTTGAATGGCTGTAACAATTTGATTCCTTAAAAGGTCTAAATATTTGTTGGCATTAAATTTCCGTCAATAAATATCGGGCCGATAATAGAGTTACCCAAAATGCCAGCCCATTCATTGACCTTATATTGTGTCTTGCATGGAATGCTAATGTGCTTATTTTCAGTCGAGTACCCTACATCAATGGATGAATTGTGGTGTCCATGTAATAAAAAGGATTCATCCATGAAGAGAATGTTGCTAATAAATCTGTCATCTCTATTAGCCCTTTCCATTACATCTTCACAAAAAGCCATTCGTCTCTCGTGGTCTTCGGGGAAAATTTCCTGCGTTATTCGCAATTTGTAGTATTTATACTTATTTCTTTTAAGAATATTTCGAACAGTTCTAGCTTCAATATCAGGTTCTGCAATTTGGGCACTGTTGCTAGGAAAATTGGTTTCCGCCAAGCTATAGACAGCAATCTCGCGGCTTTCGCGCTCTTCATTTAAGGGACGAACAGGCTGCTCCTCATCGGCATGTACGCATTTTCTACAATTCAACAGACATCCCGTAGTTTAAAATTTATGAATAATATTCAGAACCGCCCTTTCACATGAATTGGCCTGTTTTGAAATGAAAATACAAATCTACCGATACTTTTTTGAGCTGTGCTACCAGAATAGTACCATTTAATAATTTGAACTCTTTCTTCGGTGGAGTACACTAACATCCTGAAAATACTTTAAAGGTGCACGCTCACTTAGGCGAAGCGTCGCGAAGGGAAGCGCGGCGAAGCGAAGCGTCGTTTCCGCGGTGTCCGCACACTGGGGCGAAGAGAAGCGAAGCGCAGAGAATCCACGGCAAAAAATATCCCATCCTATTGTCAACATTTAAACATTTTTGGTTGTTCTGCGAAGGTACATAAAATGAGCAGCTCGTCATCGGACGAAGATCTTTTTGTCCTCAGCCTGATTGCCTTTACAAAAAGACAAAACAAAATTTTTATCGAGGAAGGAGTGCTAACCCGTTTCCAATCCACCTTTTAGAGCCGATTTCCTACTTTTATAATATTTTAAGTGACAAAAATTACAAAAGATATGCGGCCGAGCACGGATTCGAACCAAGACGTCTGGGTCAATAAGCGGATTCTATACCACTGCACTACGTGACTGGTGCTAGGAAAGCGGTAAACTTATTAACAAGTGCCTCATTTATATTTTTGAGGTTATTACACATGCACACGTCCGGGATAAAAACGTTTCCCCCAACCTCTAGACTCTAGGGCAGTGCCGGCTTAAGGCTGTTTACTGCCCGGGGCTATTCAAAGCTGACCGCCCCCCCCCCCCCTCCAATAAAATTTTCCGATGTTTATTTCCACTAGGTATTATCCATGTGAATAAAACGAACGTAAAAACACAAAGATGTAGAGGAAAGGCGCCTAATATTGGATAGTTGCCTAATTTTGGATACTACATCATCTCGAAACTGAAAAAGTTCTTTCATATAGAATGAGTCTGAGGGGAGCACCCAGTTTGGATGTTCAGTGGTACAAGTGGCGTATTCAGGATTTTGTTTTGGGGGGGGGGGGGGTCACTAAATGGAAAGTTGGAAGGTGGAAAAGCGCCGCAGGCGAACATTTTTCGGGGCCGCGCCCAAAGTTCGTCATAAAATCGAAATACAAATATTTTTATTCAGACATCTGGGGGGTTAACCCCCCCCCCCCCCCCCCCCCCCCGAATACGCCACTGGATGGCGCCATAATATTATGTGTTTATTTGTGACAGTTTTTTGTTTCCGTGCCTAAACATTATTATAAAAGTTAGTTAGCGTAGGAAAGTGAAAGTTCGCATGCTTGTACTAGAATAGTCAGTTGTAGAATAAGCCGAAGTGTTTGAAACAAAAATATCTGTCAAGATTTTTTTATTTTAATCACATAACCTTAGTCATAAAGGCTGCCTAATTCTGGATAGAAATGTTTCCTAAAATTGGATCTCCAAACTTAGAAACCCAACTAAATGTACGGTTTGAAAACTTTTTTATCTATAGGAAAAAAAAAGTTCAGTAAACTGCCTAAAAAAGGACTCCCATATAAAAATTGGAATCCAGAGAATATGAAGACGCAACCATTGACACAGTTAAAAGTAAGCATATGGGGATTTTTAAAGGCGTCAAAGAGTTTCGTCGTTCCACAAATAACCCTTGAATTATATGTCAAACGTGAGCAACCCTTAGAAGAACAATGTAATCTACAAATGGGTCGAAAACCAGTTTTATTGCCTAAAATGGAAGAAGATTTGGTCCAGTCCTGTTTGGAAATGGACAAAAGATATTATGGTCTAGGACTCGCAGACATTCGCAGACTGGCGTATCAGCTTGCTATAAGGAATAACCTTCCTCATCCGTTTTGAAAACGAGACGCGAATGCCGGCAAAAAATGGCTTCGAAATTTCTTCAAACGTCATCCCAATTTATTTTTGAGAAATGCTCAAGGAACTTCAAAACCTAGAATAAAAGATTTCACGCCGGAAACTGTCAACTGTTTTGTGTGTCAGTTCTGTCAATTTTTTTGTACAACTGTTATTGTTTTTCAGCTTGGGTTTACTTCTTTACTCCACTCACCGCCCCCTTTAGGCCACCGCCCGGGGCTGATAGCCCCCCCCCCTTGAGCCGGCACTGCTCTAGGGAGGAAAACGTCGTCTACTTGCTCTCCAGACTTTCCGAGCGTCAACCGATGCTTCTCTTCGCTTCTCGCCGCCTCAGTGCGCGGGCTTCCATTTGATTGTATGTAAGGTTCTTGGGTGGATAAAATTCTCTTCTTTTCGCTTCGCGACGCTTCGTCTAAGTGGGCGCGCACCTCCGAGGCGGCGCGACATTTAAACATTTTTGGTTGTTCTGCGAAGGCGAGCGGAAGCGGCGAGACAAACGTCGTCTAGTTGCTCTCCAGACTTTCCGAGCGTCAACCACGCTTCTCTTCGCCTCAGTGTGCGGGCTTCCATTTGATTGTATGTAAGGTTCTTGGATGGATAAACTTCGCTTCGCCTAAGTGAGCGTGCACCTTAAAAACCGCCAAAATTTTGAAATATTAGCTTCCGACACTCACGCACAAACAGCTGGTCGTCTGATAATCGGGAATTCGAAATTGATTAAGGTGTCGTGTCAGTTTTGTTGCGAGCTAGCCAGCCTGAATCTCGATCACAAAGCCGGACCCGATACACGATGGCGTAGAGCGTAGTTTGGTTAGGAGATTGCATATTATATTCTTCGACCGTAAATAAAGATTTACCACACCTGTATAAGACAGTATCTCTATATATATTTTTTAAAATCTTAAATTTTGTTTTCATCTTTCTTCTAGTCCAAATGGGATTATTGTACGCAGCTTTGAAGGGCTTTTTTTCAGAATCTGTATAGTCCTTATATTTTTTCGCGCGGTTTCAAGCAAATTCACCTTTATGTTTTTCTTTTATGTCAGTGTTTTCCTTTATATCATAAATGTTCCAAGAGAGTGATTTAAATAGAGTGGTTTTACCTTTTTTAATTCTTTAATTTTATAAGTGAAGTAGAGCGAGATCATTAAATTCAGTTGATAAAATGTAAAGTTTATTGGTACATTTTTTCTGTAAATGTTATACTGTCAATATAATAATCGGCTACGTTAAGTGGTAGTTTAAAACTTGATTTGTACATGAAAATTTGAGGCCCTTTAAAATTTTTACCAAAGTTCAGCAGAAAATGCTAAGTATTAACGACTGTTTTTTTGCCTTAAATATTAAAGGGATCGGAAAAATATCGTAAGCAGATTTTTCATAGGTAAAATTTTTTAAAAAGTACAATTTTTCGAAGATAACTTTTAGAAAACAGAATTTTTCGAAATTCGAATTCGAATTTGTTTTGAAAGCCAATTTTTTGACAATTCTTTTCGAAAGTACATTTTTTTTAAACCCTCGAACAAAGTACATTTTTTAAAAACCCTCGAACATATGGGTACCTATTCGAAAAAATGTATTTTTGAACAAGTTTACCCATAAAAATGATGTTTTTCGAAGAAAAATTTTCGTAAATCTCTGTTTTGACGGGGACTTCTTAACTGAGAAACTGACATCATTTTATTACTCTGATCTCAAACCGCTTTGCACAAATATTGGTGGTGTTAGTTCAGTCCTTTTTGGTGTAAGTAACCGACTTTGGTTTAAATAGAAGGCAATTTCCTTAAATGTTATTCTACCAGTTCCGACTGAATAACCTTTTTTTAACAATCAATATAAAAGTTATTTAGATTTAAATGCTAAGATTTACGATAAATTGCTTGTCAACACAAGTTTCACGTTGCCTTCTTTAACTCAAGCAGCGACTATGTAACGTCTGACAAAATCATTTACTTACTAGTATATTGTTACTAGAGCGTGATAAAAGTTATCAGTGTGGTGTGCAACCAGTAAATTGTTCTAATTGATTAAAAATACATCCTTGCATGCTTATTCTGGCTTCACTCTAGCTGATTTTTATGGTTTTACAAAAGGATAACAGCAAACTGACACCTCCATTTAATATTTTTATGAATTTTCTTTCATAGTACATGGTTTGTTCCCTTTTATCAATAAATTGTATTTAATTGTAATTTTAATAGATGTACATGCTAGAAAACCGCATTTAAAGATGTAGAACAAAAAAAGTCCTCCTCTACCATTTTAACATGGCAAATGACTATATCTTTA
The DNA here is from genome assembly GCA_963971165.1 of Philopedon plagiatum. Classification (NCBI taxonomy): domain Eukaryota; kingdom Metazoa; phylum Arthropoda; class Insecta; order Coleoptera; family Curculionidae; genus Philopedon; species Philopedon plagiatum. Next base: position 33,454,315 of record OZ020190.1, on the reverse strand, counting down.
AAGGTGGTAGTCGAGAAAATTTCGAATATTCTGGTACAATAAAAAACGCAATTATACCTTTGAGAGGGTACAATTGTTGGTATGGTAAAATATACATCATTGTTCCAGAGTATTAACATTAGATTTAATTACGAAAATGTATTTTAATTATTATCCAATGCAGTCTGAATATTTTCGTTTCAGACATATTTAGATGTTGCAAAGTTAAGGTTCCTCGCAGAGACGTCGGAAGTCCTTCACGTACTGATAGGGACAGGGGGCAAAATTACGTTCTTTGTTGGGTTGTTAAAACTGGCCACAAAAAAAGATCAAGTTGTACAATGTACATACGTAAAGGACCATAAATTATCACACAAAAATACCTCAACGATGACGGAGGGAGTCTGCCCCCTGTTTTTGTAAGAAGGGACGAAATTCGTCCGACGAATCATCTTCCCAGACTAGGTCCGGCGCCCCTATCCTAATTTTGAAATTGTTTACAATTTCGTCTTTGGCTAAGTTCCAAAATCAACATTTTTGCTCGGAGTTTTTGACATGCACATGATCAGCCGTATTGTTTACAACAATATCGTGCCTGTCGAAAATTAGAAGCAAACAGATGAGAAAGACTGAATTTTGCAACTTAGGCTTTGTGTAAAGATTTTTGACGAGTTTTGAACATATAATCAAATTTTTACCGGAATAATGAAGGAATAGTTCTTTTGCTGCTAATACTCGATATGTAGTATTGAGTAGCATACTGTGAGAATTTTGATGTTTATGAAAATTTACAGTTTCTACTAAAAGACAACTTGTCGCAAATCTAGAAATTGTCATTGTATGCTATGTTGTATATAAAATTTTTAACCCGTTTGATTTTGCAATATCTAGTCCTCAAACAGTAACGGTTTTTAGTTTTTTAGTAATCAAATTTTAAAATTGTGTGTTTAGGGTTTTAAATAATTAGCTGTATCAATTTTATTACCAATTAAAGAATTTTATCTGTCACTATCGTAATTATAGTTGTAGCTTTTTAGATGACCATTGATTATTAATTGCATTCTGCACCAGGTTTTAAAATAATATGTACGCTTAACTTTAATAAAGGTAAATACAATTTTATCATGTTATTTTATGTGTTGTGCCCTGTAGTTTTTCCTTGAGAAAAATTACTTTGTTAGCAGTTGGTCAGAGATGGGGACAATCTTTTGAAAGCGGACAAGATAAAGTTTATGGTTTGTGGCCTTAAGTCGTAATTTCGGGACAACATAGGGAGAGAGAACTTTTTGTTCAAAATGTTGTATACTCAGTATCACGGTAAGATTTTAATCGCGTCCGTTAACACATGTCAAAATAGGTGCCAACTTATAATTTAAAAGTTCCCTAATTCAGAAAACGCCTTGCGGACTCGGACATACGCTGAACTGATGAGAGATGGATATATAAATGGCCATACATTTACATGTACGCGACGAAGATACATATTCCGCATCTAATCCTTGCAGCCGGAAAAGTGCCAACAGGTGAAATATGTGCAGCACCTCATCCAATACCGTCTAGATGGGCATCCTTTCCTTATGCCTTTGCACCGGCATATCTCTTGCCGGCATTGTTTAGCCCGTCTTGTCTATTCCGCGTTCCTTCGCTATTTACAGAGTCGTCCCGTCCGATTTTGATTTATGACGTGTGAAATCAAAGTTTGTTTTTAGGAATATTGTTATTGATTTTCGGTGTTTTCAGAAAGCATTTTGCTTTTATTTTGATTATTTTGTGCTTATTAGACATTTTGGTAATATATTTTTGGGCATTGTGTATCTAGTGTTTTTTTTATTGAAAAGTAGGTACACTTATTTTATTTGTTTAACAATCTAGCCAAACACCCCAAAATTAATTAGTGTTATAGCAATTATATGTTTTATGGCGTAAATTACGAATCTAGGCGAGTAGTTTAGTGGAAAAGCTTATAGTTTTTAAAATTTTCTTTTGAAATTACCATGTATTATGCAACAAAAATTACCTTATCAGATTGTGTATAGATTCTATTTTATGATTTTGGTTAGATTCTGCGTGGAAATTAAAGCTTTTACAAAATCTGTTGCTAATAAACTATTCACAATTCCTACAGTTTTGTAGAATGACCTAATATTGACGACACTGAACTACATAATCGGAAAAAAATCTGGTTAGTGTAGATCAGTTTATGTGTCAGTTAAATAGTTTGGCCCTTATAAACAGGATTATATCGTATTGAATTGTATTGAAACGTGTTTAGTAGCTTGTTACTAAAGAGCAGAGTCGCAAAATAAATACAGGATCACCCAAAAAGTTATGGTAAGTTCTTCATTAAATTCAAACGAAACAGAAATATTTTAAAAATAGGTTCAAATGAAAAAAATGCAAATTTAAAAATTGTTTAAAATTTTAAGAGTAATAGACTATAACAAAAAGAAGTGTTCTTTATACAAAACATAGATATTGGTCAGCCATATTTTTTACTCTGTATATTCGAAATTTATTTTAGGATCCCATTTACTCCTGAAACTTTTCTTTAATGCTGAGGCCACACCAGCGCCTAATGTGACGTTTAACGTGATGATGAACGAGTAACTTGACATTAACACAAGTATAGCCATAAATTAATGCACTCATTTTATAACTGCATTGTTAATGGCATTAGGCCAGAGAATAACCCACCAACGAGAAGCCGACGTCCCATGTGCGGAATTAAAGACGGAGGCGGAACGGAAAAGGCGATTCCATTGGTCGCTGGGTGGTCAGCTGACAATTTTTGACGTCAAAAATTGTCAGATGACCGCCCAGCGACCAATAGAATCGCCTTTTCCGTTCCGCCTCCGTCTTTAATTCCGCACATGGGACGTCGGCTTGAAGCGACAATCACGTTCCCGCAAAAAAAAATGGAGTGGGGGGGGGGGGTAATACCAGATCACTGTCAAAGGTTCGACCGGCCAGGTTACTCCGGTAGTCGATGACTAGCTTGTGTTGACAGTGCTGTTGTCTGTGTTATTAAAGTGTTTAAGTGTTTATTTTGCTACCTCGTGTCGTGCAAAAATATGCCTGGAAATTGTTGTGCCTTTCGGATGAAGTACTCAAGGACTAGAAATAAGTTTGTTTACGTTCCCCAAGGATTTTGAACGGTAAGTACCTATGCACTTTTTCAATATAAGTAGTGTTTGCGTATTTTGAAATAATGTTTATTTTTTTTTTTTTCTTAAAATATATAAAAGCAGTACTTACAGTAATTGTTCACTATAGCCCCATGATCCAAGTTTGTAATTTTCTTGTTAAATGAATTATTTTTGCCCCCAGAAAGTTCATTTTGACTAAAATCTGGGCAAAACTTGGTTAAGAAAATTGGAGTAATATATGTTTTGCAGTTGCAGAAGCTTTTCTAAAGAATTGAGGTAAATGCTTACATCTCCATTAACCAAAATTGCAATTTTTTTATTACTTTCACCCAAAAAGACACTTTTAGATAAAATCTTATCTCAGGTAAAACTCCGACACAAAAATAATATTTTTAAAAATTCTGTGTGGGATATGTTTTATAGTTAAATAAGCGTGCTAAAATAATTGCCCTTAAGTAATTGTTTAAAAATAGGTATAGCTTCATAACCTAAGTTTGCATTTTTTGTATTAAATACAAATATTTGTATGTCCAAAAACCGGTTTTAAATTCAAAATTATCTGGCGCAATGTCATTTTTTCTAACATTTTAGCATTTAAAAGGACAAACTCACTTTTTCTGTACCTAGTCTAAAGCAGGAACAATTTTTCCTTCTCCACAATGCTTAAGTGGTGGAATTTTAAAGAATAATATCTAAAAACTTACACCAGATTTATGTCCACTGACAATGGTAAAAAAACATCATTTGTCAGCTAGTTTTACCTAAAACTATTTAAAAAATATAATTATATTAAATTTAAAAAATTACAAAATTCGGTGATGGGTCTGTTGATATTTTTTTGTTTGTTCGGGTTCCTTTGTGTATTTCATTTTTGGAGAGATATTTGAGATATTAATTAAATATCTCGCCGTTCATAATTTTTTTTAAACTAGAGCTGCCGGCGGCTACTTTCAATCAGTGTGTTATGAATTAGCAAAGTAAAAACCCCCATAAGGTCAATTTAGGGCTACTTACAATTCAGCTCTTCTAGTCTTCACCGCCATGCTCAAAGAGAGCGAACCAAGGAATCGACAGGGATGCCAACAGCAGAGGCAGACAGCGCGCGAAATTTAAAATTTCCAGATACGTTAACAGGTCAAGTAGTGACCATTCGTCCCAGATTTTGCGGGACGGTCAGTTTTCAGACAAACCGTTTCAAACAGGAGCTGATCACGTTACAAGGATTTGTCTCCAGATAAACCGACTGACAGACAGTTGCAAATCATCTTCTAAAACGTAAAGCTTAGTAAAATGTTTAAAATCCGAGACCAAAAAAATTATATGTGATATCAGCATAAAAATACCTATTTAGTAAAAGAACGCTAGAAAAAAAAAACGATACCATTTAGAGGTTTAGGCCTTTTATCCGAAAGTGAATCGTTATCCAGATATTTCCATTATTTCAGACTATCAGCACCCTGTATATAACATTTAGATCAAAGTGTGCAAAGAATATATACTAAACTTTAAATCAGATTGATTTATTACAATTTCTTATGTATAAAATACAATTTGGTTTCTTAGTGTACAAGCAATTTTTACGCGGTCGTAACATTTTTCTCAGTGTACGAGATCCGATTACTGTCAAATATTCGTAAACACGAAAGAACAAAAGAATCGACGGTTTTGTCGCTTCTCGTTGTTGGGTTATTCTCTGATTAAGTGACTGTTTTAACATCATCAATTGAGACTTGACGCGTTGTTTTGACAACGCACATGCGTTACTTATTAATTAATGAAATATACAGGGTGTTACAAAAAACATGGGCCATCGCTTAAAGGGAGATGCTTTGTTTCAAAGATACATCAGGGTGTTAAATTTTTAAATGCTTTTTACTTGTTAAAACCGATGTGTGGGGAAACTAAACCAGTAAGGCGCTTAATAAAATTGCATTTATTTCCTAAACAAGGTGAAAATTGAAAAAATATGAAGAGGCAAGTTTTGCTAAGAATTTAACATGCTATTTGATTGGGTTTGGGTGATCCGAAAATGTGAAAAAATCAGTGGCGTACAAGTTTTTTATTAAAAAAATATTTTTCCGTCTTCTCATAAGCACGCCCCCGGGGGACCTGTCAAAGTATTTTCATAGCCAGAATTATGCTTAAATTAAGTACTTTACACAACGTAAATTTCATCAAAATTGCTGAAGCCGTTTTGAAAATATTTGGAAAAAAATTTTTTTGCTTTAGTTTTTTTCAAAGAATCCCCCTTTAGGCGATGACCCATGTTTTTGAAACACCCTATATATTACCAGCCGACCGGTGGTGGGTGGGTAACGCCGCTGCGATGCGAAGCAGGCTCACTCGATCACGGCGCCGCACAGTGGTTCCGATAACTAATCTGACTTGACAAAATTATTTCTATGTTTTTTCTGGGAAAATAACAATAAAAAATGGCTGCTATTTGTATATTTCCTCATAAATATTTAGTGCAAACGATTTTTTTTTACAAAATTTTACACTTTTTTTTCGCACTAGCTCGCGAATGTTTCCATCAGGATCCTCCACACCACTTTTAATCGTTATATTATAATCATACACACACACTCTAGTCTTCTTGAAATGTTAGGGGCATTTCGCCAAACCTCAAACACATTTCTTCTTGGAATTCCACGATCACTGAAAAAATTATTACAAAAAAATATGGTTGAACATGGTTATAAAATAGTTAAAATTAAACACCCAAAGAGGTAAACTAACCGCTGAAAATAGCGTTACAACGGCCTTCGGCGGCCTTTGCAATTGCGGGCCTGCTATTTCAATTAGAAATCGAACCATTTAAAGAAATTTGGCCCTTTAATTACGTCAACCAAAGAAGACAACAATAATAATAAAATACAAAAAAATATATTAAAACCAAGGGAAATACCTGTAATTTACTCTGCCAAACTCACTTATTTATTAGATAAAATTTTACCCGTACAGAGACTGTAGTTCCGAACATAAATGAAGACGGGTGCCATCGGGATACAAAGAATCACGTTAACAGAGACTTCTGCCTGATTTTGCGTAGACTCGTATTATGTTATTTCTAAAATGGGTTGTACTTTATAGATACACAACTATTTATGACCATAATAAGATAAAATATATGTTGTTTTAAAGTTCAAGAAATTTTACCTTTTGTCAAGCTAGATTTTTAATACGAACGTCTGTGCGCCGCCGCGTTTCGATTCCGGTGCTGTACGATTAAAAACAAGAAATAGGCCAATCATTAGAGCAAAAAAAAGTCATATATTGCAAAAAAGACTAGTAGAAAACCACCCATGCCATCATTTAAAAGATAGTCCGTAGATGTATTCTGATGTGTTTTCGACTAGCAACTCTCATTAATTAATTTGTTATTAACAATTTAGTGCAAAAAAACGCTTTTTTTGGTTTTTTGCTTATAAAACGAAAAGTAGTCGACGAATTTCAATTCCGTGAATGGAAAAGTTGTAGAGAATTAAATTACGAAGAAAATGAGAGGTGGAGCGATTCGCTCGGTTGATTAGAACCGAAGAAAATCCGGAAAAAGCGGAAAATTCAGCTTTATTTTCAAAAATTCATAACTTTTCCGTTTATGAAGATTAAGAGCTGAAATTTGGCACAGAAGTAGATAATTATATCAACTTTAAGTGTGCGCAAGGCAGGTGCTGTCGGACTATTAGTTTTTGCGCAAGTGCAATTTCAATTTTTTTATGCAATTTCTTGCCGGGAGCCTGCTTGCGTTAAAAATGGTACTACTTTAATTCTAATACCGGTTTTCAAAACTAGAAGTAAAATACTATAAATCGTATATCCCAAGTTTTCATTAAAATACAGCGAAATGGATGAAACATGCACTTGAACATCGGTGTAAATGGCCTTGGGCGCGCGAGCGAGCGAGTGGTGGGGGAAGGAGGGGAAGCGTACATATTATAATATAGACATACAGGCGCGCCGTGCGAACGTCGCATCTTTTCACTGAATTTTCTCAGCGACTACTGCACCTTTTTGGAAGATTCTTTGTTTGATTTAGGGGTTATTGAATACGAGGAATCTGATCCTCTATTCAGATTCCACGAATAATTCAAGATAAAGCTGCTATTCCACCTTCTTGAGTAACATTCTTATATTTCTATTCTATAAATAAACGAGCAGGAAGGTTGTTAATTTAAACACATAAATATATATATATATATATATATATATATATATATATATATATATATATATATATATATATATATATATATATATATATATATATATATATATATATATATATATACACATATATATATATATATATATATATATATATATATACACATATATATATATATATATATATATATATATATATATATATATATACAGGGTGATTCACGGTCGATGGTAGGTTAGACGTTTATGGAGAACGGAACGCGGGATTTTTTTGAAAATTTGGCAACGTGGGTAATTAGCTATGCTCTGTCCATCTAAAATATTTTCAGCATTGCGACGTTGCCGCTTCTATCAAAAAGTCCTAGCAACTTTATTTTTTTAAATGGAACACCCCATATATTAATAAATTTTTAGAATCGCTCTTTTATTACAATACTTTTTTGTTAATATTACCCTATACCTATCTCTATCGGTTTTCGAGATAAAAATTAGTTTGTGTTAAATATGGTCCAAAACATGGCCCTAATTACACGTAAGTAAATTAGTGCTCTCAATTCATGGAAAGTTGATATTTTGGCGGTAGTTTAGACAGACCCGATGTATTTATTTTTCACCATGAAATCGACTCCATATCATACAGGGCGTGCTAAGATTACTATTATTTCCGTTGTTCATAAAAGGGGTCAAATGTTCGTTTTTTTAAATGAAACCCCCTGTATATTAATCAATAAATTGAAAGACGAAGAAAAACGCTTTAAGATGGTACATCATATTCCTATACCTAAATCATCAAGTTTTCTTAATAAAAGCGCTTTTTTGTGAAAAAAAAAATAAAGACTTTAATTTTAAGTAACCATGGATATCAAACATCAAAATATCAAACTTACGACATTTTGACGACTGTGTTTAAAAAAATCTCCCAAAATGAACGCAGATAATCATTATTCAAACGAAGTTCTTATGAAATTATTTATTTTACACGGACAATGTGATCAAATCATTGCCAGAACTTGCAGAAAATTTAACCAAATGTATCCTGAATTGACACAAATGAACGAAAGGAAGTTTGTAAGATTACAAAATAATTTCATTAACATGTGAAAATAAATTAAATAACAAAATTAGGAAGGTTCAAAAAACAAAACTGTAAACAAAATAAGAAATTTTTACAATAAATGCTGGAAATGTTGTCCATTACATTCTAAACATTTTAGTATGTGCTTTTGTACGCGACTCGTAGTTGCTTTTTCAATTTCATGGGGATCCAGATCTTCAATACACCGAACTATTCGCCGTCGCAGTTCTTCTTTGGTAGGCACTGGAGTACTGTACACTCTTTCTTTTAAAACACCCCATAAATAAAAGTCAAGCGGCGTGAGATCGGGGGATCTCGGTGGCCAATCCCACGGCCCTAAGCGCCTAAACCAACGATCGTCAAATATTTCATAAAGTACCCTGGAAACTTCCTGGGTGCAATGAGCTGGCGCTCCGTCCAGTTGAAACCACGAATTCCTATAATCCTCTAAAGATAAATTTTCGACGAAATCGGTAACAGTCGTCCTTAGTATTTCGAGATATCTCTCAGCATTTAAAGTGGCATCATAAATAAAAAAGCTAATTTTGTGCTTTTTTAAAATACAAAAAACATTTAGGTCAAATTTTTCTTGAAATCCCATTTCTTTTGTCACGTGAGGATTATGATCAGCCCAAAAATGCTTATTTCTTCTATTAAAAATCCCATCCCTTGTAAATTTTGCTTCGTCGCTCCAAATGATTTTTGACAAAAACTCCGGATCCTCTTGTATACGTATTAAAAGGGTTTCGCAAAAATGCACTCTACGTTCAAAGTCTTCTGCTTTGAGGGCTTGCACTTTAGTAAATTTAAACGGATGCATTTCGTGATTTCCCAAAATTCGTTGTATTGAAGCATATGATACACCCAAATCTTTTTCTGCACTACGAATGGAAGCCTCTGGATATGCATAAAAATATGCCAAAACGTTGACAATATTATCTTCATTTGAAGTAACAGGTTTTGGTAATGTTAGAGGCGCTTTTAAATTTGAGCCATAGTTAATGAAATTATTTTGTAATCTTACAAACTTCCTTTCGTTCATTTGTGTCAATTCAGGATACATTTGGTTAAATTTTCTGCAAGTTCTGGCAATGATTTGATCACATTGTCCGTGTAAAATAAATAATTTCATAAGAACTTCGTTTGAATAATGATTATCTGCGTTCATTTTGGGAGATTTTTTTAAACACAGTCGTCAAAATGTCGTAAGTTTGATATTTTGATGTTTGATATCCATGGTTACTTAAAATTAAAGTCTTTATTTTTTTTTTCACAAAAAAGCGCTTTTATTAAGAAAACTTGATGATTTAGGTATAGGAATATGATGTACCATCTTAAAGCGTTTTTCTTCGTCTTTCAATTTATTGATTAATATACAGGGGGTTTCATTTAAAAAAACGAACATTTGACCCCTTTTATGAACAACGGAAATAATAGTAATCTTAGCACGCCCTGTATGATATGGAGTCGATTTCATGGTGAAAAATAAATACATCGGGTCTGTCTAAACTACCGCCAAAATATCAACTTTCCATGAATTGAGAGCACTAATTTACTTACGTGTAATTAGGGCCATGTTTTGGACCATATTTAACACAAACTAATTTTTATCTCGAAAACCGATAGAGATAGGTATAGGGTAATATTAACAAAAAAGTATTGTAATAAAAGAGCGATTCTAAAAATTTATTAATATATGGGGTGTTCCATTTAAAAAAATAAAGTTGCTAGGACTTTTTGATAGAAGCGGCAACGTCGCAATGCTGAAAATATTTTAGATGGACAGAGCATAGCTAATTACCCACGTTGCCAAATTTTCAAAAAAATCCCGCGTTCCGTTCTCCATAAACGTCTAACCTACCATCGACCGTGAATCACCCTGTATATATATATATATATATATATATATATATACGTTTGACATTTTATCTCTGTTGACAGGTAACAAAATGTCACTTTTTATGAAATTACTTTTTTCCCCGGGAAAAAAGTGAGTACTTTTTTCCCGGATACACATAAGTAGAGGTAGATATTTAAATTTAGAATATTTTATTACACAAAAGTTACATTTCCTTCAGACATTTTTTAACTGTATATTATTCCAAATAACTACTAAACAACCACTAAGTTTGCAATTTTTAAATCAAATCACAGAATTAAAATGACAGATGTTTGATTACTTTATAGGTTTCCTTAGCAACGCAGGTCTAATTGTCGCTATAAGTACAACAGCCTACCAGTTTAAACATTCAAATTTCGCATCGATAATTTTCTGACTTTAATATATTGTAATAATAGGTTTTTTCCTCGGTTTTTTTCAATATTAAATCGTCGTTTTTCCCGTCGCAGAAAAACATAGTGTATTATACACGGGAAAAATATTAGATTTTAGCTCTCGGTTTTTTGTCTCCCTCCGCTTCGCGTCGAGAGACAACACAACCTCGAGCTAAAATTTAATACTTTTTTCCCCTTGTATAATAAATAACTATTTTTTTTCACAAAAGTGTTTTATTAATATGATTAAAAATGGATGATAAACAACATGTCCGTCATTGCGCCGAATACATTCGTTATAAAATTCGCCTTCTTTTTGGAAGGTCCGCATAGTTTGTTTCATTTTCTTCGATCTGCTCGCTATCTATTAAACTATCAAAGTCAGAATCATCGTCGGATGCAGATTGATCAATCAGATCGAAAAGTACAACTCACAGCTCCAAACGCTCTGTAGCATCTAACCGTTGGCGTTGCTTTCTCTTCTATTCGTTTGAATCCCAAGGCAACAGCTGTACCCATACCACCGAACAATAGAAGAGAGAGGGAGGGGGCGCATTAGACGGTTACACATACATATATGTCTCGTCTCTTCTAATCCTTAGACCACTCCGAAATCCGGAATAGTAGCTTTATCTTGAATTATTCGTGGAATCTGAATAGAGAATCAGAGTCCTCGTATTCAGGAACCCCAAAATCAAAAAAAGAATCTTCCAAAAAGCTGCAGTAGTCGCTGAGAAAAGCCAGTGAAAAAATGCGACGCTTCGCACGGCCCGCCTGTATGTCTATACATATACGCTTCCCCTCCTTACCCCACCACTCGCTCGCTCGCGCGCCCAAGGCCATTTACACCGATGTTCAAGTGCATGTTTCATCCATTTCGCTGTATTTTAATGAAAACTTGGGATATACGATTTATAGTATTTTACTTCTAGTTTTGAAAACCGGTATTAGAATTACCTACAATAGGACCATTTTAACGCAAGCAGGCTCCCGGCAAAAAAATGCATAAAAAAATTGAAATTGCACTTGCGCAAAAACTAATGGCCCGACAGCACCTGCCTTGCGCACACTTAAAGTTGATATAATTATCTACTTCTGTGCCAAATTTCAGCTCTTAATCTTCATAAATGAAAAAGTTATGAATTTTTCAAAATTAAGCTCAATTTTCCGATTTTTCCCGATTTTCTTTGGTTCTAATTAACCGATCGGATCGCTCCACCTCTTATTTTCTTCGTAATTTAATTCTCTACAACTTTTCCATTTACGGAATTGAAATTCTTGGAGTAGTTATCGTTTTATAACCAAAAAAACAAAAAAAAACGTTTTTTTGCACTAAAATGTTAATAACAAATTAATTAATGAGAGTTGCGAGTCGAAAACACATCAGAATATATCTACGGAGTGTCTTTCAAATGATGGCACAGGTGGCTTTCTACTAGTCTTTTTTCACACAAAAAGCTCTAATGGTTGGCCTAAAAGTACAGGTCTGGGTGTTTGTGACTGTCAGTCTGAATGGCGCGTGTGCATGGTGAATGCGTGTCGAATGAAGGAAGGTGATAGAGGAATTATTCCTCGACCGAGGAGGTACCACCCCACACACCCTCTTAAAGGGCTGGTCAAATCCTTAGGGATGTTTCCAGCATTGGGGGTGTGAGTCGGTTGCGGGATATACAACCCACGGTACCTTAGTATTCAGGCTTGCTGCCTTCGTGGGTTGTAAGAAAAAAAAAGTCAAATTGAGTTACATTTAAAAAAAATGTCACAACAACTAGCCAAATACATCAAAGTACCTAAGATCACCTGGTACAGTGGTAATAGTAAATTACATAATACAAATATCCCGTTTACAACTTTCAACATAAAGTAGAGATAGCAACAATCTCGGCAACAAGACACATAAGTTATATTCATATAAACTTAACTGTCCAACTATCCAGCTTGTCTAAAAAATAATTATCAACAGATTAGTATGCATTCAAGCGTGGGTCCAGGGGTTATGACCCCCCCCCCCCCAAATCATCAATAATACATATAACTGGTAAAAAATAAATATAAAATATATTGCCTGAATAACACCACCGCCAGACCCCCCCCCCCCCCCCAACGAAGTTACCACATAACAGATACTTTTTGAGGAATAATACGCTTATTTAATTTTATACGATATCTCTGGAATATTAGGTTTGGGCAGGGGCAGCTGGTACATACGGGCTGCAGAGCTGCAGAACCACCAAAAATTTTGAGTTATGCTCTTGCATTAAAGTACCGTAAATTTTATTAAAGCCTAATCGAAAATATTTTTACAACAGCCTACTCTGCCGCAAGGAACTAAATTTTTAAAATTTTGAATTATCAATTTATTGTTTTAAGTACCTTTTAACTATTATATATTTTTCGAAAATCTTAGAAAAAACTAAATCAATACACTGCAAAATATATAGAGTGCCTCGCTGAAAACAATAAACCCAACTTTGGTTTATTTTTAAGAAATGGGGGTACCTACCAGTAAAAAATCTGACCCACTGGATTTTACGAAAAAAATCTATAAGAATCCGTTTTTACCTTTTCGATAAGTTAGCAGATAGCTGAGATATGAGGTGTTTTAACATTAAAAATTTTTGATTTCACGCTGTATCATATAAACTAAGAGGGCTATGAAAATTCTCTTTACAGTATCTCTCGTTTTTCGACAAAGCAGCACAGTGTTGCGAAAACTGCATCCCTCTTCTTTACTAATAAATAAATAAGGCTGACCACTTGAATGCCACACTAGTGGCGGCGTACATAAACAACTACGTATAAGTGATAATAATACTTTATATAATATATATCTAATACTTACCCGGTTAGAATTAGAAATCCGGATTGGCACGGCTAAACACTTGCAGCATGGTGTATGTCTCTAAAGTCGCTTCCCTAAGTGATGTCCGATGCGGCAAAAAAATGTTTTTATATAAAGAAAACGACCGTTCGACATCTACAGATGTTATATTTGCGTAGTTGAAATGATCTCTGAACTTATTTAACAGATCCGTATCGGCACTGTTAGTATAAATATGTCTTAGTCTGGTAAAATCTGGATTTTTTCTTATTACACTGTAAAATTTTTCTCCAACACAAATACCTATCTCGTCATTTATTGTCTGTAGCACTTTCTGCACATCATCTACTATTTGCAAGGATTCATCACCATTTCACCAATATAATGAAGTCGTTCGCGCACAGCCGGTAAATGTCTTTGCAACGTAGTTCGGCCAGGCAATTTCTATTTAGGATTATATTTCTTCCAAAACTGACGAAATGGTTCTTTATTTAATCCTAAATAACGGCACATAACACGAACGCAGCATAATAAGTAAATCGAAAAGAAATTGTATATAAGGGCGTTTGCCCCTCTTTTCAATGAATGTGTTGCCCTCTTTCCATGCCTTATGCATAAAGATTTCTTAAAGGTCAATAAGCTTCGCTGACAAGCCACACATATTCTTTGCGACCCATTATATTTTAAATCAGTAAATTCCCATATAAACCTTCTAACACTGTGCGCAAACAGTCGCGTGTTACTGCACACTTTCGGCATATTACGAACTACCAAACTCACAGCAATGCGATAGAAAAATAGAATCAACCAGTGGCAAAGCTAAACTGAATTGCTGCTGCGGCCGAGTTCCCCGCGATGTAATGCTACTGGCGCGGCACTCACGGTGGGCAGCCTTACTAAGTGAGATGAAATTGCGACACCCTGTACATACCGACTGCTCAAGATATTTTATTATATATTAATATTTTATTAATATTATTATTTTTCGACAATTAAACTATTATTAGTGAACATGTCCAAATAATTTTAAACAAGCTAATAACCGCAAAGCGAAAATCCAAAATTAGTCTTCCAGTCTCTGGAGTTTTAAAAACGTACGGCTTTCGTACGAATCGGCTAGCGTCGAGACGCGAGGCGTCTTGGTGCCAAAATCTAAATATAAGAGTTGTTCCTATAGGAAGGGGCAGCGTATACGTGGGCCTTGGGTCATGAATGTCTGGATTTTGCAGTTTTAAGTGTTACCAATTTGGTACGCCGGGTCCGTGCTGGAAAACTCCGATAACTTTTCGGTAAGTTTCCGTTGTTTGTTTTTTTTTTTTGGATCTGTATTTTCTTCTATATTTTTTGTGTCCTAAGAGTGTTATTTTTTGTAAAATCCATAATACCTACTTGGTTGGCCTCAAATGTACTTATTACTCATTGCTTCAGTTTGTGCCGTATTGTGTTCTGTATTAAAATAACTTGTTGGAGATTTACACGAGTTACGAGAGTTGTTTCTTTGCAAATTTTTCTAAAATTAAGTCAAAAACGTTTTCTTTGCATTTTAGTTTTGGTATTTTATATCAAACAGCGTTTTCTTTTATACAGGGTAACTTTTTTTTAAAGTGTTACAAGGCGATATCTCGCAAACGGTTTAAAATACTTTCATCATTTGGAATTTTAAATAGTATGACGAAAATTCGAATCTACGTAAAAAACTACTCGTGTATTTTTTTTTTGATTTGCTCTTTCGTTTACGGAATTATGGTTAACTAATTTAATTAAATTTAAAAAAAATATATAGATATCTATATTATAAATTTTACCAATAAATCAAGTTCACTTATTTCAGAATTATTAATCGTTTCCATGGAAATGCCTTGTTTTTACCTTAATCAGTTGAGAATTTTGACGTTTTAACGATTAGGTATTTCTCAGTTTATTGCTTAATTAAAGATGGTAGCGAATTTTAATGTGCAAGTTGATATTTTGTTAATGCTGGGGGAGTGCACAAAAAACTATAGAGAAGCTGCACCAGTATGGGCAATTAACTGGCCTGTTGCGTCCCCGGATTTAACCCCCTTGACTTTTTCTTGTGGGTTTTATAAAGGACAAAATGATCGTGACTGCACCTTCAACTTTAACTGTGGATTTATAAACTCAGTTGAGGTTCAGTTGAAGTTGAGGTTCAAGATAAATAAACGCAAACGCGTACTTGCGTTTATAAACTAAGTTCAGCTCAGTTCAGAAGTTTCCATTACGCTGGCGTAAAGTTCGAGATAACCAAATTTTATGTTCGCAGTTGGTGCAGTTGGGCTCCCACCAATCAAAACGCAGAATTAATATTCGTAATGGCGAAGCCACCCGACTTCTGCCGATCATTTTGTAAACAAAACAACAAACCCTTTTATTTTCTTTGCAAAACAATTGTTTGGCCGTTTGGATTGTCTGTGTGTTTCCATATTTTTTTCCAAATATCGCGATTGTGGATTGTGTGCTTTTTATTTTTATTAAATCTGTTTATGATGTCAGTTGTCATTAATGTCACTTTACCCCGGACCAATGAAATGAAAGCGGCGAACTGAGTTTATAAATGGCCCAAAAAGCTCAACTGCGAACTTCAACTGCACGAACTGCGAACCTCAACCTCAACTGAACCTCAACTGAGTTTATAAATCCACCTTAAATGATATGAAAGACCGAATCCGCTTTGCCTGCTTTTTGCCTGCTTATTAGTGATACCTGAAATGTTACAGCGGGTACGAAATTCATTAAGAAAAAGAGTACGAAAGTGTTTGGCAGTTGAAAGATGACATTTCGAACAACTTCTCAAGCACGACAGACGATAAATAGGTTGAAATTAAATGGTAATTATTTTTTTTTATTGTATAACCTAATAAAGCATAATTCCATAACCGAAAGAGCAAATCAAAAAAAAAATTGTACTTACACATAAGTTTTCTACGTAGATTCGAATTTTACCCCACCCCTAAAAATAGAGAGAGAAGGTAAATGTTAAAAATATGTTTAGATATGTCCCCCCATCTCCCTATTAACCCACCAAAATTTTACGAAAATATTTTAAACAGTTTTCGAGATATCGCCTTGTAACATTTTAAAAATCTCACCCTGTATATTCTATGAAGTTTTTTTTATTCGGTGTTAAATTTGTAAATTGTTATGCATAATATTTTCATCAATATGAGTGTTAAAGAAATTTAAACCCTAGACTTTTAACATAAAACAGTGGCGGACAAGGAATTTTGAGGACTTAAAGTGTCACCTATTTCCGGATTTTTTTCTCTATTATTACAAGTTCCGACAACTATCATGGGGTATTGTTAAATAGTTCTGTCGAAACGCTTAACAAAAAAAAACAAATTTTTGATTACACGGTATACAAGAGGAGGGTAGGGAATCTCATATACGTATTACTACTATATTGTTAGCATCCAAATTACCCCTTGTTAAAATTTGAAGCAAATATGTTTGGTGTTGTACCACGTGATGTACCAGCACTTTTGACGGAACTGTCGGGGCTTTCTTCACGCAGACCCTCATTATTGCAAAAACAGTGCTTAATAGTTCTAAAGGAGCTTTACAGTACTTTAGGATTTTCGAGGCTAGAACCAAAAAAATTGTATTACATGTTTTGTGCTTTTAGGGAAGTAAAAAATTCAACAACAAAATGTCATTATCTTTATGTAGAGCTGTAGAACTATGGCAGCACTTACGGGAACACATGAATTAAACCAGTACTCTTGTTAAAAAATATTTTATGGGGGCCAACTTCACCCTTTTTTAACAGTCAAAAATTTAAGTTGTAAACAACAAAATACTATTCTAATTCTACAGAACAATAGAACTATTGCAGCCCCTACGGGAACTTAGTTTTAAACCAGAGCTCTTGTTAGAAAATATAACAGTCTAAAATTTAAGTTGTAAACAACAAAGTACCATTCTAATTCTACAGAACTGTAAAACTAATATTGCAGCACTAACGGGAACTCATAAGTTTTAAACCAGAACTCTTGTTAAAAAATATATATAAACTTCACATTTTTTGAACACTCAAAAATTTAAGTTGTAAATAATAAAATACAGAAATTAGTGCTGCAATAGTCTACAGTTCTGTTGAATTAGAATGGTATTTTCTTGTTTATAACTTAAATTTTTAAGTGCTAAAGAAATGTGAAGTTGGCCCCCATGAAATATTTTTTAACCGGAGTTCTGGTTCAAAACTCACGTTTCCGTTAGTGCTGCCATAGTTCTACAGTTCTGCATAAAGTTAATGACATTTAGTTGTTGAATTTTTCACTGCCCAAAAAGCACAAACATGTAATACAATTTTTTTGGTAAGAGTTTTCGCCAAACTTCTGGTCTTTCAACAATGGGGGTCTGCGTGAAGTTAGCCCCCCATTTTAAAATATTGTTTTTTATTTTAACGGAAATATTAATAAAAAGTAAAAAGATCTCTAGAACTCTTCATAGCAGAATACTAGGCTTGTATTAGGCACTTTTTTGCTCTAATGTTACTCATGTTCTTTATGACAATGCCTTTTAAATACTTTTTTTGCTCTAATTAATGATGAGTGTTTCTTATTTTCCTGATTTAACTGCTTATTGTTTGTTTGATTTTTATATATTTTTATTTAAGTATACCTTTCAGTTTTTATTTAATTTTAACTTTCTTGGCTTTTTAACATATCTTTATTTATAAACTTATTGGTTCAGCCAATTGACTTATTCGACCAATTGACTTTTGACCAACTGACCTCGGCTAATTAACCTTAGGTCAATCGACGTATACCCCCTCATTATACTGTATAATATATTATAGCAAATATATTTTTTGCATGTCCATTATATTTGTATAATCTTTTCTGACAAATTATAAAAACATTTTCATTTTTTAACAGCCTTGAATCATCAGTGCTCTATAGTACTTTTCATTACAATTTTGAAAATTTGCAAGCAATAAGAAATGATTTTTTCTCCATGAAAATTGAAAATATATAGGATGCCAACATACAGATTCTTTCAAAATAAAGTTGCATCCAAAAAAATTACACTAATCATTATTTATTTAAGTTCTCACAAAAGTAACGATGCATATGACACAAGTTGGCTTACTTTTAAATAGGTAGGATGTTAAATAAATACGAGGAACAGCTGAAAAAAGAAATTTTAATGACATGTTTATGCTCAAGAAAATACAGCCTAATGAAAGAGATGTTTTTAATAGTATCAGACATTTCAACTTAAAACCAAGTGGTCTTAAACATATGATGGTTTACAAACTTAAGAGGGTGACGTGTCAGGCTTTATGGCTAGGAGCAGGAGTGACTGCTGATTTCTTTTTCTGTTGTCGAACGTTTGTGACCTGCCGCATAACTAACTACCCATCTTCAGCCTAAGTTTCTGAATGATTCGCTTATATGTTATTGTGCTTCTTGCTCTGCTCTGAGGATTTTTTTTCTGATCAATTTCACGCTCAAAATAACTTATTATAAAACGGGGAGGTGGCTCCGCTGACGTAGTTTCATAGTAAGCCTACGCCGCACAGAGGTCACTTTATCTATTCTAGCAATGAATAAATCCAAAAAATAAGTTGTTGAAAAATCCGAAATAAACTAGACTATTTTAGCAAGAACAGACTATGTAAAATTGAGAATCAGTTCTCTAAACCACCTGAAGATGCCTTATATAATATGGATTTGAACAAATATTGTTAAAACAGCTATTAACCGGGCTAGAACAAAATTTGCCGTATTTTCTTCTAACACTGTTAAACAATACGGCAAAATTCAGCTCTCGGAGAGGCACATAGCCCGGAGAATAGCTGTTTTAGTATTATTTGTTCAAACCTTTATTGTATAAGGCATCTTCAGGTGGTTTAGAGAACTGATTCCCAATTTTACTTGTTTACATGTACCCCTGGCAAGTTATACACTTCATTCATTGTTGAAGAACAGGCTAGTTTCAGTGGCGCAACAAAAAGTGAGTGCCCCCCCCCCTCAAATGTTAGACCCCCTCTCTACAATGACTATGTAAAAACATAATGGGACCCGGGCAACGTGGGCCCCTCAGCGAGTCCCCCCCCCCGGGTTGCGGTGTCTGCGGGGGTGTTTGTTACGCCACTGGCTAGTTTACAATATTCGAAAATATTTTTCTCCGTATTGCTCGCATTAAGTTGTAGTTGTCAGTTGTACCACAATTAATCTGGATATACATACTCCAGTCAAGTCACTTTTGCCTCTTATGTTTGACGTGCATTACCATTATATTTTCGTGTATTGCGCTCGCTACGTTTTGTGTGAAACAAGGGTGGATTTAGCAATTTTGTAAAAGTTGTATATCTCTGTTGCTACTTACGCTACTACTACAATGCCAAGTTTAGGGTTTTTAATAATGAGCCTACTAGGAATGTTTTGGCAAAGAAAACAATATCTTGTAATTTGCGAAAAAAAATTGAATTTTTGCGTTAACAAATATTTTGGTTGATTTGTAAATAGGCGGGGTACTGAGCCATTCCATAATTCAGGACATGATAAAGGAAATTCGTGAGTATTGCCGTTATCTTTGTATGTTTCATTTCTTATAATGTCACTTACATCAAAATGTGACAACACAAACACCAAACTGAAGAATGTAAAAATAAGTCACAGAGAAATTGTCTGTGTGGATGGGGCGCAACCAAATCTCTTTTGGAGAACTAAACATTGTTTGATAACCTTCTGTTTTAATAACACTATCATAATTTGTTCTACAGCTAGGCAAACATTTTCGCGGCATGTTAAAAATCAGTGTAGGTATTATGAATGATGTGATCGTGACTATGAAAAGTGGGGGCCCATGAAGGAAAAGTGGGGAGGGGGCATGAGTTTAATATGAAAGAAAATATGAAAATGATACCCAAAGATATATTAAAAACCTAAAAAAAATTGGGGCCCCCCTAAGCATACGCCATTGGGTACACGCTTTTAGACTAAGAGAAAACGGTTTCCACGCTATTACGAACCCCTTTTCCTCTGACCCCCTCTGGGGGCTCTAGCCCCCTAATGAAGCATTTCTCGGGATATGTTTATAGAAACTTTTTGTCTTACTGGGAAACCTTTTAGCCGTAGCTAAATTGTCAAGAGCAGCTTTCGCAATTACCTACTCCTCATATGGAGTATTTGAAAAATACGATATTTTGAAAATTAATTTTACTCGAAAACGGTGCATCCTATCGAAATAAAACAAGAGTATCTTTTTTCAATAAAAAACTCCAGGTTTCCAAAAAATTGCCTTTAAAATAAAAAAAATATTAGAAATAAAAAATATAGGATAATATTTACCTTAAGTCCCACTCCGTGCGACGCCACTGGAAAAAATATTTTTACTTCTGTAACTGTAATTTACAACTTATCAGTTGTAAGACATGTATCAATTTTAATGCCATTAGCTTAAACGGTTTCCATGCTATTACGAAAAATCCCTTTTCCTGCGACCCCCTTTGGGGGGTTCTAGCCCCCTAATGAAGCATTTCTCGGGGTATGTTTATAGGGAATTTGTATCCTATTTTTGGATGTACTTTACGCCCTAGAAATATTGCACGCTAATTTCGAGACACCCTGTATAGATGGCGCTCGCGCGTATTCTGTATCGTCTTTGGTCAAAAGAAAACTATTGAATATGCGAGTTTACGATGGGGAAAGCTGCCTGGTGGTTATGTCAGTGTGATGATCCCCAATAAGGATGAAAGCTAGAGAACTAGCTAGCCCGGCCCCGGGTTGTTCATTAGATCTTAGACTCCCCGTACTTTAATGCAAGAGCATAACTCACTGTCTTTTGCGTCCACTTTGCCACTATTTTCTTTTCCTGCCACTATTACGGACGCTAAAACCATGGATTTATTATAATAAGGATTCGATATCTGTATACTGTGAGCGTATCGAACGTGAAGCCTTATATTTTGTTTTTGTTATTCTCTTGGGGGAGCAGTTTACGAACTACGAACATAGACAAGACTACGAATTACTACGTAATTGAATCAAGAATGGTAGTAGAAAGAGATAAAATAGCATTGGAGTGTTGGAGCTCAGGTTGAAAAATCACACCGGTGTGTCACCCCGCGATGATATCGAACGCAGCCCAGAAGTGTTGCTGTCTGGCTGGTTGTTTAGGAAAACGGCTGAACCTCGGTCTGAACACTCGGTTACACGTACGTCTTTGTCTAATGAACTAGAAAAGAAAAAGTGCGACGTATAGATTTATATAGATTTATAAATGACTCGGAGCGACTTTAAATAAACACCTTTAGAAATAACATAACTAGAGTTTAACAAATGGGGGTAATTCCAGAGACGGCTTCTAACCTAGTTGGAAATAAAATTAGGATTCGATTTGAAAATAAAATACAAATATTTATTTACCCACATTGTGTTATTTGAAAGTGCGAGATACGAAAATATCATACAGGGTGTCTGAAAAGTCTTAGCATGGGCAAATATCTTTACTATTAATAAAGATAGCAACACCAAATTTTAGTTGTACCTTATTGGTTAGTAAATCTACTTTTTTACGTAATTTGACTCTTTCAACCCCCTTGGGGGGTTACGCTAGCGAGTTGAGGTCCAAAATTTTGGATGCAAACCTATGCCGTGTGGCCTCTTCGTTTAAAAGTCTTCAAAAAAGAAACATTGTTTTAGTATTTTAGTATTTATTTATTATTGTAATTCATTTTTAAATGGCAAGCCTATAAAAATTATAACTCGTAAATCGTATAATCGGGCGGGGCATAAGTCGACCATTAGTCGGCCACTTGGGCCAAACAGTACAAGTCGGCGCTGCTATTTTTTGTTTTGTAGGGCACTTTTTTCTAACTTTTTTCCAACTTTACTTCTTCATTTGTCGTTTTTATATGTTTTGTTTTTTGACATCTGCGCAGTAGACAAAAATGCGTACCACGCGCAAACCGAGCGTGCTAGACATGCGTACGCAAGTTCAGGAGATGTACTTGGGTGTCTACATTCGAACCCATTCTCTTTTAAGAATATATCCCCAATAGTCAAAGTACCCATACATGGTATATATGGTATGTCTATGGTATAACGTTTTCCCCAAGTTTTTTTCGACTGTATTTTTCGTTATTTGCCACCTGCGCAGTAGACCAAAATGCGTACCTCGCGCAAGGCGAGCGTGCTAGACATGCGTACGCAATTTCAGGAGATGTACTTGGGTGTCTACATTCGAAACCATTTACTTGTAAGAATATATCCCCAATAGTCAAGGTACCACTACGTAGTTAACTTTATAACTTTTTCCCAAGATTTTTCGACTTCATTTTTCGTTTTTTGCCATCTGCGCAGTAGACCAAAATACGTACCACGCGCAAACCGAGCGTGCTGGACATGCGCTCGGAATTTCAGGAGACGGACATTGGTGTCTACATTTGAACCCATTCACTTTTAAGACTATATCTCCAGTAGTTAAGGTACCACTGCGAATTTAGACAACAAAGTACATTCCCTGAAATTTCGTGCGAATGTCTAGCCCTCTTGGTTTGCGCGTGGTACGCATTTTGATCAATGGTAAAACTTTTTCCCCAAGTCTTTTTCGACTGTATTTTTCGTTATTTGCCACCGCGCAGATAGCAAAAAAAGAAAAATAAAATCTAAAAAACTTGGGAAAAACGTTATAAAGTTAAATACGCAGTGGTACCTTAACTACTGGAGATAGATTCTTAAAAGTGAATGGGTTCAAATGTAGACACCAAAGTCCATCTCCTGAAATTCCGTGCGCATGTCTAGCACGCTCGGTTTGCGCGTGGTACGCATTTTGGTCTACTGCGCACATGGCACAAAATGAAAAATTAAGTCGAAAAAAACTTGGGAAAAAGTTATAAAGTTAAAGACGTAGTGGTACCTTAACTACTGGAGATATATTCTGAAAAGTGAATGGGTTCAACTGTAGACACCAAAGTCCATCTCCTGAAAGTCCGTGCGCATGTCCAGCACGCTCGGTTTGCGCGTGGTATGCATTGTGGTCTACTACGCACATGGCAAAAAACGAACAATAAAGTCGAAAAAACCTTGGGAAAAAGTTATACAGTTAACTACGTAGTGGTACCTATTGGGGATATATTCTTACAAGTGAATAGGTTCGAATGTAGACACCCAAGTACATCTCCTGAACTTGCGTACGCATGTCTAGCACGCTCGGTTTGCGCGTGGTACGCATTTTGGTCTACTGCGCAGATGTCAAAAAACAAAACATATAACAACGACAAATGAAGAAGTAAAGTTGGAAAAAAGTTAGAAAACAGTGCCCCACAAAACAAAAAATAGCAGCGCCGACTTGTACTGTATGGCACACGAGGTCGACTAATGGTCGACTTGTGCCCCGCCCGACTATACGATTTACGAGTTATAATTTTTATAGGCTTGCCATTTAAAAATGAATTACAAGAATAAATAAATACTAAAATACTAAAACAATGTTTCTTTTTTGAAGATTTTTAAACGAAGAGGCCACACGGCATAGGTTTGCATTCAAAATTTTGGACCTCAACTCCCTAGCGTAACGCCCCAAGGGGGTTGAAAAAGTCAAATTACATAAAAAAGTAGATTTATCAACCAATAAGGTACAACTAAAATTTGGTGTCGCTATCTTTATTAATAGTAAAGATATTTGCCCATGCTAAGACTTTTCAGACACCCTGTATGATATTTTCGTATCTCGCACTTTCAAATAACACAATGTGGGTAAATAAAGATTTGTATTTTATTTTCAAATCGAATCCTAATTTTATTTCCAACTAGGTTAGAAGCCGTCTCTGGAATTACCCCCATTTGTCAAACTTTAAACATAACCTATAAATAATAAAACCTTTTTAACTTAAATTTATTATTATTTAGCAGAAAAATAAAATATTTTAGGGCTTTTATTACTTTTAGTAAATCTTGTGATGCTTCTAACGTATTTTTTGTACAAAAATACAAGGTAAAATAAGATGTGGCCAATGTTTACAAATTGTGTTTACAGTGTCGTTTAGAATGGTTTGTTTTGGCTTCAAAGAATGTGACCTCATCCCGTATCCAGTCCTAATAAATCCATGGCTAAAACCCTTTTTTATTTATTATTATTATTTAACAATATCGTTGCTCGTTATAGAAACCAATATATTTAATTTAAAAAACCGCCGCTGTTGTTAAACTTTAGGAAATAGGTAGGTATTTTTAACATGCGCATACACGACAGGCTATCAGCTGTTTACTGTTTCCAGCCTCCAGTGCTGTGTTGCCAGATCATCTACTTCATGGCTCCCTTGTTAAAGAAGGCTGTGGTGAAACCCATTGATATTTATCGTAGAATGAAGCTACAATATGAAAATTCGTGTTTGTTACTCGAAGAAGTGGATGAATAAAGCAATAAGTAAGTGGAGTAATTTCCATAGCTGATGCTCCCTGACCTGGCCAATCAAACCGTGTTTTGTAAGCCTAAATCGATTGCGGCATGGTGATTGACGCTATGGTGAAAGAAAATCGCTGGGATATTCTTGATGAAATTTTTGAATATGAGCCATGGTTCTATAATCACCTCATGCATCCTCCAGTTCGATAAAGTGTCAGCAAAGTGGATGTCAAAGCAATTGACCCCAGAATTGAAACAACGGCGTGTTGATGTTTGTGAAGAACTTTTCGACGATATAAAGCAGGATATGACTTTCTGGCAAGGACTGTGACTGGGGATGAGTATTGTGTGCACTGTCATCAACCCGAAAATAAGAGAACAAGCAAAGCACAGTTCCCGGAAGGAAAGGGACCCTTTTTTGGAACGGCGGTGGTAAACTCGTCGCCAAGATTACCTGCTCCACTAATCCGACATGTAAATTGGTCGCCGGAATTTAAGGGTTCATTTAATCCCTATAGGTAAATTGGTCGCCGGGCTTTTATATCGGAACCAAAAAGAAAAACAAATGGTGCACTTCACTTTTAAAGTAATGTTCAAAATATACCGTTGGCTTTTACTGCCATAAATCAACTACCTGATTGAACCCCATTGTGTTGATCCCAACATCTTTAAACTGCAATGAATGGGCGCAGGGGTGGATTTATTATACTAGTTTATTATTCATTCATTACATATACATCAATAATAGAATCTACATATACAGGGTGGCGCGCTCTATTCGCGTCGGTCTGTTTACCGAAAGCCATACAATTATTTTAAAATATTTTAGTTGTAGGGTATACAGGTCCGTTAGGAGCACGTTTCAAAATTATTTTGAATTATACAGGGTGCTTCAAAAAAGAGTTACATACCAAAGTTATAAAAATTTAAATGGAACAACTTTTTTTTGACGCACGAATTTTGAAACGTGCTCCCTGTATATAATAGAACACAATAAAAATACAAATTACGTTTTTAGTAAACAATTTTGAAAAGGCGCATGTTATGTACATTATAGTTCTTAAGTATAAGTAAGATGTACATTTTACGTAATGCAGTCGATTTATTTCCCTGACCTATATCTTCTGACCAAATTTTCAAGTGATGCTAACTTAGCTTTAACATTTTTATCTTTGAAATTGGTACTAACATGAAAACTTTGTATTTTCACATACGTTTCAATTTGACATTCTTTTAACTTTTCAAGGAAGACATATATGGAGGGATGTGTTGCGTAAAAGGAAGAATTAAATTTGGCATGAAACGATTCGCAACAATTAGTTGTTCTTGTAACCGAGGCACCTTCTTCCGCCCACATAGTAGAAGGAAAAGTTGCGTTTTTGATGATATATGTCTCTAACAAATAGTCAGAAAATTTATCCAAGCGTTCACTTTTTGGTTTGAACGACATTAAATCGAAGACGAAACAGTCCTCCACTTCATTTGGATTCAGATAAGTCAGCCCGAGAGAGTTTTTGAGCCAGATCCCTATTTCGGTCTTTGATTCATAATCAGAACTTAATCTGATTGATTTGATCTTTCGATACCATGCTTGATGTAAATGGAATCGGCAACCGCTTACTTTTACATCTGGCCAAACCCACGTTAATGCTAGGTGGATAGCCTTTTCAAAATCAACGAAAATTTGCCGTGGATCAAAAGTAAGACGATACTTTTCATAAATCTTGCATTTTAGTAGGTATAAGCATGTTTTATAGCAGTCAGTTGTCTTACTTGGTAGCAAACAATAAACTAATGGAACATAATACATAATGGCCATTTTGGAGTCCGTGAATAGTAAAAAACTGTAAGAACTTTGCGCAGAATGAGAACGTTCCGTCCATATAGAGTATATCCATATCGGTCAAAACACGTATGTTGCTTTCACATGTAAACACAATGATATTTTTTTCAATATTGTTAATAAACAAAAATTGTTCACCTTTATTGGTTAACAGCGTTTCGCCGTATGCGCTGCTCAGAACTCCATGCACTTTTGATGCACTTCTTCTATGTTCTTAGGAATCGAACCTGGAAGGATTTTGCGGCGACTGTTATAGATATTTCTTCTAATGCAGCCAACATCAGTAGTTGTAAGAGACGGTGGCAAATTTGTTGCTAAAGCTCTACAAATAATTTTTGAAGGCCTTTATTTCACTGATATCTTCTCTTGCCTTCCTCTTGCATGCATTTGAAATAGCTTTTCTGCTCACTTCCTTTTCGAATGCTTCGTGATTGTGCACATCTTCCCTCCTGGATATCAGGTTCTCCGTTCCAATAGTGTAAAGCCTTGCTTTACAATGCAGCTTCCTTTGGCAACACCTCCATGATGTTTCTCCACTTTTCAAGACCTTGTCTTTGGAAAACGTAAAATTTTCGCACAAAATTAAACTTCTCCCACGTTCACTTTCAATAACTGACACCGACATTTTTCACTATGATTCACTTCGCTCGAAGCTAGAAACAGTAATGAATGATACCAAATTGACAATAATCTAAAAACAACTAGATTTCAGATTTGAGGTGTATATGCCCATGCAATAACCATTAACCTATTGTTCCGTACCTACCGATGCAGGTAGGTAATCAAGAAACCGCCGGCGACGAATTTACATGTCATTACCAGCGGCTCTTTTCAATATGCAGGTGAAGGGATTATCTTGGCGGCCAATTTACGTCCGTCCTTTTGGAATGCGAGAGAGGTAATTTTGGAGGACTAGAGTCAAACGGCGCATATTTCTGATTACTTAAGTTCTTTTGCAGCACAACCTTTAATCGTGGCAACCATCCAAGATTTAAAGTTGCACGTTCAGATTCACTAAGAAGGTTTAAAATTTAGTAGCTACTGGTTTAAATTAAGATCTTATAGTTGATCAGTTATGTTTTGACGGGTTTTTGTGCTGTCATTGTTAATAAGACGTCATTAAAAACTTATGAATTATTCTTATATTTTAGTGATTTGCTGGGTTCCAAATGCTTTTCATCATGGAACGAGTTGCTGTAATTAATTTAGTTCTATTATTATCGAAAGTATGTACTAACATTACCGTTTCTTTATAAAACTTAGTTGTCTTATTCTTACACTTGTCAGTTTAAAACTTTTGATTGTCAAATTAGACCGTACTAGCATTGGAGAATCTGGCTGTTAGTGTTTAAAACATCCTCCTTATTCCTCTGACCCCGTCCCAGGCGATTACCATGTCTTTGGTGCACTTAAAGAGCCATTAGAAGAAATTTCACAGCAATAATGAACTGCTTTCACACATACAGTATGTCCATGGATGGGGTTTAGAAGAGGACAAATAATGGACCAAATTTTGCAAGATACGTTAAATTGTCACTCCTAATAAAAGCTTTTGCTTGTAAAATAAATAAGATGCACGTTATCAAAAATAAATTTTTTTATACAGGGAACATAAAAAATACGAAAACGTTATTTTGCGTAAGAGTAAACATACCTTGTTTATCATTTTCTACCAAAAGAATAAATATGGAATATGTTTTAAGTTAAACTCTACGCCGAAGTACAAGATTTCATTAAAACATTTAAATATTAAAAGTAACGAGTTTTATCACATTTTTTTAAAATCCCAGTTCGTGAGCGCCCATAGAGCAAATTTCAGGGGAGCAACCAGCCAAAAAACCGTATGTTACAAAATCACGAAGTTGCGCAGTTGTTAAAAAGCACCCGTAAAACTCGACCGGGGGGGGGGGGGACAACCGCCCCCCTGCACCTCCCTATGGGCGCCCACGCGTCTCACCTATTTATTCTCTCTCACACCTTTAACCAGAGTACTAGTTTCTACATATTTAACAATAATGACACCTATGGACATGTTTGTCAATGTCTTTATTAAATGAAGCAGTTATTTAATTTAAAATACTTCTCATCAAAATGGTAGATATCTACTAAACAAAGGATTTTTATTGTACAGTGTTATGGGGATAACCAAGTATTATACCGCCACATCATGGAACAATTTAGGGAGAAATTTGTATGAATACCAATAACTGAAATGACAATCTACAACACAATAAAAAAGTTCCAAAGAACTGGTTCGGTTCCTTGCTCTTGCTAATTGTCAAATAGACCACCGGTATATTGAAATCATCAAAAACGTCTATAAAACTGCAACATCATGTTAGACTTCATGAAGACATAAGAAAATTTAGAATAGAGTGCGGTGTCCGACAAGGAGACACCATATCACCGAAATTATTGGCAAACCTGCTTGAATATATGCTCAGGGAGACAGATTGGGTGATGAACATATACGCCGAACACTTAAACCACCTGAGATTTGCAGATGATATCATCCTGATTTCAGACAGAATTGACAAAGCCACAAAGATGCTGCAAAGCCTCCAGCTAGGATCTAAAAAAGTCGGACTAAAAATTAATACCTCGAAAACATAATTTATGACAAATATCGTAATTAGTGGCAAAATTTCTATAAATGGCAAAAAAGTTGAACAGGTATCATCTCATAAATCCTTGGGACACGAAATTCGTCTGAGCCGAGACAATCAAACTTGTGAGCTTCAGAGAAGGATAGGACTAACTTGGGCAGCATTCGGAAGTTCAGATCGGACATATGCTTAAAAAGAAAAATCAAGCAGTACTCGTTCGCATAATTTCGATCCGATCATTCGATGGCACACGAATGCGCTAGCCAATTGGCGGCCTCTCCTGAAACAACAAAGGCAATCCGTCATTCATTGGCAAGAAATCATCTAGGTCAATCTCTAGACCTGTTAAAATTATTTTGATTTTGACAGCTTTTTATTTCTGGATCAATAAATTATGAAACACCTCGTGATCCTTTTTACTGCCATATGGGACATACAGGGTGGCCCACCGAAAAATTTCCACCCAGATTTTTTTTTCGTAAATAAATAAATCCGAAGTAGTCCGAGCGTTTTTTGATTAATTTATTTAAAAGAAAATAAACCAGGGTGAAAAGTTTTCGATGGGCCACCCTGCACAACATACCTTGATTTAAGATGTTAGTATTAAAATTATAAAATTCAGGTCTAGTGAAAGAGTCCATTTCCGGACTTTCCGACACTTAAAATAAAACAGAACGATATTTTCCTTTTCTCTGCTAATTATAAATTACAAAGTTCACGGAAGAGCTCCATTTATTTGTATAAAAACAGAAAGAAATCAAATGGCCCCTATAAACATTAAAACAGCAAAAGAAAAAATGTTTATTGTATTTGGGTTGAACACTCGAACCCGGAACGTTAAAATAAACTTTAAGGAATTTACGGTTAATTTGTAAATATATCGGCAATTATACATGACTAATAGTCTAAAGCGTTAAAACTCTTTAAGAAACATTGAAGTCCTGTTTATGTTCTTGCTAAAGTTTTATTTTCGATTTCAATGACTGTACGTAACTCAAGAAATAGCCATACACTCTGGATGAGGTGAATAAAATGAAGTATATTTTGGGAATAAGAGATATAAATAGTGTCGACGTTTTAACTCGAGCGTTTAAGAAATATGAAAAACAAAACCATAAAAATGTTATAAAACGTTTGCAGATTTTTGCAAATTAGGCGGGTTGACAAAATTAGACATCCGCTGAACGAGGTTTCATATTTGGATGGGACTCTAGCATAGAGAAAATATATAATAGAGAAATAATGTCAATATGGGAATGTGGCAAATTTACCAAGCTGAATCCGTAAACACAGACGGTCTTCTCCGGGCTTGCGCCTTGTCGAACGTTTGCCTTGTGATAGACAGGACCCAATCAAACCCAATCAAAATTTATTTCACATGACGTGACTCTTTTATCGAGTAATAAATGCTAAATATATTACTTGTAATTATTATTAAATCTGAGTTTTCTTGCTATACAAAACTGTCGATAAAGGCGATATATATATATATATATATATATATATATATATATATATATATATATATATATATATATATATATATATATACAGGGTGTTTCATTAAGGGTGATGAGGTACCATATCTCAGGAATTGATACTCCAGGAGCTTTGGAAAAAAAAATCCCAAGAAGGAAAGTGGCCAAGAGAAATTGCTGGAAATAATTTTTAAGTTCCTAACTCTGCCGCTAGGGGGCGTAATTGCTGTGGTCATGTAAAAAAAGACATTTTCCCGGAAAATATCCCTATAAAAGCTATCAAAAAAATATTACACTGATAATTCTACTAGAATTCTACATCTTTTTGGTTTAACACTTTTTGCTGTAAGATGTAAAATTAGGGCGGAAGAGGAGGGGGAAAGTCTACTGATAAAAGTGTCCATAACTTTGGTTTGACTCAACCGAATTTGATGAACTTGGTCTCGTTTAAGAAAGGGAGGCTTGCTAATTTAAATAAAATAATGGCTATGTTACATTGATTTTCGCGGCACTCGCTAGATGGCGTTATTTGAGAAACTCTTTGTTTTTCCAATTTTTCTCCAAAATTTTAAATGGAATGACATAGTTATTATATCATAATCGAAAAGTAGAATAAATTTGCAAGAGAAAATGTAAAAAATTCGATTCGATATCTTCATTAGTTTCGGAGTTATAGCCGAAAGAATAATTAATATCATGTTAATTGAAAAAAGCAATTGTTTTTATAGGTCCGTGGTCAAGCGTGCCATGGAAAATAAAAAAATATTTTTAAACTTTTTAGTAAGTGTGTTTTTCTCTTTTTATTTAATTTTTAAACTGATTTTATTATTTCACACTCATGATTTTTATTTATTGTTTTGTTTTTGTTTACCTTCCTTCAGGCTTAGGACTGGTCCAAACCATGCGAAACGCAAGGTTTGAAGCGTGTTTAAGGGCCAACGGGCCAAAACAACAATAAAAACCACAACCACCTTCACGTTCTTTATCAAGCCATAGAAATCTTGTTAAAAACAAACAACAAACAAATACTTTATAAATGTTCAAAATGACCACCGTTTTGCAAAATGCAACTGTTACATTTTTCTCTAGTGCTGGAAACGGCAGTTTCAATTTCAGCTCGTGAAATCGTAGTTATGGCATTTTGAATTCTCTCAATCATATTCTCCCGTGTGGTTGGTCGTGTTTGATAAACAATCTCTTTTAGTCTTCCCCACAAATAGAAATCTAGCACGGTTAAATCGGGGGATCTAGGTGGCCACGGAAACAAACTACCCCTTCCAATCCAACGATTTGGGTAACTAGCATCTGAAAAGTCACGGACTCTTCCAGAAAAGTGGGCCGGGCATCCATCATGTTGATACCATAGGGATCTTCTTATATCAAGAGGCACATCTTCTAAAAGGATAGGCAGGATATTTCGTAAAAAGTTTAAGTACCTATGAGTCGCCATTTAGGTGGCCATGAAAGAAAAACGGTCCGATAATTCTGTTTCCTAAAATTCCGCACCACACGTTGACACTCCACCTGTTTTGGTGATCAACTTCCCGCATCCAATGAGGATTTGTTTCTGACCAGTAGTGCATATTGTGCAAATTGACTCTACCACAACTAGTAAAAGTTGCTTCATCTGTCCATAAAATCAAGGAGAGGAACTGGCAATTTCCGTTGCACATACCTCTTAACCAATAACAATAATCCCGCCGCCTGTCGAAATCAGTATCTGAAAGGGCCTGGTGTAAAACTACATGACAGGGATGCAGCTTAAAATCCTTTAAAATTCGGAACACTGTAGTGCAACTTATTCCTAAGTCTAAAGAAATGTTTCGGATACTCAAGTGCGGATCCAGTTGCACGTTATACGCGAGAACGTTTATAATATTGTCTTCATTCCTTACTGAACGTCTCCTGATGGGCACTGGAATGGGACGTACACTACCCGTTGTTCTAAGACGTATTGCCAACCGCCGAAACACATTTCTACTATGGGGTCTTCGCTCAGGATACCTGACAGCATATTCACGTTCCGCAAGAGGAGCATTTTCAAAACACAAAATATACGGCAAGCATATCGTATGCCTCGGCGTTGGTATATGCCATTTTTGAAAGATGCAGCACAAAAGTTGAATAACGATGAACTCAAAATTCACAGAAAATCCAAGATAAAATCTTGAGAGATACTTAAAGATTGATTAAAGTGACATTTCAATTTGTTTGTTTCCCTGACAACCTGCCGAATTTTTTTTCATGGCTTACTAGGTAATTTTTTAATAATACGTCAGGTTAGTAAATTAAAGGCAATAGTAATGGAGTAAAAAGTGAAAAAAAAACACTTAATAAAAAGTTTAATTTTTTTTTATTTTCCATGGCACGCTTGACCACGGACCTATAAAAACAATTGCTTTTTTCAATTAACATGACATTAATTATTCTTTTGGCTACAACTCCGAAACCAATGAAGATATCGAATCGAATTTTTTACATTTTCTCTTGCAAATTTATTCTACTTTTCGATTATGATATAATAACTATGTCATTCCACTTAAAATTTTGGAGAAAAATTGGAAAAACAAAGTTTCTCAAATAACGCCCTCTAGCGAGTGCCGCGAAAATCAATGTAACACAGCCATTATTTTGTTTAAATTAGCAAGCCTTCCTTTCTTAAACGAGACCAAGTTCATCAAATTCGGTTGAGTCAAACCAAAGTTATGGACACTATTATCAGTAGACTTTCCCCCTCCTCTCCCGCCCTAATTTTACATCTTACAGCAAAAAGTGTTAAACCAAAAAGATGTAGAATTCTAGTAGAATTATCAGCGCAATATTTTTGTGATAGCTTTTATAGGGATAATTTCCAGAAAAATGTCTTTTCTTACATGACCACAGCAATTACGCCCCCTAGTGGCAGAGTTAGGAACTTAAAAATTATTTCCAGCAATTTCTCTTGGCCGCTTTCCTTCTTAGGATTTTTTTTCCAAAGCTCCTGGAGTATCAATTCCTGAGATATGGTACCTCATCACCCTTAATGAAACACCCTGTATATATATATATATATATATATATATATATATATATATATATATATATATATATATACATATATATATATATATATATATATATATATATATATATATATATATATATATATATATATATATATATATATATATATATATAGCCCATTTTTTAGTGTTCCGTTCTAAAATTAGCAAAACGGAACAGTTATGGAATCACTTCGACGTCCGTCCGTTCGTCTGTCACAGGCGATTTTCTCTGAAACTATTCGAAGTAAAAAACTTGAAATTTAGCACAGAGATACAGTGTGGTGGCCCAATTATATAGACGTGAAGTATAAAAAGTTGAATTTTGATTCTGGGGGTTAATTTCAGGAGGTAAATTGGTAAATGGAAAATCATCGGCATCGTATAGGGTGTCAAATGAAAGCTTATTGAAGCACGAATTCAATAATATATATGAGGAGCAGACTTTCAAATCGCATTTTGTCCATTTTTTAACATTTCCAACAGAAGATGGCTTCCTAAAACTTTTCAAATTTTTTTAAAGCACTTTTCAAAAGTACATTTTTTTTGAGAACATCTTTTTCGAAAATAATTTTTTTCAAACAGCGGCTTTCTGAAAAAGTAATTTATGAGAAAATACCATACCAAACCTAAGGAAACCTGATCAGACCCAAAAAAGGTGCATTTAGGTTTGTTCAGGATCTTTTTTCGTCTTTTTTCGAGTAGCATTTTTCAAGCTACTAGAGTTCATAATTTAATTTCCTAAATACTGTTTTCAAAAAAATATATTTTCGGAAAATGTACCTACCTATCTTTTAAAAATGATTTTGAGAACATGTACTATCGAAATACGTGTTTTTGAGAAAATATTTCATAAATCCGTTTTCAAAAAAGTATCTGTGGAAAAGTTGTCAGGACATTTTTGAAGAAATGTAGTTTCGAAATATGCATGTGTATTCGAGAAAATATTTTTGAAAAGTTTCGATAATCCATTTTCGAAATAGCTGTTTTTCGAAAACAATTTCTT
Organism: Philopedon plagiatum; assembly: GCA_963971165.1. Taxonomy (NCBI): domain Eukaryota; kingdom Metazoa; phylum Arthropoda; class Insecta; order Coleoptera; family Curculionidae; genus Philopedon; species Philopedon plagiatum. Next base: position 33,419,503 of record OZ020190.1, on the reverse strand, counting down.
TGAAAGAACGTTTTTTGAATAAAGACTATTTGGTTATTTGTTTCCTTTAGAAGTCAAAACGATCCGGCGCAAATTTTGATAAAATCGCAGTGAGATGTATAAGGAATGTTTTCAGAATCAATCAAAGAGCATGTAAATCAAAAATGCCAAAAGCAGGCTTGCATTTTCTATATATCATATGAGTATTGATTTATATTCATATTTTTGTGGTATAATTCATTTCAAAGACCTTACTTAGACGTCAAATGTTTGTGTTTGTTTATAATATTTTGTAGAATATGTAGAAATGGGTAATGTTTAAGTTACAATATTTATTTTTATAAAATTCGCTATTGAAATCCTTTTTGTACATGATTCAACCCCCCCCCCCCCCCCCCCTAAATCCGCCACTGACTAGAGTCCATAGACAAAATATATTTAGACCATCACAACGTATTCGCGACACCAGCTGAATCCGTCCAATGTATGGGCGAAAAAGTGCGTTTGTACGCATATGGCGCCAGTCAGGTTTTTAAACGACGGTTCTCTCGAGGCATGCGAGTTATACGTCGGGCCAAGGGACAGGCGTTTTTAAAAAACACTGTTTTCAAAAACTGTATAACAAATTTATTTGATTTTGGGAAGAAGTTTAACAATTTAGCAAGCAACTATAACAACAGAAGTGACAATAAAATCTACTCTGCTTGTATTTATAATATTTCTTATCGCTAAGGCTAGGAGTGGTCAAAAGGAGCTTAGCTAAGCAGTTTACAATATGTAACTCCTCCACCCTTAGAGGGACATATAAACTTTTAAAGTTTCTATGACCTAAATAATAATTGAATCATCTTTAACTTTATTACTTTTTGAAATAAACAGGCCATAGATACTTGTAAATTAAAAACATTATTGTTATGCAAAGAATAACATACAGTAAAACTGTCCAAATACTCGTTTTATTAAAATATAGGGGTGTACTTAATAATCTTGAATTTTCAAGTTTTTGCAAATTAATATTTTCTTGTAACTTATTTAATTTATTGAAATTAATGATATTTAGATTGAGCAGTTTTACCTTCTTATACAGTATTTTATTTGTCAAATTATTATTAATATTTGGTAAAGGAATATTTTTAAAAGTATGTTTTACATTTTTATATGCTCTAATAATAATATCTCCTAATTTTAGGCTACATGGAAAGCTTAATTCTAGTATATATGTTCCATTAAATAATACTTTATTTTGCGAATTTTCGCACGTTTCAATTCCTACTATATCATTATTTGTAACTAGAATCCATTTATTTGTATCAATATTTTGAAGTTGTATATTATCAATATCAACATACAGGGTGTTACAATCGGAGATATTATGTTCGTATCTTAATAACTGTACCTCACAAGGGATGCTTTTATAAAGATTTTCGGAATGTATATGAGTACATAAATATTCATTAATAGAAATGCGTTTACATGGTTGATTTGAATATCCAAAATTTCTTTGGTTTATAAGTAAATATTCAAAGTTAGGTACAATTATTTTATAATGATTTTCGTATTTAATAGGTAGGGGAAATAATTGAAATAAATCATAGTTTTCTTTTTCGACTAACGGTATGTCAATTACGAAAACTACTTCATTGTCTTTTACATAACTTCTTATTTCTAAAGTGTTTTCTATATTTAGAATATTTTCTGCTATAGGCTCAAATGGCAATTTTTCAAAATTTAATTTTTTATTAAGTATCTGTAATTCATTTAAAAATTCTTTTGTATTAATTATAGCATTGTGAAAAGCATTTAATTTTCGGTTGCCTCTGTGGACAAAGGGCCATCGGTAACAAGTGGCTTTTTTAGTTCTTTAATGTGAACTATTTCAGTTTTACTGGGATTTTTAACGTTTTTTATTTTAACACGATTATGTTCTAGCATTTCGGTTATTACATAAGGACCGTTAAATTTAGGCTTATTTTTATTTCTTTGTGAAAGTTTTTTGTAAACTTTTTGATTTAACTTAAAATCAGGAGCTTCATTTCCTTTAACGTTTGTCTTTGCTAAAACTCTTTCTTTGGTTTGGTCAGTTTTTGTGGTGACGTTTTCATAGACTGCGTCTACTTTATCTTTATGCGATGATATGTAATCAGAGTAAAATGTCGTAGGAATAAGATCTAATGGATCTCTGGAATTTGTATGACCTAGGACAAGTTCATGAGGTGTATACTTTGTAACGCTATGAACAGTGCTATTATAAGCAATTATTGCGTATGGCATTAAGTCATTAACAGATTTATTTTTATCTTTTTCTTTTAATATTCTTAAATGTTCGATAAGGGTTGAATGAAAACGTTCTACAGGCGAATTCGATTCGTGGTGTTTAGGAGTAGTAAAATGTACTGTAATCTTTTGGGCTTTAAGTAACTCTTTTAAAAGTTCATTATTAAATTCTCCACCGTTGTCACATGTAATGTTTTCGGGGCATCCATAAAATGAGAAAAAATTAATTAATTTATCGCAAACTGATTTTGCATTTTTATCATAAGGGTAAGCTTGTCCAAATTTAGAAAATTTGTCAAAAATTGTTAAAAAGTTTTGATTCTCAAAAATGAAAGTATCTATATGTAACATTTGAAAAGGCTTACAAGGTGTGTCTGTTTTTATAAGAGGGACATAAGACTTTAGTCTACTGTATTTTAATGTTTGACATATATTACAGTCATTTATAAATTGATTGATATCATTTTTCATTTTCGGCCAATAATAAAGTTCTTTAAGGCGGTTATAAGTTTCTAAAATGCCTCTGTGATTTGTTTTTCCTTGATGTTGATGCATTATAAGCATAATTTTTTCTTCTTTGTCAGTAATAGTATTAACTAATTTTGTACAACGAATAATTTTCGGATTTTGAAAATTCTTCAGATAAACATCAGAAAAAATTGGAATTAAGTCTTTATCGTGAAAATATACGTAACACGTTTTATCAGGGTCCATATATTCTTTAATAAAAGTTTTTATAACATCAGGACTCTTTTGTAATTCTACATGATTAATTTTAAATTTTTCAAAGTTTTCAGTTTGTATTTTTATATCAGGATGTGCTGATTTTTTAATTAAATATTGTAAGCTTTTATTGTTGATAATCTCATCTAGAATGTTAAGGTTAATATTATCGGTGTCAGCTCGATTACTATGCACTGTTGAGTCAGAGGTTTGAGGTTTCACGAGTTGAATGTCAGAGATAACTTTTATCTTTTGCTTGCTTGTACTTGGTTTTTTAAACAAAGGATTTATTATTTCAGCATTTTCTTTGTCTTGAACTGGATTTTCAGAAAGTTCTCTTAAGTATTCGATAATATTTTGGTTAGAATCACCTGGATTATTTATTATTGATTCATTTTCATATATATTTAATTGAATGCGTGACAATGCGTCTGCGTTAGTATTTAGTGAACCTTTTTTATATATAATTTGATAGTCGAATTCTTCTAAGCGTAATCTCCATCTAATTAGTTTCGAATTTGATTCTTTTAAGTTAAAAAGCCACATCAGTGGTCTATGGTCAGTATAGATATAAAATTTACGTCCAAATAGATAAGGTCTAAAATATTTGCATGCCCAAACTATAGCTAATAATTCTTTTTCTATAGTTGAGTACTTTGTTTCTGATTCATTAAGGGTACGAGATGCATAAGCTATAGGTTTATCATTAGGAATAGTGCCCTGCGATAATATTGCGCCTAAGGAAAAATTACTTGCGTCTGTAGTCAATAAAAATGGTTTAGAAAAATCTGGGTACTGTAAAATTGGAGCGTTAATTAAAAGTTGTTTACAATGTTCAAAAGCTTTTATATATTCAGGGGTATGTTCTATTTTTACGTCCTTTTTTAAACATCGAGTCATAGGCTTTGTGATTTTTGCAAAATCTTTTATAAAACGTCTATAATAGCCTACTAAGCCTAAAAATGATTTAATTTCCTTAGTAGTTTTAGGTATTGGAAAATTTTTTACTGCGTGTATTTTGTCTGGGTTTGGTTTTACACCTTCTTTACTTACTATGTGTCCCAAATATTGGACCTCTTTTCTCAAAAATTCAGATTTGTCAAGTTGTATTTTAAATTTTGAGTTGCGTAGTCTAGTAAATACTTTTTTTAGTTTTTCAAGATGCTCTTGAAGACTTGTACTAAAAATAATAACGTCGTCTAAATAAACAAAACAGATTTCATTTTGTAATCCGCGTAAAATATTATTCATGACACGTTGAAAAGTTGCTGGAGCATTTTTTAGTCCGAAAGGCATTCTTAAAAATTCATAATGTCCTGTATCAGTACTAAAAGCTGTTTTAGGGATGTCTTGTTCATGCATTTGTATTTGATAAAAACCATTTGCAAGATCTAAAGTCGTAAAATATTGTGCTTTACCTAATTTATCTAAAATTTCGGTAATATTTGGTAATGGAAACTTGTCATCGACTGTAACTTTATTAATATTTCGATAATCTACGCACATGCGCCATTTCTGTTTACCTGATTGGTCTAATTTTTTAGGTACTATCCATATAGGAGATGACCAAGGTGAATTTGAGTCTCTAATAATATTTTGAGCTAATAATTTTGAGATTTGACTTTTCACTTCCTCACGGTGTATTTCCGGGTATCTATAACTTTTTGTATAAATCGGCGTTTCGTCCGTGAGTTTAATTTCATGTTTTATCGTATTTGTAAAGCTTAAAGGAATTTCTTCGCTATGAAAAATATCACGAAATTCATAACAGAGTTTACGTAGTTCTTGTTTTTCTTCATAATTGCAATGATCTAGTCTTATATTTTTTAAATTAGCCTTCAGCTTGTTATCAATATTTTTTTCATATTTTTCTGGATATACGGGGTGATCGATAAAATTCATTTCGTTTAAGTCTATAGGTTCGACTTCGAAAGATTCAAGAAATTTAATTTCTATAGGATTTTCTTTGGGATTCAAAATTGTAGTAGAAGCAAAATTATTTTCTATTTTTACAAGACATTCTGGTATTTCTAAATCTCCTAATTGTTGATAAGCGAGTATACCGTATCCGTTTAGAATGTTTACTGGAAGTTGTATTTTTTGAATCGTTCTTGCATCAATGACATAAGTTAAATTATTTTTAATATTTTTTGAGTTTGATTGCAAGTTATTTTCGTTGCGTATTGGAATTTGCGTGTTTGGTAATTTTAACGTAGATGTACTGAAATCTATGTTAGCATTTAATTGTTGCATAAGGTCTAAACCTATTAGTCCATCAAACTTATCAGAAAAATCGAAAAGATAAAATTTATGTATACCGGGAGTATTGAAAGTTGGGAAAATTGGTAAAGTTGCTACTTCGTTATGAAATGAGGTTGCGTGTGCTGTTTGTACTTGGAAAATTTCTTCTTCGATTAAATTTGGGAAATTTTCGTATGCAATTTTTTGACTTATAAAACTTCTTGTACTACCTGTATCTAATAAAAATTTTGCATTTAGTTCGGGTATCAGAATAAATGGTAATTGTATGTTATAGTTATTTAAAAATATTACGTCATATCCGTTTTCTGGCTCGTTAGGGTAAAATTTTGGTTTTCTTGCTCATTATTTGGCAAATCGTCTGAGTTAGCAGAATAACTCAAATTTATATCGTAATCATTTTGATCTTCAAATTGATTATAGTCAGGTTCGGTATTATTATAATCATAATATTCGGTGTAATCAGTATTTTCGTAATTATAGATATTTCCAGAAGTAAAATCATTAGATTGATTTGATTGATCAGGTGGTTTTTGCAAAACTTCCTGATTATATAGTTGTTGTGTAGTAAATCGTTTATTTTGATTATTTAAGGCATTGTTTAAAATTGTATTTCCTGAGCTTGTATCCATCGGTTCTAGTTTAGTTCTTCGCGACATTTGTCCGAAATTTTGGTTATTAAATTGTGGTCTTTGTTGCATAAAATTCTGATTATTAAAGGGAGTTCTTGGAAAACTTTGTTGATTATTTGTAAAATTAGGTCTCGGTTGAGAAAAAGCGTTTTGTTGTGGAAATCTAGGAAAATTGTTTTGTTGAGGAAAACTCGAAAATGGTCTTGAAAAATTATTATTCTGTGGAAACATTTGCGTTGGATTATATGGTCTAGAATAATTATTTTGAGTTGGTGTAAACATTGGTCTATATGTCTGCGACATAGAATTAGGTTTTTGATTTTTATTTAAAAACATAGGCTGTTTAATATTGGGATTATTTTGAGCATTTTTATATAAAATAAAGTTTTCTTCTTCACGAACACATGACATTGCTTTCTCTAAAGAATCTGGATTTTTTAATCTAGTAACAAGTTGTAAATTGTACGGTAAACCATTGAGAAATGTTTTTAATGCAAATTCGTCATAGTGTTGGATTTTTATAATCTTTGTAGCGGCATCATCAGGCCCAGAATTTAATTTCGAAAATAATAAACTGCGAGAATCTTGTATTCTCATACCAAAAATTATTGGACTTTCGTTTTTAAACGGTTTTAAATTTACTAAATCTTGTATTAGGCAATCGATCGATCTCTGATCGGAAAAACTGGTTATTAGTATATCTTTAATTAGTGCCCAAGAATTTAATTCTGTTCGAGAAACAATTAATTCGGCTGCTCGACCTGTTAATTTACTTAGAATGGTATCAAATAAACAAGTATTTATTGTAGCGTTTACATTAGTTCTGTCTTGAAATGCTTTTAACAGATTTTCAACTGCGCTGATAAATCTATTTAATAATTTTGGGTTTCCATCAAAATGTGGAACGTTATCAGATTGGTATCTTAGAAGTTGGTAATTAACTTCAGGCATTGTATTGCTAGTTGAGCTAATAACTAATGAATTTAGAATATCGGTAATATGATCTAATTCGGAATCAATTTTGAAAGTTTGAAAGGAACACTCAGTATATATGCGAATAAAAATAAACACTCTTAAAATTAAATATGCTTAATACTAAAAATATAAAGTGAAATCTTTGCAAGGACAAATGACTAGAAATATTAACAATGAAATTACACTGTAAAAAAGGAATTATTGTCCGTACAAAAATTGCAAAAATTGAAATGAAAAAATTCGAATGAAAAAATTCAAAAAGTCAATTTTTCACTTACAAGAGTAAAATGACGAAAATCTTCATTTGTGTTCTTGTTCTTGTTCTTGTTCTTGTTCTTGTTCTTGTTCTTAACCTAGCTGGTTTGGCGATGTTTGTCCTCCCCAGGTCCTTAAATCTAGCTGGTTTGGCGATGTTTGTCCTCCCCAGTTTTGTCCACGTTCAGCGATGTTTGTCTGTCGGTAGACCAGGAAAACCCTTCGATATGCCCTCGACTGGTTGACCAGGACTCCTGAAGTTCAGTATGCTGCTTTGTTTCTTGTCCAGCGATGTCTTTCAGTTGCCACCTGAAATCGGTACTATCTGCTTTTGATTGACACACTTTTTGGACTCTTCTCCGTAGGTTTTTTCGAGTAAATTCTTGAAAGAAACCGTGATCACAATATGCCCTTGTAACACGTCTCAAAAATCCACCAAGACTGCGCCAGTTATACGTCGGGCCAAGGGACAGGCGTTTTTAAAAAACACTGTTTTCAAAAACTGTATAACAAATTTATTTGATTTTGGGAAGAAGTTTAACAATTTAGCAAGCAACTATAACAACAGAAGTGACAATAAAATCTACTCTGCTTGTATTTATAATATTTCTTATCGCTAAGGCTAGGAGTGGTCAAAAGGAGCTTAGCTAAGCAGTTTACAATATGTAACTTGCGCACTCGGGACGTCTCGTAAAAGTGGTTGTTGAACTCAATGACGCAACTCGGCGATCAGAACCGGGCCGAAAAAATCTCAGTCATTTTTATGTTATGGTATTTTTGGTTGGGGTGGCGAATACAGCGAACCTCTGAAGCTTGTTATTTCGATACAAAAATATTCTGTACAAAGTGTTAAAGACATTTCATATGTTTCGCCAATTATGTACCAAACTTTTAAATATAAGGAATTATTTTGTAGTCTATTTCTTACAATTAGTGCATAAATACAAATAGTTTAATTCCAAATTTAAATTATATCAATATGTGAAAGAATAGTAGGTAAAAAATATAATTTATCTTAAATGCACTCCGGTGTTGAAGTGAATACACACACGGAGAAGTAGAAATATTTATCAGTGACGTATATTGAGTGTGGTCAAGGTGTCAGAAAGGCACTGATGGGGTGTGTGTGTGTGTATTAGGGGCATTGTATAAGGGGTAACATGGTGTAAGAAGGTCATATATAGTGTCAATGCCTCCTTCCCCTATATTGCATAAGGTGAGTGAGTGTCCAAAAGGCATATTTGCGCTTTCGCCAAAGGGACACTAAAAATACTAGTGGACTAGGGTACAGGGGAGTATTTTAAAAGGGATTGTGAAAGAAAAAGGCGCTTTCGCCAAAGGATCGCTAAGATATCAGTGGATTAGAAGGGTGAGTGTCCAAAAGGCATATTTGCGCTTTCGCCAAAGGGGCACTAAAAATACTAGTGAATTAGGGTAGAGGGGAGTATTTTAAAAGGGATGGCGAAAGAAAAAAGCGCTTTCGCCAAAGGATCGCTAAGATATCAGTGGATTAGAAGGGCGAGTGTCAAAAAGGCATATTTGCGCTTTCGCCAAAGGGGCACTAAAATACTAGTGGATTAGGGTAGAGAGGAGTATTTTAAAAGGGATGGCGAAAGAAAAATGCGCTTTCGCCAAAGCATCGCTAAGATATCAGTGGATTAGATTGACATGGGGCCGTAAGTAAGTAGCGCTTTTACCAAAGTATCAAGTGCACACACTGTAAATAGGTGTAAAAATATTTACATCTTACCATAGAACTTGGTTTGTTCAATAATTATACAGGATGGGATGCCAATCCCATAAAATATACACATAGTTTTGGTAATTTTTTTATTACTATATTACTTCTTTAAACAGTTGCATATTTTACTTCTATTGTTTAGAATACTATGTTTATATTTTATTTCAACTTTCAATTTTGCAAATGTAACGTTTCACAAATTAAGAGGGGGGACATTAAAGAGACGCACTGTATATGTATAAACTGAGCTATTTTCGAGGACTATATATATATATATATATATATATATATATATATATATATATATATATATATATATATATATATATATATATATATATATATATATATATATATATATATATATATATATATATATATATATATATATATATATATATATATATATATATATATATATATATATATATATATATATATATATATATATATATATATATATATATATATATATATATATATATATATATATATATATGTCAACGTAGACTGTGATACCTCTCACGAACGAAAGACTTGCCAGGTCACGTAAGTGGCTGGGAGACACCACAAACGTCTTGTAGTACAGAGAGACCAGAACAGGAAAACGGAACATCTGAGGAAATGGAAGCGAGGAGTGGGGACCCGCAAATGGGACTCCCTGAATACTCCGGCGTCATGGGCAAACAAATCGTCCATACATCACACACCTCGGCCTAACAACCGGGTCGGAGGGTTATTGGATTTAATCCGTTCCCCAAGTGTGATGTTCCACCAAAGGTGGAGCCATTCCATGTCCAAAGATGTTTCGTCCTATCTGGGACTCATCAGGAGCGCGTGAGCGCCCCTGAAAGGGGGACGCTGATCGCCCGACATCTGTACGAAAGTCTTGAGAAATATTCGAGCCCTTATATATATATATATATATATATATATATATATATATATATATATATATATATATATATATATATATATATATATATATATATATATATATATATATACATATATATATATATATATATATATATATATATATATATATATATATATATATATATATATATATATATATATATATATATATATATATATAGAGAGAGAGAGGGCTCGAATATTTCTCAAGACTTTCGTACAGATGTCGGGCGATCAGCGTCCCCCTTTCAGGGGCGCTCACGCGCTCCTGATGAGTCCCAGATAGGACGAAACATCTTTGGACATGGAATGGCTCCACCTTTGGTGGAACATCACACTTGGGGAACGGATTAAATCCAATAACCCTCCGACCCGGTTGTTAGGCCGAGGTGTGTGATGTATGGACGATTGGGCTTCACTAGTTGTTTGCCCATGACGCCGGAGTATTCAGGGAGTCCCATTTGCGGGTCCCCACTCCTCGCTTCCATTTCCTCAGATGTTCCGTTTTCCTGTTCTGGTCTCTCTGTACTACAAGACGTTTGTGGTGTCTCCCAGCCACTTACGTGACCTGGCAAGTCTTTCGTTCGTGAGAGGTATCACAGTCTACGTTGACATATATATATATATATATATATATATATATATATATATATATATATATATATATATATATATATATATATATATATATATTATATATATATATATATATATATATATATATATATATATATATATATATATATATATATATATATATATATATATATATATATATATATATGTATATATGTATATATATGTATTTAACTTACTAACTTCCCTCTGGGTCAAAACCCAGACGGACCACCCTCCACCTTTTCTAGTAATATTTATAATACAAAATCTACATATATACGATAAGGGGAACCCAGAGAACCGGTTTCTCAAAAGAGGGGTAACAATTTTTTAGTTCGATTTTCTCATATATGTAGTATGAAAAAACCGTTCCCTATGACCTCCGGGTGATATATGCCTCTAGTTGTAAAATCTTAACTCTCATACCTCCAGCAAGGTTGTCAAATCTTTGGAGGGTGGTTGGTGCAATTATAATAAGTTTTATACAGCTTTATTTTTTGAACATTAATGTACTTTAATGAAAATTTAAAATGTATATATATCGAATCGTTGGCATAAGTATTACGTTTTCATTTATAGTATATTTTATGAGTATACTAAATGCGACATCATATGAGATATATAATAAGACCAAGTAACTTTGTTATTTTAAATTAATAAGAAGGTTAAACAAATTTTTCTTTAACATTTGGTTTGACTAAAAGTAATCCATATTTCGATATTTATGAACACTTATGAAATCACTTCGGTGTCCGTTCATGCGCCCGTCCGTCTGTCACAGGCGATTTTCTCTGAAACTATTCGACGTAAAAATTTGAAATTTAGCACAGATATAGAGTGTGATGGCCCAATTATAGACGTAAGGTATAAAGAGGTAAATTTTGATTCTGGGGGTTAGTTTCGGGGGGTAAATTGGGCAATGCAAAAACAAATTAAGAGAATCGTGTGGGTGTCAAATGAAAGCTTATTGAAGCATTGTATTTTTTATGCATTTTTTAAACATTTTTGGGTTAAACGCTTAAAAATTGCCGTCCCCACCCTCATCATCAGAAGGATCGCTCAGAAAAATCTGAAAAAAAACTCAAGAAAATTGAGAACTAGGTTTGTTGAACGAAAATTGCCAGGACTGGAAAATTCTAACGCGATCAATTGTTATAAACAATTTAATTGTTTCTTTCCTTATAACTGTTAAACCATTGGTTTTAGGGAAAAAGTTTTTTGACAAATAATATTTCTCACAATGTAAGGAACAACTTTTGTCCTTACACTTTTTTTTAAGTTTATTAATTTGGCCACTCAGCTCCGCGCATACGCGATGTGATACGGCGTTGGTGCCAGCGGCAGCGTGTAGCGCGGCAGATGGGCGGAGATCGGTCGGCCGTGGTTTGCTCAGGTTAAGTGGGGGGCTGATGGCACGAAACACTAATTGTGCAAATATAGCTTTGACCGAATTTTTTTATTGTAACATATTTTTTCTCTTAATTCGCCTTAAAATTTTAGTTAACCGCGTATATAAATGTTTTTGTTTTTAAAATGACAGTAAAAAGAATATAATTGCATTAGGCCTAATTGGATATATAACTTAAACACATACAGTTACGGAGAAAAAAACAAATACGAACAGTAAATAATGCACTTAGTGTTTGTTCAAAATAAGACTATCCTTAGAAAACAGCATGACTGATGGTACACAACAATTTATTTCCGGCTGAATAATTTTAGAAAACAACGTTTAACCAAAAAATTGATTATATTAGAGTTTGATAAATATTTTGTACTTAAATAATAAAAAATAGGATTGCTACATTAGCTTTCATGACATCGGGGATCTTTTTAAGCTTTTGAATAAACTTAAAAAAAAAACACATAGGTACACTTGGCATTAATACTGTCTTGGTTTATATTATGACTATCTAGACTTCACTTGTAAAATGATTTTAGCTATTATTTTAAAATTACAGGCCTTGTAAAACATTGTTGCAAAAATAATTTTAATACGAAGAATAGGGGGGGGGGGGGGGGTAAAAACGCAAGGCACCATTTAAGATAACATAGTTTGAATCTTCACGGTCAGACCTGGTACAAAAAATACCTGATTCAAAAAATGGTATAATCACGCAATTTACAACTGCCCCAAATTTTAAAATTCTATCTTTTTTATTAACAAAGACGGGATGTTACATATCTTTTGTTTCACGTGGTCTAAATAGGAAATTATAGAAGTTATAAAATGTCCAGTTTTGTTTAAAAGCGTTTTACATATTTTAGCCATTTTTACCAATGAATTGGATTGTGAAAAACCGCCAGTTTATGTGACTATGTTTTGTGAATCGTGCTTTTGCTAACGATTAAAACCATAAATAAAAAAGCTAACTGAAATTTTGTTTAAAATAAGTAGTATCAATAGTAGTTCCCCTAATAATTCCTATGATAAGTTATGTGCACTCCATTTTATTAGGATTTATGGGGTAGGTAGTAGGGCAACTTACAAAAAGATTAATAAAACTTTTTTGATTTTATTTATTTTATTCCACAATAGTTCCTAGTATTTGTTACATTTCTGCAAATGTAATAGATACTAGGAATAAAACAAACAAGACCCAGAGACAACTAGTCGTCTTGATTTTTCTTTATTAAATGCTGAATTTTTGATCTTATTGCGGGTGTATTTCTTTTTATATTTGTAAGATCCACAAAACTTCTTATCTGAGTAGAAGTTGGATAAGTATCTTGTTTTATAAAGTATTTGAAATGTTTTTTTTTTCAGTGTTAGTTCTTCAGTCTTCCAACCTAAAAATAAATCGTTTTGATTACAAAGAGGTACAGACACAACCAAAAAATGTGCATCCAATTCACACCTTCTATTCACAACACACAACCACAATTCAAGCCTTTTCATGAACATTGAGAATTAGGTGTAGATGGCGGAAAAATTATCAAGATTGAAAAATTCCTGCGCGGTCAATTGTTTTAAACAATTTAATTGTTTACTTCCTTATAACTGCTGAACTATTGGTTTTAGAGAAAAAGTTTTTTGACAAAAAATATTTTTCACGATGTAAGGAACAACTTTTGTCCTTACACGTTTTTCAAAATTTTTAATTTGGCCCAGTCAGCTCCGCGCATACGCGATGTGATACGGCTTAGTGCCGTCGGCGGCGGGTAGCGCGGCAGATGAACGGCGATCGGGCGGCCGAGATTTGCTCATATTAAGTGGGAGGTTGATAGCACGGAACACTAATTGTGCAAGTATAGCTTGCACTTGACCGATTTTTTTATGAATAAAAATATTGGTCTGTCGTGGCGGAAATGACCGGAAATGCCTGAGATACCAAATACTAAACCAGAACCAGACCATTTTTTTAAAGAGGGTATCTACTTTACCTCACCAGACATATTCATGAATATTTGCCACGGCAGAATAATATTTTTATTTATAAGAAAGCTTAAACTTTCTTTAAAAAAATGTTTAATGAGGGTGCTGACACACTGACTACCTTACCCCTCCAAGGGTGAATGCCAAGCAATTTCGGCCAAATGGTGTTAGAAAGATCTAGTTATTATAAAATTACTCATTTGTTTTACAATAATTAAAAAAAATCATGAAAATGTTTTGTAACAGTACCGACATACCTAACTTGACTCGATAATTAGCATAATTAAATATTGTTTTGGTCGTAATTGCTTGGGCAAATCAGCGATACTTCTTTTTCTTATCATTTTAAATCACATACAATTTTTTTATAGTGATGTTTTATGAGGGTAGAAATTTGTCGCGGGATCTCTATAAGTTTTTGGTTTAAGTTCCAAAGTACTTTGGGTGTCTGGAGAAAAGAAAAATGCTGTCTCACGGAATTTAAAGGGCGTTAGAAAAGAAAGTTAAACCCGCATTCGAACCTATAAATTGTTTCCCAAGAAAACTCTGTTCATACATTCAATTCAAGTACTGTGCTTTCCTTTTTAAATCGCCTAAAAGTCATAAAAACTTGTTTAAGACATTAAGAATATTTAGATCATAATAAAACGCATTAGAAGATCTGTACTTTTAACAAAAAACTATGAAAATATTAATTTTTAAACAGAATTAATAAAATAATTCTTACTCACCTTGATTCTGTAGCATTTTAAGCATTAATAAAGTTCTTGAACCCATGGTAAAACCACAAAAAAGATTTAAAATATCTACCACTGCACCACTAAATTCAACCGTTAATAAAATAACTGAGATTTAACTCACTTAATTCGAATTTTTACCAAGGTCTTGAAAACAATGTTGTCAAATGTCGGAGGGAAGAACGTACGATTCGTTTATACAAATTTATATAAACGAAGCAGAGGGAAATACGTACGAAATTAAACGAAGCCAAAAACGACTCAGGCGCTAACGGCGAACGCTTGAACTAGAGGACCGAAATGGGAGGTATATATGGTCAAAGTGACCTCCCCACAAATTTTCGGAATTGAACAGTACATAACCTCTAGTGCACATCAGCAAAAGGAATCATGCGATACGTACTTCCCTCCGGAACCGGAGGGAACTACGTAATATATGAGGGCACTTCGTTAAGTATTTACGTATTTTAGAGGGCAGTCGGTATGGTTTATACGTATATATATATATATATATATATATATATATATATATATATATATATATATATATATATATATATATATATATATATATATATATATATATATATAGTCCTCGAAAATAGCTCAGTTTATACATATACAGTGCGTCTCTTTAATGTCCCCCCTCTTAATTTGTGAAACGTTACATTTGCAAAATTGAAAGTTCAAATAAAATATAAACATAGTATTCTAAACAATAGAAGTAAAATATGCAACTGTTTAAAGAAGTAATATAGTAAATAAAAAAATTACCAAAACTATGTGTATATTTTATGGGATTGGCATCCCATCCTGTATAATTATTGAACAAACCAAGTTCTATGGTAAGATGTAAATATTTTTACACCTATTTACAGTGTGTGCACTTGATACTTTGGTAAAAGCGCTACTTACTTACGGCCCCATGTCAATCTAATCCACTGATATCTTAGCGATGCTTTGGCGAAAGCGCATTTTTCTTTCGCCATCCCTTTTAAAATACTCCTCTCTACCCTAATCCACTAGTATTTTAGTGCCCCTTTGGCGAAAGCGCAAATATGCCTTTTTGACACTCGCCCTTCTAATCCACTGATATCTTAGCGATCCTTTGGCGAAAGCGCTTTTTTCTTTCGCCATCCCTTTTAAAATACTCCCCTCTACCCTAATTCACTAGTATTTTTAGTGCCCCTTTGGCGAAAGCGCAAATATGCCTTTTGGACACTCACCCTTCTAATCCACTGATATCTTAGCGATCCTTTGGCGAAAGCGCCTTTTTCTTTCACAATCCCTTTTAAAATACTCCCCTGTACCCTAGTCCACTAGTATTTTTAGTGTCCCTTTGGCGAAAGCGCAAATATGCCTTTTGGACACTCACTCACCTTATGCAATATAGGGGAAGGAGGCATTGACACTATATATGACCTTCTTACACCATGTTACCCCTTATACAATGCCCCTAATACACACACACACACCCCATCAGTGCCTTTCTGACACCTTGACCACACTCAATATACGTCACTGATAAATATTTCTACTTCTCCGTGTGTGTATTCACTTCAACACCGGAGTGCATTTAAGATAAATTATATTTTTTACCTACTATTCTTTCACATATTGATATAATTTAAATTTGGAATTAAACTATTTGTATTTATGCACTAATTGTAAGAAATAGACTACAAAATAATTCCTTATATTTAAAAGTTTGGTACATAATTGGCGAAACATATGAAATGTCTTTAACACTTTGTACAGAATATTTTTGTATCGAAATAACAAGCTTCAGAGGTTCGCTGTATTCGCCACCCCAACCAAAAATACCATAACATAAAAATGACTGAGATTTTTTCGGCCCGGTTCTGATCGCCGAGTTGCGTCATTGAGTTCAACAACCACTTTTACGAGACGTCCCGAGTGCGCATGCCTCGAGAGAACCGTCGTTTAAAAACCTGACTGGCGCCATATGCGTACAAACGCACTTTTTCGCCCATACATTGGACGGATTCAGCTGGTGTCGCGAATACGTTGTGATGGTCTAAATATATTTTGTCTATGGACTCTAGTCAGTGGCGGATTTAGGGGGGGGGGGGTTGAATCATGTACAAAAAGGATTTCAATAGCGAATTTTATAAAAATAAATATTGTAACTTAAACATTACCCATTTCTACATATTCTACAAAATATTATAAACAAACACAAACATTTGACGTCTAAGTAAGGTCTTTGAAATGAATTATACCACAAAAATATGAATATAAATCAATACTCATATGATATATAGAAAATGCAAGCCTGCTTTTGGCATTTTTGATTTACATGCTCTTTGATTGATTCTGAAAACATTCCTTATACATCTCACTGCGATTTTATCAAAATTTGCGCCGGATCGTTTTGACTTCTAAAGGAAACAAATAACCAAATAGTCTTTATTCAAAAAACGTTCTTTCAAAGAAATTGTTTTCGAAAAACAGCTATTTCGAAAATGGATTATCGAAACTTTTCAAAAATATTTTCTCGAATACACATGCATATTTCGAAACTACATTTCTTCAAAAATGTCCTGACAACTTTTCCACAGATACTTTTTTGAAAACGGATTTATGAAATATTTTCTCAAAAACACGTATTTCGATAGTACATTTTCTCAAAATCATTTTTAAAAGATAGGTAGGTACATTTTCCGAAAATATATTTTTTTGAAAACAGTATTTAGGAAATTAAATTATGAACTCTAGTAGCTTGAAAAATGCTACTCGAAAAAAGACGAAAAAAGATCCTGAACAAACCTAAATGCACCTTTTTTGGGTCTGATCAGGTTTCCTTAGGTTTGGTATGGTATTTTCTCATAAATTACTTTTTCAGAAAGCCGCTGTTTGAAAAAAATTATTTTCGAAAAAGATGTTCTCAAAAAAAATGTACTTTTGAAAAGTGCTTTAAAAAAATTTGAAAAGTTTTAGGAAGCCATCTTCTGTTGGAAATGTTAAAAAATGGACAAAATGCGATTTGAAAGTCTGCTCCTCATATATATTATTGAATTCGTGCTTCAATAAGCTTTCATTTGACACCCTATACGATGCCGATGATTTTCCATTTACCAATTTACCTCCTGAAATTAACCCCCAGAATCAAAATTCAACTTTTTATACTTCACGTCTATATAATTGGGCCACCACACTGTATCTCTGTGCTAAATTTCAAGTTTTTTACTTCGAATAGTTTCAGAGAAAATCGCCTGTGACAGACGAACGGACGGACGTCGAAGTGATTCCATAACTGTTCCGTTTTGCTAATTTTAGAACGGAACACTAAAAAATGGGCTCGTATACTCTGCAAGAACTTGTCTTAAGATGGAGTTCTTGGTCACAGTTAACGGTTCCATAATATTTAATAAATATAGGTTGTCCTAAAAGTCTTAATATGGGCAAATATCTTTGCTATTAGTAAAGAGAGAGACTCTAAATTTTAGGGGTATCCCATTGGTTAATAAATCTACTATTTCATGTAATTAAATTTTTTCAATCAACCCCCTTGAGGGGTGACGCTAGGGAGTTGATGATAAAAATTTTAAATGCACCCTATGCCGTGTGGTATCTCATTTTAAAGGCCTTTAAAGAAGAAACATTTTATCGCAAACCCTAGGTCCGTATCTTAATTCGTTTTTAAATAACAAGCCTTTAAAAATTAAAAATCGCGAAAAAAAATTTAAATACCTTTATTTCTCGTTACTTTAAAAGTTCTTCAAAATGGCCACCATGAACTTCTTGGCAGTAATAAAGTCGATTTTGGAACTCACGTCTCGCATTTTCGAGAATGGCAGGATTTACTTCTAAAATGTGAGAAGTGAGTTCCAAAATCGACTTATTACTTCCAAGAAGTTCATGGTAAAAATAAATTAAGATACGGACCTCGGGTTTACGTTAAAATGTTTCCTTTTGAAAGGCCTTTAAAATGAGGTACCACACGGCATAGGGTTGCATTTAAAATTTGTGATATCTCCCTAGTTTTCAAGGGGGTTAAAAAAGTTAAATTACATGAAAAAGTAGATTTATTACCCAATATGATACCCCTAAAATTTTGTGGTTCTATTTTTACTAATAGCAAAGATATTTGCCCATACTAAGACTTTTTTGACACCCTGTATATAGTCAGGTAAATACCAGACACTTACTTTTAGATTTTTCTTTTCGTTAATTGTTTGAATCATTCAAGATGGAGGAATCTATTATGGCTTGGCTTGACAAACCAAAATGAAATTGTGGAATAACACGTGTTCAATCTTATTATTAGTCTGAATCTCAAATTATTTGACCTAGTTTTATTTGTGGTTTTATCAACGGTTATTAAATTTTTGTGTCAACTTTGACTTTTTGTAGGTACACTATAGCTATAAATGATAGAATGACACAATGCTCTTTATCCGGATTGAAAATCCCCATTATTAAAACTTAACAAATGCTCTATCAAAAAGCGTGACTTGTGTAATAGCTTTTTATAATACAAAAATTGGTTTATTTTTGGAAGCCAATAGAGAGAATTCTCGATCAAGTTATCATGCGTCACACAAAGTTATTTTTATTCAAAAGAGTCTGTGTTGAATCAGAGAATAACGTATGAAACTAGGTCGTCAACGCCGATAGGCTTGTGAAGAAATATATGTTCGTTTTTAGGAGAAAATGAAGTTACTGTTTTACAAATTTATAAGTTGATTATCTACTGTACTTAATAAAGGTTCAGTTTTATATATTTCTTGAAATGTGAACCAAACCGCGTTCACTATCGTTCGACTACTGAATATTTAAAACCTTTCGATTTTTGTGGTACTTTTTTCCGCTTTGATAAAACATTTGTCGAAATCCCCCACAATCATCATATACTAAAAAATCTACAATAGATCTCCACCCTACTAAAAATAACTCCAAAACCCTGATACTCACAACTTTTAATAAAGTTATAAATTTAATTGCCATTTAGATTCACTTTTGGCAATGATATTAACACGAATGCTATCACATTCCGAGCGTCCAATCAGTTCAATTCTTAATTAAAACTAAGAGAGAAACAGACATACGTGCTTTAGGAAGTTAAAAAGAGACAAAATTGGTCGACGGCCCACCAATAATATCGCGCCACTCCCACTATGGAAATACACTCGAACCGCCCCGTGAAATATACTCTTTGGGTTGGACAAAGAAAAACTAATTAGGTACCTAATATGCGTATTGTAAGTATTTGCATTGTACTAATGCATTATTAATTAGTGGCTAAACATAGAAATACGATCTCTCAGCCACGCCAATGTTAGTCATCAAATATAACGGGATCGGCACCGATTTTCTAACATTAGAAGCTTGGTCCAGAGGTAGAGTCTCAGCGAGTGGACCAAGAGGTCGTGGGCTCGAGGCTGTGTTCGGGTAGACCTTTTTTCCAATTTTTATTATTTAAAAAATTATATCGGCTCTAAAAGGTGTATTGGTAACAAGTTTAGCACTTGTTCTTCGATAAAATATTTTTAAAATTATTGGTAATCTCATATCTACCACAGCCGACAGCCTGCGCGTGCGTAGACAAAGATCTATTACTATGTCTAGCCGTCAGTATTGTATTTATTAAAGAAAACGGAGTTTGGGCAGCTTTCCTAATTTTATTTTACGAATAATCATACTTTAAGGACAAGGCGCGACCTCTATTGAGGAGACGCAGACGTATCAAAATGGGAAGCCGCTAACAATCTTAGACTTAAACACATGGAAAAGTAATACTAAAAGTCATAAACATCTAGAGTAGAAATGTTCAATATACTACAGTACCTATTTTATGATTTTTGCGGGGTTTATTTGTAGGTAAATAATTTCTTGGCAAAACTAGGCACATCCTTAAAAAGCCTTCCTTAATTAAAAAAGTGTATTTTGCTTGTTGCGTTGATATTACTAGTTACCCACAAAATTTTGACCCACCTGTAAAAAAACTCACGGACCGCGCCTGCTATGCGAGTGTTTTAAAAAGCAATTAAACAAAAAATATTTTTATGTTTTTTATTTCATTTTTATTACAGGCCTAAACGTAGCCATGGGCAGTTTCTTCTTCGCTTTCAATTCTTCTATTGGGATATTTTCTAAGTTATCGCTAATTCGCTTCCACGCATCATTAACTTTGTGCTTTACCTTGCGATATTTATCTGACGGATCCCATATGACTCGCTCACGCGAGTATAGTTCTAAGAACTGAAGTACTCTTTCGTTACTAGTGTTACTACCCTCCGGTAGCATGACATTAAATAATAATGAATCGCGAATAAACCAAAACACTTCCTTCATCTCGAGACAGCGAGAGGGCAGTATGTAAACACTTCCTTCCGCACAAAATGCGCAGGGAAGTGGCAATGGCAAAAGCAGGTCAGCGCGAGCGATTTGTTTACATACTAGCTCTATCTGTTTCCCTGTGGCTGCCGCGGAAGTGAGCTAAATGTAAACCCGGTATAACACTTGTACGACCACATTTGAACTTACAAACTCATTTATCAACAGTGGAAAATGAACGAGCCTTTTAGTTCCTCAGACCAGCCTTCATCTCCTAATGAATGTCGGTTTTACTAATAAGCCTTTCAAGACAAAAACACTTAATGATATCACGAATTTCAACACAAGCCATCTCGTAAAAACTCACTCTGCTAGCGCTAAACAGCTCTTAAAGCAATACTAATGCACGCAGCCATCTGAGATTTCACAGCTGACGGTTTAAAGGACTGACCTTGCTAGCGCGTCACACAAAGTTTGAAACAACGCCATCTATCCGTCATTCCACGGATTTTTTAGCCCATCCTCATTAAGTACCATTGCGGTCAAAAAATACTGGTACAAGAAAAAAAATCAAAATATGTTGCTTCTAGACTATTATGAAAACCTTCTGAAAAGGTAAATGGTATCTACGATTCCACAACGATACGAGGTAAAGATGAAGGTTTTCAAAATGCTCTGCAGCATTCTGTTTTTGAAAAGCCTTTCTGGTATTTTTTTACGTGATACGTTTTTTATTATAGATCATGAGTAAAATAAAGTCAATGTCTCTTGTCAAATAACTTATTATATTTTCATCAATATTTAAACTCTATTTGGAGAAAATAAATAAAAATAACAATACATAATAATGATAGTTAATATTTCGTCATTGCACCGTAACTGTCGATGACGGCGTATAGACGACGTGGCATGCTTAACACCAAATTTCTTTTGTAAATTCTGGAGTTATTTCATTCCATGCTTCAAGTATCTTCTGTCGTAGTTCTTCTTGGCTTCTCGGTCTAAAATCATGGCTA
This sequence comes from Philopedon plagiatum, assembly GCA_963971165.1. Taxonomy (NCBI): domain Eukaryota; kingdom Metazoa; phylum Arthropoda; class Insecta; order Coleoptera; family Curculionidae; genus Philopedon; species Philopedon plagiatum. The sequence continues at coordinate 33,397,700 of OZ020190.1, read as the reverse complement.
TACATAGGTTTTGTCATTTCTCCCCAAACGTTCTCAATAGGATTGAGGTCTGGACTCTTTGAACTCCATGGTAAGACGTAAACGTTGTTTTCTCAGGTGAATTCTTGAACAATTCTTGTCTTGTGGATTGGTGCATTGTCATGCTGGAAGTTGTAACCCTCTCCATATACCACTCCAACCGATGGAATCATGCCTCGACGAAGAATATCTCGATAAACAGCAGCCGTCAGTCTTCCCTGAACAATTTCCAAAACTCCTGGTCCCTAACACTGATCCAGCCCCAAATATTAATTGAAAAACGTCCACTTTGATTCGTTTTATGGGTATATCTCGTCATACCTCATGTGTCTGGGTCTATATACACGAATTTTGCCGTTGTTGCACGATTGAATGGTACATACATATAAAATACCCTGATTTTAGAAGTTAGCACTAAAATTTCGAAATTCCGGTTTTATGAAAAAGTCCATTAAGTCGAGACATTTTCTGCTATATCTTGGGCAAGAAAATGTTGACCAAAATAATCCTGTTTAGTCCTACAGTCAAATATCGACAAGAAACCATAAAGTACCTTTTATTCAAACAGACACCGCGGTACAAAGATTTATTTTTAATTGGACCGGCTTGTTAATATGCTGGAATTAAACAGTGGACCTTTTTGCACACGGCCTTGTATAATTCGACCAGATGACACTAAAGGGATTGGCTAAATAAGCCACTAGATATCCAATAAACCGGTGCTAACAATAGGTGGTTTAATACAGTATTTCTCGAGCAACACTTAGAGAATTCTTTCATTTGGGGAACATCATCTCTTATGTATGCGACACGTTAATGCAATTTTTAGGAAATTTACTGCTGTTCTTGTACCTTGACCCGAGAAGAGCAAATCAGAGAGATGCGACATAATCGAGTCCGGCCGCTGGCGCTGTGCTCGCGCTCGCCGGCATATTTAGTCCGGTGGTCGATGAGTTTGTTTTGTGTTTGGAAAACTATTTTTGATGCTAAATTTTAAGTGTTTAATTTGTTGCTGTAATTTATAAAAATCCTTAAATTATGCTTGGTAATACCTGCACGTTTCGTGGGTGCCATTCAAAAGAGGGACAATGATTTAGCATGTTTACGTTTCCAAAGGATCCTGACCGGTAAGTACATATTCACATTTATTACACCAAATTATACCGGCCAACTGTCTATTATTTAGACTCGAGGTCACAAAATTTTATACCCCCAACATCAAAGGTGCCGACGTATTTTGTCGCTTCTCTCTGATTTGCTCTTCTCGGCCTTGACCATTGAAAATTTCGTTCTATTTGTGATATCATAAACATTCTTTTATAATTTTCACGTAAAGTAGTTTACAGGTGAGCAAGGTTAAACTACTTGTAACCTAATTCTTCTAATAGTTCTGTAGCGTTGATTGAAATATTGCTAGCTATTTTTAGCAAATGACATTTATAACCAAGATTTATATACACGAACCGCGTACGCCATTGGCCTAGAAACTTAAGAAAGAATATAGTTCAAAAGCAAAATGTTGTTTTGTCCAAATTGGTCCATTTATGATAACTGTTTGTATAATGCTTTATTAGTACAATACAAATTATGGCACATGCTTCACCATTTCGTCAATTAGCAACTTTTAAAAATTTCTACCAATATTTTACTGTTGTAAAACTTCATTTCAAAATTATAGAAAAAAAGTGTTCCATAACAGACGTTAGGAAATGGGTTTTTTCTATCTCGTATGTTTTGCAATACCTCGTCCAGTATACCGCAAACAACGCAACTATTACACCAGATAAGGCATTTCTTAACTGTGGTTATTAAGGATGTAATGGACTTGCCTAAGCCGGCCTACCGGATTCCGGATTTCCGGCTGAATTTCTGAGCTGGACACCAGACGTCCGGCCGGACTTTTCCATTTTATTAATTCCCAATCAGTTACTTACAAATCAGGTATAAACGGTGGCGTGCCGTGCCTTTAGAGGCGGAGGGGGCACAATGATTTGGGGGCGCCAAATTTTTTTCCTTTTATTGGAGAATATGTGGTCTAGTAGGCAGTGAATCTCCAGGGGCCGCCGTAAATTATTTTCCTTTTATTGGAGAGTATGTGGTCATAGTAGGCAGTGAATCTCCGTATATAGGGGCGCGAGGGCGCCGTTAAAACGAGGGCGGGGGAGGGGGGGGGCTTGGGCCCCCCTAGCCCCCTCGACGGCACGCCACTGGGTATAAAAACAATTCGGTTCAGTTTTTTCTTTGCCTTGAAATAATTTTGCTATTCTTCAAATATTATTTTTAACTTGGTTAAAATAAAAATGTGATAAATTCTAATAAAATTAGTAATATGTACAAATCGGTTAAAAATGCAGTAAAGTGTTTATCTGTTCACCAGAATATGCAGTATTAAATAAAACTATTTTTTTTTATTTCGTCCACACCTCGGTCCACACTAACCGCTAAGAGCAAGCAATTTTTTAAAACAACAGAAAAAGTTTTGTGTTTTTCGTTTCGCTTTCATTTTGTTGTTGTTGTTGTTGTTGTGCTAATAGAAAACCTAGTAAAAGAACTGTTTTTTGAAAGGTGTCCTAGAAAAGGATGGATCAGACATTAAGTGAGAGATAAAAATGAAAGTAGAATGCAATACCTAATTATGTACAAGCAAATGAAATGCAAAATTCAGAAACAAATCATTGTAATTTTATTTAACCTTAAATCGACTTTTAATCGTCCATTCGTATTTGACGCAACCAGCTCTATGCGCGACTGGATTAAACGTAAACCGCGAGTGAATGATTCGACAGACGTCTTTGCACTTCTTCATATAAATACAAGACCAACTAGTGCGAAATATGTCGACACTACTTTTGGGTCCTTCTAGGGATTTTACATCATTTCCTTAGACGTATTCTGACGTATAATACGTCTACCGAAATGATGTAACTTAAAGTAGATACAAATGCACTAAATTTTTTACCATGCTAAAAAAACAACACAGTTCTAAAAGCAAGATACTCATCCAAGAAGTGTAACTTAAAAAAAAATTTTCAATTCAATAAGTTAATTTGATTTTTAATTTATAAAATGTTAATGCAAAACAAGAAATAGTACTTTTTATGTTTTTGTCGACTTATAGAACAAAGAATATTTTAAGTGCCTATTTTCTTAAACAATAATTATTTTTACGAAATGGGAAAAGCCACAAAAATTATAATATCGGCAACTCCCGCTTTTTGTTTCCTGAAATCTGGCAACCCTAGTCCGCTCCCATTCTCCCATATGAAATGACACTGTGTCCTGGTTTTTGATTTTCTAGTGTAGCTCGCCTTATTATATAAACATACATTAATTATTGGAAGTTGTCTTAGAATGGGACCTTCAATCATCCATGATAATGGGAAACACTAAACACATAAAAAGAACACAATAAAAATCACTATTTAACAAAATTCGCGAAGAAAAAAAACAAGCACTGCGGAATAAACATTTCATAGGAAACTCATTGAAGAAATTTTAAACTTTCAAAATTAGTGTTGAGTTTAGCGATTGGTACTGCCGGACTGAATGACCTTCCTTAATATGATAATAATAATAATATAATATTAATAAGATACATAGGAGCCAGGGGTGTTGAGTTGCAATTCGTGATGGCGTCACTATTTTAAATTTTTATTTATCTATACCATTCCACGAAATAGGTACGTATGGCGTTAGGTATTTCAGTGCATTTAATTTTAAGCTGGATTTATAAACTAAGTTGAGGTTCAGTTGAGGTTGAGGTTCGCAGTTCGTGCAGTTGAAGTTCGCAGTTGAGCTTTTTGGGCCATTTATAAACTCAGTTCGCTGCTTTCATTTCATTGGTGCAGGGTAAAGTGAGGTTAATGACAACTGTGACATCATAAACATATTTAGAAAAAATAAAAAGCACACAATCCACAATCGCAATATTTGGAAAAAAATATATGGAAACACAGGCACACCAAACGGAAAAACAATTGTTTTCTTTACAAAATGATCGGCAGAGGTGTGGCTTCACCATCACATGTAGTAATTCTGCGTTTTGATTGGTGGGAGCCCAACTGCACCAACTGCGAACATAAAATTTGGTTATCTCGAACTTTACGCCAGCGTAATGGAAACTTCTGAACTGAACTGAACTGTGTTTATAAACGCCAGTACGCCTTTGCGTTTATTTATCTTGAACCTCAACTTCAACTGAACCTCAACTGAGTTTATAAATCCAGTGTTAAGGTGGATTTATAAACTCAGTTGAGGTTCAGTTGAGGTTGAGGTTCGCAGTTCGTGCAGTTGAAGTTCGCAGTTGGGCTTTTTGGGCCATTTATAAACTCAGTTCGCTGCTTTCATTTCATTGGTCCGGGGTAAAGTGAGGTTAATGACAACTGTGACATCATAAACATATTTAGAAAAAATAAAAAGCACACAATCCACAATCGCAATATTTGGAAAAAAATATATGGAAACACAGGCACACCAAACGGAAAAACAATTGTTTTCTTTACAAAATGATGGCAAATGATCGGCAGAGGTGTGGCTTCACCATCACGTGTAGTAATTCTGCGTTTTGATTGGTGGGAGCCCAACTGCACCAACTGCGAACATAAAATTTGGTTATCTCGAACTTTACGACAGCGTAATGGAAACTTCTGAACTGAACTGAACTTTGTTTATAAACGCCAGTACGCGTTTGCGTTTATTTATCTTGAACCTCAACTTCAACTGAACCTCAACTGAACCTCAACTGAGTTTATAAATCCACAGTCAACGGCGAACGCAAACTGCAAACGTCAAGTTTATAAATCGGCCTTTAAAATTATTAACTTTTGACAACATTTGTTTAACTTACCTCTGGATACATGAAAGTTGCTACAGTGCTACAGAAACCTTATAAACTGCTCACACAAAAAATAAAGGCTTTGATTAATGTTCTACCTACTGTGAGAAATATAATACGAGGGTTTCTTCCACCACTAGTCGCTACTAAACCAACGAAGACCAATTAAGTGCTAAACAGCACAGAAACATAAAGGGTTTGTTTGTTTGTTGTTACTTAACAAGTTTTTACTGGCAATTTCAGAATGGCCACCTGTTGATATACAAGGTTGCCATAGTTCTTTTCTTTTTCTTTCTTCCCCTGTTATTGGCCCTCGTCCATGGGACAGGTTGGCCAGCTCTCCACCCGGTCCGGCGCTTAACCAGAGCCCTAGCTACCCTTAGGGATGGCTTACACGTTACCCAGTTTGGGTGGTAATTCCCTTAGAATCTCCGATTTGTCGGGTATGTACCCTCGGAGCTTCCGAATACAAACAATAACAATGATTAAAAGTGACAAAACGTCAATGTTTTCGGTTTGGCACTGTTGAGGTTATGGAGTTTCCCGCCTCTGGTAGTGTCTATTGCGCATGACCGTTTCTTTCAGCCACACTTCCGCCCTACGCTCCTCCCACAACAAGACATGGCCGTCACATGTCTACCTTGTGTGGATGAAAAAACGCAGCACGAACAGGGATTTTAGGCCTCATCGCTCACAGCCCTTGGATTTGGTAAAGGCTCCCCTCAACAGGCCGTGGAGCTTCCCTTCGTATTCCGTCACAAAACACTCTACTCACCGCTTATAGGCGATCCAACCCGAAATCTAACTATGCAGTCGACCGAGAGATGTTAACGCAGCGGAAGCCAAAGGCAAACTCAAAAAATACAAATAGAGGGCAAACTCCTGCCATAGTTCTCAAATATAGAAACGACCACGGAAAGCAATGAAATCTGCGGCATTGCCAGAGCTAAGTGCAGGATGTTATATGTCCGTGTTCCATTTCAAAGTGCTGGCGCTTACTACAAGGTAATCTCGATCTATTATTTAAAAATTTACTAGTACTGATTACCAGTCATTAATGTTCTCTAACTAAACGATAGACACTGAATTAGGGAATAGAATGCAATCTTACAATTTATGAACATCAAGGAAAATTAAAAATGGCAATACTTTTTTGCATTAGGTCGTCAAAAGTGGTTACGGTCAGGTGACAGCCGCCAGACGGTTGTGGTTTGGGCAATCTATAGCCAAGTTATGCAGCGAATTCGGCTGACCTCTGTTCATCGTCAATGCCAATCAAAACGGACCCAATCGTTTTCGGATGGAAAACTGTGACGTCATGATATCATTTTGGTCTGTCGATTTAAGAACCAGTCTCGTCTAATAGTTAGCCATAGCGGTTTGTTATTAGGTTTGTTTTTGGAGCAGTTTGAAACTAGTCAGAGCCAATCATCTTCAAGCAAAACGGTTTGCTGATCGAAACTGGGAAACCTCATTGGCTCTGATTGATTTGAAACGGCTGCAGAAACAAACCCATTGTTTACAACAGCTGCTTGTGTGAATTCGGCGGGAAGCCCTTTGTTTTCTTATGAAAACGGAAATATTGGAAAATAATAATATGCATTTTATAGTAAATGACAAATTAGTGTATTTTGAACAAACTATAGATCGATGATATTAAATCACAAAATATTAAAAATATTTCAATTACTAGGCTAGATAAGCAGTTAAATCCTCAAGAAGCATTAAAACAAGCCACGCCTACTCAAATCATCATGAAACTGACAACTGACTTACCTACGCGTTCGGACGGCGAGCAATATGACGTCATGAAATATCTGACCGCTGTCAAAGTTCCTGTCACTTTATGTCAACCAGAATACAGAATCACTAGCCGGCCGAAAACGATGGGTAGATCCCTTCCCGACCTGAAGCGAAAAAATGAAATTTGCTGACCAAAATTTTTAATTTATCATTATTCGCATGATTTTCTAACGATACAAGAAGAGTCATGTTTTTTGTTTTTTTTTCTTTTTGTTTAAAGCTTTACTTTTACTCTTAACCTTAAAATATCTTATTAATCACAAACATAAGTTAAGGGCCGGAGCCGGTCGGAAATCCAAACAAATACGCGCGGTCTGCGATGTTACGAATGATATGTCCAAACCTTAAATTTTACACTAAAATAGAAGTCCAATGACCGGATCAGAAAATTTAATGACCATAACGTCAAGAAATACCCAATAATTTAAATAAAGCCTATTCAAAATAAATAAGCACAAACCGGCTTATTCAATTCACTTTAGTGTCATAATTTAAACGACAAATTTAAAATATTTTAAAAAGTTTTCGTCATAGATTGAATCGCGAATGTCTATTTGGTTTAAAAGTGATGGCTACCACTTCTCACGCACACACTCACCTACACAACACATTTCGAGGTATAAAACTTCTTTGAATTGTTCTGTCAAATGGCATTATTCAGACATAAATTGCTCTAAGTAGTCGCTGATCCAAATATTAACGGTATACGATGTGATCTTCAATTAAAAGTTCTGCCGCGGTGCCCCAAATCCCTGGGGCCCCTATGCGTCGCATAGTTTGCTTTGCCATAGCTACGCCACTGCGGGCGGAAGCAACGGAAAGGCGCTTCGTTATATGATTGGCTGAATGCCGTCATGCTTGTTAAACACGGCGGCATTGAACCAATCATATAACAAAGCGCCTTTCGGCTGTTCCGCTTCTTCCGCCCGTGAGAACTTACCATGGCGCTGACAATGATAAAAAAAAACCGCAGCCGCTGCGACAGCGAATTCGCGTTGGTCTGTGGGATCCTTAATACTGCGTGAAGCAGCTCTTTATCTACTAATGTTTCAATAATTTTGTCTTTTATTTAAAATCTTATAAATATTTTTTTCAAATTATGATACATATTTTTGATTATTCTTTTATTTCAGATCCGATGGCTATACTTCGCCTACGAAACTAAGTCTAAATAAACCTTAAAGATGCACAGCGGCCAGGGCGGTCGCGGGCCCCCTCGGGGCACCTGGTCGCCGCTTCCGTTCCGCCCTCCATCGCCATATGGTCCGTCGCCTCCCCCGCGATTAAGTAGTCCCAGTGTAAACATGTTTGCCGGACGTATGCCCGTATGTCCACGACCGAGGTGGCCTGTACCACCGCCGGGAATGTCACCGCCACCACAGTTACCAAAACCTTTTAGATTACCAATGCATCCGGTAAGTAAAACTTTATGATATGATTATGACCTGTATTTTAGATAGGTTTAGTCACACATTTTTGTTGTTATTTGTTTGAAATTACTCAAACGTTATGTTTGGCCCGAGTAATTTGTTGCTATGAGCAATGTAGTGTAGTTTATAATTTATTTCATGGATTTTATAATAAATCCATGATTTATTTGCTTTATGCTTTTTCGGCCCCTATTTACATATTATATGCTCCTTTGTCGGAGTGCCGACCGTCAAATCTCAGACAACCAATACTGCATCTGTGAATAAGCAGTAACATCGACAAACACCGAAGTCACCGTTATTATGACGCTAATTTAGCTGCAATATTGACGGAACTTAGTTACCTTTGACCGTCTTGTAGCGCTTGTAGCATACAACTCACAGAATCATATTATGATCATGAGGTGCCAGACAAAAAATGTGCCAGACCTCGCCCGGTCACAACCCCTTCGCAGACCTAATTTTATATATTTTTATAATGTTGTGGCGCCAAGTAGTTGCGGCAGGACCGGGTGGTGATGTCTGGCACCCATGATCATCAAGGGGGGAGTTCGAATTGGACGCTCGGAGTTCTCCGAGCGCATATCTCAGACATACGTTCTTAACATGTCCTATATAGACGACAAAGTAAGGCAAAATACACAATGTCTAATTTCTGTGCTCGGAGCGTTCCAAGCGTCAAGTCGAACTCCCCCATATGATACTTATGATAGGTACTCAGCAGTGGCCCTCTGTATGAAAAATAGCGATAGCGATCCCACTGCAAGTTCTTACTTTGTATCACCGTTCGGTATGTTTCGAAGAGAGCCCGATCGCTATCACGCTATCGCTATTTTTCATACAGAGTGCCACTGCTGGTGTACTACTAAAGTATGTTGTTTTGTGGTGCACGAAACTGCAATAACGTGCACTGATTTTTTAATGGGTCTTCTACAAATAAAAAAGTGTAAATTAGTGCAGTTTCGTGTAACGCAAAAAAACAGACCTTGTAGGGCAGGCATTTTGACGTCAATTTAATTCGTGTGATCCAAGGCAGTCAAAAATGTAATCGTATGAGAGGTCTGCATTTTTGGAATAATGTCCTATGCATACTTAAGTTTAAACCCTGAAATGTTAAAAAACCCAATTTTGCGAAAAGAAGAAGATTAAAAAAAAGAAGAAGAAAATTTTAAGTTTACACAAAATAAACAACTGTTCTAGGAATCACATAAAATTTGTTTATGGGCAATAAAGGTTAAGATTTAAGCAAAGTTTAGAATTTTTATAGCAAACGTCTCTGACTCTGCAATTAATAAATAGCCTAGTCTCTAGAAGAAATAGTGTGCCGAGGGACAAATAATTAGGGGACCTGATCCAGAACAACACAAGTAGGTATATAATTCTTTTTTTAATTTTTGGATACCCGGTAAGCTGGTAGTTATTGTTAATAATTTAAATTTATAACTTTGGTAACTTTTCATTGGCTTAAAACTTTTATTTGGTAGGGTTAAGGGTTCTGTATAAATTTAAAACATTTTGATGCATTTGTGATACCTACATCGCCACCCACTTGTGTTGGGTTGGGTGTTAGGTAGGGATTCACCAAATCTCAAAAAATCGATATTTCGAATCGATCTTAGATCGTGATCATGGAGATCGATTCACTATTTAGATCGCCTTAAGAGTTCAATTTTTTAAAAAATTAATCTTTGGAAAAATTTCGGTGTAGGAGAGGGGAGAGTAAACAGAGTCTATTCCAAACCAATGCTATTTAAAACTCAGTATAAGTTGTACAGTTGTGATTAAAAAAAAAGAAAAATATTTAAATTATATATTTTTTAATGTTTATTTTGAAGTTATAGAAGGGTATGGAGGGGGAAATCTTTGAATTAAAATGCTATGATGACAAACATACTAATTTATTGAAAACTAAAGGTGGATTTATAAACTCAGTTGAGGTTGAGGTTCGCAGTTCGTGCAGTTGAAGTTCGCAGTTGAGCTTTTTGGGCCATTTATAAACTCAGTTCGCCGCTTTCATTTCATTGGTCCGGGGTAAAGTGACATTAATGACAACTGACATCATAAACAGATTTAATAAAAATAAAAAGCACACAATCCACAATCGCGATATTTGGAAAAAATATGGAAACACACAGACAATCCAAACGGCCAAACAATTGTTTTGCAAAGAAAATAAAAGGGTATGTTGTTTTGTTTACAAAATGATCGGCAGAAGTCGGGTGGCTTCGCCATTACGAATATTAATTCTGCGTTTTGATTGGTGGGAGCCCAACTGCACCAACTGCGAACATAAAATTTGGTTATCTCGAACTTTACGCCAGCGTAATGGAAACTTCTGAACTGAGCTGAACTTAGTTTATAAACGCACGTACGCGTTTGCGTTTATTTATCTTGAACCTCAACTTCAACTGAACCTCAACTGAGTTTATAAATCCACAGTAATAAAATAGAAAACATTTGAACGAAAAAATGACAATTAAACGAAAAAATGACAACCGTAAAATAACAAACTGTCCATAGATACCGATCAACATGACCAATTGAGATGATACGATTTCAGATTTGAGTTTTTTTCTAGAAAATGTTAGATGGCGCAGTTTAACTATTTCCTTATTCCTTTCCTAATTCTTACTAGGACCGTTTTGAAAGTGGCGCAACGACCCTATCGTTTGTAAAGAATTACATATAAATACTAATTTCCAAATATTAATTAAGTCTTAAAGTTCACAGACATGAAAATACCAGAAGAATCGATTCTGTGTAAAATCGCTGATTTCCTTGCAGTATCGAAGGGTAAAAGATCGATTCTGACAAATCGATTTTCATTTGGAAAAAATCAATCTTTCCAAAAAATCGATTTAAATCGTGAATCCCTAGTGTTAGGTCTACCATGTTGATGGTTGTATGCTGAATTTTAGAAATTGAAAACCACTCTAAATCCAATATCAATTTTTTTTACTCAAATTACCAAAATAAGCTGAAGGTTTAAAACTACAAAAATGTAGAAAAATCTTTTAGAAACTTACATAAATGTGTATAATAAATTCTGTTTCACTGATTTCACAAATTTTAATTGCCTCATTTGCCAAAATATTTATAAATATTGTATGTACATAATTATTGGTACCTACCTATAATTACCTATAGTGGATAATATGGAGATATTACGAACAAAAATTGAGAGCTAATGAAAATGGGACAACATATGTATTTCTATCATAGACAGTCAAGTTCCGGGGCGCTTAAGCCCTAGGCCCTATTCAGTAGGTATATGGCCAAAAATTTTCTTTGGGGGTGCTAAACACCCCAACCGGATCAAACCCAAGCCCCCCTTAATTACGCCTAACAGAGTGGAGGGTCGTAAATTTTGGAGGTGCTAATTAGAGTTTTGGGGGTGCTAAGCACCCTCAAACCACCTTAACTACGCCTATGATTTCTATTTTGTTTATAAATAAACAAATAAATCAAATATACTTAATAATAATTTATAATTTTCAAGAATAAAGTACATTATACAATTTTGTTCTCAGCAAATTGTAAACCTAAAAATAAAAATTTATCAAATACATAATATAACATTCTATATTTTTAAAAAAGCTTAAGAAGGACCTGCCTTAGGGGGGAAACAGGGGTAGCATTCTCCACCAATCATGCTTAAATTGCAAAATTTTTGTTGGCTACGAGGAAAAAATGTTGATGGGACAGGGAAAATCTCAGTTGAGATTCTTATTTTCACATAGTTGAAATTTTATTCCAGTAGCATTTGGCAAGGCATTTTTATAGCTTTATATAGTGCAGATGTCGAATTTCTTTACCGTGATTAAATATGTATTTGGTGCTTTATTTACAGTAATATGGCCAGGAATATAGTGTAAAAGATTTAAGTAGTAATTTATAAGAAGTACTAGAATAAAACGTGCTTTTTATATCTGAAAAATTTACCTATGAACTACTGGCTGTTGTGAAGATTAACCCACTGTAATACACCATTAATATTTTGAACTAAAAAAAATTATATCTTATTTGAAAAAAAATACTATGATAATTTTGCATTCTTTGTAACTGTTTGTAGAGGGTGTACTAAGTAATCTCTTTGGGTCAATTTATATATTATAATTTATAACTTTTAATTCTCAAATCCCATCTGTGTATGTACATTATCTTTATTTAAAATTTTTCCGAAGCTAAGTTTTGGTATACGACAATAATTTTGGCTTATTGTATTTAAATTACCTGCTCCATTGCGCAGTTCTAAAATTTTTCTTACTGTTAGTGGAATATCATACAAAAGAGTGCATTCTGATAAAATGTCACAATTGGGCCCTGAAATTAAAATAATGATTTTTAGTTTTATATGGTTTTAAACCACATCTGAAAGTCACTGATTGATTTATTGATTGGATGGTGTAACAGGTTGAGGTTTCCTCTTCACCAGTCCAATCAGGCCTATTGTGATATTTATAATTTTTGATTGTTGTCCGTTTGTAATGGACATAGTTACAAAGTTTTGTCAGATATAATATCATAAGAGAGAAAATTTTGTTGAAAAAATTGTTGTTATGAAAGTTTGTTGCTCGGCAATTTCCAGAATTGTTTTGGTATAAAATGTCATGAGCGAAATTGCCAAAAAGCAACGAACTTGAATAACACAAGAGAAACATTTTGTCTGCAAAATTTTATCTCGAATGGTATTTGACACGACTATTTCACAAAAAAAAACACTTTACATAGGTAAACAGAGTCGTACTTTTAGCTGACAGATTAAAGTGACAATGATTGTTGACTTCTCGACATAGCAATAAGACTTTTTTAATTCAGAGGTAGGTCCCTAATAATAATTTTTTTAAGGTAAAAAATTTCGCCTCTGAAAAACCATGTAGGTTGTTCGAATTTCTAATACGACTGGTTCAGATAGAGACAAAAAAAGCAAGGTAGATGTTTTTCTACTTATTAAAACAGGTCGTTGCAATGTAATTTTTTCTTTGTAAAATACATGAGGGCAGTAGTCACCATTATCAGGCTAAGTAATCATTTCACTAGCTGTCTCATGGGTATCAAGATCCCCTTGGTAGTTTAATCTCCAATGAGTTAATGCAGCGCATTTACTTATATGAGAGACTGTCTCCGCCAGCCAGGGCCGTAGCTACAGTAGGGCGGATCAGGGCGCCGGCGCCGCCCTGACACAAAATTCTTGCCCTGGCAGAAAAATAAGAGCTTCGTGCCATTTAAAAAAAATACTATTAAGTTTGAAATTGTATTGATTTAAAATTTAGGTTTTAGTTTGGATACCACGTTCTTCTTTTTAAATGTTTTGATTTTATAAATCTGAAAATGATAAAACAGAATTTAAACAATGATTTTTAGTTAAATATTTTATTTTTGCCTGGTGAATGTTAATTTTAGTCAGAATTTAGACACTGATTTTTAGGTATAATTAGGGCTCCCCAGATTTCCTTACGTCCAGCGGCGTACATATTTACATCAAACATTGGCAATAATGGGTAAATAATTTTTTAACCGCATTTCGGCTTTACAAACATAAAGCTTTTTTTTCACAAATACATTTTTTTAGTCAGGGGCGTAGTATGAATGTTTTCAAATAAAGTTTTTGGGGCAAGTGTATCTAATGATAAGTGGCAAAATGGCTTTGAGAACTTAAAAATCCTGCTTTAACTACGATTGTATCTGTAAAGGGTAAGTAATGCTAATAAACATTTGAATGCAAACATATTAAGTCTACAAAATATACTTTTACCTTGAACATCGCATCTCACATACACATACATATTATTTATTATTCCGACTGAACACTTGTAGTATTTGGTAAGTTTCTGCGGTTTGCTCCTTCAGCGAAGTTCGCCGTGGCGAACAGATGAAGACCACAGGGGAAGAACGATCTAAGTCACATTTTTATACTTTCGAGAACAACGAATTTGAAAGTTTCAAGACTTACACAGGAGGCAAGATCAAATATAATGATATGAAATATTTTTTTATTGGAAGCCATAAACATAGGCAATATTTATTTAATATTAGATTTAAAAAAATAAACAATGATAGAAAAAAAACGTAAAAAATCTTCTCTCCGGTGTACCGAAAAACGATCCAATCCGCAGGAAGTGGGTTATTAACGCGGCTATAACAAAAATACGACATTACTAAAAGCCATTCATTTTTTTATCGTTATCGCTTACCATGTTTGCATCAAATACAGGGGCATTATGGACATTGTTAATGGTAGTTGCTCGTGTTAAAAAAGAAATCGCTTTATCATTACTAAGAAGGATCTAATTTGACTGCTATCGCTTATCATATCTACATTATCCACATGGGCATTGTTAGAAGCACAAGGCAAATAAGTGTAGTAAGCTTGTGAAGTTTCATCCTCAAGCTTCTTAAGTTCGTACAACTGGTCATATTTCAACTTGGGAATACGTTTGAGGCCAGTGTAAAGTTTGTCTGGTGTTTCAGCTTTTTTATGACAGGACTTTTTAGCTCTAAGAACAAAACTTGACATAGCTCCATTGTAATTTTCTCGTGCTTCTAAAGTTCGTGGATGTTGATGACTTATTTATTAGTTCTTTTATTGGCCTTGTTGGAAATGGAGAAGTTTTTTATACAAAGGTTTTAAAAATAAATAGAAATAAAACAGACAACGAACAATGATCCCTTAGGACGACTAATTGATCACTAAAATGCTAAACGAATTCCAAACGTTTTAAGTGGGCAAGTGGATCGTTCTTTATCGAATGCGAGCGGACTTAGATAGTTATTCCGAAGTATATCATATTTTTATCGCTGATTTTAGTGGATTTAGAATGGTATTAAGATCGGTATTACATATATGGCATATTGAAGTACTAGGGAAAAGGTATCAAAATGGTGAAAAATCTCAATTTTTAAATTTTTGGACTTCGTGGATCGTTTTTCCCCTGTGCTCTTCAGATGTTTTTATACAAAAAAAAACGATCGTTCTGCATCTAATGAGGTAAGGTTAGCAAACAGGGAACTTTTCTGCCAATCGTTTAACTTCATTTTTGTGATCCTGTATGTTAATGTTCTGTAATATCGCTAAATCGGTATTTTTTTCAAAAATGTGTGTAAACCTTTTACAATTTTTTGTGTCACTGCTGTCTCTTAGCGCTTGTAGCCTAGAATGTACCATATTCACAATATTGAGACATGCGGCTGAAGACAAGTCCTACTGTAATGTGTTGAGTGCTTCTACTATGACCTCGTAATTTGTGTTAATAATACTTAAATCTTATACTTGAATATTATTAAACTGGGCCTGACTTGCGTTAATAGTGAGAATCTTTAGGATTAAAATTTAAAACAACAGTCGTTTTGCTTAAAATATTTACAATAAACTGCCGCCACAAGCCATGTTCTCCATCGTGTTAAAATAGGCTAGATAGTTCTGCAAGGCCAGGACACCGTATACAGACTAACGGTGCCGGTGATATCCACAGGCTCGGAACCTGTGAACGGTGCAATAAATCTCTGGGAGTCATGGTTATTATAATAGTAATCTATGGCTGGTTTTCCTTTTAAGTAATCCCACATGCAAACAATGGCGCTACGTCGCACACAGCATAAGCTTGATGGAATTTTTAAGGGAAAATTACTTTCAAAATTTTGCGAAATCAACTGGTCGCCAAAGTCTCCTAATCTTGCGGCACCAGACCACTTTCTGTGAGGATATTTAAAAGAAAAGTTGTATTTTAACAAGCCACAGATTATTCAACACTATTCATGGCTATTCATAGCTAAAATACCGTTAGAAATTTGCCAGAAAGTGCGTGATGACATCCAAGGGGCATTATATTCCATGCATACAGGGACATATTTACATGTGGGCTGATTGGGCTATAGCCCAAGGCGGCAGAATTATAGGGGCGGCAAATATCTCCACTTTGATGTAAAAAACAGTAAATAAAGAGTAAGTCTAAACGCGCTTTAAGACTCAATTTCTATTTCCTAGGAACCTAGAAAATTCTCTAGGAATCGTAAATTACAACTTTTCAGCCAATTTTTGATTAATTCTCAAAAATATTGAGCTTAAAATAAAGCTTATTTTATGATGAAGCTCGCTAAACAATAATTAGAATTAATTGTACATTGATTTTTAATGAAAAAAATACATAAAATGTTGTCTCACTTTTCCCTAGGTTTTCTGTTTTATGTCCAAAATGGCTGTCATGATGAATTCATTAAAAACAATGAATAATACATTTTTAGAACTTACTTATATTGAATAATGAAAGAAAAAATTATATATATTTTTTTACGTTCTAACTTTTTTTATACGTTTATGTTATTTCTACTACAATATAAAATATTTGATCATTCAATCCTTTTTGTCAGCAGTCCCGAAGGAGAGTTCTTAAATAAATAAGAGTAATTCTAAATAAATGCTTTTTGAAAAAAATGTGTTATTATTTTTTATAACTAGGTAATATTTTATAGCAAATATGTGAAGAAATGCTGACGGTGGGGCAGCCAGATTTAAGTAGCCCTGGGCGACACTAAACCTAAATACGCCACTGCATACATAACTCCCATCCTTAATCCAAACATGATAATAATTAACTATGTATTACTCCACTTAATAAATATCGGGGTCTGCGGTGGCCGAGTTGGTACCGGCGCCAGCTTTGCAACCGAGAGGCGCGGGTTCGAATCCCGCTTCGACCATGGATATTTTGTGATTGTTGTTGGAAGGTGGTAGAGGAATTCTTCCTCGACCGAGGTGGTACCACCCCACACATTCTCTTAAAGGGCAGGTGAAATCCCTACGGATGTTTCCAGCTCTGGGTGTGTGAGTCGATTCCCCAGTACACCCACGGTACATAGTACTTAGACTTCGGTCTTCGTGGGCTGTCAGAAGATTTAAAAAAAAAATATATATTGAAATTTAAAGTTGTAAACCTTTGTCCACGCTGTACAAACCTTTTGCATAAACAGGCAAGGTATAGTGACTTAAAACATGTCCTTTATTTTCTTGTTCGGATTCGTGCTTTTCTTGTTCCGAGTTTTCTGCACACGAACCTAAAAATAAAATAATTGTCTTCATTATTATGCGGTGAAAAGAATTTTTATATAATTTAACATAATTGAACTTGCATCTCATGACCGCGCAGGTAGGCGTGGCCATGTACGTCACGCTGTGAGTAATTCCGCCGTATTTTGTAAACGAGACACGTCTTTGTTAAGATCGCGTATTTTAAATTTATTTTTTGGTGTTTTTATATCACTTTTAAGAGTTTAAAAGTGAAAATGAGGGGTGTTGTGTATGGTTGTGACGTGGACAATCAATGCAAGGGCTTTATGCCCGAAATTAAAGTTTTTAGCTTCCCCAAAAACAAAGAAATACAAAGTGTTTGGAAGCGTCTGTGCAAACGAGAATATAAGTTTAATGTGAAAAATGCTAGAATCTGTTCTAGACATTGTAACGAAAGTGATTATGAAGGTAATTTAAAACATAAATGGTGTCATGTCATGAATGTCAAATGTGTTTAATGTTTTTACAAACTCGCTTCAATAAAAGAGTTTACTGTGACAAACAATTGCTCAAAATCTCCACGGTAACGAATCACCAGACTTTAATCGAGTAAATACGACAAACAAAGAAAAAAGGCTATTGTCTTAAAAAATAATTTCTTGTTTTACCTAATTTCATAAATTTAGATATTTTTATTTTGTTTTAGAATAATTTTTGGCATTTTAAAATTTTTTAAAATTTGAAAAAGCAAAGAATACAAAAATATAATAATTTAAAGTATAAAAAACCCCAAAAAAAAACTATCCTAAAAAACATGTTTCCGTCGCAAACATACAGATGTTATTCCCCGCAAAAAATGTTTGACAAATTTTAGGAACAAATAAAATTCTTATTTATAACATATTTTCGGAAGACTCTGTAGGTATATATTTTAATAAGAATATGCCTCTAAATAAAACTTATTATCTTAATAATTATTAGGCATAGTTTTATTTTATAAAATTATTTACCTTTTCTTGTCAGGTAAATAAATACATAGAACGCAATTTACCAATATCTTGTATTTTAAATTAATTTATCTCTTTATTTACATGATTATTTTAAATCATATACTTTAAAATTTGTATTCTAAGCAGAAGGCAAAGTATATTACCAATAGAATTTATATAAAATCGCCTATAACTAACGTAAACTCTATATTGCGCGTTATAAATTTCAAAAATAAATCACAGCGTGACGTCATGCGCGAACCCCAACGAATTTGACCCGGTTTGGTATCATACTTTCCTTTTATTGTATCATGATGAGATGCATAAAAGCGCAATTCTTAAGATGTTTCATAAGTCATTTGTTGTCTAATTTTATTAAAAAAGTTAAACTCAATGAGAATTAGTTTTACTTTGAAGTTTGTTTTATGTTAAACTGGTAATGAAGTAATTTACTACCATCACTAGTTGCGAAACAGTTTCATTTCCTAACCAGTTACGAAAAGTAAAATATTTCACAACTTCAGTCTTTTTCCTAGCGTAATTTTGACCTCAAAATGAGAAAACAATAGAACATTTAATAATAAAGCTCTGTTCGTAAATAAATTACCAACCAATTAGCGCCAATCAAGTTTCACTTACTTGGTAATGTGGCAGTCTGCTGACTGGTTTCCAGTAATTTCACTGGCTCTAGCTAGGGTTGCCAACCTTCCTGTATTTCAAAGGGCTTATTTGCCGCCCATGTCCGTATGCGTAGCATTTTCATATTTTTAAGTCAAATACTTTGGTTTGTATTTTATCCAGTGCTTATTTTACAACAAATAAAGCGAAATGTCACAGTTCATTTATCTTTCTTTCTTTTTAAGGTTCGATAATTTACTTGGACGTTCACATGACACAAATAAAAGAAGGTGTGATACCAAACCGTGTCAAATTAGTCCGGGTTCGCGCATGACGTCACGCCGTGGCATGGCGAAATTTATAACGCGCAATATAGAGTTTACGTTAGTTAAAGGCGATTTTATATAAATTCTATTGGCAATATACTTTGCCTCCTGCTTATAATACAAATTGTATAGTATATGATTTAAAATAATCATATAAATAAAGGGATAAATACATATATTGATTACATTGATTGATTGATTGTCCACATCACAATCATACACAGCACATCTCATTTTTACTTTTAAACTCCTAAAAGTAATATAAAAACACCGAAAAATAGTTGAAAACACAACGCGATCTTAAAAAAGACGTGTTTCGTTTACAAAATATCGCGGAATTGGTCACGGCGTGACGTAAATGGCCACGCCTACCTGCGCGGTATCACATCTTCTTTTATTTGTATCATGGTAAGTTCAGGTAGCTACTGACAATTTTTTCTTCAAAATTATTCACGTGACCAATACACCGGCTTGCTCGGACGTGAATAACTGAGCGTAAGTTTTATAACTTACTCGATTTCGTTTTATTTTTGGTGTCGTGTCACCGTTACTGTTACTCAATTTTTAATTTCATTACGAAAGTATAAAGTGCATTTTTTTAAATCGGGCCATAGGGCTTTTACATGTTAAAATTTTAACCCCATTTTATTCCCTGTTCTATTAGAAGTATAAAGATAAAACTTGACATATGCGGGTAAGTTTCAGACTCTTAAGAGTATGTTAATTTTTCAGTTACGCCAAAAATACTCAAAAGATGCACTTATGTTTTGAAAAACATTAATTTTTCACACCTCTTGTATTATTATTTTTTATCTGTTCGAACCACGTGAGGGTGACACATTTAAAACTTTATTGTCACAATTGTATTTAGTTTTGTTAGTTTGTTATGTTTTTGGAGATTTTTTGGCATATTTGGAAAATTAACATAATCTTAAGAACTTTACCTATGTATGTTAAGCTTTATCTCTGTACTTCCAATAGAACAGGGTCCTAACATGAAGTTAAAAATTGAACATGTACATTTTGATAAAGTGCTGAATGAGCAAGCCCTTATAGGATGCTAACTTTATATTTGAACTCTTCCCCCACCCGTGTTCTTCATTCTCATTTCGAAAAGTTGGTAACCCTAGCTCTGACTGGTTTGTGATTCTTCTGCGAACGAAGCTAATATTTAAGCCAGGTTTTTGATGTTACCTGTTACAATTAAAAGAGTATTTTCTGAATCGTTAGTCTCTATAATATACTTAATGCTTTGGACTATAGGACTGTGTTTATCGGCAAGGGCATGCAGGTGACCGCCAAAAATGACCATGATAAAATTTGATTCCGGTGGTTCTGAAAGTGTAGCCAAAGTTGATTTAACCGTTGAAAATAGTCCAGGATCCAGTTTTTCTTTTCCTAATTTAGTGATGTCCACGAGATCTTCTTGATCGGCTTTTATTTGATTCTGTAATGCTACAAAGAAATGTGTTAAAAAAACTTGCGTGAATAGTGCTCCAGATCCACTGAACAGAACCCAAGGGATTTACGAAAAGACTATGTACAATAATTCATCTGTTTCTATTTTCCAATACGTCAGATTTTTAGGGATGCTTGTAGCAAGAAAGGGATCAAGTACTACCTCATTTTAAAGATCTTTTAATTCTCTGTTCGTTTCCCGAGTTTCGAGGAATGTACTTGATTCTATTCAAAATGGATGCCATGTAAAAGCTATGTGGCAATATCAAATTTAAATATTAGTAACCGCAGCAATATTTTCATTATTCACTGAGATCAAACGCCTAAATAACTAAAACAACAACAGTGGGCTAAATGTCACACAATACACATATACGATATTAACGGATCCCGGTTTTGTTAGTAATAAATACTTTGACTGAGTGTTCGGAAAGTCGTGTGATGACCACCCCAGATTATTTTGTTGTTTATTATATATTAATGGTTGGTGCATACACTACGTTATGTTATACCACTCTCGGGTTATAAAGTAATATATTCAAGGCACATTTTTCTTCTTGATTCATTCATATTTCATCTCCAGTTCCTGAGATATAGCCAAAAATGTATTTTTGGCAGCATTTCAGGGTCAATTTATTTTCCTTAATGTCCTTTAGTTTCGATGGTTTACCTGTAAATGCACTGGTAGTGCTAGATTGAGTCATATTTAAAATAATATTGTATAATGACGTTATTAGTGTCAAATATTACATTTGCAAATGAATGTCATTGCGAGATTCTATTAACAAAACGATTAGGAAAGAGTTTTAAAAAATATCCTCCTCTATTTATAACGTCACAGAGAAAATTGTAAACCCTGTTTTTTTTTAGTTTCTCGTATAGTTTGTGAACCACTAAAACAAAGCTGAATTTGTGAACAATGTGGCCGACAGGGTGGACAAAAATATTTGTGTGTGATACCCCCCCCCCCTCAGATGATAAAATACCATTAATTTTATAAAGCATTTTCCTTTTTGATGTGTTCCAATATCATCTCTAGTTTTTGAGATAGGTTAGTTAAAAGTGATTTTTTGCGAAATTTCAAGGTCAGTTCCTAATCCCTTAATGTAAATTATGACAGTAGCTAAAAAAAATATGTGTCCCTTATTTTTCAATTTCTATCTGTAAAATAAATTTCATTAAGCAGTGACAACCGGTTGTGGCGGTCTCCCTGTATGATAGGTTTATATGGGTAGGTTGTGGGCTTTTTTAAAAAGCAATCCACGGCGGTCTCCCTATAAATTTAAATTTGTCGTGCAAATAAAAATTTTGTCAAGTGATTCACTAACAATTTTATTCTTATTAATGCCATCGATCCTTGTTAAGGGTTTTCTCAGCAGGATAGAAATATGAAAGGAAGTGTGGTTCGACCTCTTTTACAGAAAATGGCCTCGTATTTACCAACGGTTCCAAAACTACAGAAGGAATGGGTGTTACAGTGTACAGTGTACCTCGTGGATAAAAAACTAGTACATCTAGTTCATAGTCTAAGTGCCAGTTCTCTAAGAAAGGTCGTGCGATTTTTCTCACCACAACTGTACAGGGTGTACGTGTACAATTTTCGCACTTTTGCAGGGTATCCCGGTTATCTTTAAGGTAGAGAGCTGCGGTTTTCGCAGTACTATGCTACTTTTTCGGGAAACGTATGATGCTACAAACAGAATTTTCATAGCCCCCTTCATTTCAGGGATACAGGGCGATTTTGAAAATGTGTCATTTTCAAGCACCCCTCGTTGCCTTTTAACTTATCGGTAATGTAAAAACTGATTATTATATCGTTTTTTTACGTAGAATCCAATGGCGGAGTTAATTTTTTCTGAAAGCAACGCATTAGCAGATAGAAACCAAAGTTGCATTGTTTTTAAATGGGTCACCCTGTATATTTTGTTTTCATTCGATTTTACAATATCAAAAAAAGGGTATAATATTTCATAGTAGGCTGTGATATAATGATTTGAAACAAATGAACAGAGACATTTAACTAACATAGAGGTTTATTTTTAAAATTTTAAATCACAATAACATAACTGGATGAAACTTTGAATAAAAAGATTCACTGTTCCAAACAAATTTACATAAAACCCACAAAAAAAGTCAAGGACGGAAAGATCGGGTGATCGTGGTGGCCATCTTACAGGTCAGTTGGTTCATTTTTCAGGCAAATTATTTTCTAAAAAAGGGCGTATTATTCCGGCATTATGGGCAGATCCTGTTGGAAATATATATTGTTTAAGTAAGCCAAGGGAACACCATCTAGCAATTCAGGTACAAAAATCTTGCAATATACCCAGGTAACGATTTGCTGATAGGCCTCCCTCATAAATTCTATTAGTTGCCTTCCCAAAATAAAACAAGCAACGCTGAAAATTAATCTTCCCTGCTCCTCCCGCTCAAAGAAAGGATGGTGGTTATCTTGATTGCAATATCTGGAAACAAATATATATATATATATATATATATATATATATATATATATATATATATATATATATATATATATATATATATATATATATATATATATATATATATCAGTTTTTACCTTACCGATAAGTTAAAAGGCAACCGAGATACGAGGGGTGCTTGAAAGTGATACATTTTCAAAATCGCCCTGTATCTCCGAAACAAAGGGTTTATGAATATTCTGTTTATAGCGTCATACGTTTCACGAAAAAGTAGCACAGTACTGCGAAAACCGCAGCTCTCTGTCTTTAAAGATAGCCGAGATACCCTGAAAAAGTGTCGAAAACTTGACAACCTGTACGTGCACAAGAAATCAAGGTGTAAATCAAAGATTTTGTCTCAAATTACCTGTAATAATTTACGTGGTTTAATATTTTGATTTTTACTTACTATTTTGAAATATATTTCCCAAAAACGAATATCTTACATGCTTCATAACATCAAGGACATCCCAAGCAGGCTTCGTATTACGTATTCTCTCGACAGCTGCCTCATCCTTAATTTTAGTTTTAATATCCTCCTGATTTTTTGCAACCCCTTGCCTTTTTATTCGTATTTTAAATACTTCCGTGTGCTTAGCGCTGGTTATGACATTCTTGGCCTTATTCTTGAGGGAATTGTCGGTGGATTTTCCTTCCATCGGCAACTTTGCAACAGCGGATTGCGATCGTTTGGTTCTTGGCGTGGTTTCGGACAAAAGCCCAATGTGGCTTTCATGAAACGGAGCTTCAGGTTCTTGTATGTCGTCAGTTACTTCTTTACTTGATACAGATGCAATGGCTAGATCACCAAAAAATTAAACTACTGTTGTTCAGAACGAATAAAAGCGACTAAACTTATCTTAATATGTGACATATGTGATATTATAGTTTACCATTTAAGCGAAAAAGCAATTTAAAAAATTAATAAACCAGGTTTGTTATATGTGCTAATAAGATATGATAGCTATGTAACTTACTTAAGTAAGAAGGAAGGTTAAAGTGGGTTAAAAAATAATACGATATAAAAAATAGTATACGTGTAGTACACATTATTTTCTCTTGTGATTTATGAGATTTTATAAGAGCACTAAGGCACTAATTTTTTGTGATACGTACTTACATTTCGGTAGCCCTTAACAAAAATTATCCCATTTATTACAAACTACTTAGACCACCACTGTATACCTGTGCATTTGCTAAATTCGTTCCCCCTTTTTTCTTGTTGCATCACAATTCTCAAAAAAATTATTCATAGCTATTGATTGTAAGCAATGATCTACCGTTGTCCGAAAAGTCTTAGTATGGGCAAATATCTTTGCTATTAGTGAAGATAGAG
The DNA here is from genome assembly GCA_963971165.1 of Philopedon plagiatum. Lineage (NCBI taxonomy): Eukaryota > Metazoa > Arthropoda > Insecta > Coleoptera > Curculionidae > Philopedon > Philopedon plagiatum. The sequence continues at coordinate 33,373,401 of OZ020190.1, read as the reverse complement.
GCACCAAATTTTTGGTGTATCTTATTGATGAATAAATCTACTTATTTATGTAATTTAACTTTTTCAACCCCCTTGACGGGTGACGCTAGGGAGAGGAGGTCAAAAATTTTAAGTGCAACCCCTACTCTGTGTGGTACCTCATTTTAAAAGTCTTCAAAAAAGAAGCATTTTACCGCAAACCCGACGTCCATATCTGAACTCGTTTTTAAATGGAAATCTTGAAAAAAATTAAAAATTTAAATATCTTTATTTCCCTTAGTACTTTAAAAGTTGTTCAAATTGCCCACCATGGACTTCTTGGCAGTAATAAAGTCGATTTTGGAACCCACTTCTCACCCTTTCGAGAATGGCAGGTATTACTTCTTGGCAGAGTTCCAAAATAGATTTTATTACTGCCAAGAAGTCCATGGTGGTCATTTTTAACAACTTTTAAACTAATAAGAGAAATAAAGGTACTTAAATTTCACGTTCAGGTACACCAAGAAGGTTTAAGATTTAGTACTGGTTTAAATTAAGATCTTCTAGTTGACCAGTTAATTTTTGAGGTGGTTTTTGATTAACTTTTCCACTAAAAATAAATAACTAAAAATAACAAACTAATAAAAAACTCAATAAAAACCAACATTCTTTAAACTATGTAAAAACAGTTCTCTTGCACCTTGCATGGATTCCCCGGACAATGGTTTCGTAATCGACCTTCGGTCCCTTTTTCCTCCTCTTAGAGCCAACACCAGCTCCCAGTTCCCACTGGAATACCCGTAGGTAGGGATGCTTTACGCAACAAGCCTACGAAAACTTATAAAATGTATATTTAGTTTAGCTTTATGTACATGTAATGTAGGAAAAATGACATGTGAACATTCTATTAAGTAATAAATGTTTTAAAAGAGAGTTAATTTTTGACGGAATTTTGTCCTGTGATTGTTAATAAGTCGTCATTAGAAACTTACGAATTATTAATATTTTTCAGCGATTTGCTTGGTTTCCAAATGATTTTCATCTTGGAACGGGTTGCTATAGAATGAATTTAGTTATTATTATCGAAAGTACATACTAAAATTGCCCCTTTTCTTTATAAATTTGTAAAGAAAACTCAGAAACAAATTCATAGTATGAAACTTAGTTGCCTTATGGACACTTGTCAGTTTAAAACTTTTGGTTATCAAATTAGACCGGACTAGCGTTGGAGAATCTGGCCGTTAATTTTTATAGGCTTGCCATTTAAAAACGAATTAAGATACTAACCTCGGGTTTGCGGTAAAATGTTCCTTTTTTGAAGACCATTAAAATGATGTACCACACCGCAGAGGGTTGCATTTAAAATTTTTGATATTAACTTCCTAGCGTCACCCCTTAAGGGGGTTGAAAAAGTTAAATTACATAAAAAGTAGATTTATTAACCAATAAGATACACCTAAAATTTGATCTCTATCCTTACTAATAGCAAAGATTTTTGCTCATACTAAGACTTTTCGGACACCCTGTATAAACCAACCGGTGAACGTAAAAATACTATGCTTATTGCTTAAAGGATGAAACTTTCAGCAAAAGTAGTACTTGTGTTGATGGTAGCATAAGGGCTTGCTTTGGGAAACCCTGATAATACGAGGGGGGGGGGGGATTCCCTAGAGAAGATACAACAATTTTCTGCGTACACATCATGCATTTTTTGACGGAAAATCGAATTTTTGGCATTTTAAACTTGCCACCCGCCCTTCAAAATGTGGAGGGGATAGCGTAAAGGCAATTAAAAAATATTTACCAGTTTTCATCTTTAACACCGTATGACAGTAATGAGCAAGAGTCATAAGACTGTTTTTAAGTAACTCTTTGCAATAGGTGGAGCCTTTTCTTCTTTTACTTGATATTTCTGGTATTGATGCGAAGGCATTTTCATTTTCGGAGGAATGCTAAAAGTTAAGGTAAAATGCATATTGTATATTTTTAGATGACGGTTATTTGAACATTTTAAGATATTCGTCATTGCCACTGAACTACGTCAAAAATCAAAATAAAGAAAAACTCTGCTACGTATGTTAAGATTTTGGAACCTTCAGCATTTTGTCAGTATTTATAGTTTTCCTGTGGTATATGTGAGTGTTTTGTGCCTAAGTGTAGCTTTTGATTTTGTTGTAGGATATGCTAAATTGACACCTTTTTTATTTTGTTGAACACTCACATATACCGGTAAACTTACAGAAAAAATCAAAATACATTTAAATAAACTAGATTTGCATATTGCTTTCAAAACGAATATAAAATTAGGTAAATTAATAAAAAACAACAAAAGTAAAATTAGGAAAGAACAAAAATGTGGTTTATATAAACTTAAATGTGGCAGTTGCCCAAAAATTTACATAGGACAAACTGGTAGAAGTTTTGAAAAAGACTTAAAGAACACAAAACTAGATATAACAAAAAAATTAATAATTCCCATTACGCTCTACATTTGAATAAGGAACAACATAGTTTTGATGATAATTTTAAAATATTACAGTTAGAAAACAAATCTGTAAAATTTAATTTTTAAGAAGAATGGAAATAAATAAATGTAAAAAATTAAACATATTATTAAATGACTAGTTGGACGTGAATAGCTCCCCATTGTTAAATTTATAATTTGTAGGAAATTCCACCAGAAATAAAACGGAATTGTTGTACATTCTATAACTTAAAATTGTGAAATTAAAGAACTACCTAATCCTGATGTCTTGTAAACATAATCACCAGGTTGTAAAAATTTAGGTAAAATTTGTTGAGTATTTAATACATGTAATTAGAACAGTTTTTAGTTTATTCCAACCATCCGACGAAGACACTGTGTGTCGAAACAATTGTCATGTTTTAACAATAAAAATTTAGTGAAGATTTAAACACGTTTATTGTTATTTTTAAATAGTTTTATAATGGATCTTCATCAAGTAAAGGCTACATCAATTCAGTATGCTAAGTGTCGAGTTACAGTGTTGGCCCAATCTCCTTTGATCTTTGTCGAAAAACCGATTCCGAGGCCCAACTGTACAAATCTGCTCCAATATTCGGTAATATCTACCAACTAATATCTCTCGATATTTTAGCCTAAAGCACCCATATATACAGCCATACTTCCATCGAAAATATAATTAATTTTAGAAGTAATAAAATCACCGACTAAACTTACTTTGACTCGTGTTGCTTCGTGTAGATTTAGAAATTCCAAAGTATCTTTTTGCAAAGAAACACATTTATCGTCTATTTGACTAAAAAATATTATTACATTCAATTTCTTCGTTAAATTGGTCTCTGTTTGTTCTGCTTCTGCAAAAAAAAAATATTATTTGTGTTTGTCAGCAATAGGTTTTCAATTCACCGTCGCATAGAAGAAAATGTAAAAGGTTTATTATCAAAAAAACTGCTTTACAAAAACTCATTTAGCTAACCTTAATTTTTGACACAACAAATGTCGTGATAAATGGGTTAGAACAAAAGTAGAAAAGGTTTGCAGTTTTGAGCCAGGGCAAAGCCTAATCGTTATGGAAATTTTAACTTTTTTCTGAAAAAATACTCTAACTTATGTCTTGGTGCCAACAGATAGGCAGACGGAAATGGGAAACCATGTTTTTCGTGATTGAGAGACCCAAAATCTGAAATCTGGAGAGATGATTTTTTTACCAATACAACACTTCCTCTAACGCAGAAAGTAAAAAGTATTCGTTCACTCTGTATATAAGATAAAATGTGCACCTGGTTATTCAAACGAAAAAGATATTAAAATAGAATTATTTTTTTTTAATTTTCACTTTGCACTGTATAAAAATATTTTAGTTCATTTTCCACGTAAAATTGTATAAAATATTTCTTCTAAGTTAATGTTCCAAAACCTGAAAAAATCTCGAGAGAAGATTTTTTTACCAATACAATACTAAACTTCCTCTAACGCAGACAGTAAAAAGTATTTGTTCACTCTGTATATAAGATAAAATGTGCATCTGGTTGTCCAAACGAAAAAATTATTAAAATAGAAGTATTTTTTAAATTTGTTCCACCCTGTATTAAAATAATTAAATTCGTTTTCCACATAAAGTCGTATAAAATATTTTTTATTCTAAGTTAATGTTCCAGATTTATTGTAAAACTAAAAAGATTTTTCTATTTTGTCATCCTCTATTGTATGAAAAATCCAAATTGTTGCTGCGGGATTTGGGTTCATGTAAATACTTTTTTTAACGTAGTCTCAAAATAAAAGTGGGAAAAATACTATTTAGAATTGCACACCGTGTATAACAGCGCACCGAATTCCATAAAAATAATAACAACCTACCGTTGTAAAATACAAGCTTGTGAACAATTAATATTTGTCTCAGATAAATATTGCTTCATTTAGAGCAAAAATAGACGAAATTTAATTTTCTTAAATTGTCCACTTTGTATCTGGGGAACAAAAGTGTCTTTATTTATATCAGCCGTAAAAGCTTAAGCTTTTAAAATAGTTTTTTTGCAAAATGAATCATTAGAGCGACAAAAATAGATATGAATTTTGTATATATTTCGCCGGTGATTTCGAACCTGAGACCAAAATTTCATTTTTTTGGTCAACAAGTTTTCGGGCGAACAGACCGACGGATATTAAAATCATGTTTTTCGTGATTTATGGACCCCAAAACGTGAAGAACTGGAAACATCTCAGAAGGGGATTTTTTCACGAATACAACACTTTTTACTTCCTCACAAACGAGGGAAGTTAAAATAAATACTCGCGGCATTCACCAACAAAAATTATAAACAATGTTAAATACTTACATTATTTATTCTGTTTCAGCCTTCCCCAGCTCCAACAAGATGCGCTTCTCCCGATCATTATTACCAGGGTATTCATCCTTACTCCTCAAGAACCTATTCTCCAATAACCTACTCCCCAATTTCTTACGCCGAGATGGGTCCTCCAAAACGCGACTACGAATTCGTGGGAATGCCTTTAACTCCTCCCCCTCTCCCACAGAATTATGAAGTAGACGACGAGGAAAACACTGGACCCTCGACAGCTGAAATTATTGCCAATCAATCTCAGGATTACATCGACGAAAAGTTAGCGGAGTATCAGGCAACGATTTATCAACTGCAAGGTGAGTCTTTTTTTTAAAAACGTCTTAAAAAATAAAAAATTCGGTCAAGTGTTCCTTGCCATCAGCCCCCACTTAACCTGAGCAAACCTTGGCCGCCCGATCTCCGCTCATCTGCCGCGCTATCCGCCGCCGACGGCACGAACGCCGTATCACATCGCGTATGTGCGGAGCTGGAATCACGCAAGTCCGATATTCTCTGGCTAGAACTTACCCTTAAATCTTCGTACCACCCATCCAGAGCCATACTTAACATCTGTGTGCGGTCCCCTTGGTCGTTCAGATGATAGCCTCATTACCGTTTCTTATCCCATGCATCCAGACTTCGTTGAAATCTTGCCAGAACGCACGATCGGGCACTACAGTTCTGCCGACTGGGATGGTCTTCGAAACTTCTCCGTTTTCCCTTGGAACCCTGTCTGTTTTTACACTCCCGATCCCTCCGAAATTTGCTCTCATATCACAGACATCATTCAAGCAGGTATTAAAGGTTTCATTCGCGCAAGAAACCTAAACGCCACCATCAAAAGCCATGGTTCTCCAAGGCCTGTGATAAAGCTAGACTCAAAAAAGTCCAAGCTCACAAAAGGTATCTTCAAAATCATACACCCCAAAATCATCAGATTTTCACCGAGGCAAGAAATCGATACAACCAAACTATCTAAGAGTCCAAAAATGCTTTTAACAACCGCATAAAAGATAAAGGCGTTCCTGGCCCAACGGCAGCAAATCTTTCTGGTCACTTAGCCAAAACTTCTGTTAAAGCACTTTTCCTCCCCCGACCTGTGACAACGAAATTATCTCCACCTCTAAAAGAAAAGCTGAACTATTCGCTGCCAATTCCACCCTAATCCCTCCCCCCAATTTCGCTCTTCTAGCCGCTACGGCTGTACCCCACAAAATGCCCGACATAATACTTAAAGTCAAACAATTTAAAAAATTCTTCTATCTCTTGACACCAAAAAGATGGCATACCAGAAATTGTTCTAAAAAAAAATGCACTCCAGAACTTGCACCCATCTTAGTTCGTCTTTTCCGGATCTCTTATGACGAGGGTATCTTCCCAGATATCTGGAAGACGACTCGTGGGCAGCCTGTCCCGAAGAAAGGTTCCAAGTCCCTTCCATCAAATTATAAAAGTGTCTCTTTTTTCTCCGTTGTCAGCAAAGTTATGGAGAAAGTTATCAACTTGCAAATTCTAAAATATCTAGGAAAACACAAAATCATCCCTGACAGACAGTACGGATTTCGTCACCAAAGATCCACAGCTGATCTTAGCTTTGTCACACATAACTGGAACAAGTCTGTCGAGTTTCATGACGAATTTCAGATTATTGCTCTTGATATTTCCAAGGTCTTTGACCAAGTATGGCACGCCGCACTCCTCAACAAACTACCTTCTTACGGTCTTCCTACCAAACTATGTACCTGAATCGGTAGCTTCCTCTCTAATCGGCGCATATCTGTCGTGGTTGACGGTCACTCATCTAACTTACATCCTGTCAATGCTGGCGTCTCCCAAGGTTCAGTCCTGGCACCCCCAAGGTTCAGTCCTGGCACCCCCAAGGTTCAGTCAGTCGTGGCACCAACCCTATTTCTTTTTCACATTAATGACCTGCTCTCTTCAACTACCAATCCCATCCACAGTTATGCTGACGATAGTACTCTTCGCTCCAATATTCATTTTTCCAGACAACCCTCGAATCAAAAGTTGGATAATAGACGCATAAAAATAAGCAACTTTGGTTTTATCCCGTATAATATTTCATATTCTGTATTATCAAAAAAAAATGCGAAAAGCTTATACATACATAATCTTGATAAATGTCTCTACTACTCTACAATTCGTTAGAAGTTTTGTTAATTTCTAATAAAACTTTAAAAGGTTATCATTATCAAACATCAACTCAATTTTCGTTGTGAGTTTTTTTGTCCATTAATGTAATTTTAAGTTAATTTAAGTAAAGGTCTATATTTTATCTATAGAGCAACTTAAAGGTGCGCGCACACTTAGGCGAAGCGTCGCGAAGAGAAGAGAAGAGAATTTTATCCATCCAAGAACTTTACATGCAATCAAATGGGAGCCCGCACACTGAAGCGTCGAGAAGCGTTGTGCGGGCTTCCATTTGATTGCACGTACGTTTGTTGGACGGATAAAATTCTCTTCTCTTCGCTTCGCGACGCTTCGCCTAATTCGATTACGCTGGTTTGTAAATTTGACAAAGAAATTTAACGGTCAGATTCTAGAACGCTAGTCCGGTCGAGTTTTACAACCAAAAATTTAAACTGACAAGTGTAAGAATATCACAACTAAGTTTTATACTCTATGAATTTGTTTTTGAGTTTTTTCGCAAATTTATAAAGAGAAGGGCAATTTTAGTACGTACTTTCGCCAATAATAGAACTACATTCATTCTAGCAACCCGCTCCAGAATGAAAATAATTGAGAAACCAAGCAAATCGCTGAAATATCAGAATAATTCATAAGTTTTTAATGACCACTTATTAACAGTCACAGGTCAAAAATCTGTCAAAACCACACCTCAACAAACTGATCAACTAGAAGATCATAATTTAAACCAGTAGTAAATCTCAAACCTTCTTAGTGAATCTGAACGTAAATGTGCAATCGGCTTTCAGATCCACATATTTACATGCACAAACATAAAATATATTACTTTAGTAAATGGAGCACTATTTTATGAGGATGTTGCACAAAAGTAACTAAAATTGTATTTTTGAAGAGGGCATACCGTGAAATTTGCAAAATAGCTGTGTTAGTCATGACATTTGTTTGGAATAGAGCCAGGAATTAGATAAACATTATTTTTCTTATCGAGACAAATAGAAAGTATCGTCTTACTAAGAAATTTTCCCTCTAAGTAAAATGTTTTGTCAGGTTGACAACGTATACTGAAAATGTTTTTATTATCTCGGCTTTTCAAAATTCTCGCACGTATTTTAGTGATGTAAACCTTGGCATTTTTGCTAAGGTACCCAGGCTAAATGAATGAGCCTAACCCTTATATTATCTAAGTATGAACGGAATTTTGAAAGATCTTTATTACACCTAGTAATTGTTGGGTTAGCTCTCTGCTCTCAGAAGAATATTTATTTTTCTCTTGGGACACAGACAACAGCGCGGCAATGACGGAGAAAAGGAAGTTTTCTTGTGAAGAGTGGGTCATTCATGAGTCGAATATATGGATTTAGAAAGAAGGGCTAGATTCAATTATTTACATTTCAGTGCAATCAGGGATTCCCAAGTTATTCCTCCCAACTAACTACTTCTTGAGAATGGCAGTTATGTGGCATATGACTAGGAATTAATAAGACATAGTAATGTACCATTATTTCTCGTAATAATAAATTTGTAGTACCTACGTTCTTTCCATTGAATGGTGACGAAATTTTAAGTGAGAATGGCAACATCGCTTCACATGGCGTCGTCTGGTTTATTGATGAATCTGATGATTTAAAGGCGTAATTTTATGTGTGTACGTTCCAGGCAGATCGGAATATACTTGTGTAGTAAAAGTGATTTTTGGGTTTCCCTAAAAGGACTCCACTCCACACTCCTAAGGAATCCATAAACTTTGATAAATGATGGGTCAGTATGTGTAAAAGTGGATTCTTTTCATCCGGAACTGTTTTATATATATATATATATATATATATATATATATATATATATATATATATATATATATATATATATATATATATACATATATATATATATATATATATATATATATATATATATATATATATATATATATATATAAAGGCTTGCTGGGCGGAATGCAGAACACAGGAAAGCCATTAGGGAGGCGCGCGGAATCGGAATTATAGCGGTCGTTCTTTGTCCTACACAGGCAAAATGTATGAAACAAAACAAGAGGTTAGTTATAATGGTTGCGTCTCCTCTTATTGAGGTGGTCGAATGACTCTCTTTGGGATAGAACCAAGGATGCTAAAAGTCGAAGGTGATGCCGCTCCCCATATGTCGGAGCAGTATTCTAGGTTAGGTCTCATTTGGGAAACATGGAGAGTGGTTAAGTTGAAAGGGGAGAAATATTTTTTGCCTCGGAAGAGAAAACCAACTAGTAGAGTTCAATATATGATAAAACTCAACGTTTTAACATTTGACAGTCACAGATGACATCAACGCTGGATATTGGTTCCTTCGAAAAGTCTCTAGATTAAGGTGACTAACCGCACTGTATTTATCTAGGACAGTACTCTTTTTTACCATCACTGTTCTGGGTAAATCGCGATAATAGAAAACCCAGTAAATGTACTGTTTTTTTGAAAGGTGCCCTGGAAAAGGATGGATCAGACATTAAGTGAGAGATAAAAATGAAAGTTGAATGTAATAATTATGTACAAGCAAATGAAATGCAAAATTCAGAAACAAATCATTGTAATTGTAGTTAACCGGAGCAAAAATACTTACCAATTTTCTCAAACAATAATAGTTTTTACCAAATGGCGAAAATGACAAAAATTATAATATCGGCAACTCCCGCATTTTGTTTCCTGAAATCTGGCAACCCTACCGCCCCCATATGAAATGCCACTGTGTCCTGGTTTTTGATTTCCTAATGTTGGTCACCTTACCCTAGATCAGTAGTGGGTTGGTAGGGGGAATATCAAGCTGACACGACAAGTGTTGTGTTGGTGTTTCTGTGGGTGTTTTTTTGTATAGTGTGTGTTTTAAACATTTTACTTTTGGACTTTATAGATTTCAAAGACTAGATTTTATTGGTGTTTATTATTTAAGTTGAACGGTGAGTAAAAGTCCGGTCCTGACTCTTAGCCAGCCTCTAAACGTGAATGAGAGCAGACTTCAACATGCCATAAATGACAGGTGACTTGGCCACCATATTGCGATATCTAAAAAAAAGTTTACTATAGCTGATGTGGCTATTCAAATAATGTGTTTGTGCCAGCTGATATTATTCTGTAGGGCTTGGTCATTCATGTAAATGGTATAAGTGTTGCGTGACAGGTAGTAAAATTTGCGAAAGGGATAGATGCATAGATCTATTATTCAGTATGAGATGCGGAACTTGTTTGGGAAATTGTGTGTGGAAAAAGTGTTATTGTGTTAAGAAATTTGTTTTTCTCGCAATATTTATTTCTGAAAAGAGTTAATGGTTTGTAAATATATTATTTAAATGCGAAGATACGTAAACCAGTCAAAATGTACGTTGAATATTGGTTTGTCACAATTAAGGGGAAAATAGTTTGAAAGACTTATCAACTTTTGCCAAACTTAACTTCTGACATATCATCCGCGGAAAGTCCATAGTATAAAACTAGATTATTATTTACCATCTAGTAAAAAAGCAATATCATTAATTATTATTGTTTCATATTTCTTTTGTTTTACTATGTTACAACAACACCTATAATCTTAAAAACTGCTAATATACAAAATTAAACAACAGAGTCGGCGTTCTCCTTTGTATCAAATTCTGATAAAACGGATGATAAACATAAACCTACTTCAGTAGGTCCAAAAGGTTTTTTGTTTTTGGATTAATGGATTTAGACTCATTGTAAACTAACGTCAGTTCAGGGATGTTCGTTTTATGTTGAAGCGATAAAAAGGCTCACTTTGATCATGTGAATATTTTACCCCAATTACCCCGAGCCCTAGCTCTTTCAAAAAGCGTAAAACCTTTATGTCGTGCCAGCGGACGTTCTCTCCTGATTCCGTACGGTCACGAACGCTTCTTAAAAAAGATCAATATTCCAAAACGTCCTCGGTCTGCATGTCGACAACCTTACATTTTTCTTCCCACGTACAGTACGAACAAACTGAAACCAATCAGGAGGAATCCTTATCTCCATTTCAGAAAAACCCTTCTTAACTCTTTCGATTTTTGTATGATTGGTATCACCATGATTTATTAAGAATGGATACGGGATGATTTGACATTCTTTGAAGCCAAAACAAACCATTCTAAGCGACACTGTAAACACAATTTGTAAACACTGGCCACATCTTATTTTACCTTGTATTTTTGTACAAAAAATACGTTAGATGCATCACAAGATTTACTAAAAGTAATAAAAGCCCTAAAATATTTTATTTTTCTGCTAAACAATAATAAATTTAAGTTAAAAAGGTTTTATTATTTATAGGATATATTATTTCTAAAGGTTTATTTAAAGTCGCTCCGAGTCATTTATAAATCTATAAATCGCACTTTTTCTTTTCTAGTTCATTAGACAAAGACATACGTGTAACCGAGTGTTCAGACGTATTTCCTACGCAACCAGCAGAGACGGAACACTTCTGAGCTCCAACAGTCCAATGCTATTTTATCTCTTTCTACTGCCATTCTTGATTCAATTACGTATTTCCTTAAAGTTCGTAAACTAGACCTCTAGGGGAATGATTTCATAACAAACAACAAATAAACAGGCTTCACGTTCGATACGCTCACAGTATACGGAACATCGAATCCTTTCTAATTCATCCATGGGTATCACACTCTAGTCTTAGACGACCAACTTCTAAAAACATGTGTTCAATATTTTGCAGATTTTCAAATATAAAAAGAAAAATAACTTCAAAAAACATGTATTCAATATTTTTCAGATTTTCAGATATAGAAAGAAACCAGGAAAGGACAGCTGCTACGATGTTATTTTTGTTTTGTCCAGGACAGGAATCTGAGTAAAACACAACCTTATCTGCATTTTTAGGCAAATCCTTTAAAAAATTTATAATACAGAAAGCTATATGATCAGCCCCGCGGTCTGACACCCTCATGCCACATAAAGCAGATTGTGGTTTCCGTACAACATTTTTTCACAGTGATGCTACAGGTACACAATTACCTTTTATAGTACACTTCACTCCTGGTCAATAACGGCGTAAATAAATTTTGTTGAAGATCGAAAACAATGTCACGCTGAATTGCAAAATTTCTTACCAATTCTTTTCGGCCTTTTTTTTGGCCATAGACTTTTTTCGCTAATTTAAGGTGTTTTTATCTGCTATTTCTTGCTGCCGCTCTTCCTCAGTAATTGTCGTTTTGTAACCTATTGCAAGTTTAACAAGTGTCGATGCTGTTTTTTTTTATTTTATTGCCTAGTTCGTAAATATCTTGGCATACATAGAGTAAGATATTTTGTCATTCCTTCAGTTTCCTTTTATCGACGTACATAATATATATTTTTGCAATACTAAGGTAGGCAGTGTTGAATCAAGACATTTTTGTTCGAGAGGGTATTTGATAATTTGGGGGGGGGGGGGGGGGTGGGGTGGGGTTGGTGCAACAATTTCATATATACATACATCATACATATGGAAGCATAATGCATAATATATATCATCTTTGGGTGGCACTGCGGATCTCCGGGGGGGGGGGGGGGGGTGGCAGCTTGGCAAATAATCACAGATTTATATTTCCTCCTTATTAGTCATGCTATAAATAACAGTAGAAATAAGAAAACCATTCATAAGTTAAGGAATTGAAATTAACATTATTTTGCTAAGAATATTTTTCTATCCTATGTGACCCTGTATAATAAATAGAACTTCGAACTTTCATAATAATGATTGATCATTTGAAACTTGCCCCTTGGACTAAGACGCCAACCCATCATCACTCATCATGGACCACTGGGTAAACTGGTAATTATTTTATTCAACAACAAGTTTTTTGTTCTGCTTTTTGCATCGGGCATAATAAAACAATAAAACAAAAAACTTTTGATGTGAATGAAAGCGAAAATATTAAATACACGAATGCACCGAGTCTCGTTTGTTAAGCTGAAAATCTAGTCACCGCTATATTTAAGATGGTTTATTACATTGTGTCTGCTGTCACTACAGATTTAGCAGCATAATGGCTAATAATACCGAGTATCGGGCATCTAATACAAAATATCGCTGTAATTTTCTATTTAGAGTTGATCATTTATATTTTAAAATCGTAATGGGAACAACAGATTGGCTAATACTTATTCTTTAAACTTTGCACACAATTAATAAAAGTAAAATTTACGATTAAAGTACGATTATTTTGGATTGGATTCGAAGGGTACAATAGGTTAACCATTGGTGTCAAGCCGGTCCCTTAGGTGGTTTTGTTAATCTAACCCAGCGCATTCGCGTCATGTAATATGGGAGGCTTTCTCCTTAAAATAATGCAAGCTGCTTAAGGTACTGCGACCCTTTATTAGACCTGTTACAAGCCTTAGTGACAGGTTTATGACGATTTACTCTTTATGTTACCGAACTGTGTCCTATACACCATGAAAGAAAAAAGAATCGACATCCATTTTGATCCGTTCTGGATCCCCATAGATTAGCAAGAAAAATCTTGGAGTGATAACAGTAACGAAGGGCACCAAAGGCCTGTGTCAAAAGGGCAAAGACTAATAATAACAGTTCATGCAGGCAGTAAAAATGAGATTACCTCCATACCATCCGGATCTAAATCCCATTGAACTTTTCTAAAACAGTTTGTTGCCGACAGAAATATTGATTGTAATTTTATTAATATATTTTTTATTTATTTAAATTAGCAAATCTCATGTTACAAAATTCATACAATACTCATATATAGGTAGGAACATTATCAATCCTAAAGAAGTTCGTTAATTCACCCTTAATCAGAGAAGTCGATGGTAACGCGGTATGCGTCACTTAGAACATAAACTGTTCTAAGATTGCCTAGTATGCCAGTTAACACACGTACATACGTAACTACACTTTTAACAGTCTTAAAAAACAATATATACTTACCTAGACATCATAATACAACCAAAATCACAACAATACCAGACCAGTTCCACACCAACAAGCACAGTGCAACAAAAAGAAAAACAGAAAAATTCATGGAAATACAAGTGCGATACCTCATTCCAGAATTACAGCTTTGACTGAAGAAACTTTTTGGGCTTTAGCGAAAAAGCGCTGTAGGAAGGCACTACACGTATGTTCTGAGGCAAAGTGTTGTATATAAGAACAGTCTGTGTCAGTAATCCTTTATTTATACAAACAAAGGAAATACGTACTTTCTGACTACCCCTTATATTATAGTCATAGACATTGCTGTTGATCATTGATCGATAGTTACATTTGAGTCTACTATTTCTGATTTTATACACCTGCTTACACTGTTCAAGCTCAAACAAATATTTTAGGGGTTTTAACCCAGTCTGCAAATAGAGGATATCCGTGGGTGTGCGGTAATGTTTTTAAAATATAGTATATTACATAACAAGTGTTGAAAGTGACATTTTTCACACGAGTGGGAATGTTGTAACACGAGGCGACAGCCGCGCGATAATCCCACGAGTGTGCGAAAATTACTTTCACACGAGTAATGTACAATATTTTCCTACGACCACAAAAATATTTACAAAAAAACCCTCAATTTCTGTCTTTTAAAACCCTCACTTTCAAGAGTAACATTTTCATCAAGTGTGCTGAAAAAAAAACAAATGAAATTGGCACCATATATTTAAATGTCATGTTGACAAGTACTTTTGAACACACGTGTTGAAAAGTACTTTTCAACACGCGTGTGATATAAGGCACTTTCTCGCCAAGTTAACCGTGCTTTTTTACTCACTTTCATAGGTGGTCGTAGGAAAAGATTTTTACTGCTTTGTTCTGAAGAACTTGTATTTTTTTCAAATTTATCACACCACATGTTTCCCAAATATTAACGAGGTATCTTATATGGGATAAAACATAGGCATTATATGTTAGTTTGCGATTTACCGAGTTTAAAAAATCTGCTCATCTATATGAAGCTCCCAACATTGAAATTATTTTCTTCATGATTTTATCTATGTGCTGATCTCACCTCAACCTTTCATCAAGTACCAGCCCTAGATATTTAATTAACTGAACCTTACAAATTTGTAGGTTGTTGATTTTTAGGCAAATCTCAGTATTATCACTGCCTTTTTGGCGGAATACTATGTACACAGTTTTCTCTATGTTAAGTTTTAATTTGTTACGCATTAACCATTTTCAGTACTTTAGTAAGTCCTCATTGACGCTGCTCAAGTCTTTTTAGACTGGTACCGCTGTAAAGAAGCACTGTATATCCTCGTACGTAAAATAACAACCCCCCAGGCTGTGCCCGGCTTAATAATGACAATACCAGCAGCGAGTACGAGAACGCCTCCAAGACGGAGCCCTGGGGCACTCCACAGTTGTTTAATGCACTACTACTGCAAGTGCGGTCCAACTACACAAACTGTGGTAGATCCCCCCGGTAAGTTGAAATAATTGAAAGCGTTCTATTACGAATACACACGGAATACACTTTCTCAATCAGAACTGTGTAGTCAACCACGTCACACGCCTTCTTTAAATGGACGAAAACCGCTGTCACAAATCTTTTTCTGTCCATTTCTGTCGTTATATAATTTATGCAGTCCGTGGTGGCGCTTAGAGTACCTACTACTATTCTTAATAAAACCATACTGGTATTTATCACAACCTACGTACTTCTCTATGAATTGTGTTAGTCTAGCTTTAATTATGCATTCAACGATTTTTCAAAACGTACGACAGTTATGGGTCGAATACAGAACATAATTGTAGGGAATTTTTCGGTACATTTTCCGAACAAGATAATAACAATAATACTATGACTAGCAACATTTCATAATCGCAATTCCACCCCTTTAACACAAAATAATTTGTCTTTATTCTTTATCAGAATCAAGCAATCAGGATCCAGAAACAAAATTGCTGTTGACTGCTACCTGTCTTAAACTAATTTATGCTAAATTAATGGCTAGGAAGGATAATCTGTTTAAATGAAACCTAATATTATAAAGCAATTATGTAATTTAATTTTTGACGCTGACAGTACTTTAAGCAGAAACCGCTTAATATTGCCATTTCTGTTATACGAATGCTATCTCACTTCCTCGCATAGACGTAGTTAGGCAGTCAAATTCAGGGGTGCTTAAACCCTAGACCCTATTCAGCATATGGCCAAAAAAATTGTTCATAGGGTGGAGGGTTGTAAATTTTAGGGTGCTAATTAGAGTTTTGGGGGTGCTAAGTAACCCCAAGTCTCCCCTTAACTATACGTAGGCTTCCTCGTCCGCGCAAGTATGAAATTTTTCAGAGGCAAAGCTATATTTGACAAGCTGTAACGCGAATAATACTCGTACAGAAAGCACGGCGATTATAAAGGCACGAAATACATCTGTAAAGAACTATCATTGAACAATGCCTAGGAAACCTTCGGGTTCGCTAAAATGTCATTCTAGTTCAAGCAGTCGTGGGATAGTAAGCAATACATCCCATTTCACGGAACGGATTTCTTATTCATGTTCTACGTTAGAAATATTTAATCTGAGGAAGACTTCAGCACTAATTCTGATGTAAACAAAGGAACTCTTTGGTGTAAAACATCTGTCTGTCTTCGGCTATATTGTGCTACCGATAAATAAAATTTTCATCGCGTTGTGATAAGATTTGCAATGACATGCCACATAAATAAATACATACATGTTAACAAAACATTGCGGTTATTAACCTAAATTTAAAGGTTGGCACGAAATCACCGTATCTAAAATTAACGTGATAGATTTAACTAACCGTTTAATAAATTTAAGCCGGCGAAATTTTAAAGAATTAATAAATTTATTAGAAAAGTTTGAATATAGTCTAAGTTTTGTAAAATCATAAATCAAAGTCGAGTTGACTTGAAGGGTAAACTTCATTTGTATTATCACAAAAAGTTTTGTTGAATATGGACGGGCTATAACTTAATTTTAGTAGTGATGTACAAGAAAATAGCTATGAGAACACGAAATAGAAATTTATAGTAGTTTAGCTAATAAATTAGACACCGTAGGACAAATTAAATTAGACACTAGTTTGATCGTAACTTTTGTTATTTGTGACAGGATACAGGACTAAGATGATTTTTTATAAATACCTTAGACCAATATATACAGTATGTTCACGGATGGGGTAGACCAGATGACAAATGGACCAAAAAGTGAAACATTCGAAAAAAGGCGAATCTTTATAAAAGTTTTTGATTGCTTTAAAAATAAGATCCACGATGCCAAAAACTTGTTTTTTTTTTGTACAGGGTATTCAAAAAATATAACAAGTCAAATCTGGTGAAGAGTAAAGTTGCCCTTACTTAGAATTTCATCACCCACCCACAAACAAAAATCCAAGCGTTAATAACTGTCCCCATCTTCCAAAGTTTGGTTAAAATTGGTTTAAAAGGATACATTTTATTTTCCTTGAACGCACTTCTAATATTTTTTTACGTAGTTGCAAACTTTGTGCTTGTTTTCTTAAAGACAAAATAGGGTTTTTATCAACAAAATTAATACTGTAAAAGCATCGTTTTCGTCGCATCTTTTCTTGGTCTTCTTTAAATCACTAACATATCCAGTTTTTTGAAATTTCATTACTAACTCCTCTACTACTTCCTTGACCGAAGTGGTACCACCCCACACATCCTCTTAAAGAGCTGGTGAAAGCCCTACGGATGTTTCCAGCTCTGGATGTGTGAGTCGATTTCCCAGTACACCCACGGTACATAGTACTTAGACTTCGGTCTTCGTGGGGTGTCAGAAGATTAAAAAACTCATGTACTGAGTTTCTGCATATTTGTACATTTGAAAACTTTTCTTGAAACTTCTCAATAACATAGCGATAACAATTATTAATTAATTCTCGCCATTTCTGTAATTTTAGATTATAAATATTCTTTGCTCTAAAGACATTTTTATTATTTTGACCAATACGTTACAGTTATCAAAGGTGTAATCAAATAAAAAAGGTGACAATGTGACTTAGAAGAATTTTGATTTTAAAAGCGTAATTTAGAAATTTCAAAATTTAAAAAAAAAGGCAACTTTACTCAACCAAATTTTTCGTATTTTCGCATACCCTGTACAAAAAAACAAATTTATGACATCGTGAATCTTTCACTTTTTGGCTGGGTGACAGTGACATACTGAATATAATATGTACCATACATATTTTGGTGTTGTTAATGTTTACATTCAAAGACTTAAAAAAATCTGTTTTTACTTAAAACAAAATTGCCCGTTCAGATTCACTAAGAAGGTTCAAGATTTAGTACTGGTTTAAATTAAGATCTTCTAGTTGACCAGTTATGTTTTGACAGGTTTTTGTCCTGCCATTGTCAATAAGTCGTCATTAAAAAATTTATGAATTATTCTGATATTTCAGCCATTTGCTTGGTTTCCAAATGATTTTCATCTTGGAATGGCTTCCTAGAATAAATTTATGTATATTATTGTCGAAAGTACGTACTAAAATTGCCCTTTTCATTGTAATTTTGCGAGAAAGCTTAGAAATAAATTCATAGTATAACACTTAGTTGTTCTTATACTTGTCGTCAGTTTAAAACTTTTGGTTGTCAAATTAGACCTGACTAGCGTTGGAGAATCTGGCCGGCCATTTTTACTGCTTCTGTTTCTGAGAGTACATACAGCGGTGCATTCACAATAATTGGACTTTGGCCACAGCACATAAAATAACCAGCAGTATGACTCCCTCATTATTAACCAACTGCGCATATTTTCGCGCAAGACAGTATTTGGTGTAGAAGCCTTCAAATGCCGCCAGTAAGTAACAGGTCCGGTTTAGATTTCAGTTGGCGTTGCGTGAGTTTTAAGTCATAGACATTCGTACCCAATTTATTTGACAAGTAAACGTGTTTTTTTCTTTTATCTATTGTTTGGACCGTTATATATATTTTTTTTATTCATAATGGATAAACCAAAACGGGGTTGTGTTGTATGTGCTGTGAAAAATTGTTCAAATAAGAGCTACTCTTCTTGCAACAAGAGTTTCTTTAGATTTCCTGCTGATTCAAGAACGGTACATTACAAATGGTTTTAAAAAATGTGCTTTTATTAATGGTTTGCGACAATATATATTTTATGTGCTGTGCTTTGGCGGACACATTTCGAGCGCAAGCTGGTTAAAGGTTGTCGCTCAATTATCAGCGCGGCATGGCCTCGCTTCTACATATATCCCCGGTAACGCCTGTACATCGGATGAGGCGATCCGTTGACGACCCGGTGCTTATAAGTGAGCGCACAGAAATTCCATAAGAGCAGTCGAAACCGCGCGTGACAAGGCGATGCGCAGTGGATAAGTGAGTGACAACCTTAAGTGTTCTATATGTAATTACCCGTAAAATTTAACTTAATGTCGGAGAAAACTGTGAACGGGTTCCAGGCCTGCTAATAACAGACAAAAGAGAAACAGATTGGACTAAAATTCCTTCCGCAGAATATCTGCTGAGAAAACGCACAGTTCTTGGGCAAGTGTTCGACCGCCGGGCGGCTTTGGTTCCGCACTGTTTCCGCTCGTGTGCTTCGAGCCTTATTTATACATAAATACCAATTTTCGTTAAGAATAATAGGTTATTTTAAGGTGTTTCAGTTCTTATAATCAGTACCTAGACATAATTAGAGAGCGGAATATATGCAATTTTCATATGTGCAATTTTTACATATTTGGACTAATTTAATAAAATAATGCATATTTACTGTAAAAATGCATTATTATTCATATTCTAGATTTTTAAATAAACTAAATTTCAAAACTGCATGTTCTGTCCACTTTTATGACCACATCGTAAATTTAATAGGGGTTTAGGAATTTCCAGATGTATTGTCAGGAACCAGCATCAGTCGACGTACTACAGACATATACATACAGAGATAATAAGAAAAACATCTTGTTTGCTAGTTCAATTGTTATAGAATGCATTATAAAAGTATTGTGTAGATGCTAATATTACTGATTTCTTTATGGGTGAAAAATTTCCCAGAATTGGAGCGCGATAGCGATAAAGTGTTTTGCAAAGCTTGTGCTAAAATTATTGTCTCTAAAAAAAGTTCCAGGTAGATCAATACGTAAAAACAGGATTGTATAAAGCTTCAAAAAATGAGATCAGGACCAGTGCAGCAGTCTGTTAAAACATCATTTTACAACAGGATGGATATAATCATGACTTGTGTAGAGCCAATATTCCTTGAAAAAAGCTATGAAATCAACAACTAAGGGAGTTTTGCAAAAATACTGTAACCACAATATCCCGGATGAGTCTACAATAAGAAAGAAAAATTTGCAAGCAGTGTATGATACTGTAATCCAAGAAATCAAAGTCGTGCTAAACGACAATAATTTTTACATCATTGTTGACGAAAGCACAGATGCCTGTGGATATGAGGAAAAATTGCCAGGAGTTAACTTACCTCCGGAACCCATAATCACCCGCTGGGGAACATGGATTAAAGCGGCGATTTTCTACGCAGACCATTTTGAAATAATCAATGAATTAATTCTGAATATACAAGATAACTCAAAGTCAGGAAATGTTTAAAGAATCCGGCAGTTGCTAAGCAACTTATGTTTATTTATAAAGGTTAATTTTAGTTTTATACCAGACATTATAGTTTCTGTAGAAAATAAAAAGTTACCTTTAATAACCTCCATTGATTTGATTAAAACATTTTCTGATAAATATAAAAATGTTCCTAGTAATATAGGTGGTAAAATAAGACAAAAATTACATGTTACTCTAGAAAAAATGGGTTTAAATATTTAATGGCAGTGGTAAATATTTTTGATGGTAAATTAACCGAAGAGTTGTACCTTGGCCATGTACGTTAATACTAAAACTACAGTATTGCCAGATAACATCAGTAGATGTTGAAAGAAGTCTTTCAGTGGGTATAAACCATGGATTTATTATATTATAAGGATTCGATGTCCGTATACTGTGAGCGTATCGAAAGTGAAGCCTTATTGTGTTGTTTGTTTTCCCCCAGGTTTTTAGTTTACGAATTACGTACTTGAATCAAGAATGGTAGTAGAAAGAGATAAAGTAGCATTGGAGTGTTGGAGCTCAGAAGTATTGCTGTATGTGCTGGTTGCTTAGGAAAACGGCTGAACCTCGGTCTGAACACTCGGTTACACGTACGTCTTTGTCTAATGAACTAGAAAAGAAAAAGTGCGACGTATAGATTTATATAGATTTATAAATGACTCGGAGCTACTTTAAATAAACACCTTTAGAAAGAACATAACCTATAAATAATAAAACCTTTTTAACTTAAATTTATTATTATTTAGCAGAAAAATAAAATATTTTGGGGCTTTTATTACCTTTAGTAAATTTTGTGATGCTTCTAACGTATTTTTTGTACAAAAATACAAGGTAAAATAAGATGTGGCCAATGTTTACAAATTGTGTTTACAGTGTCGTTTAGAATGGTTTGTTTTGGCTTCAAAGAATGTTAAATCATCCCGTATCCAGTCTTAATAAATCCATGGTGTAAACATATTTTTACGGACAGAAGGCAAAACTTTTTCGTAGAAAGTTTTGTAAAACAAAACATTTAATCATATACTCTTTTTATACCTAATACCTATATCAAATTAAAATTTTAGCCTAGCTATAACTGGATTACTATTGTATTCTTGTAATTTAAAAATAAATGCTGCTTATTGTCAAAATTAATTATTTTGTGTTTTTTATCTTCTAACCCCTATCTCTTTGATGTTCAGATAAAATTGCTACATATTTCTGTTAAAAAAAGATTTGTTGCTATTATATTTTTTAATCTAAAAATAAAGGTTAGGCTTTAAAAATCAGTTGTGTGTTTTTTTTTTAAATGATGCATATTTATGTGCTTATTTTGATTAAATTTAGATGCATACATTCCGCTCACTATATATATATATATATATATATATATATATATATATATATATATATATATATATATATTACACTCTAACGACAATAAGTAAATATAGTTCTCTAAACCATGTAAGGAGTCCCAGAGCTTACACTGAATTAAGTCTTTGTTTGCTAGATAATTTTTAACACATGCATTCTTTACTGTAAAAGAACAATAGCCTTCACTCAACTTTTTTAGCCAAAACGAAACAAGTCATATTAAATGAAACACTTTGTTTTATTTTGCTTACATTTTATTTAAGTTATATTTACAATATTTTATTCCCAAATTTGTACTTGTGATGTGTGATAATGCAGTGGTCTCGGTGGGTCAATGATCCAGAAAATGTTAACTAAAAAGAATCCTTGCTCTTGCCCGCGCTACAGGGTCTCATAGGGTTATAGCCTATTAGCGATTCAAATTAAGAATGTTGCGTCCTCATCATCAGCCAATTTGCTAGCTTAGAAACAAGAACGATATACCATTATTTACATTTTAAAGCGATCAGAGATCCCAAGCTACTTATAATCTGGCCAACTATATGGTCTCCCACCTACTTTTTCTCATGGTTTTTAGCCAGAAGTGTCTTTTTAAAGGTTGGTTCGGTGGAATACAGACGGCCCAGAAAACCATTACGGTGGTGCGCGGAGACGGAGTTATAGCTGTCGTTTTTTGGCCTACACACGCACAATGTATGAAACATATGTACGAAATTCTAGTAATAAATGAACGGCTGCGTCTCCTCTTGCGGAAGGTCAGTGGATTTAAGTCAGTAGTAACAGCTACACCACTATGTGATCATATGCAGGGTACATTTTTTTATTTAAATAAATTCTGTAACAAAGAATTCATCCAAAACACTGGTACCTTTTTTTGATTCAACAGAAATTTAAAAGTAACGAGTGGGTTATATTCCTTTTTTATGCCCTTTTCCACGAGCTATCACCATACCGTACCGTAGGTACCGGGTTTTTGGATTTTTTCAAGGAATGCATTGATTCTTTGTTACCTAATTTATTCCAGTTAAAAAATTCACCCTGTATAATGTCAGAACAACCGTCAGTCGATATCCATTGTTAAGCTTGATTATTAACTTCATGTGTTTTTAAGAAAATATCTGTCAATAATTCTCAAACAGTATATTTGTCATTAATTGCTAATTCGTCAAAAAGTAAGACAAAAAGTTATTATTTTAGCTTAAATTGGGCATTTTGACTGACAGTATTCTGAAATCATACATTTATTTTACGTTATGGCTATTGAGGTGGATCTTTTTTACATTGTATTCTCTTTAAGAGGTTTTATTTAATTTCTTGAATCGGATCTTCCTTGGATTTTGTTTTTTCTAGAGGAGCTATATTTGTAGTATCTTGAGATGAATCATTATTTGATTTAGTTTCTTCAGAGGGGCTTTCATTTAATTTAGACTCCGGCTTCAGATCGTTGTCAGGTTTTGTTTCCTCTTGAATGGGGTCGGGATCTTTATGTGTTTTATCGCCATTGTCGGATAATTTCTTATCAAAAATTTCTAACACTTCTTGTACTAAGTTAAGGTCATTTTTATTCTTGTCTGTTTCTTTAGTTACATCTTTATTTGCTGCAGGCGAATTTGAATTTTCGATACATATTGTTTTACTCAAATCTGGCTCTTCTGAGGTGTCCATAAGATGTGTATCGATTTTTTCAGGTTCTTCCTCCAAATTAGCAGTCCTAAATTCATGATGGATTTCATCTTTAATAGCTGCCCTTTCTTCAGGCGTTACAGATTTCATATTTGTGTCTACCCACGGCTCTGATATTTCCTTATTTAGTTTTGCTACAAATTCTGAGATTTCACCCAAAGTGCATATTGCACGGATTTGTATATTTTCGGTGACATCCTTATTAAGCGATTCAATAATTGGCAAAAATTTATTGTAAATTAAACTTAAAATACCCTGTAAATAAGGCCAACTATTTTCTTCAAATTCTTGTTCATTTATTGAATAAACGTTAATATTGTGGTATTTTTTCTTGAGTGTTTTAAAATCCCTTTCTGCATAAATATTAACGTCAAAGTTTGATTGATAGTTTAACTTGTCTTTTAACTTTAACATAGCTGAAAATGTTGGTCCTTCTAACTCTTTTTCAACTAAGCGAGTTACTTTAACTGTTTTAGTTAGGGCCATAACGGCTTTTTTATTGCTAACATGTTCCTTATTTTCTATAATAATTTTAAAGTCATTGAGGTATGAATCTGGACTGGAACACAGAAACGGTTTGATCATTTCGCTAATACCAAAAAGTGCAACGTACCTGTACAGGTACCGTGAATCCCTCGCGAACATAGTAAAATAGGGCACAAGATGCTCAGATGCCCACCTAATTCCGTAGTGTTTCGTCAGGAGAGGTAATATTAGTGATGCGCTGCGTCGTACAGCAAAAATTACATCACCCAACAAGGCAGCATAGTAAATTTTAAAATGATCTGAAAAGTAATCGGCGGAACAAAATTTCGCAATATCTACGAACGTCATGAGAATGCTTCTTCTGGTTCTCCAGTTTGAGTGAGACCTAACTATGACAGCTCTTACAGCGTTTTTAATTACGTTCAAAGATTTTGTTAGATCGACATTTGATGAAACACTACCGAGACCTAATAGGAAGTTTGCTTGGATTCCCATTGATTCTTCATTGTCCAAAACTTTTAATAAAAATGGAACAATACTTCTTTTAAAGCAATCTTCACTTATAAGACTGCTTAAAGCTAAAATGTTCGATGAAAGAGCCAAACGTACGTCCTCGCTATCATCCACAGCGAGTCGATGTATAATAGGCAATATACTCTGCTCAAATACCGGTTCAAAATTATTTTCGTATTGAGGTTGATTGAGATATGTATCCAAAAGATATTTGCAATAATTGAATAAATTAGTTGCTGCCAATATTCTAACCTCTGATTCCATATCTTGAGTTAATTTTTGAAATAATGCTATTAGTTTTCCTCGATAATTTGGAAATAGAATGTGCTGTTGCAGAGCAGCAATGCTGATTGCCAATCGTTGTCTTAGTCTCCAGGAGGCATCATCTAAAAATGACATCAAGCTCTTAATGAAATTGTACAATCAGTTGGTATTAAGGGATTTTATTTATACTTATAAACACATTGTTTTTCTGCTCGTCGAGAAGAACGGACAATATTTTTAAGGGCATATTTCAAATGTCCATTGCCGAGGAACCGCTTCAACGATTTAAATAAGGTTTTCGAATTTTTAAAGCTTATTTCTTGTAGATTTAGGGATGGGGAATCTTTTTGATCTATCTAACAAACCTGAGCAATATGGTGGGCCGATTTTTAAAAGTTTTAAAATTTCGATTTGGAATACTTACAGAAAGCTTCCTTTTATAATAATAATAAAAAAGTTTATATACCTAATTAATTTTAATCAATTTACATCTTCCACCCTCTACATGTAGCTAAAGCTGGTTACCTGTCGATTTTTACATTTTCTTGAAAATTTCGAAATTTTAATTTGGAATATCGATAAATAGATTTCTCTTTTACTCATATACAAAAATTTCTAATTACATTCGACAAAAAAATTATTTCTTCCATCCTCTACCAGCCTTTAAACAGAGCTATGCCGTCCCTGGTATACCTTGTGGTGGCACATTACCAGAGACTATAAAGAATATAGACAAATTCTCGAATACACCGAAATGGGACCGAAAGCGAGTCTCCCTTGAAACATTTGGGTGGGGTTACTGGTTTATGGTTTAGGAATTTGTTTGTTCGCCATTATATACATATGTAGTAGATAATGGTGGACAAACAAATTCTTAAGCCATAAACCAGTAAAACCCCAAAATGTTTTATGGGAGACCCGCTTTTCCATTTTTATTAAACGCCAGTGTTCGTCTGTGTTTTATTTACTCTATGGTATTACCTAGGCTCTCGTCGCAATTATTGCTTTGTTAAAGTTGTGGTTTGTTGTGCTTTTATTTTTATTCTCAGTGTAAATAACAGAGACATGAGTTTTTCAAAGACATTTTATACAAGGCACGACCTTGAATACCCTTTGGTAGGTTCTCCTGCTGATTTTAAAGACAATATCCTTTCAGGTAAAGAGGACGTTTTAAACTGTTACGTGTGGATTAGAATTAGTTTAAAGCCTCCCGATTTTGGACAAGAGCCAAAAGTTTTGGCAGTGTCGAACATACTAGCAGATAAAAGTTTAGATATATGGAGAAAATCAGGAATTCCCACTGTGAAACGGAAACGGGTTCTATACAGTTGATCAAGGTGCATTATGAAAACTATTTAAAGCTTTTGAGGTAAGTGCTAAAAGCATTAAACCTTTAATTTCAAAGTTGAATAATTTAAAGTTGAAATTAGGAAACTATTTGACCTTTAGTGCCTGTAAATGTAAGAACTTTGAAAGATGTTTTTGTGGTAAAGAACAGAAAGTTCCAATAAAAGAGCGTGGTTTTCTTCAAGATCAGAGGGGTGTCAGGCAAATCGCGATAATAATAATAAAAACTATTGCTTTTTTTTATTCTTTACAATCAATCAAGCCCATCACCATTTCCTCTTGTCCAAAATCGGGAGGCTTAAAACTAAATCTACTCCACAAATAATATTTTAAAACGTCCTCTTTACTCGAAAAGATATTGTCTTTAAAATCAGCAGGAGAACCTTCCAAAGGACATTCAATGTCGTGCCTTGTATAAAATGTCTTTAAAATACTCATGTCTCTATTATTTACACTGACAGCACAACAAACCACGACTTTGACGAAGCAATTGCGAAGAGAGCCTAGAGGTAATACTAATATTAAACATAATGCTTAAAGGCTGGTAGAGGGTAGAAGAAATACATTTTTGTTGAATGTAATTAGAAGTTTTTGTATATGAGTACAAAGGAATCTATTTTTCAACGAGCGTGCGGAAAATTAAACTGTGCGCATGCATTTGCGAGCGCAAATACGCGATACTTTTCCACAAATCACAAAATGGATATGTCGAATAAAATATTGGCCATGAGCAACTGCCCTTCTGAGTTAAATCAACCTTCATCAAGCCGTACAATAAGCTCCCAATCAAACCCAACCTAACCCACCCGTTAAATGAAATTACCGGATCTACAATCAATTTGCAAAATATTAATAATTGTTCTTTTATTATAAGTAATAATAAGAAATAATTTAATTTTCTATTATTATTATGACTAGGTACTTATGTAAATGTTGTAATTCTTTCAAGTTTCATTAAAGATTCTGAAGCCTGAACAAATACTTTCAGGGTTTAACAAACCTGAGCTTTTTAAGAGTATAACAGATCTAAGCAAACCTAAACAAAGGCTTTTAAGGGTTTTTTATACACACTTAGTTTTAAGCTAATTCGGTTGGAGTTGTAGGCTTAAAAACTGCATATGATAGTATATTATGTATTTATTCGCATGCGGTTGATCAACCAACTGTCTCACATAATTCTATGGCAAGAGATTCTGGTAATGTAGGTATAGAGATGCCTGCAGTTGCCAGGGAGCAAATAGCAATATATTTTCTCCAGATAGGAGACAGTTCTTGAGGAGGCCAAGTGTGTAAATTAAGTAAGTAAATGCGTGCTTACAGAGCATGCTTGACTGGCGGTATCGGTCTCTTATTAGATACTCGTACGGCAGTTTTGGAGCCAGTAGAACGGTCATTTTGTGTGAGAAAAACGAATTCCCTTTTTTATTTGTCTCTCCACGAAACGGTACATTATAGGACTTTTACTTAACAATAAAGTGAGTTGATATGCATGTGTACGTCTTAGTCGTTTTAGGTGGATATACTCGGGTTTTCCTATGGTAAATTTTTTTAGTGTTGAAAAGTGGACCTGACCTGAACATAATAAAACAGTTAACTTCTTTTGCCTGGCTTAGTTGAATGCTTAAACAGTATGTTGTATCTGTAGTATATTTTAAAAGTTATTAAATTAGCAACAATTCGACGATATTTTCTAAGATCTAAAACTTTTTAATGCAAAGGAATGAAGGAAGTTTTTGTATTTTTACGATTTTTCCGTTCTTAAGGTTTAAAACAGTTTATTAATATACTTATCAGGCGCGGCCCGTGAGTATTTTTACAGGTGGGTCAAAATTTTGTGGGCAACTAGTGATATCAACGCAACAAGCAAAATACACTTTTTTAATTAAGAAAGGTTTTTTAATAATGTGCCAAGAAATTATTTACCTACAAATAAACACTGGAAAAATCATAAAATAGGTACTGCAGAATATTGAACATTACTACTCTTGATGTTTATGACTTTTAGTATCACTTTTTTGTTTATGGCTTTTTTCTATGTGTTTTAATACTCTAAAATAGTAGATTTTAGCGGGTTCCGTTGTGATAAGTTTAGCATGTCTTCAATAGATGTCGCGCCTTGTACTAAAATCCCAGAATATAAACAGAACAAAATTCTGAGATAAAAGCTTGATTATTCGTAAAATAAAATTAGGAACGCTGCCGAAACTCCGTTTTCTCTAATAAATACAATGCTGGCGACTAGACAGTAATACGATATTTGTCTACGCACGTGCAGGCTGTAAGCTGTAGTAAATATAAGATTGCCAACAATCCAACAATTTTAAAAATGTTTTATCGAGGAACAACTTGTTGTCAATACATCTTTTAGATCGGATCTAATTTTTTAAATAACAAAAAATTTAAAAAAAGTTCTTGCCCCAACACAGATTTGAAACCGCGACCGTCAGATTAACTCGCTGATATGATACCGCTGCACTACGCGGGTTATGTACGGAAATCGGTCCGACATCGTTAAATTTCATGCCTAGCGCTGGTCTCACAAAAATCGTATTTATATTTTATGTTTAACCACTAATAATTAATATTATTAATACGATGCAAATACAATTCGCATATTAGGTACCTAATTAGTTTTTCTTTTTCCGAACCAAATGTTTTGAAATAGTATATTTTAGGGGTCGGTTTGAGAGTATTTCCATAGTGGGAGTGGCCAGATATTATGGGTGGGCCGTCGACCAATTGTGTCTCTTTTTAACTTCCTAAAGGGCGTATGTCTGTTTCTCTCTTACTTTTAATGAATTTATATCGTCCATATAAACCTATAAGATCAATTTAAAATATGACCCAGCCCGGAACAAGCTTGGATATCCTTTGACGATGGCTTGGCTTGATTCTTTCTTGGGGACTTTTCGCATGGAACTTTGAAACAAAAGATTATTTTTTGGTTTTAAAAAATTAAAAAATAAATTATTAGGTAGATCACCGAAAATTTTAGGTGGGTCATTGACCAAATGACCTTATGGACGGGCCGCGCCTGATACTTATTCCTCAAAAGAATCTTACCACTAGTTGTTTCAACTATTTTAAATATAGCGTCCAGATCATCCTCCCCTAATCTTTTTGCAAGTGCTAAAGCAATGTCTATTGTAATAGATCTGACAGAATCCTAAAAATGTACAACTTTTGATTTAATGGTTATTAAATTATACATACAGGGTGTCTAAAATAGGTGATACCACTATTGCTATCTCCGAAAAGGTAAAAGATACAAGGTCGGTTACATTAGAGAAAATGTGCCATTTTTACTCCACATTTATATTCCGTTTACGGAGTTGCCAAATTCTCTATACTTTCTTATCTACAGAGGATTTTTTAAAAATAGTCAAACATTTATTTATTAAATATCTCGAAAACTATTATAGTTAGAAAAAAGCTGTTTTAACAAAAATCACACGATTTTTTACCTTCTCTAAGGAAACTATTGTTTTGTTTATACCATTCGTTTTTATTGAGTTACTGATACTAACTTGTTTTTTTCAAATACGGACCTGGACTTTTTGCTGCATTTGTTGAAAGAATACTTCATACCCTTTACAACTGTGTATCACTTGATTATGTTTTTCGACGTTTTGGTGAAGAATAGTATCATCATCAGGATATTCTACCAGTACGAACCTGGCATTTTTCAAGTTAATGCGCCATTTTACGACCTATTATGGCGACAATTAGGTCAGAATCAGTAACCATGGATTAAATTGTTTTAACTGGTAAATTTTAATTTTAATCATGATTACTAGCCAGGACCCTCAAGTTTGTAAAATTGGTCCAACGTCTGAAAAAAGCAGAAGCTTAGTTTTAATTATAACAAATCCTAATAATTAATTCTTAGAGGCGTTATTGGCTTCGTGTGGTCAGTCCAATCGCGTCCATCAACCTGTTCGTCCGCCCGTCCATATGTTATACTTGTAATTCAACGCAACGTCAAAAAATAAAGTAGAAAACGGATTTTAGATTCGAATTCCTTATAATCCGAACCCAGTAAATATGACAATGGTTTTATGCTAGAATATAGTTACTTTTACTTAAAGGTCTTTAATTTGAGATAATAATGGTTTGTTTTCAAAGCCAATAAATAGTAATTCAACTGTACCAGCAGAAGGAGTTGCAGCAGAAATGAAACTATTAGGTAAAATAGGATTATTTATTATTTTTTAAACTGAAAGGTGATTTTTGGATACGAAAATATTAAAAACGTAAATAATGAAGACGTATCATCAAGGGTGCCTTTTACAATATGTGGTAAACGTAACCACTAATTATATCTGATCTGAGTCTGCTAAACGTTTGCTCTCAATAGCTCATTGGCTTAAGTGCAATTTGACAAACTTTAATGACCAAAGGGTTCTGGTTAGTAATCATGAACATAGTTTAAAATTAATCAGTTGAATAATTGAAACCACAGCGATAGGATGTGAAATTGTGCAAGGCCGTAGCCAGAAAACAATTTCGGAGGGGGTTTGGTTTGGTGGAACAGTAGACAAACATAGAATTGTGTTAATAAAAGAAATAAAATGGTGTTACTTATCATATATATATATATATATATATATATATATATATATATATATATATATATATATATATATATATATATATATATATATATATATATATATAAATATATATAATATTTATTAGAAAACCATTACAAAATTACAGAAATATTAACACCTTATTACAAAATTAAATTTAGTCTTCTAGCTTTCTTTGCAGCGAACAAATCAATTACCTCCTCGGTATCGATGTCAATTCTGCGGTGGATTGACATTAGTGCCAAACCGTTTAGTCTTTCCTGGCCTGTGGAGTTCCTTAAATAAGTTTTGAGGCGTTTCAGAGAAGAGAAAGTCCTCTCAGGGGTACATGTGGAAACAGGCAGTGTCGCCAAGATCTTTAAAAGTTTGTGAATGTTTGGAAACAAGGCCTGGTTGCATTCTCCGAGAGCTTCAATAGCACATGTTGGTCGATCTAGTTCAGATTCTTCCAACCATTTTATCCGCCACATGTCTAATTCAGCTTTTACAAAGTCCCATTCTAAATATTTTTTATAGAGCTCAAAGTAGTTTTCTTGATAATTACGATTAATTTGTTCTTTGCAACACACAGACGGAATTAAAATGTTGAGAGATAATAATGTGTCTTTATGATTTTGGAATCTCGACTGAAGCTGATCAATGAAATCATCCAAAAGAGGAATCATTATAGTAATTCTAAAATAAGTTTCAGGATCTTTTGTGTTGTAGTTTGCCCTATGCTCTTGGCGTGACGCTATTCGCGGAATTTTCATTTCCTCGTTTACAGTACTGAGCAAATTCTGTGCGTTCTTGAAAAGTTCCGCAAATTTTGAATCAATATTTTGGCGAACATCTTCAATAGTCTTTATAATTAAATCGACATGTTGTAATGCTGCTGCCAAATCGCATATGGGAGATTGAAGTATTTTGCATAGTGTCAGTGTATATGGGAACAACATTCCTAAGCAACATAAGCTTATAACAAAATCACTTGAAATGACTGATCTCAGAAAAGAATTAGCCTTTGACGATGTTTCAGAATCCATGTCAGTGCTTAAGTCGTCTAGTGTATCAACAATAGCTTTATAGATTTCCTTAAATCTTAACAACCCATCATGATTTTCAACCCAACGGGTCTCGCACATTGCCGTAAGGGTTTTCCATTGTGTTTCGGGGAAGTTTTTTTCGATATTCTCTTTTAAGCACTTGGTTCGTTTTGCCGAGGACCTGATAAAATTTCCAACCGATTTTATAATTCCAATAGTATTTCGAATAGGCTGAACCTGACAAGAATGACCCAGAGCTAGATTCAATGAATGTGAGCTGCAATGAACGTATAAGGCTTCTGGATGTGACTCACGAATTACTGCCTGCACACCTTTAAAACTTCCTTTCATCGAAGAAGCTCCATCATATCCTTGTCCGATTAAATATTCGCAATTGACTCCCAAAGATTTTAAATTAGATAAAATTGCATTAGCTAAATACTTTCCTTTTGTATTCTCAACTGTTACAAAAGTTAAAAAATCTTCACGCAAGATAAACCCGTTATCTTTTGGCTCGGCATATCTCACACAAATGGACATCTGCTCTTGTCGTGAAACATCAGTGGTTTCGTCAACAAGGATTGAAAAAAATTTCGCAGAATTTAATCCTTGCACAATTTTTTTCTGAACTATTTCACCACAAATTGCAATAAGTTCATTTTGTATGGTCGGGCTTAGGTAGGTAGCGTTCAACGTAATATTTTCCATGTGATTTATTAGATTTGAGTCTCCACATCTGCTTCTCATCCGTAAGATAGCACGAAAGTTTCCATCATTTGTTTCTGGCTCAGGATCATTGATGTTTATTGGACCTGAGTCGCACGTACCTCTAAGAGCTAATTCCTGACGTCCACATAGTTTAATTGTTTCAATAATCGGAATGAGCCGTTTCCGGTTTTCAGCTATTTGCGCTAAGTATCCGCTATCAATCTGACTTATTATATTTGGTTGAGATTTATTATACACCTTCATAAAATTATCAGCCAATAATACAGAAGATTTGTGGTACTTGGTTTCACTGTGGTGTTTGAAATCATGTACAGCATCTTTCCATTTAGTGAGCGGCTGAGTAACTAAGGATTTCAACTGCTGATGAGAGCCTTTACCAGCGCAATCTTTGGCAAATAATACACAGTATTTGCATAAAGCACCTTGTTGCCCTGTACTCGTGTAAACCAACCACGAGAAACGTTCAAACCATTGCATTTGAAATTTTAGCTTTCTTTTATCGTCACTTACTGGAAACTTGAATGTATTTTCTGGCATCCAAGGAGATTTCAACAATCTGTACTTTAAATCATCATCAATTTTGTTCTTTGATCCCATATAATAACCAACATCTAAAACATGCGGAGAAACATCATCCACAGTCCCAGGAACGGCACCAGACGCAGAAGTTCCAGAACTACTTGTAGCAGTGTCACTGTCGAAAATCCTTGAACACTGATTTTCAGGAGAATCTTCACTACCAGTAGCAGGTTTAGATTTTTTAAATAAATATTTGTATAATGTATTTTCTTGCGTCCTTTTTGCCATTTCAAATGAACTGACCTGTAACAATTAAAAAAAGCAGCCATGTATTAGTTCCATATGTGCACATATATTTACTTCGATAAAGATTTAAAAGAAAATGAATACGAGTAGGTAGTCTACTAGGCATCATATCCTTTTAATTTTAATATAAATTACAAAAATCATAACATCACTTACTTACTTATTTACTTACTAATTCACAGCACTATTATTTCACACACGGCAATATTACTTTGCTTATATCGTCTTGGTTGCATTGGGTCACTTTTCAAGTCAGAACTGCCCCTCAAAGAAAATAAAAGGGTTTGACTGCCCCTCCGTGCTATATATTTTGTGCCTCCGTGCTCGACGGCGCGCTTATATATTCCGCAGACGCGGCGCAGCGAAACATCGAGAATAACCCGTCTCATTCTATGCCTATTAAAGATTCCCGAAATGCAGTTCGAGCACGTTCCCGAAGTTTCGTTGGCGTAGTACGTAGTTTCGCCGCTCCCTACTAGATGTCGCTGCGCCGCTAACTACGTATCGTCGTGCGAGTACCAAGCGAGCATAAAGCATAGTCAATAATAAAAATAACAGTAGGTAGAGAATTATGTTTGTAGTGATTGACTATTATGTTATGTTATATATAACAACAGAGTGAGACGGGCGCAATGAATATAACTGCAGTCTCATTAATACTTACTAAAAAAATCTTTTTTTTTAATATTTCGGAGGGGGATTAATCCCCCTTGATCCCCCCACTGGCTACGGCCTTGAAATTGTGCCTTAACATGGAAAATCCCAGGTCCGTATCGATAGAAAATCCTGATGTTGTTATTCCTGATCAAAACGTCGAAAACCATAATCAAGTGATATATAGTTGTAAAGGGTATGAAGTATTCTTTCAAAAAACGCAGCAAAAAATCCAGGTCCGTATTTGAAAAAAACAAGTTAGTATCAGTAACTCAATAAAAACAAATAGTATAAATAAAACAATAAGTTACCTTAGAGAAGGTAAAAAAGTATGTGATTTCTGTAAAAACAACTTTTTTCTAACTATAATAGTTTTCGAGATATTTAAGAATTAAATTTTTGACTATTTTTAAAAAATCCCCTGTAGATAAGAAACTATAGAGAATTTGGCAACTCCGTAAACGGAATATGAATAGGGACTAAAAATGGCACATTTTCTCTAATTTAACCGACCTCGTATCTTTTACCATTTCGGAGATAGCAATAGTGGTATTGCCTAATTTAGACACCCTGTATAATGACACTAACTGAAATAATTATATTTACCATTGGGTCCTGACTAATATCAGAAAATATTGGTATAAATTCTTTCTTAACTAAATCGTCTTCAATTGTAGCTACAAAATCAACACAAGCCATTGCTGCTGATTTTCTTACCATAGGAGAATCGTCTTGAATCAGTGTTTTAAAGCTATTTCTTAATTCACATTTCTTTTCATTGCTTAATTTAGGGTAAAAAGTCTAAAATAAAAGACGGAGAACATTTTTAGTATACTTTTCAGAAACATCAGAACAATCTAGTATCATATTAAAGATATGCATATTGCATACGTATAGGTCAGTCTGATATACAGGGGAGGTATTTACGATGAGTGGCCTGCTACAAGATCTCAGGAATGACTACGGATATTTTTTTAAGTTTTGGTCAGAGCCATCGAAGATTGTAATCTAATATTTAAAAATATTTTTAATGGGCATGCAGTGTTGCTAGATCTATCACTAACTGATAGCAACCTCCGAATTTTTAATAGAGCACTCTGCATGAGAGTAAGTTTTTGAATTCTACCCAAAATTCCGAACACACTTTGAGGCATATAGCCCCTCAGAACTGAATAGTTTTAGAATTATCGACATTTAAAAAATTACATCTGTAGCTCTCTCTCTCTGTTACATCTGTAGCTACATCTTAGATTTTCATTACCTATTCGAAAATGTCAACATCTGCCTTATCAGAAAGTAAAAAAATGACAATGGCCATAGCGGCAATAATCTCTGGTACAACTTAAAAATTTAATAATTTATAGTGTCCCATTTAAAATTTAAAAGTTGTTACTAGTTAGGAGTAGAACTGGCAACATTGCACCTTAAAAAATATTTTTAAAAGCTAGATTGCAATCTTCTATGTCCTAGAAATATATCTTTTTTAGTCTCAGGAGATCTTCTAGCAGCCACTCACCGTGAATAACCCTATATAAATGGGATTTTTTAATGACCAGAGAAATATTATGGTATCACAGTGGAGATTTGGATAGTAAGGGTGGGGATATACATATGTACTCAATTTAAAATACTTGGGATTAAACCATCTTAAAGTGGAATAACTTTCAGACATTTCGCGTTTGACTGCAAGAGATGTCTGAAGAAGTTTTTACTGTGCAATCAAAACCCTCAACCAATTCAGTGTATAATTTACAAGGTAAAAGACAATAGTATATTGTACAACGAGCATGGAATGACATGCATTTCCTACGAGTATGACGTTTGCAGCATGAGCCGCAGGCGAATGCTGCAAATCATACGAGTAGGAAATGGTCATTCCATGCGAGTTTTACACTATACTTTTTCTACGAATGTTACTGTTACATAAAATGGGATTAGTAATATTTTTCCTTTTAAGATGTCAAAAAATGTCAATCTGACATTCCACAAATAAAAATTATAAAGATTTTGGATGTCAACGCCACCTTTGTAAAAAATACCCGTGCACAATGGGAACTTTGTAGTTCAATCACCATGGTGATTGAAGCACAATGAAAATGTGTAAAACACAATGCACCATGTTCCGAAATTACTATTGAACATACAATAAAGGTTTTTATTGACATTCGTAGAAAAATTATATATCGTATTTTATACGAAATCTTTAAAACAATTATTATATAAATACACGGAACTTCAATGTTAAATATAATATTTTATGCTTCTCTTATTCTCTTTCAAAATGTTTAACAGTAAAATGGCGATTATTGAAAATTTTGAAATGACTTACCGAAAATAACATAACTGCAGAACATTTGCTGGTAAACCAGTCATCGTTGATT
This sequence comes from Philopedon plagiatum, assembly GCA_963971165.1. Lineage (NCBI taxonomy): Eukaryota > Metazoa > Arthropoda > Insecta > Coleoptera > Curculionidae > Philopedon > Philopedon plagiatum. The sequence continues at coordinate 33,337,046 of OZ020190.1, read as the reverse complement.
AGCTTGTTCAATACTGGTAATATGAAATTTTCTATTTGTTCAGTACTAAATTCTTGACCAATGTAAATTAAGGTTTCAACAGCCTTGTCTCTTACTATATTTTCATCCGTATTACAAAGTCTTGTCAGGATATCAAAAATAATTTCTGAATGTTCTATTCCGCCAACCAGTGGTACGAAATGTTTAAGTTGTTCAGACAAATTCAGTAGAAGTTCATCGTGGAGATCGATGTTGATTTTTATAAAAGGTAAAAGTTCTTCTCTTGTAGCTTTTTCTCCTAAAGCTTTTGCAAGGCTTTCCAGTTTTTTTACTATGTCTATTTGCAACTAAAAAAGACGTAGTTGAAATCGATTAAACAAAGAGTTTTAGACAAATAATTGTATGGACAACAATTTAATTACGTTTTTTGTCCATTGCATGATACATTTTTTGAATTTACTGTTTTTGGAAAATGCGTTAGTGCTTATTAATCCGATGTATAGGGTTTTGTAGAATTATTTCACGCTTCTAAACATTGGTTCAGACTAGTTTCAGTTAATACGAGAATAGTTTTAGATTAGATCTCAGTAAAACACTCGACAGGCTTTTGTGCTAAACTCCCTAATAACTACATTTTTAAATCAAAAACTTACGGACAAATTCTCCTCAATCATAGCCTCCTTAAATATTTCAAAATCTTGTACGGATATGTTTGTGGACATTTTGACAAAAATCGTGGAATTTAAACGCGGAACATTTAATACTTTTATTAAACTCGTTTAAAATTCTATTGTAGTGACTAGTATAACACTCATATCTTATCATTAGATATAAAGGTTAATCTTATAAGTTATAAGGTGTTTTATCTTAAATACCTGATTTAAGAAAGTAAGTTTTCAATCTTGTTTTCATTATCTTTTTCCGTGTCGAAGACAATCTTACTAGAGGTGTGCTACGTGAGCCAAACTTTTGAGTAAGCCTGTCCATAAGCCATAGCTCTATAAAATAACATAAATATACTAGGTTTATATTCTGAAATCTTTAGCATAGTTTTTCAAAAAAATACCAGAAGAAAATTGTTCGACACTGCAAAAAGTGACTGTAAAATTACAGTTTGGATTCATAAGATATTGCTTATTTTTCCTTAATAAATTATGCTATTTTGTTCTCACAAAATAAGTTAAGCAAATTTAATTCCTAAAAGAAAAATCATTTATAAAATATTTAATTTCACAAAGTAAAGTAAAATTACAAATTAAAAGTACAGTTTATGTTCCAAAATATTGTACGTCACAAATTAGCGCCAATTTTTACGTTATTTGTTCTATAAAGTCAATTGTTGACGGAATCGCATGACTTGTTACTGAAAATGCCGCGAGATTAAACACAAGCCGGCATTTAGTATTTACGGCCATTTCCTTGTGAATCTTCCAACAATAAACAAACATTTTGTGTAGTCCGTTGCTAGTTTGATAAATTTTGTGTTTTACAAATAAAGTGAGTATATTGTACAACTATGTTTATGTGCAGACTTTATAATATTAGGTTTAAAACAATTAAGCAATGGTTTTGTAAAGTATATCCTGTAATATGTTTGTTGTTAAATGTGTTTTATATGTTTACAACTAAATATATAATTTTTACTCTAATAAAAAACCAAAAAATGTATTTATTTTATTTATTTGTATATATTGCCTTTTTGCACTAGTATACGCTTAGTATTCCAAATTGGTATCTTTTCTTTTGTTACATATTTCCTGTTTGGTAAATAGTTTTTATGCCCAACTATTTCTAGTAAAAACTGCAGCATAAAATGCAGCAGTGGAACTATCTACGTAAATTTACTTTCTATTTCTTTCTGTTTTCGAATTTCTTATTCTGTAACGAGTTCTGCTTTATCCGCAATTATTGTCGATCCTAAATTGAACAAATATTTTTAGTAAAACTGTTTTTCGATTTCCAGCAGTTTTTATTTAAAATTAGGACTGCTAAGGGCTTACGACAGAATGAGGTCTGATCATAATGATAGTACTCTGTGAGACCTACATTTTGACATCAGTTTTATTCGTGTGGTCTAAAACCACGTTTTTTTGGGACGATGTCTTAAGGGGCCACTCGTGCTCAAATTAGCCAACTCGAGCAGCCACAGGGGGGACGACCCCCCCCCCCTATGATTTCACCGCTACCCCTGAACTAAACCAAAAATAAAAAATTAAATTTTTGTGATTTTATACATATGAAAGACGGTTAGGTCGACCCTCGGACTATAAGTAAACATTCACCTTTTCATCAAGAATTGCGTGTCAATTTTAAAGAAATGATCTTATTCTCTAGATTTTTGTTCAGATTTGCTTAGGTCTGTTTTCTTATCTTTTTTTTAGTTGTCTCAATCTGGACCTTATTAACTTTCCAGTAGAATTGGCTTGCAGTTTTCAAGCGAAAAACCGCGGAAATTGTTGACTAAATTGCCACTGTAGGTTTTAAAAATACGTTAGCCGGAAATCCCATAAATATTTTGACTACAAGAATTTCTCATTATTTATAAAAATAGCGATGGAATCAAAGGAAAACGGAAGGATTACGTCACTCTTTGCGTGCTGAGGTCTATTTTCGTGACAATCGCATGTTCCAGTGAATAATTTAGGAAAACTTCATTTTTACTACGGAGCCTTTTACCAGTAAACATCGATATTGTATTTTGTATAAAATATAGGTAAAACTAAACTAAAGATAAACTGTAATTCCTTACTAAAGGGAATTATTAAAACTTTTTACGATTTCAAAAAATCTGTATTGTGAAGGTAGCTGGTAGCTTCATATACATGGGAGGTGCATTTGAATATTTTATACGTACTATAATATTCACGTTTCTCACGTGACTTGTGTAGAGTCGTGGCCAAAAAAATCGTACAACTAAATTGCAGTCCAAACATTTCTTAATGGACTTAAGTAGGGAATTGGCCCTTAGATTGTGGATTACATGTACATTTTTTGTTCTTAGGTCTCTCACTTAGGAGCATAATTTTGTGTTTCCCAATGTGTTACTATAATTGATAACTAATATTTAGTTAAATAAATCATATTCTATATACGACTAATCTTTTTTGTAGATTTTCCTCCTTTTTGTGTGAGTGCACCACTCTCGGGCGGCAGATTTAATGAGCGGCAAATTGAGTTAAAAATAATATTACTGGAAGCATCTGAAATAAATTATATTGGCTCTAAAAACTTTTTTAATAATAATACAGCACTTCTCTGCTATAATATTATAAAACTGTGTAAAAAATATTAATATTGTCCGGAGATATTTCCAATCAACTTGGCGACTATCACAAAATACTACAAAAAGTAAAAGTTTAATGTTTCCAAACTGTTAAGGAGCCAATAATATTTTCGTTAGACTTTTTTCATCTATTAGAATACTGTATTCTGAATACATAGAAGATGCGGTCAAAGCCCCCGTGCCGTCCTGCCCCTCGCGGTGCCCATATGTAGGTACATTATTGTATTTGTTGTTTTATCCATTGAGATTTGCGGCCATGGCGTGGATATACAGTTTCCAACGATCCTATCTTTAGTTTTATTCCAGATAACAGATGATTTTTTTGTATTTTGTTTGAAGTTGTCAACTTTTTGAAAATGATAAACAGTTTTAACCGTAACTTATAATTATTGAGATATATCACATTCTGATTCCATAATTTTTGTGTTCGAATTTTTCAACCTTCTATTACCTATATCTTTTGAACAGATGTAGATAGAGAGGCAATTTTTCCTGATGGCCTAAGATGGCATACTTCACACATCATCATCAATGTCCACAAATATTTCTTTTGAACCTTTCTTGTTCTTACGTTCTTAAAATTTAAAATAGATGTTTACAGCATTTGCTTTAGTGTTAGTTGAGTATCTATAAAAAGAAGACTTTTTCTATGCGTCAGAGAAAAGAGGACGGTGAGACAAAAAAGAGGACTGTCCTCTGTAATAGAGGACGGTTGGCAACCATATCACAACATTTTGATTCCATAATTTTTTTGCTCGAATTTTTCAACCTTCAATTATTTATATCTTTTGAGCAGATGTATGTAGATAGAGAGGCAATTTTTTTATTTGTAGATAATTGCATAATCTTTAAAATGGATTCATAAACCATCGTATTTGAACATTCACGAGATAGGTACGAAAAACTGACGAAAAATTAATTTTATCATCTTTTTCAGGATTATTAAAGCTATTTAAGAATATTAAATATTTTCACTAAGAAGATATCGTTTTCAGGACCTGAAAGAAGATTAGGTATACGCCTTGAACAATTTTGATACTATTTTTCATAAAATAAAGCCGTTTAACCTAAAAAAAAATTAGGAACATCAAGTTTTTCTTTTCAAACTATTAATCTAGGATTTTCATTTTGGGCTTAAATTACTAAGTACACTTTAACAAAATCTGAAAAAAATGGACTTTTCGGTTAAACTTCGTTGAGGCAAACCGTGGTCCACTTTAGTACGTACTTTTCACAATAATAGAAGTAAATTTGTCCTATCAACATAACCTAAGACGAAAATTACGTCAAACCCAAGCCAATATCTGAATTATTGGAATACCTCATAAGTTTTTAATGACAATTTATTTATTAACAACGACTTAAACCAGTGCTAAATCGTACATCTTTTTTAGTAAATCTGAGCGATAGGGCTTTCTTTTACGTTGTCTAACTGTTATTTTGTTTGTAAATTTTACATTTTTTAACTGATACTTGTATATAACGTTTTATTTTTGTTTTAGGTAAGTAAAAACATTACCATGCGATGCATGAAAGTACCACGTCATGAGAAAAGAAATCTTGTAAGTATAGCTATTTTTAAAAAATGAGAGTGAAAAGCTCATCCGAAAACAAAACTAACATAATCAGTTCTATTTTATAATCAAAAAAATTATGCAATACATTTGGTCGACAAAACCCAGAACCAGTCTATTATTAGTATTGACCTACCGAACCGGTTGTTACGAATCAGAATAAAATTAGAATTAGCGGATTCTCTACAGAGCGAGCAAAGAATTTGAAGAAAAATTATTTAACGAATATAATTTTTGGAATACATGGGAAATGTCTACCGTAGGACGTTTTAAAAATATGCACAGTGTTCTGTGTGGAAAATTGAATTGGACACTAGTATTAGTGTTTTATTTTGGTTTCCAAGTCGCCTTTATAATAGTGTTACGGTTGCGTCTTTAACTCAATGTTGGCGACGGAAAATTTTTGATTGTGTTAAAACACAAGTGTTGTCGCGACGAAATAGTGACATCATATGACACAATTTTAAACGCGGGTCCTGGAATACATAAACGCAGGGTTTGACTGAACTGAAACTGAATTTTGGCAACGAACCATTGCGTTACATGGTTACTTAAATGACTTTAATACTTTACCGAAGCAGAGTGTAACGTCAACAATTAAAGTCAATTATTTAAGTTAGAATTTCATTAAAAAATAATGTTCTAGGAGATTACACTAGATCTATTCCTTACCACCCATCCTGAGCCATACTTAACATCTATCGTTCCTTATCCCCGCGGTGGTTCAAATCACGGACTCATTACCGTCTCTTGTCCCACACATCCCAAGTTCGTTGAAACCATGCCGCAACGCACGTTCTGGCCATACAATTCTGCCGAATTTGGAACCCTGTCTGTTTTTTCACTCTCGATCCCCCCGAAATTTGCTCTCATATCAGATATCATTCAAGTAGGTATTGGAAGTTTCATTCCACATTCCCGCAAGAATCCTAAACTCCGCCATCAAAAGCGCTGGTTCTCCATGGTTTGTGATAAAGACAGGCTCAAAAAATCCAAGCTCACAAAAGGTTTCTTCAAAATCCTACACCTGAAATTCGTCAAATTTTCAGTGAGGCAAGAAATCAATACTATCAAACTATCTTAAAGTCCAAAAATGCTTTTAACAACCTCATAAAAGATAAAGGGCTTTCCTTTTCCAACGGCTGCAAATCTTTCTGGTTACTTGTCAAGAACATTATTCAAAACTTCTGTAGAAGCACTTTTCCTCCCCTGACCTCTGACAACAAAATTATCTCCACATCTAAAGGGAAAGCTGAACTATTTGCCAAATAATTTGCTGCCAATTCCTCCTGTCAATTTCGCTCTTCCAACCGCTACGTCTGTACCCCACAAAATGTCCGACATTGTCAAACAAGTTCAAAAAATTCTGGTATCCCTTGATACCAAAAAGTCCTCCGGTCTAGATGGCATACCAGCAGTTGTTCTAAAAAATGATTTCCATCTTAACCAACCAACCCATCTTAACTCGCCTTTTCCGGATCTCCTATGACAAGGGTATCTTCCCAGACAGCTGGAAGCCTGCTCGTGTGCAGCCTGTCCCGAAGAAAGGTTTCGAGTCCCTTTCGTTCAATTATAGACATATCTCTCTTCTCTCTGTTGTCAGCAAAGTTATGGAGAAAGCCACCAACTTACAAATTCTAAAATATCTAGAAAAATACAAAATCATCCATGTCAGCAGTGTATATTTCGTCTCCAAAGGTCCACAGCTGATCTCCTTATCTTCGTCACGCATGGTTGGAACAAGTTTCTCGAATTTCATGGCGAATCCTAGATTGTTGCTCTTGATATTTCCAAGGCCTTTGATCAAGTATGGCATGATTGGCATGCCGCACTCTTCAACAAACTACCTTCATACGGTCTTCGTCCCAAACTATGTACCTGGATCGGTAGCTTTCTTTCTAATCGGCGCATATCTGTCGTGGTGGACGGTCACTCATCTAACTTCCATCCTATCAGTGTTGGCGTACCCCAAGGTTCAGTCCTAGCACAATCCTATTTCTTCACATTAATGACCTGCTCTCTTCAGCTACTAGTACCATCCACAATTACACTGACGATAGTACTCTTCACTCCAACATTAATTTTTTCCAGACAAATCTCGAATCAAGAGCTGGATAATAGACAGTCTTTGCTCAGGTTGGGTTCCCTGTCACACAAAAAATCCACTTACTTCATCCACATGAATAATCAAGCCCTACAGAACAATGAAATGTTCGATCTTGTTGGCATCGCTCTCGAGCATGATCTCAGCTGGCACAGACACATTACTTCAATAGAAATCAGCAGCTAAAAAGCTTGGTTTTCTCTTTCGAACCACAAAATACTTCTCCCCTTCCAACTTACACACTCTCTATGTTTCCCAAATAAGTCCTAACCTAGAGTACTGCTCCCACATCTGGGAAGCGGCGTCACCTTCGACACCTTACATGCTTGATTCTATCCAAAAGAAATCCATTCGACTCATCAATGACCCAGTCCTCACAAGAAAACTCCCTTCTCTCGCTCATCGCCGCGCTGTTGGGGATTTATCCCTTTTCTACCGATACTTCCACGGATTCTGCTCTGAAGAACTAGCCGATATAATTCTCCCCTTGACTGTTTCTAACAGAACAATAAGATGCGCGTTACGTATGCATCCCTTCACTGTCCGACTGCAAAAGCCTAGAACATCGCATTTCTCTTGCTCATTCATACCTAGGGTATCCAGATTGTCGAACGGACTTCCTGCAGATGTTTACCGTTACCCTCCCAATCTCCCTTCCCTCCCCGTCCCTTCAGACACCCACGATACGTTAGTACTTAGGCTTGAAATCTAAGTGGGCTGTTTCAGATAAAAAAACACGCAGGTCAGAAACTACGTTCATGGGCCCAGAAACCGTGCTTAAAATAACGTCATTGGACATCACTAGTTCGTCGCGAAAATACTTGTGTTTAATCACAACCACCAGTTTTACATCGCTAAAATTCAGTTTTTGGCAACTCAACTTATTCCTATACAACTAACTACAAAGACTGTTGAACAGCAGTCATTGATAAAACAGAATTACTATAATATTCTGTAAACTCTCCTTTCAATTTGCTTTTTTGACTTCTGTGCCTTTTCCGTAAATAACCCCTACAGGCAAATTTATTTCTTGTCTTTTTTCTCAATTTCACAGCTCGTTGAGCTCGTGATTATTGGTATCCTTCCATCGCCATAATGGTATAATTACCCTATCTGTAGTTGGCCTGGTGGTCATCACCATGAAGCTTTCAATCCTCAATCACTAGCGATAACATTCATATTATATCTCCTTCAAAAATTGTAAAAAAATTGAGTATCTGGAAAAATAGAGATTTATAAAAATTGTGTACAGTTTCAAAACCTAACAAATAAATTTTATCTGTAATGATAAACAATCAAAAGCCTTTATAATTAATGGGAACCGATTTTTGGTTCCTTGTTTCAGTATAGAAATATTGTGGAAAAACTTAAATTTTCGTACTCCGAGGCCTTACAAGAATACACAGACTTACTGTATGTACATGTACACAAATTTCAACGTTTATCAGTAAAATTAGTCTTCTATTTATTTTTATGACCAAGCGAATACTTGGCTACTAATTATTGGCATAAAATATCAGCATAGGAACAGACTAAACTAGGAATACTTTGTAAATAAAAAATAATTGTTTATATTTAACGAATGTAGTTGTGACTTCATCTTTATTTTTATTTTTAGTGTAGACAGCTATAATTCGTTTTACTACTTATTATGTATATACATAAAAAATATGTCTTGGAAAACCCACACTCTCCATCACTAAATTTAAAAAAAAAACAATGGGTTATTTTATTCTTATTTTGCATCGGTTTGTATGACATGTCTTAGTGAAAGCTCTTATAATAGCACATCAACAGTTCCTAATCTTTTGTCTAGATATGAAAGGTGTCCGGTTAAAAGAATATAGTTGGTATTTCTTTTTTCTTAATACGTTTATATATATTTTTAGGAATGTTTTTTTACGTATGTATATTACAAACTATTTAAAATTTAAATAAAACTAAAATTGGACACGAACTAGACAAAATTTAAAATGCTTGACTGACGCAGTCTTGTCCTTTTTTTGACGAACCAGATAGCTCTGAAAGTGACTATCTTTTTTACATGCTGAAAAGCCATGAAATCATCCCTTGCAAATGTTTTAAACTATCAACAGCCTTCACTGCCTTATCATAAGAATTAACCATATTAGAGTCAGTTTCAATTTCAGGCAATTCTTCTTTATGAATTTTTTTTGATTTACATTAGTTCCAGTCTGCCACTTCTGTTGAATGATTTCTTTGCTTGCCATTTTATGCAATACTGCTTGCGCTCGCGACTTCGTTCGCGGTATAAAAATTTTACTCCATTACAAACTTTGAACCCCCATTTTACCACCTTAGGGATTGATTTATTAAAACCTGTAAAACTCGTGTTTAATCATCTATTTTTTCTATGAAGTTTCAAGTTAATAGGACCAACTAATATTTTTATCCATACAAGCTTTCAACCCCTTATGACCTCTTAGGGGTTGAATTTTAAAAAATCCCTTCTTAGTGAGTCTCTACATTATAAAATAAAATGACTGACCTTTCATATTTATCGCTTAAGCGGTTTCGACTCGGCGATGATGAATCAGTCAGTCAGTCAGTCAGGACATTATTATTGTGACCTTTGGCAGGAAGTAACACCTGCCATTCTCGAAAATCTGAGAAGTGAGTTCCAAAATTGACTTTATTACTGCCAAGAAGTTCATGGTGGTCATTTTGAAAAACTTTTAAAGTAATAAGAAAAACAAAGATAGGTATTTAAATTTTTACTTTTTTAATTTTTAAAGACTTGCCATTTAAAAACGAATTAAGATACGGACCTCGGGTTTGCGTTAAAATGTTTCTTTTTTGAATACCTTTAAAGTGAGATACCACACGACATAGGGTTGCTTTTAAAATTTTCGACCTCAACTCCCTAGCTTCGCCCCCGAAGGGGGCTGAAAAAGTTAAAATAAATGAAAAAGTAGATTTATTAACCAATAAGGTACACCTAAAATTTGGCATATCGATCTTTTCTGATAGCTAAGATATTTGGCCATACTGAAACAGATACTTTTCGGACACCCTTTATATCAGGATTACATTATTTCTGCTTGGTTTTTATTTTTTCAAGAGTTTCTATTATTTCTAGAAAGAAAAGAAGAACAGTATATTTCGGTGCAGAATACAGCACGCATAAGAAGAACTAAGACTTTTTGATTTTCAGTAGTTTGTTATAATTATTCCTTTAATGTTTTTTCCTTAACAAGAACACCTGACCAATGGCCATGCATCGGCCAGACGTTATTGATTATTACAACAAAACGAACGCATTTTGGTTAGTGGGTCAATAATGTTTCCACGTAGCCAGTGCGGGGGACCGCGAAGTCCGCGAACCCCTCCCGGCCGATGAGATCATTCCATTGTAAAATCAATAGAATAGCCATTGAAATTGAAACGCGTTGTGACGAAGTTTGGTGTTCAGGAGAGTCACGGAAAGATATAATCTACTCCTCTAGCTAACTTAAATACTGTACTGCAAAACGCAAATATTTCTTTGCACTATATTCGCAAAAATACGTAAAAACTTAGCAGTATTCGATTCGCATTACCTACACTATTAAATAATCCGGGCTGGTTTAATCAAAATCTTCGGGAGTTAAATTTAGCACCTCCAATTTTAAAATATATTTTAAGTTATTTTTACTATTTCGTGTTTAGTTAAGTCATATTTTTTTTAAGAAGTGATGAAACAATATTAAAAATGCACTTTAACTGCTAATAATAAACTTTCAACTTTAGAAAAATAATTACTTTTATTATTGTTCTCTTAGAAATCACAAGAGTTATTTCGAAAGTTAAGTTGTTAAGCAGAACCCTTGATGCGCGAGGTTTATGATGATCTTTACTGGATTTATAGTATGTAATGTATTGTGTACTTAAACCCCCATTCTAATGTTCTAATCCGGTCTGTTGTGACCGGTCAATTGACCAAGGCGCAACTCTTCTTTTTAGTAAAGTTCTAAGGAACAAGTTCATGAAATAAAACTTTTTTCCGGAATTTTTTCCATCATAAAATACTGCGCATCTGGCCTATAACGATCGATGTTTTGTTTGCATAAGGCGAATTTTGTTCTTTAGCCCGATTCTAGAAAATAATTCCAAAATAATAAGATTTTTATAACTTTTACTACTTTTCCATATGTCCGGTGACGCGCCATAAATATTTTGGTAACTCGGTTACAATTTTTCTATTTTTTATTTAGGTTGCTGTTGAAATGTTTTAATAATTTTTTGGCGTTAAGTAAATTTACATCATCTTCATCATTATTGTTAAGAACATGCTTATTTAAACCATAAGCAAGAACAGAGGAATTCCTGTTTAGTATTCTTTTCTTGGCACCAAACCTTAAAAAGTTCTCTTCTTGGAATGGACATGATACCTAGAACAATACCATTCCTTAGTCGGCGGCAGAGCTTGGAAGATACAATTTGCTTGAAAGCCCTCTTAGAACATTACTGAACAAGAAAAAAAAATAAATCAGCACAAATCTATGGGAATATTACTTTACTTTTAAAGGTATTTATTAATTTTTAGATATGTTACATCACATCCAGTCTCATGCTGGTTACTTAAAGCTACGTACTTAGTTTTGCGATACCTTTAAATTAAAAAACTATCTGTGTAAATAAATTAGGCACTAAGTATTTTAAAAATATAAGAAAGTTAGAAACTTATTACTATTACCACTCAAACAAAGAAATATTGTGTCTAAAAAGTGCACATACATACCTTCAAAATAAATCTCCAGTTGTCACAAACAAATAATCTGTTTCTAAGACCAAAATCTTACTAGTTGACTTAAAATGTTGCGATGATCTTCAACACTTCTAAAAGGTACACTTTAGAACATCACCGCTGAGGCAGCGCGCTGCCGATGCCAAGACTGCGCGCTGCCGCTGCCAAGTCTGCGCGCTGCTATAGCGGTAAGCGATCCGTACTGCTCCACATGCAATTAGAGGGAATAACTTTCGAACTTTACTGTCGCTTCTTTTGCGGCGCCACCAATGTAGCGGCAGTGAAGTTCGAAATTCATTCCCTCTAAGTGCATGTGGAGCAGTACGGATCGCTTACCGCTATAGCAGCGCGCAGTCTTGGCAGCGGCAGCGCGCTTCCTCAGCGGTGATGTTCTAAAGTGTACCTTAACACAGCGGCGGCCCATCGAGTATCTATGGATTTAACCAGATTAAAAGGGAATTTCGCTTATCAGTAAGTGGTTTATAATAAATTTCCCTCAAATTTTTAGGAACTTGTGACTCTCAAATTTGGTACATATTATCAGTTCCATATTATATTTTAATATACATATAACCCTCTGTGCGTGGGTGCCTGATGAAGAGTAAGGGCCCAGAAATTGTGAAAGTAAGAGGGCACCTGGACCAGAATCAAAAATAGTCCTTTTCACTTGCAAAGATATTAATTTTTGCATTATTTAATATATTACCTGTAGACCGACAGAATGATATAATAAAATATAAATTTAAAAACATATGTGCATTAAAAAAACTTACTTGATGTTATCATCTGTGTACAAATGAGCCATAAAATAAAATATGTGTCATAAATAAAAATATTAACACTCATAAATAACTAAATAACTTTCCAAGTGCATAAAATTTATGATGTTAGCTTATAAAAATGTAGAAATCATTTAGCTCTCTAACAAGCGTTTTTTTTTAGTTCCTGCAACATACATACATACAATATCAATACTATTTTAGGGCCCCTAAAAATTACAGCACTGAATTGATTAGGTAATGTTTTAAGGTTGCACCCATACGTATTAAGAAATTTGTCTTTTAGGGTATAAAAGCGTGTGCCACCCGTAGTTTGGCCGCTCGTGTACAAGAAAAAATAAAATCTTGCAAAAAATACTTTTTAAAAACAAGTTTTTATTATTTAGATGTACTAAAACGAAAAAAATAATTATAGTTTTTTCATTGTGGCAATGCTAAATGCTATTATTTATAAGTGGACGTAGTTCGCGTGGGTGGATCCTAATAAAAGTTGTATCAAAGTTATCACTGAAACAGATATACCATATTATGTTATATTTATTAAAAGCTTGTAGTACGTGAAAAGTTCATACAGGCATTAATTTTGTTTGGCAGAAATTCTAAGTACAATCTTTTAAGACAATAAGTTTAACATAATAAGTATATTATATCTGTTTCAGTGCTAACTTTGATACTACTTTTATTAGGATCAACGCGAACTACGTCCACTTATAAATAGCATTTAGCATTGCCACAATGAAAAAACTATAAGTACTTATTTTTTTCGTTTTAGTACATCTAAATAATAAATGCTTGTTTTTAAAAAGTATTTTTTACAAGATTTAATTTTTTAATTTTTAGTTACGTCTTAACCTAGGCATTTCTGATAATGCATCACTATTACAAGACATTTTACCTGCTATCGTATTATACTCGTCAAACCCTTTCATTTAATGCCCATATCAAGGGGATTGTTAAGAAAACGGTAATCCGCCATCTTGTGGCGTCCGCCATATTGGGTTTAGAATGACGTCACACAGCTTATCGTATTCTACTCGTCAAACCCTCATTTTATACAAATGTCAAGGGGGTTATGAAGAAAAAGCTAATCCACCATCTTGTGGCGTCCTCTATATTGGGTTTAGAATGACGTCACAGCTTATAGTATTCTACTCGTCAAACCCTTTCATTTTATACAAATGTCAAGGAGGTTATGAAGAAAAAGGTAATCCACCATCTTGTGGCGTCCGCCATATTGGGTTTAGAATGACGTCACATAGATTGTCGTATTTTACTCATCAAACCCATTCATTTGATGCCCATATCAAGGGGATTGAAGAAAAAGGTAATCCCATCGTGAGTTTAGAATGACGTCACGTCACATATCGTATTCTACTCGTCAAACCCTTTCATTTAATACCCATGTCAAGGGGGTTGTGAAAAAAAGGTAATCCGCCATCTTGTGACGTCTGTCATATTGGGTTTAGAGTGACGTCACAAATTATCGTATTCTGCTCGTCAAACCCTTTCATTTGATACCCATATCAAGGGGATTGTAAGGAAAAAGGTAATCCGCCATCTTTATGGCATTGTCACCGGACTTATACACGTGTACAAAATTGCAAAGCTCTAGCTTAATTAGAACTAGTCGAAAGTTTGATTGCAATATTGACCTAAACATACTAACATACATACAAACATGCATACTAACAGATGAGGTTAAATAAAGTCTTGTAAAAAAAAGGGCCACCCCTTTCCTAAACAATATTTATTCCGAGGTGCAAAATGTGTAAAAACGCCACACAGCACAGAATAAAACATCTACCTATTTTTTGCTATTTCAGATTTATCTTAGTTTCAAATATTTATTAGAAAGGTGTTGTCCAAACATTTTTTTTAAATTTTAACCAACATTAAAAAGCTCACCATAGGCCGCCCCAGTGGTTTGAACGCCCGTGTGCACCACAAACATTGCCCAATCGGATGCGGTGGCCCTAGATGTGCAGTTCGTCTGACTAATTTTCATTACATTCTAATGTTCTGCCAGTAACTATTGCGTCTCTTTCTGGAAATAGATCATCACCATCACTAGATATCAGGTGTTTTACTTTATTAAATTTTATAAAATAATTTATGGTAAATCGGTAAGCATTAGTCATAGGGGAGAAAATGAGTGGAAGTAACATTAACACTTGCTTGCACGCGAGGGGTTGGTATCTGACGCCTAATTTTAAAGCTGATACCTCCTAATATCATCTAATATCAAATATAACAATAATTTCTCCTAATGGGTTTTCTGAAATTGCTTCAAAAGTTGACATTCAAGCTCATATTGTTTCACAAATTTAAATGACACAAAACATCCTATAGCACACTTCAAATTTAGTCTTTGAATAGCTTTTGTTTTAAGAGTTTGTATTAACGTCTCGTACACTGACGGATCAAAGACAAATGAATGAGTTGGTGAAGGGATATATAAACCCTCAGAGTGAATGTCAGCATTTCTGTGAGAATAAATGCCACAAAATTACTGGCAGAAATGCATACAATACAAAAAATGCGCCCAAGAAAATGCGATAAGGGGCTAATCCCGGCAGCTCTTAATGTACTGGTATCCCACCGTATTTCCTTCAGGATGATGATGGAGCTTGCAAGACCTGAGCGAGCTATCCACGAACCACAGAGTTGCGCTCCTGTGGGTTCAAAGTCATTCAGGAATAGCAGACAAGGAAAGAGCAGACGAAACGATAAGAGTCGGAGCTGCAAAACCTTTGACGGGTTCAGAACCTGTCTGAAACATCTAGACATATTGATAGATGGGCACAAACAACATCCAAACTGATGGCGCACAACACCTGATGGTTGTCACCGCCACCTAAGAAAACCATAGAATATGAAGATACATGTTCTGTATAATTGTGGAGCTTTGGCACCATTGACTTTTATATATAGACCCCTACACCTGACAGCGTGCGCAAACAAAAGCTAAATTAGCAAGGTGAAATATTGTGTTTGTACGCACGGCCACCGGTCATATTTCTCGAGCCAGATCGGCGAGGGGCATGCGCACAACTCGCTTGTGGTCATCTGCTACACGTGTTGCATAACCAGCTGGAAAACAATCAGAGTCGGATCGACGCGTCCTGTCCATCACAGATGACAAATTTGCAGTGCGCATGTCCATGGCCGATCAGCTTTGTTTACATGCGCAAGGCCAGAAATTTGCCACTTTCGCGATTATTGTTCGCGGATCCAGTAGTACAAATCAATGTTTGGCACACGGAAGACAGACTCCTCGAAGATTTCCATGCGACGGCGATATACTATCACATGAAGGACTTGCCAGGAAGCTGCTAAACCTCATCGGGAGCTTTTGTAAACAAGAGGAAGGGGTACCATAAGCCAATAGGCCAAATAGGCTGCAGTGCAACTTCCAACAAACCTAAGCTACCGACTAGGGAGCACAGCAGTCCACACTGGCTGGCAGGTGGTTACTTGCGCGAATGTGGGTATTGGGTCGTGTAATGATACTATATTCTTTACTCAACTTTAGGCGACTTAAATACATCCGACACAGATAAGTCGACCATTTTGCTATTTTCCAGTGGAGACTACGACCGAGACCTCAGATTAGTAGACTCATTATAGACTTTACACCTTAACCGATCGATGCGTAGACAAAAGATAGTTCCCTTGGAGGTCGTATAGGCAAAAATATTTCTTCCCCACTCTGCCATACTTATGCATTTCATTGTAATTTGTTTTTTTGTAGGTAAAAAATTAAGTCCTAATATTACGCAGTTGTTTCTAATAATTTAAATTATTATTGTAACCATTTTCTTCCAGTTCAGTTTTTAAAAATAACATAATAAAATGATATAAGTATTAGAGCGATCGTACCGATAGCCTTTTAATGGTAATACTATGATAATTTTATTGCTTTTGATTAGGTCACCTACTGAGAATAAACTGTGTCTAATATCCTTGGCAGTTATTTTTTTATATGTAGATAATATGGTCAAAATATATTCGGGGCGATCTTGACGGTAACAAATCACATTAAGTATTTCCATTGTCATGTGTCTAAACGTTAGGGATTCAGCAAATAATTTTTTTCTGTATTGACTGAATATCCTATTAAAAAGGTCTATGGATTCAATCACGAAAAGGCAGTTATGTTATAAAAACATTAATATTAAAAAGATCGTTTTCCTGCTTTTATTCTCGTATTAGAAAAGTTGCTTTCACCAATGGCATAGCTACGATGTGGAGATCTAGGCCTTCCAAATTATTCAATTCTGAGCGTGCGATGTAGGTTTTTTGTCATAAAATGTAATTATTCACTACGTTTATATCGAAGGCCTAAAAGTGAAGCGGCTTTAAAACTAATCTTAAGCTTAGACGTTTATTTCGTTCACCAGGAGCGTAATCATTGGGGAAATGGCCCCCCGTAGTCGTTCGAATCGTTGACAGTTGTGTTTTGGAAAAATTCGCAAAAAGGTCGCCAGTTTAATTCCAGAAAACGTAAAAAAAGTTCGATCAGTTAAAAAAAAATTCTATAGTTTTGCTCGGAGAGAATTTTCAAAAAAAGGTCGACAATTTTGGATCTTTATCTTCGCATCGTTGAATATTTTTCCTCCAAACCCCCCCCCCCCCCCCCCCCATAGTACTTTTGATAAAATAATCAAGACTTTTTTCACATATTTGCAGAAGTCTTTGCACGGTTTTTCCATCGCGAAATAAGTAAAGTTAAATATAATAAAATTTTAAAATGCACACTTCGTCTTTCACCACCAATAATGTGAGTTACATTGACTAGTCAGTTCTAGCTAGTTTGAATTGAAATTAAATTTATTATTGCAATAATACATTCATAGTAAAAATAGACAATTTTTGTTTAAAATTCCCAACTTGTATAAAACTTTATTTTCATAGTAAAATCTCCATCTTAATATAAAATATTTATTTCTTTTAAGCACATAGTCTAGGTTGTAGGAAAATTAAATCTTTTTTTCACCTTGTATGAAAAATCCAAACTGTAACTAAAGGAATTGGGTTCATCCAAATATTCGTACTTTTTTTAAACCGACCTTTTTGAATTAAAGCAGAAATAATTGCACACCCTGTATGATAGCGCACCTAATTTTTATAAAAATAACCTACTAATGAAAAATACAAAAAAATAGCAAACAAAATAACAACCAAAAACATCCCGTGAATAAGCAGTATTTGTCTCAGATAAATGGTGCTTCAATTAGACTAAAAATAGACGAAACTTAATATTTTTAAGTCGTCCACCCTGTATCTGAGGGATCAAATGTGCCTTGTAAACCACGTTTTCTATGATCTATAAGCCCAAAACGCGAATATCTGAAAAAATCTCGAGATGCGATGTTTTCACGAATGCAACACTTCCTAGGGGCAGAGGCGCAACTAGGGGGGGTCTAGGGAGGGCTTAGCCCCCCAAACTCGATATTAGTCCCCCCTAGACCGATTGTTGTTCCATAAAATCAAAAAAATCAAATTAACTTTCTCTTAAAGGTTAGGTTTATGCCCCCCCCCCCCCCCCCCCCAAGGCACTGTCTAGTTGCGCCACTGCCTAGGGGAGGAGTAAAAAGTCCAAATTGGACCACAACTACGTTCAACTCACTTTCAACTAGAACTTAACTGTCGACCTTTTTGCAAACGCGAATAAGGTCTGTCCCAACTCGGTTTTACAATATCCCAACTCGAGCACAACTGTGGGGAACCACCTTCGCAGTCCTCCATCAGTCCGTCCCTGGATTTAATTTACAGAGATTGAATTGTGAAAATTTATGTAATCAGGTTTTGCTTCCACATCAGTTAAAATAAGTACATATTTATATGATAAACCATCATCTGCTGAATAGTTAATCTTTAGTCAACTGTTTTACATATTAATTAAAAATTAATGTACCTAATTACATTTTAAGACTCGTGAAAAACTAATCACAGACAATAAAAAATCCGTTTAACTATACATTTTCCTGGCACGTGTAAGCAAATTTTTCTAGTTTGTCTGATAAAAAATTAAGTTAACAAGTTCAGCAGATTTGTCAATGTGCCAGAATTGTATCTCTAAGAATAAATTTTAAAATAACTCTGAATACCTTACCATTCATTAAATATAAAAAAAACTTCGAAGAATTTTGTTTCATTTGTATTTTCATCGAATCACGTGATAGCGTTGGCAGATTATTGTGATTTTGATTCAATAGGAGACCAGCTTGAATAATTGCATTATGGCATCAATTATAAGGTCGAGAAAAAGGAAGAAATTACTACTCAAGAAGTTAGCCAGAAAAGATAAAAAAATCGTTTGTGTTTGCTTGGGTATAAAAACATAATCATGCCAACTTTCAATTCGATACATTGAACCGTTTTCAAATTGTGACTTATTTTCAAAAATAAACTTTCACTTTCAACACCCTGTATCTCTATAACGAGTATTATTTCGAAAAAACTTATTTGACTTCTAGTTTGATGGCTAGTTATGGGACACCCTGTATATAAGATGCCCCCTTAAGTGATGAACTGCTAGACTAAAGCCACATAATGTAGATTTTTTAGTAAATTCATAGTTTTTATTTTTTTTACAACAGTATTCGCAAAAAAAATATTTTAGGTTTAAAAACTTGCACCGATTTTACAATTTAAAAAATATTGCGCTAGTTCCAACTTTACCCAAGCTATAACAAGCTGGTAAACAAAATCTGATGTCATAGTTGACTTGACCGCGAACTTGCTAAATTTATTACATTGTAACATGACTGTTACAGTGAAGCAAAATAACAATAATTACTTTTTCGCTTGTTATAGTTTAGTCTTATTATCCTCGAATTAAATTAGAAGTTTTTATTACTGTTTAATGGCGAGACTACAGTTGCGTAATTCATTCATGGTTTTGGTTTTGTTTTTGGTTACAAAGCGGAACTTGATACTTCCCAGGGGAAATTCAATTTGGTTGCATCATCCTGCAAAAAAGACAACTTTCAAGGAAAAAATGTAACTAATGTAAGATGTAGAAAATTAATTTCCCTTCGTTACTTTATGTGGTACATACCTTAACAAGACGTTTTACCTTTTCTACTAGATACTGGATAGAACCGGACACCTTCATTGAAAATTCGATCACTTTACTTCAACAGTTAATTTAAGCGATTTACCAAGAAAATAATGTTAACCGAACCAGACTGCAACGACAATAACAAAAGTTAATAAGTACCTAGCAACTATAGCAATCGAGTACGAAAGAAACTATTTCTTACGAAAAATAGACATTAGGTACCTACCGAAATTAGAAATCTTTGGTTTTCAGAATTCCACTTGACTAGTTTTTCCTTAAATAATCATTTATGTTATACTTTTCTTCAAATAAAAAAACTTTATAAGGTAACGTAAGATAAAAAAAAAGTCCTCAAAGTATGCCGTGAAGTCAATCATGCATGTCTTGAATTATTACTCTTGAAGGAAAGGTAAAAGGGTTGATGGCCAGTGGGTTTATTCAACACGGGACGCCATTCAGGATTTTCAAACAGAATTTCCACACATAGTTATGGATTTTGACCAGTTTCGCACAGTTTTGACTAGATCTCTGACTTTGTTTAGAGAAACAGGAAGTGTGAATAGAAAGAAAAGCAGTGGGAGACCCAAAGTTCGCACTGCACAAAAAGTAGAAGAATTGAGGCAAATTGTTAGTGACTACCCACAAACCCCTATTCGGCGTTTACGCCAGTAAATAAATGTATCCTACGGAACCTGCAATACAATCCTGAGATGTGACCTGCATATACATGTTTATCGTTTATATGCATATAATAATCTCAGTCCAAGAATTGTTACCAAACGACAAGCCGCAGCGAATGCAATTTTCAGAGTAGTTTATGGGTAGTTCGCATAATAATGAAAACGAATTTGGAAAAACCTTTTTTACTGACGAGGCATGGTTTTACCTCTCTGGTTATGTACATAAATTCTCAACAAATGAGAATGAGGAGTTCTGAAAATCCACATTTCTTTATAGAGAAGCCTCTACATTCACAGAACGTTGGCGTGTGGGCGGCCATATCGAAAAGAAGGTTAAATTGGTCGATTTTTTTTGAAGGGACTCTGAATTCGACGCGATACCGTAATGAAATTTTTTAAACGCAGTAGACGGTGAAGAGATGCGGACAGGGATAGTTCCAGCAGGACGGCGCACCAATTCACGTAACTCTTGATAATTTAAATTTTTTGGAAGAATTTTTCGAAGACCGAATCATTGGTGGTAATATGCCAGTTAGGTGGCCACCACAGTCCTGCGATCTCACGCCGCGCGACTTTTTCTTATGGCCACACATTAAAGACTCGGTTTTCAAAACCCTTTGTGAAAATTTAGAAAACCTACGGGCTAGAATTACAAATAAATTTCAGGAGATTAATAACTCCCCCAAGTGCTCACCAATGTTTTTGATGCTGTAAAAAGAAGAATGAGAACATGTTTGGAAGTAGAAGGTGGACACGTCTCTCATTTAGTTTAAATTTGTAATTTTTAGGCTCCTTGTATATGTTTTTTTTAATTCTGTATTATGCAATGACAATGACAATAATGTAATTTTCTTAAAAATAAAAACTTCAGAACTTGGCTGTTTTATTTTTCATTCACCTAACCTTATGATTCTTTTCAAGAGTAATAATTCAAGACATGCGTGATTTATGATTCCACGACATACTTTGAGGACGTTTCTTTTAAGCATTGGTTTTAAATATTTTTGGTTTACACGAATCACATTATTTTTATTTTTTGACATTTTGTATATTTGATTTCAACTGTGATAACGTTAAAAACGGTTTTTAATGAGTGCAAAAACTTTTATCAAGAATACCCAAAATTTTCTTAAAAATGAGAAATGAATTTTTTCCAGATGACCCGAACTTTGTGGATGCCGCTGTATATAATAATAAATCCACACAACCATTGAATCATGGAGTTTTAATTTTTGCAATTATTTTTTGATCCAATAATTCTTTAATTAAAAAGCCTTGTTTAAAGGGACTACGCCACTGGTATATCTATTTTCAGCAAGTAAGCCAGGAATACTCTAAAACGAGACAGAGCACGCGTGATGTCTTCATGCCTATGACGCTATGGCCTTTTCTTGCTTGATTCTTACTTGAACGTCGCTTTTTTCCGTAGCACGTGCCGTAGTCTCGTTCATTCATGACTTAAACAGCTGTCAAGGCGTAGTATTTTGTGTGTAACGTTTTCGACTGATCGGAATATACGTGCTGGTAATTTTTGGTTCCTTAGAAGGACTTTATCCATAAACTTTGAAAAATGGTGCTTTAGTGCAAAGTGTATAGAAAGAAGAATTCTTTTTATCCGGAACTGTCTTGTCACAGGTTTGCTCGATGGCATACAGACGGCTCGGAAAGTCATACCGGTGGGCGAAGTGTCCTCTCTCTCTCTTCTTTTTTTGTCCTACACACGCACAATGTATGAAACAAAACAAAATACTAAAGTTAAACCGCCGTACAGATGGAGCAATAAAATTGCGTGATCGACGCGTGTCAGGGGATGCCGGGTTAGACGAGCGGGTTTTCATAGATAATGTTTGGCCAAATATCGTTTTCTAGGAGGTGATAAATTAAAAACATTGCCATCCGGTGCGTAAAGTGCGTCAGCGCGCGTGGTTTGCAAATGTTCACTACATCTATTCGGCAATCCGAGTATAGTTATAAATGAAAGGTGTCTCCTCTCGCTATAAGTCAATGGTCAGTAGACTGCTTTGTAAGGCTAGTGCAAAATTATATAAAAAGAAATTAATTTGTAATATCTATCGCATAATGTCCAATTTTAATATTATTTTTTATAGTTAACAATGGTCTTTGTTGTTCACAAAAGAGCAGATTGAGATAACGCGTTCGTCATATATGTGTGACTGATCAATGATAATCTGACAGAAACTTTGTAAAAATTTGTTAAAATATTTGCTTTAACACCTTCGATATTGATGAAAATACTTATCGATGTGGATTATATTCATTTGGGTGCTTGGAAGTGTAAATTATTTTTTTGTAGTAGTTATTTTGAAAATCCGTCGATATAGTCATCATCGCATAACTTTTTTATCATAAATATATAAATGTTAATATTAGTTTTTAGAGTCTTAAAGCATGCACCCTCACTTGTTGATTCTATTTTTCTATCGCGTCGCTGCGAATTTGGTAGTTCGTAATATGCCGAATGTGTGCAGTAACACGCGACTGTTTGCGCACAGTTCTAACACTGCGTTTATATGGGAGTTTCCCGATTTAAAATATAATGGGTCGCAGATAATATGTGTGGTTTGTGAGCGAAGCTTATTGGCCTTTAAGAAATCTTTATGTATAAGGCACGTACCACGTAAACAGTGCAACTTATCAATTAAAAAAGGGGCTGACGCCCTTATACACAATTTCGTTTCGATTTACTTATTATGCTGTGCTCGTGTAATGTGCCGTTATTTATTTTAAATAAAGAATCAATTCTTCAGTTTTGGAAGAAATATAATCCTAAATGTAAATTGCCCGGCCGAAGTACGTTGCACATACATTTACTGGCTGTGCACGAACGACTCGAAACTAATATTACATCCCAACTCCACAATACAAAACTGTGGTTAGCCGTAGACGAGACAACAGATTCTAAAAAACATTATGTGGCCAACGTTATAGTACGTGCACTGGATCCTCTTGAACCGTCACCTGCGTATTTATTAGCCAGTAAAAGATTAGAAAAATGTAATAGCGAAGCAATTCAGCACCTGATATTAACAACATTACGCAAATTTCAACTGTCAACGAATCAAGTTTTACTACTTCTTCGTGATGACGCCGCAATTAAGCTTTCTATAGGCCGTTCCCTGAAAGCTGTATGTTCTCATTTACTACATATTACTTGTATACTGCATGATTTACATCTTACAGCAGAAATAATTCGCAAATATTATCCGGATGTAGATACCTTAATCGCTAACACTACAGCAGTTTTTCGTAAATCCCCTGAACGCACTCGAGAATTTCATAAACAGTGTCCTGGTATTCCAGAACCTCCACAGCCGATTCTAACACGATGGGGTACATGGTTAAAGGCAGCGTTTTATTTTGCAACGTTTTCACAAAATAAAATCCTTAATTTTACAGCTCGATAATAAAGAATCAGCAGTCATTAGAGAAAGTCAGATCAGATTTCAAAATGCACAATAGAAGCAGATTTAAAAACTATCCATAGTAATTAGTTGCGGGGAATTTACCGATGCCATAAACAAGTTGCAGAATACTTCATTATCCTTTGGTGAATCCTTGCGAATAGCAGATGACGTGCAAAAAGTAATAAATAAGAAAAGATCCAGATTTTGCCAGACACAGGAAAGCCATAACGGTGGAGCCGTGGGGCGTCGGGAGACGGAATTATAGCGATCTTTCTTTGTCCTACTAACTCACGAACAATGTGTGAAACAAAACACAGAGCTAGTTATAAATGAACGGTTGCGTCTCCTCTTGCTCAGGTTGGGGTACATGGTTAAAGGCAGCGTTTTATTATTTGCGACATTTTCAAAAAATAAAATCCTTAATTTTACAGCTCGATAATAAAGAATCAGCAGTCATTAGAGAAAGTCAGATCAGATTTCAAAATGCACAAGTAGAAGCAGATTTAAAAACTATCCATAGTAATTAGTTACGCGGAATTAACCGAGGCCATAAACAAGTTGCAAAATACTTCATTATCCTTTGGTGAATCCTTGCGAATAGCAGATGACGTGCAAAAAGTAATAAATAAGAAAAGATCCAGATTTTGCCAGACCAGACACAGGAAAGCCATAACGGTGGAGCCGTGGGGCGTCGGGAGACGGAATTATAGCGATCTTTCTTTGTCCTACTAACTCACGAACAATGTGTGAAACAAAACACAGAGCTAGTTATAAATGAACGGTTGCGTCTCCTCTTGCTCAGGTTTGTTTCGTTTGTTGTCAATGATCAGAAGTTACCGCTACTGTGTACAAGTTCGATTTCTTTAAGACTAACATATTTCATGCTTTGGCAATAAGCCAAAACGCGTTGATTTTTAAAGACGAATATTTTTTTAGGTCGATAACAAACCAGTTGATTGTCAAGTTTTTGACTTTCCGACCACAGCTTTCATTTACACTTTGCTGTCAACAGGAAGTAAGTATTCGTGGAAATTATCGACGTTTGATTTTTGATATATTTTTACGCTTTAAGGTGTTACAAAACCGTTTGACTATTTTTAGAATTTTTTTTTTTTTATTGATAAAGCCTGCGGTGTTTACTGTTATTAAAACTGGTCTGCAAGACCAACCATTAATTTTTCTCTAAATTCTTAAAAACTAAAATCCTTATATACTAAAGTTCACCCAATGGAGTCCTAAAGGTTTATCTGTTGTGACTCATGGCCATGGCACTTAGCACTCACACACTTGCGCACTGTACTATGTTTTCAAAAGTCTATACTAGTTCAAAGGGCTTGGTCCTCTTCAGCCTTCTAACTAGGTCCTGGTTGTCAAGAAGCCTAATGGCTTCGACGTTAACGTGCTGATTGAGTCGAGACTCGTGCTTGATGGCAAATCTTCTAATTTCACTAGCGACATACGGGATACCAAGATCGCGATGTAGGTCACTATTTCGTATGTACCACGGTGCACTAACTATGTTCCGTAATACTTTATTTTGGAAGGTTTGGATGCGTTTGATGTGGCTCTCCAGCCCCATAACTGGATGCCATAAACCCAGACTGGTTTTAAAATCTGGTTGTATATCATGATTTTACAGTGTATTGACAGCTTAGATTTTCGTCCCAAGAGCCAATACAACTGTCTATATTTGAGCCCTAGTTCAGTGCGTTTAGTTCTGATATGTTCCTTCCATCTTAGTTTCGCATCTAAGGTCATCCCCAGGTATTTGGCAGTATTTGCATAGGGAACTATGATACCATTTATGTTAATTGGTTGATGATTGCCTATTCTTTTGTTGGTAAAGTTGACACAAATAGAATGATTTCTATTTTTAAAATTGCTCCGAGACTGATTAATCGATACACGTGAATTTTGGCACAACAACTGGTTAAAAATTGGTTAAAATCGGCGAACCGGAAATTAGTTGGCCACCATTATGGATTCTTTCCCATACATAAAACTCGGTCAAGTGCAAGGCGTACGTGCACAATTAATGTACCCGTGCCATCAGCCCCCATTTAACCTCAGCAAACCTCGGCCGCCCGATCTCCACCTACCGCGCTACCCGCCGCCGATGGCACCAACGCCGTATCACATCGCGTATGCGCGGAGTGGTGGTTTCTTACACCGTGAGAAATATTTTTTGTCAAAAAACTTTTACTCTAAAACCAATGGTTCAGCAGTTAAAAGGAAATGAACAATTAAATTGTTGATTACAATTGACCGCGCTGGAATTTTTCAATCCTGATAATATTTGCTCAATCTACACCTAATTCTAAATGTTCATGATTTTTTTCAGATTTTTCTGAGCGATCCTTCTGGTGAAAAGGGTGGGGACAGCAATTTTTAAGTGTTTTTCCCGAAAAATATTTTAAAAAATGCAATAAAAAAATACATCATATATATCGTTGAATTCGTACTACAATAATTTGACACCATTTACGATGCCCTTGAAATTTTTTTCCCATTGCCCAGTTTACCTCCGAA
The DNA here is from genome assembly GCA_963971165.1 of Philopedon plagiatum. NCBI lineage: Eukaryota > Metazoa > Arthropoda > Insecta > Coleoptera > Curculionidae > Philopedon > Philopedon plagiatum. Next base: position 33,310,880 of record OZ020190.1, on the reverse strand, counting down.
ATTAACCCCCAGAATCAAAATTTAACTTTTTATACTTCACGTCTATAATTGGGCCACCACACTCTATCTCTGTGCCAAATTTCAAATTTGTACCACAGATTACTCCTACCAGATGCGAATCTCTTAATAACTTTCCTATATCAGGATTCCGTGGTCTTGGCGCTACGGACAGAGCGGCCCGGTCGCTTCGAGCGTCGATGCCGTGAATGGAATTTTCCACGCGTTTGGTAGGTTTTAATTCAGAGAAATTATGGATTATATTTTAAAATATTAAAACATGATATTGAGTGGCATTTTATATAAAATTATATCATTAACAAATACACAAACGTATCTCGTTTATTAAAATTACACTACAACCTAGTACAACCACAATTTAAACCATAAAATCAACGCAACAAAACTGATGTAATAACATTAGCCTGCTCTCTATTCCACCGAGACACTCGCACACGCTAACAGCGAGGAATTCACCGTTCGGCGACAGACTAGATAATAAGGTGCCTCGCCACCTTATAATTTCTCTAAATTGAGCCACCGTCGAAAGCGTAAGATTCGCATCAGGTAGGAGTAATCTGTGTTTGTACGTGGAATAGATTCAGAGAAAATCGCCTGTGACAGACGGACGGACGGACGGACGGACACCGAAGTGATTCCATAAGTGCCGTTTCACGGAACACTAAAAAGGGATCAAATGACACGTCATTATAAAGATCTTTTAATTTCCTGTTAATTTCCATATTTAGTTTCAAGAAACTGACTTATCCCTTTTCAATATGGCGGACATTTAAAGTTTCCACTAGGCTATGTGATAAAATCAAATTTATAGCATATTTATGCATCGAGACACAGACAAATTAATGACATTCTTAAACGTGCTCTAGTTTCTGCAGAATGTCCTGCTAAACTTGAACCTGCTGGAATATATAGGAATGATGGTAAACGAGTAGACGGAATGACATTAATTCCATGGAAAAGAGGTAAACAACTTTTATGGGACGCCACCTGCAGCCATACTCTAGCAAAATCATATTTAGATAAAACATCAAAATCTTTTGGTTCTGCTGCTCTTATTTCGGAAAACAAAAAACACGTCAAATATAAAGATCTGAAAGACAGATTTTATTTCGTTCCATTTGCTGTTGAGACACTGGGCCCTTGGGGTGAGGAAGCTAAGAGACTTGTTTCTGAAATAAATTTAAGAATTTTTCCTGAACAATCTCGAGGTTTTCTCACCCAAAGAATAAGCCTGGCTATCCAGCGAGGAAACGCGGCGTCAGTGATGGGTACCCTTAAGGAGGATTCTGGTCTTGACGAAATATGGGATATTTAGGTAAAAATTATGTCGATATCTTTTTCGTTTTTCTAGTTTTAGTTTTCTTTTTGATTTATATTATTAATAATTATAACAATAAAACCTTATGTATAAAAAAAAAAAAAAAAAATATCTTGAAACACAAAATTTATAGCAACATTTTTATTATTTAGTAAAACAAAACGCATGCATATCTAAAACAACAAGGTGTAGCTATAAGCCACGCAGGGTATTGAATCATAAGATATTTAATGGCCCTGCTGTTTTTGCTTATCACCAGTTTGACTAGGTCTTAGGAAAGTTATGTGGGGAAAACACTAGATTTTTATAATAGATTTATAATTTAAAAATTTAATAAAGTCAGTCTGAGTTTTATTCATATGCCTTTCTTAGCTAAGGCAATTAAAAAATATAAAAATAAAATAGGTAAGTAGTTTACACATGCATTTATAGAATAAAATGATTTATAACCACATTCATTAATACATTAATTCTTTCTACCATAGATTGTTGTCCCAGATAATGAAAAGGAGTACACAATAATCATTAGCATTGTGGTAACTTAATTTTAATTATTGCACCATTATACATATAATATGTAGTAGATTAGATAAAAATTAGATCATCTAGTTTTTAAATTTTATTTTAAGCATAATATAATATTATTGTATAGTCAAAATAAGAATTGTAGAATTATTAATTACTTTCAAAATTGGATTTTAAAGCTTGTTATGGACCAATTATAAAAATGAATTTTTAGTTTTAAGAATACCAATACATTTAAATATAATTTCTAAGCTAGTAAGTGCTATAAGGATTGCATACCTGATGCATTTTTTTCATCATTGAACGATTATTATAATTATTGAATTAAAAATAATGACATATTTTAGAAGACAGTTTTCTCTAATTTGGTACCCCACTTTCTTATCCCTTAAAACAGACCCCTATAGTTGTTTATACTGATCATGAAAGGCTAAATATGATTTTTGAAGATTCTCTAGTTTTAACGGAAACAAACGATACTTCCATTTCAACCTCTTCTTGTAAAAAAAGAGATAAAACAGAAGCGTGCCTACAAACTTCGCCCCAAATTTCCGCAGGGCCACCAATTTTGACCTGAAACCCTGGCGCAGAGCGGGGGTTGCAAGAACGTTAGGGCCGCCAGTGAGTAAGAAATAACATCTTATACTCTTCCAGCTCTTTTATATGCTAGTAGCACTTGCCTGACCTGTATTGTAGTTTGTTTCCTCGTTTCTATTTTAGTTTTATCCCCTAATTATTCTAGCTTCAACCCCCCCAAAAAACCTTCTTCAGGAGAAAATCGTTAAGTATGTTTGAGGATTACGACTTTACATATAAATGTCTATAGACAATAATATGTTAATTTCTTGGTACTTATCTAGCTGCTCCCGTGTGTCACAGTGATAAATGGAAGTATCCTAATATGAGTAATATGAGACTATTGTTGAAAGTTGCATTTCCATAGTATAATGGTGCAAATATGTAATATACAAAAATCATTATCCAAAATAAAAAATTTGTTCATTTTTCAGGCCTCCTGAGATTTTCCATTTTAAGATTTCGTTGATACTTGTGTACTTGATTTGAAAACGGTGGTTTAATTGGGGGATTTCAATGAAAAATATAGTGCCAGCGCACCGTGCACACTTATTGTGACTTTTTCGTAAAACGATTTATCAAGATGGATATTTTATTTACTGCTGCACAAAAATATTATCTTTATAATATATTGAATATAATTTTATTCACTTTGTCGGTCAACAACAAAGCCTTTTTTTCTGTGATTGATAGAGACATACGCGATTAATATAAGAGAACTTAATTATAGGATTATAGCAAAATAAACAATAAAAAAATATGTAAATACGATAATAAACCAAACTTGATTCAGTGATTTTAGATAAATGAAATAGAATAACTTTAGGAGATACACCGGGGCTGGTTGACACAGAGGCAGTTTGTTACTTTTATTTTTCAGTGATAGATGACATGAATGCCACGGTCACATGGTAGAAACGTTTAAGCGTGACCTGATCGGCTTACTAAAAGAAAATATTTCCGTATGCAACGTGTGTGTATATATGTGGTGGCATTCTGTCGGTTTTTGTGTCCAAAAGTAGTTGTAGCTTCTTTTTCTTAACGAATGGGCAGAAATTCTTATAGCTTGTATACATTTGTTTATTGTGTCAATCTTTTTAGCTGTGTAGTCTTCTCTTATCAGCAGTTTTTAAGACAGTATTTCGCATTCTTGGCCAAAAGTGCTTGCGGGATAAATTGTTACTCATTACTCCATAAGCACTATTGGTTTAAACATTTCTTTTGTTATTTTTTCCGTTTTATTTGTTTAGAATAATCAGAAACCACAAAAGAAAACCGACACGAGGGAATATACCAAAAGAAGTTTACAATATAGCTGCAAAGGAAGTTCTAGAAGATAAAAATATCGAACAGTCTCTGAAAACTTTGACTTACATTTTGCGCCTACAAAGATATTGGAAGGAATTAGAAACAAGTAGTAAGCTATTTTAACTTGGGGGATATATAATTATATAAGTCTTAAAATCCTCGAAAACCGTTGTTTAGTAGTTTGTTTTCTCTTGCAGATGCTGAAAATCCTGCAACTGCTCTGACGACGAATTTATGCCTGCTGTCGTTACTGATAAACTCAAACCTACAACAGATAATTCAGCAAGCCCAGTTACAACAGACGAACAGGTACCAATGGAAAAGCGAAATCAATTAACACAAAATCCAAAGCCCTCTTCTTCTAAAGATTGTCAGTTCTCCAATTGTCTGACATTATCTTCGCAAGCTTCCACTTCTAAAGCAACCAATGAAAATAAATTTCTAGTTTCAGCCAACTACTTTACAGAATATTGTTAAAAAAACTCATACTAAGAAACCGGATTCAGTAGAAATATTATTCTATAGCCCATCAGATGTAAGACCTACTCCCAAGGCTAGAGAACAAACTAAAAACAAGAGGGCGAAATAAGCGTAAATCAACAATGTAGACCAATACACGCAATAAAAAGGAGCTTGGGAAAGAACAGAAAAATAAAAGAAAGCACACAATAAAATAAAAAGTATAGACTTCAGGAGTTAAAAGAAATATTTCTCAAAAGAATAAAAAAGTAAAATCTTCCATTGATTCTTCTGAAAAAGAAACATTCTGTCCATTCTGATGCGAGTCCTTTTCAAAGTCTAAATCCAATGAAAAATGGATTCAGTGTACCATGTACAAAAAGAGCGGACCCATGGGGAGTGTTCTGATGGTAATCCATTTTTTATTTGCCCAGACTGTGACACAAACAAGGATATCCTATAATAATTCTGCGTGTATCATGTACATTAACAACTAGCCCCGAGGCGGGGTCAGTTGTTATATTTGGCATTGATATCTATTTTCCGTTTTTATGCTTATGTCCAAGATGTTATAACTTTTTTTTAGTTTTTGGTGTAAACGTTATTTACCTAAAATATGTAGGTTTTGGTTGCAATATTTGTAATATATATTTTAGTAAAATATTTTGTTTTATTGGCTACAATTTAAAAATTGTAACAACCAGCCCTGGTATCCCCTGCTTCACATTATTACGACATTAATTAGACACACTAACATCAAGAAAAGTAAAGAAGAAATTCTTACCCATATCTTCGAAGATTTTAAAATATGTAAGTCGAATAGGTGTGTATACGTACACGATATAAATATATAAACATGGCCCTATTAACAACGGGGAGTTTGGCTTAAGCCTCAGAGCGCTTTCTCAAATAGAGATGCACGACCACAAAAAACAGCGTCGACCATCTAGTTTGGAAAGGATTTGCAAAGAAGGTCGACAACATAAGCGGGTTCCAAAAAAAAACATTCCACATTCCACCCCTCTTCCCCAACAAGGTAGTTTCGTTACGCTCCTGTAAAGCTCATTTCAGGCTCTTTCGTTGCCTTTTGACAAAATGGTAAGTAGGTACCTCAATAAATGTAAATATAAATATTTCAAGGTTCTTAAAAGGCACCATAGTCGGAGTGGTTTAAATACGGAATAATTTTGGGAAAAATAAAATCTTGCTTGTACAATGAAAAAATATTAAGTACTTAAATTTAATTACAGATTTAAGTCGGTTTTGCTGTCACTGTCATTTTCATCTATAGTAAAAACAGGTGTCTCTATGTTATTAGTAAATGAAAAATAGAAATCTTCGCCTTTAATAGCATTGTGGTTAATCGAATTTTTCCAACTTTCTATAGGAATGCTATAATTAATGTCATAACACTTTCACTAAAACTCGGAGAAGTGTGTTCTGCTCTAACATTTAAATTTACCTGATGCCACATAATATACTCGATTGAGTTAAAAATACAGTAATAAGGGGGACGGCATAAATGTCCCTTATCGGCAGCAATGTTATCACATACATATTTCTTCTTAATATTAAATGTTTTTAATATTTATACATAGGTCACATTTTTTATATGTATTTTCAAAATATAAATCATTTTTAACATATAGTTCTGATATTTTGTGTTTTTTGTAATTTAGTGTTATTTGAATTAGGAACTATTTATTTGACGGCTATGATAACTAGCATAGTCCATTACAGTTACACTGTTCTTAGGCACATTGGCCAAAAAGTGATTTTTAAACCAATCTTCAAAAAGTTTTGCTGTGGTGTCGTCATGGTAGTCCAAAGATAAATCTTTAGGACTTTGATTGGACAACCACAAACAATTTGGAACTCAACCATCTTGGGAATCAGCATGTAAAATGGCAGTTGTTTTTCCCTTGTTTGATAGGGCTTTGGTTTGGCATTTTCCTGATGAATCTACCCAACCTTTTGCTGGGGTGTCATGTGTATCAAACCATGTTTCATCGAGGTAAATAATGGAACGATTTTCTAATCTGTACTTTCTTATAGCTTTTAAATAATCAAAGGCTCCACTGCCATAATCGTTGTAATTCAATCAATCGTCCATATTTGTCTTTTATTAACGGTCCGATATGTAAAACCCATTTAAGTTAATACTCTCGAGAGGCTTGCCCTGCTGCAAAAAATGTTGGTTTCATCTTTCATTAGTGGCTGCTTTAATGAAACCAACGTAGGCAAAATTTGCCCTTCGTACATAGCATACATTTTTATACGAATTAAGTATTTGTCGCTTTTGTCAGAACACTTGCTTTTACCAGCTTTTTCCATACTTTTTTGTCTTTAATTTGATTTGTCACAATATTTTAACTGTAGACTAAGGAGTTTTCGTTTGGCTGCAGTTGCATTTACATTAAACCCCCTGTGTTCAATGAAGAAATATACACATTTTTAAGAATTTGCTTGGCATCAGGCGATAAATATGTTTTTTCTATTTTAGTTTCAAAGCAAAGCTGTTTCGATACCGTTTTCAGTATCGTAACAGGCTTTTAATGAAACCGCTTTTTTATTTTTTAAAAGTTGGTAATGCGGTGTGTAGTCATGTATAATAAAATAATTTAATTTATCAAGGCTGCTGTGGTAAATAAAATTTGATAGTATTACCCACCGAATATATAACACATAGAAGGGTCACTCCTGCGCGGCACTGTGATGTTCTAAGATCAAAGCAGCGCATCGCCGGCAGCAGCCGAATGTATTTTCTCGAATTGTAAGACTTGCGAGGTCGCAGACGGAAATCCCAAATTTCGAGGGCGGTACGTGCACGCGATATGTGTAAGCGGGCCGAGCTGTTTTACGAGGGTTACTCTGTAGGAACGGAATAAAACTAAAAGTAAACTACAGTTTTTTAATTAATCAGTTGTATTAACATCAAGTTACTTATAAGAACGCAGTTCAATTTGTTAGCAACAACACTGCAAACTATTATTTATCTACAATAAAGTAGTTGCAATAGAAACAACATTAAAGTGTGATTTAGATCGATCAAATAATAAACTTAATATATCGGATAAAAAGAAACTGAGATAATATATTTTTTAAATACATGTAGGGAAATATTTTTATTTAAAAACACACAGTTGAGCTGCGTTCTTTACTTATAGTTAGTTAAATTTGAAATAAATAAAAAGTTATTGGATTACTGATTTTTCTTAACCTAAGTATATATAATACAATTTGCGTAAAGTAAGTTCCAGCACCTACAAATAAATTAAATACTAAGTTTGTTTTTTATTAGAAATCAGTTAATACTGAAAAAACGAGTGGTAAGATAATATACCTAAAATAACTAAGAAATTATTAACGGCGTAACAGAGCTTCCGAGATTTTGACAGATGTTACCGTTTTGGGGTTCCTAGATGGCAACAATGTATGTTGTCCATTTCCGTCTTCCTCTCTGTCGGTCTATCTGTTAACCCGACAGCTCAAAAACTAGTTGACGGAAAAGGATGATATTTTGTATGCAAAGTAGGCATTAACCCTAGGTACTCGAAAAAGTATATCCTTTATGTTCAATATATACACGGTGAACACTATAAAAAATTAAAATGTTAAGATTTTTGCTTAAATTTTATGACGGTTATAGAAGAATAGTTAAATATTAAATGAATCCAACCATATTGTGAGAAAGTTATACAAAGTGGCAAACTTTTTTTTTGTTTCTTTACCTACTGTTCTGTTTAAAGGTAGGTATTTGCCGATTTTATAATTGGCAAGTTCCAAGTGGTATATATTATATTCATAAAAGAAGGCACATTAATTTGTAATTATATTTGGATCATAATCGATTATTTCGGTACATGCCTTATTGTCATGGCTGTATGTTGACGATAGGAGCAAAACAAAAGGAACGTTGTTTGTCATTCTAAATAAAATATTTAAAAAATCGACAAATACCTTTGCACAGCAGTTGCCTCGCTCACAATGGATTCACCCTGTTTTAAATATGTAAACTGTTTGCTCGGATTTGTCAAATGCAAAATATTTTTCTAAGAGAAATATTTTAAAGCACGGAAAAAATAACGTCAAGATCTGTCTCGCAAGGTGATTTTTTTTTTGCAATTACAATACTTTTTTACTCGGCAGGAATAGTGGACTGTAAAACCGGCAAAAATGAGTTAAAAAAAATTGTAAGGTACAACTACATGGGACCTTCACAGAATGATTGGCTAGGGTCTAGGCTATCTGAAATGGCCAATTACAACATTTTTTGGAAGGTCAAACTTTTTTTGTGACGAAGAATGTCATAAATGTGACAAAATTAATATCTCTTACATTTTTACACATACCTGGCGATATCTTCGGAACTAATCGAGATAATTCCGTTATATTTTTTTTAATCCATAGAAGAAATGTGAGCGAAGGCTACTGAGTCAATTTTGTTTTTTTTTTGAAAACTCTAGTTTTTTTGTAAAACTTGGTGAAACTTCAACATGTAGGTACTTTAATTGCAGCACTTTTTTCAGTAAGCGAGAAACTTTTATGTTTTAAAGAATTTGGTCATACCATCTGCATACGAAGGAAAGCCAAAATATTGACGAAGTTTAAAAAAAAACGCAGTTTTCTACGACTTATAGTGTTCAAGTTATCGTTAGTTAAAATTGAAAGATTGGGCTGCCGCGGGACCCAAAGACGTCTCGCCATATTGATGCTCGTCTGCGCGCAGTTCTGGGCGATGTTAGAATGTTTAAAAAACATCGATGTTTTGCCATCGATGTTAGGGGTCATAAACATCGATGCCAATATCGATGATTATATTTCGATGTTCGACCATCGACCTTCCGTTCCGAATCTATTGACTAAAGATTTTGGGAGCTAAATTAATAAACATTATTTATTTAGTTTTACGTTCTTTAATTTTTTAAGGGTATGCAATTCCTTTGTTTTGTTTGTTTTTATTTTTACTACACAAACAGATTAACACCACCACCAGAACGAAAAAGTAAAAAAATGTTCAACACACAAAAAGTATTAATTTAAATTTATTCAGTCACCCCTATATAAACAACACAGAACTCTCCGTACGCTTATTTGGTTCACTTTATACCACCACGCGTCTTCGAATGAATCAACTCCAGCGCTTTTGCGCCCAAGCGGGGACGAGATGAGAAGGGAAAATTTCGTCGCGCAGTCTCGGGCGTGTTCGCGCTTCTTGGAGAGTGATCCTTCTATGTGTTATATATTCGGTGGTATTACCAACATAAAATTTTGACATTTTTCAAAACTTCTATGTCATATTTTCTTTTTAAATGTGCATTTTTTTTATTTAAAAAAATGCAAAATCGAAAAAATAGTATAAAGTACATGTTTTATGATGCTGTTAGAGCACGTCCCGTTGGAAAACTCGCCTCAAGCGGCTCGTTTTTTAACATGGACCCGTGCTCTAAAATCATGCTTTATAAAACGTACTTTAATATATATACTATTTGTTTAAGTTTTTAACACTACCGCCGTCTTTCCAAGTGCGCCAAATTTTTTAGCAAGTTCGAAATAACAAAAAATACGATCGAAATCATATAGCAAGTGCACGGTTTACCAAATGGATAGGAAGTAAACTAAAATATTTCGAAATTATTAAACCAGGAAAAATACTTTATTCATACGCTTTACTGATTATCTCTTTAGTTGGTTTTTTATTAGGGCCGCCCCTGTTTACAGTTCTTGCATATTTACCGAGTTTTATTACAGCTGGCATCGATAATAGTTTATTGTAGGCCAGTGGCGCACCCAGGGGGGATGGGGTCTGCAGCCCCCCCCCCCCCCCCCGACCAACATCGTAGACACACAAAAATTTAAAAAATGCACTACTAAGTGAAAAATCCACCGAATTGCACTAGTCAGCCATCCCAACCCCCCCCCCCCCCACAAAATCCTGGGTACTAGGAATTTCACACTTCTGACTTTTGCGTCCCAGGCGCTGGGTTAACACGGCCCTGTATATTAATAGTGTTTGGAAAGAATACACAGAAGATTTAGCGTACAATACCGAAAGTAAAACCTTAATTCAGAAATACTATAGAGGCCAAAGATTGACGATCTGCAGCAGATCAACCGCAAAATAATGACTACGATTTTTTATATTAAACCAGAGATTAATGAAAGTACATTAGCCTCCTTTCTTATCTGATTAATTTTACTAAATCGACCTTATTTAAATTGTACGTAAAATTAATTACTTATATTTAAAATATATCAGTGACGGTAATCTTTCCATCAGTACTTCTTCATTTCTTTCTCTTTCTCCTGGACTAGAAGTTGTCCTGCGTCGAAATGATACGCTCCCTCCATGGCATGCCATCGACTTCTCTTTCCACCACGTCCGCGCCGAGCTCCAGTATCGAACGGATCGCGAACGACACAAAAACGAGATACGTAATTCATTCGCAAGTTGGCAGATGCGACGTCTTTCGGCTACGGTTCTAATACCATGACAGCATGAGTGCACCCCAAAAAGATCCGGGGGAAGACCCTAAAAGGCCCCCTGATTCACCGAAAAGTTCTCCGAGTAAGAAACTCCGGGAAACGGTCAGCTTCTTTGAAAAGGTGTGGACGGGTACAGGATCCACCGGCACCCATGGAGAGGGGGTCCAGCTGGATGTTGACCGACTGGAAAAGAGGCTGGCCGAAGAAAGAGCCCGTCACTTGGAGGCAGCTGCTTTGGAAACGGTACCGTTACGGCGAACGCCGCCGTTGCCCGTGTCTTCGCCAAAGCATGAGGTTCAACATACCCAAGGGTTTGGTCCAGACGGCAGCTTCCAGGCACGCATATTTTATTTTTTTACAATATTTCGAATACAAAAAATGCTGTTTTATTTTTAAGTTTTAAATCGCAGCGAGGATATTTCTATTTAAGATGATTTTTTCATGGATGATACTTTTCAGTAAAAAATAATTTTATTTACTGTAATAAATGCCGAGGGTATACAATGTGAGTACATGACTTTGTATAAAAATTGTCTTCAAGTCTAGAGTATCGAACCGGCTTTCTAAAAATAAATAATAGGTATACATAACTTAGCTCATATAGATGGTTTATCCTCTAAAGTTACAGTGAATTTTTATTTTTACTGAAAAAATGTCGAAGAATGTAAGAAGCGCCGGCCTTTACATAAAACATCCAACTAAAGAGTAACGTATACCATATTGTTTTCTTAAGATATGTCAAAGATGGATAGGTGCAGTGGCGGCTGGTGAAATTTTAAAGTTGTATATCTCTGTTGCTACTTACGGGACCCATGCCAACTTCAGGGGTTTTGATAGTGGCCCTACTAGAAATGTTTTGGTAAAGAGAAAAATATTTTGTAATTTGCGAAAAAAAGTTGAATTTTGCCCTGGCACACCCTAGGAAAAAAATGAACACATATAAGTATTTTGTTTATTATTTTTTCTAAACAAATTTTACATCATTTTGTCGAAATTTTTTTAAGTTTTAAGAGAAAAAATGTGTTAGTAGAAAGTTATAGTCATTTGAATTTTTTTAAACCTAAAATATAATTTAAAAAAAAATCAAATGACTATAACTTTCTACTAACACATTTTTTTCTATTGAAATTTAAAAAATGTCTACAAAATGATGTAAAATTTGTCTAGAAAAAATAATGAATAAAATACCTAAACATGTTCATTTTTTCTCAGAGTGTGCCAGGGCAAAATTCAAGTTTTTTTCGCAAATTTCAAAATATTTTTTCTTTACCAAAACATTCCTAGTAGGCTCACTATCAAAACCCCTGAACTTAGAATGGGTCCCGTAAGTAGCAACAGAGATGTACAACTTGAAAATTCCACAGGCCGCGCCTGGATAGGTTGTTTAGTAACATCAATAACAATTCCCTAATAAAAAATGAAAATTAAGAAAAAAAATTCAAAATACATCCAAAGAGAAAATCTTGGACAATTCGTTATAGTAAATACAGTGGGGGTATAAATATAAACTTACACTTGAGTAAGGGCTGTAGTTATACGAGAGCAAATAAAACGCATGCCTTCCAAATTATATTAATTTGTTTCATGTTATACAGTCCTACCGTAAGAAACGGTGTAAGCAAATCTAAGCAGTGTCAAAGGTGATTGGCTAAAAAAGATTATTTCTGATATACATAACAAACTTTTTGCAATAAAACAGTAGACACCATGATATATTTTAAAAATTCGTAAATATATGTCTTCGAGTTATCAGTTTTTAAAAATCTACATGTTCTCCAAACTGCAACTCATTGTAAGATAATGACTAATTACATTTGATAAAGTTATCAGCATGTGAGCATGTCGTCTTATACTATACAACATTGTTTTTGCATTGCACTAGATCTCAGGGAAAGTGAACCGTAGAGAATAGATTCACTTAAGCAAACTGAACAAATATTAGGATACGAAAGTGCCTTTAACAGCGAATTGCACCGACTTTTAAAAAAATATTCCTTAACAAAGGACTCCTTTCATTTTAAGGATTCCATATTTTTAAATTCGTTGCACTGCCTAATGAAAATCGTTCCTTTATTAAGTGATCGTTATACACGGCAACGTCGCTGCAAAGTTACAACTATTTAGGGGATTTCTTTGTGTTCGACTGGCGCCACTGATAAAGTGACGTGCAAGTGGGAAAATAGTAAATTGTTTCTATGCAAGTGGGTTTAACCTCAAAATTTCTGTATTTATTTTACGCCGCGGAACGAGAAATTCCACTCATTTTACGTTTTTTTACTAAAATGGAGACACCAAAAAGAAAACGGGGGACAAAGTTTACTCCCCAAGAACATCAATTACTATTGTCAATAATTCTGGACTACAAAAAAGTAATTGAAAATAAAGAAACTAATGCATCCTCAAATTTTGAAAAAACAAAGGCTTGGATGGAAATCAGTCAAAAGTTTAATGCTTGCAATCCACTATTAAATACTCGAAGTGTTAAGTCACTGCAAAAATATTAAAGACAGTGCATCTAACTCTTCAAACTAATTTCGCCTTGTATTTAGTCTGCGAGGAAATCCAAAATCAACAAGGTCAATGATTTCCATGTCATCTTCCAAACAATCATCCTCCAATAAATTCAAATACTCCATTATCTGTAGATTTCAACTAATTTCAAGAACGTTTCTGCATACACTTTTTGTATCCACACCACAAAAACATATAACATAACCTAAAAATATCAATTTAATTTTTAAAAACCATTTTCCAAACAAACAATAAAATATTCCTACAACAAACACTGTTTTAAATTGATTTTATAATAAATTACGTTTCATGATTCGTTTATCTAGCAAAAGAAGCAAAAAGATCTACCTATACAACTGTTAAGGAAACAGTAAGGGAGGAAGTTTGGCACCTTAAAGGCAGACTTAAGCTGTGGTTAAGGACTCCATTAATTACGGTGCAACTAATTAAGGATTTCTTACCGCTAAGGAATCCTTAAAACAGTCGGTGCAATTGCCTGTTAAAGACTGATTATTATAATACTCCGTCCTAAGTCATTCTGTCTGTTTTCCTATTTCTATGTTACAACCGATTTTTTCCGGAACGGTTTAAGCTATTAAGTTGAAATTTAACATAGTTATAGATTTGCTTGCCCACATCTAGTTTTCATGAAAAAAAAATATTTATAAGGAGTATAAATTATTACACTATATGAAACCTCAAAACGGTATATTATTTTCTTCTATATCGCTACTGCAGTAAGTCTACAATAAATTTTAGTAAAGTTTACGATACATTTTTATAAATTGCCACTGTATCAAAATAAACTATTATATTTGATAAAATTATATACTTATCAATTTTTACAATACCGTTTTGTAGTAGAGACTCATCTCATGAATAAAAATATCTCATAGATTCTGAAATTATAAGACTATTAAAAGTCTTCTTTGTACGGGCTTTTAAAGGGTGATATAATGAACACAATAATTTTTATGAATAATTGCTACAAAATTTTACAATACGATTTTTGGCGAAAGTGTTTTCTCAGAGTAGTAGTCGTTTTTAAAATAATAACTTTTTGATCTTAATCTTAAACATGACGAAAAAAGTGGAATCTAAAAAAACGTTGTTCCCACTCCTATCTTCATAACTGTTTATCTGAAGAATCAAAATAAGTCCAATGTACACGCAATTTATTAATTCAGTCTGAAAATTATCTTTAGGGCGGCATTCTTCACATGGCGTCCATGTTGGCCAACTTAATTTCATTTTAGTACAATGTTTTGCTTTATTTTTCTTTTGTATGAATATTGTGACAATATTAACCGTAGATTCATATTTTACAGGTATTTTTTAGCGTATTAATAAAAGTTTCAAGATATTTTATGATTTATTTTAGGAAAACGATATTTACAAAGAATAGTGAGGTCCTAGTGACGAAAAAATGTCACCATAGATCTTTTAATATACTTAATCTTCTGAATGAAATCATTATACATGTTTAAACTTTAAATAATTGACTGAAAAGTGTTTACACCATATAAATCTATACTTCATATACTTGTAGTGTTATTGTTAAACATTTTAAAGCCGAAAAACCGTATCAAAATGAAATAGGGTTGGCGAACGTGGATGCCACGTGGAGAATGCCTCCTTAGGCGTACTTGTATGTCATTAATAATCCAGTCGTTTGTTATTGGGTGCAAAAATTATAGAAATAGAGCTTCCATCGTAATTTTTCAACTTTATTTTTTATCAGGACGAAAAAAGTAAAACATAAAAAATAATTGTCGCCACCGCTATCTCGGCTACCGCTTATTTTAAAAATCTCAAATAAATCAAGTATAGGTATACATACTTACCTACGTATCTTAATGCAGTTTTCCTGAAAATACTTAGGCTCTAATTCATATTCATTCAGATATTCAGTATAGGTGCAGAATCCTTGGCGTGCAAATCTACTTCGCACTTGATCGGTTTTATTTAATTTATCAAAAATACTAAACTTGACAACTTTTTTAAAGGATTTCCTGCAAATAATTATAAATACATCTTAATAAAAATGAACGTTAATAGGAAATTGAAAAATGCATATATTTTTCGTTTTAGATGGAAACAGTTCACCGGCCAAGGATATTTCCTTGTGATTTTTTTGTCACATAATTGGCATCCAAATGAGAATTTTTTTGTAATTTTTTTTTAAGCACCGAAGTTAGTATAGGTTACATCTATGCTAGTATGGGATTGCAAATAGTCCCTAAAACAACTAGCGAGCAACAACAAGGTTACGTTGATGGGAGTGCCAGGGCACCAGGCCATAGTAGGCAATGAAACAGCACCTCGGAAAGGCTCCGTTCTGCGGTCCTGAACCCTTCTTTGTAGTGACAAAAAGCCACAATTTAGAAGGTGTTTACAAATGGGAAAAGGACCAACTAGAACTGGAGTAGCACTCAACCCATTACCTCAAAAAGCCTAGGACATTTCTCTTTGAGGTACCGTCTCAAGAAAATGGGTAAAACAGAGGACGAAAGGTATCAGTGAAGCGGCAGAAACAGCAGAACTAGCAAACAACTATGCAAAAGGCTAAAATACCTAACCCTATCCCAAGAGGTGGGAAATATAGCTCCCAGGAACATAAACTTCGCAAAAAGTTTAGAAAATCTGGGCAACCTTTAGATTAGAGTCACACACATAAGTTCTGCATAGGTCGAAGTGTTGGGAGGCCACGGACGCAAACGCTTCCTTTTTGACATTGGAATGTTTCAAATCTAAATATTTTTTTATCATTTTTCAAATACGAAACTTAAAAAAAAATCAAAAGATTTCCATACAGAGTAAAAAAACTTTAAATTCCCAGTTATTTAAAGAAACTTGTAAAAAGTAAAATCCTTTTTCTTGTTCAGTACCTTTTTAGTTAATTTATTTGACTCTGCATTCATTGTGTTTGGAATAATTATATTTCACCCACGTTGTTTATCTTAATGATTGCAGTCCTTTAAATAAGATTTTTCCAGTCAAAACAATTTTATTATAGTTGACAGAGGACGTGAGATATAAAACTTGTTGTTGTCATGGAAGAAGAATAGAGACAAACTTTTTTATTTACGTCATGAACTAGGCAAAGACTCGCTTTAAAAAAATATTTATGCAAATTTATAACTAATCTGTTTTTACGTTGTTATAAATATCTAATTTTTAAATTATTGGTTAATGAAGTTTTGCAAAAAAGTCACAAAATATCAATTTTAAACTGTTAATTACAGATTAAAACCATTGTTACACTAAGCGACTTTCATGAAAACTGCAACAGTTTTAATTGCTGTAAGCTTTTTTTGGCAATTGTTCTTCAAAAAGTAGGTCACATTGGTGCAATAGTGAGTATCCGGTGTAAACTGTCCATAAAATGCAATTTTTGTTGTGCGAATTTCATTATACTTTGTCTAGCGTTGCCCTTTGTAGAATGACCATTATTCTGTAAGTTTCCCACACAGGGCCTGGTTTAAATTATTCATTTATGATCTTTTTGCAAATAAAAAGAATCTAAATTTACTAATAGGTTTCTTGTTTATTTGGAACCATTTTTATTACCATAGGGAAACTCAAAATACCATTTAAATTTTGCGAGTGATCATTTTCAATATTTCTACATATAATTTTATATTTGACAATGCATATCGAAAGTAAGTCTAATGATTATTATTAATAAATAGGTAAAAGTTTATTAAAAAAATTAAACTAATAAAGTAAAAGTAAAATATGTATTGCACGATTACTTTACAAAATAAACACGACACCGGAGATTAAAAATAAAGCTAATCATCATCAATTATTGTTAGTCTAGTCAATCAGTTAAAAAGTGATGGACAAAGATTATTGTAAAGTCGTACTTGTACAACGATGACAATTAGACCAGATATTTAATTCCACAATGGTTATAAAAACTGGGTCATTCAATGTGTTCGGTGCTATAGATATAATTATTGATAAGCTTAAGTACCCAAACCATCGAGATATATTTTATTTATGGTCCAGCAAACATTATTACCGAATGCGGCAAATTTACGGAGCAAATTCTGTAAACCAAGTTGGTGTCCTACAGGCGTGCTTATTTCAGAACGCTGACCTGGTGACAGGACCGTATTTTAAAGTTTAGTTTAATACATATACGTTGCCTTTGCTTCACTGTCTTATCGAATAAATGCTAATTTTCTTTTGTTAAAATAAACACACTATGTATTACTATTACCCTGTGTAATTGAATTATCCTTTTTTTATTAATCGTAAAAAAGGAAGCTATTGATAAGGTTTTTGTTTTTATTAAATCTTAAATAGTTTAATTCATATAAGTAAAACAAAATGCTTATTAGTTTAGAATTAAAAATATGTAACAAAATAGGGAATACCAAAGAAAGGATAAACTAAAGAACTGGCAAAGCAAACACATTTTTCTGTGTTAAGAATTTTATCATAACTTATGTTTTAATAAAATCTTCAATTGATATTAATGTGGTTTTGACCTATTTTTACATAAAATAGTACATTTCAACACAAAGGAAGTTTACTCAGTTGCCACATTCAACTTTTCAAACAGTTATTGACTCTGAATGGTGTCTTTAGACTTGTACTCTTTAAAAAAAATTAGAGCAAATCTAGGACGGTGATAACAAATCTCAAAAAACTCCAAAATAAACAAAACCAATATAAATCAAAATAAATTATGATAAAAATCTTTCACACAAAAATGTGTTTGTTTACTAAATTATTCTTTCTTTTTTATTCTCTATTTTAGACATATGGATACGTAGAAAGTATAACAAATCGTTATGTCAAATCAACTGACAGCTGAGCATATTTGAGGTTAGTTGTTTCGTTCAGTTTCTTGTGATAATATTTTAAAAAATCTTAGCACCCGAAAAAAGTGCTAACCCATTACCAATACACCTTTTAGACCCGATCAAATGTTTGAAATAACGAAAATTAAAAAAAAAAGTTTACCCGAGCACGGGATCGAACCTACGACCTCTCGATCCAAAAGCCTATCTTATAACAACATTTATTTTTCAGCTTATGTACATGTCTTTCTTACTATCTACAATATACTATATATAGTATATTAAGGAAGTTTGAGTATAAGCAAACCCAACTGGTTCACCCTCGAAAACATGAAGATAAACCATTATTAGCGAGTAGAACAAATCTGGTCACTACAATGCCATTTTAGGCCGCTCGCCTACTAGCTGTCATCAGCTGAACGTTCTGCAGTGCGCACGCCCGTAATACACCCACTTTGTTTAGAGAATCGACTTCGTAAATTTAGTACATTCGGTAATAAGTACTGTCCATATTATGTCGATGACCACTTGCTTCCAAAAAATTCTTATTTCCTAATACCATGACAATATTTATTAATAAAAAATAAGTTAATAGGATGGGATCCACCCCCATTTGAACATTGTCCTAATTCTGCGAGTCACTCTGCCTTTTTTAAAAGAAGTGGGAACGTTTCTAAGTGTCTTACATTTTTTAATAGCCTTTTTATTATATGAATAATAGAACTATAAACTTGCTATGCTATTAGGCATTTTTTTGCCATCTGACAAATACTATTGTGCTTGTAATTTAATTAGAACAAGCCGACAAATATTCATAGGTAACTTATTTAACACAAGTCCAGAGGGTGCTACAGAAACTTAAATACATAATTATTACTAATATAATAAGCATTAGTTTCTTTCGAATTCGTTACAGTCCATTATAAATTAATAATAATGATCCTAGGACCCCAATTTAGGAAAAAAACACTACAGCCATATACTGTATTATTTATTGCACGCTAATATTGTTTCCAACTGGATTTCCCTCTACTCAAAACTTTGTTTACGTTGTCCAGTTTAAACGCCATTTATTGATCCAGTCTAAAAGTTCTCTTTGGGCGTACTTGTGTCATTAATAATCAAGTTGTTTCTTGCTTAGTGGAAATAATAGAAGTTGGGCTTCCATTCTACTCATTTACTGAATCAAATAGGCAGAATACTTTTAAATCTCATTATTTGTCATATTTTCCAAATTTTATGTTTTTCTTTTTTGTGTAACGCTAAAGAAAGTAGGTATTGTAATTGTGACGACATCAGATGTTTCCAGATTTTTAAGTTTTGATACTCTTATCGATCTCTTTGTGTATATCGATCTGTTTGTTCGCTGGCGCGCAAACTTAAAAATTACGATTTTGTACGTGGATTAGGCTTTAACTTAGGAATAGGTACATGATCCAAAAAATAATTACAATCATATTTCTCATAAACCTTAACAAAAACTCATCTTACAAAAAGTATGTACATTTCATATAAAGCGTGTCAAGAAACACTTATTTTAACAAATGGGAAACTTTTTTATTTCTCTATAAAACGTTCTGCTTGTTGAGAAAAGAACACTCAAATCAAAAATTATTACCCAGCAACAACTTAAAAACGATAAATGTCGTAGAAGGAAAACTAGCTTTAATTTTAATAGCAAAGTACAGTAGCCTAAGAAAGTGTCGTCCAGAACTAAAAAGTGATCGAATATGACATTTGACAAAATATAGTCATTCATGATGTACCTTTAAATTTTTTCAAAAAGTGTTCATGTTTTTTAAATAACATATTACCAAAATAAACAGGAACAATAATATTTTATGAAATACTACACTAAGCTTCAACATGACCACCGTTTTTTTCCATACAAACCAAGGGCATACCCAGGATCTGAACTAGAGGGGGGCAACTCATATTATTTTCAAGGGTGCCAATTCGGTTTGCGAAGATCATAGACTATTTTTTCTTGTAGGGGGGGGGGGGGGGGGGCAGCTGCCCAGGAAGGCGGCGGGATGCGAGCTCTGTTTGCAAAGATCATAGACTATTTATGTTTCTAGGGAGGGGGAAGCTGCCCCCTGCCCCTCGCTGGGTACGCCCTTAATACAAACTATTGTACGTCGTGAAAATTCCGCCACTGCATCTCTACCCATTTGAGGGGAAATTTCTTGGACACATTCTCTGGTAATTTTCTTTAAACGGTCTATGTTTTGGAAAGGTCTGTGGGTATAGACTTTTTCTTTTAGGAATCCCCATAAGAGAAAATTTAGGAGAGTTATATCTGGAGACCTTGGTGGCCAAGCAAATTCTGACCTTCGTCCAATCCACCTCTGTAGAAATGTCCGGTTTAAAAATTCTGTCACTCTTGCAGATCTGTGACATGGAGCACCGTTATGTTAGAACCAAAGTCTGTTGCTTATATCCAGTGGTAGTCGATGAAAAAATTCAAATAATTTCGTGGTCAAAAATTTCAAGTAAATTTCACCGTAATATTTTCTTGAAAAAAGTACGGCCCTACAATTTTGCTCTTAAAAGCACCACAACAAACGTTTCTCCAAATTTTGTTTTAAAACCGTTTTACATGCTTACAAGTCGATGCAATAATTCTTCAGAGGCAACCACTACAAATCGGCATGCGCAGTTTAGCGTCAGGTGATCGACTTTAATAAGTTTCTTGCTATTGCAGAAAATCGGTTTTGCACGATTTTTCTTGCAATGTTTGTGCATGTTGAGGGAAACTTGACTTAATATTTGCAGTGCCAACATTTACATTTATTAGGTCAAGTTACAGTACAAACGTTAATAAAAGCAGCTATTTTCTTTGAATATCCATTTTCTACTTCTCAGCTTTACAATAGAAATGCAAAAGAAAACGTGAGTCAACAAAAAGAAACCCTTTTTTTGATTGATAATATTTTCCATAGCTTATTATTTGTCGTGCACAACGGATAATAACAATAAATGTATACTTTTTGTAATCCAATTATCTTTCTTGTCAGTCCGAGACAACAATTAACAATTTTAAAACTACTGGCATACATACATAAACATACATTTACCAGTACTTGGTACACTGATTAGTGATTATCTGGGATGAGAATTAGAACAACGTAAAATTATGATTATCCTTGACCTATGAACACATTTTATACTTGATATAACCAGTACATGTTATAAAAGTTCCTGGATTTAAAACAACATCGTTCTATATATAGCTTTTGATAGTCCGGAAAATTTACTTTGCCCATCACTTAATTGAATCCATTATCTATTTTGGCTTGGCACAAATGTCGTCATCGGGCAGCTTTGACATCAAAGTATTGATGTATTTATGTCAACTTCCCAAAAAAGCTTGGAAAAATATGAAAAAATTGGTTTTGGAGTAAAGATTTAGCCATTAGGAGCACCGCCGGATCGTCGTATTGTCGAACATGTCATGCATAAGAATTCCCCTTAATCCATATTTTTCAAGAGTCTAATAACGTTTTATTTTCCTTTTTAGGTTTACTTTCATGACCATTACTTGCAAACGATTACATCTGCAGTTTTCATTAAAAAACATACCGTGAAAATACTTTTTAAAATTTTCCAAAAGGCAACAGGGTCCACACCTACTTCTTGAGAATAGCTTTTGCCAGGCTTTCAGTTATGTGGCATATTTTCAGATTGATAAACTACGTAAAATGACGAAATTACTGTAATATCTGCAATCCTAAATAGCACGGGCTAAAACTTAATATGACTAAGGATTAATAATTAAAGTTTGACAAATGGGGGTAATTCCAGAGACGGCTTCTAACCTAGTTGGAAATAAAATTAGGATTCGATTTGAAAATAAAATACAAATATTTATTTACCCACATTGTGTTATTTGAAAGTGCGAGATACGAAAATATCATACAGGGTGTCTGAAAAGTCTTAGCATGGGCAAATATCTTTACTATTAATAAAGATAGCGACACCAAATTTTAGTTGTACCTTATTGGTTGATAAATCTACGTTTTTATGTAATTTGACTTTTTCATCCCCCTTGGGGGGTTACGCTAGGGAGTTGAGGTCGAAAATTTTGAATGCAAACCTATGCCGTGTGGCCTCTTCGTTTAAAAATCTTCAAAAAAGAAACATTGTTTTAGTATTTTAGTATTTATTTATTATTGTAATTCATTTTTAAATGGCAAGCCTATAAAAATTATAACTCGTAAATCGTATAATCGGTCGGGGCAAAAGTCGACCATTAGTCGACCTCTTGTGCCATACAGCACAAGTCGGCGCTGCTATTTTTTGTTTTGTGGGGCACTTTTTTCTAACTTTTCTCCAACTTTACTTCTTCATTTGTCGTTGTTATATGTTTTGTTTTTTGACATCTGCGCAGTAGACCTAAATGCGTACCACGCGCAAACCGAGCGTGCTAGACATGCGCACGGAATTTCAGGAGATGGACTTTGGTGTCTACATTTGAACCCATTCACTTTTAAGAATCTATCTCCAGTAGTTAAGGTACCACTGCGTATTTAACTTTATAACGTTTTTCCCAAGTTTTTTCGATTTAATTTTTCTTTTTTTGCTATCTGCGCGGTGGCAAATAACGAAAAATACAGTCGAAAAAAACTTGGGGAAAAAGTTTTACCATTGATCAAAATGCGTACCACGCGCAAACCAAGAGGGCTAGACATTCGCACGAAATTTCAGGGGATGTACTTTGTTGTCTAAATTCGCAGTGGTACCTTAACTACTGGAGATATATTCTTAAAAGTGAATGGGTTCAAATGTAGACACCAAAGTCCATCTCCTGAAATTCCGTGCGCATGTCTAGCACGCTCGGTTTGCGCGTGGTACGCATTTTGGTCTACTGCGCACATGGCAAGAAATGAAAAATAAAGTCGAAAAAAACTTGGGAACAAAGTTATAAAGTTAAATACGTAGTGGTACCTTAACTACTGGAGATATATTCTGAAAAATGAATGGGTTCAAATGTAGACACCAAAGTCCAACTCCTGAAATTCCGTGCGCATGTCTAGCACGCTCGGTTTGCGCGTGGTACGCATTTTGGTCTACTGCGCAGATGTCAAAAAACAAAACATATAAAAACGACAAATGAAGAAGTAAACTTGGAAAAAAGTTAGAAAAAAGTGCCCTACAAAACAAAAAATAGCAGCGCCGACTTGTACTGTTTGGCACAAGTGGCCGACTAATGGTCGACTTGTGCCCCGCCCGATTATACGATTTACGAGTTATAATTTTTATAGGCTTGCCATTTAAAAATGAATTACAATAATAAATAAATACTAAAATACTAAAACAATGTTTCTTTTTTGAAGACTTTTAAACGAAGAGGCCACACGGCATAGGTTTGCATCCAAAATTTTGGACCTCAACTCGCTAGCGTAACCCCCCAAGGGGGTTGAAAGAGTCAAATTACGTAAAAAAGTAGATTTACTAACCAATAAGGTACAACTAAAATTTGGTGTTGCTATCTTTATTAATAGTAAAGATATTTGCCCATGCTAAGTCTTTTCAGACACCCTGTATGATATTTTCGTATCTCGCACTTTCAAATAACACAATGTGGGTAAATAAATATTTGTATTTTATTTTCAAATCGAATCCTAATTTTATTTCCAACTAGGTTAGAAGCCGTCTCTGGAATTACCCCCATTTGTTAAACTCTATTAATAATATACTAATGTACAGGGTAATTCCGTGTATTGACCCATATGCCAGCGGTTTTATTTATAAAGATATCAAAAAGTTATAATGGATAGAGTTTTAGATTCTCAACTGAACTTTTGAAAAATCTTATCAGATAAAACAAAAGACTGACAAAAGTTTAAAATTTTTGCTTAAGTTGCATTTTTTTAAATAGAAGACCCCGTACATTATTAGATGTTTGAAAAGAGCTTTTTTTTCTTTATTTCAAAAATATATACTTTGATACCATTCTGAAGTTAACAATGAAGTTAACAATGATGAATAATGATTGGTGGGTTGTCTTAGGTAGTGTGCAATTCCTTTAAATATACTGGGTATCTATATCCCACGGTATTTTGATGTATTTCACACAAATTGCTCTTTTCATTTATTTATTTATTTATTTATTTATTTATAGTACACTACAGAATTAAAAATTCCAAATGGTACAAATTTCGTAAGAGAGAGTAAAATAACCTTTCTCTACCATACAACCTAATCAAATATTGGTGCGGAAAACTTTTGTAAGAATAAAGCGGCTATCTTTACAAATATTTACAAAATGGGTAATAACATCATTTTTTAAAACAATGTGTTCAAGATTCCTTTGAAATATTGTTTTTAATACATAATATATGATTTACAAAATCATTATGGGGCATCTTTAAGTTACCAAATGTATCTAATTTAACATTTTGACACGCTCTGTAATAACAAAATAACGAGGTTTCGTCCAAGTTTTGGCGAGCTTTCGAATACTCTTCACATATGGCGCATAAGAATATTTAAACATTTTTTAATAAGTAAAGTAAAGTAAAATATCTATTATTTATTAAAAAACGACTGTCTTGAACTACGGCTGACTTATAACTACTTTCTTTACAACTTCTATCCTAAAAGGCGGAGCAGACGGAGCTAGTTTACTCTTATCTGTAATTCGCCAGTGTTATAAAAATAAGAATATAATAATTTGTCTAGACAGATAATAAAATTAAATGTTGTTCCTAAGTAATACCAAAAGCTTTGTAAAATTTAAATTTGATAACAGTCTGGGCAAAATTTCTTATATAAATAGGTAGTTTTTGTTGTATTGTTCAGACAAGAAGCAATTAAGTAGGTTATCAATGGTTGCAAAAATTTTAAACTTTAGTTTTTTGTCTTCTTGGGTTTGATTGGGATATTATATACATATTTATCAAGTTATGGTGATATTTAAACAAAATTTTACATATACATATTTTTAAACTTTTCACTAATTTTGTAACATGCCTGGTAAAGTATACGAATAAAAATGTAATGTTATATGAAAAAATAGTTAGTTTCTAGTTAATACAGGGCCATACATAGTGTTGGCACTATAATAATAGTTAAATTATTTCTGATTTCTCAGAAAATTCTAATTTTGATAAAAGTTTCTGCATGTATAAAATGCATTGAGTTTAAATTATAGCAACAACATTCAAAATAAAATTTCTGGAATAACCCAAATCAAAAGCTATTGAAAATGAGCATGATTTAGCAAGCAAGCTTATGAGAAAGCAAGTTTATGACAAAATTAATTTCGCAAAAACCGATCAAATCCGGGTTTTTTCAATGTTCTTTAATTTTATCCAAACTAAGCCTACAAAGAAAGTTTTTGTTTCAAAAACATTCGTTTTAAATATATTTGGTTTAGACAGATCACATTCTTTTTATTTTTTGACATTTTGTATATTTGATTTCAACTGTGAACGTTACAAACGTTTTTTATGCGAGCAAGAACTTTTATCAAGAATACCCAAAATTTTCCTAAAATAGGAAATTATTTTTTTTCCATATGACGCGAACCCGATGCCGCTGTACACGTAAAGTAATAAATAATATATCCACACAATCATAGAATCAGTTTTAATTTTTGCAATTATTTTTTGATCCAATAGTTTTAATTAAAAAGCCTTTTTAAAGGGACTACGCCACTGATATATCGATTTCCAGCAACTAAGCCAGGAATATTCTAAAACGAGACAGAACACGCTTGATATACCGGGTGTCCCGCTAAGGTCGGCCACCGGCTGTATCTAGGAAACTATTTGCCCTACAGCTTTCGGGAAAAAAATATTATTACAAAAGTGATCCCGAGAAATCTATTAAAATTATTTTCCACTTTGTAATTTTACCGCTAGATGGCGTATTTTTAAATCAAAATCGAAAAATAAGAATTTCTCTATAAAATCAATAATGAAGGTACGTTACGCGGAACGATTTTGGACTCTCTTATTAGAACTCTAAAAATTATTTATATGACATTTTAGCCCATCTCTTAAAATAAGGGGTGGGGGGAGGGTGAAATTTTATTGCAGAAAAAGTTCTGCTTATTTTGTAATGCTCAATAACCGTATAAAAATAAAATTTCGGGTTTGGGAAATATTCGTTGCTCAAAATTAGTTTTGCATATTTTTTTTCGGGCATTGCCCGAATTCGACTATTGAGCGTAACATATACAATATTGGCTACTTTCCTCTAGCTAGTGTATAAAGGAGCAAATCCGTTCCACCTGAAAATACGATCTAATATTAATAAGTCAGTTCATTAAGATCATTATTTTTATGATCTAACAACTAAAACATTTTAAATGGTTAACAAGTTGTATTTACAGATAACATTTTAAACAAAATAAATATTTGTGTAGCGAGTGCAAGAAACAGGAATATTGTCATACCTATTTTCAAGTACAATATAAAACACATACATATTATTAGTAAACCATTATGTAGGTATATACGAGTACGTATATCTTATCGTGTTATATAAAGGGTTATCATTGTAACTAAATGATAGAAATATTTACTTAAAATAACAGTTCTTGTCGGTACAGAACATAAAGGAAAAGTTGCCAGCTTTATGTTATCTAGAATTAATTTGTTTGACTGACAGTTAAGAGGTTGTTGTTAAAAAGGTTTATAATTCTATAAGAAGTGTTCGGCACAGCTCTCACCATTGGGCTCTAGTTCTCTTAATATGGTATTTTTATGGTGGTTCATATAGTCTTCCTTTTTTAAATACAATATTGTTATGTAGCACCACATTTGAAAAGCTTCTATTTTCTCACTTTCTTTCTTACCTATAGTTTAGGTTTCACATCTGTATGTATATGGCAACACTCTATAGATATGATATTTCCCCAGGAGGCGTCTTCTTGTTTTATGGGCTTGCTTTTTTAATAATAGTTGTTTTTTGTAAATGCTTTCTTCACTTCCTGCTCTTTGCAACGCGCTGTCTTCAGTTGTTCTCCTTCGCCGATTTTGAGTTTGATTCCTTAGATACTTATATCCATTCTTTTTTTGTTTTCTATTTTAATGTGTTTCCTTTCTTTTATTTTCTCTTTATTTTAGTCTTGCGTACTCGGATATCATTTTTTCCCATAGACCTAACAAGGGGAGACTAAAGCCTTCATATATAGCATTTTGCTGTATTTATACATTGCGCGTATGTAAAACAAAGAAAGCGGAAAGAGAGCACGGCAAAAATCCGACTTGTCGCGCCGTCGACGGCTTTCCGGGCAAACCGATGAAAAGACAGTTCCCGATAAAAAAAAACAAATTTCCACACGGTTGACACTGACGCACCATTTTTCAAAGTTCATGGATAAAATCCTTGAAAAAACAGAAACCATTGAAAATTTTACTACAACACAAATTTCGATTGCTAGGCAACGCTGCACCAAAAACGTACTACTGTTTTACCCATAAGTGAACGGATCTACGGAAAGAAAGCGGCGTTGCCACTGTCATTTCACATTTCGCCGGAAATAAATTACGAAAAGTTTGTTAGTACGAAAAGTAACGGTACTACCTTTAGTTATACAGGGTGTCCGAAAAGTTATAGAATGGGCCAATAATAACGTTGCTATCGGTGAAGATAGAGACACCGAATTTTAGGTGCATCTTATTCGTTAATAAATCTACTTTTTTATGTAATTTACCTTTTTTTTCAACCCCCATGAGGGTTGACGCTAGTTAGTTGAGGTCAAACAATTTAAATGCAACCCTATGCCGTGTTGTAACTCATTTTAAAGGTCTATAAAAAAGAAACATTTTACCGCAAACCCGAGGTCCTTATCTTAATTCGTTTTTAAATGGCAAGCCTATAAAAATTGAAAATCGTGAAAAAGAATTAAAAATTTAAGTATGTAGTATGTACCTAAAAGTTGTTCAAAATGACTACCATGAACTTCTTGGCAGTAATAAAGTCGATTTTGGAACTCTCCCAAGAAGTAACACCTGCCATTCTCGAAAATGGGAGGAGTTCTAAAACCGACTTACTGCCAAGAAGGTCATCGTGGTGATTTTGAACAACTTTTAAAGAAATAAGAAAAATAAAAGTAGGTATATAAATTTTTTTCTCACGATTATTAATTTTTAAAGGCTTTAACAACGACTTAAGACACATACCTCGGGTTTGCGATAAAATGTTTCTTTTTTGAAGACCCTTAGAATGAGGTACGAGACGGCATAGGGTTGCATTTAAATTTTTTGAGCTCAACTCCCTAGCGTCACCCCTTAAGGGGGTTGAAAAAATTAAATTACATAAAAAATAGATTTATTAAGCAATAAGATACACCGAAAATTTGGTGTCCCTATCTTTACTATAGCAAAGATATTTGCCCATACTAAGACCTTACAGACGCCCTGGACGCCTGTGGTATTTAGGAATGCAAATATTAACCTACGGTAATTGTGCTATTTTAGCATAAAGTTTATCAATCTAAAAATATGCCACCCAACGTTAAAGTCTTGTTTTCGAAAATTATGTGGGAGCAAGGTAGTTGGCCAGATTAAAATGTAGCCCCTGGGATCCCTTACCGTAAACAATGTAATCTCCTATTTCTAAATCTATGTTTCCTCAATGTGTAGTTTGAAAATTTTTTTAATTTATCGGTTAGGTTGGGATTTTCTTAGGTCAGGTTTCTTCACTTAACTGAATCCACATCTATGTCTACTCATGGATAAGCTGAATGATACTTTACTTCTAAATTAAGAGAAATTAATTGCAGTAAAACGTAAATATTATTTTTTCACCTATTAAGAGCAGCCCTATAAACATGAACAATAGGTGGCAAGTAATTTACCTAAGAATTACGATAAGTTCTGTTCGAGGATTCCTATGGCCGTTACGATAAGTTAATAATAATAGTGAGTAATCATGTAATCAAAATCGTATTGACGCATAAACACCATGATAAATTAGTTCTTAATTTGAAGAAATTGGTTATATTAAAATATAAACAGTTTTTTTTTTACCGCAGCCCCGACATAGAAAAATGTGGCAGTAATTTGCCTAAAAATCGTGTTAAGGTTGTAGTCTTGTGAAAAGAGACGGAGTATTTTTTATGACGGAACATTGAAAAAATACACTTACACGTAATGTAAACAGGCCATTAGAAATCACCCGCTGCCTAATGAATGATTGAATCGTTAGCTATGAATTAACAAATATGCATTAAGAAGTAAGAGAAATCGCTGAATAATTCAGCGGTTTGCTTGATTTTCAAACGATTTCTATATTGGAACTTTTTTATTATTATTAATCTTATTAAATGAAATATCAAAAATTCGGGAAAGTAATCACAACAAAAAACAACTTTTTCCATCATTGCTAAATGATTGAAATTAATTAATCAAGTTACATAATAATTATAAAAGTCCTATTTTGTAAACCATTTTGCTACTTAAATTTTGAATACCTGAAGCTAAACCTATTCACCTGATCAAATATTTATTCATTAGCATTTAGAATTCAAGGCTGGCTGCCGGTTAATTTTAAACATGATGTCGTTGCATACGGGCGTCACGTTGTTATTTATTTACCGCAAATGTCTTTCGTTTTGCAAAATAAATAAAAAACAAGTAGCATTAAAAGAATTGAATTTATTTATTTATATTGTGTTATGTCGTGTAACACTGGAACGGATAAGTCTATAGTATATAGTTCGTTTCGAAATATACCGTTGACCTATTGACTGCAATAAAACCTCTTTGCTACCTAATGTCATAAAACTTTCTAGTCCAGGCTTGAACCTAACATTTTAAGATTTCACTATGATATTTACATTTTACCTGTAATTTATTTCCTTGCGTAGAATCATTGTCTTTGTATAGATAAGTCAGTCAATCGAGGTATTGACGGATGGTGCCATCATCAGGCGATGTCTGGAAGGTTACTTAATCAATGAATTATGTTGAAAGAGAGGGGGTAGGAAATATTGAGGGAAATATCAAGGAGAAGTTGTTAAAAACGTTTTGGTTGGAAAATAAAAAATAGTTTGTATCACCTAAAGACCTGTTGCCGAAGATGCATCTACATATCAGGTGTAGAGTTGAAACTAAAGCGTACCTTACACGGTCAATAATATTGATATCAATCAATACTGACAATATTTCAACAATCCACTTCAATCTCTGTATCAATATTCTTCAACCTTACACGATAAGTGGATAGCGTTATTCGAAAAGGAACCAAGCGACGTTTTAACAGTTTTGAGTAAATAAGGTGTAAAGATTCCCTTTGGTTAAAAGTATTACGTTGTAAATGACTAAAATGTTTAAGTCACGTTTGGTAGTATATACCTTGCTTAACTTTTTGGCAATTAGTAAAAGAAAAATTCCGGAATGCTGGAGTTTGATTTTTTTGGTGGTTGGTTCTATTTGAAAATTTACAGTAAAGAATCATGGAATTTTCCAAAGCCAAGGATAGTAATTTCTTAGCTCTGTCGCCCATTTTTTAAACTGATTCTTGCACAGGATGCGTTTATTAACGTAAAAAAATTGGTCATAAAACAGCACGACAGAACGTAAGTAAAACTAGAACAGGAACCAAGCGACATAGACTTGGTTCCATTTCGATAAATTCGCATAGCTGTATTTCTTTGGTGTCGCTTGGTTCTCTCGTCAACAGAGGACTCTGTTAACATTCTGGCACTTGAATCTTTTTCGAATATCGAATTTAGGATTTCAGGAGTCGCTTAGCGCCAATAACTCAAATAATTACAATTTGTCGCTTGGTTCCTTTTCGAATATCGCTATCGAAGTATTATTGACAATATTTCCTTCCGTACATAACCTACTATTATCCGTACCTGTTGAAAACGGATCCTCGACACAGAGCATGTATTAAGATAATTTTAAGTTTAGGCATAAAACGTACAGTAAAACGTAAGCGTTGAACGAAAGATTGGTTAAAAAAGCGTGCTTGCTGATTCCATTGTTGACAGCAGCTGACGTTACACTAAGGATTGATCCAACATTGACAGCGCGCCCTAAATTCGAATTCGCTCCAGTTCAATCCATCAAACCATCAATATACCTATCCACCTTACACGGTCAATATTTTTGTCGATAAAATAACATATTCACAGTATTATTGACCGTGTAATGTACGCTTATGGGAGCTCTTTTTTATGACCGTGGTAATACGGATCCCACACGATTGCATTAAATCTGGATAGGTTTGCTTAGGTTTTCCAAAATACAATACGTATAGTTTATGTTACGCTTCATATCACTTCCTAAACAAAAACCACACTTTATCAGCCTGTTCTGTTTTGTATCTCTAATAATATTTTTCACATCTTGCACACGGCTTGTATTTTTTATTTGCAGTTTATTGCTGGTACGTGCTTAGTTGCAGTATTTTTATTTTGTTTTTTTCTCCTTTTTTAGGATTTCTTTTTAAAGTAATGTTTATATGTTACTTTTCCAACACCATAAAATTCAGCAGCGTCGTTGAACTCCATAACATGCTGTAATTTTACCGTTACGTACTTTTATGTACAGTTCTTGTTAGCTAAGGATCCTTCTTTGCAACCAGTGTTAGTGGTAAATAAAAAGAAACATTTTAAGCACCGGCAAAGAACAAGTTTGAGACACTGAGCCGATAGGCGATAGGCGGCGGCGGCGGCGTCTGCAAGTTCACTTACGTCATCAAATTTACGAACAAATTGCTGTAAGTTGTGCTTCCACCATCTTCCGAAATCTCTTGTCGCATTATTGTTTTCGAAAGACCCTGCATTTTTCCAAAAAAGAATGCTTTGCAGTAAATACATACATTCGTTATTAAAAACAAGCACCTAGTGAATGTGTGTGTTCTTGTTTTCCTTGCATTTTTTTTTTTATTTGTAGATTTTCTTTAAAAAAATTGTAATCACCGGAAAATCTGAGATTTTTGGAATTAAGACTTTTTTTCACTTTTGTGTCCCCCCGGTATTCAAAACAAGTTTTTTTTTTAAATATGTTTTTACTGGAATAGGAACTTAGTATTTTGGAACGATAGTTACTTACAAAAATTATGATTTTTTAATTATTATTTTTCTTAAAAATCCTGCAAAATGACAGAAAAGTTAATTGTTACTACTGTTACAAATTAACAGCTCTCCTAGAAACTTTAAGAAAACTTGTATTTATTAAATAAGTCTCTGTAGACGTCTGTCGTGTCTAAATAGAAAATTGTATTCGAACATAAGTTGACATTTTATTTGTCACTCAAGAATTTTCTCTCTCTCCCTCTCTATCGAACGTAAAAGAAGCAGTATATTACTTCATGGGATTAAAGTGCCCATTTAATCCCGCGAGTGTGGTTTGTTTCCCGGGGGGGCACAGACTCGAGGGATTAAGTCACTTTAGTCCCGCGGTATTATATACTATTTTTTGCACTTTCGGGAAAATTATTACTAAAATTAACAGTAACATGTAGATATAAATTTTAAAACACCTGTCAGTGTTACAATTTAATTTGACAAGAACAAGTAGTTGATTATTTTATTAGTGTTTTGAAATAAATAGTTAACTAGGTAAAAGTAGACAAGTTGTCAGGGTCATCAATTTCGTGATCACATTTTTCGAAATGGAAGACTTTGACTTAAAAGAAGCAGCTAAAGAGGCGCTAGATGGTACTTTGCCCATAAAATCAAGGAGAATATACAAAGCCAAGTAGGTATCAGAAATTTGCAAAATGGTATTGTGAACGAAAAGTAGAAAATTTCAACGAAGATGCTTTGCTTGTGTTTTTCAAAGAGAAATCCAGGACGCTCTCAGCTTCAACACTTTCACTTTCACTTCCATGCTGAAGATCATGCTCAATATTAAAAATAATATCGATATCAGCAAATTTTACAAATTAACTGCCCTTCTGAAAGGAAGAAATGAAGGATATAAACCGAAAAAAGCAAAAGCGCTAACAGGAGACCAGGTTGCCAAATTTTTATCGGAAGCCCCCGACAATCAATTTTTAATGACAAAAGTTAGTGTTTCTAGTAAACATTTTATGAGTTTTACAATACTCATAAATATAATTATTTTTCGGTAGCGTTTATTTTTGGCGTCGCAGGAGCTTATAGAGGTAGTTCAGTTGGCTGTGGATGATGTTACTGATTTGGGCCGCTCGATTCTGATTAATATTTAAAATACGAAAAACAAGATAGAGAGGAATTTTTTGTTAAAAATTCAGATAAAAATACAGTCAATTTTACTGAACTGTGCCAGAAGTACCTAGTATATGGCTCTAAGAGAGGCTGAAACCCTTCGTTCAAGATTTTTTGGTCGTTATCAAAACAATTAATGTACTACGCAGTCAGTCGATAAAAATGTATTTGGAAACTACCCCAAAAACTAGCATCATTCTTAAATCTACCCAATTCATCATTATATACTGGAAACTGCTTTCGACGGACATCCGCCTCTTTATTAAATCGGCAGCCGTTGCCAAGGGGTACGTTGAAAATTCCATAAATAATAAAAAAAACTATAGCCGACAAAATATTTGGACATAGGTACCTATACGTAGCAACATCCCAAATTCCCCGACCTTTTGCCGACAAGCTTCTGGGCTAGTTTCTAAAGCTGTCGCATGTACTTCTACATCAAGTAGCGGTGTACAATGTACTGTCGATGAAATAAATCGATTATTTAATATTTTAAATTGTACTAATGTAAAACATCCATTGAAATATAAACAAGCAAATAAAATTTTGTCTCCTGGTTTAATTATGCGTTGCTAGGATACATTTTAGTCACTAGGGATTAAATGAACCACTTTAGTTCCTGTTTGGGGGGACTAAAGGACATACTTTAGTCCCGAAAGTGCAAAAATATAATTATTACACCATTCGATACCTCAGAAGTGATATTTTGTTTTTGTTCTGTTTCTTGTCTGGAATATACTGTCAATAAACTTCGAATTGTTTTCAAACTTATTAAATCCACAAATTCTAGTCCCTTATCAGGATTGGTTGATAAATTTTAAACTATACCATCTTCATCACCACCTTATTAAAAAATCAAATACTTCTAAAAATGTGAATCTGAAACCCAAAAAACTACAAGAACGATTTTATTTTGAAAAGATTCTAAAAAGTGCAAGTGAAAATATAACATTAACCTACAAACAAAAACAACTATTGCAACACAACGAGACATGGTATCTTATAAAAAAAAACGGTCACATTCGAAGGTCAGACGAATAAATTACTTCGTGGAGCTTAACTTTGAAGAGTGACAGTAAAGATTTTGATGTGTAGCGCCGCTAGCCGTGAACAATGGATAATGTTGTAAGTATAACATTGAATTTAATTAAAAGTATTTATGGGTACATAGTATTTTTTATGTACGCGTAATATTATACGAGTATAAGCCCATTTTCGGCTCTTAGCTGTTACAGATTAAATACAATAACTTCAAATAAAAAAATATAGGATAATACTTATGATTACGTTTGGTAGATACTGATGCATTACTTTTATATTAGGTTTGGTTGAATGTACTAATCAAACTCGATGAGACAACAAGAAGCACGTTACTTATGAATCCCTAAACTCCATCACAACCAATTTTTTCCACCCCAGATATCCAGGTTTGCTTAGGTTGCTTGCAGTTTTGCAGAGGATTTCCCTTCCCCATAGACCATAGATCTTTTAACATAATAATCTTCTGAATGAAATCATTATACACGTTTGAAACTTTAAATTTTTAAATAATTGACTGAAAATTGCTTGCAGAATATGAATCTCTACTTAATGCACCTATAATGTTGTTGTTAAAAATTTTAAAGCCGAAAAACCATGTCAAAATGAAATTATGTTGACCAACGTGGATGCCACATGAAGAATGCCGCCTTAATAAAACTAGAACCATGCTAAAATGCCCAAAAAATGTAGAATTATTGTAAATTTATTTTCCTGTCAAATTTATTATTGCTAATATCCATTCACGGTGTATTTAGGGGGGTTCAGGAACCCATGACCCCCCCCCGTACATGAATCTAAAACATTTGGAATTGTAAGATTTTCATAATATTCTGCTGTTTTAAAATAGTTTCTTAAAAAAAATGGGAAAAAATTAGGTGCTTAAAAGTTACATAACAAATAATATGACAAATTTGAAAATTCAAATGTATTTGCATTGTGAGAAAAAACAAACTTAATTCTAATTTATGGGATTGTTGGAAAATTTGAATTGCTAATCCAATCCCAAATAACAACTTTGTTTATTTATCTGTAAATAATTGATTTTGCTTCGTGGGTTTTGAATCTTTATTGTAAAATTAAAACATTTTGAGAGCCAACCATGACCGTAAGGATTTTGACTATATTGTATAGTCTCAGAAAGTTGTTGAAAAGTTTAAGGATAGATTCTCCAGCCAAAATTAAGAAAAAAAGTTAATACAAAATAAACGTTTGTGGCAGCAATCACTTCAGAATCCTGCGCGACCTTTTCCTAGAAAATTTCTTTTTTATGTTCGGAAACAAATTGAAATCCGATGGGGCCAAATCTGACAATAAAGTGAATGTGAAGCCAGGTGGAAACCTAATACAATTACTAATTTGTGGCACCGGGCATTGTTCTAGTGAAACTGAATTTTCTTCTTGGCCAAGCCGGGACGTTTCTCGCGAATGTTTTAGTTTAATTTTTCTAGTAAACTCGCATAGTACTTTGAATTTATTGTTTTTCCTTTTCAAGGTAATCTGTGAGAATAATGCCTTTGACATCTCAAAAAGCGGTCGCCAAAACTTTTCCGCCAGATGGAATTGCGATATTTGCCTTCTTCGGAGTCGGTTCATCTCTTGTTGTCCACTATTTTGATTGTTGTTTGCTCCCTGGTGTGTAGCGGTGGATCCATGTCTCATCGACATCGACAGTAACAGATCGACCTAGAAGATCAGTTGGATGTTGCTGGAACAGTGTTAAACACTCCTCTGAAACGGTCGTGCGGATGAGTTTTTGCTCTGGTTTCAGCATTCGCGGCAGCCATCGCGCGGATGGGTTTCTCATAAACAAGACTTTACATAAAATGTGGTAATTCCGCTCTTTCGATGTGACCGTCAGCTATCTTACCCAAATTCAGCCGACGATCATTCAAAACGATTTTATGAAGTTTGTGCACAATTTCTTCAATAGTTGCCGCTTTTGACCTCCTAAACGCGGGGCACTGGTCGTACAACCACAGAAAGAGTGTGTCGGTTCCTTTGATCTCAAGGGGGCCATTTTCAGTGACAGTGTTGTCACTTATTACACTGAGAGACAATCATCAAAAATTAAAATATATATTTGTGCCGTTATTACACTGAGAAAACATACATTTGCATGCTGCAAGACGTGCAAGCATGTACAGGGTGTCCCACATAAGATCCTCTGTCCCCTTATCTCGAAAGATATTCGATTTAGAAAAAAAAGTTTAATACAAAGTATTATTGTTTTTAAGGGAACTTTTATATTATATACCGTTCACGTATACAGGGTACTCAGTTTTCCATGGTCAGGCATCAACTTTGAAAAATTAAATGGGAGACCCTGTATATTATTTCGGATATGGATTCCTCACAAAAAATAAGAGTGACTTTCTGTAAGATATCTTATAGCTATCTCTCGTGGTTTAGGATATAACAGCCGTTTTATTAATTTTTTTGCTAAAAACGCGTTCATATTTTATGAATCTGATGCTATTTTTTTATTAGAGGCTATACCATAATTTATAATTCTAGTTGTGTAGTAGATTTCCAATAATATACCTACTGTAGTATACAGTTGTAACTAACATGACCAAAATTTCCAAGGAAATAATCGACCCAAATGATTTGTAGAATAAAATACCTATGTTCGATATAACAATAATCTTTAATACTTCATTTCAAACCAATGACGACTTAATATTTTAACAAAATAAGAAATTAATTACAAATTAATTAATATATAAAAACAAACAAAACAAATACCTACATATAACGAAAGTACCAATAAACTATAAACAGAAAACGTAAAATTAAAGTAAATGTGCTACATGCCCTCCATTCTGGGCAATACAAGTTGTGTAAATGACTTCCAGTTTTCTTAGGGCGTCTCTTACTGCATTACTTTCGTTGATAATTTCAATTTCTTCCCTTATTCGATTCCTGAGATCATTAATATCTTGAGTTTATTTTTATAGACTGTCTTTTAATGTTCCCCACAGAAAATAGTCCAGAGGGGTCAAATCAGGACTCCGCGGAGGCCAACGAATATTTCCATTTGGGCCAGTGACCTCTGCAAAATTTTCATCCAATCAATTCACTCAATCATTACTTGAAGGGTGTTATGGCAAGGTGCTCCATCCATTTGGTAAATAATATTATTTATGTTACCATTGACCTCTAGTAATGGTCTGATATTGTTGGTCAATAGCTCCAAGTATGCCGCATCATTTAAATGGTTAACCATAAATATAGGACCTATTATCAGATTCCTGTAAATCGCACACCAGCAGTGAACACTACGACGACCTTGATGTTGTATAGTTTTAACGTTTCTTTTGTTTTCTTGAGACCAATAGTGAGAATTCTTTCTGTTAAATATGCCTGAAGTAGTAAAGATCGCTTCATCCGTCCAACAAATATTGTTAAAAAAATTGCCGTCACGAAAATGACGGTCCATCATTAAATTACAATATTCCAAGCGTAGAATATGATCGTTTAGTTCCAAGTGTTGTAATTTAGCCAACTTAAATGCCCTGTAATTATTTATTTGCAGGGACCTATGGATATCAGTTCTAGCAATATATAAGTCCTTTTCTGCATCTCTGATGGAATTTTCTGTAAATTCTTCGAAATACAAACATATATTTAATTGCGTTGCATCATCCTAGATAGTTTTAGGTTTATTTCTTTTACCATATTTTAAAATTCGGGGTCTCGTTCAATTCGCCCAAATATTGATCGTTCTGGTATTCTTCTTTCCGGATACTTCTGACGATATGCTCTAATAGTAAGTGCAATGCACTTTTTATTTTGGAGGTAACATTGATATAAATTCAATCTCTCTTCGGCACTATAAGACATTATAAGTCAAAGACAAACCAAAATTATTATTTGACACTTTCTGTTTACGTTGGTTTCCAAAGCACTCTATTTGTTTTTCCATAGCAGATTTGATTTTGCAGCGTTAGTTGGTTTTGATTAAATGCAAGATTTGGTTTAATTTTGCGATTTGTAGTGAATTATTTTCTCAGACATGTTAGTTAAAATTATATTCTCCAGTAGGTACATTATTGAAAATCTACTACAGTCAGTCAGATCGGATCAATTTCTGACATCACCCTGTATAATTTATAGTCAAACTAAACAACAGGAATTATAAATTATGGTATAGTCTCTAATAAAAAAATAGCAGATTCCTAAAATATGACATACTTATATTTTCTCCTCCTACTTTTAATAAACACGTTTTTAGCAAAAAAAAATGAATAAAACGGCTGTTATATCCTAAACCACGAGAGATAGCTATAAGACATCTTACAGAAAGTCACTCTTATTTTTTGTGAGGAATCCATATCCGAAATAATATACAGGGTCTCCCATTTAATTTTTCAAAGTTGATGCCTGACCATGGAAAACTGAGTACCCTGTATACGTGAACGGTATATAATATAAAAGTTCCCTTAAAAACAATAATACTTTGTATTTAACTTTTTTTCCTAAATCGAATATCATTTGAGATAAGGGGATAGAGGATCTTATGTGGGACACCCTGTACATAATTGTGATAAATATTAGTGTAAATAAAATACTGACGTAAGCCGTAATAAAATTATTAATTAAAAGTATAAGGAATTAAAAGAAAGTATTGTGGGCAAATATTTAATAAGGAAAAAGTTAGTAAAAGATCCTGCATAATGAACTAATGTATAATATCTTGGGCGGACTAATACTCGGTGTATTTCATGCACATTATTAATAGTAAAAAGTTCTTTTAATATCATATTTCAACCAGCATAACTCTTATAATGATAAAAACCACATTACTTAATTTTGTTAAAAGGTATTTTTAAGTTTCTACCCATTTTTGGAGCATTGAGTCCAAAATACATTATGCCATTGTGTGTATATTGCTTATAATATAACGTCTGTAATAAAACTCCTAAATTTAGATAGAATAGAGCATGTTCTTTCAAATTAAATTTGTCTTCAATATATTTTGGTCCTTAAATAGTGCAGCTCTTTCAAAATCTTTTATTTTTGTATATTGAAAATCCACAGGGGACAGCGTTTTTGAAAATTTGTCTATATCCAAAAATTTTGATACAAAAATTAGAAACCTAAAATATTGTTGATATGATGTAACTTCTTAATTCAAAATAGACACATTTTTATGGTAAAATATTGTTTGTTATTATGATTTTATACTAATAACATGGCAACATAATAAAACACATGGCCACCAAAAAGTTAACCAATTAAAATTGACCTAGAAATACATAGAAAATTAATATTTCCTGAAAAAAATACTAAATGAATTATAGAAAAAAAATTTTTACACGGTGTGGCTAATAATGAACAGCTCATTTTTTATAAGAGAAATAATGAAATTCTTTCTCATTTGGCAAGAATTTTCTGGATTGTTAAAACCTTTGATTGAGGATAATATTTAAACATTTTTTAATGAGATAGCCCGCAAAGTACCTTAAAAGATTTGTTTCCAATTCTTTGGAAAATCAGCCTGAAATTTAGGTGTATCTCACACCTTGTGGCGATGAAACTGATGCCGAAACAGGAATATCATCATTTTTTAGTAGATCTGATAATTTTAATAGAACGTTATCCGCATCAGTTTCGCAATTTCCATTGCTAGAATTGAAAATTCTGACACAAAATAATTTTATTTAAATGTGCTTTTGAATTGTATTGCCATAGGATTTTTGCAGTTTGCATTTTGTTGCCTAACGGACTCAAAAAAATTCTCCAAGCAATCTCAAACGTAAAACAAAAATGAAAACTGCACTCCGTTTTACTTCAAACGTACTGTTATGCGCTGGCAAAAATATTTATTAAACATTATTATTTATTAAAAAACGACTGTCTTGAACAACGGCTGACTAACAACTACTTTCTTTACAACAACTTCTATCTTAGCTAAAATTATGTTTCACCCCAAAAAGGCGGAGCCGAAGGAGCTAGTTTGCTCTTATTTGGAATTCGCCAGTCTTATAAAAATATCAATATAACAATTTGTCTAGGCAGATAATAAAATTAAATGTTGCTCCTTATGGCACAAATCATAGCAAATGCTTTGTAAAATGTAAATTTCATAACAATCCAGGCAAAAAAAGGCGGAGTAGAAGAAGCTAGTTTACCCTTATTTTTAATTCGCCAGTCTTATAAAAATGACAATATAACAATTTGTCTAGACAGATAATAAAATTAAATGCTGTTCCTAATGGTACAAATAATAGCAAAAGCTTTGTAAAATGTAAATTTAATAATAGTCTGGGCGAAACTTCTAATATACATGTATAGGTAGTTTTTATTGTATTATCCAGACAAGAAGCAGTTAAGTAGGTTATTAATCGTTGAAATATTTAGGCCGTATTGTTAGGATAATATAAT
This sequence comes from Philopedon plagiatum, assembly GCA_963971165.1. Taxonomy (NCBI): domain Eukaryota; kingdom Metazoa; phylum Arthropoda; class Insecta; order Coleoptera; family Curculionidae; genus Philopedon; species Philopedon plagiatum. Next base: position 33,270,277 of record OZ020190.1, on the reverse strand, counting down.
TTAAATATTGTTCGTTATTTCGATGTTTTATGATAATTTAATAAAGTAAACAATAAAATATTATTTTTGAATTTTAAAATAATTAAATGTTTGAAACTAGACAATTGTATAAAATACATAAAGATAATGTAATCAGATATTGAATACATACGTATATATGATCATATGTGTATTTAAAACAGTACCTAACACTCCGAAGATTGCTATCGCACTGACCCTTTCAGGCTACATTTTAGGGTATCGATGATTTGGAGGCCACCGGTCGTCGCGCTTGACAATAGGAAGAGTTATCCTTCTGGTTATTTATTTATTCTTGTGGTTATAGTTTGCATGAGTCACATGGCGCACAACTCGTACAGTGCGGGGTTGCCAAATATCAATGTTAGAATAAGCGGATATTTATGATGAGACCTAATTAAGTAAAAACAACTATGTTGTTAAATTAAATTTTGCCTATTTTTGCAATGCTGCTATTGAGTATCCATTTAGTACACCCCGCCCCTTGCAACGACTGTTAGATAATTTTGGCGTCAAGACAGGTGTAAATAAAGGTATCTGTTCTTACATAATCTAAGGTTAATACGTTACTCTTTAGAAAATAAAAAAAATATCCTCGTTGCAAGTTATTAAAATTGGCGAAAGTCGCTATCATCAAATAACAATTTTAGGAGTCCTACACCACTACAACTCAAGAAGGCGACCTGGCGACAGGTGTAAAATCGGTAAAATTCGAAAAAGTTACCGTACGAAAAACTACTCGACACATTACCTCGTCCACAAGTTCACATTCCATTAAAAAAGTCACTTCCACTAGTAGCAGAACACCTTCAGAAGAACATATTGACGACTCAGACTATCTCACTCAGTCCAATGGTAATTTAGCCTCAACCTCAAAAACCTCAAGCCAGTCATCTCTGACGGGACGATTTCCTTCTGAAGAAAGTTTGGGAAGACCTCCTTCAAGGGAGAGACACCGGGATGAATGGGATAGCAATAGCAATAGTAGTAGTTCAGAGTGGTATAGTGAATATAGGACTCAAAGTTTCCAAAGCGGTTCGAATCGTCTGGACTATGTGAGGAGCAAGTCTCAGTATGAGGCGCATATCGATAACATACGAGGTATGGATCTAAAAGTTATTGTATATAATCTTATTTTAAGGGAAAAATTATTAGGTCTGATGTTGAGTTTGATTGGGTCTTCTTTTTAGAGCTTTTTTTCACTTTAAATTGTACAATAGCAATTGGTATTTTATCTTTACAGTACTGCTTTGATACATCCATAGATGTACTAAAATTTAGAGCTAACATATCTTACGACAGAATTTTGAAACTACAACAAATAATTGCAGTTGTGTCTGCTATTAATTTTAAAAGATAAAGGGCTCAGTAAAATAAAAAAAACAAGTTAATGGTCAGGTAGGTAATTATTGTTTTGAACTGATAGTTTTTCAACATTTTTCAATACTGCTGATAAAATGGTGTAGAAAATTTGTTACAACTTTAAAGAGCAGACCTATAATACAGCGATTGCCGAACATATGAAGTGAACAGGTGCAAACCACGCGTGCTGCTGCACTTTACGCACCTGATCCCAATGTTTTTAATTTATCACCTCCTGGAAAACGATATTTGGCCTACCATTATCTATGCGTCGATCACGCAGTTTTATTGCTCCATCTGTATTGCGGTTTAACTTTAGCTTAGGAGCAAAGTTATTTTAATTTTTTAAATACGGGCTATACAGTATGTCCGCGGATGGGGTTGCACTCGAATGTTTCTTCCAGATTTTGAATCTATAATATTTCTAGGTTATTTTCTCGAAGAAATTAAAATGATTGGCGGAGCGCCTTTTGAAAAATGAGCTTTAAATATATATATATATATATATATATATATATATATATATATATATATATATATATATATATATATATATATATATATATATATATATATATATATATATATATATATATCTATATGACGATGACGACCGTCACCGATTGCGGATTTTGAATAATGCTGGCCCGTGATTTTGTAAACATCATATACAGGGTGTCAGAAAAGTCTTATCTTTGCTCCTAATAAAGATAGAGACACCACATCTTATTGGTTAATTTATGCACTTTTTTATGTAATTTATCTTTTTCAAACCCCTTGAGGGATGACGCTAGGGAGTTGAGGTCAAAAATTTTAAATGCAACCCTATGCCGTGTGGTACCTCATTTTAAAGGTCTTCAAAAAAGAAACATTATACCGCAAACCAGAGGTCCGTATCTTAGATCGCTTTTATCTGGTAAGCCTATAAAAAATAAGTCGTGAAAAAAAATTAAAAATTTGAGCACATTCTTATTACTTTAAAAGTTGTTCAAAATGACCACCACAAACTTCTTGCCAAGAAGTTCATGGTGGCCATTTTAAACAGCTTTTAAAGTAATAAGAGAAATAAAGATAGTATTTAGATTTTTAATTTTAAAAGGCTTGCCACTTAAAAACGATCTAAGATACGGACCTCGAGTTTGCGGTAAAATGTTTCTTTTTTGAAGACTTTTAAAATGGGGTACCACACGGCATAGGGTTGCATTTAAAATTTTTGACCTCAACTCCCTAGCGTCGCCCCGCAAGGGGATTGAAAAAGTTAAATTACATAAAAAAGATTAATTAACCAATAAGGTACACCTAAAATTTGGCGTCTCTATTTTTACTAATAGCAGAGATATTTGCCACTAAGACTTTTCGGACACCCTGTATGTAATGTTTACAAAATCACGGGGTCAGCATTATTCAGAATACGCAGTCGGTCGTACGGAAATCACCGTCATATATATTATATATAATCATCCTTTTTATTCAATTAGTATTGAAAAATTATCAATTTTGAAAACAAAATATATTAAAAGCTCCTTTTCTCAAAAGGCGCTCCGCCGATCATTTTAATTTCTTCGAGAAAATAACCTAGAAATATTATAGATTCAAAATCTGAAAGTATCTTTCGAGTGCAAGAAACTTTGATTTAACGTTACGTAAAGCTCACCGTGCCAAATTTTGCAAAATATGTAAAAATGTCACTATTAACAAAAGTTTTTGCTTGTAAAATAAATAAGATTCACGTTATGAAAAATTTAATTTTTTATACAGGGAGTACGAAAACGTTATTTTTTATAGGAGTAAACATACCCGTCCAGATTCACTAAGAAAGTTTAAGATTTAGTACTGGTTTAAATTAAGATCTTATAGTTGATCAGTTATGTTTTGACAGGTTTTTGTCCTGTCCTTGTCATTAAAAACTTATGAATTATTGTGATATTTCAGCGATTTACTTAGTTTGCAAATTATTTTCATCCTGGAACGAGTTGCTGTAATGAATTTAGTTCTATTATTGTTGAAAGTACGTACCAAAATTGCCCTTTTCCTGATAAATTTGCGAAAAAGCTCAGAAAAAAGTTCATAGAATAAAACTTAGTTGTCTTACTCTTACACTTGTCAGTTTAAAACTCTTGATTGTCAAATTAGACCGGACTAGCATTGGAGAATCTGGCTGACCTTGTTTATCGTTTTCTACCAAAAGAACAAATATAAAATATGTTTTAAATTAAACCATATGCCGAAGTACAAGTTTTTAATAAAAAATTTAAATATTAATAGTAGCGAATTTTATCACATTTTTTTTTAAAGTCCCAACTATTCTCTCTTACACCTTGAACCATAATACTATAGTTTCTTCATATTAAACAATAATGGCATCAGATGGACATGTTTGTGATTGTCTTTATTAAATTAAGCAATTATTTAATTCAAAATGCGTACTTCTTATTCAAGTGCAATTTTTAAAAGATACGAACATTTAATTAAATTTAAAAGGAGATAATATAAACTAGGCAATACAATAAAGTTAGCAAAATTCTAAAACTCCTATATTCAACGCATTTTTCTAATTGCTTCCTTAGATATCTGACTGTTGTTGAGAGCGGCTAAATGTATACTGCCAAGAAGCTCATGGTGGTCATTTTGAACAACTTTCAAAGTAATAAGAGAAATAAAGGTTTTCACCCCTCAAGGTTAAAAGTTAAATTACATAGAAAGTAGATTTATTAACCAATAAGATACACCTAAAATTTGGTGTCTCTATCTTTACTAATAGCAAATATATATATTTGCCCAGGTTGGGTTTGCTTTTAGGACACCCTGTATAATGTACCCTGTATTAATAAATAAATTTAGGAATGCGTTAGCCATTGCAAGAAGACTGTCTATAAGAGGAGCGACCAGCTCCCTTCACCCAACATTTTTTTTCCTTTAATAATGTTGGCGCTTAATTACAAATGTATAACCTAATTACCATTATTACAATTTTTAATTGATGCAATCTTATAAATAAAAACAAATTGATGGCAGTTTGATAGATGATTTTAAAACTACATAGTGATATTAGAGTAAACGTTAATAAATAAAATCAGGCGAAAATGTTATGTCTTCATTAATGATTTGGATTAAAAAACAACCGACAAGTACAAGTATAGTATAAACCACTTATAAAGATAAAGTAGTTGTTTCATCCAATTATTGTTAGTGCAAATATCCCAATTAGTATGTATAGTGATAAGATAGTTTCTTCAATAACTCACTCGACTGATTTGCTGGCTGGAATAATTACACAGGACCACAAATGGGAACCGAAAAAAGTCCTTTGGCGAGATTGATATCCTATATGTATTTTGGTGCGCTGATTACGAATCCGAGGTCCATATAACCCCAGCACGTCACGTTCAAGGTCATGTGAAGGTCAAATGCATATATTACGGAAAAACAGAAAATCTGACCACGAATTCGGAAAGAGCGGGAAATTTTACGTCCAAATATGTAGTTTTTATTTTTTCTAACATGACCCTCCAAGGTCATCTGGGGGTGAAATGACTCACCGGTAGACCAAATTCTTATTTCCCATATAGGTACATCATCACAACTACAGACTTTTAGGTACAACTTAGTCAGGTATCTTTAGGTTTTTTGACGCGCTGATTACGAATCCGAGGTCCATATAATCCCAGCACGTCACTTTCAAGGTGATGATGTATATGGGAAATAAGAATTTGGTCTATCGGTGAGTTATTTTTGGAGGGTCATGTTGGAAAAACTAAAAACTACATATTTGGACGTAAAATTTCCCGCTTTTTCCGAATCCGTGGTTAGATTTTCTGTTTTTCTGTAATATATGCATTTGACCTTCAAATGACCGTGAACGTGACGTGCTGGGGTTATATGGACCTCGGATTCGTAATCAGCGCACCAAAATACATATAGGATATCAATCTCGCCAAAGGACTTTTTCGGTTTCCATTTGTGGTCCTGTGTTATCCGTCACCCGGAGCAAACAGGAAGACCCAGCCACGATAGCGACGTGTGGACACGGTTGAATCCATAGCAGTATAAAAAACTATTTGATCTGATGTATTTAGGAAGTTGGCGCTCGTTCTTAAATCAGCATAGCCTTGGTTATAAGGATTACAATTTGTTACGAAATATTTGATATTGTTAACTTATGCTAGAAAATTTGGCATGGAGATCAGCCAAGACTAGAGAATTTAAATTCAAAAAATACAACACCAGGCGCGGCCCGTCCATAAGGTCATTTGGTCAATGACCCACCTAAAATTTTCAGTGATCTACCTAATAATTTATTTTTTAATTTTTTAAAACCAAAAAAGAATCTTTTGTTTCAAAGTTCCATGCTAAAACTCCCCAAGAATGAATACAGTCAAGCCAGCCATCGTCAAAGGATATCCAAGCTTGTTCCGGGCTGGGTCATATTGTAAATTGATCTTATAGGTTTATTTGGACGATATAAATTCATTAAAAGCAAGAGAGAAACAGACATACGCGCTTTAGGAAGTTAAAAAGAGACACAATTGGTCGACGGCCCACCAATAATATCTGGCCACTCCCACTATGGAAATACTCTCAAACCGCCCCCTAAAATATATTATTTCAAAACATTTGGTTCGGAAAAAGAAAAACTAAGTAGGTACCTAATATGCGCATTGTAGTAACAATTTTAATTAGTGGTTAAACATAAAAAATTATAAATACGATTTCTGTCAGGCCAGCGCTAGCCATCGAATTTAACGGTATCGGACCGATTTTCTTACATAGCTAGCGTAGCTCAAGGGATATAACCGCAGCGAGGTAATCCGACGCTCGCGGGTTCGCACCTGTGTTGGGGCAAGAACTTTTTTTTTAATTTTTTGTTATTTAAAAAATTAGATCGGCTCTAAAAGGTGTATTGGCAACAAGTTCTTCCTCGATAAAATATTTTTAAAATTGTTGGCAATCTCATATTTACTACAGCTTACATCCTGCACGTGCGTAGACAAATATCGTATTACTATGTCTAGTCGCCAGCATTGTATGTAGGTATTAAAGAAAACGGAGTTTCGGCAGCGTTCCTAATTTTATTTTACGAATAGTCATAGGTACTTTTAGCTCAGAATTTTTTTCTATTTATATTCTGGGCTTTTAGTACAAGGCGCGACACCTATTGAGGAGAAGCTAAACTTATCACAACGAAAACCGCTAAAATCTACTAACTTAGAGTATTAAAACACATAGAAAAAAGCCATAAACAGAAGAGTGATACTGAAAGTCATAAACATCAAGAGTAGTAATGTTCAATATTCTGCAGTACCTATTCTATGATTTTGGCGGTGTTTATTTGTAGGTAAATAATTTCTTGGCAAAACTAGGCACATTATTAGAAAACCTCCCTTAATTAAAAAAGTGTATTTTGCTTGTTGCGTTGATATCACTACTTGCCCATAAAATTTTGACCCACCTGTAAAAAAACTCACGGGCCGCGCCTGTACAACACAAAGAAAGTTGAAGATAAATGTCAGCTATATTTGGTAAAATATTTGGTACAAGCAAATTACACTTCGATAAGTAACTCCAGTGCAATTGATGTACTTAGAACAAAATGTTTTGACTCATCTTTTAGACACTAAAACCAGCGTTGAACTATTTGGCACTCGTTTTGCCCAGACTTTAAGGCAGGCCACTTATGTTTAATTTAGACAGACACATTTTTATTAATCAGGTCTTACTAATTTGACAATAAGACTTAATCATTTGTCATAATAACAAGCAGATATAAATGAGAAATAACATGAATATTTTTATCTACGACGGTAACTCATAAAACAATGAATGCGCCATTTTTACTTTGATGTGTCTTGCAAAGCCTGTTTACCTGTGGAATGATTTCGCAGGGCATAAAATATTGGTTTTTCAATAATACTTCCATTAATCTTCGAGATATCTTTGATTTTTAAAAGTTCACTTCAAAAATTGTCAAAACATTATGGGCCCGGGGAAAGCAATTAAAATTTCCAATGTTTTTTTACTACATTTTAAAAACAGCGTATGCATTTTGTACACAATAATAAAGAATTCAAAGCATCATGACCTAATATAAGCCGATTTTCAGATTGTTGTTTCAGTACGGAAATATTTTATTAGCGATATAACAGACCTCCGCAGACGCGGAAGTTCTGCATTGTTTTGGACTTCTGTCCGCTTCTGGTCCTGCATTTTTACTACGAAATTGTAACAAAATTTTTTAAATTTTAGCTCGCAGTGTTAGCAGTGAGCAATAATGTAGAGGAGCAACGTTAATAGGATAATGACAGACGAAATAAACTAATCTTTTTGATATAAAAGTACATATAATTTGCCTCTAATACGTTTTGACGATTCTATCTCTATCTGTCTCAGATCTGCTTAGCAATAAAGATTATGTGAGTTTCTTGTAAAAATCAATAAATTCTTTTTTATAAGTTACTTCAACATCCGTTTCCGCAACTGTTATAGTTTTACGTTTTAATATCCGTTTCCGTTTTTGTTTTCGTTACAATACTTTTTTAATTTAATAATTTATTTTATTTACTTATTTGTCTTTACACTTAAAAGAAACGTCTTTTTTGGCTGGTATTGTTAAAATGCCTGATTAGGGTTTTTTTTTCGAAAAATAGGAGTTTAATGGATAATGTTGACTTTAATTTGAACTACGTCGGCGCATATATTAAGTATTAAGCCTAAGATAATGGTGTTAATTTTTTTTCTCTATATACAACCTAAATATAACATTAATTAGTTACGTGATATCACTGTCACGCTTTTATGATTTTATTGTCATATCAAAACCTACATGATGATAACTTACGCTTCGTAGGTTAATAGCATTCATATTTTTTATAAATAAATGTGATTTAAACAGCATTTAAAAATATTAGTTCACAATGGCGTCAGAGAGATTAATACTACATTCTAGTATCCGTAATAAAAGTTTTATTTGCAAGAATTTGTAATAATAACAATAAGCCGCATATTGTAAATAAAGGATAATTGTAATAGAAAACAAAGGTTATCTTAAAGCATATTAAGTGGTAGATACCATTAACAAAACTGCAATATGTACTTATAAAAAATATTTTCCTTTTCAATCTGAAGCTGATAGTGTCATATACACTATATTTTTTGTGTTTTGATTACTTATGATAATCCCCACATATTATTATGTATGCTCTGTTTTAAATTAATTTATAACTATCGCTTCTGGTTCAACCGTGTGATATATTAAACGGAGCACCCTATATATTTTTATCATTTGAATTTTACGGGATCTTCTAAGAATGAAACATCGCATCCTATCCCTATGTTTGATAGTTTTTGAGAAAATGGCGATTGAAAATGAGACATCGGCTACAAATTATGCTGTTTAGTTATACAACAAATGATTGCAGAGACAATCTAATGTTATTTGTTAACCTTACTTAATTCTTACTATCTTCTAATGTCATAACAATTCCACTTCCGTTTTAACCAAAAGTGCTTGAAGAGCTGACTTTCAAACTAAAATTACTTCAAAAGCTTTAATGGAACGCCATATACTGAATCACAAATTGAAGTTCTACATACATTCTGAACTTTGTCTACTGTCATAATATGTTCAGATCTGTTAGTTTTTATGATATCGACCAGTAAGCTTTTAGCTAAAGTACATAAATTAAATTACTTTAATCAAGGTGGCCAATTTTCTTTTTTTTTTTTGACATGATTATGTATTAGCACAGATCCAGTGCGTAGCTATATGGATCTGTGGTATTAACTATTTAATCATTTGTTTTTATTTGGCTCATTTTTTCGCCTGTGAGTTTTAAAATCCAGCTAAACATTTATGGGTCGAGATCTTAAAAACTAATAGGTTTGAACATAATATTATGACGGTGCCGACTAAAAATATTCAGAAATGTATATATTATGTTTAAGTTATTTAAGATCCCATATAGGACGTTTTACTTAAAATTTTAGATTAATTTTAGTTTAAAAGTCAGTTTTCGTAACACTTCCTATTAAACCGAAAATGGCATTGTTATACATTAGAAAAGAGTTACCGTTGACTTCAACAAAAAACATTAGATTTTCTCTAAAATCATTTGTTAATTTTGTTGTAACTTACTACATTCATATAATTAAGCATTCTCTCGAAAAGTACCAAAGATGTGATGTCTTAGGACGTGATAAGTCTTTTTTACCTAGAATTCGTCGTAAAATCCAAATTTAAAAATTATATAGGGTGTTCCGTTTAAAATCCCATAGTTGATACCACTTCCGGTCAGTGTTGAATTCAGGCATGTTTCTCGGGGAGGGGGTTATGATTTCAGGGGCGGGGGGGATTCAGGAACCAGTGTATACGTGAAATTGCATAATTTGATTGTCTTTATACTGGCAGCTCACCCGATTTAGTGCTATAAGAAAAGGAAACTAAACAACTCATTTATAATATGAGAAACTATTAAAATATTTAAAACATTATCATTATACAAATATCAAAAGTTATATTATTTATAACCTGACAATGAAACTTATTTTGACCTACATCATTATTAATATGTTGCAAAAATTGAACAATTTAGTCATGCAGTTAAATGCAACCTGTTTTATGTATTGAGACTGAACACAGAGCTTTATTTTTTCAAATAAAGACTGTCATACATATGACCATTTACATTTTAAAACATTCAGAATATGTCCAGATGGGTCATCGTTTAGGGTGGCACTGTAGAGGGGCGGCAAATACATTCTAAATATTACTCTATGTTCTTTTATCGGTATCCCCACAAAAGAAATTATATTGTTGGTGGTACCACCAATAATATTTTATAATTTTTCCTGGATAAATTTATTAAGACATTATGTCACAGCCATTATGAGAAAAGACAGACAGCAGTAGGTGACAAATTTGTTAAAATAAATTACGGATATAATGTTGTTCATATATAGTGACCGGCAAAAAGTTGGCCACATATGGAAAACTTTTTTATTATTGATTTCTCAGAAAATTTTATTCATGACGAAAGTTGGTGCATTAAGAAAAATTAATTTTAACAACTTCAAATTTTAGGTGGAGTATACAGGGTGCTCAAAAAATACAAAAATCTTAGTTTATAAAAAGAAAAACCTGGGAATTTCAAAAAATTTTCTACACAGAAAGTGAAGCTCCTATCAAGAGAAGAACAAAAGTCAAATAACATTTTTTCCAAGAGAGAACCGCTGTGGAGAAAATTGAGGACGAAACTTACAAAAAATCCCCTTTTTTACAAAATTTAGCCTGAAATTCCCCTGCAACGACACATTTTTGGTGAAAGTGTTATTTGACTTTTGTCCTTCTCTTGACAGGAGCTTTACTTTCTGTGTAGAAAATTTTTTGAAATTCACAGATTTTTCTTTCTCTAAACTAAGATTTTTGTATTTTTTGAGCAGCCTGTATACTCCACCTAAAATTTGAAGTTGTTAAAATTAATTTTTCTTAATGCACCAACTTTCATCATGAATAAAATTTTCTGAGAAATCAATAATAAAAAAGTTTTCCATATGTGGTCAACTTTTTGCCGGACACTGTATGTAAGATCAAAAAAAACAACGCAACTAATAGGCCCTGGTCGGCGACTGCCTGAAAGCGGGCAACCTGCATTTTTGTCTTTCGTCACAATATTTTAAATTATTGTTAGAACCCGATCATGTTTTCAAAAAGTTATTTTTTAAGAATTTGTTTACTTGAATTTGAATTATTATGCATCTTAAAAACAAAATTAAAAAAATTATTCACCAGTCTGGAAATTATTCCGTGATTCCCAGTGGGCCCTAAAGATTGTATGGATTTTTAATAAACTGCTCGTCAAAAGTTAGGGATATCGTCAGTAAGTTTTTAAAACAAAAATTTTCATACCTAAATGTGAAAAAATGTTTATTCTAAAATAAATTAACATCTGTACACTCTTTTTGTGTCAAGAATCTCCCAACTTAAAATAACTTTCGTAAAGAAATGGATAAATTAAGTGACAAAATTCCTTGTAACATCTTAATCATTTTAAAAACCAAACAATACAATTTTTACTAAGTACTGTCCCCCGCGAGCTTTAATAACTGCTTAGCAACATATCTGCATACTTTCCACTAAATTGTTAAGCACATCTTGCCCGATTTGCATCCAAAGTTGAGACAGTGGATCCCTTTACTGCTGAAGAGTTTCAGGGCGTGGTTCTTATACTATTAATGCTCTTTGAAGTTAATTTGAAGCATGCTCAATACAATTGAGATCGGGAGACCTCGGGGGTAATGGAAAATGAAGAATACCTTGATTTTCCCGAGCTTCACCTACCCTAGCAGACCGGAGCCGCGGTGCGGAGTTGCAGTATCGTCAAGAAAAAGGAAATCTTGACCGATAGCGGCGTGAAAATATGAACTTGCATTGTTGATGACTTCCTGTCTATATATGTATCTCACTGGTCATATTCCTATCCAAAACTAATAAGTCTGCGCTTCCATTAAAAGAAAGTCCTCCCCACACAGTAGTACTCCCTCGAAATGGATGAATTTCCTGGACAGGTCGTTGATTTTTAGGCACTAATGGATTAGTCCAAATGTCCAAACACGTACGCGTCGGCTATCAGAATATCTTTCAAAACGATACTCGGGTACAGATTTCCATTCTTCCTGTCAGTTTCGATGTTCTAGAGCCCAATCCAATCTTTCGCGTTTGTGCTCTGCTGTGAGTGGAACCATTCTTAAAATATGCATTAACCTTAAATTGACCTCAGGAAGTCTCCGACGTAGAGTTGCTACTGAAATCGTAGTTCCTGTCGCATTAAAACCCTTCGATTCAGCATTCTACAGGTATATCGAGTGGCGCTTTTCGACCGGACAGAGTAATGTAACGGTCCTGGGAGGGCGTAGTAACTCTCGGCCTTCCAGTTCTTAGCCGTTCCGCAACAATTCCAGTTTCGTTGTAACGATTAATTAACCGAGATACCACATTTTGCATACATTAAAATGTTCACCTGCATCCACCTGTCTAGCCTCGACCTAAATCATAACAATGGCCACATTGGCCTCTGCAGCACTTAACATCCTTTTTTGCATCGCACATTGATCGATTGGGATAATCTAGCTGGACAAAAATGTAAATTGTGATAATAGTAAAAAAGGATACAGGTAGTTTTAAATCCTTAACTTTTGACGGGCAGTTTATATGGAGTAAAGGTAGATAATAAAGTTATATATATATATATATATATATATATATATATATATATATATATATATATATATATATATATATATATATAGTAGAAAAATGGAAGATTTCTTGGCCTATAGGTAATATAATAAATGTAAATGCGAAGATTTACTTCTTCGCTAGTGCAGCGAAAAGGCCGTGAATGAAAAATAAAAATAATATAAAAATAAATACTATTGTTGTACAATGGTGCATTTGTACCGTCGACGTCGAGAACATCGACATTCGACATACTTTCGAGTATTATTGTGTTAGCAGCCAAACATTTTTGGAGCAACACTGGGTGAACTAGTTGGCGCGAGCCACTACATCTTACCCATCCTTTCCGAACATTTTGGATATAAGGACTCTCTTTGATTCTGGTCAAATCGTGGTCTGTTCTTCAGCCACCCTGGGTGTAAGCCTGCCCGCTGATGGGTAAGGGCCCAGAAATCGATAGCAGGAGGTCACCCAGACCAGAATCAAAGATAGTCCTCATTATTTTTATTTTTCATTCACGGCCTTTTCGCTGCACTAGCGAAGAAGTAAATCTTCGCATTTACATTTATTATATATATATATATATATATATATATATATATATATATATATATATATATATATATATATACTTTGTACGAAAAAAAAACTTTAAATCAATAAAAGGATATTCGCAAATAGATAAATTATGAAAAAGTATACAGTATTTTTTTGTTTATGGATTTACATGGTTAATTCTTGACACTAGTTTTTCTATTGTAAATTTTCAAGACAAATTTTTATACATTTTTAGTTTGCAAAAAGGTTACAAAATTCTGACTGTTCAATGTGTAGGAAAACTAAGGAGAAATATTAATCCATATCAACTTTCTATTAATTCTTTTAATGGAAGTCGCGTGCAGTATTTCTGACCAACAAGGTATTTTTTTTTACTTTTCGTTTTATTTAAAATATACCATCATGTACTTTTTAGGAAACATTAGAATATGCAAATGACATTTTAAAATGGGTACTGGGGACCTTTTTTACTTCAATACCAAAGTTCGACTTTTATGTTTAAGTAAAATTGTTCGGACTGAGGCTTTGTTTCTTGACCACTTGTTAATTTGCTAGCAAGATAAATGACAGTGATATTATTAGTAATATAATTAGAAAAAAGAAGGTATACCTACATCTTGATAACACATTATCCATTGGTAACACATCCAGGCTGTCAAAAAACGGGCCTAAACCTAAAGACATAAACATTACTAACATTCTAAATGTATTTGCAGGAAATGGTAAGTACAGAATCGAAGTAGGCGTTGTTAACCTTACATATAATTCTTATTTTGCGCCCTTAATTTTATTGTCCTAGAAAGAATACAGCAATTTTTATTTTCTCCCAGTATCTTTCAAAAGGAATGTCTTAGATACAATTTTATTTTCTAACTTGTAACGATTCGTGCTTGGAAGGACAAGAAGTTCGGAAGATATTGATTTTCTGATTGTAATGTATGGGTATCTTTTTGAAACAAAAATGATGGATTATAAATAAACTCATTTATATCATTTAGTCATGCAATTTCCAATTCCGTGCCTACGCATACCAAAGCATGAATAAATACTAGAACCGTAAGGTTTTGTTTAAAATAATAGAGACGTACTGTTGTGGGTTTTATTTAAATGTGTTACATAATAAATCACTTATACAAGTTTACCATTTTTTTAGGAGTTGTTTCAAAATATTAATATGTTGTTAACTTTTGAGTAATAGTAGCCATCACACATACTGGTTAGTTTTTCTTGGAAAATTTTCTATTTAGAAAGAATCTGCATCGAATCATATTGTTTTTGCTTCGTTTTATCGGTACGTGTACTTCGTTCCTTTCCAGGCCAGTGCACAGACCAAGAAACTTTCCCTTACCAAGTATCTCTAATTTCTCTTCGTGTAAGTTAATATACACTGCGCGTCTTTTGGAGTGGATAATTACATTTCTCTTACATTGATCCCGGTCTTTGCACGAATTCTGGAAGCCGAGAATGTGTTTTTTCTTCCGGCAGTGGTAATCAGAAAACGGTCCTGTCACCTACTGGTAGCTCTTTGTCGACCTCCGCCATGTCGTATTTCGGTACTACCTGTTTCCTGAAAACGATTTCAAGCCCGACTAATCACACTTTGTGACATATTGTACATTTCGGCCACTTGTTCTTGCGTACGATTCCCATATTGTAAAAGCGCCACTCTAGCAGAAAAATCATTAGATAGTCTTCTTTGAGGCATTATATTATGCGTGTTTTAGTTAATACGATCAACTGCATGAAATGGTCTAAAATACTGAATCCCACAAACAAACGTTCTTTTAAAGATTTCTGATACCATTGTAAACCAAAACGAATTTTTGCGTTTACTGGTAGATAAACATGAACTATACATGATACATATAACCTTGAAGAAGTGTAAATAGTAACTTTGAAAAAAAAAATTAAAGCAATTTAAGATAATTTTGAGAATTTGCAATATCCACTGCAAAAGACGCGCAGTGTATTTTGACTTATATTATCAATGGCCAAGCCCTACAGAACAAAGAAACGTTCGATCTTGTTGCCATCGCTTTCGAACATGATCTCAGCTGTCACAAACACAATACTTCAATAGCCACATAAGCAGGTTTCTAAAAAAATAAGCCATTCAATTTCAAAAGTGTGAGGTGGTTTTCCAGAGGGAAGAAAATATTGTAATTGAGAAAAATACCTTCACAGATTTTTGTCTGATGTTACCTTTTAGGATCCTCTAATTACGAAAAACATGGTTTTGCACTTACATTTTTCTGCGTATCTGTGTACGCAAGAACTTAAAAATTCCAAAACCTATATTATTTTTAATATTTGCGTATTTCTTACCAATCTCATCATTTACACACAATTGAAAACGATCTTTTTATTAGTTAAAATGATCATTTTAAAATTGTTGTCATTACAGTTAAAGTAAATAATGTATATGAAACGACAAGAAGAACGTCTGTATTATAATGAATAATATAATAAAAACTGTGTAGACATCCTTCAAGACTTTATGAATAACAAAAGAAACACCTTGGACTATTTAGGTCAAGTTCATGAACAATGATGAAGAATAAGAATAAATGCCTAATAAAAATAAATTACAGCAGCGGCTCGTAGATTAGAAATCCGTGATTAATGGAGAATTATTCATTAATGATTGTGTCATCTAGTCATATGTTTTTTATAGTCGACTTGGAACAGTGCACCGACTATATGGAGAGTGCGATCATAGTGATTGCAATTAATAGTTTTGGAAAATTAATAACTGAAAATGCATTTTTGTACTTAAAAAAGGGTGTAAAAAAACATACAAAAAATGGTGAAGTGTGTCCAGCTAGCGTGATAAATGTTTCATAATACAACTTTTTATTATGTTTTTCTACTGTGTGCATCATTATACAACAAACCCTTGATTTTTGTCAGATTTGTTCTACTCAGATTTTACAAAGTGTAGGAAAGGGACTACAGTTTTTATAACTTGGTCTCAAATGTTACTATAATATACATACCTATATATATATATATATATATATATATATATATATATATATATATATATATATATATATATATATATATATAAAAAGGGGGAAAAATTTTTGGCTAATCGGACAAAACCAGTAAGTTGCGTTCTTGCAAAAAAAAATTTCCCCCTTTTTATATATGACGGACGCTAAATCCTTTTTTTTATATATATATATTAGGGTGTCCGTTATTTCCCGACTTTAAAATTATTCAAAGCTCGGTAGTTATTTCGGTTCTAGGACCCCAAAAACGAGGTTTCCCCAAGTTTCAGCCCGATCCGTTGCAAATAGCCGTGCCACCGCACACTTCATTTTTCCCATGTTATTTAAATGGGGAAGGGCATTTTTCTTGGTATTTTTGGGATTACAAAATACTAATTCAGACAATCCGTTTACTAACTGTTGAATACCATTCTACAATAATATATTTACATGTAGGAATAGTTATTTAGCTTATTCGTAAAAAAATATATACAGTGTCCTGCAAAAAGTTGGCCACATATGGAAAACTTTTTTATTATTGATTTCTCAGAAAATTTTATTCATGATGAAAGTTGGTGCATTAAGAAAAATTAATTTTAACAACTTCAAATTTTCGGTGGAGTATACAGGGTGCTCAAAAAATACAAAAATCTTAGTTTAGAAAAAGAAAAATCTGGGAATTTCAAAAAATTTTCTACACAGAAAGTAAAGCTCCTATCAAGAGAAGAACAAAAGTCAAATAAAATTTTTCCAAGAGAGAACCGCTGTGGAGAGAATTGAGGACGAAACTTACAAAAATCCCCTTTTTTTACAAAATTTAGCCTGAAATTCCCCTGAAACGACACATTTTTGGTGAAAGTGTTATTTGACTTTTGTCCTTCTCTTGACAGGAGCTTTACTTTCTGTGTAGAAAGTTTTTTGAAATTCCCAGATTTTTCTTTTTCTCAACTAAGGTTTGTGTATTTTTTGAGCACCCTGTATACTCCACCTAAAATTTGAAGTTGTTAAAATTAATTTTTCTTAATGCACCAACTTTCATCATGAATACAATTTTCTGAGAAATCAATAATAATAAAGTTTTCCATATGTGGGCAACTTTTTGCAGGACACTGTATATATTTTTTTTACGAATGAGCTAAATAACTGTTCCTACATGTAAATATATCATTGTAGAATAGTATTCAACAGTTAGTAAACGGATTGTCTGAATTAGTATTTCGTAATCCCAAAAATACCAAGAAAAATGCCCTTCCCCATTTAAATAACATGGGAAAAATGAAGTGTGCGGTGGCACGGCTATTTGCAACGGATCGAGCTGAAACTTTTGGAAACCCCGTTTTTGGGGTCCTAGAACCGAAATAACTACCGAGCTTTGAATAATTTTAAAGTCGGGAAATAACGGACACCCTAATATATATATATATATATATATATATATATATATATATATATATATATATATATATATATATATATATATATATATATTTTTTTTTTTTTTTTTTTTGGACTGTTTCTTGGGGATAGGTTCATCATTTAAACGCCAAATAATATCAGTCTTTTCGGACTGTGGAAATGTGTTCTTCTCTTGCATCAAAGTACGGGGAGTCCAAGAATATGGACAACCCCGGGCCGGGTAGACTATGACAGCTGCTTCGTCCTTGTTGGGACTCATTCAGACAGCCATAACCCAGTCGCATCGAGGCAATCGACGCTACTGTATCTTAAATCCGTTTTGCAAAACACAAGCAGGAAATAACATACCATAACGCCACCTAGCGGGTGCTGGCTTTAATGCAGAGAGCAGAACACACTGAAAAAGTAAAACGTAAAATCCAAGAGCGAACACGGCATTTCTAGCTTTTGAGAAACGCATTTTCGCGAATTCGCCCAACTTGTCCGCACCAATTCGTGCAGAGCAAGGAGAGAGTCACGACGTCCTCACTAGAAAGACGTGTAAACCCTTAACACACACATGGTTTCCTTGCAATTTCTCCCTTGCAATCTATAATTTTTATGTTTCTTGAACCCTTTTAAATATATATATTTTTTAGGACTGTTTCTTGGGGATAGGTTCATCATTTAAACGACAAAATAATATCAGTCTTTTCGGACTGTGGAAGTGTGTTCTTCTCTTGCATCAAAGTACGAAGCAGCTGTCATAGTCTACCCGGCCCGGGGTTGTCCATATCCTTGGACTCCCCGTACTTTGATGCACGAGAAGAACACACTTCCACAGTCCGAAAAGACTGATATTATTTTGTCGTTTAAATGACGAACCTATCCCCAAGAAACAGTCCCAAAAAAAAAAATATATTTCATGGGCCGCGCCTGGTATTATATAATATATATATATATATATATATATATATATATATATATATATATATATATATATATATATATAACTTGCGAAATAACGGGATATCGGTCAATAAAATAGTATATTAGCTACTCTTTTACATATACAGGAATATGTAAAAGAGTAGCTAATATACTATTTTATTGACCGATATCCCGTTATTTTGCAAGTTTTATTATAACGGTCGTTATCCTACTGATATATATATATATATATATATATATATATATATATATATATATATATATATATAGTGACTTCTAATTCACGACCTTGTATAATTGTAATAAATATATATTCCCGTTATTCCATTTTTTTTTTTTTATTATATATATATATATATATATATATATATATATATATATATATATATATATAATACCAGGCGCGGCCCGTGAAATTTTAAACTTGTTGCTTATGGGACACATGCCAAGTTCAGGGTTTGGTAAAGAAAGAAATATTTTGAAATTTGCGAAAAAAAGTTGAATTTTTGAACTGACCCACCTGGGAAAAAAATTAACACACCTTAGATATTTTATTTATTATTATTTGTAAACAAATTCTACATCGTTTTGTCGACAATTTTTAAATTTTAAGAGAAAAGGTATTTGGCAGTGTTGTCATAGGGAATTATGATACCATTTATGTTGACTGGTTAATAACACAGGACCACAAATGGGAACCGAAAAAAGTCCTTTGGCGAGATTGATATCCTATATGTATTTTGGTGCGCTGATTACGAATCCGAGGTCCATATAACCCCAGCACATCACGTTCAAGGTCATTTGAAGGTCAAATGCATATATTACGGAAAAACAGAAAATCTGACCACGGATTCGGAAAGAGCGGGAAATTTTACGTCCAAATATGTAGTTTTTAGTTTTTCCAACATGACCCTCCAAGGTCATCTGGGGGTGAAATGACTCACCGATAGACCAAATTCTTATTTCCCATATACATCAACACCTTGAAAGTGACGTGCTGGGATTATATGGACCTCGGATTCGTAATCAGCGCGTCAAAAAACCTAAAGATACCTGACTAAGTTGTACGTAAAAGTCTGTAGTTGTGATGATGTACCTATATGGGAAATAAGAATTTGGTCTATCGGTGAGTCATTTCACCCCCAGATGACCTTGGAGGGTCATGTTGGAAAAATAAAAACTACATATTTGGACGTAAAATTTCCCGCTCTTTCCGAATCCGTGGTCAGATTTTCTGTTTTTCCGTAATATATGCATTTGACCTTCAAATGACCTTGAACGTGATGTGCTGGGGTTATATCGACCTCGGATTCGTAATCAGCGCACCAAAATACATATAGGATATCAATCTCGCCAAAGGACTTTTTTCGGTTCCCATTTGTGGTCCTGTGTAATTGACTATTCTTCTGTTAGTAAAGTTAATATGAGTAGATTTTTGCTCATTAAGCTTAATCTTCCAAGCTGTGGTCCAACTGTAAATCTGATCGCTAGTTTGTTGGAGTTTGCTGGTTGCTGCTTCTCGGTCTGTTCATACTGCTAATTAGTGTCATCTGCGAATGTAGCCGCATACAAATTATTATTAGTTAATACAGATCTGACGTATAGTATCTATATGTGGCCTTTTTTATAGGAAATTTTATTTTCTTTAATTTTGTGTACAACTAATTTTCACGTAAAGCAAAAGAAATCTGAGAATACTGCCAACAGTGCCAACAACTGATTTTGGTTACCTTTACCCCCATGAAGGGATGACGCCGACCTAGTTCGAGAGGAAAAACTTAGGAATTTGTTGGTAACATCCCAAGGAACAATTTCATTTAATAATGTATTTTCTTTCCGACATTTTTTTTTAATATTCTTTCCGCCAATCAACTTGGCGCCAGGCGTATTATTACTACAAAATAGATATAAAAAATCTGAGGACGATGTTGCAACAGTAGTGGTTTATTATTTGCCACTTGCCTCATTAAAAATGTATTGTACTATCTCTCTCTATCTTAGCTCAGATAAGAGGAGTGACACATAAAAAGCCACTGTTGAATCAGACTATGTTTAAACAAATTAATAAGAAAGGAATCTTAGCAAGCAAAATTTCGTTTTAAATGTGGATGCATAATTACAACTGAGAAAAAATAAAACCGTAGGATCACATCAAGGATTGGTCATACTTAGCCTACTTTTACCCTATCTACTGAATTCGTCAATACCGATCTGTTTGAAAAAGAGTTTTGAACCTTATTCCTTCCATTTTCTGTTTTAACGTACATATGATGTACTGAAGAGAAGACAGAGGACTATTTACTACTTCGAAGAAAAGAACTCCTAATGGAACACGAAAGACCTATGTATGTTGGTATATAGATGAATCGGACTCAGATATTATTAGAGTTCGCAAAATTAGACATTACAGGAGTGTCGTTCCTGGTACGTTTTCTGTTTATCTACTCCACCAGAAGTTCCAGACAAATAATACATTTTTCCTACACTCGATAACTTTTCTGATTGACGGTTGTCTCGTGATCTGTTTGCTAAAAGCGATCGCGCAGTATATTTTTATAGTGACAGTGACACTAATAAGTATTAAGTACTTAGTTAAACAAGAGGTAAAGAGACACTTGACTGAAGAACGCGTCACTGGAAATTGTAGATGCGTTACATTGCTATGATAATAGCAATTAATTATATTGTTCTCTTAGCTGCATCATCTATAAATCTTTAAGAACAGATTACTTTGATATTTTATTGGAATTTATACTAGTAAAGAAAAATAACAATCTAGGCTATAAAGCTCAAGGTATTCAACAAAATCCAGGTATAGCGTCATTATTTATACAATTTTATTTTCGTTAAATTAAATGCACCCGTATTAAGAAACGTGACATCATTATTATATTTATTACATGTTTGTTCGGTGTTTGCTGTTTTATGGTAAAACTATTAATTTTAAATTGCTGTTTATTATTTACCGAGTTTACCTGTGTAATTTGTACTATTAAAAACTCAACTGTAAAGCCCATAGGCCGAACTTAAACGATTCTCTTCTGTTATATTGTTTCATGGTACAATATTCACATAATACACCATGAGCTTGATTAAAAATATACCTGCTGAATCATATTTATATAGCCTTGCCTCGATTGTTCCAAAATATGTTAACTCAACTCAATACCTGAGTTAACATAATATTCTGTTTTTCTTTTTGACTCCGTCTGTTCCCAACTTTATATAATTATGGGGTCGTCTTTCCTGGTTAATAGGGAATATGCCAGGCATGGCCCGTCCATAAGGTCATTTGGTCAATGACCCACCTAAATTTATTTTCAGTGATCCACCTAATAATTTATTTTTTAAAACCAAACGTCTCTTTCAAAAAAATGCAAGTTCCAGGAGAAATCTCCCCAAGAAAGAATCAATCCAAGCCTTCGTCGAAAGATATCCAAGCTTGCAGCCTTCAAAATTAATGCCTGTATGAAATTTTCGCGCGCGATGAGCTTTTAAGGCAATAAATTTAATAATATATTATATGTTTCAGTTATAACTTTGATACTACTTTTATTAGTGTCCACCCATGCCACAATGAAGAAACTATACTTATTTTTTTACGTTTTAGTACATCTAAATAATAAAAGGTTGTTTTAAAAAAGTATTTTTACATTTTATTTAAATACGTAAAATTAAGAATAATTTCTCTAGACCACCTGAAAATTCCTTATACTATAAGGGTTTGAACAAATTATGGTAGAACAGCTATTCTCCGGGCTATATGCCCCTCCGAGCGCTGGATTACATACCAAAATTTGCCGTATTTTGACTAACACTGTTAGACAACAAAATACTTGGTTTGACTGCAAGAAACTACCAGGAAGAAGGAAGCTTTTTCTTTAGTTAGGATGTTACCTGCATACCGGTTTCGAACTCTTAGTTCTCATCAGTACAGGATAAACGAACATAGCACCTTCCGAAACCGCATATCCTTAAAACTAACCCTGTCGAACTGCTGAAAATTTTTCAGGTGGTTTAGAGAAATTATTCTTAATTTTACGTATTTATTTATATGTACCCCTGACAACTAGACTTCTTTCATTGCTTTAATAATTTTACCTCACGGTAAATTCTACTGCGACTGCTTGAAACTGCTAATGGATGGCGCTGCCTGTGTTATACTGCTTATGCAGTTCGACAGAGTTAGCTTTAAGGATATGCGGTTTCGGAAGGTGGTATGTTCGTTTATCCTGTACTGATGAGAACTAAGAGTTCGAAACTGGTATGCAGGTTAACGACATCCTAACTAAAGAAAAAGCTTTCTTCTTCCTGGTAGTTTCTTGCAGTCAAACCAAGTATTTTGTTGTCTAACAGTGTTAGTCAAAATACGGCAAATTTTGGTATGTAGTCCAGCGCTCGGAGGGGCATATAGCCCGGAGAATAGCTGTTTTACCATGATTTGTTCAAACCCTTATAGGATAAGGAATTTTCAGGTGGTTTAGAGAAATTATTCTTAATTTTACGTATTTATTTATATGTACCCCTGACAAGTAGACTTCTTTCATTGCTTTAACATTTTATTTGTTAATATCTTTATATCCAACAAACCTAAAAAACACTTTAAAATACCTTTACATTTTTACCGGGCCCCAAGGTTTTTTACCAGGGCTCAGCCCTGGTTACGGCCCTGTGTTAACAGTGCATAGTCTGCAATATTCTTCTTTTTTAGTATTCTGAACGGAAATGGCCTATAAGTTACACCTTTTCTTAAGAGATTCTTGTATAAAAAAATACTTTTAATAAGCTTATTAAAATGAAATAAAAGAAAATTAAAATGAACGAGTTATGCCATTCCACACCGCATCACAATGTTTACTTCTGCAATGAATAATGATTAACATTATTATTAACAGTATCATTATGGCTACTTTATTAAATTAATAATAACTCTAAAGAAT
Source organism: Philopedon plagiatum (assembly GCA_963971165.1). Lineage (NCBI taxonomy): Eukaryota > Metazoa > Arthropoda > Insecta > Coleoptera > Curculionidae > Philopedon > Philopedon plagiatum. Next base: position 33,246,830 of record OZ020190.1, on the reverse strand, counting down.
TACCTAATAATTATTCTTTTGTTTCAGATGAGCAAGAGAGGGTGCAGAAAAAGACTTTTGTTAATTGGATTAATTCCTACCTAGCTAAGGTAAGATGTAATTATATTAGAATACTTTTTTATGTTTTTTATTTCATACATATGTAATGCTTTTATGCCTTTCGGCCATAAAAGCTTTGTTTTATTCCGATATTGCTATAAAAAATAAACAAAAATTCAAAAATCAGCTTACATCAGTTTACAATGCCTCTGATCACCCATCATTACAAATATTATAACAAATTTAATGTTATAACAAATTTTTAAAACACTATGAAAAAATATTAAATTCCCAAAAGGTTTCTGCAATTTTCAAGAATGACAAATAAATTTTTTTCAATTTTTTTTTCGAGAATGAATGACTGTCCTATTTAGGAAATTGATTAATTAATGTTCTGTAACGCTTAATAATACAAATTTTCCTAGAAGGTCAAGTTCAACTTGAGGACACTTATTATTAGTCACATTCCCTTTACATTACATATAAAAAACTCTTATACCATTATGAATTTATAATTTCATTAATTAATTTTTAATACTAGGATCTCAGAATTAATAACAGTAAAGCACATTTCTAGAAAGATTTTTATTTCTGGATTTAAATGTTGCTGGCCTGTAGAATATTTATCTTGCACCTCCTTGCGCAAAGAATATTTTGTTTTGTTTGTTAATGCTAATATTTTTGTGGAATTCATGGTGCATCCGAACCATAGAGGGAGCAAAATCCTACAGAGATATTTAACGCCCATATTGTCCCGTATTCACCCTAGGCACGGCATGGGCACCTCCACCAAAATATCACGTGTGGGTTTGTAGGGGTAGAAAATGAATGTACGGTTTACGAAATACTTATATTAAACAGTAAAGGTAATAAAATACCTATTATATTATTATTATAAAAAATTCAGAGACATTAACTTACATAATATTTACATCCAAGATTATAGATTGTAGGTCTAGCTTTTCACGGGACGTTGAGATAGGCACTGACTCATTTGATGCTATCGCATCTATGCCAAATGACACCGATGGATCCGTTGTACCGATGCGGACATACAACTACGGATGCTCTACTATCCACTACTACGGATCCACTACTACGGTTCCCATTGCATCCCGCTAACCTTCTATTTTATATGAAATTGTCAGTATAAACCAATTTATACGAACAGTATATACTGGTAAGGGTTCATAAAATAATCGCGGTTCCACATTGTGGAATTGTAGCACGTAGAATGGTTACCAAAATTAAAACAAATAATGTATTAGAATGTATGAAAATTTGGGAAAATATGAATTTCTGACAATATGAACAAGGCTAATGCAAGCGTTTTTTTTAACATCGCAAAAGTTTCTTAGCGTTTCACTTTTTACCTTCCATGCGAACAAGGCCTAATCTCCTGAGGTTTATGTTCAATCTGCTTCTGTTGTCTATTTTTAACCGATTTAGTTCTTTAGATTTTCTACTTATTATCTTTTACTTGGACGCATTACTTATTACTAAAGGGCGGAATATATGCACTCAAATTCAATGAAAATATGCGCATATATATGCATCGTTTTCTTTTGAAATATGCATAATTTTGTGTCAGATATGCAAAAATATGCCGTAATTTGCTGTTTTCAAGTGTTGATTAATTTGAAACTTCTTTTCACAAACGATAATTTTTGCACAAGCTTTGCAAAATACTTTATCTCCACTAAACTCAAACTCCGGAAAATTTTTAATCCACAAAGAAATTTTCAGCATTTTAGACATTTTGAAATAATATTTACACACTGACAGACCAACATTTACTGAACAACTAAACTAACCAATATTAGGGCCCATTTAGTTTTATTAGAGATAAATATAATAATTGGTTCAAGTATCATGTCTGCTTAATAATAGTTGGGAATTCCTGAAACCCCTATACCTGACCTACAATAAAAATATAAATACCAGATTGTTCACCATCTGGGTAATCTACCTGAACTTGTGACCTAAAATATCCTTTGGCCAAAGGATCGACCGCATGTGCTATTAATCTTTGCATAAAAGAACACGGAAAAGTATAAAAATATGCCTAAAAACGCGTTTTTTACCGAAATATGCAGTTTGTCATAAAAATGACAAATATATGCAAAATATGCATTTATATGCATTTTGCATATATTCCGCCCTTTACTTATTACATTTTTGATTCAGGATGATTTGCTTAAATTGCTATAACATCTGCAAAGATCATGCTTATTTATTTATTCAAGCTTTTAGATTTTTCTTTACCTAGTTTAGTTCTTTTTTCTATAAACAGATTATAAACTACGGAAATAAACTACATTATTGTATTACCTCTTTATCCGTTTTCTGGCCTTTCTCTTTCATTATCTATTCTGACTATTGCCATATCTGTTTTTTACTATTTATACAAGTTTTGAATTATCCGCCTTAAATGTTATGAGTATATTTCTATACCGATTACGGCGCTGTGACTAAATAAACTCTTCTTTTTTCTATTTCCTACCACTTTAAACATCCGAAAACCTTTTTTCGTGAATATCTTAAGATCTTATTTTAGTACAGTTCTCATGAGACGCCTATATTGTCTATCTTCCTTTCTATTCTTTATTTTGGGCAAAATTGACACAAAATCATTTTTCAAGTATTATGTATATTTTAGACAAGTTTTATGGGCCATATATAAAAAGTTTATATCTGTTTTTAAGGGGAAATAGGTCAGCCATAAAAACCAAATGACTTATGACATTTTGTAAAGCTAATATACATCGATTCGCGTTTCCTCACGGCATCATGTCATAGCCGTCGAAGGTGGCTGGTGACTGGCTGTTAATGCAACGTGGTACCAAGCTCCGTGCCTAAAACCCATCAAAACATTTCATTCATTAATTGCAAGAGTTGTTGAGTGTTTTAAATTAAAAAGCGCCTCTCACGTTTAAAGCGAGTATCAGATAGACCAATAACATTTGTATATAGTTTATTACATTGTAAATGCTCTAATAAATTAACTAAACTAGTTTCTATTAAAGGGGATAAAGAGAAAAGCAGAACGTAAATTTTCGAATTGCCTAGAATTAAAAAATAGTTAACTCAAATAATTAAAATAGCAAATTTATTAAATAACCAGATTATAGGAAAAAGTAACCCTTGGTTAAATTTTCAAAATTTTTTATACGTTGCAGATCTTAACCATAGAAAAACACGACATCATTCATGACAAACAGTACGGATTTCGTCATCAAAGAACCACAGCTGATCTCCTTATTGTCACTCGAATTTGATGGTGAATCCCAGATTGTTGCTCTTGATATTTCAAAGGCCTTTGACCACGTATGGCATGCCGCACTCCTTAACAGACTATCTTCTTGCGGTTTTCCTCCCAAACTATGTACCTGGATCGATATCGGTAGCTTTCTCTCTAATCGGCGCATATTTGTCGTGGTGGACGGTCACTCATCTAACCAGTAACGGCTGGTGAAATTTTAAAGTTGTATCTTTGTTGCTACTTACGGGACCCATGCCAAGTGCAGGGTTTTTGATAGTGAGCCTACTAGCACAGATCCATATACTATATGGATCTGTGCTACTAGGAATGTTTTGTTAAAAAAAACACTTTGTAATGGTAATTTGCGAAAAAAAGTTGAATTTTTGCTTTGACCCCCCTGGGAAAAAAATAAACACGCTTAGGTATTTTTTTATTATTTTTTATAAACAAATTTTACACCATTTTGTCGAGAATTTTTAAATTATAAGAGAAAAAAATGTGCTAGTAGAATGTTATAGTCATTTGAAACTTTCTACCAACACATTTTTTCTCTTAAAATTTAATAATTTTCGACAAAATGATGTAAATTAAAAAAATAATAATAAATAAAATACCTTAGCGTGTTAATATTTTCCCCAGGGGGGTCAAAGCAAAAAATCAACTTTTTTCGCAAATTACAAAGTATTTTTTCTTTAAAAAAACATTTCTTGTAGGCTTACTATCAGAAACCCTGAACTTGGCATGGGGTGCCAAGATCCTTGTTCAGTTCAATGCTCAGATGAAATTATAATAAAGATACGTAACGCAAATACCCAAAGCATAGGAATTGTTTGTCCCATACTATAAACAAAAATCCTGGGAAGTGGGGCAAGGAGTCAGCGTTGTTTATAAGTTTATAAACAGATAATAAAAATGCGCCAGTGGCAGTCTAAACATTTTTAATAATAAAAAACAAATAGATTGTATTCAAAAGAAAATCATTTATCTTTATGATTAACTTGCTGAAAACTGGGCGGATTAGTGTTAAATTTTAGTTGTTTTTCATAGCTGTTCACATCTCACTGGGATAGGTGAACTTTTCTTTGATAAAAACTAACCTAGGAACCATTTTTTAAATCATTTATGTTATGCCTAAAATTTCAATATCAAGAAGAAATCTAGAATTCCAGCGGCGACATAGAGCTTAACCAAGAGGAAAAGCGAAGAGGTCTCCACTTAGGTATGGTGACTTTGCTATACAACGCATATATTCTCAACTCACGACTTACGCAGCTGGCAACCAAAGCGCCGTGGGCCAGCGCATTCACCATGTAGTACAGGTTTATTATGAAAATTTAATTAGGGGTAGCTTATAAGGGTGGTTTTTGAGATATTTTTGGCCCCTTCCTCATTCTAAGAAATTTCTAATTTTTGTTTTGTTTTTACTTATTAAATACTATAACTAAATTCGTTGTGACAAATCCGAAAAAGTGCAATAGCTATTCCTCGAAAAGGTGAAACTCACAAACTTTTTAAAATGTTCTAATTACTTATAGTGAAAACTATGACGTTTGGTATTTAGCCAGCTTCCCCTGTACAGGAAACGCCAAACAAACATTGTTTACTTACCTTGAAATGATTGTGCTCCACCTTTTGTGTCACATTTGGGACAAACTATACATTTAGTAATCATTATATCATGGAAACGCATATTAAATACGATATGTGAATGTTTTAAAACGCTTAAAAAGTGCAAAAAACCGCGAAAACACCGCCAAGACAACATACACAATTAAATGACAAGTGACATGAATGACATGTGTCTGGCGAATCCACAGAACAAAAGGTTTGTTAGGCGAAACTATTCTATTCAAACCCAAGGATTACTTCAGACATCAGCTGTTAACTTATCTTTCTCTAGGAGTTGCAGATAAAAAAGGATAACCGGTATCCGTTGGTCTTGGAGTTCACTTGATCTCCTGCTTTGGGTTTATCGGTTCGTGGAGGACTAGTAAACACACAACAAATATTGTTTACTAGCATTCTCTGTCCCTCGTCTGGACGTTTACTTTGTCTCTGTTACTTGTCTTGATATGGTCGGTCTAGAGTCTAGAGGCATTGACTCTAAAACCTTTTTAACGAGACCCAGTGCAACAGATATCACAATAGGCCTCATTGGTTTCGGTGGAGAAGAACATCACCCTGTTGTACTATCCAATCAATCACCTATGGTTTGTTTAGTTTTAAAAAGCTTGTTGTATCGTTTCAGTTTGGCCTCGATTTGGAAATGGTGTTTTTCTTGATAGAAAGGCGGAGTTTTTGTTAATTAGGCATCGATTTCACAATAAAATTTTTATTTCGTTGGTTTTGTCATTTAATTTTTACCTACATGTTCCCCAATGTATCCCAAGGTTACTAAAATTCATACACACTGAATTTGTATTATTTAACTACAATTTAAAAAGTATAAACAGGACATTTGAGCAATAATGCAAACTTGTCTTATTTAAAGTTATTAATGGTAACATAACATTCATTATACATTCATATACATTAAATTTATTTACATGATGCAAATTATAAATATCATTATTATCACAGAAAAGTTGCTACTGATTTTTTCTCTTATAAAAACTGTTATAATTTTTTTACATAACTAATACAATTACCAATAAATTTTAAAATTGAGTCATATTATATGAAGGCGATCAATTCTTTGTGTTAAGGTGTTATGATTTTTTGAAAATTCTATATTTTTAGTACTATCCTATGAAAGAGCATCCTAATTTTTTTTTGTAATTTCGGAGTTAGCCCTGAATATTCAGACGATCGGCCAGCTCTGTCAGTGCCCCTCAGAAGAAATTAAATTTCTAGAAAAGAATTTTGGTCCAGCTAAACGGTACTTTAAAGACATTTTCCCAAAAAGAAGATTTAAGTATAGGTACCAAGATTATCTACGAAACTACTTAGTCGATTTGAATAAAATTTTGGGAAAATATACTGATCGAAATAAGGACATTGTTGTTTCCCTGAGAAAAAAAGTTCAGGAAAAAAGTTAACACGTCTATGTTTCCTCATCTTTTCTAGAAATAAAACACATTTATTTAACTTTAAAATGTTTAGTTTAGAATTTAACAATGTTTTTCTAATATGTAACAAAGGAGAAAATATTTTTAAAAATAGAAAATTATTTAATAGCGAGTAATTCCACTTCTGTTGTTTATATCCGCTTGGACTTGTCAAGGCATACTTAGAATTAAGTCATTTAAGTAACTCATCTTGGTCCAAGGCAGTCCATAATTCCGGAAGAACTTGCCTTTGTGTCCTTACGCCATGAAGCGGCGGTTGACTACCAATTACTGCTCTTTCAAGCATGTCCCAGACATGTTCAATACAATTTAGATCTGGAGAGAGTGGAGGTGATGTCAAATGATCAATTTGATCCAATGCTAGCTGTTCTAAAACTACCCTGGCTATATGTAGGCGAGCGTTATCATCTAGGAACCTGAAATCAGGCTCCAAACTCCAACGGTAATTATTTACTGTGTTGCTAACGATGTCTGGCGTTCGGCTTTCGTAAAAAATTCCACCCCATACCATAGCACCGCCACCTCTGGACGGTTGTACTTCTTGGACATATCGGTCATTAACTCGTGAATTGGGCGGTCTCCAGACACGAACTGTACGCCTGTCATCACGAAGATAAAAGCGGCTCTCATCAGTAAACATCACGATCTTCTACTCATCACGTCAGTTTACCCGTTCAAGGCAAACGTTGAGCTCTGTCATATGCAATTAAATGAGGACGCCTTAAAGGCCTAAAGCAATGTAGACCTGCTTCATTTAAACGATTTAAGACAGTTCGCGGGGTTATACGAACTCTGTTGGTTCTAACTCAAAAACGTGCAGTTTTTTAAAGGCTCCATCCTAGCTCCTCTAGCTATGAATCTGTCTTCTCTGGTATTCGTTGACCTTAGCCTGCCTTCTCTTGGCCTTCCCCTAACAGTTCCAGTCGCATTAAATTGGTTGTTCCGACGGGAAATCACACTTTGAGAAACATTAAACCAACTAGGTTCATCAGTCTGTCGCGCGCCTCTAAGTTGCAACCCAATGGCTTAATTTAATTCGTCTTCAATTCGATGCCGCCTATTCATATTGTCAAACATAGAATATTTACAATTATTACAGGAATCACTAAGAAACGGTGAAACAGTCCATAGAAACAAAATAAAATAATTTCACATGTATTGCAAACTTCTTGGACCATCCTGTAGGCGCGCAACACGGCTCTCCAGCCTGACTCTGATATTAGTGACTGAGACCGGTTTTACAACATTAAGAGATTCGAAATTTTGGTGAAAAAATTATCTAGTTTAATGTAAAATTGTCAAAACTCGGGTAAATACTCATCTAGATATTAACTGGTATCGCGGACAGTATTTAGATTTGGGAAACTATTGATTGTTTGTAATTAAGCTTATGTTTTAACGAATATTATTTAGTAGGTATAATAGATGTACCGGTGAATATATATCTATTATTCACTTATATCAATGCAGAGAAATAAGACTCATACATTACTTTTTTGCAATACATTTAATAGCAATTTCTTTTTATTTCAGCGTGTGCCACCTGTGAAAATAGACGACTTAATAGAAGATTTAAAAGATGGAACCAAATTATTAGCTTTATTAGAAGTGTTGTCCGGAGAACGACTGGTAAGTTTACTATGCTTTTTTGTTATTCATGGATGGCCGTTATTGTTATAGCCTATAAACGGCTTTGTTAATCGGTAGTTACCCTTTTATGGATTTAAGAAAATATTTAGAAATATCTAAAACTGAACTAGCTTTCTTTCAAACGTATTAAAATTTAACAGCTTTCTTACGGTTGTTTATATAGCGGATCTGTAATGCTCCCCTCCCATATTTTTTGAATCAGTTTAAATAAAGGATTAAAGTAAGTATCCTCTAGAGCTGAACAAAGCACTGAGTAAACGGTCTTCAAGCACCAAGTCCTAAGTTCTTACCCGAAGTGCAAGTATTTATTACTGTATTTTGTTAAAGGCCTCCAAATTACCAGTTACTTCCAAAAATAAACTGCTGGCCACTCGAACTTACACATAGAGATTTTTAGGCAAAATTTAAAGTTCAATATTTTCAACAGGAATCCAAAGTTTTGAACGCGTCTTGCAGATTTTAAGAGCTAGTTTTTTTCGGATTAAGCTGCATGACGTATATTTATCGTAGGACCAGAGGTTTATTATATACGGGGTGATCAATGAAGTCATGCAAAAAATCAAAAAGTTTGTATGGGTGAAATTTCCGCAAAAAATTTTTTTGGTCGTTGCAATATGGTTCGTTACTAAGTTAACATCAATATCTCTAGACGTTTTTGTCACTTTTTGGATTAAAGCCCTTAGGTCTTGTACACACTACTAAACATAAAATTTGGGTAGCAAAATTTTTAAAATGCTATAACGACATTGGATTGGCGATTCTTGATGATTTTTACGGATTTGGAATCCTTATTTCACGTAGATTTTCTATAATCTAAGCATTTTATTTGGGGGTTGAAATTTACACATTAGACCGGGTCGATAATAGACAAAAACGTAGGGTACGACGCGCTCTAAGGTTTGGCATTATTTAAGTTTTTGTAAAAATAAATTTCAACCTGTATATTTCAACCCATAAATAAAATGCTTAGATTATAGAAAATCTACGTGAAATAAGCATTCCAAATCCGTAAAAATCATCAAGAACGATCAATCCAATGTCAAGTTGTAGCATTTTAAAAATTTTGCTACCCAAATTTTATGTTTAATAGTGTGTACAAGACCTAAGGGCCTTAATCCAAAAAGTGACAAAAACGTCTAGAGATATTGATGTTACCTTAGTAACGAACCATATTGCAACGATCAAAAAAAATTTTTGCGGAAATTTCACTCATACAAACTTTTTGATTTTTTGCATGACTTCAGTGATCACCCCGTATATAATAAACCTATGGTCCTACGATAAATATACGTCATGCAGCTTAATCCGACAAAAACTAGCTCTTAAAATCTGCAAGACGCGTTCAAAAATTTGCATTCCTGTTGAAAATATTGAACTTTAAATTTTGCCTAAAAATCTCTGTGTGTAAGTTCAAGTGGCCAGCAGTTTAGTTGTCCTTCAAGCATCAAATACTTTCGAAAAGTGCTTCAAGTCCTCAAAAGTGCTGAAAGTGCTTTAAGCTATTATTGACAGGAGCTTCAAGCCTGTCGAAGTGTTTTAATCTTTCTAATAGCTTCCAACAGCAGACGCTCTTTGGTATTTACTTTTGGTGGTTAACATTAACTGTGGCTGATATAAAAATTCTATTTCCTCAATTTCTGATAATATTTGTTGAGTATTTCGCCAACGTTACAAAACTTAACTAAACCAAGCATTTTTAATTTAGTTTTGGTTCTTCGCCGAAATGCCCAAAAGATATTCTCATAAGGCTTTTACGGAATCTGATTAATCCGATCATCAGCTGATGGTTCATTATTTTTCTCTATTAATTGCAAAAAGAACGGATCTTCGATATCAGCTGATGATCATATTAACCTGATATTTCAGTAAAAGCCTATGATTCAAGTTCTCCCACCAATATGCCTAAGAGCTGAATATTTTTTTTTATTTGCACTAGATCAAAAGGGCTTGAAGGCGCGTTTACAGTATGCAAGTTTTGCTTGCACAAATGCTTGATTGAAAGTATGTACTTGTAACATAAAATTTAAAATTTTTATGTTTACACATTTCAAGTAATTGTGCAAGCTTTTTGTAGGCGAACTTTTTTTTATACATAGTGATGTCTGTTTAAAAATGGAAATATATATAAGAAATTGTAAATTTTAGTGTAATAAACGATATACGTTTTATGTCATGCGTTAGGTAAAGAATTAGATATTATACTGCAGAAAACGGAACCAAAAACCAAACCAACATTTTTTCATACGCGGCGTCGTGAGCATTTTTATTTCTATATTGAGCACTTCTAATCCATAAACATTCATATTTTTCATAAATGTCTAAAACTCTCTATTTGTTCATCCAACCATCTATTCGGCGACATTTTCTCATTCAGCTACTACTGCAATGACTTGCAACCTTGTTTACACGTCAAACTTATAGTTACATAACATAGCACGCAAGAAAAGTAGACCGGCGTTCAACTTAATTCTCATGCTAATTTTGCTTGAAGCGCGTTTGCGTTATGTAATTTTGGTTGCAAGTACTTTTTTAATGTCAGCCGAGTTGCAAGTATTTGCTCAACTATTTGTACAAGCAAAAGTAGTTAAGTTGAGCGCCGGTCTACTTTTTTTACGTGCTAGAACTTGTACATATAACAATAAATTTGACGTGTAAACAAGGTTGCAAGTCATTGCAGTAGTAGTTGAATGAGAAAATCGCGCCGAATAGATGGTCGGATGAACAAATAGAGAGTTTTTTTTAGACATTTATGAAAAATATGAATGTTTATGGAACGTTAGAAGTGCTCAATATAGAAATAAATAATAAATATTATTTAAATAAAATAAAAATAAATATTCTCGCGACGCCGCATTATGAAAAAATGTTGGTTTGGTTTTTATTTTCTGCAATACCTATAACTAGTATTTCTGTACCTAACGCATGACATAAAACGTTTTTTACACCAAAATTAAAAATTTCTGATATTTCCCTTTTTAAACAGACATCAATATGTATAAAAAAAACAACTTCTCCTAAAAAATCTTGCACAACTACTTGAAATGTGTGAACATAAAATTTTGAAATTTTATGTTACAAGTACTTGCAATCAAGCACTTGTGCAAGCAAAACTTACATAATGTTAAGCCTCCAAACCTGCTTAAAGCACTTTGAAAGAACTGGTAGCACCTTAAAGTGCTTGCACGCCCATTTTGCAGTTATTACTTATATAAATTCCCAAGCCCCAATTACAAAATTTAAATTAAATTTTGCGATACATCATTGGAGTCTGCTTAAGTGCTATAGGTATGACACCGAAGTTTTAGAGTATAAAGCAAAAGAAATTCTGTTACTGTTTTTTATGGCATATATTTACTTACTGACAAAATCAAGTACCTGACAAATAGCCAATAATACATCGCAGAACCACCATTTTCATTTCAAATTAATCAAAATAAAATTAATCGCCCTGACGCCTCTTGGTTTTTTACGTCAAATGATAGTATATTATCATTACAGTGTACCGAGTTTTCATCTTTCTTCTTGTCTCGTTAATAAAAATAATGCATGGGAAGCAGAAACACTAATTAGCACTATGCTATACTGGTATCTTATTTAAGTTTAATTAACAAAAATTTGACAAGCAGATTCGCTAATAAGTTATATCTCTACGACGAATAATAAGACAACTTTTAACATTCATATATTAAATTTTAACACGTTCGCTACCAGGGCCATATTTGTGCATCGACCTCACAGACCAGACTTAAATTTTGACAGAAACTTGCTGGAAATTAGTATTTATTATGATTAGAATATGTTATAAAGTTTCCTATGGAGTTCCTGGGGGATTTTGAAATCCGGCTCATATTTGAGGCGCTGGTCTATTGTAAATAATTTAGAACAATAGACCAATGACTCATATATGAGACGAAGGAATTGTTTTTAGAAAAAGCAGGAAAAGCTTGAGAAAAATAATCTGCATTTCTAATATTTAGCTGTTTAAAACTAATTAATACCAAAACTTACCAGTTTAAAATACAAACACTTAAAAAGTACTAAAATATCATTATAAACATAACAATAACATGTGGCTTTGACTTGACATAATAACTAAATACGAACACCTCAAGTCAGACCACGCGACTCAGATATGAGGAACTGCTTCCCGTAGACCATCCCTAAGTATAAAACCGTCACGTAAAATCATACCTTTAGAATCGGACATTTAATAAACAAGTGTCCGTGTCTCATATCTGAGACGGCGGTCCATTCTTTCAAATTTCGTGGCGCGAGACGGCCGGTAGCGAACGTGTTAAGTTCGTATCTTAAATTTTAAAGGAAAATGCATTTAAGTGTAAAATGCATTTTCACAATACCTGACAATTCAAAAACAATACAAAAATTAATTTAGAAAACGAGTCGCACAAATCATAAAAAGAAACGTAAGTTTTAAATGCCTAGGTATATTATGTATAACATGTATGTATATAAATATAGACAATGTCACAGTTAAAAGTTATCAACACCTAACTGGTTAGCTAGTAAAGGGACTTAATTTAAAAGCATTCTAAGCTTAGCACTTGCCGGCTTTATTTGTTTTATCAATTCTGTAACAAGTAAATTCTGAGAAATACAAATTGTCCAAAATAATAATAAAACATTTTTAATTACTAATAGCTAAAATACTCAATATTAAGAAATATAAAATTGTCATTGAGCACAAGCGTAGAATTAGCAGGTCTATAAAAAGAAATAATTTTATTTTTCCTTTTCAAATTAAAAAGTTCATTCTAAGATCGTTTGGAAAACATTCTCATAGCTTAATATTTTTTTCAGCCCGTGGAGAGGGGACGAGTCCTTCGAAGACCACATTTTCTCAGCAATGCCAATACAGCTTTGCAGTTCTTGCAGGGAAAACGAATCAAGCTAGTTAATATCAATGCCAGCGATCTGGTGGACGGGAGACCACCAGTTGTACTGGGACTGATATGGACCATAATATTATATTTCCAGGTATGCAAAACTAATATTGTTGTTCTTATGCTCTGTTTACTATACAAATTGGGCACGTAGTTGCTTGTCAATCATAATAATGTAATGACAGTTCTAAAGCATTTTAATGGGTCAGCTTTAAAAAAAAAATCGGGAAATAAACAGCAAGATCATTGACTGTTAGTGTGAAATTTGCCATACCATTTGTGCTTATCGACTCACAAAGATAGTAACGACGAAACCTACAGAATTTGGGCATGAAAATCTCCACTCCTTTGTTGAAGAAGAGTGTGGCTTCCGAGTCACCTTGCGCATCTACAGGGTGATCCAAGAAGTTTGCAATAAATATGCAATTATTTTGTTAATGAGTTTATTGAAATATGTGTTTCGAAAAATTGGTGCATACCTGAAAACAATGATCTCAAAATTGCTTAGCAGTAAAGTACCCTTAATTTTTTTAAGATAGAAATAAGAGTATTTTTCTCTTAAGCGATTTTGGAATTTTTTTTAGCTCCCCTGTACAGTGTTTGCCTTTATAATTCTGATAACAGCTAGTTCTGTTGTTAGGTATACACTAACTTTTCGTAATACCTATATTAAGATAACACGTTAATAAAATAATTTTAAATTTATTGCAAACTTTTGGACCACCCTGTAAGCGCGCAACTGTTAGTGCCTGCGGCCGGTCTGACAACACAAAGGGACTAGAAATTGTCAGAACTGCTTCTGCCACTCCACCAAATTCGTTTACGATACAAGCTTGAATTAAGGTATTTTATTTAACAATTAGGAAGTTTCCTATGTCAGAAATATCGAGTAACTTCAACACCATTTAATAGCCTTTCATTTAACTTGTCAAACAAAAAAAAAATCATCTCGATATCTTCAAAATTGACGAACTTATTCAACTTCTTTCCGCGCGGCTTTTATCGGCCGGTGACGTCACGACACACACCTCTCGCCGGGCTAGCTGTTCGCTGCTGCTGCGAACGCGAACGCCTATGCCGCTGTTGACGGGGTGTGTGTTTGGACGTCCTCGAGTACATCGAGCCTCAACCTTTGAAGGGACATAACTTTTTTATTTCTACAGATAATTAAAAACAGAAAATACATATGTTTTTTAGATTTTTAGGACTATTTATTAGGAGAAAATGAAAAAAATGGAAACTTCCTAATTATTCTTTCTTGACATATATTTATCAAATTAATATAACTAAATTTATAAAAAAAAACAAAAAATGGGCATTAAAAATTACTTACATCTTCTCATAAAACCATTAAGGACCAAAAAAACAAGGTTTTAAAGGTTTTCCAACTTTTTTTTCAGTAAAGACAATAAGATTATGTAAGAATCTGCTACCATTTTAAAAAGTAAACCGAGTTTAATAGAAAAGTACATTTTTTCTGAATAGCCAGCTGTATGCCCTTCTGCCACTAGAGAAAGACAAAATAAAAGCGATTTTTTACTTAATGACATATTTTTCTTAATAACCATGGCAAACAGACCTATGCTTTGGCTTGCAATTCAAAAATAATAATTAAACAATATCTGCTCTTTAAAGAGCAGCAAAGTTTTACACGATCTTTTTATTTTTATTAAAAATACCAGTACCTTAAACGCCACTGGAGGGCCATCCTCAGTTAACGTGTACTCAGTATGCCTAAGAGCGGTAAAATGTCAGTCTGTAAAACTTAAGGGCACAAAGGCCGCCATCTTGCTTCGATTGTCCACATGGGATAGCCCCAAATGGCCTAAAGTTCATCTGGCCTAATCCCGAAGCTCACTTCGTATCGAATCGGAGATCTTCGTTTCTGCAATTGGCCTAACACTCGAGAAGTTGACAAACACGGATGGAATACGCATACTTTCTTTATTGTATTCGTGCCAGTGTATTGTGTGGAAAAAATAATTTTTAATTCACTGGCAAGTGATATTGCCGCCAAATTTCATAACGGATTAGTTGCTTGTTACTCTTGTTAGACTTGTCTCAAGCAGCTTCCCTAGCATCAGCGTCTTTTTAAAGATCTGAAGTGACCTATTATTTGTTTGAGATCCCATTTGTGTGTTGTGAGTACAACAGTATTACAATTTTTTTTGCAGATTAATTTGTTACCAAACTCATACAATGCTTTACCAATTGTTTTCTAGATCGTTTCACACTTAAAAAGCATTATAAAACCGTACGATATGAGGTACGCTGATTGTAGAAGTTCTTCGGAGTTAGTACCTACTGTGGCAACAATTTTCCAAAGTATCCAGTTGCATAATATGCTAGAAAATATTAGAATGGTTCGGTGATTTTCTCGTGGAAATAAATAATAATAACAGTTTCTTTTAGTTCTTCCACAGATGTGTCCTGTATGACATAAGTATTAACTGCCAAAGTTTAGTTTTTGATTACCTATTTAATAAGTTAACCCTCTAAAAACACTTATAATCAAGTACTTAAATAAATTTTAAAGTAACAAAGTATTAGGTACTCGGAAGCTGATGAAAAAGGAGTGAAAACGCACTACAAATAGACCTGACCTCTTAGTTTTATCCCAAAAAAATCAATAAAACAGTTAATATTATTCACCATTAATTAAACCACTAAAAACTATTCTTAAAACGTAAGCTAAATAAACAAAATAAGAAAAGCAATTAGTTATCCTTAAAATACCGAGAAAGATGCAAATAAATTAGTAGAAACTTTTTTATGGGAAGACGATAATTTGAAATTTCGTCTACGATCAGCTGTTCAGCCACTCTAACCAAAATAGCAAAATAGTTTGCTCCACGTGTGGAATTTAGGCCAAATGGGTGTAAAACGGATTATGCCATACGAGCTTAACCGAACGCCCGCCGGATACACTCGGGTTTAGGCCAGTTGAGCTTTAGGCCCGATGGGTTTTAGGTCCGATGGAGCCATCTCATTCACATAAGGGATGCAAAGCGCATCCAAAAAAGTCCCGAATTTACCCGATCTTCACTTCGGAAAGAAACGTATACGTCTTGACTATATAGTACACGTTAACTTTGGATTGCCCGCCTAATACATCGTTCAATAATATGTATACAGAAACTTCCTTTCGTTCGTGCTATAAAATTTCTGATTAAAGTTGTTTGCAAATTTCGGAAACATTATTGATCGTTATTGACAAGGTAAATCAATAATTTAATTATTTATTGTTGTCAATATATATTTTTTTAAAATATAATTCAAAACGATTGGTAGCGTATGCTGTTTGTTTCCAACTTTCTTGTAAATACACTTTGCTAGATAGAGTACTTCGTATATTAGTTTCTTCTCCCGAATGCATGATTTTGTACCAATATATTCATAGGCCTAGTAAAGCAGTCAAGTTCAGGGGTGCTTAAGCCCTAGACCCCATTCAGTATATGGCCAAAAATTTTGTTTGACCCCCCCCCCCCCCTTAACTACGCCTAACTGGGCGGAGAGTTGTAAATCTTGGGGGAGCTAATTAGAGTTTTGTGGGTGCTAAGCACCCCTAAGTACTACCCCCTTAACTACGCCTATGAATATTTTTATCCATCTAAAGGTGCGTCCACGCATGCAACGCAATACCGATTCGTACACTGTCGCGAAACATTCTGCCTTTCCATTTTTTTTTTCAGTCAGTTCAGGTTAAGTAAAGTGTCGAGATGGAAATTATAACAGCCGAACGCGCTGCAGCAGCCTACATAGTAATATCAGGAATGAGGAATCAGAGGGCAAGAGATTGTGGCAAAAACGGCTATATACAAATAGAGCGATTTATGGCGGAGGTCACGACCAGTGGCGAAATACCCAAAAAACCCATTTCAAATAAAATTAATTAAATATTCCATATTTACGGTTCCTTTGCTCATTTTAATTTTTGTCTTTTCCCGCCTAAGCGCTGAGAGGAATAACGCAATTTTTTTAATTCAATTGCTGAAATTTCATTTCAGTTGCTATTTCTTCCCAAGCATCGTTTTTTTATTTTATTATAATATTGTGGATGTTTTGCATTCCACAGTATTTCTCTATTTCTATAATTTTCAATTAAATGGAAGATCCTTTCCTGTGACAACTCCATGCACGCAGTTAAACCTGTACTGATTTAAAATATGAAAATAGACGATGAAAACATTGAACGTTGTGATCAAACCCAAGCGAAACAGGAGCGCAACATCGCTTTGATGCGGCACTAAAAAACCGACAGCTGGTGGAACGCAGTGATGTTGCGATGTTACGCTGTTTTTGTTACGTTACGTTGTTGCAGTGTGCCGTCCAAACCAACGCGAACATGTTACGCGACCGAGTTGCGTTATTACCATGTTCTGTTGCATGTGCGGACGCACCTTAATCTATGAAACTAAATAAAAATTAATGCGTATTTAGTACTTATTACAAAGATTTGTTAATATATTCTTTGCATACATATTATTATGATAGATTGTTGAATATATTTTGTTCATACATATCAAAAAATCTACGATTTGTAAGCTAGTTGAGTATCGCTATGCACCGTTATTAATGTTACTATAATTTTATCAAGCTACGCAAGGATTGGGGTTACTTTGGGGTAAGTTTAAAAACAGGCACACGCTTTTCATGACTTAAGCAGTATTACATGTTTTGGTGGTCTTATTATGAGCTTTCACATGCCTAGTAGGTACCTATTTTACCTGTATTGCAGAATCTTTTTTATCTTGCATCTTCAATCTAAACTAAGGGATTTGATTACTTTGTGCACTAGTCAATGTATTTCTATGTTAGCGCCCCCTACCCCTTAAATTTAGAAAATTAATTGTAAGACGCCTATTATTTTTCGTAATACCGGAACACGCACTCACAAATTTACAAAAGTAATTTAATTTTGGAATTACTTTACACATCACACACGTAGAGAAATGAGAAGAGAAATATTGTGCTACCTGCAAATAATTATTAATGCGCTACCAAGAAAAATATTTAAAATGTTATGTTGAAACGTTAAACTATTTGTCCTTTGCATGTATTTTTTCTGTTAATATGACAAAGAAATGACACTGCACCTGGGAGGTATTTTACAATTGTAATTTTAAAAGAAACCTCTAATATGATAACTTTTTTCGCTTGCATTCATCTGTTATACCACCACTACACATTTCTTTCTATAGTGCTCCCAAGTTTGGTCTGAGAAAGTGAGCTTACCATAGAAAGGTCCAATTTGAAAACGTTCCAATTGAGCTATCATTATGCTTTTTTGTAGAGCTACACTAGGGGGTAGTTTACTCCAGTACTTTGAAAAAGTATTTCACCAAGAGAAGTATTAGTAACAGAACAATCAAAGTTTAGATTTTTTTCTTATACGTACACAGTTTTACGTTTTTATGATACCCCTAAAAATGGTTTATCCTTAAACCCTTTTCTTGTTAAGTGAGCTTACAGGGACATTATAAAAGCTAATAGCTCCAATTTTAAAATCCCTTTTCTACATATTATACGTGTTGTGCTACCACCATTGCACAATTTTTTGTGCAGAGCCCCTAAGAGCTGGTTTAATTTTATACTTTCGTAAAAAATGAATTACCAGGAATATAATGAAAGATAGAAAACCTTAAAATGTCTCTTCTTTGCTAATGTACGGCCTTGTTTCGGTTATGGTGGCGCAACAAACGCATACAAAGAACATTATTATATTTTAGAATATCTTTAATACCTTTCTTCCTAGCATTTTTTATTGTGGTGAGTCAGCACTCTCCACGCATACACTTTTATATATATATATGTACATACACAAACACACGCACGCACGCACATCCTTCGACACTACGAGTTTCTTTGTCAACCCCAGCCTTTGTCCAGCGTCTGTTTAGCAAGGTTCTGTAACCCTATTTTATACAGACACAAATATGTCAATATAAACAGGAACATAAATTGCAAGAGAAAATATTGAAAGAATTTTTTTGCATATGCTGCAAGGCATTACTTTAAACAACACTTTTACACAGATCCCACTTATAGACTCAGTTCTATAATGTAATTTTAAAATTCACTTTAAAGTATGGTTTAACCTTTAATTTAGCCTGTAAGCAACTGCCGTTCGTCTTTTAAGCTTAGTTTAAACCGCGCTCCGTTCTTGTAAAATTGGCCTTTAGTACCGTGGATTAGTACCTTTCGGTGACCTATCTGCAGAAAACTATTGATGAAATTTTGAAGATTTTGTTTTTATAACTTATTGTAAATAGCGAGATATATTTTCTCCGAAAAATAAAGCTTTTTCACAGATATATGAAATTTTGAAAAGTTTTTTTGATATCCAGCTTGTTTTCTAATTAATCTACAGTACCATAAACATTATAGGCATATAAAATAATAAAAACCTGAAATAAACTTTAAACATTATTATCCTTTACCTTAAAAAGTAAACGTTGCTAGAGACATGTTTATGTAAATTAAACTTAAAATAACTTCTAGAATCACCACATTTACTCTCGGCAATCTGTACAGCTGAGTGGTGGCGATAAATAACAATTATTTAAATTTAAAACGGGGCATTGATAAGAAGACAGCCAAACAAGCTGCATTTTTAATAACAAAATAACCTGAAAATATTCACATACTTATTTATAACTCTAAAAAGCATCTGATACTGACTACTTTATGTTACTAGTGCACGAAGTGCAGTTACCAGCAGTTCGAAAGGCACTTTAGCAAGCGTCCTGCCAATAGCTGTTTGTCCTGCCAGAAGGACAACGAAGGCGTTGTACAAAAGTACTACCGGAAAACTCTTCCAGCAGGACAAACGCTTGCACCCTTTATCATTAAGAATCAACCAGTCCAGTTCTGAGCAGTTTTAAATTATAAATTATAAATTTAAAAATATACACTGTGGGCCAAATTAAACTTGCACACTTTTTAACCATTAATATCTTTTTACCTGTTGCACCTATTTAATTAGTTTTTGGAGGACAAGTTGGGTTGGGTTGGGTAGGATGTCCAATTTCGGTTAAAAAATTTTAGGCACCCTGTAAGCGATTAACTAATTTTTATATCATATGATATACCAGCCTCTTGAGGAACCGTAACCAAAAATTCATATTTCTAGCTACGCTGGTCGCGAAGAAATGATTTTTTTATCAGACATGTTTGTTGTCAAATTTCTGAAGAAATAATTTTTAATGCCGAAAAGGCTCAAGATAGGTATAGGCGACGTGCTTCATAAAAACGTTTCAAAATGTTTCATGGAATTTAACAATATACAGGGTATTCTATTTAAAAAAACAAAGTTGATATCACGTACCCGTAGATCTGTCAACGCTGTAATATCAGAAATATTCTTGAAATGGAGATTACGGTCTCCTATGGGTGTAGCCCAAATTTCAAACGGCCACCTTTTTTCGTTCTCTAGATACTTCTACTAGGCCATTGAGTTTGGAATACCCTGTATTTAGAAATCGATTTGTTTTTTATTTCCAGATTGAAGAAAATAGCAGAGCTTTAGAATATCTAGCGCAGTGGGGTAGCACCAGCAGTTTGGAGAGTGCCGGTACCACCTCATCTAAGGATAAATGGAAACAAGGTGCAAGAAAGACTCTGCTCAATTGGGTATCCAATGCATTACCCGATGATTCAGGTGGGTATTTCTAATAAGGACTTTTAGTTAGGGGTAATGTGTTGCGCCGTAAAAAAAACAGAGTTTCATCAATACAATTTTAAATTTTAGGAATTGAAATTAGGGACTTTGGCGCCAGCTGGAGAGATGGCGTCGCTTTCCTTGCAATAATTGACGCGATTAAAAAGAATCTAGTCGACCTTGCTGAATTAAAGAAAGAATCTAATAAAGCAAGACTCGAAGCTGCCTTTGACGTTGCTGAGACCGAACTGGGAATCCCCAAAATCCTAGACCCTGAGGACGTAGATGTTCCTAAACCGGACGAAAAATCAATTATGACCTACGTAGCACAATTTTTACACAGGTGGGTACTTTTCAAAAAATATTCAGATTTATAAATTTTTTACGCCTAATATTGGGCCAGTCAGCGGGTACAAAACAAGGGCCTTGCCTTACAAAAGGTGGGGTAGAAACGTTTTTAATATATGTGACCTGGGTCCAACATCCAAGTTTTCGACCTTGAGGAGGGGAGGCGCGAGCCGCCATCTCGGATTCAAGGTGCTAGAAATTGTTTTGTTGTAAATAACTAATCAACGGTTGATCCTACCACAAAAATTTCTATGTACAAACTTACAGAAGACAAAATGATTTATATTTTTTGTATTAACATTGTTTTTCTAGGACTAATATGTAACGAGTTTCCATGGCGGAAACATGAACATTTTTCCAAAATATCCCCAGTCCCCATTTTCTTTATATCAAAAAATATATTT
This sequence comes from Philopedon plagiatum, assembly GCA_963971165.1. NCBI lineage: Eukaryota > Metazoa > Arthropoda > Insecta > Coleoptera > Curculionidae > Philopedon > Philopedon plagiatum. The sequence goes on along the minus strand of OZ020190.1, from coordinate 33,225,498 downwards.
CAGGCTATTTAATATATAATTATAATAACTTTTAAAACTTAAAATAAACTCATTTCCACACCATCATGAGGCAGAGATTGTGGTATCCCCAGTAGGCCTAATTCACGATGTCAGTTTCATGATCTTAAATGGCTCTTGAGCCGCGCGGAGGGCCTTAGGCGGTGCGGGTCTTTTTGACGGTACAAGTTGGTTAATGTTGACGTCTTCATTGTAGCCTTCTTCATCCATGTCATCTTCTAACTCACCTGTGCTTCTAAGAATCTGGGCTTCCATGTCGTCCTCTCCCTCGATGCGAACCTCTGGTGCATTTTCGTATAATTGGCCATTACAGAATACAATAGTGCCGCATCATTTCTTGTATTTGCATGAAATAAAAGTTAATAAGGTCTCGGGTGCAGGTTTTTCTATCATTATTATTAGAGCTAGCCCATTGGCAGTGGATATCGTGACTATGAAAAGTAGGGGGGAGGGGGCTATGGGTTTAATATGAGAGAAAATATGAAAATATTACACGAAATTGTTTTAAAACCTCAAAAAGCATTACCCCCCCCCCCACAATGATACGCCACTGCCCATTGATGCCGAGTGTCGAGCTCCAATCTTCTTAATTTTTTTGGATTCCATACCATTTTTGGACTTGGTGGTATGTCCTAAACGCATGATACTGTGCAGCGTCTTTTGTTGGTGGCAAAGAAGCAAGATTGAATTTGCTTTTTATTGTCGATTTTGCGAAACCAAATAAATTATCACAACCATAGAGCCAAATATTGTTTTTTTTTTAATTTGATGGTCAAATTTCAGTTTTGCACTCTAGAGCCCTCACTCATTAGCTTTTACAGTGATATATGAAAATTTTAAAATTGAAATTAAAAGCAGAGATACTCTGCTTGCCGAAAACTTACCAATGAATAGAACATGTTGATTCAGTCTGACTAAAATTTTTTTACAGGTATCCAGAACCTAAAACTACTGGTCCAGATGCGATAGCTGCCATTCAGGAACAATACAGCGAACTTCTTTCATGGTTAATGAAGAGAACTCAATATTTGGACCATCTGCAGCAAACGAATTCATTACCTTTAAATTATGCGGAGTACCTAGCGTTTAAATCAGAAGTTGACGAGAAACAGCAATTATTCAACAAACTGAAAAATCTTATCGAGTCACCAAGTACAGTCTCAATCGCTAAAGAGTCATGGTTTGATATTACAAGGCTTTGGGACAAACTCCAAAAACAACTACTTTATTGGCTGTGGCTCCTGGACTCAAAATTACCGGGAGAATTCAAACTTATCGGAGAGTGGCTGGCGAAAGCTGAAAAATTACTCTATTGTGATGAAATTCCAACGGCGATGAACGAAGAAACTGCTACGATTATTAGCAGGAAACTCGAGGAACACAAGTCATTCTTTGCCGACTTACCTGTTATTCAACAGAAGTTCGCGCAGGCGTGTCAGAGTCCTTTAGCGAATGAAGTGCCTTCTGAACAGTTAAATAATATGGCTGTAAGACTGAATGAAATTGGACCTAAAGCAGCTCAAAGACGAGTGAGACTTAAGTTCCTTGAACACAAAGTAAGTTAAGTTATATTAAAAATACAATTAAAAAATTTTGCATCGGACATTTAATAATAATTAATCTACATGTATAATATCTTTACTTTAAGGTGAAGCAACGTTGAGCATTTACCATTTATATAACCGCGTAGTGCGATATTACCTAACTTAGTATTTAAACTAAACTATACGTGATGACGACTGTCTATAGAGAGAGTCCTTTCGAAAGGTGGAGAAATTTTTAGAGAAAATTAAATGAAAGAGTTGTAAAAGAGTTTTGTAAAATATATTAACAAACATTATATTATTCTTCTTATGTTCTCTCAAACGCACGCAATAAAACACTTGGATTACCTTTGATTTTACTAACAACAGATAACTCTCAGATACAAGACTCTTGAATAAATTTATCGCTCAGTATTGCCAACTACGTAACATTAAAAAAGTATGTCTTATGTTATAATATTGATACAAACTGTTACTACAATATGTAGTAAGGTGTATTTTTTCATGGCTAACATCCTAAAGCGTTGTATATAGAATATTCAGCGGGGTCAATTCGTCGTAAGTCAATAAATTGTCAATTCGTCTTGGTCAATTCTTCGTAGCCATTTCGTCGGTATGTTTTGTAAAATTAATATTTTATAGAAAAATACATTTTTTTATCTGAGAGAGCCCACGTAGATTCGAAGCCTAAGTACTACCTCACCGTGGGCGTCTGAAGAGAAGGAAAATACCGAAAATGTAATCTAGTAACACGGGACACCATATACAAAATACGTATCCCACCTTATGCGTTGCTAATTTTCAATAATATGCTGATTGAAAATGTGATACCAACCGATTTAAGGTTATTTAAGAGGTTCTGTCTCTAAGCGATGACTGCTACATAAACTTATTTTCTATTACAATTTTTTTAATAATTTTCATATGACCCATAATATACCGGGTGAGTCAACAATTGCGCGGAGTTATTTTATGCCTTGAAGATAAGATTTGTCGATAATAAGCTTTTGCATTAAGGTATGGTTGGATATTCTGCACATTTTAAAAATATTTTGAATCATACAGGGTGCGTTCAAAAAGTAGGGTGTCACAAAGTTAGATTGTTTAAATGGAACACCCTGTATTTGAATTGATTTTTGAATTCTACGTGTAATTTCATAACTTTTTTACTATGGTTTAATATACGAAAAAGTCACAGTTTTCAAGATCATTTGACTTGTATAGAAAATTTAGCATTATTTACAAGCGTCTCTTTGTTGTGAAAATATGTACTACTTAAATTTTGACTCCAAGCGATTTATAATTTGTATCCTGAGTAAATTGAGTCAAAAAAGCATATCGACTATAAAATATTTGATATATCATTTACAGGGTGTTTTATCTCTAGGTCCAAAGTCCGAAAACTTCTGATTAAAAAATGTCACTTTTGTCAAATGGAACACCCTGTATATTTTTCTGCCATCTTGTAGCTTGTCGAAAACTCTTCACATTTTGTAAAGAATGCCCTATCCCTATCTCTAATACTGTTTGAAATATTTTGATTTTTCGGGATTTTCTGTTCTCGTTATAGCATCTTTTGTCAATGGAAAGCAATGAAAATAATGTTAGTGGATGACATTAAGAATCAGATCGGTTTTAAAGTCAAGCATTTTTACTGTAAAGTTTATTGTCCAGTTACTTATACTCGATACTGTTATGAGTTCAGGAGAATCCCCAAGTTAGTAGCAGTAAATTAGCATCACTGTGTGATACGTCACAGTCAACGGCAAGCCGAACAATGCGCAAGTATAAATACCACCGGTACCGGTGCGATCTCGTTCTTAAAAGATGCGTTTTGCGCACTAGTTGCATAAATAACTATTACAGTAGGTGGTTACGAAATTCAAATTTTATAATCTTTATCACTTTTTGATAAGAGAGATGTGAATCTAACAACCAAAATAGTTAGACAAGTAGTCTATGAATTTCTAAAATGCATCTTTATTATTTTTGTAAATGGCACTTGTTTCGTTATTGGCTTGTAGAATTCGCTTCGAAAACCATGAAAGAGTAATAAAAGGTTATAACCAAAACTTCAGAAGTCTCAGATTTCCACTGCATTCTGTTTCACTGCAATCCTGTACAGTTAGGGGGACCTGAAATAGAAAGCAGACATACAGCATTATTTTATTATGTATGCTATAAATGTTGGGTCATACATAAGTTTGTTTTTAACATGGATTTACTAAGAATGGATACGGGATGATTTAACATTCTTTGAAGCCAAAACAAACCATTCTAAACGACACTGTAAACACAATTTGTAAACATTGGCCACATCTTATTTTACCTTGTATTTTTGTACAAAAAATACGTTAGAAGCATCACAAGATTTACTAAAAGTAATAAAAGCTCTAAAATATTTTATTTTTCTGCTAAATAATAATAAATTTAAGTTAAAAAGGTTTTATTCTTTATAGGTTATGTTATTTCTAAAGGTGTTTATTTAAAGTCGCTCCGAGTCATTTATAAATCTATAAGTCGCACATTTTCTTTTCTAGTTCATTAGACAAAGAGTACGTGTAACCGAGTGTTCAGACCGAGGTTCAGCCGTTTTCCTAAGCAACCAGCACAGACAGCAACACTTCTGAGCTCCAACACTCCAATGCTATTTTATCTCTTTCTACTACCATTCTTGATTCACTTACGTAGTAATTCGTAGTTCGTAAACTCTACCCCTAGGGGAAATGTTTTCATAACAAACAACAAATATAAGGCTTCACGTTCGATACGCTCACAGTATACGAACATCGAATCCTTTCTTAAGAAATCAATGGTTTTTAACCATTTTTACGACGATTTATATGAATTTTTTAGATCTTATACAGCATTTTCGTTCAATTTCCAAACTTTTTTAACTTTTCTTATTGCAGTGTTGCCTTATTGCATTTTTACAACTCACCGAAACAAAACTCAAATCGTGGACGGCCAAGTATGGACATGTTGATAAAGTTGTCCAACTTTTGGACCAGTATAGAAATTTCGTATCCAAGAATCATATTTTCCAAGAATTTAATAAAGCTTTTCGTGATATGCAGGCTGTTATAGAAGAATATAAGCGAGATGGAAATATAGGTAAGTTTTATCTTAACATTAAATTAGATATAGTTACTATAGAAGATATATCTAAAATTTGTAGGTTTGCTTTAATTGGACCATCTATCAGTGTGCATTGCTTATAGACGAAGCGGCGGCCGCAAGACGTCTTACGTCACCGAGTAGAAACATAAATGTATATTCAAAACTAGCTTGCGCCCGCGACTTCGTCCGCGGTATAACAATTTTATTTTGTTACAAACTTTGAACCCCCATTTATTTATTAAAAACGGTAAAACGCGTGTTTAATTATTTATATTAGCCAAATCTTAGCATACATGGAGGAGTTGGTTTGGTGAGGTGATGTTTGATGTTTCCCATCAATTCCCCCGATTTTAAATTTAACCGTATTTTAGCAGGCTTTTATTTCTCTATTAAAGATTGATCCGACACTTGATGGCAACTTTTATTATTGCAAAATGGTTATAATATCCCCTTATTTATTACATCGGTATTAAAATTACGACATTAGGGTTTAGTAAAAGAGCCTATTGTTAAAGCTCGTTTCAAGCTCTTGTTGCATGCAATAAAACAATTTATTACAATAAATTATTATTATCGACACCAGCTGTAATAAATCTCGGTAAATTTGCAAGGACTGTAAACAGGGCTGGCTCCAATAAAATAACAGGTAAAGGTAATTTTAATATCATCAGTAAATGGTGAACAAAGTATTTTTTACCTGGTTTATGCCCATGTCCACCAACTTTTCTCTAGGGATGTATTAGTTAGGGAGATCCTAAGTGTGAGGATGCCCTAAATCCTAATTGGTTTCCACCACTTGCTTTTGAGAAACCCATAGTTAAGAAGGGAATAACACTGGCAACCGGGCAATTCTTTAACAAAGTTTATAAATTTTTATTTTTCAACCAAGGCTGGTAGTGGTGTCGGAACTTTTTTCATAATCATAACATTCATAACAATCATAACCTAACTAACAATTTTTCTGATTTGTGCTCTAAGTTTTTATCTATGGTTTTTTGGCTGTAATTGTGTTCAGCAAATTGATGTGACAATTAGTATTGTTCAACAGTATAAAGAAATTGAGAATAAAAAAACAGACGTTGTGTCCGTGAAAGAAAAGAACTAGCATGGATAAATGTTTTTAGACGTTCAATACACCAACCGGTCGAAGTAGAAGGAGACCAACTCGTAAAATTCTGACTTCCTTACAACTGGGAAAACTATATGAAGTTTTAATTCACAAGAAGCTATAAATAGTCGAGTGCTATCAAAAAGAATATCCACTACGAATGCAGTCATTAGAACCAGATATTGCTTTTAAAAAAACAGCTAAATTTAATGTGTACCGCTAATCATAATGTTTGTTGGACTCCACTATGTTTTAATTATTTTACTTTTTAAAGGTTTGTCTTGTTTTCCTGGAAATGAAGCCAAACAACTACCGCAGTTAACAGTTTCCAAATTTTGTGTAACGTAAAAATGTTAATGTAAAAGTGGCTATCTTTTTATACATACCTTTAAACCTTTTTTAAAAATATTGGTTCTATTGTACATATTGTACTGATGACTTTCCTCCTACCATCTTTTGTTGTGTCAAGTTAGGGTGGTGTTATCAAAGCGTTTTTAAATAAGTTTTATACATTTCTTTATAAGCCATTAATAAGGCCATGTCGTGATGTTTTTCAATTTGTTTTGTTGTATTGTTTTTATTATTTAATTCATATTCCAAAAGACTAAGCAAACAGGGATTATTTAAGTCCGAGTTCTATGTAAGACATTAGTAATAAAATGTGAATCATTTTATTTTGTTCATAAATAATTACAACGGGTGTTATTTATTATGCAAAAATGTAAATATGCATTTTATTGTAAATGAAGTTTAGAGACATACAGGACATTCTTTTACTTACTAGCATTTGCCCAAAATCTTGTAAATCGGAAGTAATAATAAATATACGTGATTGATAACTTACTGAAGCGGGTCGGTCAAATTTTTCAATATGTACCTATCGGAAGTCCTTAACGCTTTTCTGGTGCAAATTTTTAAAAATCCCGCATTTTCCTCCCATCAAGGCTCCCCACAGATTGACCACTACACACCAAAATTTTGTTTCGTTAATTCAAGAATTTTCTTTTTTGAGGGAGAAAAGGACGACGCCAAAACGACCCTGGGTTTGATTGGGTATACACTGGCCCCCACAACATAAATGCAGGAGGGCTAGCGGGTACCTGAAAGGATACGAATATTGTAATGTTCATTTTTAATTTAAAGAATATGCTGTTGTAATTCTTCAGTCATATTTTATGTGTGGCGCCATCTACACAATAATTGACAATTTAGAAGTCGAGAGGTCATTACGTATTCTTGATTAAATGGCGGAAGTAAGCTCAGATTTCTATCTGCCACTTTTCGCACCGAAATGAAAATCGTACAATTTTGAGTTTTAAGTTATAAAAATGTTTTAATAGACGTCATCAGGTGATTGGGTTACGGTGGAGAGGTAAACAGTGGATTAAATGTCATCTGTTATCCATCTGGTTAGGTTTGTTCTTTTGAGTTGTTTTTGGCAGCACTTCCTGAACTGCGGTGTTCATTTGTGTTTTGGCAACTATCGCAACGTGTTCATTTGTGAAGTGCAAGTTGCACTAAACCGTTTAGTTCATGTTTAACCTGCACTGGCTCATGAGGAGGAGTAAGAGAGTGCAGGTTAGGATAGATTCAAATTTTATGTCAAAATTCAAGAAAATAATGACACATAACCTATACCTAATCTTGAAAACACAAAGATCGGAATGTTCAATTTTAATTCAAAGCTTGTAAAAGCAGATATAATAGATGTAGTAGACACCTACTACTAAAACAGTTTTAACACAAATATTAAATCTAACATTTTCTTCCAAAATTTTTCAAAAAATGTCTTTTGCATTTTTCTCAAAACCTGCAAATACACAGTGCATCTAATGTACTCACTTATGTTTTACTGGCATACAATATGCCTGCCAATGTTTTCCACAAATGGAAGACTTTTTCATTATTTTATGAAAAAAAGTTACTTCCCATCAAAAGTTCTTTCTAATAGCCGCCTTTTCAGAAGGATGTAGCGGCAAACCCGTTCGTTTGTATTGATTCACAAAGCAGTTCTGAATTGAACTAGTAACGTCACAAACCTGCACTATGTTGCACATATTTCAAGTTAGTGCGACACAAAAGAACAAACCTATAGACAACTAATTCCACTAATTTCAGTCTAAAGGCAAACATTTATAGGCTCTACAGATGTGTTTACACTATGTTGAATTAGAATTAGATGAACGATTCTTTGACCGTGGCTATACCTAGCTTAAGCGAATTATTACGGTTTATAAGGATAAGTGTAAAATAAAATTTTGATTTCTTTGATACATGATATAATATTATTATGTCTTATTTATGCCTACACCGGAAAGTCGCTTATCAATAAGGCTGGCCACTTTTGGTCTGTCACCAGAGGCGTCGATACCTGAAATAAGTATGTGCCTATACGGTCTTTGACAAAAATAATTTAATTCACGGGCTTTGCCGTGATTGTGTAATAAAAAAAACTGAAGTGCGAGTTCGACTGCGCATAGAGAGTTCCGTACCACATACAATATTATGAATTTCTCACAGAACGCAAAATTCTCAATATCTATGGTAAATCTAACCCTTGAATTAGTAACCAGAGGCGGCGATGGCGAAAATAAGTAAATGCGTATAAGCATATTAGACTAAATAGTCCATAGACGAACACTGGCTTGTTACAAAAATGGTCCAAAAAGCGGGTCTGCCTGAAGACATTTTGGGGGTTTACTGGTTTATGGCTTAGGAATTTGTTGGTCCACCATTATATACATATGTATATATAGGTACTGTAGAGATATATAATGGTGAACAAACAAATTCCTAAACCATAAACCAGTAAACCGACCCAAATGTTTCAAGGGAGCCCCGCTTTCGGTCCCATTTCGGTGTATTCGAGAATTTGTCTATATTCTTTATAGTCTCCGGTATAAGTTATATCAATCAAATCAAATCAAAAAATACTTTATTGTCATAAGAAGGGCAATTTCTGTTGACAAAGTTCTTATCTACTAATAATAACAATTGTTTTCGCTTAAAATTAAACCGATGAAATGAAATCGTATACAATAAAAAACACAAAAGACACAAGAGATCATGAAGCGAGTATGCAACATATTCAAAACTAAGTTAAACATGTAACAACCCAAAGTACACCAAAATTTATCCAAAATCGTTGTATGCTTATAAGTGGCTACGGCCGTAAATGAATGAATAAATAAATAAATAAATAAAACACTTTACTTATACTTATTTTTTAAATTTATTTTAAACTATATTATTTTCCGGCTTCTCTATTAAATTCTCTGAATAATCTATAATGTGACATGAAACGCATTTTGTGTAAAAAATAGAAACTGACTAAAAATAGCCAGTTTTTGAAAATATTCATAATAACAGCACCACAGGCATAAATCTGATACAAATAAAAATTTGACCAATGCCCTTAACTGAACTCGCAAGTTAGGTAACTTGTTCTTAATTTAAAGAGCTTTTTTAAAGAGGTTCTTAAATTTTTTATATTGGGTAGTTGTGCAAGTGCATCCAAGGGATGGCCAGGGCAGCAGTGAAAGTGAAAAGAAAAATGCCAAACAACAATAAACTTTATTAGGCACAATGACCCAAAATGATAACGACCAAGGTCTTCCTGCCAATAACAATTATATTTATTATAACGTACAAAATATACCTAACTGTTAAACACCATCAAAAGACAAAGAAATAAATAATATATCATATATACAAAAGTCTGCTGATTTCATAACTCTAGGCTAGACATTGGAAAAAAATGTATTATTAAAGGTTTGGCAAAATAATTAACAAATTCATTTCTAACCATCTAATATTTTTTCTCCGTACAAATTTTGAACCCCTAATTTACCACCCTTAGGGGTACGGCTGCATTCGCTGCGCGCTCGCGCGCATACTAACCCTTAGGTAGGTAGGATCGTTAGGATTATTTATATATATATTAGGTATATTTCCTATTTCTATAAGGTAATTTAAATTCGATTATGAATTCGCCGAGGAAATCCATTTTCCACGAGGTCCAAAATGTCCCAGTCTTCATCTTCATCAAGCATCAGCACGAAAAAAATTAAAAACACCACACCACATAAAAAGAAGAGTCCAAATCGAAATTATTTTTAAAAAACAATAAAAAGCAAGGTTAAGTTAAAAATAATTACATGCGCATGTGTTTCCCTTCGCAGGTAACGATTAGGTGGAGAAATTTGACTCCCTAAAGTTAGGAAGCCCTAACCTACTTTAGGAAAGGAATAAACGTTGGTGGAAACCAAAATCGCATCTTAGCCTAAGTTATTCTTTCCCCAGCGTTAGGGAGTCCCTAAATTGGTGGAATTGGGCATTCATAATTTCGAAATGTTTTAATTTAGTTCCTATCTGTTTGGTAAAGTATTTTTTGTTATTCCGAACATACTAAAAGATGTGGGGTGCTTGGAAAGACGTTGATCATAGTGCCTCCAGTAGTGCTAATTTAAAAAGAAAATATTTATCGCCCGATGCTAAGTAAATTGTTAAAAATGTGTATGTTTCTTTATTGAACAGGGGGTTTAATGTAAACGCAGCTGCAGCAGAAACATCTTCATTAACGAAAACTCCTTTGTCTACAGTTAAAGATGCTGTGACAAAGCAAATTAAAGATAAAAAAGTTCGTAGTGATGCTGGTAAAAGAATTCGACAAAGACTTAATTCCTAATTCGTAGAGAAATGTATGATATGTACGAAGAGCAAATTGTACCTACGTTGGTTTCATTAAAGCAGCGACTAATGTAAGATGAAACCAACATTTTTTGCAGCAGGACAAACATCTGGAGAGTATTATCTCCAATGGGTTTTACATATCGGACCATTAATCAAAAAAGGCAAATATTAACGGAATCACAACGATTACGACAGTTGCGCTTTGATTATTTAAAATCTATAAGAAAGTACAGATTCGAAAATCGTTCCATTATCTACCTCGATGAAACATTGAAACATGGTTTGATACACATGACACCCTAGCAAAAGGGTGGGTAGATCCATCAGGAAAATGCCCAACCAAAGCCACATCAAACAAGGGAAAAATAATTACCATTTTACTTGCTGGTTCCGAAGATGGTTGGGTTCCAAATTCTTTGTGCTTGTCCTTTAAAAATATTAAAGATTCATCTTTGGACTACCATGACGACACCACAGCAGAACTTTTTGAAGATTGATTTAAAAATCACATTTTGCCCAATATGCCCAAGAATAATGTAATTGTAATGGACAATGCTAGTTATCATGGCCCTCAAATAAATAAAGTTTGTAATTCAAATAACACTAAATTAGAAATTCAGAACTAGATGTTAAATAATGATTTTGGAAATGCATATAAAAAATGTGATCTAAAAATATTAAAAACATTTAATATTAAGGAGAAATATGCATGTGATACCACTGCTGCCGATATGGGGCATGCGGGTTTACGCCTTCCCCCCTATTAGTGTATTTTTAACCCATTCGAGCATATTATGTGGCATCAGGTAAATTCAAATGTTAGAGCAGAAAACACTTCTCCGACTTTAAGTGCAAGTGTTGTGACATTAATTAGAAAAGTTGTAGATGGCATTCCTATAGCAAGTTAGAAAAATTCGATTAACCATGTTATTAAACTCGAAAATTCCTATTTTTCATTTACTATATAATAACATAGAACCACTTGTTTTTAATATAGATGAAAATGACAGTGACAGCGGAACCGAATTAAATCTGTAATTAAGTTTAAGTAATAATTTTTTATTGTACAAATAAATCGACCCAAGTCAATAAACAATGTTATAGTCATTCCTAATTTAACAAGATTTTATTTTTTCCAAAATTATTCCGAATTTATACCACTGCGACTCTGGCGCCTTTTAAGAATCTTGAACTATTTATATTTACATTTATTGAGGCACTTGCCATTTTGTCAAAAGGCAACGAAGCGAACTTTAACATAAATGGCCTGACCATTTAAACATTTGACACGATAACTGACTTTTATTTGTTGATTGTTATAGATAAAAAGGAAATGATAGAAATTGACAAATTTATGAGAGACACAGCAGAAAGATGGAAAAACGTCTCCATGGAATTACGATGCGTCCAAAGCATGCTAGAGGAAGTAGTAGCATATTGGAGGCGATGGGATTCTCTCGCACCCGAATTTGTCCAGTGGCTTAACGAAGCTGAGAAAGCTATGGCTTTGGATGAGGAAAGAAAAATGGAGTTTTTCCAAGACATAACTGTTTACAGGTAAAAATGTTTAACAACTTACAACATCGCCATATCAATATTTATAAAAATCTAATAAATTATTTATTTCAAAATACTTTAGGAACCACTTTTACAATATTGGTTTAAATTTAAGATTAAACTTTAAACAAAGAACTTGAAGAAGAAGAGCTTAATAAAAGGCGAAAGCTTTGTAAAATCGATAATAAAGTTTTTTTTTCAATTCAAGTTCAAAATTTAAACTTTTTCTTGAGAAAAGGAAAATATTAAGACAGAGGATGTCAAAGTACAAAAGTTGACAGATGGTGCTAGCAGTCACAAAAAATAATATTTCAATAACTACATTTTTACATATAAAAATTTAGGTTAAAAATTACTACCTACTAGCAACTCATTTTCGCGCGCTACACCATCAAAATATTTAAAGTTTTCCAACGCTGCATTGTTTTTATAATTTCAGAGACAAATATCAACTACTTGGCGACACGGTTAGTTTCCTTATTGCAACAGTCGAAGATAAAATTGCAACAGAATTACGAGATTCATATCAAAATATGACAGAGAGATGGGACAAAATATATCCCCATGTAAACAAATACAGTCACGCTGGGGATATCTTAAGAAATCGTAAAGATTTCAGAGCGGGCGTTGAAGTATTATCTAACTGGTTAAGAAAGGCTGAAGGCACCTTGAATTCGCCTTCCTTAGGTTCGATGGAAAGGATCCGGCAACACAAGAATAATTTGTCACAACTTCAATCTGAAATTGAAGAAATAGAAAACTTATTTAAGAATATTAGCAAAGCTTTTCAGACTCTCATCCAGGACTTGTCAAGAGACGAAGTTGACAAGATGATGAATACCCTTAAGCAAGAAAAAGAAGCTTTAGTGCGAGTTAGAGCATTGATCCCATCCCAGATTCACCTCTTTAACCAACTATTAATTCAGCAAGAGTCCCTAGAAGCCGGTAAAAAAGAAATTAACGAGTGGTTGGATAGTGCAGAGCATTTACTCACCATACTTACTTTAGAGGCCGATAAAGAGCAATTAAAGGACCAATTAGATAAAATAAAACATTTCTTTACTAGAACATTATACTACAAATCAATGTTAGACAGTAAAAATAAAATAATGAATAATATTGCTAAATCTGTTGATAAAACAAATAATCCTGATATTATACAAATGACTGAAGACATCGACCAACTGAATGATAGATTTGCCTATGTTACTCAAAATGCACAAATTTGGGAGCACCGTTTGCAAGAAGCAATAAGGTGTTGGCACAACTTTAGTGAAAGTGAACGAGTAATATCAGCTTGGCTTAATCATGCGGAGAAATTGATCACCGAAAAGCGTATTGATAGTAAAAATACCGTTGAAGAACATAAAAACTTTTTTGAGTCGGTAAATGAACGATGGATTCATGACTTAATTCAAAGTGCCCAAGATTTGTGTAATTGTCTTCCAAAGGATCAGCATACGCCAATCAGTTCGTCAGTTCACCATCTCCAAAACAAATGGAAGGAAGTTCTTTCATTCGCCCCTCTTCACCTAATGCGTCTAGAATTTAGGTTGGATGAAAACACTTTCAACTATTATATTAAAGAACTTGAAAAAGAAATTCAAAGCGAACACGTGTCAATTAGCAAAAATGAAAATATTGACGCGGTTATAACAAGGCATAAAGAGTTCTTTGGCTCTAGAGGTCCCTTATATGAAACCCACCGTAGTCTCAAGAATTTAGAACAGTTAGCTCAAGTTTACTCAGACAACTGTCCAGAAGACAAAAGCTTGAAAGAATCTGTTGAAACGGCTCAACAGCAATGGAAGAATGTCAATGTCAAAGTGGAAAATGTTCAACAACAACTAGAGAGAATTCCACAAAAATGGGAGCAATATAGAACGAAATTCAATGAAATGGTAAGGTGGATGGATAGCGTGGATGACGCTTTGAAGAACATCCTAACAGACGTTAGCACACCAGAAGAGTTTGATAGAGAGATTGCTGCCTTTAAGGTAAGTTTTAAGCTAGGAATTTGTCACTTTTCGAAAAGTAAGATTAAAATTTTAGAATTAAAAGAACATAGATACATATAATATTTCACCTACAAATGTTTACTACAACCATTAAATTTGGATAGGTAAAGAACAACCAACAGCCTATTTTCATCTAGTTACCAAACGAGGTCTCAGAAGGGCGCAGCTTGTCTACAATCAATCGAGAAATGTAATATTTTAAATTGGCGGTCAACAAGCCGCGTGATTAAAAGGCTAGCACAGCGACAAATTTGAAACAGTGTTGCTAAAATTCCTCTGCAATAAATGCCTAGGATAAATTCCTCCTTAATATACCTGTATGTCAGGCGCGGCCCGTGAGTTTTTTTACAGGTGGGTCAAAATTTTGTGGGCAACTAGTGATATCAACGCAACAAGCAAAATACACTTTTTTAATTAAGAAAGGTTTTTTAATAATGTGCCAAGAAATTATTTACCTACAAATATACACTGCAAAAATTATCAAATAGTTACTGCAGAATATTGAACATTACTACTCTAGATGTTTATGGCTTTTTTCTATGTGTTTTAATACGCCAGATTAGTAGATTTTAGCGGCTTCCGTTTTGATAACTTTAGCATCTGCTCAATAGATGTCGCGCCTTGTACTAAAAGCCCAGAATATAAACAGAACAAAATTCTGAGCTAAAAGTATGATTATTCGTAAAATAAAATTAGGAACGCTGCCGAAACTCCGTTTTCTTTAATAAATACAATGCTGGCGACTAGACGTAGTAATACGATATTTGTCTACGCACGTACAGGCTGTAAGCTGCAGTAAACATGAGATTGCCAACAATTTTAAAAATATTTTATCGAGGAACAACTTGTTGCCAATACACCTTTTAGAGTCGATCTAATTTTTTAAATAACAAAAAATTAAAAAACAAGTTCTTGCACCAACACAGATTCGAACCCTCGACCTTCTGATCAACTCGCTGAGATTGTACCTCTGGACTACGCTGGTTATGTAAGAAAATCGGTCCGATACCGTTAAATTTGTTGCCTAGCGCTGGCCTGACAGAAATCGTATTTATAATTTTTTATATTTAACCGCTAATTAATATTATTAATACAATGCAAATACAATGCGCATATTAGGTACCTAATTAGTTTTTCTCTTTCCGAACCAAATGTTTTGAAATAGTATATTTTAGGGGGCGGTTTGAGAGTATTTCCATAGTGGGAGTGGCCAGATATTATTGGTGGGCCGTCGACCAATTGTGTCTCTTTTTAACTTCCTAAAGCGCTTATGTCTGTTTCTCTCTTAGTTTTAATGAATTTATATCGTCCATATAAACCTATAAGATCAATTTAAAATATCACCCAGCCCGGAGCAAGCTTGGATATCCTTTGACGATGGCTTGGCTTGATTCTTTCTTGGGGAGTTTTCGCATGGAACTTTGAAACAAAAGATTCTTTTTTGGTTTTAAAAATAAATTATTGGGTAGATCATTGAAAAATTTAGGTGGGTCATTGACCAAATGACCTTATGGACGCCTGCTGTATATTATGTGATTTATTCAGCGCTTCTATTAGGACCGGTAACAAAAAACAAAATATTAGTTAAACTGCCTGCTGCAAGTCTCTACGAGCTTGGTCAGATTTGCGATTATTTCATTTTCCCGTGGAAGCAAATAGACAGATGGAGTGGATTATAATAACTAACTAGATATGCGTTCTACGACTTTGTTAATAAAAAACTCAATTTTAGTATGTATACAGCGTGTCCCAAAACGTTGTAGATGGAAAAAATGTTCGTCTTACGAAAAAACACAAAAAAATTTCCGAACCTTCAATTTTTACAATTTTGATTAAAGAAAAGAACAAGATAGGTTACATAGGTCTGGATGAAACGAATAGTCAAAAACATTCAATAAAACATAACAAGTTAACGATTAGCACAATATCACAGACTATATACTGATTTTTCTCTTTCAATAAACTCTTACCTTTGTTTTGCCTATATGCAGAAAAAGTAAATGAAGCAAAAAAAACTTTAAAATCTTGGAATGACTGGAATTTAAAACTTAAATTGTTAATATTTTTTTAGATTCAGAACGCGGTTTCTTAATAATTGCCAGGTCACATTTAAAAAGTTACGCAGAAGGAGCTTTTAAAGGGCATGCTGTATGACCCACCTTGTTATTTAAAATGTTAGCCAATCAAGGTGTTTACTTTAAATCCAAAATTTACTGGTCCAAGCCGTACTGAAAGCACTATGTTGTGGGGGGGGGGGGGGAGCGTGGAGAATAAGTATTCAACTTTGCGAAGGTAAACTTTTTTTGCAAATTCTCTCCGAGCCAATCTGTCGTGGTTTTTTTTCTAACTGGTCGAATTTTTTTACGTTTGTTGCAATTAAACGGTTGGAGCTTTTTGCGAATTTTCCGAAAATTCAACTGTCGCATCCACGGGGGGGGGGGGGGCTAATACTCCCCTAGTACGACGATTTTTTGAAAAAATGAACACTGCCTAAAAACACCTCTGTGCTATTTTCGGTTGGCCACCCTGTCATTTTAATTCTTATTGTCATTTTTCTAGAATTTTAAGACAATCTACAGGAGATTCCATTTATTATACATCTCCCATATTCAGTGGCGGCTCGTGGGGTAAAATTTTGGGTAGGCCAGGCCAGCAAATAAAAAGCAAATATAAATCCGAGTATGAAAATAGTATTAAAGTTTCAGCTGAACTTTGTAATTTTCAACTATAAAAAATTGTGATACAAATAATTCAGATATACTAAAATTTAATTATCTATAACAATATAAAATTCACTAGCGTGACGCGAGACAACTATAAAAAAAATCTGCCGCAAATCATATCCCACATGCTATGCCCCACGCAGACGACAGTGGAAATCGAACTACTAAAAATCATAACAAAAAGGTTTGCTTTTTAAACGTAAAATAGACGAGACTTTAACAGGGTTCCATAATATCTAGATATATAGATCTAAGAAAAAATTTACTATAAAAATAAAACAATAGGCCGGGTCGGCTAGTGCGACGCGTTTCTATAGCGCTCTTATGTGAACGGGGTCAGCTGGTTAGATTCGGGCCTAAGTGATTTTTAATACGCGGTGCTTTCTGTGAAAATTTATTTCAAAGTAATTTTTGCGGGTATTGTTATATCGCATGATTTAGAAGATATTTATATTCATTGACATCATTTGTTAATAAAATGGTGCAATTTTGTGTTGCCAAAATTATGAAGTAGACCCGGCCTACCCTGCCTACCCTCAAAAGCCGCCACTGCCCACATTTCATTTCTCCATGTGACTCGTCCTGTAGGTATATACGCTACAAAAAATTAAATTTTAAATTAAACTAACTTTCGGTATAAGTAAATTCAATTCTCTTATGCTTATTTTGAAACCAAAAGGACAAGAAAACCTATGAAAATCAATAAATAGTACAGCATTTTTTTCATGGAAATAATGACTTAAGTGAAAGCTGCGGCAACCCTGTCAGGCAGTTAGGGTCCTCTGAAATGGAAAGCATCTATAAAAATATATATGTAGTTTTACCACCGTATACAGACAAAGACTTTTGTCTGTATACGGTGGTTTTACGTTTGTCTCCTAATGGCAGCCAAATCAACTCCAAGCGGGGTTGTCAATTTTGCTTCCTTGTTGAGAGTTCTTTACCTTATTCCAAATTCAATGCTACAACGATGATTTGTAAAATGCTTGTTTATTCTGTTTAGATTCGTGATGTGTATGTGACTACTTTTTGTAATCTACCTGCATAATAATAATTGTGTCTTAATTTGAAGAGCTTGTTTTATTTTGATAGTAATTACTACGTCTCAAAACGACACCAAAAAATTTTGCTTTTACCCTAAATTAATTTTAAATAAATGTGTTTAGCAAATTTATGTGAATTATATTAAATTATTGTTTATATTATTCCTAGGCTATTTGTCAAGAAGCTGACCAAAAACGTGAAGATATGAAATGGCTTGTTCAAACCCTTGACTACCTTGCCTCACATTGTCCAGAAGACCAAGCAATTGCAGAACAAAAAACCTTGGAGAGCCTTATCATGAGATATAAAAATCTTATTCCGTCCTTAGAAATAACTATGACCAAAACCGAAACAATGGCCAAATGCTATACATACCGCCGAGAAGTCCGTCATATATGTGAATTACTTAAACAAGTAAGGGAGCAGTCAGCACCCCAACCACAGGACTTAACAAAGATCGACGAAACCGTTCGCCAGCAAGAAATGACTGTCTCAAGGTTAGACGAACAAAGACCTCTAGTTATGACAATGCTTCAAAGAGGTAAAGAACTAACCAGAGACGTGCATGCTCCAAGCTTTGTTGCTGATGAAGTTAAAACTCTTGA
This sequence comes from Philopedon plagiatum, assembly GCA_963971165.1. Taxonomy (NCBI): domain Eukaryota; kingdom Metazoa; phylum Arthropoda; class Insecta; order Coleoptera; family Curculionidae; genus Philopedon; species Philopedon plagiatum. Next base: position 33,207,069 of record OZ020190.1, on the reverse strand, counting down.
AAACGGCTGGACCGACACCTACAGCGAAACCGTTTCGAGATTGCATCAGCTTACTACCACTCAGCAGACCTATAGAACGTATGTAGACCAAAAGAGAGACATTACTAATTTACTTGAGAGAGCTGAGCAGGATCTTACCAAAACCACAAACCGTTTTAGTATAGAAATGGCACCAGCTGAGCTCCAATCGAAACAACAACTCGTAAGGTATTTACAGGATGCTAGAGAAGAAATACACCCGCTTAAAGAATTAAGCCTAAAGTTGTCCCAGGAAACAACTGAGCCTCAAAAAGTTCAGCTAGATAAAGAAGTTCGCGAAGTGGAGCGCCGTTTAGAAACAACTACGTCAAACATTCAGGAACAGATGTCCTTCTTACAACAGTATAATACGAAATGGAGCAGCTTTCAAAATCAATTGGGAGATCTCAGAAATTGGTCGGTACAAGATGCTCCCCAGCTTTTATCATCTGTACACGATTTTAATATAACACCCGAAGAGAAGGTTGAAAAGACCCAAAAGCTACAATCAGAAATAGTACATAAAGTTAACTTGTTAAAGGAACTTAACCAGCAAGCTTCCCAAGTACTTGTAGAAGATTCGCCAGACGCCCAGAAATTTAAAGCTGATGTAGTTGCGTTACAAGACCGAGTATCCGCTATTAAACAATCAGTAGAAGGCCAGGCTGCTATAGTTTCAAAAGATTTAGAGAACTGGAAATTATATAAAACTAGTCTACATGAAATTGTACCTGCTATACAACAAGCAGAGCAAAAAGTTCAAGCAGGATTACCTAAACCGGCAACTCTTGAAGAAGCTGTAAGACTGCAAGCTGAAGCTAAAGAACTTTCCAAGGAATCTCAAGCACAGTTACAGAAATTACGAGATATTCAAGGCTTAGGACAACAGGTATCTTCAAGACTGGAAGCTCCAGATGAAGTTGACTCTATTAGAACCAGATTATTCACGGTACAAGAAACTACCACACAGTGGAGTCAAAAATTAGAAAAAGTAGTGTCAAATTGGTTAGAACTCGACAAAAATGTTCAACATTTAGAAAACTGGGTCGTAACTAGTGAACAGACTCTAAGTTCTAAACCTATTAACGTTAATACGCCTAACGTTGACAAACTAGAAAAAGATTTAATCGGGTTGAAGCAGTTTAATAATGAAATATCTGAACAGCAGGCTAAACTAATAACTTTGACTCAGTGTTCCGATAGTATTAGCTACCATATAGCTCCTGAAGGGTCAGGATTAATTAAAGATCAAGTTCAAGCACTCAAGGGAAAAGTGTCAAATCTCGCAGAGAGCGTTCGTGCCAAAATCAACGAGGTGTCTGATGCAATTTTAGCTAGACATGATTTCCAAAGCAAGGTTGCCGATTATTCTAATTGGCTAGAATCTATGAATGCCAATGTTGCTCAGTTAGATGAAGTACCTACCAATAAAATTGACTCAGCTATAGAAAATATTCATGGACTGTTGCAGGAACATTCAGAAAATCAGCCGCTTCTCAATACAATTTATAATGAAGTTAAGGACGTCGCTCTTAAGACAAATAAGCAAGAAAGTGAGCCCCTCAATGCCGAGTATACTCATTTGGCACAAACTAACCAAGAAATTGACCATAGACTTCAAAGTAAAATGACATCACTTCAGAGCTGGAGTGAATTACTGGACTGGCATACAAATACTATAAATCAGCTAAATCATATTAAATATCAGCTTGAAAATGAGAATTGTTCTCCTGAAAAATTGCAGGAGATGATCAAGGAATCGAACGGTGTAGTTGAGAAAATTATTACTTGGAAACAAAATGCGCCTGCAATTGACGCTAACCAAGTTGTAACCATTTTAGATAAACAAACCGGTTTACCTAGAACGGCAGAAAATATTGTTAGAGAAGTCGAAGTTCAAGCAATTAACTTGAAATCAAAATTATCAAATAACTTGGCAGATAAACAAAAGATAAAATCTCACTGGAACGATTTCTCAGATTTGCAACAAAAATTATTAGCTGAGATAAATAACACCAAATTACAGCTTGAAACTATTAAAAGTACTGTTAAGCATTCAAGCGATTTACCTCATGCTGTAGAAAACTTAAACAAACTTTTAGAAAGTCAGCAAGCTAAATCCACTACAAGAGAAGAACTAAGACGGGATGCGTTACAACTTATGAAAGAAGACGCGCAGCAAGTTGCAACAATACAAAATACGGTATCCGATATCGAAGGAAAATGGAATAAAGTGAACGAAGATGTAAAGGAAGAAAGACTACATTTAACCGATATCATACATGCCTGGAATGAATTCCAGGAGTCGAAAGACCAAATTGTCACCGAAATCGGTAAAATTGATAAGTCCGTGGATAGTCTTGAGGTTCCTACTGATCTTATACACGCCACTGTCAGTGCGGAAAAGGCCAAGAAGGCTCTTGATGCCATTAAAAAGACCAAAACATTACTTGACAGAGTAGATAACAAGGGGCAGGCAATCATAAGAAAAACTGAAAATATCCCTGGAATTGAATCGGAAGTACGACGAGATTTGCAGATAGTAAACGACGTTTGGTCCAAAATATACGAAAAGATTGTTAAAAATGTTAACACTACTGAGTCGCAAGCAACAGTTTGGAGACACATCGACGAAACCAAAACTACACTACTGCAGTGGCTTAGCACCCAGAATTCAGGTATTGTTTCCGCTGCAGAAAAACCTCATGAAACAGAAATTGCAGCATCAAAATTGGCCAAATACAAGGAAGAATTACCTGCACATCAAAGATTATTTCAAAGCATTCCACATAAATACAATCAACTTGTTAAACTTACCGATGGAAAAGAAATTCCAACAATACAAACTCTTATCAAACTACTGGAGGATCAATTTGCCACAGTTGCTGATAATGCAAATAAATTAGAAATCGCAACGACAACATTCGGAGAACACGAGAAATCGATTAGAGAAGATATTAAAACAGTTGGTACGACTTTATCAAATTTGAGAGAAGAGATTATAAAATGCGAGGACTTTTCAGGCGATAATATAAAAATTTTGGAGAGATTGCTAAATATTAAAGCTTTATTACAAGATCTCGACAATCAACAACCGAATTTAACTATAATTGACGACAATATTAAACGTATGGAGCATGCATATCCTAACTTTGGCGAAAGCTCAACCATTAAAGAGCAAGAAGCATTAAAGAAACGTTATAAAAATATTGTTACTCATGCCAACAAAATTGATAACTCATTGTCAGCGTTCCTTAAGAAATTTCACAATGACAAATACGCTGCTTTACAAAGAATTATTGCCTCGCAGAAAGAAAAAGTACAGTGGTGCTTACCAGATGCTACCAGTGATAAATATAATTTAACAGTAAAACTTAATTCTCTTAATGCCATTGAAGCTGCCATAGAAGATTGTCAGAATCGCATGAATGAACTGGAAATATCCTTACAAATGCTAGCGCAAGTAGAGTCACCCGAATCTGTAAAGCTTTTGACTGCAGAAAGAGATTATCTTTTGCTGGACCTAAATAATTTAAAACTAGAATTTAACAAGACCAAGGATGCTTTAACTAAAAATATTGATATACAAAGTCAATATGATGATATCGCTGAAAAGACCACCAACTGGCTCAAAGACATGGAAAATAAGGTAAAATCAGAAAGTTCCGTGCAAATGAACTTAGATAGCATAGATCAGAAACGGCAAGATATTAAACAATTGTATGATCAGGTTGAAAATTTCCAACCCGAAATGAAAAAGCTTACTGAAATTAGCGAAGAACTAATAAAACATACCCCTGAAACAAGAGTTCCACAATATGTACAACATCTAAATTCCAGATACCAGTCTCTTAACAAATTTTTAGAAAACTACCTTAGTAAACTGGATGAACTTGACAAATACAAGCAAATTTACCGAAACAGCGTAAACGACCTCGAAAATTGGTTACAACAAGCAAGTGAAAAAGTGAAGGATTTCTCTAAAACGTCCCAAAAACCAAACCAAGCTATGCTGGAAGAACTTAAAAAATTTGGCACGGAAAAAGACAAGGGACAAGAATTACTAGCTAAAGCAGTGACCCATGGTGAAGCGCTTTTCAGCGGTATTACACCTGAAAATAGGGACGCTATAAGAACCGAACTAAGATCTTTGAGAAATAAATCCGAAGATCTTATTGGACAAGTAAATCAAATTTACAAAAACGTGGAAAATGCACTGACTCAGCGTCATTCCTTTGATGACAGTCTTCAACAAATTACTCTATGGCTTAATGAAACAGTCTTAAAATTATCCGATCAACCTAAACTAGATGCCACTTTGACCGAGAAGAAGCAGACGCTTTACAATTATAAAGTGATTGCTCAAGATGTTAACTTACACAAGAACCTTTTGGAACAATTACAAGATAAAATTGGTCGTATTGCAGATGCCGATGCCGACAATAAGTTAAAAGAGAATTTACAAAATATTAATAAACTTTTGACGGATATTAATAAGCGTATTGACTTATCTGAAGAGTACGTTAGTAACCATGAAGCTTTCAATCAAACCATAGAGAAATGTCACGACTGGTTAAGTGCACTTACTGCGGAAGCTGCTTTATTAGTAGACGAATCTTCCGGCGAACCAACAGATAGTAAGCTTACAATAGTAGAGAATCTTTTGTCACAAAGAGATGAGGGTAACAAGATTATTCAATCATGCAGGGAGCAACTGGAAAGTGTTTTGTTGCAAACTGCACCGGAAGGACATCCACCTCTTATTAATAGTTTCCAAGACCAACAGAAAGCTTGGAATCTATTCTTAGAACTTTGTACTGATGCTAAAGAGAAGCTTAACATAATATCTAGTCAATATGCAGAAGTGGGTAGACTTGTGGATAAATTAGAAGTTTGGTTGAAATCTAAAGAGAATCAGGTTAAAGATCAGAGCCTTAGAAATACGGAGGAAGCCAAAGCCGCTCATTTAGAGAAACTAAAGAGTCTAGAAAAGGAAATTATTGCGAAAGAACCTGAATTTGCGAACTTTACCGAAGTTATCAAAAACATTGAAACTGATGCTACCGTTTCTCATCTAAATACACGATATCAGTCATTGAAGAATTCCATCAAAGAAAACATTAGAAGATATGAAGGTTTTGTAAAAGATCATTCCGAGTTCAACAAAGAATATAGCGAGTTTTTGCACTGGTTATCTGATAAAGAAGAGGAACTTCAAGAACTCTGTCACATTGTAGGAGATTTAAATATATTGCAGAAACGTCAAAATGAAGTTCGTAACTTGCTTGACGAAAAGAACAGAAAAAGTGTTGATTTTGAAAACCTCATTGATAAGGGTGAAAAATTATATGTGCATACGTCACCAGATGGTCGAGAAATAATAAGACAACAAGTAAGAAATCTACGCACTATTTGGGATACTTTAGGTGAGGATCTTCAAGTAGCCACAAACAAACTTGATCACTGTATATTACAATTTTCTGATTTTACTGCTACACAAGAGCAGTTAACCAAATGGCTAAAAGACGTCGAAAAAGGTATGAAACAACATACTGAGTTAAAGTCTTCATTACAAGAAAAGCGTGCTCAACTTCAAAATCATAAAATAATGCATCAGGAGATCATGTCGCATCAACAACTTGTCGAAACTGTTTGTGATCGTGCTCAGCAACTAGTCGATCAAACTCAAGATAGGTCGTTGAACATTTACCTACAATCAATTAAACAACTATTCTTAAGTATTGTAGCTAAATCAGAAGAGCTTTTGAAAAATCTAGACGAATGTGTTGATAAGCACCAAGCATACAATCAGCAAGTCGCATCGTATAAAGACTGGCTAGTCGAACAAAACGAAAAACTTCACCATTATGATGATGAAAGTGGTGACAAAACCGAAATTACCAAACGGATTGAAAACCTAAAGCAACTCAAAGCAAATAGCGAACGGGACGGTGTGAAATTATTGGAAGCATTGAAAAATTCGTTAATTGCGGTTGGAAAAAGCACTGCTCCCAAGGGCGTCGAAATATTGAAGGCCGAATTGGTTGAAAGTCAAGGGTTGTTGCAACAACATTTATCAGATATTGGTAAGTTAGAAATTTAATTAGTGTATTTATCATTTTGCTTCATTTTTGCTGTTGAGCAACACTAGTCGTGGAGAAAATATGTAATCGTCCAAAAATTCGACATTCGACAAGATTTTGATGGATTTTGGATCTCTCAGATGCCAAAAATTTTGGAAAAAATGTTTGTGTGCCTGTGTGTATGAACGTCCGTCGCTCCTTTTAAGCATTTTCTTTGCTCAAATAAAGGCAGTTTGCTATTGGCAAAAAATAAAAGAGAAACAGTCTCAAAATGGCTCTAATGATTTTTCTTAAATTTTGTAAGTACATTATAAATCCAACAATGTACCATTATTTGTTTTTTTCAAAACATGAAGGAACTGATAAAAAAACGAAAATTTCGAGTTTCTTAAAAACGGTTTTAACATTTTTAATGAAAACTTGTATGAAAACAGTACATTTTACTAACCTAATAAAATGGCATTATTGCTTTTTGCGTTTGTAAGAATTTGTAGTCGTGCGAGAAAGTGTGTGAAGTGTAGCCGTACCATTTATTTAACCTTATTCTTGTATGCATGGTACCTACTCATTTAAGCTATATATATATATATATATATATATATATATATATATATATATATATATATATATATATATATATATATATATATATATATATATAAAGTTCTGTAAAAAATCAAATAAGTTAAACAAATAGATATTTAATTAAACATAACCTAAACAAATGTCATTTTTGTAGACGCCCTTATCGCTAGACAGGATACTGCTCTTGGCAAGTGGGGTGACTATGAAAAGACATTGGATGAATTAAATCAATGGATACAAGAAAAGGAGGCGATATTCAGAAACCAAACATTACAAGCTACTTTACCTGAAAAGGAAGCCGTACTGACACAATTCCAAAAAGAAAGACAGGAAGTCGAAGCAAAAGAAAAAGAGATCGACCAGTTTGTTGACAAGACACATGGGCTTTTGCATTTGAGTGGTGTGCAGAAAATCAAGCCTGTTTTATCTCAGTTTAGTGTTAGGTAAGTAGTTTTCTTTGGGTACAAATAATAATCATTCACACAGACATCAAACACGTCATTCTAAAAAGTGTTTCATCATATAGGGTGACTCTAAAACGTCTGTACAACATATTTTTGAGGCCAAAAAAGGACAATTTAACTGAACTTACCTTAGGCCAGAAGTGCTTCGTTAGGGCGCTTTGGAACGTCAGAATTCGTTAAAAATTTCTATTATAAAAGATGATTTCTTTTAGCAATTTACTCGGAATTTGGTATATTATAATTAAAAAAAAAACTATTTCGTTTTAGGTACCAGAATCTTCACGGTCTAACAAAAGATGTCATCAGTCGCTGGCAGGGTATCATCGACGATCATCAAAAGTACAAGCAAAAACTCGAAGATACTCTTACGTGGTTACAGCCTTTGGAAGACCAACTGGCAGTTTTGCAACGAGGCGATTTGGCTGACAGTCCTCAAGCAGTTTTTCAAAGGATGCAGATACTTTTATCTGAGAAGGAGCAAGGAGATCATAAAATTAATTCTTTAACATTGATGTGTGAAAGAATTTTACCTGATACGGCAACACATGGAAGAGAGATAATAAGAAAAGAAGTTAAAGATGTTAGAGATAGATGGGAAAAATTAGCTGAAGGTAAAGTTTTTTTTTCTCATTTTTCTAATGTTGGTAAGAGTAGGTAGTACACAGTAGACTAGTAGACGATGATGATTTTCATATTGCATGTTTGCATAGACAGCTTTTCACTTATAGGCCAAGCAATAGAGCGATTTGTCGTGACATTAATACTATTAGAAAACCGTCTGTGCCATCATCTAAAAGACGATCCGTAGATGATTGCTGTTATATTTCCAACTCTGAAATGATTTCCTTTAATTTGTTATAAACATTTTTAAGCAAAAAGATTTTTTTTGTTTTTTGCTTATAAAATGGAAAGTAATGAAGCAATCTTAATGGTGTAAATGGACGATTTGTAGAAAATAAAATGAGAGGTCGAACGTCCCGATAGGATAAGTAGCAACGGAGAAAATCCGGAAAAACCGTAAAATTAAGGGTTTTTTTTAAATTCGTAAATCGGCCATTTTTAAACGTAGAGGGCTCAAACTTTGGAAAAAGGTAGTAATTTATAGCTACTTTATGTGTGCAGCCCGACGCGGTCCGACGATTAGTTTTGCCACAATCGTCATTTTAATTTTTCAGTACACTATTTTGCAACAGGTCTGGATGCTCTATGGATCGTCCGATTTTAATTATTGAAACCTATTTGAAAAGTACAAGTTTAATTGAACAAAATGTATATTTTAATTTTTCCATAAAATGCTACGAAACCGGCTGAAAATGCAGGTAAAGATGCGTGAAAATGGCCGAGCGCGCGAAAGCGGTCGAGTAGCGGGAGGGCAGCGGAGCGAAGGGGAGCCAATATTCGCGCGCTGGGCTATTTTTACGTGCATTTTCAATTGGTTTCGTAGCATTTTCTGGAAAAATTAAAATATACCTACATTTTGTTCAATTAAACTTGTACTTTTCAAATCCGTTTCAATAATTAAAATCTGACGATCCATAGAGCATCCAGACCTGTTGCAAAATAGTGTATTGAAAAATTAAAATGACGATTGTGGCAAAACTAATCGTCGGACAGCGTCGGGGTTTTGCACCCATAAAGTAGCTATAAATTACTACCTTTTCCCAAAGTTTGAGCCCCCAGGACCATTTATGAATTTTTTGAAAATACTTAATTTTCCGGTTTTTCCGTATTTTCTCCGTTGCTACTTATCCTATCGGGACGTTCGACCTCTCATTTTGTTCGTATTTTTATTCTCCACAAATCATCCATTTACGCCATTAAGATTGCTTCATTACTTTTTCTTTTATAAGCAAAAATCTAAAAAATCGAGTTTTTTTGCTTAAAAATGTTTATAACAAATTAAAGGAAAAAATTTCAGAGTTGGAAATATAACAGGAATCATCTACGGATCGTCTTTCAAATAATGGCACAGGCGGTTTTCTAACAGGATTAATGTCAAAAAATCGCTAATATTTTGCTCTGTTGCTTGGCCTATTACACTTTACACTTTAAATATTATGTCCTTGTATGCTTGCTTCATTTTACATTATTTTATCTTGTGTATTTCTGTGTATAAAGAAAAATCCAGTTATTTAACTGTAAAATTTCGTGTTTAGGCATTGTTAGTCAACAAAAATTGCAAGATGCTCAAACCCTACAATTGTCCAGTTATCAAGAAATGTTACAGCAGACTCTTGCATGGTTGGATTCCATGGAAAAACAGGTCAAACTGGATACATCATCATGGACATCCATACAAGATATTAGAGGGAAATTACTGAAACAGAAAACTACACTCCAGGAAATATTGCCACATAAGAGAGTTATTGAAGGTAAGTTAGCAAAACATGTTCTTTTATTTCCCTCTCTATAGGAAGTATTGTACTCGTAGTGTAGCTCGCGGAAAAGGGTATGAAAAGGAATCAAACCCACTATTTACTTTTGAAACCTAATAAGCGAGAAAAGATATAAAAAATGTGATTTTTTAAATAATTTTTTATTGTAAATATTGTTGGGAATGTTCACCATTTTTTTCTTGGCAGAACCTTAGCCTAAAATAAAATTCATTTGTAATATTATGTACCATTTTTTGCCACGTAAACTTTACTTTTGAATAAAGAAAATAATCAAGGGGGTTAAGATCTGGCGATCTTGCCGGCCACTCCTTCCACCATTTCTCCCTATCCACCGGTTAGGAAAAACTTTATATTGTCGAACATTTTGCGCGTAATGTGGCGGTGCACCATCCTGCTGAAACCATATTCGATCAACATGAAGATCTACATCTGCATAATGAGGAAATAAAGCAGCCAAAGCTGGAATAAAGTCCTCTCGCATAAAATTGAGATATAACGGCCCGTTTGGATTATCTTCAAAAAATAGCGGTCACCCTGCCAAAACATTAAGCTTTTGTGGACGTTGAGTGTGAGTTTCTCGAATCCAGTGAGGATTTTAATCGGACCAGTACCTACAGTTTTGCTTATTCACATGACCATTTAATACAAAATTACTCTCATCCGAAAAAAAGAGCCTATTGAATTGAAGTCGGCGATCTGGGTCATCTTCCATTGACTCCTGCACTATTACCATTTCATATGGGCGCATTTTACATACATTTATTAACCTTAATGCAGATGATTGACTTACGTTGTTATCTCTTGTCAGTTGCCTAACTGAAGTGGCAGGGTTTTCCTGGAGACTAAGCAAGATGTTTAGTTGTGGGTCTTCCTGCATTACCTACATGAGGTTGTCGTTGTTTTGCTACATCCCTCACATGACTCAATTCACTATTACGTGCTTCAATTTTGCTAAGGGTGCTTTGCGAAATTGATGGTAAATCCGGGCGCTATTCTTGAAACAAACGCGCCACTTCTGCTTGAATCCGCAATCTGTCGCCATACCCTATCATCATGAATATTTTAATTCTGTGCTATTCAGTTAAATAAGGCATTTTAAAGAAACTTAGGAGTATAAGTGGACCTTACACGATCAATAATATTGACAATACAGCTGTCAATCCTCGTGCCAACCAGTCTCAATACTGCCATACCTTACATGATCAATATTATTGTAATTTAATATGAAATTATTTTATAAAATCACTGGCCAGTCTCTCCAACGCTAGTCCAGTCTAATTTGACAACCAAAAGTTTTAACCTGACAAATATAAGAATGAGACAACTAAGTTTTATACTATGAATCTGTTTGTAAGGTTTTCCGCAAATTAAATTTATAAAGAAAAAGGCAATTTTAGTTCGTACTTTCGACAATAATAAAAACAAATTCATTCTAACAACCCATTCCAAGATGAAAATAAATAGTGGGTTGTATTCCTTTTTTACGCTCTTTTCCGCGAGCTATCACAATACATGCATTTGCATTTGAAAAGAAAAGTTGGGTTTGAAGTTGAAGTTTTCATCCCTGGGTGATGGGTAAAATTCACGGAAAGGCAAAAAACAACTGTTCAATCAAAAAGAGGTACTTGTGTTTTTGCATTTTTTCAAGAAATGGATGGATTCTTCCAGTTAAAAAATTCACCCTGTATATAAAAGAAACTGACTGACTGATTGACTGACATATCAACGCACAGTGCACACCGCTGGATCTAGAAGCTTGAAATTTTGCACAGATGTTTCTTATACAGACTGTTATGAAATTCACTGCGTATATTGAAACTGGTAAATTCTGATTTGAAGTCAGATTGGGGAAAAAGTCATAAATGGCACTTCGCGATAAAAAGCTAGGTATCACCCCTCAAATTTTTTTTTACTCACTGCACACCACTGGAAATAAACCACATGGCCATATAAAGAACAAAAGAACAGTGAGCTAGGTTGTTGTGTTGCCAGGTCTCTTAACAATATTTCTGTGTAACAAGTTTTAAGAAATAATATTTTTAATACATTACCTTTAAAGAAAGAAACCCTCCAACTCTTCCAAAATTCTCTACTTTACTGCTTAGGCAACTATACAAACACGCGCGCATATTATGAATATTTTTTCCTAAAGCAGTCCCTACACGATCATTATTACTGTCAGTATTTCACACAACAGTCAGTATTATAAAAATATTCGAATAATCTTCAATAATTTACTTCAATTTACTTCATTCGATCATTCTATCAACCCCGTACACGATCAATATTACTGACAATATTTTTTTATACTGGCAGTAATTATGATCGTATAGGATCTGCTTTAGAACCAGAAGGTAGTTTTAAATAATAACGTACCTATAAGTAGGTTGTTTTGCTACCTAGAAAAATAATGCTCTTCGTTGATCCGTTGTTAACTAATATTTTGCTTATTTTTATTTAGTTTGTGCTTTGATTATAGTGCTTCTTAAATTAGTCTAATAGGGTTGAAAACTAAATTAAATTTACCACTAATAATATTTACGTATTATGTAACGTTTGGGGGTGCAAGAAAACGATTTATGCAGATACCTACATCTCGACTTTAGAAAAACTCATTTAAAGGATCTTTTCAAAAAAAAATCGGTAAGTTGCGATATTTTATTGGCAAAAGAGCGAATAACAACTTTCTGAACGTGCTGTGTAAAATAGAATAATGTTTTTTTTTTGACAAATGCTGTAATGAAATAATTTGGTTATAATTTTAAAATAGGGTGTAGTTGTGCTCAGTTAGTATTTTTGGTTTTGATTTTTACCCTTTTTTTTAGCAGAAAGTTTAAGCTAGTAGGAATAATGCTCATCTTATTAATAACGTTATATAGGTTAAGTCATAATTCGTTGTTTTGCTCGTTCTGGTTAGGTACAATTTCAACCGATTTCACGAGTTGTCCATATTTTCCCATATTAAATAAAAAAATTGCTATTAAATTAATATACCTACATATTTTTGTTAAAATGCGTCTGTGGAATTAAAAATACTTTGGGTTATATAAATCTAATAAAAAAATGAGATGTCAAGATAGTATTTAAGTTTGGCAATGTCCCGGCTGGATCATTTGTTTTTATTTTATAATATTAGAGCTTATGACGTCAGGCTCTTTAGAAGCGTCGGATACGGGGGTGGTTTAGGGTGTTTTTAAAATAAAAAAAGTGTGCAATTTGAGGGAAAAAAGTATTGGGTATATCTGTAGACTACCCCAGGGTCACTCATTCAAATATATGCAGCGAATTTCATAACACCCTGTATAACGTAGGCATCTACTATGGTAGGGTTTTTTTTTTAAATTCAACCCCTCATGGGCTGAAACAGGGGTTCAAGCTTTATATGGAGAAAAAATATTAGATGGTCCTATTAACTCGAAACTTCACAAAAGTATCTACTTTATAAAATAAATGTTTAAACACGTGTTTTACAGTTTTTAATAAATCAACCCCTAAGTGGATGAAATGGAGGTTCAAAGTTTCTAATTTTTTAATTGACTTCAAAAAGACGGATTTGATCAATTTTTATTACAGAAAATATTGTATTCAATTTTTCAGTGCTCTTTCACACGTAAATTCAATTATTTTAGGAATCTTTTAATTTTAATTATTAGTAATAGTCCTTTTAAATAATAAATATTGAAAATCCAGAAGAACACCAGTGCTAGAACTTATATATTTAAAGTGTTTAACGTTACCAGAAAAAAAATGATTAGATACATTTATTATAGGTATTAATGAAAAAGCTGCTGCTCTACTAAAATTAACCACCAACAAGGAAAAAGCGGAAGATATTGAGAAAAATGTCAAATCAGTAAATGAAAGATACGAAACCCTTGTCAGCACGTCGCAGAATAATATTAAACAACTCGAAAGTTGCTTAGAATCTTACCAACAATTTTATGATTTACTTAAAATACAACAAGACAACCAAAAGCAACTATGGGATACTTTAAATTGCTACGTTGATTATAGTGGAAACAAGGCTATTGTCGAGCAACGGCTGAACAAAATCAATGAAATTGAAGACAATCTCCCAGAAAGTAATATTAAACTCAAAGAACTAGAGAATTACATTCAAAATAAGGTTTCCATGCTACCAGCTAGAGCTCAAGAAGCTATGCAAAGAGATGTGAACAATCTTAAAGCTGACCAAGATAAATTTTACTCTACTTTAATTGATGTAAAATCTGCGCTGGAAAATAGATTATCTCAATGGAATGATTATGAAAACGCCATGGAACGATTGCTAGCGTTCCTAAAGGAATCGGAAATGGCATTGAAGAATTACGAACTCAAATCTACCGCTGAAGAAAAACAAGAACAGTTAGACAAATACCAGGTTTGTTAATATAAACAATTTTAAAAGATACTTATAAAGTAATATTAAGTGATTAACTCATTAAAATATAATAATATATTATTTTATATAAAGGTAAATTTTAAAAGGGGTAAATACATAGTTTTTACACGAATTTCTTCTAGTGCAAGGATGGTTACCAAATAAGTTAATGGAGAGCTTTTAGATAAGGTTTAACCTTTTCAAGAAATTTAGTTTTTTATTTTTACAAAATTTGTATTTAGGACGTTGTGCTTTATTACCAAAATAACGTTCTTATTACTTAATCCGTTGATTCGGTTAATGTTTTATTATGATTTGTCTTATAGTCTTAGACGTCTCAGCTGGTAGATGTTAAAAATTGTGTATGAGGACATTATTTATTTCAAGGCTAATTTTACATATTACTTTATTCGTAGATATTATTAAAATCAGTTGAAACTTCTAGTCAAGAACTCAAGGAATTTATCCGAATTGGAGATCATTTGGAGCAAGTAAGAAATTAACGCGACTCTACTACTTCGCCGTCACTTTTCTTTTTTAACAAATTCTTTTTGTTAATCACTGGCCAGTCTATTCTACCACATTTACCGCTAGTCAATGATGCCATTTTCTCAAAATTTGGAAATTTTTAGTCAAGATGAAGGGTAACACCAGAGTCATTGCAGGTTTTACAATCTAATCTATAAGAATGTAACATTTGGACGTTTTAAAAAGTTGTCAAAATTATTCGGGCATGATTTTTACATCCAAGAATAAAAAATTCTAACAATCGTATGTCTCTTTTATATATGAAATTTAAGATAAATGAAATTAATTTTGTCTTGAAACATTTAAGAAATTAAGACTGTTCAATTTCATACATGACCATTTGTATGCATGCTATAATCAGATGAAAACTCCATCGTATAATCTCTAATTCGGTCACTTGAAATAGTCGACGCAAACAGTCTGAAATACATCCTGTTATTTGACTAATTTAAATTTAGCCAAGCAGTTCGATATTCCCGATTTGTTTCTGATATTGTTTTGTTGTCAAATTCACTTATACCTATTTTTGATTGTTGATGCTAAGTTGATTGGACTTTCTGTTTTTCTGATCTCCTTTAATAGTCCAGGAGTAGTTAGAGGCGTCCAACCTGTGCCGGGAAGCTAGCGACATGGGGCATTTTTGTATTGACTCCTAGCATTTGGATTAACCCTGAATGACATATCTGCCGGCCTGTTTTTGCCCGAAATGTTAATAAAAATAGGCACTTCCGGATATTTTTTTAAACAATTTTTTTCTTTGAGCCAGTGCAGCGACGTGAAAATTTGCATGCAGGTAGGAAGCAAATCAAAATCCCATATACCTCGTCGAAATACGTTGTATACATATTTTTTAGTTTTTTCGTTCTTTATAAGGGAGCAATCGACTATTTATTTATAAAAATTTTGCTTAAAAAAAATAACCGGAAGTGCATTTTTATTAACATTCCGGGCAAAAACAGGCCGGCAGACATGTCATTTCCTGTTAATACAAATGCTAGAAGTCAATACAAAAAGGCTTCATGTCGCTAGCTTCCCGGTACAGGTTGGGCGCCTCCCACTCCCCTACTATATATAATGGAAAATTCAGTTGAGGCTTTGCCTCATTAAATTTATCATACTATCTTTATCTGACTAATTCAGCTCAGCTAAGACAAATGGCAAATAATAAGCAACTTTTATAAAGCTAATTTAGCAGGAATATAGAATTTACACATCAATTTCGGTTATATTTTTTACTGTCTTATGTCATGGACAACACGAAATTAACGTCAAAATGTCGATCTCAAGGGCTACTATTTTACAATCATGGGGTGCCGGACCTCACCCTGCCGCAATCCCTTGGTAGCCCTAACATTAAAATATTAGAGCGGCCAAGTGGTGGCGGCAGAGTGAGGTCTAGCACCCCACGATCATATGACCTTTTGAGACCGACATTTTGACATCAATTCCACTCCCGATCCCTCCGAAATTTGTTCTCATATCACAGATATCATTCAAGTGGATATTGAAAGTTTCATTCCACATACCCGCAAGAAACCTAAACTCCGCCATTAAAAGCCCTGGTTCTCCAAGGTCTGTGATAAAGCCAGGCTCAAAAAGTCCAAGCTCACAAAAGGATTCTTCAAAATCCTACACCCGAAAATCGTCAAATTTTCACTGATGCAAGAAATCAATACAATCAAACTATCTTAGATTCCACCCATATTCCTCCTGCCAATATCGCTCTTCCAACCGCTACGTTTGTACCCCACAAAATGTCCGACATAATACAAGTTCAAAAAATTATTCTATCCCTTGACACTAAAAAGTGCTCCGATCTGGATGGCATACCAGCAATTATTCTAAAAAAATGCGCTCCAGAGCTCGCACCCATCTTAACTCGCCTTTTCCAGATCTTCTATGACAAGGGTATCTTCCCAGACAGCTGGAAGACTGCTCGTGTACAGCCTGTCCTGAAGAAAGGTTCGAAGTCCCTTGCAATTACAGACTTATCTCTCTGTTGTCAGCAGAGTTATGGAGAAAGTCATCAACTTACAAATTCTAAAATATCTAGAAAAATACAAAATCAATCATGACGGACAGCTGATCTCCTTACTTTCGTCACACATAACTGGAACAAGTCTCTCGAATTTCGTGGCGAATCCCAGATTGTTGCTTTTGATATTTCCAAGGCCATTGATTAAGTATGGCATGCCGCACTCCCTAACAAGCTACCTTCATACGGTCTTCCTCCCAAACTATGCACCTGGATCGGTAGCTTTCTCTCTAATCGGCGCATATCTGTCGTGGTGGACGGTCACTCATCTAACTTCCATCCTATCGGTATACCCCAAGGTTCAGTCCTGGCACCGACCCTATTTCTTGTTCACATTAATGACCTGCTCTCTTGAGCTACCAATCCCATCCACAGTTACGCTGATGATAGTACTCTTCACTCCAACATTCATTTTTCCAGACGAGTCTCGAATCAAGAACCAGATAATAGACGCAGATCGGTGCACCTATCCCTTTCCCAAGATCTTCAATTAATCCTAGGCTGGGGTGCCAAGAACCTTGTTCAGTTCAACGCCTCTAAAACCTGTCGCGCAAGAAATTCGAAAAAAACTTACCATTCACATGAATAACCAAGCCCTACAGAACAATGAAACGTTTGATCTTGTTGGCATCGCTTTCGAGCGTGATCTCAGCTGGCTCACAAACACATTACTTCAATAGCCACATCAGCAGCTAAGAAACTTGGTTTTCTCTTTCGTGTCATAAAATACTTCCCGCCTTCCAACACTCGCTATGTTTCCCAAATAAGACCTAACCTAGAGTATTGTTCCCATATTACTTAGAATCCTTGATTCTATCCAAAAGAGAGCCATTCGACTCATCCATGACTCAGCCATCACAAGAAAACTCCCTTCTCTCGCTCATCGCCGCGCTGTAGGGGATTTATCCCTTTTCTACCGATACGTCCACGGACTTTGCTCTGAAGAATGCTCTTATAATTCCTCCCTTGTCTGCTCTTAAAAGAACAACAAGAGACTCGTTACGTATGAATCTTTTACTGTCCAGCTACAAAAGCCTAGAACATCCCGCTTCTCTCGCTCATTCATACCTAGGGTTTCCGGATTATGGAACGGACTGCCTGCAGATGTTTTCCCTTCCCGTCCCAACCTCCAGTCCTTTAAATCCCGAGTCAATAGATTACATTTCCCTTCCCTTCAGACGCCCACGGTACGTTAGTACTTAGGCTCGAAATCTACGTGGGCTGCCTCAGATAAAAAAGTGACATTGAAAAATGTAACCGGAAGTGTCGTTACAATTCTATGATCCGGCTAAATTAGCATCATAAAAACGGTAGATCCATGTTCGTCTATGTCAACGGTAATTTACACATACAGGGTTTTTTTGTGTGTTTGATACATAGGAGATTTGGCTGTCGGCTCCCGAACTATCACTAAATATGTGATTTTTCAGTTTTTTTTTAACGAAAACAACAAAATATGTTTATGTGCTGATTATGATGCGATTATTAATGGCCAGTGATTAACACTTCACAACTTACAGTTATGTCTTAGGTGGTGGTATAATGACTTACTTGTTGTACTATGTGTCCCTTTACTCTTATTTTCTTCCTTTTTAAGGCTTTTAGGTGATGGTTTCGCATTCTTTTGTGTAATCTTCTATGTAATACATTAATCTCAGTGGTCTTAAATAGTATTGAATCAGTTTAAAATTTGTTTCCAATATTTTAGGCTCTTCTTACAAGTTTACGACAAAACGAAACTGATTTTGATAAGATTTCTGATGATTCTACCGAACTCGTTCAAAGTAGTGGAGACACAAGAATTTCAATTAATATTCAACAGATTACATCTCGATTTAAATCTGTACAAGTTACAGCAAAGGAGATTGTTAAGAAATGTGAACAGGCTTTAGCTGATCACAAAACATACAATGAGAAATATAGGCAGTGTTCGGATTGGTTAGCCGCTGCTAGAACGAGGTAAAGCAATTTATATTAAACGAATGTTGGCACATTATAATTTGTTTAAATTAGCCCAGGCTGACTGTTCCAAAAAGGTCGATTTCTAAAAAAAATTGAGAAGCATTTTGACTGTTCTAGGTTGAAGGGGATGGGGGGGGGGGGGGGCATGTCTGAGGATGTCTGCTATCCCAGTAACAGCTGAAGTTGCTGCTATGATTTTTAATTATTTTTTGAATATGCTAAAACTAGTTTTTCGTCCGTAGCTCTTTTCCTTTACACTGTAGGTAAAAGTGGTCAACCGGAAAGTTGATCGCATTTTTAGCTTAAAAGTTATTCAATTTGTTTATTCCTTTTCCTTTGCACTTGCATCAAGTCCAACGAAGATTCGATGGGTCATTCCCGAGATATTGTTAATTGTTTATAATAAAAAACGGGCCAATTTTTCAGGTTTTGTTTTCGCTACAGTAACAATGCAGAATAACATAAAACCGATTTGCCCATGACACCACAGGATAATATAGGCCTGGGGTCTGGGGCTGGGGTCTATAGCCTTGTCGTAAAAGAATTTTAAATTTTACTCTTTTGGAGCCTAAACCGAATAAACAAATTGAATAACTTTTAAACTAAAAATGCGATCAACTTTCCCGTTAACCACTTTTACCTACAGTGTAAAGGAAAAGAGCTACGGACGAAAAACTAGTTTTAGCATATTCAAAAAATAATTAAAAATTATAGCAGCAATTTCAGCTGTTACTGGGATAGCAGATATCCTCAGACATGCCCTTTCTACAACCTAGAATGGTCAAAATGCTTCTAAAAATTTCACGTTTTTAGACAGCGGGGCTGGGCTTAATGTATTTCGTGTATTTTTAGATTCGACGCATGTAAGGACAACATGAAAAATGGTGCCCAAGGTATCCTTGCCGACCAAGCCAAAGTTTTGGAAGAATTATTGTCCCAAAAAACTAGCGCTTCATTGCTTCTGAATAGCACAATTGAACTTGGAGAAAAATTGTATTCCTCTACCTCACCCGAAGGGCAAGAAATCGTTTCTACACAGCTTGAGGAATTACAACAAGCATTTGAAGCTCTTTTCGATGAAATAAGTTTAACAGACAGAAAACTGAAATCCAAGTTGGACACTTGGTCAGAATTTGATAATAGTTTCCAGAACATTCAACGCTGGTTTAAAGAAATTGAAAAGTTATTACCTCAGGATATCGAACTCAAAGCTACATTAGCCGAGAAGAAAGCCCAATTGCAAGTTTACAGAAATTTGCTTCACGATGTATCGGCACACCAACAAGATATTGTGAATCTCCGCGACAAGGTTGAAAACTTACCCGAGAGGAATGATCAGATCGAAGACCAAATATCGACAGTCTCAGAGCAGCATAACAAGATACTAAAACGTGCTCAGAACTTTGTTGGAAGGTATGAAAAGATTGTAAGTGATCATCAAAGGTTTGAGAAAGCAAAACAAGATGCAGATGAATGGATAGAAGCTAAACAAAATTCTGTAAACTTGTGGGCCGATACAGATTTGGAAAGAGTTTCACTTCTTTCAAATTTGGAAAGACTTAAGGTAAGTCGATCAATAGCATTCAATATAAAATAACCTTACATTTAATTATTGATATTTCAGAAACTTGCATCAACATTATCAGAAGAGGAATCGCGAATTGCAACAGTCAGATCACTGGGTGAAGCAGTAATACCCGGAACAATTGAAAATGGCCAATCTAGTATAAGATCTCTAATTGAGACATCTCAACAAGAATGGGCT
The DNA here is from genome assembly GCA_963971165.1 of Philopedon plagiatum. Lineage (NCBI taxonomy): Eukaryota > Metazoa > Arthropoda > Insecta > Coleoptera > Curculionidae > Philopedon > Philopedon plagiatum. Next base: position 33,186,852 of record OZ020190.1, on the reverse strand, counting down.
GCCTTGGTGTCAGCGGTCAACAATGCTATTGCTCAGCTGGAGACAAAAATTCAAAACTGGTCTGAATATGAGAAATTGAGGGATGATTGCATGACTTGGTTAAGAGAAACTGATAATAAACTACATTCCATTGATCTTAAAGGTACTGCTGATGAAAAGGAACGTCAATTAGGAACCCTTAAAAACCTTCAGGGTGAAATAAAAGCGAAAGAATTAGAGATAGATCAAGTGACTGAAAGAATGCAACAGTTAAATATGGGTCTCACCAATCGGTCATCGCAAATATCTGAACTTGGCGTTAAATATCAACAAATATGTCAAAAAGTTAAAGATCTTACTTCGCGTTGGCAACAGTACGTTAGTACCCATCATCATTTTAATGCTGAAGTGGAACAGTGCGAGCGCTGGCTGGAAGATCTTAACAAAAAACTGTCGTATTGTGCAGATGTTAATTCAGCATCGCAAAAAGAATTGGAAAGCAAACTAGAGACAATTCAAGATTTGATTCTTAACAAGGAAGAAGGCTTTGCTACTATTCAAAAGCTAGTAGAATTAGCACAGAGTGTTCTTGCTAACACTGCACCTCACGGTCATGACGCAATCAACCATACATTGGCCAATCTTCAAAGCGAATGGTCTAACATAGCCACTAATATGATTGAAACCAAATCTTTAATTGAGGATGCTTTAAGAAAATGGGCTGGACTTCTAGAAGAAATAAATGCTTTGGATAAAAAAGTGGAAAGTCTAGAAAGTCAGTACAATGAATTATCAGAACTACAAGCTACAGCTTCCGAAAAGAAAAGTCAGTTAGATCGAATTAAAGCGTTAGAAGAGAAAGTCCGTTGCGAGAAGATTGAGGTTGATAATCTAAAAGCCCAGGCTGCTGATGTTTTAAGAAGCAAACGTGCCGAAGAGGCTGCAACTAAAGCCCAAAAAATGTTGGACAGATTTGATAATATCTTCCAGAAAATTCAAAAACTTTTGATGGAGAGAGACCAGCAATACAAAGATCATAAAGCCTACAAGGACGCTTATGAAGAAGTTCAAGTATGGATGACTAGAGCCCAAGAAAAGGTTCCACAGCTTAAACAAAGACCATTGGGTGATAAACTTTCTATTGAAACATTCTCAGGCCCTCTGGATCACTTGCTAAATAAACAGGCCCAAGGTGAAGTTTTACTAGAAAATCTTGAACACACTGCACAAGTTGTTATTCCCAACACGAGCGCTTCCGGACAAGAAGCCATTAAAAATGAAATTAGAGCCTTAAGGGAGAGCTTTGAAAGGCTGTTTAAAGGTAATTATTTTTTGTTATGATTTTTAACTAGAATATTGTAGAATTGTAGTTTGAATTATAAATAATAATTTAAATAAACTGCTCGTCGATTGGTTCGGATAATGGAATTTTTAGCCCCAAATTTGGAACGCTGTAATTTAAAGAATAATTGATCGATTTTGATGTGCTTGGCAACAATGGAAAGTTTTTTCTTTCCAATTTGTAATTTTGGAAAGAACTACGTGATGTACCGTGTGAAAAAACCAACGATGGAAAACATTGGAAATTTTCGCTACATAGGCAATTTAGATATCAAAATAGGTTAACAAGCTCTGAACATGGATTATTAGAGCTTTCTATCATATCTCCAGACAAATCTGTCAGAATTTTGATATCTTATTTTTTAATGGAGATTTTCCAATTTTTCCACTTTTATTGATTTTCACTCTTTGAATGAAGATAAACGAAGGTAAGGGTACCGAATAGGTTAGTTTTCACTACAAACTTATTCAGGTAATATTCAATGAATATGTTTTTTTTATCAAACTGAATCAAGAGTAACGATTTTATACAGGGAGGACCAGTGTTGAGTTCAGGGGGTAGCCCGGGAGGGATTCACCCTGTAAAGCCCTTTAGGATTTTGTTAACATTTAATATAAAACATTTTCGCTCAACACTGCCTAAATCAAATTTGTGTATAGTAATTAATTGGTAAAATCAGTTTGTTTTTATTAATTTGGTCCTCCCTGTATAATATCGTTACACTCTTGATTCAGCTTGATAAAAAACTTATTCACTGAATGCTACCCTAATAGGTTTGTAGTGAAAACTGGGCTATTCGGTACCCTTACCTTCGTTTATCTTCTTTCAAAGAGTGAAATCACTAAAAGTGGAAAAATGGAAAATCTCCATTAAAAAATAAGATATCAAAATTCTGATAGGTACGTCTGGAGATATGATAGGAAGATCTAATAATTCATGTTCAGATCTTGTGAACCTATTTTGATATCTACATTGCCACTAGCGACAATTTACGATGTTTCGCATCGTCTGTTTTTTCACCCTGTACATTATGTAGTTTTTCATGTTTTCTAAGTTCTTTCTAAAATTACAAATTGGAAAGAAAAAGCTTTCTATTGTTGCCAAGCACATCAAAATCGATCAATTATTCTTTAAATTACAGCGTTCCAAATTTTGGGCTAAAAATTCCTTCATCCGAACCTATTGACGAGCAGTTTATATAGAATATTTTAATATTGATGTAGTTATATAAGTGGGTTCAATTATTATTGTTTTATTTTTAGACCTGAAACAACAACGAGAACAACTGGAAGTAGTACTGGTTCATTGGCGCGATTACAAAGATGAATACGAAAAAATATCCGACTGGTTGCAACAAATTTCAATATTGATTAAAAACCAAAAAATTGCATTGTCGTCTAATTTAGAAGAAAAGGAAAAACAGGTTAAAGATGTCAACGATATTTTGCAAAAACTGGTTGCAGGCAAAGATCAAATAGAAAAACTTAATGACTTTGCTAAAATTCTTCTAAATTCCCCTCTAGAAACTCACGTTAACAATCAGCTTCAACAACTTAACTCACGTTATCAAGTGGAACTTAACACCGCTAAAGATGTGCTAAAGAAAGTTGAAACTAACTACGAACAACACAAGGAATATGCAAGCAACTTGGAGAAAACCAGAAATTGGATTGATAATGCCCGCGACATTATTACAAACTGTTCTGAAGCAATTTCAAATAGTAGTAAAGATACTTTGCAACAACATCTGAACGAGATTCAAGACCTTATTGGCAAACGCGAAGAGGGACAAAGTCTAGTACATGCTACTGTTAACTGCGGAGAAAAAGTTCTAAGAAACACGCGTTCAGATGGAAGAGAAGCTATTAACAATGAAATTAAGGAAGTTCAAAGTGATTGGGAACGAATTGTTAAGAAAATGTCTACTGTTAAAGTAAATCTTGAAACTGCTTTGCTACAATGGGCTGATTATGACAGTTCATACAATCAGTTACAACAATGGATAACGGAACGTGAGGCCAAGCTGCAACAAGTAGCAGAACCTAAAGCAACTAAAACCCAGAAAGGTCAGACTGGTCTTAGCGCACTACCGATCGGAGAAAAGAAGGCAACCCTAAGGAAAACTGGAAGTATCGTTCAAGACATTGTATCCTTTGAACCTATGATACAATCTGTCACATCTAAAGCTGAAGATCTTAAACAGGCAGCGCCTGCATCCGAGATTTCAAGTAAATACGAAAATCTATCTAAGACAGCACAGGAACTCTATGCTAAACAAAAAGCGGCCATCGAGCAACATCAAGCTTTCGTCGATGCAGGTAACGATTTTGTCCAGTGGCTTCATATTTCCAAGGAAAAATTAGGAAAATGCTCCGAACCAACTGGAGATAAAGAATCTCTTGGTAGCAAATTGTCACAGGTTAAGATATTGCATAACGAAATACCTATTGGTCAAAAGAAATTAGAGACGGCTCTAGAAGAAGGTGACAAGGCATGCCAGGTTGCCGATGAGGTTGATACTGAAATTATTGAGGAAGAAGTTGCCTTATTACAAGATGACTTTGATAATTATGTTGAGCAAGTAAACAGTATTAAGAACTTACTGGAAACTGGAATAGTTAAATGGACAGAGTACGAAGAACAGCTCCAAGATGCTTTGGAATGGTTAAGCCAACAACAACAAATTGTTCAGTCTTACAATAAACTTCAGGATAGTTTGGAAGAAAAACGAGCAGTATTGGAACAATTTCAACTACATTTGCAAACACTTTTCGATTGGCAAACAGAACTTGATCGGCTGAACATGAAAGCGCAACTTCTTTTAGAAACTTGCGCAGATTCACGAGTCAGTAATGCAATTATGCAACTGTCCACAAAATATAACGCTATTTTGTCGATGGCTAAAGAAATAATGCGAAGATTGGAATTATATTATCAGGAACATCAGCAGCATAGCGCGTTGTATCAAGAATGCCAAGATTGGATTGACAGAACACGCGATAAACTCAATAGCTGCACTGATATCCCCAACAGTCTGTCTGAAATCAATAACAAGCTACAAGTTGTAAAGAATATTAGAACTTCTATTGAGCAAGGGCACAATAAATTACGCTACATTAACGAGCTAAAGGAACGCGTTATTATGAACACGGAGCAGTCTGGTGTTGCTAAGATTCAGGAAGACACAGAAAATCTCAAGCAAGATATGGAGAAGCTTGTTATTGATGTGAACGAAATCAGAAACAAACTGCAAGCACGGGCAAACCAGCTAGAAGAAGCTCAAAAATTATTAAGCCAATTTTTGGAATGGCTTCAAGATCAAGAAAATCAAATACAGTTTGATGACCAATTCTTTAACGAACTTCCTGAAAAGAAAGCTAAACTTGAAAAGTACAAACAAGTGCAAAAAGAAATAGGTACTCACAATAGTTTACTTGAAAAACTTAACAATAAGAGTAAGGAAGATAACAGCATTCCAGAAGAAGAATTAGACAGGGTTAATAGGAGGTATGAACAGCTTAAAGAAAAATTACATAAAGCTATTTCAGATTTGGAAGTTCAGGTAGAAGACCACGAACAATACAAAAACTCATACAATAAAGCCATGGACTGGATTAGACAGTTGCAATTAGATATCCAAGCATGTTCGAATCTTCAAGACGAATTACCACAAATTATCGAAAAAGAAACAAAAATTGAACAAATATCAAATACACTATCCGAATGCGATGATCTGGTTAATCAGACAATAAAGATGAGTATCGAAGTTATGAAGACCACTGGTGAAGAAGGCAAGGACATCATTCGTGAAGAAATTGAACAACTTAATACTGACTGGGAGGGTCTCCAATACATTTGTAGTGACATCAAAAAATCACTTGAAAAATGCAAGGAGGCTTGGAAAGAGTTTAAAACTAACTGTGGCGCTATTCAAAAGAACATTGAACTTTTCAGTAATCGTATCGAAGAAGAACGGAAGTCGGAGAACAAAAGGCCTGATGACCTCGAAAAATGCAAAAGCTTATTAGCAGAAATCGAAGCCCTTAAACCAGACTTGGAGAATCTTTCAGATTCATGCGAAACTCTAATGGAATTAAGTGCTGTTGGTTGGGTCAGAGACAAGACTGTGCAGTTGCAAACGGCTTACACAAACTTGCTTACGGATGCTCAGAGTTTGGTGTCGAAGATAGAAAAGAATCTGTCGGATCATACTGATTTCTTGAATGCTAAAAATGAGTTGGAAAATTGGTTACATCCCAAGCATGCGATTATCCAAGAAAGCCTTAATATTGGTAGTGAACCTGACATGAGGAAACAACTGGAAACTATTCAAAATATCATTGCTAATTTGGATGAAGGGCAGAAATTACTATCATCCTTGCAAGGCGCTTTTGCTAAAGTTATAAATACAGCAACTCCAGAAAAGCAAAATGAACTCCGCGAAATTACTACAACTTTACGAAATAGTTGGGACCAATTAAATATGGACTTAAAGTCAGTTGAAGCACAACTTAAAGCTGGATTGTCTCGATGGGCTGAATACAGCGATACAAAAGATAAACTAGAAAAATGGCTTACGGGAATTGAAAAATCTCTTCGTCAGCAGCCTAATACCAGAGGTGAGCCAAGTGAAATGAAGACCCTGTTGGAAAGGTACAAAAATATGCAAGATGAAATATTCAAAAAGCGAGAAGATCTCAGCCGTCTAGGAAGCGAAGCTAGAGATCTTAATGATTGGTCTAAACAACCTGAAGTTTTAGATCAAGTTAAACAGTTAGAAACTCGTTTCGAAAAAGTTTCTTCAACATGTAAAGCCTTACAGGAATCTGTAGAAGGCGAGCTTCAAGACTATAATACTTATCAACAAAAACTTCAAGAGACTGAAAAATGGTTACTACAAGTGTCATTTCAGCTTATGGCTCACAACTCTCTTTATATTACTAACAGAGAACAAACTGAAGAACAAATTGGTCAGCATGAAATTCTCTTTCACGAAATTCAGAAATACCAAGCAGTTATCGACGATGTAAAAAGTAAAGGTTATAGTTTGATTAACAAATACGTTTCCAGCGCCCCGCTGGTTAAGGACACTATTGAAAGCCAACTGAATAATGTCCAAGACAGCTATAATTCATTACTTCAAACCGCCTTGCAGATTAAAAGCAGACTTGAAGATTCTTTAGCTAAATTTAAGCAGTACGAAGATACCCTTGAAAGTATTATGCAGAACTTAGAAATATACGAGCCCATAGTCTGCGAAGAAGTAGAAAAGCCAATTGAAAGTCTTAGCCAGGCTAACGAAGCATTAGAATCTGCTAAGGTATGCATTTATTTTATTATTATGTACCAATTAATCCTGGGGGCTTTTCGGAACTAATATAAACAAAAAATGGAATTACATTAAACACTTATTAGGCATTCCGTGTGTTCGAGTTTGCTGGGGTTTGCTCGGGTCAGTGGCGGATTTAGGGGGGGGGGGGGGGGAGGAGCGCCCCTTAAAGCCTTGTACAAAAAGGATTTCAATAACGAATTTTATAAAAAAAATGTACAACATAAACATTAACCAATCCTACATATTCTACAAAATATAATAAACAAAAGAAAGATTTGCCGTCTGTGTAAGGTCGTTGAAACGAATTATACCACAAAAATATGAATATAGATCAATACTAATATGTTATATAAAAAATGCAAGCCTTTTTTGGCATTTTTAATTTACATACGCTTTGATTGTTTCTGAAAACATTCCTTACACATCTCACTGCGATTTTTTTAAAACTTGCACCGGATCGTTTTGACTTCTAAAGGAAACAAATAACCAAATTGTTTTTTTCCAAGAAATATTCTTCTGAAAGTAATTTTTTCGAAAACGGATAAACGAAACTTTTCAAAAATATTTTCTCGCATACACATATAACACGTATTTCGAAAGTACATTTTTGCAAAAAATAATTTTTAAAAAATATACAGGGTGTCCAGGAAAATGTGGGAAATCTCCCGGATATGAAAAAAACACGTGAAAACAGTACTACAAGTTCATATTATAAACTTTTTTCGTATAGGCCTCCTCTTCGGAGATATGGGCTCCCAAAGAGCTCCAATGAAATCAAGTTTTTTACACATAATTATTGAACCACCAGGTATATTCCAATTTTTTTTTAATATGATGTATACCAGGTTAGACCCTTCAAATTACTATCCAAGAAAGTATTGTGAAGTACTCACAGCTGCAGGGACGGACTAGCTCTGACACTCATGACCCCATTTTTTTTACGCCCTGTATGATAAGAACTTTGGACCACGTTTTTTACATACCTTTAACTGTTGACTAAAAATTAAGTACTCTTCATTCATGTCGTTAATCCTAACCGTTTTCGAAAAAACGTCATATTATTTACATCATGTATTTGGCGTATTTCGATAACAGATACGTCTAATTCTGTGAATTGCAATTCGACCTAGGTTCGCAAAAAATGTGCGTTTTATTTTATCGGCCCCAAAAACAAAGTATTGTTGTTGCAAACGTTACTAGGTACGAAAGAAATAAATATCCTGCATTTTAGAACTTGTCAACTTTCACATCGCTGATTTCGTGGTGAAATTAATTGTGAAATAATTCGAAATAACACGTTTATTGAGTATGCAGATATGCATCTGATGCATGGTCTTGCATCTTGCAATGCTTTGGAAGCCAGAAGATTCTCTTCACGGACGAAGCATGAATTTACACAACTCACATGTATGGGCTGATGAAAATCCTCATGCAACTATTGTTTCGCATCGTCAACATCGATTCCAATCAATTAATGTCTGGGCAGGAATCATTGGCAATTTTTTGATTGGACCATTCGTATTGCCGGTACGACTGAAAGGACAACTTTATTTGGAATTCCTCCAGAACGCTTTTCATGATTTAGTAGAGCACTTACTACTTGAAATCCGCCGAAACGTGTACTACATGCACGAAGGAACACCACCTCATTTCAGCGTTGCTGTGCAGGAGCACCCGAATAACGTCTATCCAAACCGTTGGATAGGTAGGGGAGGGCCTATTGCCAGGCTGGAACTTCTACGGAGAATCACGTTTCATTGTGATCAAATAAGGAACAATGCTAGGTTATTGTGGCGGGTACAGCAGTCCTCAGTTCGTCGTGCCCGCGAGTGTATAAGACTTCACGGGGTCCATGTTGAACCCTCTTACGAAGTTTTTAACTAAGCAGTTAAATTTTAACGTTTTATTGAAACTATGTTGGCGACAGGGAAAAATTCCTCTTTTTCATATTCAACCCGACAGAAGTTAGGGGACTAACAGTGTAAATAAAATGACGTTTTTTTCGAAAACGGTTAGGATTAACGACATGAATGAAGAGTACTTAATTTTTAGTCAATGGTTAAAGGTATGTAAAAAACGTGGTCCAAAGTTCTTATCATACAGGGCGTAAAAAAAATGGGGTCATGAGTGTCAGAGCTAGTCCGTCCCTGCAGCTGTGAGTACTTCACAATACTTTCTTGGATAGTAATTTTAAGGGTCTAACCTGGTATACATCATATTAAAAAAAAATTGGAATATACCTGGTGGTTCAATAATTATGTGTAAAAAACTTGATTTCATTGGAGCTCTTTGGGATCCCATATCTCCGAAGAGGAGGCCTATACGAAAAAAGTTTATATGAACTTGTAGTACTCTTTTCACGTGTTTTTTTCATATCCGGGAGATTTCCCACATTTTCTCGGACACCCTGTATACATTTTCCAAAAATATATTTTTTCGAAAACAATATTTAGAAAATTAAATTATGAACTCTAGTAGCTTGGAAAATGTTAATGAAAAAAAAGGGAAAGATTCCGAACAAACCTAAACGCACCTTTTTTGGATTTGATCAGGTTTCCTTATGTTTTGTATGCTACTTTCTCGTAAATCATTTTTTCAAAGTCATTGCTTGAAAAAATTAATATCCGACAAAATTTAAATTCGAAAAAATGTTGTCTGAAAAAATGTAGATATTTTTGAAAAGTGCTTAAAAAAATTGAAAAATTGTTTTTAGAAAAATTGTACTTTCTTAAGTACTCGTATATCCCCCCAAATGAGCAGAAGGCATAAATAAAAAAATACACAATATTTACACTTTCATATTAATCTTGCAATCATGCAAACAAGTTGTCCTGTCGCGTGGAAACTAAGATGACCAACTGTTCTGTTTTTTTCAACAAACATCTTTTTTGATGTTAAATTAAGTAAATTATGTCGCACGCGAACTTGCCCGTTTTTTCTTTGGTATATACTTTCGTGTAGCTCGAGGTGATGTTGCCCCCCTCCCTAGACGAAATTATAAATCCGCCCCTGGCTCGGGTTTGCTATTAAACAACCTACAATCCTGTTTAGGGATAATCGTTCTACTTTTACTGCCTAGGCAAAGCAGATAATTATATTATTTATCTTTCAGTCACTTCATAATAAGCTTCAAAACGAAAAATCAAGATTGGCATTGGCTGTCCAAGCATGTGAAGCTGCTACAGCTTCTATAAGCAGACCCAGCAGTCCAAGAGATATTCTTCCACCACCCGTTTCAATAAAGGAATTAGAATGCAGAGCTAGATTAGAAGACCTTATTGATCAGGTATATTTTATATAGAATGTGGATTTGCTTTTTGTTTTCAATTTTATATTGGCGTACTAAAATTCATTAACTTTGCACTTGCACTAAAGAAAAGCTCATTTCAAAGTATAGATTGACATTACATAATTACATATTATAAAGTATTTATATCGAAAAATATTTAATTGACTCGAGATGGTATATTTGCTTATTCTTTAGTTTTCTGGGCTCTTTTTTCTATTTATTTGTTCTTACCTACCCTAAGCCTAAAGGTTTGGGCATTCTTTTCAGACGAGGTCACTTAGTGGCGCTGAAGCGATAATAGGTGGGGTTGCATGTTACACACACGCACATGAACCACATTACCAACTATTTTCCACTTTCGTTAGTAACGCGGTATTCTGTCCAATTTGATTTGAGATTGATGACAGAAAAAACAATTGAACAATAATTCATCCAATTTTTCAGTTCCGTGGACAGTTTACACCAGAACATATTTTAGCAATCACAATGTTCATCTTTTCTTTCCTGATAATCTCGGAGAAATTAGGTTTTTGTTATCCGTGTTGGCGACAGTGCATTAAAAAAAGAATATGTTCAAACTTCTATCGTATCTTCTCGCTTGTGGAAGTATTGCTGGTTATCTACTTTGAAAAATTTGTCATTGCAAATTTTTTTTCTTTCCTGATAAAATTCCCAACGGAATCCGATTTATTTCTATTCTTGTTAACAAAAGGGGCATTAGTAAAAGGCAAATAAAAACGATTTTGTTGCCAATAAAAAAGAATAGGTTAAAACATTTTATCACAGCTGCTTTTGTTTGTGCAAGTATTTCTGGTTGTATACTTTGAAAGTTTTATCGGAATTGTCATAAAAAATAAATTCCTAATCTGGCAATACTTATGTAAGTTTTATGATTTTATAGCAAAGGACCTCATGTTTTTACTAAACACAAACAGCATTTGCAAAAATCTCGTTTTTATTAAGCAAAAAAGTGTCAGGGTAGCCACGTTAACCTTCTTATTTTAATTGTTTCCCACTCCTCTAAGAAACAATACGCCTTCTAACCAATAATTCGCAATAAAATGATTGGAGAAAAAGTTTTTAAATAAATAACGAAAAAATAGCAAAAATGAATAAATAGTTTTATTAAAATAAGCAATTTTTTAATAATGTTAAAGCAATATTCCATATTCGCCGATATATTCGACTTCAGCTTTAATCTAAAACCAAACATTTCTAAGGAGCAGTTTTATTGTCACTCCTTTCTCAATAACTAAAGAAATTTTCTGTGAGGCCCTCTGTTCTCAACCTTATATGGGGTCGACGTTCCTGATAGTCATTCCCATACACAATCGTCTGTTTATTTTATGAAATCCGTGTTCCCATAACGCCCGGTCAAAGTAATGTAAAGAAGAACAAATATTATGTATCTTGCGTAATATTTCAGTAGTTTTTAGTTAGTCGCAGATTTATAGAACACATATATAGACTTTTTAGGTATATTTTTACACTGCAAAAACAACTTATGAGACAGGCTTGAAATATTATGTCATGTTTCTCATAACCTAACTTTTTACCAGCTGTAAAAATTTTACGAGTATGAGAGAGAAAGAAGACGAGAGAGAGAAAATGAGAGATACAGAACATGACAGAGAGAGAGAGAGATATAATGGATCTCTCCGTTGTAAAATGGGTTCCTGTCATCATTCTCAAAACAGATTATTGGATATCATATAGACGCACATCTTCAGCACATATATTTGGTGATTGAAAATTTGTTTTTATGATTTCCCAGCAGCAGTCCGTCTAACGTACGCTGCTAAGCGACTTCGTCTGCAAGAACCTTTAGTAAAAATTTCAGTAATATAAAGTTATTTTTGAACGGGTAATACGCAACAATTAGAATTGTTTTAACATGCTGCTTTAATTTTTTTTTGCAAACATTAAATCTATCATGCATAGTATTAATATAAAGTACTTAAAAATAATTTTTGGTTATATTTGCTAACTAATTTCTAAATGAATAATGTAAATATTAGTCAAACTGTCAGTTATGTATTCAGTCATAATTAGAGCGTAACAATAAATATCCAGTCACTATAGATTTTCTGAATTCTTAAAATATTTACATTGTATTTAACGCCAAAATAGCGACTTATTTTTTATCGAAATCTATCAAATCTTTTCACGAATTAAAAGAAAGAAATTTTTAGCTTAACGCTTACATCATTTCTAAGAATATTAAGTTAATAATAAATATTTTTGGCCCATGATCAATTAATTACTACTGCAAATATATCATTTTCAAGTATGTAATTTCCATAAATGGACATCATCGAGGACATAGTCGATGTAATGCATTCTAACTCATGTTTTGGAAAGCTTTAGATTTATAGCCTCTAGCTATTTTCATCTATAAAAAGCAAACTTTTTAGCTAAACCACTAAAATTAGTTAAAATTGATGCACATTATTGCTGCTTGTTATTTTATTTTTATGATGTTTATTATTTTGCATTGCACATTGCTTTTATCTAGACGCACAAGGAGTCGGCAACTTCAGAAAGTTCTGATAGTAGATTGAAATTGCTTTTGGATCAACTTGTGTCAAGGAATGTTATTCCTAAAATGGAAACTCACATCAATAAGGTTAGTATAAAGAACAGAAAATAAGCCTTACAAAAAAAAGATTTTAAAATAAAAGAAATAAATTCAAAATCACGAAAATATTAATAATTTTTATACAGAAAGGTTCAGCTTGATGCGTACATAGGTAGAGCATGGACGTATTCACTTGTGTCCGCAGTTAAATTAATCGCGTGGGGAATACTATTTTACAAGCTTTGATTTACCTTCACCTGTGAGTATGTATGTATGTTTGTATGTGTGTTAGTATGTTTAGATAAAATATTGCAATCAAAATTTCGCCTAGTTCTAATTAAGCTGGAGCTTTGATATTTTGTACACATGTATAAGTCCGGTGACAATGCAATATAGTATGATTAATATTGTTCTAAATCCAATATGGCGGATGGGATGCCCCAAGATGACAGATTACCTTTTTCCTTACAACCCCTTAATATGGGTATCAAATGAAAAGGTTTGACGAGTAGAATACGATAAGGTATGCGACGTTATTCGGAACCTAATATGGCGGTCGCCACACGATGGCGGATTACCTTTTTTTCACAACCCCTTTGACATGGATATCTAATGCAAGGGTTTGACGAGTAGAATACGATAAGCTATGTGACGTCATTCTAAACTCACTAGGACGGACGCTACAAGATGGCGGATTACCTTTTTCTTCACAATCCCCTTGATATGGGCATCAAATGAAAGGGTTTGACGAGTAAAATACAATAATCTATCTGACGTCATTCTAAACCCAATATGGCGGACGCCACAAGATGGCGGATTACCTTTTTCTCCACAACCTCCTTGGCATTTGTATATAAAAAAAAATGATTTGACGAATAGAATACGATAAGATGTGTGACGTTATTCGAAACCCAATATGGCGGACGCCACACGATGGCGGTTTACCATTTCAGTTCTTAACAATCCCCTTGATATGGGCATTAAATGAAAGGGTTTGACTAGTAGAATACGATAACAGTTAAAATTTCTTGTAATAGTGATGCATTATCAGTAACTAAAAATTTAAAAATAAAATCTTCTAAATTATACTTTTTAAAAACACGCTTTTATTATTTAGATGTACTAAAACGAAAAAAATAAGTATAGTTTTTTCATTGTGGCAATGCTAAATGCTATTTATAAGTGAACGTAGTTCGCGTGGGTGTATCCTAATAAAAGTAGTATCAAAGTTATCACTGAAACAGATATAATATATTATGTTAAATTTAGTATCTTAAAAGCTTGTTGCGTGAATATACATACTTAGGTATGTACTTACAATTTTTCCCAAACGCACACCAAAGATGCATAAAACTTGAAACATGCGGTACGCGATAAAAATTCAAGTTCTTTTTTTCTCGTTTACTTTTTCGCAGAAATTGCCATGCTACAATGCCATCCTTCACACTAGAAATTAACAAATTAACGAAACTACTACAGTATTGGTGTACGCTAGTAGGAATATGTGATATTTATCTTATGTTGCATGTTTCATGTTTTATGCATTCTTGGTGTGCGAGCGGCCTTACCGCTACGTGTGTACCAGGCGCTGCCCGTGAAATTTTAAAGTTGTATATCTCTGTTGCTACTTACAGGACCCACGCCAAGTTCAGGTTTTTAAATAGTGATCCTACTAGGAATGTTTTGGTAAAGAAAAAAATATTTGTAATTTACGAAAAAAAGTTGAATTTTTGAATTGACCCGCCAAAAAAATTAACACGCTTAGGTATTTTATTTATTATTTTTTCTAAACAAATTTTACATCATTTTGTCGACAATTCTTAAATTTTAAGGGAAAAAAATGTGTTAGTAGAAAGTTATAGTCATTTGAATTTTTTTACATTATATTTTAGGTTTAAAAAAATTCAAATAACTATAACTTTCCACTATGGGTGGCTCAGTTCAAAATTCAACTTTTTTCACAAATTACAAAATATTATTTTTCTTTACCAAAACATTCCTAGTAGGCTCATAGAGTAGCAACACAAATGTACAACTTTAAAATTTCACAGGCCGCGCCTAGTAGATCATGGACGTATTCACCTGTGTCCGCAGTTAAAACAATCGCCTAGGACCTAGGGAATACTATTTTTTACACGTTAAGCCGCGTACAGACCGAAGTTCCAACGCACACCAAGGCACATGTGACTAGAAATTCGGAAGCATGTAAATTGGTGTCTACGGTGTTGGCGAACATATCCCAACGCATTCCAACGGTTTCCGAGCCGACCGTTGGCGTTGGCTTGCGTTCGGTCGTTGAGCGGTACTTCAAAGAGATGTTTGATTTGGTGTGGACGAGATTTGAATGATTTCAGTCGTTGGCAAGTATTCCTCGGGTCTGTGCGTTTTGTTTTTGACAAATATTTTGTTTATTTCGCCTTTTGATATGAAATGGACAGGTGATTTAGCCTTAAACTAATTGAACTATACCGGGATAACCCTATATTATGGGTTCCTAGCAATATAAATTATAAACTCTCCAAAAAGAAGATAGATATTTGGCAAAGCATTGCTACTGAATTTAGGTGCAAGGTTGCTGAAATAAAGAAAAAATAGAGAGAAGGTTCTGAAATGATCACTGTGATCACTCCGAAATTCCTCCAGCAACTTACTTGTGTTATTAATACTTTTCTGTTTTTATATGGTGTTGTCATCCACCGTCTTGGTCGACGTTTCTTTTTCTTATTGTTAAGTAAAGAATTAACAATTAAAAATGCGGCACTTTTACATAATGACTCATCACTCATCATCACTAGATGACATATTAAAATACCTCTTTCCGTAGAAAATGACCGAACCGTATCCAACGGTATCCAATTCGAAACTACAAACGCGGAGTGGACGACATCGCAAAATGCTTTCCAATCGTTTCCAATCCCAACGCCAACTGGCACATTCGTTGGAGTTGGCGTTGGTTTGGATTGGGACTTGGTCTGTACGCGACTTTAGATACAGAGCGGGCAGAGCTCGATAGTTTTTGGCCATCACCGCAGTTAATACGACCATAGATAAAAGTCGTCCTAAAGATGTTCGCAGTTAGGTGATCTTCCATACCTTCAACGCTCAAAGCAAATAGGCAGCACAAGTGCTGCCAAAAATAGTATTCCCCAGGCGATTGATTGAATTTCGGACACGAGTGAATTCGTCCATGCTCTACCATGTACGCACCAAGCTGAACCATTCTGTAAAAATATTAATAATATTTAGGTAGAGTAAAAAGCATGCAAGAAAAATCCACGGCGTCATAGGCATGAAGGCATCACGGGTGCTCTGTCTCGTTTCCAGCAACTAGGCCAGGAATATTCTAAAACGAGACAGAGCACGCGTGATGCTTCATGCCTATGACGCCGCGGCTTTTTCTTGCTTATTTTTACTTTACGTCTGATCTTAAGTAAGGGGCAATTTTCTCTAAAGCAGCTAAACAAATTTAAGTTTATCAGAAACATTCCTTATTTTCACGCCAATATCAATAGTATTCATACCAATTTACTTCTTCGGTGGCCACAACAATTTTTTTTCACAGAAACAGTATTATATTTATACAGTAAGGTCCACCTACAATTTTAGTCGCTATACAGGGTGTCTAAAATAGGTGATACCACTATTACATTACATACAATAGTGGTACCACCTATTTTAGACACCCTGTATAGCGACTAAAATTGTAGGTGGACCTTACTGTATAAAGGTTTGTCTTGACTTTAGGGAGCTTATGGAAATATAATACTGTTTCTGTGAAAAAAAAATTATCTCCGAAACTGTAAAAGATACGAAGTCGGTTAAATTAGAGAAAATGTGCCATTTTTAGTCCTTATTCTTATTCCGTTCACGGCGTTGCCAAATTCTCTATAGTTTCTTATCTACAGGGGATTTTTAAAAAATAGTCAAAAATTGAATTCTTAAATATCTCGAAAACTATTATAGTTAGAAAAACATTGTTTTAACAAAAATCACACGATTTTTTAAATTCTCTAAAGTAACGTTATTGTTTTGTTTATGCCATTTGTTTTTATCGAGTTACTGATATTAACTTGTTTTTTTCAAATACGGACCTGGACTTTTTGCTGCATTTTTTGAAAGAATACTTCATACCCTGTACAACTGTGTATAATGTGAATATGTTTTCCGACGTTTTGATCAAGAATACAACATCATATGGACCTGGGATATCCATGTTAAGGCACAATTCACAACCTATCGCTATAGTTTGTGATTTTTGTGGGTGTGAAATGGCGCATTAGCTTAAAAAATGCCAGATCCGTACTGGTAGAATATCCTGATGATGATGCTATTCTTCACCAAAACATCGAAAAAATAATCAAGTGATACACAGATGTAAAGGGTATGAAGTACTCTTTCAAAAAATGTAACAAAAAGTCCAGGCCCGTATTTGAAAAAAAACAAGTTAGTATCAGTAACTCAATAAAAACAAATGGTAAACAAAACCATAACGCTACTTTAGGGAAAGTAAAAAATTGTGTGATTTTTGTAAAAACAATTTTTTCCTAACTATAATAGGTTTCGAGATATTTAAGAATTCAATTTTTAACTATTTTAAAAAAATCCCCTGTAGATAAGAAACCATAGAGAATTTGGCAATTCCGTAAACGGGATATGAGTAGGGACTAAAAATAGCACAGTTTCTCTAATTTAACCGACCTCATATCTTGTACCGTTTCGTAATAGCAATAGTGGTATTCCTTATTTTAGACACCCTGTATAAATACACTGGCCAGCACCACCAGAAATTTGCCGCAATTTTGATATTATTTATTTTCTCAACCTGTGGTACGATTTGAATCAGCTTTTTTGCATTACATGGTTATTCTTTAAGAATGTGTGGTTGTAATTGTTATTTAAAAATTCCTTTTCATTTGATACTGGGTGTAATAAGACCTTGGTATTTTTTTTCGAAGTTTCTTAACTTCCCGTGGGCTATACTAGCAATCGCAGCAATAACGCAGTCAGAATCAAAATCTAGCCCGATATAACTTTTTTTATTTTCATCCATTCCTTTTTTTATTTCCATCCATCCTAAACATGAAGCTAGAGTTTCATTTCAATTGCGTTATAATACGATTGTTAGTATACTCCACAGGGTGTTTCGAAATTTCGGAAAAAGCACCAAATTCCTATTACATCCAGTATAATAAGAAAATGAACTTTTTGAAGAAAAAAAAATGCGACTACAGTAACATTCGTAAGGAGAGAACCTGCAAAATAAAAAAGGTTCATTTAAATTGGACCAGAGGTTTAGAGAATAAATAACATCAAAGTGGCAAATTTCTGGTGGTGCGTTAATTTTGTTGGGTAGTTATTTGTTTAGGTGTAATAGGGTTACTTCCAGTATGAAAGGTAGGTGATTTTTAAATACTAACAATATGCTTTTTTATTTTTTACAAAACTTATGATTGCTCGTACTATAACAAAATGATTCTGCGTACAACTCTGTTAATTATTTGTTGCAAAACTTTTATCAACATAAAATTCAGTTTTATTTCGTTTGTAGGTACAAGCTCACCTCAGCGATTTGACATCATCGGTTTCCCACTTTGAAGACATGGAGAAGCAGAAATTGGCTTTAAAGAATTGGATCGATGAGCAAAACGCGACTGTCAAAGAATGGAAAAACCGACCTATCAAATTGCGAGCTGATGCTGCCAAACAAGATTTAAATAACATGAATGAACTTCTAACTACAATTGGTCAGCGTAGAAATTATTTAACTATAGAACTGTCTGGGCCTAGCGGAGCTGATGAAGAATTATCCAAGTCGCTTGATAATCTAGAAAAAGAACTTATGTCAGTTATTGCTGGTAAACAAAACAACCAAGAATTAATTGATCAGTATAGACAACAACTGCAGTCAATCAATATCTGGTTTGACAATCTTAATAAGAGAATTGACGTTGTCGATAAAGGTTCGGGATTAAACTGTCAGCAAAAACAAAGTGCTGTCGGTGATATTCAGTCTGAATTTGATGATCAAGGTCCTAAAAGACTTGAGGAAATTAAGAGACTAGCTTCGAAAGTAATCGATGTTTTAAGCAACCTGGATTCCCAACAAATCGAAGAGCAGATGAAGTCTGTTGACCGAAGATACAATGATATTGCCAAAAAACTACAGAGGAAAGCACAGGTGCTTGAAATGACTAGAAAAGGTATCGATAATACTAAAAACGAAATTGATGAAGCCAGAGCATGGGTTAAAGATAAGCTTAATGATGTTCAAAATGCAAAACCGCTCAGTTACGAAAGCTCCAAGGTCGACGAAAGACTTAACTCTTTAAAAGATCTTCTCAAAGATGCCGAAAACAAATTGATTTTAAAAGACACTTTATTGAAAAGAATTAATAATATGTCTAATGAACTGGAACCTTCGGAACATAGTCAGTTAGAAAGCTCATTAAAGCATTTGGGAGGTGAACAGGAAGCTCTAGTAAATAAAGTTAAGCAAGAAATTGATCGCCTTACCGCTGCCGCTAATACCAGAAGAAACTTTGAATCAAACTTGGCTAAGGCAAAGGCGTGGTTGAAGAGCAAAAATGCGGAAGTGCGTAAATTGAGCGGATATTTACCTTTGCAAGCTAACCAAGTTGAAAAAGAAATTGCTCAGCACAAGATATATGACACCCAAATAACAGAATTTAGTGAGGGAGATCTTAATGATTTACTTAAGTTAGGAAATAGTATACTAAAAGACTGTGATGAAGCAGACCGTGAGCGATTGCAACATCTTATTAACGAAGTTAAAGATGAATATAATAATCTTACACACGAATCCAAACAAAAATTGGATGCACTTACAGATTTGCTGCAAGGCAGAAAACAGTTTGAGGGTGACATGGATAAATGCGTTAATTGGCTGAAGGAAGCCGAAGTTGCTACATCTACCGATATTAGAATCACTAGTCTTGAAGTTTTAGAAGAACAGTTAGCAAAATATGAAAAACTTTTAGAAGGTTCTAAAGCAGTAGAAAATGATATTGGCAAGATATCAGAACAAGCTAAAGCAATATTACCTACAGTCAGTGAATCAGATAAGATTACTCTTAAAGATACACTAAATAATCTTAAAGACCGCCACAATAGAATAGATTCATTAATTAAAGAAAGAACAAATGACTTAAGGCGTAATATTCAACAAATTAAAGATGCCCAAGCTCGTCTTGCTGAAAGTATAGCGTTTGTTAAAGAAGTCCAAAAACAATTGCACGAGCTAAACAAACCTATCGGTGCTAGAGTGGAAGATGTGCAAAATGTTTTATCAGCATATGACAGAATTCTTAAAGATGTTAAAGCTGATAGGGCTAAATTAAGCAATGTACCAGGTGCAAATGCAATAGAATTACAAAGCGTCATGAATATGCAAGATGAACTTATTAAATCAATTGAAGATCAAATTGCTAAACTTAAACAACTACTACTTCTCAGAGAACAATATCTGGCCTTAATTACGGAGATTATGACTTTTATTACTAAGTATACAGAGATTGTACGAGACGTTGAAAAAAGTGGGGGCACTATTGAGGAAAAAATTAAGAAATACGACGATATCATTTTAAAAATACAAGAATGCGAAGCATTGCATGCGTCAGCTACCGATAAGGGCCAACAAATTGCTGCCGACTGTCCTGTACAAGACAGAAATGAAATAACTGAGCAACTACAGTCACTTAAGCAATCGCTTAATAATCTGAGAAAAGCAGTTGAGAAACAGAGACAAGAACACGAAAATACTGCAGCCGAATACAAAAAGTTGGCAGCAGAATTAGAAGAAATACTTGATTGGTTACATACTAACGAAGGTGGCGTTAAATCGAGACCTTTGCTAGGTAGAGACATCGAGAGTGTCTTAAAAGAAATTAAAAAGCATAACGAATTAAGTGTGAATATTAACGCTAATCTTGACAAATTAAGGAAAATTCAAGAAAGTGTCAAACACGACGATAGTTTACCTGGTTCCTTACAAGAACAACTTTCTGAAGCTAGTTCTCTTATTAATTCGCTACCTAGAGAATTGAAAGAGCAATCTAAGTATTTAGAAGACAATAAAAAATCGAGGGAAGAATACAATGCCTTCAAAGAAAAGCTTTTCAGCTGGGTAAAAGAAGCCGAAATCAGACTAAACACCCATAAGGACGGTGTAGACTTTGAAAATATTCTAACCGACTTAGAAGAGCATAAAGCGTTCTTTAGTTCTGAGGCAAATATAAAAGAGTTAGTCTTACATACGCTCCAACAAGCTGCTGACAAAATCTGGCCTAGTCTAACTCCATACGAACAAGAAGAATTAAGTCGAGAACAACAATATAACACACAGATGTTAAAGAATACGCTGAATTCCGCTAAGTCTCAGAAGGCCCAACTGGAACAGGATGTTGAATTGTGGAAGGACTACCTGCAAACCTTGAATAAAGTCAGAGCTATTGTTGCTAGGACGCAGTTCACAGATGAACCAGTATCAACTTTGGCTGGATTACATTTCAATATCCAGAAGATTACACATGTTCTTAATGACATCCAGGTAAGTTTATTGTTTTAAATTATTTCGCTAGTTTAAAATCAGGCATCACATAAAAATATTTATTTGTCCTGAATATGACAACAACAAATGTATTAATTTTCTACGAAAGAATAATTTCTATTTTTAGGATAATAAAAATTCATATCTGTAAGTGTTTGTGAACGCGGTTTATTGGTATGTTTTAGAGCAGATAACAAGTATATGTCATAGTCATGACACGACATTCAAATTTATGATTTTATTTCTGCTATAAGTTAATAAATAGAAATAAACAGTTAAGGGTAATAATTGCATTATCTTAAATTATGTTATATTTGGAAGCGTGAGGCGTTTTAAAATTTAATACAAATTCGATTATTCTCTTTTGTATTATGCCTAGTAATTACTAAGGTTCTTATACCACATTTTCTAGACCATAAAATTATCTAAGAAAATTAACTTTATATTCATTGTGCTCGGTTAACTCCTAACTATCAAAAATAATAGTTTTTAGAATGTTATTTATGCTACAAAAATTCGGTATTCAAATTGAATTTTGTAAAATAATTCCTAAAAACTATAATTACGTTCAAAAAATGAAAGTCCTGACATTCATCATGTGTTGTAAAGGGCATCTTTTGGTACAACTCACGATACCCCTCTGTCTCCAGTGCAGTAGTGTATTAATAATTGTAGTTACATAGTCCGATTTAAAAGAAAATAAACCCTACCGATCTAAACAAAATGCAATAATTAATAACATAACTGCAATATGTACTGCAAAAGTAAATAATAAATTAATCCAAATATATCCAGAATAAATTTACAGGCTTTAACCCCGTGTACTATAGCGCCAAGAGTCTAGAGGGCCGCGAAATTAGTTTTTTTCTGTAAATATTCTAAATAAGAACAGATGCTTCAGCGTGCTGGCTAAAATATTTTTAATATTTTCTAAAAGTCTGATTAAAATCAGTTCTACATTGTTTTGTTTCTTTGTCCGTGACCAGTATCTTTGTTTATTTACAAATTTATTAATATTCATAGGTATGCTATTATAATTTTCGAAAAAACAAACGTAAATCA
Source organism: Philopedon plagiatum (assembly GCA_963971165.1). Classification (NCBI taxonomy): domain Eukaryota; kingdom Metazoa; phylum Arthropoda; class Insecta; order Coleoptera; family Curculionidae; genus Philopedon; species Philopedon plagiatum. The sequence goes on along the minus strand of OZ020190.1, from coordinate 33,164,704 downwards.
GGTTAAAATTCAGTATAGGGCAAAAGTCACCACATATACTAATTTTAGTACCGATAAAGATATCATCAGCGAAACTTCGATGGCATGAATAATCATCAAGGTAAAAAGTAATGAGATATGATATAGAACCAAGTTCGGTATCATTGTTACTTACTGTTTCTGACCTTTTTATTTTACACGTTTACCTAAAGTTTAATTAATCACCATCTTCAACCACCACCACCCACTTTTGGGGTTGAAAGGACGAAAGTCTTAGTTTTTGTATTTTTTCCTTTATTTTTGTTCTAAACCCTACCTCTGTGTCGAATTTCACTATTCTAGGGTCATGTGATTAGCGTGAGTTAGAGAGATAAGAACTGAAAAATATATCATTGTGATAATGTGATTTACCAATTTTTGTTCCAAATAGTTTACAAAACCATAGAGAAAGGGAAGAAAATAATACTGTTATTCTAAAGTAGTCTACCACAGAATCTGTTTTGAAATTAAACCGCGTAGTCTGACGATTTACAGTTTTTGGCATTTTAACTTCGATATAATATTTTTTGGCCAATTTACTAGCACTCTCAAAAAATCTTTAAATTGTTCGTTTGTGTTATTTCTTACTGATTTTAATTCATTTAATAAAAAGTTTGTATGCTGCAAAGCCTCACCTAAATCAAGAGATACACTTTGCAGAAATTGCATCTACTATAAGAGATCAATGGGGGGGGGGGGGTACCCCCTCCGCGGTACGCCACTGATTGTACCTCCCTATCGACGCTATGTTTTATTATCCAATATTTACAAGAAATGCAGTGATCACGTGACCCTGGGATATTCTTTTTTGGTCGGTTTTAATGATTTTAGTAGTAGGCGCGTTCTTAAAGTCAGCAGATTGTTCCATCAATGGCAACAGAGTATGCAGCGATTAATCAAATACATAGTTTCTAGTATATTATAAAAACCAAAATCAAATAAAAAAAATACATCAAGGAAGTCGTATTAGAAAAGTTTTTTTTAAATTGAAAATGATGCTTAAATCTTACCATCTTCAAATAGAAGTCATAAACCGAAATCTTCAAATAAATTGGGAGGGTAAGGGAAAAACACCGTTGTGTTATTTCAACATCTTTGATTTTGCTGGGGTTTGCTAAAGAAATGCCTTAAATTTAATACATTTTATAGCAGATGTGCATTAAAATTAAGGAAGGCTTAATACAATTTTTATTACAAGTACCTATATCTAATAGCGTAATAAAAGTGATTAATTATTTTACAGTAAGATAATTAAATTAGATTGATACCGGTTGTTTATGCTGTGTATTGCAACAAATTTATCCAGTTTTTATTTCGATTTCATTAAAAACAAACAGTGCCATTCGACCTAATAATTACTACGAAACTGGTTGAACTTTCGTCGCCACAGTCCCACAGTATTCTTGTACTTTCACTAATTGTGACCATCGCGAATCTTCTTTATACCTAGGCAACTTTAAATATTAAGAGGTGAACAACCAAGATGATGTCATGCTATTTTTAGTCGTCTGATATCACAATATTACCTCATTGATATTTAACCATATGCATTTCGTACTGAAACGACAGTACCCAAGGACGTGCTACTAAATATTTTATTAGTTAGTTCATTATAAGTGTACCGGCGAATTTATTTTGTATTTGTGGGATAATTTCGCTGATTAACCTAAAATACAACTTTTTTTGCAAATTTCCTAACAAGTGCGGTAATAATTGTGGTTGTTCTATTGAATTCTGGTTTGTTTAGTATAATGGAGAAAATTGACTGAAATGCCCGTAACTGTTAATAATTGTAATGAGAGTATTCCATGTAATGAATTAAATGTAAGTTGATTAATTATGATTATAAAATTATATCATTATATAAACAGGCTTGTATTAGGTACACGACTAAACTCGTCGTTATTTAAGAGAAATTGTTTATAACCATAGAACTTTCCATCAACTATCGCTATGAAAATAGTAAGTTGCTCAAAAAACAATAAAGGAGCAGGAACTGGGTCACTGGGTCATTAATAAAATAAATTATCACACTGCAAAAAAGTTATTGCCGGTTTTTCACAGTCATTTTCATGTATATTTTAAAATCAATAACGTTAGTAATGCAGTTATTTGTGCCTATTACGCACTTAACCTGATGTTTTATAAATTCAGCACCTGTCATTGTTACTTTCGTTTTTAAAATTGGGATGAAATTAGTACTTCCAAATCCATTGCTTGGCAAAGATTTGAAAATTTATATAAAATTTCGAGTATGTACTTAAGTGTTTTTAAATTATTGATATAATTTGATATCAGTGGAAAGTTAAAAAATAAAGCTGTTTTCATTTCCCTTGATAAATATGGCCGAGTATGTACTTATTACTACTTATATTATATTTTGAAAAGTCACTAAAGTGTACCAGTACACAATGTGTTGGTTCTGTCACTAATTACCGGCTTCGAATGATGCACCCCCCCATAACTTTATATTTTTTTCTATTTTCATAAGTTAGTTCCTTTAGAACGTCAAAATCACTGCTGAAAATTTGCATTTATTATTAATTTTACGGAAAAAAGTTATTCTTCATAAAAAGTTCTGCATGGTCCAAACCCTAAAATGCAATCATCAGATATCGAAATTTCCCAGTCATATACGAGGTCTGTCAGAAAATATGAATTTTACCCTGCAGTAAAATACTTTTATTTTCGACAATATCGAAAACTTTTATGAAGACAATTTATTTAGAATTGTAAACTAATTTCTAATAAACAGTTATATTAAATTTGATAACCTTTACGTTTCTTAACCTCTGTGTTGCAGTATTTTGATGATGCATTAAAATAATTGATATTGATACATAACAAACTAATTTATTTTACAATTATTATCAACTTGAATACAGTACTAATATTGTAATAATTACGTAATAAGTTAATAATATTTGACGTTTAATGGCAGATATGTAAATATCATGGCAACCTAATTAGAAATGCAGTCACATCAATTGTGTTCACTGTTGTAGGGTAAAGAATGAGAAAATGTACAAAATCATAACAATTTTTATTTTTATCAAATTTTTAATGAATAAAGAGATAACTGTTTATTAGAAATTAGTTTACAATTCTAAATACATTTTCTTCATAAAAGTTTTCGATATTGTCAAAAATAAAAGTATCACTGTAGGGTAAAATTCATATTTTCTGACAGACCTCGTATATGACTGGGTTTGCGTTTTAGGTTTTGGACAATGCAGAACTTTTTATGAAGAATACCATTTTTTCGTAAAATTAATAATAAAAAAATTTCCCATATGCTGTGAACTTAAGCAGACACACTGTATAATTTTATAACATTCACGTTTATATTTTTTAAATCAAGACGCGCATGTTAATACCTCCTTGTTCATATTATTTCCGGCTTCCGGCAAATAATAGTAAGTCTTGGAGATATTTCAGTTGGCTAATTTATTCTGTATTCCAAATCTCAATCGCTATAATAGTTTCTGAGTTATTCTTAAAACAGACAGATAGGGACGAATTGAGCAAACCCAAACAATACTTTCCTAAACAGATCCTTTAGGAAAAAAACTGTTTCAAGCAAAAAGTAGTTATTGCAGTAAAATGACCAACGTTTTCTAACCTAATATATACAGTACGGATTGATAATAGGAGAAATGGATCAAATTGTCAAAGATACAAGAAAAGTGATTCTTGCTTGCCAAAAAAATAAGACTTATGATAAGAAACTTTTGATTTTTTGTACTGTATAGGTTACCAATAGTTAAAAAGAAAGTACTTCGTCTCTACAGATTTATCGAAATCCATTTATACAGGTTCTGGTAATATATTTTTCATGGTCACTAATAATTATGTGTCAATTTGTTATAAAATTGGTAATAAAGGTTTATATGATTCAAATATGTATATTAATCTTTTAATGAATTCCATTAGGACACTCAACAGATAGGGGTATATTGATATATTGATAACAATATCATTATATTATTATTCGGCTTAAATGTCTCATTTATAAAAAAAAACAACTTTATTGAATATTATCACAGCCACTTATTACATCCCAGAACTTAAAATGTATTAGATAGAGAAATTACAAAATAAAACAGACAGAGCGTTTTACTAATTATTATAGTTGTGATTATCTAATGCCATTTTGAATTTAAAAGGCTTTATCTAAAAAAAAGAGTTTTGTTAGGTTCTTTAGTTCCCTTTACAGTAATTATTATTACACATTTATTCTTTCAATCTTACATATTATTGTAGGTCTTAAAATATTTAAGAATGTTTGTACAAAAGATTCATTTATCAACATGTGATTACGACACCAGACGATATTATTAATCATCTAAGCATTTATCAAGCTTCCTGTTAATTATTCATTTGGTGTTAAAAATAAGAACAGTTGTTGGCCTTTTAGAGATTGTTATGTACACACATGTAAAACATTTCCTGTTCATCTTTTTTCGGAAGCTTTATATACAGGGTTGCTGCTGCTTGAAGGTAAGCCTCTGCCAACTTTCCGCAGATATTCACTTTAAATACACTGTTGACATTTTAAAATACATCTTAACAACAGTGCATTACAGAAAATTGACTTGCCTTATGTCTTATGAAATTGATATGTTTAAAGTTTATCCTAGAATTCGGTAATTGCATCACATGTAGCCTTCCATTTAAAAGATGAAGGTTGGTATACGAGTATTACGAGTAGTATATGCTCAACTCTTTTTTACCAACCCTACATGGTATTAAATCTTTGTATTTTTTAAACATAAACGTTCAGATTCACTAAGAAGGTTTAAGATTTAGTACTGGTTTAAATTAAGATCTTACAGTCGATTAGTTAGTTAGGTTTTGACAGGTTGTCCTGTCACTGTTAATAAGTCGCCATAAAAAACTTATGAATTATTCTGATATCTCAGCGATTTGCGCTTGGTTTCCAAATTTAATTATTGTCATCTTGGAATGAGTTGCTGTAATGAATTTAGTTCTATTATTGTCGAAAGTACGTGCTAAAATTGCCCAGTTTCTTTATAAATTTGCGAAAAAGCTCAGAAATAAATTCATAGTATAGAACTTAGTTGTCTTATTCTTACACTTGTTAGTTTCAATTTTTTGGTTGTCAAATTAGACCGGACTAGCGTTGGAGAATCTGACCGAAAATGTAATCGACATGCGGATCAAAACTCTTTTTTTATTAACTGTACATATTTTTTTAACAAATCAATGAAGTACCCTAGAATTGTTAATAACAGTTATGAACAACGAGTACTTAGTTTTTAAATCTATAATAATATTGTATCTTTTTTTTCATAAAAAAAATTGTCTTTTCAGAACCAACAAGGTGAGATAGATTTGCTTCAAGAACGAGTATCTGAAATTATTAAACAAGCTGATGACCGCAATAGAGAAACAGTTCAGAATCAATCGGATGAGGTACGTCCACAATAATACCTGTTAAAGAAATATGTATTACACTGAATTTTGCTTTACTTAAGTAAATTGGGTCAGAATCAGAAAGGATATACTTGTATTAAACTTTGCAAAATTTTACTTTAAATTAGAAATAAGCATTTAAAATAACAGGAACTTAAGAACAAAACACTTAAGGGATATTTCGTTAAAGCAGTGTCAAATCTAACCTATAATAAATACAACACTAACGGTTATCATCAAAATTGTTAGACCAGACTAACAGCAGGTATATACATATTTAACCCAAAGAAATACAAATTTACTGCTTTTATTTTTTTGCTAAACTAACCGTTCTTTTATGGCCATTAAGTCTCTGTAAGGGTAGCATTACCTACTGGTAATGGGGAGTTGATAAACTCTACCGTCAAAATTTTACGGGTTTGCTCTTTGACAAAAAAATAAGTGAAAACGTTCTCATTCACATATGTAGCTTAATTTTATTCCGGTTTTTTTTTATTTATTTTTCAAGATTTATCCTTATTCAAAAGAGGGGTTGCGATTTTCTATTGAAAACGGCACGGCTTTAAGTCATATACAGTATGTCCGCGGATGGGATTTAGAAGAGGACAAATGGGCCAAATTTTGCAAGATACGTAAAAATGTTACTCCTAATAAATAAAAATTTTTGCTTGTAAAATTTATAACATTCACGTTATGAAAAATTTAATTTTTTGTACAGGTAGCATTAAAAATACGAAAACGTTATTTAAGAGTAAACATACCTTGTTTATCATTTTCTACCAAAAGAACAAATATGAAATTAGTTTTCAATTAAACCCCAAGGCGAAGTACAAGATTTCATTAAAAAATTTAAATATTTAAAGTAACGAATTTTATGACATTATTCCCAACTATTCTTCTCTCACACCTTCAACCAGAGGACTAATTTCTACATATTAAACAATAATGACACCTATGGACATGTTTGTCAATGTATTTATTAATTGAAGTAATTATTTAATTTAAAATACTTCTCATCAAAATGCTATCTACTGAACAAAGGGTTTTTGGGTTTTTATAGTCCAGTGTTATGAGGATGGCCAAGTATAATACCGCTACACCATGGAACAATTTAGCGAGAAATTTGTACGAATCCCAATAATTGAAATGACAATCTACAACACAATGAAAAAGTTGAAGAAGAAGGAGAAATATGACCAAAAAGATGCTGCCACCGTTTTAGTTCTTCAGTCTGTTAGAGAAACTCCTGTGATGTCCCTTAGAAATCGTGCTAATCATCTTCTAAAAGTTGAAAAAATATATTCAGATGATCTTAAAAGAAAATAAATTATTTCCGTTCAAACCTCACTTTAACCAAACATTGGAAGAGGGAGATGAAGCGAAAAGGCTAGATTTTTGTTTATGGGTGGGAAACCAGATTTTACGTGGAAATATCCATTTTTCAAAATGTATTTTGTTTTCTGATGAATGTACTTTTTCTATTACTGGAACTGTAGCATCCCAGCATGTCAAGTACTGGTCTCGAGAAAACCCCGAATTTAGAGTAATGAGGCGAAGACAATATTTTACAAAAGTGAACGTGCGGTGCGCCATATCTGTCAGTGGCATTATAGGCCAATAGAATATCTTACTTAGAAATACTGGATACATTTTTTAACGACGAACTCGAAAATTTGCCATTAAAATTTTCGCCAAAAAATGTATTTTCAACAAGCTGATTGTCCAGCACATTGCGCTTACAAGGTAATAGAATGGCTTGACCGCAGATTTGGTCCAATGTGGATTTGCAGAAATTGACCAGTTTTGTGGCCCCTTGGAGCCCTGACTTGGCCGATATCTTTCTGTGGGGTCGTTTAAAACAAATTGCTTTTGCCACTCCAATACCAAATAATGCTAAAAGGCAGAATTACCCAGGCTGCTAGTTCAGTAGCCCAGGATGAAATCAGAAATTCCTTCAGATATCTAATGAAGCAATAATTAGGAAAATGTGTTGAATAAGAGGGTGGAGTTTTTGAATTTTGAGATTTTTATTGTATTGCTTAGTTTATATCATCTTTACAGTTTAATTAAATGTTCGTATAATTTAAAAATTGCACCTGAATAGGAAGTATTTTGACTTAGTTAATTGCTTCATATAATAAAGACATTGATATTATTGTTTAATATGTAGAAACTAGTACTCTGGTTAAAGGTGTGAGAGAGAATAGTTGGGACTTAAACAAAATAATGTGATAAAACTCCCAATTTTAATATTTAACTTTTTTAATGAAATCTTGTAGGGTTTAATTTAAAACATAACGTGAATCTTATTTATTTTACAAGCAAACACTTTTATTAGGAGTGACATTTTTACTTATCTTGCAAAATTTGATCCATTTGTCCTCTTCTAAACCCAATCCGCAGACATACTGCATATCAAAAAATCTTAAATACAAAGAAGTTAAAGTATAAAAAAGCAAGAATATGTATATCTGTTTACAAAATGATGTAGGAAAAGAAATTCGTGGGTGAAAATACCACTCTGTAGGTTATTTCAAATGGTAATGAAAATATCCCATAAGTATATCCAGTAAGTATTTTATGCATGGATTTTATATGAATTATCTTTAAATATGTAGGATGTTAAATAAATAAGAAAACCCAAAACAAAATTAAAATTTTATCACCGGAAACGAATAGTTTCCGGACTTAAGGGACTTTTTTTACTATTCTTGGCCAAAGAATCATGTGTAAAATCTTTTCGACATAATTGTGCAACACTCTGTATACTACTATGTTTTTTTAAATCCAGTTTTGCCACATATTTTAAATACAACGAAAATATAAGCGAAATCATGCTTCTTAGGTTGTCAAAGAATGGTCATCGTTAGTATCAAATCTAGAAGGAAGACGGGACGTCCTTACTAAGTTAGCAGAAGCCTGGGAAAACTTCGAGGGGCGCTCACAAAAGTTCGAGAGCTTACTTAGTGGCATTGAAGAGAGAGCGAAACATATCGACCATGTTGTGAGGAGCCGGGATCATGTAATCACTACAAAGAGGGATGTTAAGGTAAGGCAAAAGCAAACTTCTTAATATTGAAAAGATTTTTGTGGAATTTTTAATTTCGGTTTATATGAAATATTAAATAAGCGTATTATTTTACAAAGGTTACAAAAGTTAGAGAAAAACTTTTGGGAAAAAGTAAAAGTGAATTAAAATTCTTTATCTTGAATTGAATTTCGAATATACAGGATCGCCCAACAAGTTATTGCTGATCAATGTCTATTTATTTTATAAAAAAAAACGCTTCTTTTTGAGTTTATTACTGGTTGCGAAATTTTAAGCAGTTCTTAAATTTGTATTTCTCTCATTTACACCTATTGTTAAAAGGAATTAAAAAAAATTATAAGAGAAATATACATTGGTCAGCCATATCTTTTTGAGCGACCCTGAATATTGTAAACTTATTTTAGGATAAAGAATTTTAAATCTTTTCCGTGAAACTATCTAACAGGTACGTTTGTGGAATAATACGGTATTTTATACAAAAATATCGCAATCAAAATTATTAGATTTGGGTGTAGGGAGTATAGAGGAGGCTCGTTAGATCTGGAGGGTCGAAGTAAGCAAAAAAAATATTCAATGGATGATACCAATTGTAATGGGTCCCTAAAGGTGTCCGAATGAACGAATAATAGTCTTTATAAAAATATCTTGTTGCTAATTTTTTTATTAACAATTTATTGAAAAAAGTCGTTTTTCCATGTTTTTTTTTTAAGTTTTTCGTCATACCTCAGATATTTTCATCTTTTTCGAGATAACTTCAACTTTATGCCAATAAAACTCACAAAAAAAATGAAAAAAAGCTTTTGGAAAACTAATCACACCATTTGAAAGTACATGTTTTACCTCACTGATAACCACTATATTATTTTCAAAATTGAGAAATTATAAAAAATAATGATTGGTTTTCCTAAGCGGAGACCACGCGAAAATACGTTTTTCGTAAAACAGACAAGTGAAAATTTGTCGTAAAAAATAAGAAGCCTGTGGAGACACCCTTTACGGAATTCGTAGATAGTGGTATCAAGGAGAGATTACAATACTTACTTTGTAATTTTTTAAAATTTGTTTATAAATGCAGAGCTCGAGTCAACAAAGTGGAAAATTTCACACTTAAACAAGAATACCGGAACTTCAAACATTCGAAATACTTTCAAAATATGATTAATTGGTTGTCTTGGTGATTATTTATACGTGCAATTTTGCTTTATCCAAATATCTTGACTTAACCAAAAGTTATGAGCATTTGTTTACAGCGCGCGACGCTTATGAGTATATACCGCTGCATCCGATGCGCGCTCGCTCACGTACTTTTTGAGCGGGTTTTTATTTATTAAATACTGACGAATCTATTCGTCGTAGAAAAAAGTGCTCAGTAGTAAAGTAAAATGTGTAAAATTTTCTCATCTTTCCGACGGCATTCCTCTATTTTTATAAATTACTGAGATATGACGGGAAAACCGAAACAAAAAACCTGAAAAAAAAAAGATTTTTTGCAGTAAATTGTTAATAAAGAAAATTAGCAACAAGATGTTTTATAAAGAGTTTCATCCGTTCATCTGGACACCTTTAGGGACCCATTCCAATTGATTTCATCCATTGCATAATTTTTTTGCTTATTTCGACCCTCCAGATCTAACGTGCCTCCTCTAGTGTTATATAAACTTAGCCTATAGTTTTAAGCAGAATCAAAAATTAGAGCAAGAAATAGAATATTCCGTTTAAGAAAAATACATTTTTGGGCAACTAATGTTCCAATTAATTTTCAAATTATAGATTTTTGAAAACCCTACTTTTATCTGAAAGATTTTTCGGTGGCTCGTCTACTTTTACTATAAATGATTAGAGTCCTTCCTTATTACGGTATTAAAAGTGCTTTAGGGGTCACTAGTTTTAAAAACTATAAATTTAATGATCCATTAGCAAAAAAGTATTAACAAACAGACAGTAGACACAATAGAACGACAAATCTTCCAATTATTCAGGCTCCGATGACTATGTAATTAACAAATGTCAATTTTGTCGTTTCAGACAGATAAATTATACAAATTTTAAAACACTTTTAAAACTTCCCAACAAGTAGGGCTCGATTTGTGTCTGTCCGCGACGTATTTGTGTGTGATCATAAGTTCAATTTCTGACGCAGAGAATCCGGTCTGTCGGTACGTTATAGGCATTTTTACAACTTCACTTTACCAACATAACATTGAAACACCGACACATAGAACATGCCATTCAAACTATTATTTCTTCTATGTTGTTTCAGGAATTGCAGTCGGAAACAGTAGCCCTAGAACCGCAGGAAAAAGAAGTACTAGAATTATCAAATCTTGTCCTTCATTTCTTGGAAGAATGTTCGCCAGATTCAGCTTCCGCTTTGTCCAAGAAATTGAGCCAACTATCTCAATCATACAAAAAGTAAGTAGTATTTTTTTGCGTGTGCGACAATGTAATCATTTGACGACATACAACTTTACCAATATTGCCACTCGGCATTCAAAATTGGGAAGAGGATAAATGTCAAACATATTTTAAGATGTCTCCCTGACTGCTTATTACCTTGCAGAATTTTGATTAAAATTGATTGAAATATGCCAAACCATTTTTAAAATATCGCATTGTCAACGCTTAAAAGTCTCACCCTGTAGATTGAAGAACGAGTATTTTTATGTGAATTTTATGAGTTCTTATTTTAAAATGGATTTGCCCAGAGCGTTACCTAAAAAGAAACGTTCGTTTCTTTCGGTAAGTAAATATACTTTGCTGTAATAATATTTTTATTTGATCATTTTTAAAACCAAAAGTTATTTTAAACACCCTATGGTTTATCTAGAAGTAAAACTAAATCCTTCGAATTTTTATTTAGAAATTGTTGTCTTGGACGTACGCCAACATTTGTTACGTTCTCCGACGTTTTAATAAATATGCATTTTACTATGTTTTGAAGAACTTATTTTGGGATTTAGGTGGACCAAATTAAAAATGATTCGGCCAAAACGGATTAAAAATAAAATAATTTTATTTATAATTGCATGGTCATTGTTCAGAATTAGTAATTACATGATCATCATTTTATGAATGTAGAATTCAGAACATACATATTACATTCTCATTTTATCATGTATAGTTGGTTAATTTGCCGGAGAAAAACCACTTGCGATAGGACATTTTCAACATTTATCTGTTCTTTCCTAAAATTTTGACCAGCCAGAGCAATCTACGGATGTTGTGGTTGTGATAGTAAAAATCCTTTCCAAATTGTAAGTTTTTATTAATCTAATTTTCATTTTTAATAATGGATGAAGCAGTGGCGGTTCCTGGAATTTCAGATTGTCGTATCTCAGTTCCTACGCAAGGGACCCACACCAAATTATAAGATTTTACTGTTGGGTACTCTACAATCATTTTCGTGAAAAAATATTTAATTTTGAAATTTGCGAAAAAAAGTTAATTTTTTGGGCCGCTTCACCTGAGATCTGAGAAAGTTCTGAAGAAAATTTTACTTACCATATTTTTTCATAAAGTATATCAAATTTTATCGACAAATTCCACATTTGGTGAAAATATTCTAATTTTCCTTAAAGAAATGACATTTTAAATTATTTCTTTGACAAAATATTTTAGGGTAAAAATTTTAAAAACTATAATTAATTTCAGGGTATTAGAGGTAATACAATGAAATTTGAATTATATCGATAAAATCTGATAAAATTTATGAAAAAAACATGGAAGCAAAATTTTCTTTAGAACTTTCTCAGATCCCAGGTGAAGCGGCCCAAAAAATTAACTTTTTTCGCAAATTTTAAAATTAAATATTTTTTTACGAAAATGTTTGATAGTAAACTCTGAAAATATATCAGTATGATAGTTTATGTGCTAAAAATCTCAAATATATATTTTTTGTCGTAAAATAAAGTAATGAATTAATATTTAAGTAATAAAAGGGTAATTGTTACGGGATTTCAAACGCCAATCATATCATCATATGACGTCACTATTATAGTATACAAAGGTTATTTCCAACTGTGCTGGTGTGTATTTTGTTCGGTTCGTTTAGGTTAGTTTAGGATTTTTTTGTCATTTTTTCATTGACATTTTCTAATCCAGTAGAATTCATAATTTAAATTTAGAAAAACCATGTTTCCTAAGAAATATATTTTTGAAAGTTGTTTTTAAAAACAAAACAATTTCGAGAAAATTTTGTAGAACATTTCCGAAAAAGCATCTTTCGAAGAAGCTGTTTTTCGAAAAAAATGACTTAATTTAACATCAAAAATGATGTTTGTTAAAAAATTAAATTTTGTAAACAATACCATTTAAAAACAAGCTTCTATTATTTAGATGTACTAAAACGAAACAAATAAGTATAGTTTTTTCATTGTGGCAATGCTAAATGCTATTTATAAGTGGACGTGTCTCGCGTGGGTGGATCCTAATAAAAGTAGTATTAAAGTTATCACTGAAACAGATATAATTTATTATGTGATATTTATTGTCTTAATAAGAAAGTATTTTTTTCTTTTCTATTCACGCGACAAGGTTTTAAGACAATAAATTATATAACATAAACATAACATATTATATCTGTTTCAGTGATAACTTTGATACTACTTTTATTAGGATCCACCCACGCGAACTATGTCCACTTATAAATAGCATTTAGCATTGCCACAATGAAAAAACTATACTTATTTTTTTCGTTTTGGTACATTAAATAATAAAAGCTTGTTTTTGAAAGGTATTTTTACAAGATTTTATTTTTAAATTTTTAGTTACGTCTTACTCTATGCATTTCTGATAATGCATCACTATTACAAGAAATTTTACCTGTTATCGTATTCTACTCATCAAATCTTTAACCCCCCCCCCCATCTTAATCCCCTTAATGCCCATTTCAAGGGGACACAGCTTATCGTATTCTACTCGTCAAACCCTTTCATTTGATACAAATGTCAAGGAGATTGTGAAGAAAAAGGAAATCCGCCATCTTGTGGCGTCCGCCATATTGTGTTTAGAATGACGTCAGATAGATTATCGTATTTTACTCGTCAAACCCTTTCATTTGATGCCCATATTAAGGGCCTTATTGTAGCGTCCGCTATAGTGAGTTTAGAATGACGTCACATATTATCGTATTCTACTCGTCAAACCCTTTCATTTGATACCCATGTCAAGGGGGTTGTGAAAAACGCCATATTGGGTTTCGAATGACGTCACATAGATTCTCGTATTCTACTCGTCAAACCCTTTCATTTGATACGCATATCAAGGGGGTTGTGAAAAAAAGGTTATCCACCATCTTGTGGCGGCCGGCATATTGGCTTTAGAATGACGTCACATGGCTTTTCGTATTCTAATCGTCAAACCCTTTCATTTGATACCCATATCCAGGGGATTGTAAAGAAAAAGGTAATCCGCCATCTTGGGGCGTCCGCCATATTGAATTTAGAACAATGTTAAATATACTATATTGCATTGTCACCGGACTTATACACGTGTACAAGATTTCAAAGCTCTAGCTTAATTAGAACTAGTCGAAATTTTGATTGTAATATTTGACCTTAAACCTTAACATACTAACATACATACTAACAGGTGAAGTTAAATCAAAGCTTGTAAAAAACAGAACAGTTTATCTTAGCTTACACGCGACAGGACAAACTGTTTGATTAATATGAGAGTGTAAATATTGTAGCATTTTTTATTTATGCCTTCTGCTGATTTGGGGCGATATACGAGTACTTACGAAAGTAAAATTTTTCTAAAACCAATTTTCAGATTTTTTAAAGCACTTTTTAGAAATGAATTTTTCACAGAACTCCTTCAAAGTTTTTTTTTCCGATATTAATTTTTTTAAGCAACGGCTTTTTGAAAAAGTAATTTACGCGAAAGTAATATACCAAACCTGAAGGAAACCTGATCAAACCCAAAAAGGTGCGTTTAGGTTTGTTCAGGATCTTTTTTCGTCTTTTTTCTTTCATTAACATTTTCCAAGCTACTAGTTCTTCATAATTTAATTTTCTAAATACTGTTTTCGAAAAAATATATTTTCGGAAAATGCACCTATTTTTTAAAAATTATTTTAAAAAAATGTACGAGAAAATATTTTATAAATCCGTTTTCAAAAAAGCTGCCAAGGCATTTTTTGAAAATGGTACGTTCGAAATGTGCGTATCCGAAAAATATTTTTGAAAAGTTTCGTTCATCCATTTTCGAGAAAGTGTACTCAAAAGAGGGTTTTTGAAAAAAAAAACTATTTGGTTATTTGTTTCCTTTAGAAGTCAAAACCATCAGGCGCAAATTTTGATAAAATCGAGTAAGATGACTAAGAAATGATTTCAGAAACAATCAAAGAGCATGTAAATCAAAAATGCCAAAAAAGACTTCCATTTTTTATATAACATATTGGTATTGATCTACATATATTCAATTTTTGTGGTATAGTTCATTTCAAAGACCTTACTTAGACGGCAAATGTTTGTTTTTGTTTATAATATTTTGTCGAATATGTATAAATGGTTAATGTTCATGTTACAATATTTAGTTTTATAAAATTCGCTATTGAAATCCTTTTTGTACAATCCGCCATTGGATCCTTAATTTTTTAAAAAAAATTTATAACCCAGAACTTCACCTGTTTTACACGAGCTGGCAATAGGACAATTAATATATTTTTACTCAGTTGTAGACTTATTAACTAGCGTCACATATTATTGAAGTTAAATTCACCAGTGTCTGACTGAAAAACCAACAACCACAGCCCTCAAGAACTTCACAAAAAAGTATTGTCAGCTAAATTTCAAATCTGGATTTGTTATCCACATAACAATAGAAAGCTAAATTTTGTACATTCAATATATACCCAACTTTCTAGAATTAGAACACGTATTTTACCCTATTTTATATTAATATGGGTTCAAGGTGGTTTACACGAACAGTTCAAAATTCGTCTATATTCCAGTAATTTATTGCGGTTATTCAAAAAGTAGAACAAAATTTGCGAAACAATTTTTGGGAGCCACCCGGCATATATCGAAATAAACCGCATATTAATCGACATGCGCGTCGGCGTCTCGACGCCTAACTCGTAACGACACTCCGGTTCCTCGAATTCAAATCAAAATCATACTTTGAAGATACTGGATGGCTGGATAGTATCGGCAGCTCAAGGGGGAGTTCTCACTGCCTGGTACCGACATTCACGTCGACAACGAATTCGACCACCCACCCCAAACGTATACGGTGGAGGATTTTTTTATTTTTGTGCAGTTATTAGTGATTTTTTATTTATTTCAATATCGCGAGGCCCTTATTTATTTAGTGGCTTTACGTGACTTAATATTGTGCGCTATTTTTCATTCGAGTGTTTATTCTTTAAGCCAAAAATAAAAGGTGATTTGGTGCGGATGTAATAACCCCTAAGTGATTTATCGTTTTGCGTTATTTTTGGCCATTGTCAAAAAGCCGGCGTCAGCGGCTAACACCGACGTGGCGTAACGACAGGAAGTTATTTGAGATCAAACACGTTTTGTCCGTTCGGAGTGTCCTGTAATGAAACCAAAATAAATACAGAATTTGCCAAAAATTACGTCAAGATTGTAGTAGTTTTTGTCTTTCCTACCTGGAGAATTCGAATATTATTAAATTTTAAAATATGTGCCAGATCTATCTTGTGATTTGTATTTAAAAAAATACCTGTAGTTCTATTTTTACTGCTAAATGGTGAACTTTATTTCTACTTTGGCTCGTGTTAAGTGCAATTTCACCTTATTTTGGGCTACATTTTCTATGTATATACCTATATCTTCCAGTAACGGAAAAAATTTAACTGTTAATTACTAAATAAATTTTATTTGATAGATACAAGAGAAAATAAAAACGGCATTTAAATAGAGAATTTTTTCAATAGGTATATTTTTAGACAAATTTCAATATTAAAGCAGGAAAGGTTTCTATATTTTATTGTACATTTAAAGTTATGCTGTTGTAAAGCTTTTTTAGTAATAAAACTACTTCTTTTATAAAAATATTTTCTGAGGTGTTTATAATTTTAAGCCTTTAGACAAAAGTTAAGGAAGGTTTGAATTTGAATGCAGCTTCGCATAAATTTGTTGTAATTATTTCATAGAATAAAAGTTATTTGTACTGGTTATTTAAATTTTTATTTAAAATAAATTTATTTCAATAATTTTAAGATTCACTGACCATAAATATATTTGAATACAAAAAGATATTTGGCTAGGGCTTGGGAGACAATTATTTTTCCATAAGAATTATTTAATATTAACCAAAACAATGTCTAGTTAATTTAAAGTTTTTTTTTTAAATTAAAGAGACTACCTACATTTAAGCAAATATCATTCGAAAACAGAACTGAAGTCTGGCTTTACTCAAAACTTTTCTATCGATATTTTGGTACACATTCTAAATCTAATGCTGTGAGGTCAAGATTTAAAAATAGTCCGCACAAACCCGAACTAATGTGCTTTAAAAATATTCAGACCCGCTATTTTAATAACAACACGTTTTATGTATCACGTTGTTTAACTGAACTTTTAAAAATTGAAATTTTTTTTAGGCTTTTAGAAAACCTGAAGGAAAAACTGAACAAGGTAGAGGAAGACTTACAAGCTATCGAAAAAGCTCTTCGAGATATAACTCAAAAGAAGAGCGAGTTAGTAGACTTGAAGAGTGAAATAGTTAACTTCTACGTCTTTGACGAAAACATATCTCGAACTGAGGACGAACTGAAAGATCTCAATTCGAGAGTGCAGAAGAAAATCAACGAAGCTAGGCAGCTTTCTTCAGAAATTAGAAATAAGTACCAAGCAGAGCAGAATCTCGTACCGTCTGACATTGCTCAAGAACTTAATCAATTAGAGTTACTTACTGAAGCAATAATTACCGCAATGGAAGATAAAGAAAGGGAATTTAAAAAGGCTAGAACCATTCGTACCGACTACCTCACAGATGTTGAGGAGTTACAGAACTGGATTAAAGAATCTGAGCTGAAGATTCAAGATCGATCTGTAACCCCACAAGAGCTCCAGGAGACACTTCAGCAGATCCACTCGGAAATAGGTAGTGTAACGGACAGGCTGGATAAAGTAACACGAAATGGAAAAACCATCATTGATAAATCCAGAAAACAAGAAGAAAAGGACATTGTGCAATCTACAATCGATAATCTGACGGAACAAGTCAATCAAGTTAAATCTTGGCTAGAAGAGAAACGACAACAAGTGGGTGACACGATTGATGCCTGGCAGCGCTTCCTTGCTTTGTACCAACAAGTCCTGCTATGGGCAGAGGAGAAAAGGACCTTCTTGCAGGAACCTCTAAACGTTAGTTCTCTTCATGATGTAAAGCAGCGGTTACATGATTATAATGTAAGTTAAAGCAGATTACCATTTTTTTTATTAATCTCATTATGACATTCATTCATGATGTTATGCTGATATGTTGGTATTAACTTCTGTTTTTTATTTAGTTACAGTGACAGGGTGTCTGGTTAGGTGGCTGCAAAGGACTTGATAAAATATATAGTTCGTTCCGTATTATTCCATTTTATTCTGGGTTTTTCTTCATTTGACGTCGCCAGTTTAACTAGTTAATTTTGTTGAATTTTTTTAAAACTCTCGATACTAAAACTCCACATAATTGTTGATTTTTTAATTTGTACGTTTTTTTTTCAGAATGCAGTTAAATCCTGTAAAGGAGCTACAAAAAACCTGAGTGATATGGTCAAAGAACTTGAGTACATTGGTACCGTAACGATGGTCGGTGACTTACCGCAAAAAATGGAGCATGCAGAAGAAGTTAAAACTGAGGTTGAAGCTCAAATTTTAAAAAGGGTTAGCTTTATTTTATTTTTTTTTTGAGTAAAGTATATAAATTTGAATTTCTTAAATGCAAAATAGAAATAGAAGACATACATATTAGTGCACGAAGAACGGTTTATGTCTATTTTAGCAAAGATAGTACCCGACGATATTGAATCACGATTTCCTGCAATTTGTACAAATGCGTCTTATTTGCTTATTATTGCAATTATCTACTATAATTCATCCGCTCATCATTTTTTTAACAGTTATTTATTTCTTCTCTTCTTAGATATTAATATATCCTTTATTCTAGAATGCGCTTTTACAAGAAACCTCTGAAGAATGGGAACAATGCGAAAAGAAGATGAAAGAGGTTAAATCTTGGATAGAAAAAACCGGAACAGCGATGGAATCTTCTCAAAATAAGAAAAAGCCCCTTAGGGATCAGCATGCAATACGCGAAAAAATGCTGGCAGATATACATATACAGAAAACTAAAATATCATTATCCATTGAAAAATTACAGGTATACTATAAAACATTTCCACTAATCAATTTTTAACACTGAATTTTTACGTTACGTTCGCGGCCTTTCGCGTGCGTAAAGTGAAAAATTGTTAATAATATTTCCACAAGACAAATACTCCGGCACCGTCTGATCCAGTACCTAGATTTGATTAGCTATAAAATTTAAAACAACTTTTTTAATTAACATTTTGCGATTTTTGTATTTTTCGAACACTCCATACAAAAAATTTAAACTATCCCATTGTCAGTCTTATTTTTTTGGAAAGCGAAAACTTTTATTAGGAATCACTTTTTTTGTATCTTTAAAAATTTGGTCCTTTTGTCCTCATCGTGTCAACCTCATCCGTGGGCGTACTGTATATTTCAAATTTCCGTTAATTTGAAGTAAAACTATTTAAAGTTACTACTATTTAGACCTGCTACTAGCCTAAAAATAAACATTTTAGACTCTAGAATATAATCAAATTGTCTAAATTGCAGCTCCATTTCCGATCGGGCATCAATGCTGATACAAAGATAACCCAATCAGTGGAGGAACTGCTGAAAGACCTCGATAATTTGGATGAATCCATCAAAAATCAAGTCAGTCAGCTCGAGAAGGCCATTACTCAAGTTGAAGAATACCAATTGGAGGTGCAGCATCTACGGCAAGAAATTGTACAGGTAATAAAATTTAACCATGTTGTCAGGGTTATTTATTTTTGCTTTAGAGAGGGATTTTACTTCTGACAGCCCATGTGTTATTTATAAATTTTGTGCCTTGTGCTTTTTGATCTTCTTCAAAGTATACAAAAAAGTTAGTAAAAATGACGTTGGAGAGTTTGATTTTATTCGGCAGAACGTTTTACTAATTATGTCACAAAATTTATTTATTTGTCATTCCTCATAAGCCAGAAAGTATTATTTTTAATTAAAAGTATTTATTACAGAAGCTTTCACTGTGTACTTTACTTAGAAAATCACAAAATTCTTGTGATTATGCCATGTGAGAGTGGAATAACTTTTCAGCATTTCGCCTACGACTGCACGAAACGTCTTCAGGAGTCTTCATCGTGCGAGGTCTCGCAGAATCAATAGATTTGGCTGATCGCTGGCATTAGGCCTAATTGTCTGATTCCAAAAACAAATTAATGCACCTTTAAAAAATTATTAGTACCTTAGTAGATAGTATCATTCTTTGCGCAAACGGCACATGTAACAAATATATGTGTTATAAAGAATGTTTTGGACAAAGGGGCTTTGCCAGTATATATTTATAAATAAAGGAATAAATAAATAGAATAAAAAATATACGAACACTATGGTGTTTCTCAAATCAATAGAGTATTATTATTGCCTCTTTAACTAGCTATATGAATAAATTAATCAGATTAATCATTTTATTTAGGGATGAAATACACTCGGGTGCACAAAAATCGAGCATCCTAAAATTTTGTCTAGGTTTTTTTTAGCAAATTGCAAATGCAATTATTGGCTGTATTATGTTTATTCGCGTTTTCAAAAAAAACATTAATTATCATGTTATACAAGGATAATCGGAATCTTGTTTTTGTCACCTAACTTTAAAACACCCTGTGTAATAATTGAACAGCGTAAAGGTTTTATAATGTCGCTTGGGATAAAGTTTCGTCTATCCTCTAAACTTTGTTTTTGGGTTTATGTCAATATCTGCATTTTTAACAATCAGATGCAAAATAAACTGGCCACCAAATTTCGTCACGTTGTTCTAATACGAATGAAACTTTTAACGTTTCACAATAAAAATGCTATCAGGGTATAAAAAAATAACATATGAAAGTAGCCAGTTTCTATACCCTGACTGATAAAGTTTTTTTAGTGAAACATTAAAAGTCCCATTCGTGTTACAACGTTATTAAATTTTTGACAAGAAATTGATAACCAGTATATTTTGCCCTTGGGTATTGAAACGTAGAAAGGAAGTGACTCCGCAGCCGGCGCCGGCTCCCAAAATGTTGATGCATGGATACCGGCGCCGGCACCCGGGGACAATTTTTCGGATGCCGGCGCCGGTTCAGATATGGCCAAAACGGAATGCCGGCAATTCTAACCTAAAATAATTATAGTTACGTATTTTAAATGATATGTAAACATTGTGTTGTTTTAATTTTGCGTAAAAACTATAAAATATTAGTGTGTGATAAATTTTATTCATATGAAAATTTTAATTGTGTTTTGGTGGAATACAAGAAAGCCACAGGCTAGCATTTTCTTGAAACTAAGTGAGTGTAAAGAATTTCTATGCATCCTGGGGATTGAACGAAATCACAATCATACTTCATCCAAAGCTTATTTCAATTTTCTAGCAAAACAGAGACACAGAGTTACAGATCCATATGCTCTGCTAGTTATTTCTACCTCAAAAAATGGCAATATGTCCATGACAAGAATTCCAATCAAACTGATATCAGACAAATTGAACACTCTTATTGGAGGTATATTATATGTGTTTATTTTTCTTATTTCTACCCTTAAATTCGCAGAATAATACCAATTGTCATATTTTTGTAGGAATATTTAAGTTTCGTTAAAGTTTACACTAGAATAAATTATTATTTTTTGATTGAATTAAGGTATTTTGATTCTCATCTTATTTTGACCCTAATTTTCTAATGCTGCCGGCATCCATGATGGCTGCCGGCGCCGGCAGCGGAGCCATTTCCCCGGCAACCAGCTCGGCTGCCGGCGCCGGCATTCATGATGGCAGCCGGCGCCGGCATCCATGACGGCTGCCGGCGCCGGCAGCGGAGTCACTTCCAACGTAAAAATGCAGATATTGATATGATTCCAAAAATAAGGTTTAGAGAATAGATGAAACTTTATCCCAAGTGACATTTTGAAATATTTACGCTGCACAATTATTCCACAGGGTGTTTTAAAGTTAGGCGAAAAAAACGGTATTCCGATTATCCTTGTATAAAAAGTCAAATAAAGGTTTTATGAAAATTTTGAAGAAGCATAATAAAGTCAATATTTGCATTTATAATTTGCTAAAAAATTATTCAAATTGGACTAGAAATAAAAAAATTATTAAACCTAAAATTTAGACAAAATTTTAGGGAGTCCGTTTTTTGTGCACCAGAGTGTATTTTTCATACACGATTTTATCATTAAATCATGATAAATTAATAACATATGAAAGAAAAACACTCTAATACTTTTAAAAATGTATTTACGTTTATACCATCAAGAAAACTATAAAAATACCGTTTTTTCATTATTTACAAGTTGAAAAAAAAACGGCTATGTAAAATTTTTACTCAGAAAATGTTTCTGGGTGGTCCCTCTAATATGTCCAGCAAAAAAATTGCGGGTGGTTTTTAGGCTCATTTGAAGTTGGTTAAGGGCAGCCGTGAGTGATTAATAAAATAATTTTACATTTGTTGAAACTTCTTGGACCACCAACCCAACCTGAGCAAAAACAATTAACCCTTTTAAAAGCCGATTTAAACCAATTTCATTTTTTAAAGGTTGAACAGCAGCTACGTGCCGCCATGGCACCGAACTATAAACGTCATGATAGAGATGAAGCTGCCAGAGATCAAGAGGTAGGTTGTGTGCAATTAACAGACATAACTTGTTGTTTTTAGACCAAGTGGGGGTGGCATGATCTGTTTAATATAGCGAAGTTAGTTTACTTACCAAGATGTACACGTTTAAAATTAATTTAATACTTATAAATTGATCAGTAACTTAGAACATTCGGATTTATACTTTGTCACATTTTTGAATTACATCTCTTGTGTACTACATGCAATTCACATTTCATTATAGTGCTCATCATGTAGTGTACATCATAATGTTCTTCATAAAACAACTCTCCTTTTTTTGAGGCGCAGATTACTTCTTTTTATTCAAACAATAATATACTTAAGGCAATTTCATTAGTCGTGGGACTTACTGCTTAGACTTCCAGAATATCATCTAGAAAAAAATTGGAACCCACACAGATACTTCAAGGCAAGACACAGTATAAGGTTTAATATAAAAAGGTCTTTTGTAACAATATAAAATTTTGTAGGATATTACCAATTTAAATTTTTTTTCTGTTAAAATATTTATTTATATAAATATAAAACCCAAACGATTTGATTTTTAGCTTATAATTAATGATAAAGAGGTGGTGGGCTTATCTCATAAGTCAGATAATTTGGTATAACTTTATTTACAGCTTCCACATTTTATTTTTCTTCTGTTAAGGCGTTTGCAGAAATTGTGATTGGGCTAACGCGGTTGCTGATAACGGATGTATATTTTTACTGCTAGTTAACAGAGAAAGAACAAGTTATCAGCCGACGATCGGGTTACTCGGATCATAGTTTTTGTAAATGCCTATAATATAAGAAAATAGGTAAGGTAGTATGTAATGAATGTGATACGTACGTCCTTACCTTACAGGTGTAAAGTTGTAATTACACAAGTTTCGTAAAAACTTATGTGCTACACTAACTACATTTGCGAATACCGCAAATGTAGTTAATTCACATGACAGAGAAATAATGAATTGTCACACTTATCTGGCATAAATTTTCAAACTAAAAATAGTTGGTTGAAGAGAAATATATCATTTTTTACAGTATATAAATTAATTAATCAGAACCAAGTAATAAGTTGGAGTTACCAAATTATCGAATCTTTATTCAATATATTTAAAAATCGCTTATTTGTTTAATTTTTATTCTTGATTTTTTATTTCAACAATATTTTAGTATAATATATTGTCCATTATGTATATACATACATTTGATTCCAAATGTTGATGATTTTAAATTATAGTACGTAATAATCTGCCTTCGAATATTTTTTAATTTTAAACAGCTCGGTACAAACAAAATATGTATAAATTAAACATCATGCCACGACCACGAGTCAAAGCGCACTGCAGCGGTAGCAAAGCTAAAATCAATAAATATAAATTAAATGTTTAGAGCCAACCGGTATTTTTCACAATAAATTATGTACATTTTTAATTATTTGAAATTCAACTTTGTCATTTGTATGACATAAAGATAAATTTTTGGAAACATTTTGATGACTTTTTATAGAACGCGCTGCAGAGGTGGCTGATACGTTCATCAAGGTGTTTCCATCTCCCCCCTTCCCTCCGGCAGCGGGGATTGTGTTTGTTTTGGTTCCGGGCTCTATTGATTCTATTTTATTTCATTTACTTTGTTGCTTTTTACCATTTTACCACTTACGCTTGTAGTTGCCATTATGCTTGATTTCACCACATTTTCACTTGGGTTTGTGTTCACTATCTATCTCATTCACCCAACACTGGTTATTATTGCCACTCATTACACTACACACACATTGAGTCATGCTTTCATTATTTTTTAATTTGGGTGAGCCAGATGAAGCGAACACAATCAGATTAACTTTTGTTTGCTCTTGTTTGATTGTTTTTATGAATTGTTTTATTTTTTTTTTCTACTATTTTGCTGCATTCCTTCCTTATCCCATAATCTCATGTCCAGGGGTACAGAGAACAAGTTCGAGTGTTGCAGAGTAAACTTAGTGCTCGAAATGAGCGGATCAAGTTAATCCTGCAGCTCGGAGGGCCAGCTCTGGAGCCACTCGGCACGTAGACTATCCAACCCCAACAAATATCCATTCCCTACCTAGACAAATAACCTATCCCTACCATGACTCCAGATAAATCGACCTTGACACGCGTTTCAGCCACCATCTTGCGCAATTTTTAAAACGCGATACTGATATATTACATTGTTACTACGTCAATAGGCGCGGATAGAAGCATACCGGCAAAGGATCACCCTGCTAGTCTCCTACATTCGCCGCATGGACCCCTACGCATCCATCGACAGTCTCGCCCTCGATGTTAGTTATGCAGCCGTCGCTGCCGGACGCTCATTGTCACAGGAACGTCTATGCGCCGTGCCCGATAACGAAAATCCCGAAATTCAAATTACGAACACGCTGGAGAACACTGAAATTATTCCCGTTTCTACATCCCGAAAAACTAAAGACATGACCAAAAAGGCTAACGAACCTATTAAAATAAAACCAATAATTAAACTATCGCGAGAAGACTTTAAAGCGCCAAAGGCTGTACCAAGAAAAAGCCGTTCGCCGAAGAGGTATCAAGAAAAACCACAATCTAGTGGACCAGTACATCAACAGCCTAAAGAATCCTATAAACATCACCATGTTAAAGACGCCGTTCAAACTACCCAAACCACGTCTCGTCTGACAGCAGATCAAGCCCGTGCACGTTCTAAAAGCCCTATGTGGGCACCCGGTTCTACGACCTATGCTGAAGTTCTTAGGAATCAAATGGCTAAAAAAGCCATAGGTCAAGAACAACTACCTCAGTCTGAAGCAATATTTGCTAAGCGGGTACCACAAATGAAATTTCAAACTGAAAATATTACTGTCGCCGAAAAAAGTAAAGTTTTACCAGAACTAAAACCACCTAGTTTAGAACCATTACCAAAGCCTGAAAACTCGGTTTCTATATCCAATATAAGTGAAACCATACAAACCACACAAACAGTGAACGAAACCGATACAAAGGCATCTTTACCTGAAATAGCACCTGTTTCTGTGCAGCACCACCAAGAGCATCAAAATGAGTTTATTTCAGAAGCAATTCCAACCCATCACGGTACTCAAACGTATTCCGTCGAACAATCCCAAATTGAGTCAAGTACGATGCAATATCCCCAAACTTCCAGCCAGTTTATTATGCAACCAACTCCTGTTTGGAATCAATATCAGCAGACTCATTACGATATTCAGCCAAATTATGGCACTTTACCGGGTTACTATCAACCAGATATTGTGCCCCAACAACCAAACATATTAGAATACATTCAGCCGTTGCCTGATATGGTTAATTTTATAGCTTCAGGGGAGCAGCTGATGAGTTCCGGTTTAGGAACTTACCACCCAGGTGTACAACCTCAATACGTAGAGCAATCGTTTACTCCACAACAGTACGGGTATAACGAAAATCAATCAACTTTAGTTTCGGAGCCTGATGTAAATATTGTTAAAGAACCAGTTTCGAAACTCGGAGCCGAATCTGAAGTTAATAAACCCATAGAAGATACTAAGAATGTTCGTGTAACTGATATTAAAAATCTTGGAATACAGGAAAGTGTAGAAAAACAGCCAGTAATAAAAGACACTCCAGAAAATAAGAGTGTCATTTTAAATTCTCAATTCTCTTATGCTCAAATTCTGTCCCAGGGACTAGGTGATAAACCTCTCCAGCCATCCAGTATATTAGCAAAGCCATCATCGAACGTACGACCTGCTTCCAGACATATATCTCCTAGACCTGAATTAAATTCCACGTCTCAGGAAGAAACGCAGTCTTATACGAGGAAGCAAGCTCATCGTAAAGACAGGAACACGCCTCCTAGTAGAGTGCACCCGCCTGCTTTATCGAGCCAAGAGAATAAATCTAGTCATAAGGAAAAACGACCCAATCGCGTTGAATCCGATAATTCTCAACAGTTTACTTACCATGGAGAGCCTAACATACGATTAGGTGGTAAAGAAATTGTTGACATTCCTTACTCACAAGACTTACAGACCCCTAGTGATATAGAAAATATTTCCCAATATACAGATAAAGACAACCAAAAATCAAAATCTAAAAAGAGTAAGAAACTTATAGAAAGTGTCGGGAAGACAAATGATATTAATATGGAATCAAATACTCAGTTAGGGCAAGGTGAAAAAGAATCTAGGATCAAGTCACATGAAAAAGGAAAACATAATATGGAACAAAGCCTAAAACCTGAAGCAGTTTCGGGTTTACTGGAAATAACGAAATCAGACACCCCTCAACCTACGTCAAAGAAATCTAAAAAGCAAATCATAAATGATGGAAAAGAGAACGATTTAAAACATGAAATACAAAGTATTACTACTGAAGAAAAAAGTACCAAAACTGAAGCAACGCAAGAATCAAGTAACTCAAATGTAATTACAGAAGAATCTACGGCAAAAGGTAAAAATAAAAAGAAAAAACACAAGAGAAAGACACCCCAAACTGAAGTGGAGGGTAAATCAATAATATTAAGTGATAAAGATAACAAGGAGCCCATTTTGCCAGTTTCTTCCGAACTTATTCATAAAAGTCAAACAGATTTAGAACATGAAATACACATTATTCCTAATGAGGAAGAAAGTATAGAAACTCAAACAATGCAAGAAACACACAATTTAGAAGCAATTGCAGAAAAATCTGGTGGAAAAAGTAAAAATAAAAAGAAGAAACATAAAGAAAAAACACCTCAACCTGAAGGGGAAAAGAAAGAAGAGTTAACTGAACGAAATAGTAATGAAGCTGAAGAACCAGTTTTTACAGAATCTGAAAATACGCATCAGAGTCCAACTGAACCATCCAAAATTAAAAAGAAAAAACACAAAAAGAATAATGCAAATAGCAACTTAGAAATAGCCACCGTTACAACTATTACCACTACTACTTTGACAATACAAGAAGCTACTGAAACTGCGAAACCGGAATTACCTGAATTAGGACACAATGAAGGTAAAAAATTAAAAAAGAAAACCAAAGCTAAAACTGTTCATGGGAGTAACACGACGAACACCGATTCTCAAAACAGTGAATTGCCGAGCCCTGAAATATCAGAATTTCCTTTAGAGACTCAACTAGAAAACTCAGATAGTACCAAAGTCAAGAACAATACTGAGACAGTTATTAATACTGATGTGGTCACAACAGAAGAATCAATTCAACCTGGACTATTAAAAGAAAGTGCGGAAAGTAAGAAATCTAAGAAAAAGAAAAACAAGAACAGAAACGATAATAAGGAAAATAAGGAACTTTCTACTACAAATTCAACGGATATGTCTAAATCACAAGATATATTAGTGGAGACGGCACCTACTGATGTAAATACTAAGAAAAAGAAGAAAAATAAAAATAAGATAAATGAAAATAAAGGCTCGCAAGTAGCTCAACAAATTAGTGATAGCACCGAAATTATTTTAACTACAGAATCAGATAATACGAAATTTATCGAACAAGAGACTAATTTAATACCAACAGATATTGAAACCCACACAGGTTCACAAGTTATAGAATCAGTTGTAGAAGAAATACAACACATTTCTCAACCGCCACAAGAACCTACTCAGCATAAAGAAGAGGTACCAGTTACTGATAATTTGGTACAAAATTCAAACGTAATTCAAAATATTTCAGCTGATGTGGTAGAAACTCTCGTAGAGCTTGGAACCTCGACAAATGATATATTCACAAACGATCTAGCAGAACCCACTGTAGAATTAGATGTAACAGAAGCTATAAAACCATTAAGTCAAGAAAATACTGAAGAAACCACTACAACAGCTTTGAACGAACTTCAAGCTGAGAACGGGGTATCAGATCATGTGAAAATTATCCAAAACGACAGAAATTTGGCTAACCAAACATTGCCATTTACTAATATTATCGACGAATCGAGTAATCTATCTACTACTAAAACATATGAAAATAGCTCAGTTGCTACTGAAACTATTAAGCAAACTACCAGCCAGATAATATATCCTTTAGGATATAAAAGTCTCGACCAAGAACGAGAAATTCAAATTTTACCATCGAGTAGTATCAACGAATCGAATACTGCTGTATCTTCTTTTGACCCATGTAAATTTGAACCTAATGAAAGTATTTCAGTTTATTCTGAAGTAGATGAAGGTATAAATGAAAGGGCAAATCCCATAGAACCTAAAGATGTTGAGGGAACTCAAAAGATACAAACTCTACCACCTTCGACAGACAACAAGGAAGCTCTAAATAGTCTATCTTCTGTTGAAACATGCTCAAATTCTGTTAGCGAGACCAAGCCTGTTTCTTCTCAAATTGCTGATGCGGTTGAGCATGCTAAGATTCTCATTGAAGATACCAATAGACTTATTTTAGAAGAAATTGCTGCTTTAGATAAATCGTATCGTGTCATCAAGAACGTAGATGATAATTCCCTAGTAAATCAATCTCCACAAGAAACTATTTTTACTGAATCACCCAGCATTTATACAGAATCTACAGAAAATGATGACATATATAATACTAATACTATAGGAGATACTGCTCAAGATATAAAAGGTGTAAGTAATCTACCAATAGTAGATACCGATAAAGCATACCACACATTAGAAGCTTCATTTGTTTCGGACGATTTGCCTAATGAAGAGAGCATAACAAATCCATTTACCGCTGCGATCGAAAATATTAACAAATACGGCGATCGCCTAGAACAGGCTATAGAAATTGATACTGATATTGCAGAGTGGATGACTCAAGATATGCCTACAAAACTTGACGAGCCAGAAAATAAAATTTATATTATTTCGGAATCCTTAACTGAAATATCGGAACATCTTCCTATTGCACTTAATAAAACTTGTACAGAAACGTTAATAGAGTCAGAAGCAGTAACAACAAATAAATCTCAGAAAACTAGAGGTGATGAAAATAGCTCTAAAATTAATTTAGTCGAAGAATTACAACAACCCTTTTTAGATCCAACCACTGAAGTTTTACAGACAAATACAAATGTTATCACAGCCACTGTAGAGACATCAGAAACAATTATCAAAACAGAAACCGACTCATTGGCGACCTCATCTTCTTCAGTTCAGCCATCAGAAACTATTAATAATACGTCAGTCGATACAATTACATTCGATGAAAAAAACAAACTTTCCCTTGATTTGGAAGAGAAAGTAACACTTGCGTTAAAGCCCACCAATAAAGTAGTTCTTATTACCCATGAAGAAGTTAAAATGAAGCCGGTAGTAACGCTTAAAATGCAATTTATTGAAACTCCTGTTGAGGAAATCGAGCATATCGAGAAAGGTCCAAATAAAGAAGAAAATTTGGTCGAAATTACTGAAGATGTAATGAAAGATAAAAGTGAAATTGGTGAAGAGGTTTTGAGAGAACAACATGGAACTGTTGTTGATACTATTACACATAATAAGACCAGTGAACTTGTTACTCATAAAGAAATTAACTCGATTCTTGAAAAAACAGAATTGGTAGAAAGTGTATTAAAAACACCATTGCCTGATAAATCTACATACTTATCCAATCAGGCATACTTATCCCCAACAATAACCAGTATTAATGAAAAAACCACAACAGTTTCAGAAACCGAAAAAGCAAATACTAGCACAAAACAAGAGGAAGACGAAAATTTAACTGTAGTGAAAGACTTCGTACAAGTTGATTATAATAACACTGAACCAATAATGTACTCCGAAATTAAAACTAATTCTGATAATGCAGACGTTACAGAAAAGTCTGAGGTCCAGGAATTTATTGATATTAAAAACGTAGCAGATATAATAAGTTCAACAACAATTCCAAAATCGATAGCGGATAATATTGCAGAACAACAAAATTCACAGGAATTCACATCTTATGAAATCAGCGCTAATAAGAAAGAGAACAAAGGGTCACCGTTACCCGATATTGATTATTTGCAGCCAGAATCAAGTTACTTTAACATATCGCAAGCGGTTAGTTGTAAAGATGAAAACGTAGTCGATATATTAAACCTTCTAAAAGCTGAAACCTTGTCTAAATACCAACCTGATTTAGATAAGGTTGTAATAAAACCAAAACAAACTCATAGTGTTAGTCAAGAATTTATTAGACAAGAGCGAATGGCTCCCAAGATTATACTTCCACCAGCTGCAACATTGTCTATAAAAACTAATGAACCTTTCAAAGTAACAGACGCATCACAAGGCAATATTACCGAAAGCATTAACCAAAAAGGCGATTTACAAGAAGATATTGCTGAAAATCACTCGGTAAGAACTGACACAACCGTTTCTGATAAAGTACTTGAACAACAGATGGATACAGTAAATACTGTTTGCAAAGAGAAAACAAACACCATAAAAGATGATATAGAGATAGAAGAAGCTATATTTGGCTCTGTTAAAGAGAGAGTTCAAAATAGGGGTAAGAAAAGTAAAGCACACAAGATGTCCGAAAAAGTCGGACAGGTGGACACTGAGAAGACCAAACGACACGGTTTACCTTTGGAATTCTTATTAGACAGTAAAGATGTAATTTTATCTCCACCTTGTATACCCGAAATGACAGAAACATCATTGTCACTGTCTCGGAGTGACTCTGTCATTGACAGAGAAATTCATGACGTTCAAGAAGTAATGGATATTTTGAATAAAAATGAGACTAAGAAAATTAAACAAGAAATAGAACCTAAACAAGATGAACGTCTAAAAATTGGCGATGACATTGTGAGCCCAATAAATAACATAATGGTAGAAAAAGTATCTGAAGATCTTTTACAAGAAACTAGTCAACATATCGAAGCAAGCAACTTACAACAGTCTGGGAAAGATATCAAAAATAATAAAGAGTTGGAACATTCGGTTTGGCCCTCGGTAAATGTACCTTACGTTTTACAGATGGAAAGCCCCGATATAAAGGAAGAGTCTCGTGAAGTACTTACAGAAGGTAATTTAGTAGATAAGTACGAATCTAAAACAGAAGTTTCTTTCCCAGAAATTCCCTTGCCTGAGATTCAATATCTGCAACCCGAGTCAAGTTATTTTGAAATAAAACAATATATTTATAAAGATGAACCCTTAGCTGATGTATTAAGTCTTTTAAAAGCTGATACTTTAACCAAATATAATATCGAATCAGATAATACCGATGAATTTAATACAAATGAAACTAAAAACGTTAACCAGGAATTTATTGTACAAGAACAGACGGACACGGAGTGTACTGTAGCTACAAATGTAGATGATCAAAATATTAAAGATACTGATACAACGAAATATCAACGCAAAATGTCTAAAATTAAAAAGAAAAAATCAGTTTCTTTTGAAGAACATCCGCAAATCATTAACTTGCCGGGCGAACAACTAATTGATACTGAAACAACTCAACTGAAGGAGGAGGATACGGAATTGGCAAGCGAGTTTGTATTTGTGCCGAATCCGTCAGACGAAATAGAAACAACTACATTAGACAAAGTAGAATTGATTACTACGGATTTGGACGAACCCGATGATTCTCAGTGGGAGAAAATCGAAACACCAGCAATAAACGATAATATTATGCAGTCAAGTACATTCGAAATGGTAGATGGTAGCTCGCTTGATGTAGGAAGTCAGGAAACAAACGATCTTTCTAATATTTTGGATAAGGTTTCAGTCGATGTACATGGACAAGCTAAAATTATACCAGAGTCTTGGGAAAACTTAGCTTCTATTGAAAGTCATGCGATACCTCCAGAAGAGACGGTAATTAAAAAAAATGATGATGTGCCTTTTAATTCAAATGAAACGAAAAAAGCAAGTAAATCCAAGAAAAAGAAAGATAAGGGAAAAATAAATGTGTCTAAGAAAGAGCGTCAAAAATCGCAACATGTTACTGAAACTTCTGTTGTAGGTAATATATCCGAAGAACCTAAAGTTTGTGAAATTGAGAATGAGGAACTTAAAATTGAAGAAATCAACGTTAAAGAAAATGAAGATAAAATGGCAGAAAGTTCTGATGAAGATTTAGGCAAGAATAAGCATATACAGAATGAGCAAAAGGCAGAAACTCTTAAACAAGAAGAAACGCGTGAAGAAAGAGAAGCACCAACAGATACTTTAAGAGAAGAGAAGCAAGAGTTAGTAAAAAAAGCAGGAAAGAAAAAGAATAAAAAGAAAACTAAACGTTTAGAAAATGATCTTACTAAGAAGACTTCAATTCAATTGGATAATCCCTTGGAAACAACTGAAATCACGACAGAATTTGTAAACAATGAAGAACCTATTAACTTTGAAACTAAAGAAATGTCCGAAGAGAAAAAGGAAGCACAGGAAATTGTTGTAGAACTTATTGACGAAAACCCTGATTGGGCATCTATTGTTGAAACTGAAGCAAAAGATTATCAACAAGAAATTACAGACAAGGCAAAATCTGAAATTCTTGAGGCTATCTTAGACCAAGATACACTTGCTAAAGAAAATTGGTTTTTAGATAAAGACAAACCTCTTGGAGTTGACGCTCTAATAGATCAACCTGTTGTCACCGAAAACAAAGAACAAATGGTATTAAAGCGTTGGCCCAGTGTTGAAAACTTAGAAGCTAATGATAATATTGCTCCCATACTGTCTACCAATGATATTTTTGTACCAGCTGAAGTAGTTAAAACTTCGGAAGATGAAGAATTACTTTTCCCCAACCTAAGCAAACAGCGCCACAAGAAAAGGAAATTTAAAAAACATTCCGAAAAAAGTACAGAACTTAAAGATGAGTCTCAGAAGCTAGAGTCCCAAGACCGAGAATCTCAAGACCTTAAGTCGAACTTAACAGATATCAAACCTACAGATAAACCCATTAGAAGGTGGGCAAGTGTAGTCGGTTCTCCTGATGTCGAACATATTTCAGAGGTTACGACCGTGTTAAATGAAGAAGAAATATCAACTACCGTTAGAAGTACACAGGAAGAAGAAAATATTCAAATCGAGCACAATAAACGCTTAGTACCTGATAAATATTTAACTGAAATTGATCCTCTTCCTCAAGACGAAGTTTCGCAAATAAACATAGAGGACCTAGACAATATAATAACAACAGAGATAACAAATAAAGAGGCAGCCAAAGAACCGGACAGTTTTGTTGAAACTAACGCAGAAATATCTTCAACTGTTAGTGACGTCCATATTCAGAATAAAGAAACAGTAACTGAAAGCAATGACGATAAAAAGTTACGGCGATGGGCTAGTATCGTAGGTTCCAAGGCACCACCTGAACTAAATGAAAATGTAAATATTGTGAAAGAACAAATCAAGTCTAAAGAAGTTCCCAGTGAGCAAATTAGACCTTTAGATGACAAATCCAGTGAAATAAATGAAAACCCTGAGGTAGAAACTTCACAGAGTAGCAAAGAATCAGAGAAATCCAAGAAGAAGAAACAAAAGAAAAAACATTCTAGGGAACATAAACAACAGAATCAAAGTGTCGAAAGTACAACACAGTTATCAGAAGTTGATGAGAAGAAAGAGAAATTTACAAAAGAACTACTGGATGCCCCAGAAGATACACAAAGAACACACCACGATACAATTCATCTAGAACATGAACCTGAAAATAGTATTGCTAATGCAAAAGTAGAGCAGAATATCGTAGAAAAGCAAAATAATCTTACAACCAATATAATTACTGATTTTCTCAGTAATGAGAAATTTGCAACTGA
Source organism: Philopedon plagiatum (assembly GCA_963971165.1). Lineage (NCBI taxonomy): Eukaryota > Metazoa > Arthropoda > Insecta > Coleoptera > Curculionidae > Philopedon > Philopedon plagiatum. Next base: position 33,130,592 of record OZ020190.1, on the reverse strand, counting down.
CGTCACAAAATCTTGGGCTACCATTGTTACTTCAGAACCGGAACTACAAGATAATGCAATTTTACCGCAAAAAAAGCAAGTAGAAGATGAATCAAAAGCTCTTGTAGTAGATGAATTTAACTCAGATCTAATGCAAGAAACTTACAACATAGTGGAAACACAAATAAAAACAGAAAATTATGATGAAATTGAGCAAAGGGAAGAAGAAATAGCAATTGATAATACTACTTACGAAAAATCGGAAATCATGGACAAGGAAAGCCTTGAAAACTATGTTACACAACCTTTGGCTGTAACTTCTCATCCTGTGTTAGAAAAATATAATCAAAATATACAGAAACAAAAACCACACGAAGAAATAAATAAAATAGAACTAGAAAATGTTAAAGAAAAAGTGCGTGAAGAGAAACCTAGTGTTGCGAAACATGAAGGAGCCAAGAAACGAAAAGAAAAGAAAGAAAAACCTATTGACTATAAACCAGAAAGTCATGTTTTAAAACCGAAAAGGTTTGAGGAACAATTGTTAAGTAACCACAAAGAAAAAACTTTAAAAGAAAAAACTTTAGAAAGTGATACTGTTACAAAAAGTTGGGCATGCATTGCTGCTTCAAAGCCACCACCCAAGGAATCAAATATTGGCCCGGCAACAGTCGAAGTACGAGAACAAACACAATTAGAAATTGATAGTGAAGTGTACTGTCCAAGTGTAGTAGAAGACACACACACATCGGTGAAAGAACAGGTGACAGCACGTGAGGTGACTAAGTACTCTGAAGTTGAAACAGAAGGTACTTCCGACGGATTTGAAAAGTCTAAGAAAAAGAAACATAAAAAGAAGCAACATCACACAGATTCTAAATCAGAAAGTCATGGTGGACTTAAGTTACCCGAAAAAGCAGGATTTTCAGAACTTGAGCAACCGAAAGAAATAACTGAAATTGCAGATACCAGTAAAAAGAGTTGGGCAAGTATTACTGCCCCCAAAACGCAACAAAATGAAGTAATTACTGAGAATGTTAAAACAGAAAATGTGTCTAATATAGTAGAATTTGTTACTATGAATACTGAGATAGAAAAAGATGAACTTAAACCCAATATTAATACTGAATTCATAACTAATGAGAAATTAATAATTGATGAAATAAAATATGGGGCTACCACAGATTCTAAGCAACAAACAATAATTTCGCAAGATGAAAAACGGGAATCTTTAAATCAATCTAGCCTAGAGGATAGTCAGCTAAAAGTAGATAAAGAAACACATCTTGAAGTAACCGAAAAAGTCAAGGACGATGACGTACAATTACCGGAGCAACTAGAAAAAATAGAAATTTATGATATTGAAAAACAACTTTTAACCCAGACAGTAGATGCTGCATCTGATAATATAGAGAAAAATATTGGAACTAGTTGTCCTGCAAAAAGCTGGGCAAGTGTAGCTGCTACAAAATTACAACCCCAGTTACACTACACTGAGGAGGATACACCAGTAAGGGTTAAACTAGAGCGCCCCGAAGTATTAGAATGTTTTAAATCGGATGTAAAAACCGAACTAGGGAAAGAATTTAACGTAAAAATCGGCGATGTTACGAGCGAATCTCAGAAATCTAGGAAAAAAAAACACAAGAAGAAACCCCACAAGACAACTTCGGTAGAAGACACTTTAGAAGAACTCGACAATCAAGAACAACGTAAAATTGAGGATATAATTGTAATAGCTGATCATTCTGATGAAAAACAGGAGAACATTATCGTTTTTAAAGAAGGAGCAGAAGAATTAAATAATTCAAAAACAGCAGCTATACCTGTTGCAGCTAAACAAATAATCACAGAGATGTCAACTCAGGAAGGTGATTTAAATGAAAATGTATCGATAATTCAAAATAGACAAGATATAAATACATTATTCATTACGAATGAAAAATTAGCTATTGCCAATATAACAGATGAAAACATATCCAATGAGAAAGACTCTACAATACCACAACAAATAAATTATAGCACGATTCTGTCTACGGAAGAGCCTATTGCCGAATCTCTGGTGAAAACAATACCAGTCAATTCTGAAGTCAGTCCTGACATTATGCAAGAAAATTGGGGTTCTAATGCAGGTCCTCATAATGATTTTGACGAAGAAACCATTGGTGTTACTCGACATACCCAAGAGCAACCTCACATAGAGTTAGAACCCCAGGTAATGGGGTCAGAAACAGAACCTAATCTGCATGATGGCGCTGCAATACATAAATCCAAAAAACACAAGAAGAGGAAAGACAAAAAACATAAAACAGATTCGGTTAAACCCTATGAACAAGAAGATGTTTTAGATACCAGAGATTCCTTGTCTTCTAGTACTAATATCTTTCCCGAAACGCATCAGGATAAATCAAATAATGAAACTGTTCAAGAACCTACCTATGAACCAGTTCAGCATGATAAAAAATTGAGAAGGTGGGCTAGTGTAGTTGGATCAAAAGCTTCAGAGGCCCAATCAAGCTATGATAAATCAGAAGTAGAAACACCTATATCACCAGTGAAGGCAGAAATACCTGAACCAGACAAAGAAACTAAACCTATAGAAATACCAGCAGTAAAAATAACTGAAAATGAAAATATATTTGACGAGTCTACAGTATTAACAGTAGTAGACGAGCCCAAGTACGAGGAACCAATAAGGTGGGCAAGTGTAGTTGGTTCAAAGGCAAAAACTACCCCAATTTCTCAGTCTGACTTACCACCTAGTAAATTAGCTAAAGAACCTCAAAAGCCAAGAATAGTTGAGGTACCCATCATTAATAAAGCTGGCAAAAAACATAAAAGTAAAAAAGTAGTAGAGGAATTAGAATTTGATATTGCCGACCCGATGTTTACTTCTGATGACATTGCAACCTTAGAAAACCCAGAGACATCAGCTCGATCTATTGAATTTGAGAAAGCAGAATCGAGTCAGAGTGAGCCACTTCCTCAAAACAAGAAATCTAAAAGGACAAAACACAAAAAGAAGTATCGCGAGGAATCGGTAGAGAAATCAGCATGTATTGGAGAAGAGAGTAATGAAATTCTTGAATCAGATAAAAAGCCACTAGATGATCCACACAAAAAAGAAAGTAAACGTAAGAAAAATCAAAAAGACACTCATAAAATGAATAAGAATCAAGTCGAACAATCTAAACCAGAAGATGATTCAACAGCAGAAAGCAAGGATACCGATGTTGCTCAAAAGATATTATTTGAGTCGACCGCCAATGATAACAAAACAAGTACAACTAGGGATATAAAGACAGTGAATGAAGAGTTTATGGTGCATGAAGTTAATGACCTTATCAGACAAGTAAATAAATACGCCCAAAACGAAGATGTTAACAAGGGGCTAGTAGAAAAGGCAGAAGAAGCAAAGAATGAAATAGATGTTCCTCAAAATCACATACTAGAAAAAAAATTAGATGAAATTCATGAAAAATACAAGACAACAAAAAATAAAGAATTATTCATTGATGAATCATCCAGCGCTACTGAATTTGAAAGCATAAACAAGTCATCAGATACTGATGAAAAATCTGACATAACCTATGAACCATTTTCTGAAGATCTAGACCAACCCGGTCAAATTTCGCTTCCAGAAACTACATTCGTAGAGGAAAAAATTTCTGTCGTAGCCCAACCCGAATATTCTACTGATTTATTGGATCGTAAAGTTAAGGATATGTCTATAAATGAAATTGAAATGAATAAACCAAAAGAAGAAGAAATCTCTTTAACGTTAAATGAGGTAGCGTTGAAACCCGAACGAGAGCATTGGGCTTGGGAAGACGGTTATACATGTTTTAAAGAAGCTCCCTTAAATGAAATTTGTAAAGCTTTAACACCCAAGGATGTCTCTAGCAATTTTATTTTAAGCGAGAGCATTCATTCCCAAGAAGATCTTTCCGAATGCCCAGCCTCACTGGTATTATTCCCAGAGTCTAAATTTAAATGTGAACCAGAAAATAAAGTCTATGAAGTCCCCGCTTGGGATTGGGAAGACGGCTACAAAAGTCCTAAAACTGATGAGGTGGAAAACAAAGAAAATATCTCAGAGATACTCAATATTAAAGACATTCCAACCGAATCAACCACAATAATAAAGACAGAAATGATTCCTGATTTTGATCATGAGGAAATAAAGCAGAAAATTGTAATTGAAGAAAAATTAAAAGAAAATAAGCTTGAAATAAGAAGTTCAGAAGGTGTGTCGCAAATTTTTGTAGAAGAGAATATCATTAAATACGATATGTTAGGTATGAATGATGCTGAAAGAAGATGGTTCGAAAAAGAACCTGTAAAATCGATTGAAGTACAACCTCAAGATTTAGTAGACGTAGTCCAAGAACCTATAGTACTTGAAAATGATTTCTATAAATATGATATTTTGCATTTATTAAATGCCGAGGTCGTGTGGTATGAAGAAAAATCCGCTAAAGATAAGTTAAATGTACCATTAGTTAAAGAATTTGAATTAACGACTGAATTTGAAGTTAATCATTCTGAAAATGATGAAGAATATATGCGAGTCATTATGGAAAAAGAATTGAATGATATTGGGGCTCTTAGTTACAATTTAGGGTACTTACTTGAAGAAGAAATAATCTGGCAGGAGGAAAAAAACAGAAAAATTCAAAACCTTATAGAAGATAGCATAGTTTTACAAGGAACAGTCGTAGTGGAAATCAATGCTCAGAAACAAAATGAAGTTACTGAAAAGAAGGTTGAATACAAAAGGTTGCCGATTGATGAGTCATCTTCGGCCTTGATTGATGTGCTAGACCAGCCTCCTATGTTTTCAGATGAAGAATTTGAAATAAACACTGAAAAAGTTTCTATTCCAACACAAGAAAGGCATTTCGATGCAATAAAATCAATATTGACTGACACAATAGAAAACCAATACTCTGTGGACTCTAAACCATTGGAAGAAGCAATCATCGATGAAACAAGAGTACAAAAAGAGGAACCGGACACGCAAATTGATGTAAAAAAGGTTGAATACAAAGGATTGCCAGTTGATAAATCATCTTCTGCTTTTATTGATTTACTGGATGAACCTCCAGTATTTTCTGATGAGGACGAGCAAGAACCAACCAAAAACCTAGAAATTTCTACCGAGACAACAACGGAACAGGAAGTTGAACCAATAATAAATGAAGTCATGGCCGTTGAAACAGAAAAGCCAAATACACAAGTTGAGGACAAAAAGGTTGAAAACAAAGGATTGCCAATTGATAAATCATCTTCTGCTTTTATTGATTTACTGGATAAACCTCCAGTATTTTCTGATGCGGACGAGCAAGAAGCAACCAAAGCCCTAGAAATTTATACAATAGAACGGGAAGTTAAACCAATATTGAATGAAGCCATGGTCATGGAAACAGAAAAGCATATTAAACAAGGTGAGGAGAAAAAGGTTGAATACAAAGGATTGCCAATTGATGAATCATCTTCTGTTTTCATTGATTTACTGGATGAACCTCCAGTATTTTCTGACGAGGACGAACAAGAACCAGTCAAGAACCTAGAAATTTCTACCGAGAAAACAACAGAACAGGAAGTTGAACCAATATTGAATGAAGCCATGGTCATGGAATCAGAAAAGCATAATACACAAGTTGAAGAGAAAAAGGTTGAATACAAAGGGTTGCCAATTGATGAATCATCTTCTGCTTTCATTGATTTACTGGACGGGCCTCCCGTATTTTCTGATGACGAACAAGAACCAACCAAAAACCTAGAAATTTCTACCGAGACAACAACGGAACAGGAAGTTGAACCAATATTAAATCAAGTCATCGTCGTTGAAACAGAAAAGCCAAATACACCAGTTGAGGACAAAAAGGTTGAATACAAAGGATTGCCAATTGATGACTCATCTTCTACTTTTATTGATTTACTGGATGAACCTCCAGTATTTTCTGATGAGGACGAGCAAGAACCAACCAAAAACCTAGAAATTTCTACCGAGACAACAGAACGGGAAGTTAAACCAATATTGAATGAAGCCATGGTCATGGAAACAGAAAAGCATATTAAACAAGGTGAGGAAAAAAAGGTTGAATACCGAGGATTGCCAATTGATGAATCATCTTCTGCTTTCATTGATTTACTGGATGAACCTCCAGTATTTTCTGATGAGGACGAACAAGAACCAGTCAAGAACCTAGAAATTTCTACCGAGACAACAGAACAGGAAATTGAACCAATATTGAATGAAGCCACGGTCATGAAAACAGAAAAGCCGGATATAAAGGTTGAGGACAAAAAGGTTGAATACAAAGGATTGCCAATTGATGAATCATCTTCTGTTTTTATTGATTTACTGGACGAACCTCCAGTATTTTCGGATGACGAGCAAGAACCAACTAAAAAGGTAGAAATTTCTGTGGAGTCAACAATAGAACGAGAAGTTGACCCGATAGTGAATAAAGCCATGGTAATGGAAACAGAAAAGCCGGATATTCAAGTTGAGGAGAAAAAGGTTGAATACAAAGGACTGCCAATTGATAAGTCATCGTCTGCTTTCATTGATTTACTAGACGAACCTCCAGTATTTTCTGATGAGGACGAGCAAGAACCAACCGAAAACATCAAAATTTCTACTGAACCAATACCAGAAAAACAATATTCTGTGAACGCTGAACCAATGTTTGAAAAAGCAGTGGACTTGGAAACAAAAGCAACGAAGAAAGAGTATTCTGTGGACTCGGAACCGGTATTGAAAGATTCAATGGTCGTAGAAGCAGAACTGCAAAACGAAGAGCGAAATACACAAGTTGCTGATAAAAAGGTTGAATACAAAGGATTACCAATTGACAAATCATCATCTGCCTTCATTGATTTACTAGATGAGCCTCCAATATTTTCTGATGAAGATGAAGAATCAGTTAAAGATCTAGGAGTTTCAATTGTAATGGTAGATCAGTATTCTGCGAACACTACACCAGTGCTAGTAGAAGCAAGAGTAACAAATGAACAGCCAAATACAAAAACTGAAAAAAAGCTTGAATACAAAGGATTACCAATTGATGAATCATCTTCTGCCTTCATTAATATACTAGATGAACCTCCAGTATTTTCTGACGATGACGATCAGGAATCAACTAAAAATCTCGACGCTTCTGACACACCAACAGAAAAACAGTATTCTGTGGACGCTGAACCAGTATTAAAAGATGCACTGGTCGTAGAAACAAAAGTTCTAAAAGAAGAGTCGGATACAGAAGGTACTGAGGGACTGTTTGAATATAATATAGTCAATATAGATATTAAAAAAGAAGAACCGGATTTTAAAACTGTTGTTGAAAATAAGGATAATTACGACGGGTCGTCAATTGATGAGTCGTCTTCTACTTTCCCTCTTTCGCCGGAATCATCTGAATTCATTCCAAAAAGTATACCGGATATTATTGCCTCAACAAAATCATTTATTTCTGAAGAATCGAAGGTTACAGATGACGATCAATCGATTAAATATAATTCAGATTTTGAAAAAATTGTCGCAACAGCTCAGGAATTTATTCCAAAATCTGCGTTATCTACTGATGCTGAAGAATTTGTACCTAGATCGGAGCAATCTAAATTAAATCCCAATGCAGCTGAATTTGTTCCAACGACGGAACAGAACGTAAGCAGCCAACCCTTTGTTTTCCAAGCAGAATATCAAGTTGAAAAAACTTATGAACCTGCCTGGGAATACAGTAAAGTTGTGTACAGCTTAGTCGACGAGGAAGAATCGAATTATGAAATTCCACCAGATCACGCAAGTAATATGTGGGTAAATAAAATGCTACAAGAGCCACAAGAAAGTTTAAAAGCAACAGAAACTAAAAACATTCCGGAAAGGAAAAACAGTTATAATAAAGAAGAGAAAGAACGACTTAATCTTTTGCCTAAAGACGTAGTCTCCGAAATACAAACTAGTAGTACGTCTGATGTTACCGCACTGAACACTTCTTTATGGGTTGGTGACAATTTAGAGACAGAATCCGATGAAATTAAAACATCTAGCTCATCTGCTAAAGTTACTAAAAGTCCTCAACTACCTCAACCTGAGCTTCCTGAACCACCTCAACCTGAGTGTCCTCAACCACCTAAAACTGAGCATCCCCAACTACCTCAACCTGAACTGAGTGATTCATCTGTGCAAGAATTAAAGGAAACCAAAGAAATAAATGAAACGGCAAATGTTTGGCAGCATCTTAAATCCACTGGGAAGACCTATGCAGAAGTTGTGGCAACGGAACTAACCGAATCACAATGTCGAGAAAGATCCCTTTCACATCAACGACACGGTACTCCAGAAATTGCGCCTGAAACAATAAAAATTAAAGTGGATCAAATAGATGAACCACCTACTAGGCATCAAGTGGAAGCTGATGAAGATGGTTTTATTGAAGTGTCCAAAAAAGATAGACGATTACAATACAGATCGAACTCCCGTGAAAATCAAAATAACAAAGGGGAGATATTACAGTCAAAGTCAAACTCTGATATTGAGAACAAGGATCTGTTACCATCTTCAGAAAAACCTCCTAAAAGTCCACGAAAGTCGAGAAAAAGAAATAAGTCGCCTAGAACGGTAGCTACACTGGGTGATGTATCACAGGATAGGCCAAGTGACGAAGTTGAACAAGAATTTTCGGAAGAAATAGATGCCAAAAATGCTGAAGAAAATATTACCAGATCCAAAGATAGCAATAATGTAAATAAAGATTTAACAATATCTGTTGAAAAACAGAAGGTGGAAGAACCAAAGACTGTTGAGAATAATGTGTTAACTTGGGCTAAAATTGCCGCATCTAGTAGGGATAGTTCTCCTCTTGCTAGCCAAAGTAAATACTCGAAATCTGAAAAACCAAAAGACAAAGCTAAACCTGTTTTGGAGCTTTCTAAAGTGCAAGGTGAAATACCACGTGAAAGTTCTCATCAAGAACCTAAAAAACCTGCCCCTGAAAAATACTCTGCTGAAGATCCACATGAATTGACAATGGAAAGTATATCGGTTGATAATGATATTAAACAACCTGGTACGAAACAGAAAGAGCCTGAAGTCAAACAAGCTAAATCCGAAAATCATGAGGTTCAAAATAAAGAAATATCTATAAAAATGTTTGATCAAACTGGTTTGGAAAATCAAAATATCGACAACATAGCTCTTACTGCCGTTCCTGAGAGTTTGGAAACATCTAAATATTTTCACCATTTAACGCAAGAATTACTGGATGTTTCAGAGATAAAAGAGGAGCCAGAAAATACTGAAACAAAAAATACGTCAAACGAAGTAGAGGATACTAAACACGAAGAAAAGCAACCAGAGCCCGCAAACAAACTAAGGACACCAAGTGTAGAATCGGAGCTAATAAAGCAACCAGTGGATACCGAGAATGAATTGTTTATACAACAAGAGATTGTTTCAAATATTAAACAAAGTCCTCACGGTTTTACATATGCTGAAGTCGTTGCTAGTAATACCCCAAAACATCTCTTAGGAAATCAAATTGTTGAATCACCGAAATCAATTCCCAAGCAAGAGATTAGTGAAGCTCCCTTACCGTCGGTAGAAATTCAGGTTACAGTGGTTGAAGATATTAAAGAACCTAAAATCTCCAAATCGGAACCCTTTGAAGAACTTGGATCTAAAAAGAAGAGAAAAAGGAGTCGAAATAGATCAAGATCAAAACACGGGAAAGAAGTGAAGCAAATTTTTGAAGATAGTGTAATTTTAGGGAAAGCTGCTGAACCAGAAATACTTTCTAAAGAAAAAGACATACAAACTGAACATATTCCAGTTAAATCGTGGGCTTCGGTTGTAAGATCTGGCGATAATCAATTAACTATATCATTGGAACAATCAGACGCTCCCAAAGAGGAAGATCGTGAATCTAATGTTTTATCAGAAAGGGGACTTGCAGAACAATTAGCAGAGCAAAAGTCTGAGGAAGTATCTCAACCGACGCTTGCTTACACAAACGAAAAACAGATAGAACCTCAAGAGGTATCCAAACCCACACCTGAGAAAACATCTAAAAAAGATAAAAATAAAGATAAGCCTGGTATTATTAGCAGTATAATTTCTTCGGTTAAAAGTGTAATGTCTGGTAAAAAAGACCAGGAGGATATTTCAGACAGTAAAACAGAGTCCAAAAAATCAAAGAAATCCAAGAAAAAGAATAAGTCAAAGGAATTGGAAAAACAAGTTATAGACAACACACAACCTGCTGGTTCGCCGGTGGTACAAAATATTTCTGAGGAAGGAAACATTTATATACCTTCAAAAGAATCGCCATATGAAAAGGACTCTGATAAAATAGATCAGTCAGATAATTTGGAAGATCATACCATACAGGAAGAGACTGCGGAAGAAACTACAGCGTTAATAGAGGATCACAGAACACAAATGCCTCTAGAAGAAACACAGCTAGGTGAAAAAGATGGTATACAATTAGAAGCTGACAACTTACAAGCAAATGAAGCTTTGGACATAATGATTTTAGAAAAAACTGTAGAAGATCTTATGGTAACTCAGCAGGTCAAGTTGGAACCAATTACCATTGAAAGACAACAAGCTCAAAGTCAAGAACTAGAATGTCAGCCCTCTACAGAATATACACCTCCATCGTCAATTTCTGAACAGTTTTTGATATCTGAAAAACAGTCTACTGAATTAGAACATAGAACCATTAAAAACTTACTTGTAGAGAAAAAATCACAGCCAGACCTTCTACCTGAATCTGTTGCTATGCAAGAAAAGGAAGAAATTGCAGAGAATGTTTTATCACAAGAAAATCAATTACCACGAGAAGTTAAACACGAGGAACAAAAAGAAAAATCTGTTGAGCAAGGCATAAATATAGAAACAGCTATACAGAATTTACCGATCCATGGACAGATGCCAATTCAGGGAGAAGAACAAAATACAGTTGTCGATTTACAAACACAACCAATTATTGAAACTTCCACAGAACACCAGATTTTAGTTTCTCAAAAACCTTTCGAATTACAAAACCAAACATTTACTGTTGATTCCGTAGAAAATGCACTGGCTGATAATTTAGTTTCAAGCGATGTTTTAAATTTAAGAACAAATCAAGATTTACCTAAAGCAGTTGAAGAGAAAACTGAGAAAGGAAAGAAGGGCAAAAAAGAAAGAAAACACAAAGAAAAACTGCAAAAACAAAAGTCATCAGAAAGTTCCGATGAAGCTGAAAAACATAAACCTAGCTTTATTACAAGTGTTGTTAAAAAGATATCAGATGTATTTACAAAGAAACCTAAACAGGAAGAAGTTAATACTTCGAAAATCGATGCTCTAGTTCATAGCTTGGACCTAGATGACTTTTGGATAACGAAACATATTTATGATGAAGCCGAAATGGAATGGTACGCTGACTTTAATAAGCCGAGGTCTCCTGACGTTGAAGACAGTAACAAAATACAAGAAGTAGAAAGTTTTCCAGATCCTGACACTGTACTGGCTGCTAACTTAAGTTTAGATTCTTTCTGGTTAACAAAGATATTGTATGATGAAGCAGAAGAATATTGGATTATGGAAGAAGCTAAACGACACAAATCACAGGCTACTGAAGACATTTCAAAGATGCCTGACGATTCGTCTGATAAAGATGATGATGCTGACAGTGATTCCGGTGGACAAGGCACACCAAGAACTACACCTGATAGCCCAAAAGGTTCTGGAGAACCAGCTTCACAGTACATGATGTATACATTACCAGGTGGTGTAGCAGGTTGGAAAGAAACAAGCACTTATTTGGCAGCCGAAGAACCAGTGGAACACCTAGAAAGTAAAGTAACCAGCGAAATCAACCAGCTATCTGTGGGTGATTACTCTACGTCGATTATCTTAAACTCGGAAAACGAAATCTCTCCGGACTATGCAACCACAGACAGTGACAATAAATCCCTTCATTCCCTACCCAACCAAAATGATCCATCTTTAGGGTCCACAATGCAGCAACCATCAAGTTCAGCAGGTGTGGGGACCAGTCATCAACAAAAGAAGGTGAAATATACGTGTGTTGTCTGTTTGAGTTTTCAGTCATTGTGCATGCTTTCTACTAACTTAATTTATTTACTAATATTTACTGTTTTATTTCTACTGTTTTATATGACGTAAAATAAAGTAAAAATGCTTAACATTTGCTTATTAATGGTGGGTAAGTCTGATGCTTGGCAGTAGAAATATTTGTATGTAGAGTTTATATAAAACAAACTTTTAATATGGCGTTTGGTGGAAGAGAAGGTAACGTTTGGCAGATTTAAATTTTATAATTCATTATCGTTTCAATTATATGGTATATCTACGGAAGGAGTTAACAAGGAGACAAATCGGCCAAATTTTTAAAAGTTCGAAAAAAAGTTATCCTTAATAAAGGTTATTGCTTGCCAAAACAAAAAAAACCTCCATGATGAGAAAATTTCGATCCTGTACGGGGTGTTTAAAAAATACAAGAACGTGACTTTGAGTCAAAAATAAACTTGCGTAATTTATTATTTGAACACACAATGTTAAATAATTAAACTTTCTAAATTATGAATTTAGAGTCAATGGGATATTAAAAAAAATCTGATAGCAAAGGACAAAAATTAAACTAAAAAGGAATAAACAAGATATTCTAAATTGTAAAAACATTATGATAGAAATATTATTTAAGTAGCATACCAAGACGATTTAACATTCAGTGAGTTCAGTCGAAGGCCAATTAAATGAAACAACACTGCGCTAATTTATCCGTGCTATTGGGTCTACGATTGCACGCCCGAAACATTTAATATCCATTTATTATTTAGTTTAGCTCTTTTGAGTTCGATTTTTTCTCGACGTTTTTTATGTAGATATATTTAAATGGGCCTCCGACTGCACGCACTGAACGTTAAATCGTTGTGTTATGTTACCTAAATAATGTTTCAATCTTACGAAGTTTTCAGAATTCAGAAAATCCCATTTATTTCTTTTTAGTTTAACTTTTCACGGTTTGCCTGAATATGATTTAAATGAAAAGTTTTTGCTCTGTAAAAATTCTTTTTGATATTAAGTTCCTCGTTCATTCTGAGTATTTTGCACGAAAAATTAAAATCGGCGGCCGCGACGGATCCGTTTTTGCGAAAAGTCTATTTTTATATGTGCGCATAATAAAAATCAAAATTTTCATATGTAATTGCTATATCTATCCATTAAAATTCTATCTATAGTCCTCGTCAACTATTATTACTATTTATAAAAAAACTCCATAAAATAACTCGCATACCCGAGCAAAAAATCGCCATCCGAGATAAGAATTTTAGTCCGGGCGCATATATTAAATTAATTAAATTTTTGGACTATTGTATTGTTCTAGTTTTCCTTTCAAGTTCAAACGGCCTGAAAAAAGGTGTAAGCTAATTTAAATACACTGTTTGTAATAAATATAAACAATAATTTTGCACAAATATCAAATTTATTTGATATTTATTTAAACGCTTCAGAAAACCTATTCGCCTGGACTAAATACTGGCGATATCTTGGACAGTTGGCATATCCAAACAAATTTTTTTATACGAATATGACTTATAGTTGACGTTTTTTTTTTGTTTAATCACCATGGTAACCATGTCTTACAAAATCGCTAACCTAAGGACGGGTTGTATTTTTTTGAAGTTCAACATGTCGAAACACCGAGCAAAATCGCACGATGAAAATAAAATTGTCTTAAAGTATGTATACTGTGTTTAAAAAAATAGAGAGAAATGTTTGCTTTAACCAAAACATTAAGGGCTCATCTCAAAAGGTGCTGTTTCAAAACTATGGTGATAGTGATACCATTCCTGGAGCATTGTGCAGTTCATGTAAGAGAGAAATTAGTTAAATAAAAAGCGGAGTGAAAAGCAACATCTCTTTTTCCTGACTTGTTAATTTTTGAATCGCAAGAAAGAGTTACGCGTTCAAAAGATAATAGGATAAATGCACTTATAAAATTTGTAAAATAGCGAGAAACACACCTCTGAAAAATGTCTTTTTTTTTCGATTGGATATACCGACTGTCCAAGGTATCGCCAGTATTTAGTCCAGGCGAATAGGTTTTGTGAACCGTTTAAATAAATAGTAAAATAAATTTGTTATTTATACAAAATATTTTTTAAATTTATTACAAACAGTGTATTTAAATTAGCTTACATTTTTTCAGGCCTTTTGAAGTTGCAAGGAAAAATAAAAGAATGCAATAGTCGAAAAATATTGTCACAAGTGGAAAAACTAATAATGTTTCATAGATCAATATTTGGAAGTTCAATAAGTAAACTATAATCCTATTTGACTTAATCATAAGTTATTGCCCTCTACATTGGCAGGATGTAGCTTATTTATTGAATATGCATTAAAATTGGAACTATGAAATATTATAGTATAGTAGTATATAAAATCAAACAATTACTTGAAATAATTTATTAAAACGACGCTCAATTATCAAGTCAGCAGTATCGAGGTTTCTGACCTAAAGTCGACGCTCCTCAAAAAGATGGGAAAAACTGCTGACCGGGTAATAGGGCGATCGCGAAGACAAGAGTCGGAAAGGACACTAGTGCACCATCCTCGGTCCGACACGTTTGTGATTGTGATAGATTGTAGAAGAAATGATCTTCAAATCTTTAATGTAAGTAATAGAAAATTAAGTTGTCTTTCGAGAGTAATAACATACTCGTAAATCTGTCTTTTGTTTATGTCATTGAATGTTCCTATTTTTTGTAAATAAACGATCAAGTAAGAGTGCCTTAAGTAGATCGGAATTAAACGTGATTTAAAAACAAACTTAAATCGTTTATTTACAAAAAATTGAAACATTCAGTGACATAAACAAAAGACAGATTTATGTTATTACTCTCGAAAGACAAAGTAATTTTCTATTACTTGCATTAAAGAGTTGAAGATCATTTCTTCTACAATCTATCACAATCACAAACGTATCGGACCGAGGATGGTGCACTAGTGTCCTTTCCGACTCTTGTCTTCGCGTTCGCCCTATTACCCGGTCAGCAGTTTTTCCCCTCTTTTTGAGGAGCGTTGACTTTAGGTCAGAAACCTCGATACTGCTGACTTGATAATTGAGCGTCGTTTTAATAAATTATTTCAAGTAATTGTTTGATTTTATAAAGGAACTATAATATTTCATAGTTGCAATTTTAATACATATTCAATAAATAAGCTACATCCTGCCAATGAAGAGGGTAATATCTTATGATTAAGTAAACCAGGATTATAGTTTATTTATTGAACTTCCAAATATTGATCTATGAAACATTATTGGGATTTCCACTTGTGACAATTTAATATATGCGCCCGGACTAAAATTCTTATCTCGGCTGGCGATTCTTTGCTCGGGTATGCGAGTTATTTTATAAAGTTTTTTAATACAAATGGTAACAATAGTAGACGAGGACTATAGATAGAATTTTTATGGATAGATATAGTAATAAAATTGGAGTCTAGTATTGCATATGGAAATTTTGATTTTTATTATGTGCACATACATATAAAAACAGACTTCTCAAAAACGAGCTCGGTCGCCAATTTTAATTTTTCGTGTAAAATACTCGGGATGAACGAGGAATTCAATATTAGAAAGAATTTTTACAGGGCAAAAACTTTTTATTTAAATAATGTTCAGTGCTTTGACATATGTATGTCGCTGTTTGACTTACGCAGTCGATTTTTTTAATAACTTAATTATCTTGAATTTTTATTTTTTATATTTTTAATCAATATCGATTACAATAAAGCTAATCGAAAACTAAAACTCTTCATTCTCTGGCGGCTAGCGACAGCGGTTTTCCCCGAATTTTTTAATTTATTATAAATATAGTCACTCGCGAAACTAAGACGAATCTTTTAGCATCTCATTTCACAGACCTTGAATTTTTTTCGATTTAGACAATATGGCGTATTTTTAACGTATATTCTCTTGTCACCCGCGAGACTGCGGCTAATATTTTTACACCTCATTTAGTAGGTCTTTAAGAGTTCTAATTTTTCAAATTATGGCTTCCTGGGTCCACCATTTTATTTATTCTTCCATTTAATATGGCCTATGTAACTTGTGGAACGCCATTTAATAGGACTTCAAAAATTGTATTTCTAGGATTGGACAATATCGCCTCCTGGGTCCACCTTTTTATTTATTCTCCAATTTAATATAGCCCGTACCACTTGCGAGACTGCGGCGAATCTTTTGATACTCTGTTTAATAGGTCTTAAAAAATATTCATTTTTTGGATTAGACAATATGGCTTTCTAAGTCCGCCGGCATTTTATTTATTCTTCAATTTAATATAGCCTATATCACTCGCGGGACTGCGACGAATCTTTTGACACGCCCTTTAATAGGTCTTCAAAAATTTTATTTTTCAGATGGGACAATATGGCCTCCTAAGTTCACCATTTTATTTATTCTTCAAGTTAATATAGCCTATGCCACTCACGGGAATGTGACGAATCTTTTGATACCCTATTTAATAGAATAGATCTTCAAACATTTTAATTTTTCGGATTGGACGGTATGGCTGCCTGGGTCCACCATTTTATTTATTCTTGAATTTAATTTATCCTGTGTTACTGACGGAACTGCGACGAATCTTTTGACACGCCATTTAATAGGTCTTCAATATGGCCTCCTGGGTCCACTATTTTATTTCTTCTTTCGTTTAGTATAACGTATGTCCCTTGCGGAACTGGGACGAATCTTGTGACATGTCATTTAATAGATATTCAAAAATGTTTATACATATAAATGTATATATAATTTGACAGTATGACTTCCTGCGTTTACCATTTTGTTTATTTTGCAATTTAACTGAGGCTGTGTCACTCGCGAGAGTAAGGCGAATCTTTTGACACCCCATTTCAAGGTCTTCAAAAATTTTAATTTTTCAGATTTGACAATATGGCTTCCTGCGTCCGCCATTTTGGTTATTTTTCAATTTAACTGAGCCTATGTCACTCGGGGTAGTAAGACGAATCCTTTCACACCACATTTAATAGGTCCTTAAAGTTAAAAATTCATTCGTGATTATGAACTTTAACTGAAATCTCTAGGTAATGCCGAGATTACCTAAATCGTTTCTCGACCTGGGGGTCGCAATCTGTCAAACAATAAGGCACGTATACGAAAAATCCTTTTATAAATAATGAATTTTACACGTTAGTAATGTAAAACTGATAAACATTAAAATATATAGTAAGGGGGTCGTAAGGTTTTTTTACTTTATTTTTTTACCTTTTTATTGGGTCGCGACACTAAAAACTAAAAAGGTTGAGAAACGATGACCTAGATAATGCTGCTCTAACATTAGGTACACTTCAAAAAGTATTATTATCGATTCTGAGTACAGCAATAAATTTAATGTAGAAAAACATTTTTGTCCTACTACTCGTATATAAAATACAATAAAATTTGGTAAACCCCATTAATATTTTGTCTCCGCGTTAGAAAGCTGTGTAATAAAATATCTTGTATTTTATAGGATTGCTTGATAATATTACTATTATACTACTCGGGCCGTTCTGAGATTTCCGCTGTATTGCATCTGCTTCTTACTTGGAGCGGAAAGCTTACAACGGTTCGAGTTTATTAAGAAATATATAATGAAGTTAGAAGGTAAATAAAGGTTCCTTTCAAACAAATAATAAAACATTTTTATTTGCAGGCACATATAATAGGAAAAATATATTTTTGAATGTTACGTTTTATGTTTAGCAATGACCACACTGTTGTACACTTAAACATAAATGTCTGGTTCATTAAAAATCCAATATTTACTCGTATTATTTTTAGACGTTGCCAACGTATGTACTTATGTAAACGAATTTTGCAAAACGACCAAGCTAGCAGGAAAGATGTTTGAATGAATGTTCTATATTTGAAAACAATTGTATTTTTTGTTTTTTGAAGATTTTGTTTTTTGTGTCTGTACTGCAAGATTGTGGCCCTGTTTATCTAACTTCTTTTATTATTAGGATCTTTCCATGGATGTCGAAAAACTACAAAGATCGCTGGTTCTAACGGAATACTCCATAGAATCCTTGCCTCAGGAAGGATTTGTTCAAATGCTAACAGCTCTTGAGGTAAGTACAGAGATGTTTTTAAATATGTATACATTTTTGATTCTTATTTAAAGGAAATAACAGATTGCAATGTTCATATACAGGGTGAGTTTTTTAAAGTGTTACAAGGCGATATCTCGAAAACGGTTTAAAATGTTTTCATCAAATTTTGATGAGTTAATACGGAGATGATTGATTGATTGATTTTGATTTTGTTTATAAAATTCGAGTCTACATACTTAAAAAAGTACGTATTTGTACAAATTTGTTTTATTTGCTCCTTACGGTTACGGAATTATGATTTATCTCTATATAAAAGAAGAAACTGACTGACTGACATATCAACGCACAGCCCACACCTCTGGGTCTAGAAACTTGAAATTTTGCAGTTGAACCCCTAAGGGAGTGAAACAGGGGTTCAAACTTTGTATGGAGAAAAAATATTAGATAGTCCTATTAACTCGAAACTTCTAGAATGATTCTAAACAAATGTTTAAACACGTGTTTAACAGTTTTCAATAAATCAACCCCTAAGGGGGTGAAATGGGGGTTCAAAGTTTGTAATGGAGTAAAATTGTTATACCACGGACAAAGTCGTGGGCGAAACCTAGTTAGATTATAAAATTTAAAAAATTATTCACCATGTATTCAACTTATTTATCGTCTGTCATACTTGAGAAGTTGTTCGAAATGTCCCCCTCAACTTCCAAACACTTTCTCACTCTTTTTCTAAATGAATCCGCTGTAACATTTAAGGTGTCACTAATAATCAGGCAAAGCGGATTCGGACTTTCATATTTTCATCTAAAGCTATAGGTGCAGTCGCCATCACTTTAACATTTGTAAAACCCCACAAGAAAAAGTCAAGGGGGGGTCAAATCCGGGGACCTAGCAGGCCAGTTGACCGGATTTTGATATTTGATACTCTGATAGCCTGTAGCTTGCTAACGATGCATCATAGTAGAGTAAGCGAAGTTAAACGAAATAGGTATGTCAACTTCTAGTTTAACAAGAAGTACAAAAACAAACGTCCGATTAAACCGGAAGTTTCTTAATAGAGAACATTTTTTAATAGAGAACGAAAAAATAAAAGCAAGAAAGCCATTTTTCTCTAAGATGCACCGTTAGTAAGTAATAGGCTATCAAATTGCAAAAAATTACATTTTTCAAATGTCAATATCTCGAAAACTATTGAGGTTAGATATACAGTGCTTTATACAAAATGAAAATATGTTCAGATTTTTGAGCAGAATTAAAAAATTTAATAAATCTACACGTGTTCTATTTAAAATTGGAAGTTGCTGTCAGCAAAGTTTACCGAATAAATTAATAAATATCGGTAAACTTTGCTGGCAGTTAGCGGCAGAGCTGGTAATATTAGATCTTTAAGGTTAGGTTATAACCAGCTTCAACTCTGACCAAAACTTCAAAAAGGTATCTACACATACAGTATGTCCGCGGATGGGGTTTAGAGGAGGACAAATGAACCAAATTTTGCAAGATACGAAAAAATGCCACTTCTAATAAAAGTTTTTGCCTGTAAAATAAATAAGATTCACCTTATGAAAAATTTAATTTTCTCTACATGGAGCGTAAAAATACGAAAACGTTATTTTGCGTAAAAGTAAACATACCTTGTTTATTATTTTTCACCAAAAGAACAAATATGAAATATGTTTTAAATTAAACCCTAAGCCGAAGTACAAGATTTCGTTAAAAAATTTAAATATTAAAAGTAACGAGTTTTATATTATTTTTTTAAAGTCCCAACTTTTTTTTCTCGCCCCTTTAAACAGAGTATGTTTCTACATATTAAACAATAATGACACCTATGGACATGTTTGTCAATGTCTTTATTAAATGAAGCAATTATTTAATTTAATAGTTATTTATGATATAAGTATTAAAAGTATAATTTTACGGCACGAATTTGAAAGTTTGCAGAATGAGCGAAGCGAATTCTGCAATTCAAATGAGTGCCTTAAAAGTACTTTTAACACAAATAGCATACAAAATTTTTTCTACAAACGACAAAAAACAAAAATACAATTACAATTTTTAGAAAGTTTAACATATTCGAAACACATAGTTTTAAGTAGCATCGTGGATATAATATAAAATTATGAAGTTGACATTTGTCAAAAAATCTAACAACCATTGTTGGCGTCGTAGTTGCCATAGTAGTACTTTTAACACTAGTGCTATAAAGTACTTTTAACACTAGTGCCATAAAGTAACATTTTTAAGGCGTCTGCGGCGTGTTAAAAAATGCATTTTTAACACGTTTGTAGAAAAAATACTTTTTATTCAAGTGCAATTTTTAAATAATACGAACATTTAATTAAACTCAGAAGAATATGATATAAACTAAGCAATACAATAAAGATATCAAAATTTAAAAACTCCGCCCCCCATATTCAATACATTTTTCTAATTGCTTCCTTAGATATCTGAAGGAATTTCTGATTTCTTCCTGGATAGACCTTACTGTATATAGTCTTTTCGCTTCACTTCCTATATCCAATGTTTGGTTAAAGTGAGGTTTGAACGGGCATAATTTATTTTCTTTTAAGATCATCTGAATATGAGTTTTCTTCACAACTTCTAGAAGATGTTTAGCACGATTTCTAACGAACGTCACAGGAGTTTCTCTCTAACAGACTGAAGAACTAAAACTGTAGCAGCATCGTTTTGGCCATATTTCTTCTTCTTGAGATTCAAAACTGAACCAGTTTTTTGGAACTTTTTTATTCTGTTATAGAATTGTCAGGTTGGGTTATTGGGATCCTTACAAATGTCTCGCTAAATTGTTCCATACTGTAGCGGTATGATAATTTGCGTTATTTTGCGTAAGAGTAAACATACCTTGTTTATCATCTTCTACCAAAAGAACAAATATTTGAAGTATGTTTTAAATTAAACCCTAAGCCGAAGTACAAGATTTTATTAAAAAATTTAAATATTAAAAGTTACGAGTTTTATCACATTATTTTTTTAAAGTCCCCTCTCTCACACCTTTGACCAGATTACTAGTTTCTACATATTAAACAATAATGACACCTATGGACATGTTTGTCAATTTCTCTATTAAATAAAGCAATTATTTAATTTAAAATACTTTTCATCAAAATGATATCTACTGAACAGAGGATTTTTATAGTCCAGTGTTGTGTGGATGTCCAAGTATCATACCGCTACCTCATGGAACAATTTCGCAAGAAATTTGTAGGAATCTCAATACCTGAAATGACAATCTACTACACAACAAAAAAGTTCCAAGGAACTGGGTCGGTTTTGAATCTCAAGAAGAAGAAGAAGAAGAAGAAGAAGAAGAAGAAGAAGAAATATATGACCAAAACGATGCTACCACAGTTTCAGTTATTCAGTCTGTTAGAGAATCTCCTGTGATGTCTCTTAGAAATCGTGTTAAACATCTAGAAGTTGTGAAAAAACTCATATTTAGATGATCTTAAAAGAAAATAAATTACATGGGTCCATTGAAACCCCACTTTAACCAAACATTGGAAGAGAGAGATGAAGCGAAAAGACTAGATTTTTGTTTATAGATGGGAGACCAAATTTTAAGTGGATATATTAATTTTTATAAATGTATTATGTTTTCTGATGAATGTACATTTTCTACTAATGGATCTGTAGCATCCCAGCATGTCAGGTACTGGTCTCGATAAATCCCCGAATTTAGAGTAATGACGAATGAGGCGAAGACAATATTTTACAAAAGCAAACGTGTGGTGCGCGATATCTGTCCATGGCATTATAGGTTATAGGCCCATCTTTTTTTAATAACACCTGCAACAGAATATCTTACTTAGAAATGCTGGGTACATTTTTTAGCAATAACTCAAAAATTTGACATTTAATTTTTGCCAAAAAATGTATTTTCAACAAGATGGTTGTCCAGCACATTGCGCTCGCGAGGTAATAGAATGGGTTCACCGCAAATTTGGTCCAAGGTGAATTGGTAGAAATGGCCCAATTTTGTGGCCCCCAAGGAGCCCCGACTTAACGTTGGTCGATATGTTTCTATGGGGCCGTTTAAAACAAAGTGTTTTTGCCACTCTAATACCAAATAATATTGGCGTGCTAAAAGGCAGAATTACCCAGGCTGTTCGTTCAATATCCCAGGAAGAAATCAGAAATTCCTTCAGATATTTAAGAAAGCAATTACAAAAATGTGTTGAATATATTTGAATATATAAAAAAATAATGTGTTAAAACTCTCGTTCAGATTCACTAAGAAGGTTTAAAATTTAGTACTGGTGTAAATTAAGATCTTATAGTTGATCAGTTATGGTTTGACAGGTTTTTGTCCTGTCATTGTTAATAAGTCGTTAATAAGTCGTCATTAAAAATTTATGAATTCTAATATTACAGCGATTTGCTTGATTTCCAAATGATTTTCATCTTGGAACGAGTTGCTGTAATGAACTTAGTCCTATTATTGTCGAAAGTACGTACTAAAATTGCCATTTTCTTTCTAAATTTGCGAAAAAGCTCGGAAATAAATTCACAGTATAAAACTTAGTTGTCTTATTCTTACACTTGTCAGTTTAAATGTTTTGGTTGCCAAATTAGACCGGACTAGCGTTGGAGAATCTGGCTGTTTATTTTTAATATTTAAATGGTTTCATTAAATATTGTACTTCGGCTTAGGGTTTAATTTAAAACATATTTCATATTTTTTGTTCTTTTGGTGGAAAATGATAAACACGGTATGTTTACTCTTACGCAAAATAACGTTTTCGTATTTTTTATGCTCCCTGTATAAAAAAATAAATTTTCCGTAACGTGAATCTTATTTATTTTACAAGTAAAAAATCTATTAGGACTGACATTTTTACATATCTTGCAAAATTTGATCCATTTGTCCTCTTCTAAATCCCACCAGCGGACATACTGTATAAAGTAGATGGTAGCACTTACTGTCTCCACCTTCGAAATCACTAATCCGAAAAATGTACCTCTTGTCCATAAATACATATATTATACATGACCTTATATTTTTTCCGTTAAAAAACTCTTGTTCTAGCTAGCCAGTAAATTTTCTTAAAATCCCAAGTTGATCAATGTAAATACGGGACCCGCGACGTGCGCGACATATCCCACGAAAAAACTATTTTCGAAAATATTTTTTCAAATTACAGTTTTTCGAAGACACAATTTTTCAAAAACATGTTTTTCGAAAATTAAAATTTAAACTCTAGCAGCCAGGCACTCCAAGGCTAGATCGATCTAATTTGACAACCAAAAGTTTTAAACTGACAAGTGTAAGAATAAGACAACTAACTAAGATTTATACTATTAATTTGTTTCTGAGCTTTTTTGCAAACTTATAAAGAAAAGGGCAATTTTAGTACGTACTTTCGACAATAATGGAACTAAATTCATTACAGCAACCCGTTCCAAGATGAAAATCATTTGGAAACCAAGAAAATCGCTGAAATATCAGAATAATTCAGAAGTTTTTAATGACTACATACTATAATTAACAATGACAGGACAAAAATCTCTCAAAACATAACTCATCAACTATAAGATCTTAATTTAAACCAGGACTAAATCTAAAAACCTTAGTGAATCTGAACGTATATTTATTTAGTCCGGCGTAAGTAAAAAATGTGACCGTTAATATTATTTTTATGTTTCCTACCTCACGAACCAGAATAACCCATGACATCACCTACGAATTTACATAATGATTTCTGTTAAAAAAAATCGTTTCAATCAGACATCCCTGCCTTGTATCTTCGCTGACGGGCTATTCTCGGGAAATCTGAAACTCATGAAGATTATTTTTTAAATTTATTTATTAATCATTCAAGTTCACTTGAGTTCAAATCACGTATTAAGAATCCGTGAACTCATTTTCAACTGATTTTTATTTTGCGTATGTATAGAATTTCTAGAATTGTTTTTAAAGTAAATCGATATAGGTACATAAATATTATCGTGTAAAGGCTTAAAAGAAATATTCTGTGCTAGTACATTTTTTTAATATTGTTGCCCAGTAGTAAAAGGCCAATGACTTTCCATAAAAGAGACATAATATAACATATAAGTCATTAAAGACCACAACATTTTATTTAGTACTCTTTTTATAGCAAATAACTGAGAAACAACAATGTTTAAAAACCCAAATAGTAGTAATGAGAGCTGAATATTGCTAGCAAGGATGCTGCTATATTCCTTGAAAGGATTTTTCTATCATTGGCCCCATAACACATACCTACTTCTTAAAATAAACTATAGCCCATGGTGACAATAATTTTCAAGGATCAGTACCTTTTTAAAATATTAACCTATATAGAAGAAATAATAAGGATTGCCTATTCTTATGAGACACAAATTGCATCTATTTATTAAGAATGACCCCCTGTATATATCTGAAACAATTTCTTTTTTTTTTGCTTCCAATGAATGTTGTCCCTGTTTTTTTATTTTTAGATCGAACATGACTAAAACTTTAAACTTGATTTTTATTAATTGGCGCCATTTGGTTTAAACGGTGTTTAATATATTTTCCTGAGTTGCATAATGGAAATCGTTGCCAAAAATATTTCGAATGAACTATCACTTCCACATATTTTCTAAAATAACAAAACAAAGTGACAAAAAACTATGAAATGAAAGTTTCGTATACAGGGGTACGGGTAAAAATTTTTGAAGTGCGGAGTAAAAATTTAATAAAAAAATAACTGTTGTGTTGTTATGAACGGTGTTCTTTGGCTTTTATAGCCCATCTTTCTGCAACCTAAATAGCGCTTTTATGCATATTTTTGCTGCGGGCGATTCCCAACTCCGCCCGGCGCCAGGTACACGAGGACAGACAGTACCCATCTCCCCCCCGAAATATTTTCGCTCCCTTATCTAACTACCTAACTCCGCTCCTAATCCTTAATGCGAAATAAAACAAACAAATCAATTAGGAACCTTTAATGTATATAAAATTACAAATTTACACTTTGATTGTACTGGTAAGAAACAATCTTCCTTCCTCCTTAACAATTAAGTAGAATATGCATATAATAATTTTGTAATCTTCTTTAAATGCAGTAAACACAATTTATATTATTTTATTACTTTAATACTCTAATCGGATTTTCCCAAACTCGCAAAAATAAAGTAAATACGCTCGGGGCGGAATTGGGGTGCAGGATTAACATACCTGAGAGATCACTATTTTTGGAATAATTATGCGGGCGGAGTTAGGCACTGCTCTTTGCTGCTACTCTTGCGCCAACTTGCCCACATGTAAAATGGGTATTAAAATTATCAATGACTATCAAAGGTGCTATTTATTCTGATTAATAACTTTGTGCAAAAATTAACTTTATTAATAGATAATATAATAAGTCGAAGCTGTAAATTTAAGAATAGCCTGACTATAGATCTTGGCGAGAGTTTTCCCTAGAGTGGATTATTATGGTAATTTTATTTACATCTTCATATTTTATTCATTATATACAGTGGGTATCGCACTGTAGTAAACTTTCTTATTTTTAATTTTGCCAGAAAAAGACATTTTTGTAAAAAAGGTTTGCTTATCGTCGGGTGTCTTAAACAGTGATCAAAGTTAGGATCAAGTATACAGGGGGATTAAAATGTTGAAAAATGTAAAATTAATCTTAAAATCGTCTTTTTACAACTTTTTTTTAAATGTAGTACCATGTACCTTACTTAACTAAGTTGTTCCAAAATAGAATAAGCAAAGTTTAGATACGTGGTTTAATAAAAAAAAATCCAAAAGCTTTAGTTTCATTTAAAAAATTTTTTAAACGTAAACAGTAACAATAAGTTCTAAATAAAATAAGAACTATTCAACATGCAGACCAATACACAAACGCAATGCTATCTGAATTTATGGTAGCAACATCTTCTGTGCTTTTTCTTTTAGAAGGTCAACTTTATTATTTAAATCATTGCCGTAGAGTGTAGATCTTCTAGTTTAAGTAACCCCATAGAAAAAAATCCAGTGAGGTTAAGTCCGGCGACCGAGTGGGCTAGGATATTGGTTATGTCGACCTTGACAGAAAAGTATTAGTTGTGGAACTAATTTAGCTGTTCAATTAAAAATGAAAAGTTTACTGGAATGCGTTAAATCACAGATTTTGCCTTTTGCTGAATTTTTTTTATTAAACTCTGTACAGGAGAATTTATTTAAAATTAATTTTACACTTTTCAATAGTGTTAAAGCCATGTATATTTTATCATGACTTTTGTCACTGTTTATGCCATCCCAAGATAAGCAAAATGATTTAATAAAAATATCTTTTTTTTTTCAAAAATCAGATATAAGGACGTTTACTAGAGTACACACGGGGACATACTGTACAACAACTTTATTACATTCAATAAATCTGTATTAATATGTAAAGAAAAATTTATTTCGTGCTTTCAGCAACTATCTTTATGCATTCTCTCTTCGTGTTAAATAAAATGAAAATATTTTCCTCGGAATAAGATCTATACTTTTTAGTTTCCTTTATCTCAATGGCATCAATCGGATTTCACTTATATACCACTTGTATTCATTTAGTTAATTGTCATAATGGCCTTAAATTTATATGCGTCTTAATTCAATTAACTTAAGTGGCACAATAGACAAGTTTCTATAAAGTAGGTGTGCCGATACTCAAGCCTTGTGAACATGTTTTATGCCTTATCTTATTAGACAGATAAACGCCTTCTTGGTTCCATCTAAGCGTTTTACGGTTATATTACCGGATCTAGAAAATATGAGGGTCTTAATGCTTGCTAATTATAGGTGCATATAAATAGTGGGCAGAACCACCAAATAGGATATAAGGATATTCAAAAATTATGGTACAGCCACAGTAAGCTAAAAAGTTTCTTTGAGATTTCGAAAACTCAGATTACTGATTTTTATTAGTTTTTTCTATTTCCAGTGCAACTGGGAACTGGGAGTAAAGGAATTATTATTATTACAGTCTTTCAACAGTTTGAAGATATTTTTATAGTTTTTGAAACATGGCCCCAGATAAAGTCTGGTTTTATCTGGGACATGGCACTAATCTATTATTGGATTTAACTACTGCAGTTAAAAAAAAGGAAAAATTGGCTTAGGCCCTTTTCGCTTAGGATAGTATACAGGGTGAGTTTTTTTAAAGTGTTACAATCGATATCTAGAAAACGGTTTAAAATATTTTTATGAAATTTTGGTGGGTTAATAGGGAGATTGGGGGACTTATTTAAACAAATTTTTACCCTTTACTCTCTCTCTCTATTTTGAGGGGTGGGGGTAACTTTGGAATTTTAAATAGGATTATGTAATTTTGTTTATAAAGCGAATATACGTAAAAAACCACGTATGTCTACAATTTTTTTGATTTGCTCTTTCGGTTACAGAATTATGATTAACTAAATTTTGATTGAATTTAAAAAATATATAAATTTTGCCAATAAATAAAGTTCACTTCTTATAGAATTATTATTCGTTTCCACGGAAATGCGTTCTTTTTACTTAAGTCAGTTGAGAATTTTGACGTTTTAACGATTATTTCTCAGTTTATTGCTCAATTAAACATAGAAGCGGTTTTTAATGTGCAAATTGATATGTGATATTTTGGGAGAGTGCAGAAAAAACTACATATTTGAAAACAGGTGAACTGGATGAGTTGGGCCGGTCAACTGGGCTGCTAGGTCCCCGGATTTGACCCCCCTTGACTTTTTCTTGCGGGGTTTTATAAAGGACTAAGTGTTGGCGACTGCACCTACAACTTTAGATAATTTGAAAGACCAAATCCGCTTTGCCTGCTTATTAGTGATGACACCTGAAATGTTACAGCGGGTACAAATTCATTTAGAAAAAGAGTGTATTTCTCAAGCATGACAGACGATAAATAAGTTGAAATTAAATGGTAAATATTTTTTTTATTTTATAACCTAATAAATCGTAATTGCGTAACCGAAAGAGCAAATAAAAAAAAAATGTTGTACACATACGTAGTTTTTTACGTAGATTTGAATTTTATAAACAAAAGTATATCATCTCATTTAAAATTTCAAAGTCACCCGCCACCCCTCAACATGGAGAGCGGAGGTAAATGTCAAAAATATGTTTAAATATTATGTCCCCCCATCTCCCTATTAACACACCAAAATTTCATGAAAATATTTTTAACCGTTTTCGAGATATCGCCTTGTAACACTTTAAGGTGCGCGCACACTTAGGCGAAGCGTCGCGAAGCGAAGAGAAGAGAATTTTATCCGTCCAAGAAACTTACGTGCAATCAAATGGAAGCCCGCACAACTCTTCTCGACGCTTCAGTGTGCGGGCTCCCATTTGATTACATGTAAAGTTTTTGGACGGATAAAATTCTCTTCTCTTCGCTTCGCCTAAGTGTGCGCGCACCTTTAAAAACTCACCCTGCATAATTAAGACAACAAAATATTTTGTTTCTTACATTAATGTCATTAACTGAAATAAAAAAAACGTATTTGATATCAACGATGCTTATTACCAAAAATAGAAGTGTAATTCCTATACATATGTCTTGGGATAAAACAAAATTAATTTAACTCAGAATAAGAAATAATGTGGCTAATTAAAATGAATGTTTACTAAGAAATTAAGATACTTTCGTAAAGACTAACCAAAGCTGCTCATTTAAATTGTATCAGCAGACTTGGATACTTTTTGCACTGAATTGCCAACTGGTTTAAATTAAGATGTTTTAGTTGATCAGTTAGGTTTTGACAGGTTTTTGTCCCGTCATGGGTAATAAACCGTCAAACCTTCATTGAAAACTTATGATGAGTTATTCTAATATTACAGCAATTTGCTTGGTTTCCAAGTGATTATTACCTTGGAATCACAGAAAATTTAACCTACATTGGAATGTATTACTAAGATAAATTTAGTTCTACTATTATTGTGGAAAGTACGTACTAAAATTGACATTTTATTCATAAATTTGCGACAAAACTCGGAAATAAATTTGAAGTATTAACTTTAGTTGTCTTATTTTTACACTTGTCAGTTTAAAACTTTTGATTGTTAAATTAGACCGGTCTAGCATTGGAGAATTTGGCCGTAAATGTATGGACTTAGACACTTCTTACAATGAATGAAATAATTTAAACATTCCTGGGGCCGTATTCTTGAGGGAACCTTTCCCAAGAGAACGTTGCTAAACTACTGCCAATCCGTACTGTTCTACCTTGACAACGATCTCCCATGATGTAAAATACGGCCCCAATAGTGGACTTAGGCAAGGACAGGTTATAAGGGCCAAGGGGTGTCGGAAAGTGAAATATCTTCATTTTACCCCGTAATTTATTACACAAGAGATCAATGAAAGTTCTGTTGAATTTTTCGTTTCTCTTTGCAATTTTGCGAGTAATGTGAGTTTCTATAAAAATTAACTATTCTAAGTTTAGCAAGTCAATAAATTTATTATAAGTTAACAAATAATACTTCTATAAATAAATCCTTTCGACCTTTGTCTTTCTTCAATAACCTTAACTGATTCAGGTTTACCAGTTTTATTGTTTTCTATCCTTTTTTTCTTTACGAGGTCAATGCCAAGCTAAAAATGTATGATGAATTATGATGATCTAATTGTTAAGTATGTTTATATAATATTTCTTTAACGAACAGGTTTATTGTTTCTATAGGTATAGTCTGTATATAAGAACGTTAAAAAAGAAAATTCTTATCGCAAAAGAATAATTTTAGTTAACGCTTTGATTAACACTTGTTGTTGATTGTCCTATTTACCTGGAATGTGTTTTAATGGCAAAATGGCATACAAATTGCGATAATAACATTTGTTATCTGTGACTGTTGTCTTAATAATGCATTAATGCACTAGTAAACACACTAAATAAATTTTAGATCAGTCATTTAATTTCTATAGATATTGCTATCAGCAATAATTGATCAACCAGAGCCAAAGTATTTTTTCCGAGAACTACAGTTTATATTTATTTTGTGACATGGTCATGCATACACATAATTTATATTCAAATGACCTGTTTCGGAAATAGGGGTGGAGATAATTTTTTTTGTTTTTCTTTTTTCTCGAAAATTAATGTTTCAAATTGGTAAATATTTTAGGTTTCTTGAAATGACTAATTTTTAAGATACAGGATTGTAAGAAAACCAAATTCTTAAAATCAAATGGAAACATCTCCTTTATTACTACATTCAACAGCTCGACTTCAACTCTTCAACTAACTCGTCTTAAACAAAATATCTATATTCTCATCGATACTGCTTAATCAACAAAAATATATATTGCCTTTTTAATAAGCCAAAACCGAATGCCGACATTGCTGACGCTTACAATAACATTTTAAACACCTTAACTAAGCTTAGATAAGAAAAGGTATTCATACAGATCATATTTGTTTTCGTTAAGAAAACAAAACACATTAAAATATAAAGTCCTTAATATTATTTTCTACAGGATGATAAAGTTTTTAGGGAAAGGGTGTCCGAAAAGTCTTAGTGTGGGCAAATATATTTGCTATTAGTAAATATAGAGATACCAAATTTTAGGTGTATCTTATTGGTTAATAAATATACTTTTTTATGTAATTTAGCGTTTTCAATCCCCTTGAGGGGTGGCGCTAGGGAGTTGAGTTTAAAAATTAATGCCATGTGGTACGTCATTTTAAAGGTCTTCTAAACAGAAACATTTTACCGCGACCCAAAGGACCGTTTTTAAATGGCAAGCACTTTTTGAAAATTAAAAATCGTGAAAATTCCTTTATTTCTCTACTTACTTTAAAAGTTGGTCAGAATGACCATCATGAACTTCTTGGCAGTAATAAAGTCGATTTTGGAACTTACTTCTTACATTTTCGAGAATGGCAGGTGTTACTTTATTACTGTCAACAAATTCATGGTGGTCATTTTGAACAACTTTTAAAGTAACAAGAGAAATAAAGGTACTAAAATTTTTAATTTTTTTTTACGATGTTTAATTTTTATAGGCTTGCCATTTTAAAAGCAAACTAAGATATGGACCTCGGGTTTGCGATAAAATGTTTCTTTTGAAGACCTTTAAAATGAGGTACCATACGGCATAGGGTTGCATTTAAAATTTTTAACCTCAACTTCCTAGCATCACCACTCACTCGTTCGTTATGCTGCCATGCCCGGGTGCTTTTCCTAGTTTACATGTCCCAATCACGCATTCCAATTCTGTCGGTGTTGTTTCTTCTGTTTCTTCTGCTTCTGCAATTATAGTTGTTTGATCTATGTTGTTCCTTGATTTCGTTATACCTCTTCCTTCCAATAGTTCCTTAACATATTCTTTCCATCTTTCCATGATTTCATCTTCCTCTGTTATAACTTGTCCTTTTTTATCTTTTATGATTTTTAATGTTTTGTGTTTTGGTTTCTTCATGTTTCTTAAAGTTCCATAGAATATTTTTTGGCTTTCTCTAAAGTTGCTTGTTATTTTTTCCCCGAATTTATTCCACGATTTCGTCTTTTATTATTTTCTTTACTGTTATTCTTGCGTTTTTGTAGTTTTTATATTTGTTTTTGTCCTTTGTTGTAGATATATCTTTCATCTCTTTTTCTTCTCACCGACAGCTTTTCTAACTTCTTCTGTCCACCAATAAGTTCTTTTATTGTTCCTGTTTGCTATTTTTGTCATTTCGCAACTTTTTTCTACTGCTGATAGGACCGCAGTCTTAAATGTTTTCCATAGCTCCTCTAAGTTGGATTTTAGGTTTATATCTTCAGGATTTTTCTCTATTAGAGTTTATGGTAGTTTATTTTGTATTTGGTTATTTTCCTCTTACTTCTTTCTTTTTTTCAGCTTTAATTGTCATTAACAATAGGTAGTGGTCGCTTTCTATTTTCGGTTCTCTCTTCACTGTGATCTCCTTTACTTTTGTCCATATTTGATTATCTATTAAGAAGTAGTCTGTTTCCTGTTTTTAATTCGTTTTTTAGACATAAGTCTAATATTCTTCCTGCATTTTTATTTTTTGCCATTTCACTATGTTTTCCTAGGCACCATTCTATTCCTTGGTTCTGGTTTCCCACTGTTCCGTTTAGGTCTCCCGTTACAATTATTTTGGGTTTGTTTTTATCTATTTCTTGTTGAGGTTTATGGTAAAATTTATTCTTTTCTTTCGTCCTCGTTTGGTCCGTATCAGTGGCGCACCCAGGGGGGCTGGGGGGATGCAGTCCCCTCAGACGGTCCAGACCAACATCCTAGACACACAGAAATTAAAAAAGTGCACTACTGATTGAAAAATCCACCGAATTGCACTATTCAGCATTCTTCATTCTTTAATCTCGATTGACATTATTCTTTCGTTGATTTGGTTCGTTCGTGTTACAGATTTAAGTTTCTAATGACATCTTATTAACAATGACTGAACAAAGACTTGTCAGAATCCAACTAATAAAATAGAAGATCTAAATTTAAGCCAGTAGTACTAAGCCTTAGTGAATTCCGGGATTTATGAAAGGTCGTTCTGACATACACTCTATGCATATTTTCTCTAAAGATTTTGTAAAAAATAGCACAGTTAACTTAACATAAAGTTGGAAGAACATGACTAATTTTAGATCCTTGCTTGAAAGTGAAAAGTGAAAGATATTTCGACGCCCACTATGTTGAAAACCAATTTATTAGAAATGTCTAAAAATAAAATCTCTTTCAACATATTTTACCGATAATTAATTCAAAATTTTAATAACAATGTCTGTATTTAAATAATAAATAAATACATTTGGTAAATAATAAGATATGTATATTCGATTAAAGTCTATACAAGCGTTAAGTGGCATCTAATAAAAGCTCTGACTTAACATTGAGGTCGCGGGTATAGTCGAGGAATTAGACATGACATGACACCATGTGTAATGTTAAATATTTAACGTGTGAAGTCAGACCTCAAATAAAATGCAATAAATAAAAATAACATTGAGAATTGAAATAGTTAATCTGCCTTGGCAACAAATATACAGGGTGTCCGAAAAGTCTTCGTATGGGCAAATACCTTTGCTATTAGTAAAGATAAATACACAAACTTTTAGGTGTATCTTATCGGTTAATAAATCTCCTTTTTTATGTAATTTAACTTTTTAACCCCGTTGAGAGGTGACGCTAGGGAGTTGAAGTCAAAAATTTTAAATGCAACCCTAGGCCAAGAAGTTCATGGTGGTCATCTTAAACAACTTTTAAAGTAATAAGAGAAATAAAGATACTTAAATTTTTTATTTTTCTTCACGATTTTTAATTTTTATAGGCTTGCCATTTAGAGACGAAAGGAAAAGTACAAAAGAAAATTTGTATTTCTTTAATAAATTGTATGTCTTTTTATGTGCGTACACTGTAAAGTCGAAAAAACAAAATGGTAGTAATGAGCGCTGAGCATTGCTCTTAAAAGTTACTTTCATGTACCTACCACAACACGGGCACGGATTGAGGGGGGCGCAAGGGGCGCCGCCCCCTAGAGCCTTGTACAAGGAGAATTTCAGTAGCGAATTTTATAAAAATAAATATTGCAACATAAATATTAACCATTCGTACATGTTCTACAGAATATTATAAACAAAAACGAACATTTGCCGCCTATGTAAGTTTATAACATATAAATTATAGGTAGTACAAATCTAGCATTTTTCATCATGCATTTTTGACTGTTATTAAAAAGTCAAAAAAAATTTGAAATTAAATTATTTCGCCGATGATCTGTTTGATAATAAGTTTTTTCGAAAAACATATTTTTCGAATATACCAAAAGATGTTTTTTCGAAGACGGATTAAGAAAATTTCCCAAAAATATTTTTGGAAAGTGCAGGTTTTTGGAAATAAAATTTTCCTAGTATTTTTTTTCCAAAATAGTGTTTAGAAATTTTGAATTTGAATTTGAATTATAAAATCTACTGGAGTTTAAAAAATATTATGGGAATAAGACAGAAGAAGATTCTGGGCAAAACTAACAAAATCTTTTTTAGTATAGAGGCGTCATTTTAGGTTTAGCTTTGGGGAGGGGGCAAACCCATCTTTAATACAATTTTATCTGTTGCAATTGATTAATTACATGCTTTAATAAATTTACAGGGGTGAAGGGCAACTCTCCTCCGGGCACCCACAATGGGCATCCATGTTTCTTGGGTTTGGTCAGGTTTATGTAGGTTTGATACGTTACTGTATAATCGTTGTTTAAAAAATCATTCGTTCGAAAAGCGTTTTCAAAAAAATATATTTTCGAAACAGTATTTTTTTGAAAAAATCGAAAAATGGTCCTTTCTAAAACAATATTTTTGGGAAATAATTGTTTTTCGATAATTTTCATGATCCTAAAAATATATCCCATTCGTTTCCGGTTTCCTGATACCCTGCATTCGTAGATTTCGAAATAAATATACTATTCTCCATATATTTTAAAGGGTTGTACTATTTTTTGTACTATTTTTCTGCAAGCTATTGTTTTTAAAGTCTATACTTTTCAGTTCAATACTTTTCAGCTTGTCGACATTCCTAGAATTAATGCGTCGACTATACCGAAAGCTCGTATCTGCTGCATCGCTGTTGTCTCGTCCGGCGATGCCGGTCAGTTAGACGCCGAAAAGTGAGTCGAAAGTCGAACGAATTTTAAGTTTTTCGCGACCGCATAGGGCTTCGAATATGTGAAATTGTTAATTGTAAACATTTCCTAATTAACTATTGTGATTGTATCCGTCTGGTTGGGTTGGGTTGGGTATCCGTCTGGAGGTTTTAAATTTTGTGTGTTTTTTTTGTGATATATTTTTACTTAGGTATGTTTAACATTTCATATGTAAAGTAGAAATGCGGATGTTGGGTAAATCTTTTAAAACTTTAATAAGTTTGCAATACCGAGACAGTTTTTTATTTAAATAAGCCAATAAGCCGACAAATGTACGAATAAGATAACTAAGTGTTATACTATGAATTTATTTCTGAGCTTTTTCACAAATTTATAAAGAAAATGGCAATTTTAGTACTTACTTTCGACAATAGAACTAAATTCATTACAGCAGCTCATTCCAACATGACAATCATTTGGAAACCAAGCAAATCGTTGAAATATGAGAATAATTCATAAGTTTTTAATGACGACTTATTAACAGTGACAGGACAAAATCCTGTCAAAACATAACTGATCAACTAAAAGATCTTAATTTAAACCAGTACTAAATTTAAACCTTCTTAGTGAATCCGAATGATAGTGTCGACTTGATATGTTATTGGTCAAAAATGCCTGATAAAAAAGCAACCATTTTTGCAATATTGAAATCACTGTTTTCATAGTTATGTTATGATAAACACAAGTTTTAATCGTGTAGATTTCGAAAGCATGTAGCAAAGTTATATTAGAATTGAGCTCTTTTAGGAGACTGGAAGATCTATATCAGGATTATTAATAACTAATTGGACCGATGGACTCATTACAAACGTCTATATTTATAACTACACTGAATATAATTAGACTGTATCAAAATAATGAGATAAACGCAGGCTGATATAACAAATATGCCAAAATAAAAAGTTAATTAACATGCGACCGGTTAAATTGTAATACAGTGTAGAAATGGATCTGCATTTTTAATCGCCATTGTGTCAAGAATATATTCGGCAAATTCAAATATTTCCTTCTGAGATCGATACACGATACAACAACTTTTTCCTTTTAGAATGTTTTCTTTATACAGGGTGAATTTTTTAAAGTGTTACAAGACGATATCTCGAAAACGGTTAAAAATATTTTCTTGAAATTTTGGTGGGTTACTAGGGAGATGGGGGGGGGGCATATTTAAACATACTTTTAACATTTACCCACTCCCCCTATTTAGAGGGGTAGGGGTTACTTTGGAATTTTAAATGGGATGATATACTTTTGTTTATAAAATTTGAATCTGTGTAAAAAACTACGTATGTATGTGTTCAAAGTGTTTTTGAATTGCTATTTTGGCTACAGAATTATGGTTTTTAGGTTATAAAATAATAAAAAACTATTTGCCATTTAATTTTAACTTATTTAGGTATCGTCTGTAATGCTTGAGAAGTTCTAAATTTCACCCCTCACTTTCCAAACACTTTCTCACTCATTTTCTAAACGAATTATTAAACCAGAACATAAATTCTGGCATATGGTTTCAACATGACGAAACTCCACCCCATTATGCAGTACAGGCCCATAATCATTTGAATGAAATATTTGAAAACAGGTGGATTGGACGAGCTGGTCCGGTCAAGTTACGGCCAGTTACTGACCTGCTAAATCCCCGGATTTGACCTCCCTTGACTTTTTCTTGTGTGTGTGTGTGTGTGTGGGGGGGGGGGGGGGGTTATTAAGGACCCGAGAAGAGTTGATCGGTCTTCTCGGTTAAGGACAAAGTGATGGCGACTGCACCTACAACTTTAGATGATATGAAAGACTGAATCCGCTTCTTTGCCTGCTTATTAGGGACACCTGAAATGTTACAGAGGCTGGCCCGTAGCTGGAGGGGGGGGGGGGGGCTATAGTGGACGATGCCCACTCTAGAAAATCACGGAAATCATTGTCTTGTCTACTATAAAAATATTACATAAAAATATACTTAGGATTTTTCCATTTTTTTAATATAACAAAAGAAATATGTACATTAAATTAGAAAAAAAATATTTTTCACTCCGTAGCTGAAAAAACCTATTTTAGTCCCATAAAATAAGATAATACCACCAAAAAATTGGTATTTTCTCAATGTCACTTCAATAATTTCAGATCTAATTTTTAACACAATTTAAATTTTATTTCAATTAGTGGGGCGGGGGAGGGGAGGGCTTAATATTTGTTTAACCTTTTACTATCATCAGAAGCGTATTTTTAAACCGCCAATTAAAAAACTTCAGCAATATTTATTACATTTTATTTTTAAAATATTTGTTTCAACAAGCCGCCATTTGTTCTCAAGGCGAATAATGTAATATTCTAGGATCATAAAGTACTCAGTGAGACCTTTAAAATGATGTATCGCACGACTCCTATTCCCATTTATAATTTTAGGGTTGAAGCTCACCCCTGACAGGGGGTTGAAGTTAGAGGGTTGAAAATATAAGCAAAAGGTTTCCGCCCTACACACAAGATACACGTGTCAAAGCGTTTTTTTCTTAAGGAACGACAAATATGAAAAATCGGGCTTGTTTCGCTTTCTTTGGCCAACCCTGTATAGAGATAGCGGACTCTTTATATATTATTTCTGGTTCTCTATTTGTTCTTCTGCTCCGCATTTCTTCCGTATTTGTTTGTCCCTTCGTAAATACTAAATAGTTTTCAACATCTTCCTCTCCCTTTCTTTCTGTTTTCCTTAACTTAATATTTACTTTTCACATGCATATGTAGCAGTTGGTTTCAGAACTGTCTTGTATATTTTTTCTTTTCTGTTGCTTGAGACCCATTTTGATCTCAGCAACGACCTCAATGCTGCGTATTTCTGATGACCGTTTGTAATTCTTGCTCGTATTTCTTGGTCTTCGTGGCCATTTTCCTCTATTATGACTCCTAAATAAATGAAACTATGTACTTTTTGAAAGGTATATTTTTTCTCTGTATTAGTCTGTATTGTTAAGTACTTCCCATTGCCATATATTTTTTTACCTGACGTCTATGTTTTGTAAGAAGGGGCCATCTATCATTTTCTCCTAAATAGTGCTATTTTCGCCATGAATATTATTATAATAAATTCTTCTATAGGTTATAAAAAGGGGGCATCTGCAGGATTTGTCCTTCTCAGAAAATTATAGGGAGCTACATATCTGCAGAAATCTCACATTTTTTTAAACTAAAAGGATTGTTAAAATGGCCCATCTACCATTTAGACCATTTGAAATTAAAATTTTATTCTCGAATTTTGTAACATAAGGCCACCATTTGGGTAAATGTTAAAGAGTATTCTAAAAATAACGGTTGCCCAAAAAGCAGTGGCGTATTCACAAATTGGACCCTTTATGCGACAATAAAAATATTTCTTGGGCCAACCGATTTTTTTCTAAAAAAAATTTTGTGCTTGAATATATTTTCCTACTAGTACTAACACATAATGTATCCCATTATATATACAAGGTTTAAACTCTGTACCATTAGCCACTAAAAAGTTATAAAACGTAATATCAATCAAATTGTATATTTTAGCGCTCCTGTTTTTGTTGGATAGCCCCTTTTTACAAAACACAGACGCTGTAGTCCTGACTTTCTGGCTTCTTCTATCTTTATGCACATTCCAATTATTTTCCTCTTTGACTTCGCTATTAAAGCCACATCGTCAACAAAAGCCAAGCACTGTTGGTCATTGTTTAAAATTGCACCTTCCAATTTAGCACCGCTGTTTCTATCATTTCCAACCAACACTACATTAAATATAATAGTGTTGTGGACTCCACCCCATTATGCAGTACAGGCCCATAATCATTTGAATGAAATATTTGAAAACAGGTGGATTGGACGAGCTGGTCCGGTCAAGTTACGGCCAGTTACTGACCTGCTAAATCCCCGGATTTGACCTCCCTTGACTTTTTCTTGTGTGTGTGTGTGTGGGGGGGGGGGGTTATTAAGGACCCGAGAAGAGTTGATCGGTCTTCTCGGTTAAGGACTAAGTGATGGCGACTGCACCTACAACTTTAGATGATATGAAAGACTGAATCCGCTTCTTTGCCTGCTTATTAGGGACACCTGAAATGTTACAGAGGCTGGCCCGTAGCTGGAGGGGGGGGGGGGGCTATAGTGGACGATGCCCACTCTAGAAAATCACGGAAATCATTGTCTTGTCTACTATAAAAATATTACATAATAAAAATATACTTAGGATTTTTCCATTTTTTTAATATAAAAAAAGAAATATGTACATTAAATTAGAAAAAAAATATTTTTCACTCCGTAGCTGAAAAAACCTATTTTAGTCCCATAAAATAAGATAATACCACCAAAAAATTGGTATTTTCTCAATGTCACTTCAATAATTTCAGATCTAATTTTTAACACAATTTAAATTTTATTTCAAGTAGTGGGGCGGGGGAGGGGAGGGCTTAATATTTGTTTAACCTTTTACTATCATCAGAAGCGTATTTTTAAACCGCCAATTAAAAAACTTCAGCAATATTTATTACATTTTATTTTTAAAATATTTGTTTCAACAAGCCGCCATTTGTTCTCAAGGCGAATAATGTAATATTCTAGGATCATAAAGTACTCAGTGAGACCTTTAAAATGATGTATCGCACGACTCCTATTCCCATTTATAATTTTAGGGTTGAAGCTCACCCCTGACAGGGGGTTGAAGTTAGAGGGTTGAAAATATAAGCAAAAGGTTTCCGCCCTACACACAAGATACGCGTGTCAAAGCGTTTTTTTCTTAAGGAACGACAAATATGAAAAATCGGGCTTGTTTCGCTTTCTTTGGCCAACCCTGTATAGAGATAGCGGACTCTTTATATATTATTTCTGGTTCTCTATTTGTTCTTCTGCTCCGCATTTCTTCCGTATTTGTTTGTCCCTTCGTAATACTAAATAGTTTTCAACATCTTCCTCTCCCTTTCTTTCTGTTTTCCTTAACTTAATATTTACTTTTCACATGCATATGTAGCAGTTGGTTTCAGAACTGTCTTGTATATTTTTTCTTTTCTGTTGCTTGAGACCCATTTTGATCTCAGCAACGACCTCAATGCTGCGTATTTCTGATGACCGTTTGTAATTCTTGCTCGTATTTCTTGGTCTTCGTGGCCATTTTCCTCTATTATGACTCCTAAATAAATGAAACTCTGTACTTTTTGAAAGGTATATTTTTTCTCTGTATTAGTCTGTATTGTTAAGTACTTCCCATTGCCATATATTTTTTTACCTGACGTCTATGTTTTGTAAGAAGGGGCCATCTATCATTTTCTCCTAAATAGTGCTATTTTCGCCATGAATATTATTATAATAAATTCTTCTATAGGTTATAA
This sequence comes from Philopedon plagiatum, assembly GCA_963971165.1. NCBI lineage: Eukaryota > Metazoa > Arthropoda > Insecta > Coleoptera > Curculionidae > Philopedon > Philopedon plagiatum. The sequence continues at coordinate 33,090,518 of OZ020190.1, read as the reverse complement.
AAAGGGGGCATCTGCAGGATTTGTCCTTCTCAGAAAATTATAGGGAGCTACATATCTGCAGAAATCTCACATTTTTTTAAACTAAAAGGATTGTTAAAATGGCCCATCTACCATTTAGACCATTTGAAATTAAAATTTTATTCTCGAATTTTGTAACATAAGGCCACCATTTGGGTAAATGTTAAAGAGTATTCTAAAAATAACGGTTGCCCAAAAAGCAGTGGCGTATTCACAAATTGGACCCTTTATGCGACAATAAAAATATTTCTTGGGCCAACCGATTTTTTTCTAAAAAAAATTTTGTGCTTGAATATATTTTCCTACTAGTACTAACACATAATGTATCCCATTATATATACAAGGTTTAAACTCTGTACCATTAGCCACTAAAAAGTTATAAAACGTAATATCAATCAAATTGTATATTTTAGCGCTCCTGTTTTTGTTGGATAGCCCCTTTTTACAAAACACAGACGCTGTAGTCCTGACTTTCTGGCTTCTTCTATCTTTATGAACATTCCAATTATTTTCCTCTTTGACTTCGCTATTAAAGCCACATCGTCAACAAAAGCCAAGCACTGTTGGTCATTGTTTAAAATTGCTCCTTCCAATTTAGCACCGCTGTTTCTATCATTTCCAACCAACACTACATTAAATATAATAGTGTTGTGGACAACGGATCTCCCTGCCTGAGAATAATATGGTACATAATAATATTAATAATATTTGTTCTAAACTGTGTCGGTGTCGGTGATGTTATCGACTCTGAATAATCGTCAAAAGATATTCTAAAGTATTACCAGAGACTATAAAGAATATAGACAGACACTCGAATTCACTGAAAAGCCGGTCTCCCTTGAGACATTTGGTGAGTTTACTGGTTTATGGTTTAAAAGTTTGTTTATCCACCATTATATTATTATATACATGTAGATACATACTACACATATTTACATAATGGTAGACAAGCAAACTTTTAAACCATAAACCAGTAAATCCACCAAATGTCTCAAGGGAGACCCGCTTTTCGTTGCACGTTGCACGGCAGTGCTTGTCTAGGTATTATTTAGTCTATGGTATTACTAAAGTACAACCTAATCTTAATGGTGTTATTCTAAACAATCTGAATCGGTTTGGCTAACTTCTTTGAATTGGTGTTTAAATAAAAACATCCGTGAACTGAGATGGTTTTTAAGGCGGCTCCACACTCATGGCGCGAAGACCCGCGAACGAGCGCGAAGGCGAGTGTGGATGGTCTTCGCGCCCATTCACTCGTTCTGTTCGCGTTTCGCTGTCGTTCCCCATTCGATGTCGGTATTTTGTAGCCGCGACAATTGTCATTATTTAATTTGTTTATTTACGATGTGGACAAATGGTCTTGAGCTTGAGTTCCTTGAACTCACGCACCTCGATATCCATTTCGCGCCAACTCTCGTACTGAACTGTGAAAATCATGAGTGTAGAAAGGCATTCGTTGCGCGAAGATCAGGCAATAATTTTTGCCGCGACTTCGCGCGTTTAATGTAGAGCCGCCTTTAGACATATTATTATTTTGTTTAAGTTAAGGTGCGTTTCCTATGGGGCGGCTGACGCTCGCGGCTGCCGCACAGCGTCTGCTGACGCCAGTATATCCATTGACGTTGACGCTTGCGTCTGACGCTCGAAGAGAAACGGATAAATTAAATTGTCACATGAGCAGTACTAGGCGTCAGACGCTGTGCGGCACCTTTATAGTTTGCAGATTCTGTACGCAATTGTTGTTTGTTGTCATTTTTGTCCCAAAAACTGTATTTAACGTAATAAAGTGCAATTTCGAGGATTCGGTTGTGTTTGATTTTACGCATTTGATAACATATATTATATATTATGTCTTTTAAACTCGATACACTAGAAAGTTGTTGGTTTTTATAGTAAATAACTGAGCAACAACAGTGTCGGGAAAAACAAATAGTAATAATAATAAGCGCTGAATAGTGAATACTGCTTTTAAGATGCTGCATCAGTAAATTTACATTCAATTTGTCAACAATAAAAGAGACAAAAATTCAATAAATTACATGTAGCAGAAAATGAGTTGAGCCCTATTTTATATTTATGTAACAATAAAAAATCAAAAAACTTGAATTTTGAGTTTTAATACCTCCAAAATTATATGATTTTAAACACAAGTTCAGTATCTACTGGTAACTGATTGGATCACTGTGCCAATATTGCTATTATGATAAAGAAAATGAAACCTGTAATAGTAAATATTTTAACTGCATTTGCACTGCATTGGTTGTTTTCTTGAATACGATTTTTATAGAGCAGATTTTTAAAAATGTACAGCTATTGACAATTCAAACTTTTAAGTCCAAATGGAAATGCAATGCGAAAGTTTAAGTTGTCAATGGCTATATAACTGTGTATGTGCACAGATACCCTTGAATTTCCCAGCACTACTGCTAAAACAACATTTTTTTACCTTGGAAAATCGGCCATGTTTCCGGTCTACACATCGTTGCAGGTCTGACCACTTTTATAAATCACTTCTTTTTTCTCCGAAACGAAAACCAGACAAAATCCGGAAATTAAAACCACAATAATAACTTTATCACTGCAGACTATGAATGGGTGTACTGATACAGAGCTAAAAACGGTTTTACCAAATTATCTTTCCATATAAAACCGCATCAATGTTACTTTTTTTAATGTTTCGTAATTTTAACTGCTCTATTTCTGTATTGCGTTCTTGAATAAAACGAATTATTTTATTATTGTCGCAACGTATTACTATTTATTTGCTTATAATAATAAAATTTTCTTAAACTCTATTTTTAGAAAAAAGAAAGTTATAGATAGACTACTCTTAAACTAACATTTTTGTATAAATTTTAATAAAGGAGAGTACACATTTTTTTAATACCATTTATTTTTAAAATCGAATAAATTTTATTGATTGTTAAAGTGTTGGAAGAAGCAGAATTTCAGGGAAATCGTCATCAACCAGTAAAGCACGAAGAACATTTATAGAAGCCCGGGCTGTCAGTGCTTAAAATTAATTTTGACAAGTTTTTGAGTTATGCGAATTTTGTACTAAACGCCTCATTTATGGGCAAGGCGTTGAAAACAAAGAAAAAATTATCCTTAAAATTAATTTTGACAAATTTTTGATTTAGGCGACTTTTGCCCTATACAAACAAGGAAAATATGATACTTTTTTCTTATAACTTAGTTAAATATTTCTTATTTATTTAATATTTTTTTAGAACGTCACCAGCGAACTAAAGAAACATGCTACCGAAGCGATCCGCCTGGAAGGGCAGGTTATGGTATTGACGTCCGACCATGAAACCAGAGAATTAGCCGCTCATTTGGCCGGAATTAGAACGAGAATTGCCACGCTTTTGTCACAAGCTGAAAACGGCAAAATTCTTGTTTCGGTGAGTAAATAAATGAATTCTAATACTGCTTCCGAATATCTGTTACCAAATGAATTCGATTTTTTCTTAAATTTTTCAGCTGTTTTCTTTCGTATTTGAAAAGTCATTGTCATTAAGGTCAAGTATTTTTCGCCACGGTGTGCCTCGACTAAGTTTAACCCAAAAGTCTTTCGACTTCCATTTTCTTCAGATTTTGTTAAAGTGGCGTGGCCTTAGTAATTAAAGCCCAAAATGAAAATCCTAGATCAATAGTTTGAAAAGAAAACTTGATTTTACTAATTTTTTTTTTGGGTTAAGCGTTTAGGTTTATTTTATGACAAAGAGTATTATGAACATTTTTAAGGTGTATAATCTTTTAAGTCCTAGAAACGATATCTTATTAATGGAAATACTTAATATTTTTCAATAGATTGGATAATCCTGAAAAAAGATGAAAAAATGAGTTTTTCGTTAGTTTTTGATACCTATCTCTTAAATGGTACGTTCAAATACCCATTTTAAAGATAATGCAATTATCTACAAATCAGAAAAAATTGCCACTCTATCTACATCTGTTCAAAAGATATAGGTAATAGAAGGTTGAAAAATTCGAACAATAAATTATTAGATTGCTGTGATATAACTCAATAATTTTAAGTTAAAAATGTTCATCATTTTCAAAAAGTTGATCCAATTTCAAGCAAAATAAAAAAGAATTCATCTTTTATCTGGAATAACACCAAAGATAGGATCGTCGGAAACTGTATGTCCGCGCCGACGCGACGGTGTTGACAGTGCCAACTGCGTAGAACGCTATGACGAAATGCATTTAATAGCTATATTATTAACTTTTTTTTGAGTTTTACTTACCTATTTAGTAAAAATACAAAATTGATTCCTTTTAATGTAATTTCCTTTAAATGAATTATTTTCAGTGTATCATTTCATAGGCGTAGTTAGGCAGTTTAGTTCAGGGGTGTTTAAGTCCTAAATCCTATTCAGTATATGGCGAAAATTTTATTTGGGGTGCTAATTAGAATTTTGGGGTTGCTAAGCACCCCCAAGTCTCCCTTAACTCCTCCTAATAGGGTGGAGGGTTGTAAATTTTGGGGGTGCTAATCGATAGTTTTGAGGGTGCTAATCACCCCCAAGCCCCCCTTAACTATATGTATCATTTTGTCCTTTTATATACATATAGTATTACCTTATGTATGTTTATGGAGTCACTATTAATATAAGTTTAAACAAATGATACATTGGAGTGGTTACATTACATACAAATAAACAAACATACAGATTAACCTTATACTTAAAAAATATATACAAATTAGAACGTATATTCGCGTAAGGCACGTGTAAGTCTTTCGGGTTTGCAGGATGATCATCGGCTAGCCAATGATTATCCTGATTATCTCGTATGTTTGTTAATTGGTATGTAATGTAATCACTCCAATGTATCATTTGTTTAACACATTAAACCTTATATTTAAGAGTGACTCCAGAAACTTAGATACGGTAATACTATATATAAAAGGACAAAATAATACATTAAAAATACTTCATTTAAAGGAAATTAAATTAAATAGAATCAATTTTATATTTTTACTAAATAAGTAAAACTCGAAAAAACTTAATAATACAGCTATATGCATTTCGTCATAGCACTCTACGTGCTTAACACTGTCCACACCGTCGGCGTCGGCGTTAGTCGACACCGTCGGCGTCGTTCGACACGGACATACAGTTTCCGACGATCCTATCTTTGGTTTTATTCCAAATAAAAGATTTATTATTTTTTATTTTGCTTGAAATTGCGTCAACTTTTTGAAAATGATGAACAGTTTTAACCATAGGTTATAATTATTGAGATATCACAACATTCTAATTCCAAAAATTTTTGTTCGAATTTTTCAACCTTCCGATAAAGTGGCAATTTTTTTTTTTGATTTGTAGATAATGCATTATCTTTAAAATTAGTTTATAAACAATCGTATTTGAACATACCATTTCAGAGATAGGTACTAAAAACTGACGAAAAACTCATTTTCTTCATCTTTTTTCAGGATTATCCAAGCTATGTATGTATTTAAAAATATTAAATATTTCCACTAAGAAGAAATATATCTTTTTAGGACTTAAGAATATTACACGCCTTAAAAAATTGTCCTACTATTTTTAATAAAATAAAGCCTCTTAACCTAAAAAAAAATTGTAAAATCAAGATTTCTTTTCAAGCTACTGATCTAGCTTAATTACTTACACCACTTTAACAAAATCTGAAAAAAAAAATTAAAGTGGGAAGACCTTTGGGTTAAACTTAGTCGAGGCACACCATGTCGCATTATTCGGCAGCTTTTTTAGTAACAAGAAAATTGTGTAAAAATTTGTCGCCCTTTTCGAAACTAGACCTTCTCTAAAAATAAAATTCTATTTATATTCCAATATCCCTTTTGGCCTTTGAAAAAAAAAATAAAAGCTTTTTGTTGGTCACGTCGTCCTATATCATACCCTCGGCAAGCAGGCCTACGACCTGTAATTGAAAAATGAAGAAAAACTAGGTCACTAATTTTTTTTTTATAACCTTATAAAAAAAAGCACGTTTTACAGCGGACAATTCAATTGCATTTGTCTTTTTAGAGACCAGGGCTGCCAATAAACATTATACTGTTAGAATTATCAAAGGAGAAATATAGGTTAACCTTACTTTTGATATTTGTAAATTTTTTAAAATCTTTGAAATGTATAAATTAAAGCGAAAAAAAGCAGTTGCAGCTACGGTTTGCGTGCTCACTGCTACTGCTTCTTGCCTGGAAATGCATTCTGAAGAGGAAAGAGTTCGTAGGTAGTGGGTAAGAACATGGTTAAATTAAAACAGAGGAAATATTCGTTTAACTGAGAAATTCATTGCTACAGATCGTGAAAAATATATGATTTTTTTAAGAATTGATAAAGAAACTCTTGACATGAAAACGCCAAGAAATCATTTTGTCGCCAGACTATATCAGCAAGAGATAATTTAATAATAACTCTGCGATACCTAGCTACCGGTGAAAGTTTTCGGAGCCTGATTTGATGTACAACTATAGAATTTCAGGAAGCACCATATCAACTTTTTAAAAACAACTAAATTTAAATTCACTCAAAAACTATAAAGTGAACTGGAAACAAAACAAACAATAATTGTTCGGTTAATTTTTGGTAACATTTGTTTTGGTTGGTAACGTAAAAGTCACTACATTTCTCACCAGAATTGCGGCAGAAACTGCAAGAAACATCGCGCAGAACCGTTTTTTGGCAAGCGATGCAAGTGCAAAACTGTTGCAAAAATAAATCAGCTGGCTCTTCAATGCGCATGCCTTCCTTCAAGCTTTATTGCCTACCTATTGCAAAAGACTTGCGGACTGTAAAACATGCTCCGTTACTTAATACCAGGCGCTTATACAATAATATAGTTAAAAAAATTGTACAAATAAAATCGTTTAAAATATTACTTTACTATTATAGAGCAGATCTTGTTCAATAGTAAAGTTATATTTTTGAATTACAGGCTATATATCCGCTTGCTACAGATATTTAGAAAATATGCAATTAAGCAAAAATTCGCTTTTATTTTGCCTTTGTCTAGTGGCAGAAGAGTATGCAGCTATTCCGAAATAAATAGACATTGCTTATATTAAACTAGGTATATTCTTTAAAATAGTAGCAAATGCTTACATAATGTTCTTCAATTTCTGTCTAGTTTTCCGCTAAGATTACCTATTTCGAACCGTGACATCTTTCTGATTTAAAACACGATAATTTTTGTTACTATTATACTGACTAATTAGGCTTATCCCAAAAATCAGCATGGAAACTGAGTGCAGTTTAAAGAAAACCTATAAGTTTAGTGTAATTAATCAATGTAGGTGCGTTTGGATCAACTCTTGTATTATTTTCTATATACATATTCATTTTGCAGCTGTTTGATTACTTAAGTAGCATAGTATAAAATAACCACTTTAAATTTTCTCTAAAATTTGTATGACAAGCACACTAGTTCACGTATGCATTATCAAATTGTGCATTTTTAGTACTTATTGTTTACAATATATATATATATATACAGTGAAACCTCTCATAACGGACATCTCTAATAAGCGGACATCTCTATTAAGCGGACACTTTTTTATAGTCCGGAACTACGTAATATAAAATCCAATATAAGTCGACCTCTCTTGGGCGGACTCTCCCTTGGCCGGACGCGGACACGCTGTTTTCATACAAACTCTCTTTTAAACGGACAACAGATATTAAAAGTTACGGCAGTCGCGTGAGCGCGGCGGTGCGCAGGGACTTCCCCGAATGAAATGAATGCGGTTCCCCGTACGCTATTTATAGAATAGCGTTGTTTGGATATGTCTGTAGAAATAGTCGGTGGTAAACTATCTAAAGAAAGACTTACAATAATGCGTTGTGTAAATATGGCCGGAGAAAAGGTATTGGTGATTGGTAAGTCAAAAAGTCCAAGAGCATTCAAAAACATTAGTGTAAATACACTGCCTGCTGTGTGGAAAAGTAACAAGAAAGCTTGGAAGACATCGGCCATAATGGAAGAATGATTGAAAGAATTTGACAGAAGAATGAGTGCAGAGAAACGAAAAATCTTGCTATTTTTAGAAGATGCATATTCCCACCCCAAGGACATTCGGTTGGCAAACATTCAACTGGCCTTTTTACCCCCAAATTGTACCTTAGTTGTCCAACCTCTAGACCAGGGCATTATCAAAAATTTTAAAGCATCAAGAACCTATTATCAAAAATGGAATCGGTTTCAAATGTTCAAGGTCTTACTAAAGCTGTAAATGTTTTAGACGCTATTTTTTGCATAAAAACTGCCTGGCAAAAGGTTACAGGAGAACCAATTAAAAATTGTTTTCGTAAAGCAGGAATTATAATTGATCATAACAGAGTTGTAGAAAATGACGATTTTTGAGCAGAAGACAACCTACCCCTCTCTATCTTACGTGAGATATGGCAAAACTCTGAAATCCTAGGCTTTGATAACGATGATTTAGGCGAGTTTATGTACACTGATAGCAATTTTTTATTAGAAGACGATGGTGACCCCGTTCATATCGATTATGTAGTCCAACCTGAAACCACGCCCATGTCTGACTACTCCGACGGAGAAGTTGAAAGCAATGATCGAATAAATGTCACAAATTATCAACAGGCCATTAGTATGGTAAATTTGCAAAGAAGGTGACTCTACAGCAATGGAAATGTTATCAGACCTGGAATTACATCTTCTAAATAGCAAATTTAAAACGCAAACACGTCAAACTACTTTATTAGATTTTTTCAGTAAATCCTAACTAACGTTGTTTATTATTTAATTTACCTATACGTATTTTAATGTAAGATTTTCTGTGTGATGTTAGTTAGTGAAAGTTAGAATAAATGTATACATGAATCTTTGGCATTTTCCCATGGGCGGACACCTCTATTAGGCGGACACATTTCGACAGTCCCGAAGGTGTCCGCCTAAGGGAGATTTCACTGTATATATATATATACAGGGTGGTGCAACCAAGATGGGGTGGACGATTGTGAGTAAACGGTGAGGAATTTCGAAAAAATTTGTTTTGGATATTATCGATAGTCAGACACGCTATGTTTTAAAATTATAGCCATAATACAGGGTGGTCCGAAAAACTCGTGGCGAACCAAACTTGTATTTTTTTAAATGGAACACCCGGTATATTATTGTTCCAATTGATTCTCCTGTTCGTTACGATCATTTTGATATAGGGTTTATTGGGTCTAAAACTTACAGTAAGGGAATGAGAGGCGGTTAAAGTTGAAAAAATGCTCACAGTTCGGCCATTTTTTAAAGAAATTTGAAACAGGTATGGAAAAACCAAATATTCCATAAAACGTTACATATCCTTGAATACATTAATCACTTGCAATTTGTTTAAAATTATTCACTGTTATACATGGTGGTCAAGTTTTGCAAATACGTCCTGGACTCATTTTTTTTAAATGGAACACCCTGTATAGTTTATTTTCATGTTAAAGATAACATTACTAGCTTTCAAAAAATACCATACATGATGCCTTTCTGACCAACAGTTTTTTAGTAATCTAGCCGTGAAAGCAAAGTTTCTTCATTCTAATACGATTATACTGAATTTACGTTGTTTATTATTGAAATGAAACAAAAGACTGACGAACTTGTCAAAGCTACTGCCGCATAATCCATTATTTACAAGTTAAGTGTACGTGGCCCAATAATTATGAGGTAAGAAAACTGAGACCCGAAACTTTTACATGTTTATTAGAGATATTTCAAAAAACAGAAAATATTGTTTTTAGGAAATGCAAAGTAATTAATAAACAAAGATAATCAGTTATCAGTATTATTAATAGTGTAAGGAAATTAATTAAGCAAAAACGGAACATCTTTTAAAATTATTTAGGTATGTACTTACTTGTTTATATTAAATTAGGTTTACAAGTAAGTACATACCTAAATAATTTTAAAAGATGTTCTGTTTTTGCTTAATTAATTTCCTTACACTATTAATAATACTGATAACTGATTATCTTTGTTTATTAATTACTTTGCATTTCCTAAAAACAATATTTTCTGTTTTTTGAAATATCTCTAATAAACATGTAAAAGTTTCGGGTCTCAGTTTTCTTACCTCATAATTATTGGGCCACGTACACTTAACTTGTAAATAATGGATTATGCGGCAGTAGCTTTGACAAGTTCGTCAGTCTTTTGTTTCATTTCAATAATAAACAACGTAAATTCAGTATAATCGTATTAGAATGAAGAAACTTTGCTTTCACGGCTAGATTACTAAAAAACTGTTGGTCAGAAAGGCATCATGTATGGTATTTTTTGAAAGCTAGTAATGTTATCTTTAACATGAAAATAAAATATACAGGGTGTTCCATTTAAAAAAAATGAGTCCAGGACGTATTTGCAAAACTTGACCACCATGTATAACAGTGAATAATTTTAAACAAATTGCAAGTGATTAATGTATTCAAGGATATGTAACGTTTTATGGAATATTTGGTTTTTCCATACCTGTTTCAAATTTCTTTAAAAAATGGCCGAACTGTGAGCATTTTTTCAACTTTAACCGCCTCTCATTCCCTTACTGTAAGTTTTAGACCCAATAAACCCTATATCAAAATGATCGTAACGAACAGGAGAATCAATTGGAACAATAATATACCGGGTGTCCCATTTAAAAAAATACAAGTTTGGTTCGCCACGAGTTTTTCGGACCACCCTGTATTATGGCTATAATTTTAAAACATAGCGTGTCTGACTATCGATAATATCCAAAACAAATTTTTTCGAAATTCCTCACCGTTTACTCACAATCGTCCACCCCATCTTGGTTGCACCACCCTGTATAGGTAGTTTCTGAATGATCCCAAAATATTGAAAATAAATGCATTCATTACCTCTTATTTTATTATAGAAGAAAATAATATAATAATCGATGTGATTATCCCATCCGGTGCCAAGATTTCAAATTTAATTTAACTGGTGTATTTACTTAACAATTAGTAGGTTTAAAAGCATGGTTTATAAAAAAATGCATACACTCTCGCAAAGTTTTATTACCGGTTAACAGATAAATTTAAAATTAAGTACTTCTAGTTTATGGATCGTAAAGTTTACCTAAACTATTTTTAACTGAGGCGTTCTTTAAATGCTGCTAGCAAACTATAATACACACTATTTTTAGCTTTTACGCAATAGTTAACTTATTTATATTTCTTGTCTATTTCAGAACGCCCAAGCTGTACATGCAAAGAAACAAGAGGAGCTTGAGAAATATCAAAGTATTCTTAGTCAAATAGAAGTGTGGATAAAAACAACTATTGAAACTATTAATAGTTTTGTCGCTCCGAAAGACGAAGAAGAAGCACATAATTATATTTCGAGACTCAACGAATTTAACCGAGAGTTGGTGAATAAAGAAAGAACGCTAAAAGATTTAACTAGAACTTTAGAAGAATTTAAAAAGTACCCTGGATTAGAGAAACTCGTAATTGCATTAATAGAACAACTTGAAAGTCTGACTTTAGTATTTAGAGAACAAAAGAGCTTTATAACGCAGAAAATTGAATACTTACATACAGAATTAATAAAAATAAAAGAAGAAAAACTTAAACCAGTACATACTCCAGACCTTTCTTTGGAGGCTACTTTAGATTCAACATCTATGCCCATAGAAGAAGTCAAACCAGCAGGGCCAGTTAAGCAGGTAGTACAAGAATTCATTACAGCTGAAAAAGCTACCCAACCTATAGCTCACATTGAAACGCAAACTGGCAGGAGCTTATCGTCTCCAGTCCCCATCCAAGTAGAACGTACCACAAGAGATTTTACAGTCACCTACAACGAACCAGTGGACGCTCAGATTCAAACCCAACTATCTGAATCTTCTGGTGAAGTAGAACCAACGCCCAAAAAGGAAACAATAACTATTTCTAAACGATCATCAGGAGAGCAAGATATAATCCAAATAGCAACTAAACCAATGGCTGAACCACAGCCTATTGTAGAAGAGCCTGATGACCTCTTGGTCGAAGCAAACTACAGAAAAAGGCCGGAGTCAGAAACTCGCGTTGCTGAACTAAATATAACGAATACTCAACCGAATCAACCATTTGAAACTGTATTCGTGGAACCTGATGAAACAACCACCGAAGTAATTGTAGATGCTGATGGCACAAAGAGAATAATTGTCAAAAAAATGCATAGAACTGTGGTCCGTCAGCAACAGTCAGTTAGTCAACAGCAATACACAACTTTAAATGCTTTAACACAGGGTGATGGTCCTACAGTTACACAGTCATTTTCTCAACTAACTTTACAAGGCCAACAGAGTACGACAACTGTAGCAAAGGGAGATGGTAGTAAAGAAACGGTGACTTCTCATCAGTACGGTGGCAGAGTAGTTTCTGGATTACCAGGTGGTGAAGTTGATATTAAAGAATATCAGACAGAACCTCAGTTTAGCTACTCTTCAGTAGAAGCTGCTGCAAAACCTAACACAATTAATATTGAAGGTCTTAGGCAGGGTGATGTGGCATTACTTGACAGCGAACATAATAAACTTGTTCCAGTTGACGAGGCTCAACTTACCATCGACGGTAGTAAAGTTCATACATCGAGTTCAAGTGTACGAGCTGTTGTACAACAAGTCACTAGAAGAATTATTAGAAAGACGAGAAGAATTGTCCGAAAGATTGTAATTATTAATGGTAAAGAGCACGTCACTGAAGAAGTTATAGAAGAACCTGAAGAGGTAGAAGTTACAGAAGAGGGCATTCCAAGAGTAAGCATTAACGTAACAAGAACAGAAGATGGCAAAGTTCTGCAAGATCAACAGTTTGGTCAAGCCCCAGTATTTCAACAACCTGAAGTTACAGTAACTCGAAAAATGACAACAGTGTTATTAGATGCCAGTGGAAAGCCACTGGAAGATGTCCCGGAAGGCGTAACGGTTATCCAAGAATCCCAGCAGCCAACTGCAGATTCTAAAGAACCTCAAGGTGCGAGTGAGGATATAACTAAATTACCAGAAAAAGCTGTTGCAACTCCAGAAAAATCCAAAAAACAGAAGAAACCTAAGGATAAATCCAAGACTCCAAGTCCAGTAGAGAAGCTTGAACCTTCTAAAGAAACACAAACTGGGAAAATAAGTTCTCCTGTCGAAATGGAAGGTTCCACTAAGGAACCTGGAGATACAAGGTACGTTATAGAACAACCTTTAGTAGACGAGCATGTAGCATTACATATCACGCAACCCAAAGTAGATTTAATTTCAAGTTCCTCTATTATCAGCGAGTTTATTGAACAAGAAAAGATTTCTGGTAGTCCCTCACCTGATAGTAGTAAAGTTGTTGAAGCACCTCACGTTGAAAAAGCACCAAAAAGTAAAAAAGATAAGAAGAAAAAAGATAAAAAAGCTCCAAGCGACGAGTTTTCCAAAACTGTTAAATCTGACGAGTATATTTCTGTTCAGATAGATTCAGTCCCTCCTACTGACGTTAAAATTGAGGAGCAGTCGCAACCAACATTATTTGCGACTAGTGAGAAAGACACACAAGCTGATATCCAAACCCCACAAAAATATTTATATTCTATTGAAACCGGAATTTTAGATACTGAGGTGCACCAGCAACCTACTACTATTAAAAGTAAAATTCATTTTGATATTTCACCTTTAAAAGACACGACAATAATACAAGAAGTTATCACCGATAAATCTAAGGAAAGCAGAACATTAATAGAGAAGGAAAAAGAACCCAAAACTCTTACCGAAGACAATCAGTTAGATATATTACCACACGAAGAGATCACACATATTCCTCCAATACAACCTGATGTTGCCGAAACAACCATTATAGTTGCAACCAATAAAATACCACCAATTCTTTCTAGTGCAGTTCAAACTGAAGTAATTTCTTCGAAAGAAAAGCAACCTATTGAGCCAGAAATACACCATGATAAAACAGCAACAGACACTTCTCCAGTATTAACCGAAATCGTTCAAACCGAATTACCTAGTCAAATACAAAAAAAAGAAATATTGACAGGTACTTGCGAAGTTCAAACAGAGACACCCCCATTAGAAGAGGAAGTCTTAAATGAACCCCAAAGGGAGAAGTCACCGGAAGCTCTATCACCAAAAGTTGAAGTAATTTACACGACAACAGAGCAAAGGCCAACTATTTTACAAGATACTAGTGTCGAGCCACAAGAATATGAACAGGAACCTTCTTTACAAACAGTTATAGATGTGCGGAAAATTACAGATCAGTATAGTCCCAGCGCTCCAACATTTGAGGAGGTTTATAGTGCGTATCTTCCCCATGAAGCTAAAGTATCGGCGGTGCAGGATTTTATTAGAGGTGAACAACTCCATGATGTAATCAAAGACCAAAGTCTATCAACAATAGAAAAAGAGGTGGATCAAGAAATTGCTAAAGAGGTTATTCGTTCTGAAACTGTCGATCAAATATTACCAAATAGAACAGAGATGCCCGAAGTATTCGAAGTTCCTTGTATACAATCTACCCAGGACAAACAAAAAGTAAAAGAACAGAGTGATAAAATTTCTTTTGAAAAAGTAATAGAAACTAAAGGAAATTTCGAATCTCAACTTATTCTCCAACCAGAGGAAATTAGCGACATTAAAGAAAAGCCAGTATCAGAAGAGTTTACCATTATTACAACTGAAAAAGTTGTCACAGAAGAACCGACTGGAGAACCCAAAAATATAGAAGACACGAAAATAAGTACTCAGGAAATAACTAAAGTAACTACGCTACAACAGCCATCTGATAACGTTACAATTTCGCTGTCACTTCAGGAAACTCAACCTGCAATTACTGTAATTCAAGAAACTCAACTTGGGCTTCAGGAAACTCAACCTGTAATTGCTGTGCTTCAGGAAACTCAACCTGTAATTCCTGTTCGTCAAGATATTCCCGAGTTTATTGAAGTTTCTTCAGATGAGCCAAAATTGCCATCTGTTTCAGATTTTCTTGAGGTTGAAAGGCAGAATGTTGAAGTTTCTCAGGCTTTGAAAGATGATGAAATCGAGATTGCTAAAGAGGCTTACGAATCCCCTGAAAAAGGTAAGCAACCTAGCCAAACAGTTACAATTGATTTGTCTTTAGAAGAAAAACCAGTCGACGAAACAATTGCTACGCCAAAAGTTTCAATCGCTGTAAAGTTTCAAGAGAATGATGATAACACAGCCCAAGTGCTTTACAAAGACATTAATGTACAATTACCAAATATTCCTGTAACCACAGTATCTCAGGAACCAGCGCCAGTCTGTGTTAAACCGGAAGTTGAACATGAAGAATTATCAACTCCAAGCGACATTGACCATGGAGGTCGGGGAAGTAAAAAGAAAAAGAAACACAAAATATCTAGTGAAAGCACAGTCGAAGATGTAGAAGAAATTGACAACAAAGAAGAATCTTTAAACACCTCTCTAGCTGAATCAACGGAAATTATTATTCCAGATGGTTCAGTTTCCTCTGAGGAAACTCCCAAGCCGACTGTTGAGGCATTTGAAACTGCAAGTGAATCTGAAGAAATCTCCGAAGTAGCAAGAGATACTGGTTATGAAGCAGACAAAACTTTAGATGAAAGTATGCCGGACGAACGGGATCAAGAAAAGAAAAGAAGGAAAAAGAAAAAGCGTGGCCAAAAGGTTAAGGTGAAAGAATCTGAGGAATCAAATGTTCCACTATCAGTGTACGAATCGACACCAATTGGGGAGTCTGAACCTGATGACGAGTCAAAGAAAATGATTAAATTTGAAGAACCTAGCAAAAAAACAAAAAAACGAAAGAAAAATAAAAAGAAGGTGGAAGAAGAATCTGTAGAACCAGAACCAATAGACGAATGTGTTCAAACTGACGACTTCACCACTGAAGTTGTATCAACTGAACCAGAACCGGAACCAAAGGTGGATGTTTTAGAAGCTCAATTAGACACTATTGAATCACCTAACGAGTCATATCATACATTGTCGACTATATCTGAACCCGGGACGGTTAAAGTAGTCGAAGAAAATATTCCAAGTAGACCCGAAAGTGAATCACCGCAAGATATCGTTACGGAGATTGTTACAACCGTCCCTGTTATCGAAGCTGTAATTACGCAGGAAAGTGTTTCTCAGACAACACCACCACCTGAAATTGCACAAGAAATAGTTCAAGTAGTACCAGAAAAAGTTGACACAGAACCTGTTTCAATGCAAACTTCACCAGAACCTGTAGCTGAAACTATCGACGCTTCTACACAACCGGAAGAAGTTACCAAAACAGAAGTTGAAATATCTGTGCAGCCAGAAGTAGAAGATACATCAACACAAATAATAACGGAAATATGTGAAAATATCACCCAGACTTCTCCTGAACCCGAGTCTCCAAAACTAGAAATCATTGAAGTTAAAGAAACTACGGAAACCTCCATTCAAACTGTTACACCAGAACAGCAAGAAACAATCGATGAAACCGTACAAACTGTAACTCCCGAAGAACCCGAGATACCCAGAAGTGAATCAGCAATACAAACCACCGTTGTAGAACACCAAGAAGATGCAGTGCAAACTCAGACCCCAGAACCGATTGCGGTAATTGAAATAGCAACTCAAGTTGAACCAAGCATATCTGAGTTATCTGTTCAAACTTCTCCAGAGCCAATAGCATCGCCTCCAATAGATGTATCAATACAAAAAGATGAAGAAGTGCCGATGATTGAAACAGTTGAAGGTATTACGCAGACCTCTCCTACCAAGTCACTGGTAACTTCACCAGAATTATCTCTAACGCCAGCAAAGGAAGTAGTTGAAACCTCAGAAGTCGTAATACAAACAAGCCCAGTTATCATACAAGAAATTGGAGAGCTACCACCGACTCCAACTCCAACTCCAACTAAAAGCACCAGCGAGGAATACGAGGTAGAAATTCAAGCTATACTTACTCTTCCTACAGATACATCAGAGGCTATTACATTTTCTGAAACCTCAGAACCGACAATGCCCGTTGCAGAAATTAAGCCACCATCCGATTACAGTTCAGCAAGCGAATATTCCTCTGATGAGTTTGATGTTGAAATTCAAGTTGGCGGTACTAATATTGAAACGCAAACGGTTACTTTCTTGGAGTCTGAACGTGGTGATGATAAAGATATCAAGAAACGAAGAAAGCGTAAGAAACACAAGAAGTCAAAACAGATTTCCCAAAAGGAGCCTGAGGAGAAGGAAAGAGATTTATTTTCCGTTTTCCATAGACAGGCTTCTGGAATAGATACGCCTCAGCACAAACTAACGTTCTCAGAAATTACGAAAAAAGGCTTAAGCTTTAGCGATTTAACTAGACCAGTAGAAACTTCTCCTGAGCAATCAAGTGCTAGAAGTATTATTACTGAATCTATAAAACCCGCACTTGAATCACATATTATAGAAGAACCTACTACTGAACTCGAGCACCAGGCTAAGACTGATGAAACGTTTGAGTCAGATGCACCAACAGAACCAGTGTCAAAAGAAGAACCATTAGAACAGGAAATTATGAAGAGAATTGATGAAGCGCCTAAAATCGATACACCAGCAGAAAAAATATCAAAAGAACCATTACAGGAACGAAATGAAATAGTTATTTTATCAGAAGAAGAAAAACCGGTACTAGGAGGAAAGAATACTACTGAGATACCTAAAAATGATGATACCTCAGGGGAAACTTATTTGGAAGCAGAAGCAGTTATTACAATAATAAGTCAGGAACGCCAAATGGAATTTCAAGAAAACATTCCTCACGAAGCGGAACTAATCAAGGAACCTTCGCATGATGAAACAAAATCACTTGCTGAACCTGCCAATCTCGAAGTCACTGAAGTTACATCTAAAGTTATAACTAATATAGATGAACAAAAAATTAAACAAATACAACAAGGTGATACTGGCGGCAAATCCGTAGAACAAACGAAGGGTACAGAACCTGAAACATTACCAGAATCCAGAACGGAAACACCGTCAGAACAAGATGTTGAAATCACTGTAAATATTGAAGTATCTAGAGATTTTCCTGCTGGTATAGAAATAACTTCTAAAGATACATATTTTATACAAGACACAGCAGATAGTACCAAACCCCAATCTGCAACCTTCACTGTTGAATCAATTTTGACCGAAACTGAGGTAACAGAAAAATTATCAGGTCCTAAAATAGTGGTGGGCTCGGAAACCACGGACCTTAAACCGCACATCAGATCTACTGTTGAGTTTTTAAGCAAGGAACATGAACAACAACCCTTCATTGGTGAGCCATCTCCTAAGATCAAACAAGATGAAGTTGTTTTGATTAACGATCAACCCGTTAAAATTACAGAAATTTCACAGGCACACATACAGGCAATATTAGAAGAACCAAATATACTTGTAGATATTAAAGCAGCTGAAGAACCTTATATAGAAACTGCAAATTTAATACAAGCGGAAAAGGATTTAGATGACAGACTGACCGATCAACCTGCTCCATCTGTGACAAAAGAAGTTACACTAACTCAAATGGAAGACACCAAACAAAAACCCCCAGTAAAAGTACGAACCACAGGAAAGCATACAACTACTGTTACAATTGACGAAGTTGACGCACCAACTATAATAACTGACACTCCATTGACTCCTGCTTCTGATTCTGCTCTTTCACCCCCTGACTACTCTACTAGTACATGGAAGAAACCTGATATGGATATTTCTTTAACTTCAGAGCAAGGGCCTGCCATCTTAGATGAAATAAATATTAGATGGAATCAGACTCAGTCTTTAGAAAGAATTAAAAATCTCCAAAACGCAAAGAAAACGACTCACCTTAGTAATGTACTCTACATTGCCACACTCAATGAAATTATTGTAGACGAAAGTATAGAACAAAGAAACAATCATGTCCAACAAAATTTGGAAGTACTTAAAGACGCAGTTGAACGAGGTGATGCGAGTGTAATTCAGCAAACTGTTATAACGACCGTGGAGACCATTACTACATGGTTAGAAACTATTGAGTACAGAATTTATGTAAACAGACAACAAACTTCAGATGGTCCTTCTAAAGAACGAGTCGAAGAGTTCAATAACCTAAAACATGAAATCGTGAATATTGAGGAAAAGGTTGATGAACTTCAATTCGTTCTTCAACAAGCGGATCCTATTTACAATGAAGATGACCGCCAAAGAATGCGAAGCTATATTGATTCGCTTCAGCAACAAGTAAGAATAATTGAAGAAGTTACAGAAGAAAACGAGCAGCTTGCATCGGGTGACTTAAGACGATGGGAAGAATTTCTCACTGGTGTTCAAAACGTAACATCCAGCCTTCACAGCTTAAAACGACAGATTAGTGATCTTAAAGAGTCTGATGCTGCACCGCAAACAAAATTAAATGAATTGGATGACTTGGAAAATGAAAACAGAAGCAGCATGCTAAAAGCTGTTCACTTGATCGCTACTGCTAAGTGTTTGTTAAGAGACTTCCCTGGCAGGCAGTTGCCGAGTGAAGTGTACAGTAACCACGATCTGACAAAACAACTTGAACAGCAAATTCATATTGAACGCGAAAAAGCTTTACAGTTTCTCTCTTTAGCCGACGATTATGAACAAACTCTTAAAGAATTTAGTCAAATTATTGAAATTGCTGAAGCTTTGGTTGAAAGTCCTGTTTCCGTAAAGAATCTTGAACATCTGGAAGATGAAATGCAAAACCACCGCAAGTTCTTTGTTAACTTAAGTCATTGTAGAGCAATACTAGAATCTTTGGAGGAAAACCTCGACTCCGAAACGAGAGCTCTACATTCCAAATTGCACCAAGATTTATATGAGCGTGCCAAAGTTATACTGGATAAATCTACGGGAAGATTCCAACTTATGTCATTAGCAGCTTCCAGATGGACCGTTCTAGAGCAAGGTACAAGGGAGGAAATGAGATGGTTACAAGTCGCACAACAACGAATTCCAGACTTAAACAGTGTTACTTCTTCAGATTATGATAGGTACATTGATTTACACCACTCTCTAGCCGCTGATATCGCCCACCACCATGCCAAGCTTCTCCATCTTAATGATGTCGCTCAGAAACTCCAAGAGCTAGTTATTTGTTCGGGGCTAGAACAAGCGTATACCGAATCTCTTGAAATAATTACAAAACTCCAAGAGGACGTGCAGAGTAATCTAACGCGACTCCTGTCATTTGGCGAATCGTGGACTTTATACAACATGTTAAGTGACAAAATTGAGTTGTGGCTGCGAGATGCCCAAGTACAGCTTAAGAAAATGGAAATTCCAGGACCAAGAGGGCACATAAGACAATTTTGGGTAAGTACTGATTTTTATTAGGGGTATGTACAGGCATAGTTCAAGATCAGTCGTTTATGTTACAATAGTGTTTGCCATTTTTGAGGACCTGCATTTTCTTAAAATGTAATTTATGCGATAATTATTTTTGAGTTTTAACTTTATGCAGTTACCAAAATCAACTCATTGTATAGACATTTTTAGGGTCAGTATTTAATGTGAATTGTGAAATAAATTATCAAGCAGACAATGTTCTTGGGCCAAGAAATAGTGACAAATTGAGTGTTTATTATACATACTTGGAAACCTAGCATTACCTGGTCACATTGGTGGTAAAAATTTAAAAAAAAGAAATATGTCACCCTGCTGATGGGTGTTTCATGTTAAAACCTTTAAACTTGTTTGAGCTTTATAATATTTTAAAGTACTATTTGGGTGGCTAGAAGAAGTGGCTATAGTCACACTTTTTTAAAACTTAATCTAAGGGATCCGCCAGCTGGCTGCCTTTTCGTTTATTTTTACCGATAATGTAACAAAATACAATTAGTTCTTTAAGCGGTAACTAATCATACTCAACGTTCTATCTATCTCTCAAAACATTAATACCAGCAAAAAAGTATAACAGACTGCTGTATTTTTAGTCTTAGTGATGTGTACTGACAACCACAACTTGTAAGACCTTTCACAAAATTTTGACTTTTACTAATATTATTTTTAATTAAAATAAATTTTATTGGATTTTAGTCTATTTCTGCTTTACGACGATTTTAAAATACTTATTTTTATTTAAGGAACTAAAAGCTAAACACGAAGTTCACAATGGTGCCCGCCAGAATTCCACCAAAGCCCTCGAGAAATCCCTTCAGATAGTCCCAATTTCTGACGAAATGTTACAGAGAAAGTTCCATTCGGAACTACAAACAGAATGGATTAAAGTAACTAACAAAATAAACGAACTTCACAGTTCGATAATTAGCACAATCTCCGCACCTGACGTACCAGTCAATGAAAAACTTGCTTTATTAGAACAAGAATTGCAAGAACTCAAACAAGATATCGATAACCTTGGCGGTGTTATTAAAACTGAAGAAGAATTAAGTCTGTACATTGAAAGATTACAGATTATGTCTTCAAGATTAGAAACAATACAAACTGAACTTGGTAAACTAGGTTTATTATCTGCCACCGAATCAGATAAAGTGGGAACACTTCTTGCGTTATCTAAACGTCTAGAAACGGCAGTTTTAGAAGAACTTGAAGGTGGTATCTTAGTGAGAGAGCGATTGCAAACCATTCAGAAAGGTTTGGCTCGAGTAAGAAGAAAGCATTCCGAGCTTAGTAAAACATTGGATCAGTGCGAAAGCACCGAGAAAATGGGAAGTGAAGCTGTTGAAAAGGCAGTTAGTGAATGCTATGAAGTTGGTGAAGAATTAGTAACCCTCTGGCAAGACCTGATGAGCTCCAGGCAACTTTTGCACACATTACCAATGAGGTTACGAGCAACGGTGTCCCCAGTGAAAGTAGAAAAGGAGATTTCGCAATTACAAGATGATCACACGGCTCTAGAAAAACGATGCGGCCAAATTTTGGCTTTATTAAGGAGTAGGTTGACCTTATGGCAGAGGTTTGAACGTCAACTTGAATTGGTACAACAGAGCGTCCAGGAGGCCGATTTTATGATTGAGCTTCTTACAGTTCAAGGAACTGTCGACTATGAGAGGCTGAGAAAAGCAACAGAACGATTGGAGGCAAGTATATTTTAATTTTTTTTTAATTTTTTAAAATAGTTCCATTGTTATTGTTAAAGTTGTATATTTGCCATACCCACGTCGAAAATGATCATCATTTTTTATTCTTTATCGGAACGCTGAACTTGAACTGCGTAATTTGCGAAAAAGGTTAATATTTAAAATCTATCTATTTTAACAATTATTGGTTTAAAATGGTTAGAATAAGCCATAAGCCTCTAAAAAGAAGTAGAATACCGAGAAATAGAATACCGACTAAGTTTTAAAAATGGCTTACGCATGCAAGAAGGCACATATGGAGTATTTTGTTCTTATATGTTGCCGTAAAAAAATTAGGTTGGTAATATAATTATTCTTCCTGTCGCTAATTTCGTGTATACTATTAAACGGCTATTTTGAAAGCAGATTTTTAAAATGTAATTTTAGTCACTGTTAAAACCTTTAATGCGCTATACCATAGACTAAATAATACCTAGACGAACACTGCCGTGCAACTAGAAGCTTGAGACATTTGGTGGGTTTACTGGTTTATGGTTTAAAAGTTTGTTTGTCTACCATTATATAAATATGTATCTACATGTATATATAATGGTGGACAAACAAACTTTTAAACCATAAACCAGTAAACTCACCAAATGTCTCAATGGAGACCGGCTTTTCGGTGGATTCGAGTGTCTGTCTATATTCTTTATAGTCTCTGGCTATACACAGAACGTAAGATCAAAAAAAACTTCCTCAAAGTATGCTGTGGAAGCAATCACGCGTGTCTCGAACAGGGGCGGCTACTGCCAGGGGGCGCAGGGTCACGCACCCCCCCAATTAAATTACCAACTAAAATAAAATACATACATAAAATATTTATTTCATTAAAGCAACGCATAGCACCAAAAAAACTGTTCAAATTATCCTCGTAACCTAAATTGCAGAGCCAGGGAAAGCACAAATAAATAATGCAGCGTTTTTGCTTGGAAGGTAGTTTGGAGTACCTTGGCAAAAGTCCACGTTATAATCTGAACGGTAGATCAAGCGCGAACCTAATCCTTACTTCCGCAGGGTCTCGGTTTGAGAACATCCGCGAGATGATGTCACGCAAAAGGACGCGATGCTCGTATGCTCGATGACCAATCATATTGCGAATAAATCTGTGGTTGCTATGACAACGCTCGGCATTGTACACGTGCTTCGGTCTCAAAACTTCTGCAGCCTTTCTGCCTTTGCCGTTAAATAGTTTGTTTTGTTTTCTGTTTTTTCGGTATTTTCATTGTCAATATGAATTCTGTAAAGTATATTTTAGAAAATAGACCTGTTCCATTTGAAGAAAAAGTTGTAATCAAAAAGTTGGGTCGTCCAACACCCGATTTAGAAATCAAATCAACGGTATTTATGAGGTTTTGAGAAAAAATAGTGCAAGCTAGCATTCGGCGCTTTTCACTCCTCACCGTTAACCCTCCTCCCCCTAACAACTGCTTTGCACCCCCCATATTCAAAAACCACGAACCGCCACTGGTCTCGAATTATTATTCTAGAAAGGCAACAGAGGTACAAGGTATAGGTAAATAAAAAATAAAACTGTCAAGTTCTGAAGTTTTTATTTTTGAGAAACTTACATTATTGTCATTGTCGTTGCATAATACAGAATTAAAAAAACGTACGAGTATACAACAAAAACCCAAAAATTATAAATTTAAACTAAATGACTGCTTCCAGACATGTTCTCATTCTTCTTTTGACAGCATCAAAAACATTGGTGAGCACTTGGGGGGAGTTGTTAATCTCCTGAACTTTATAATTCTAGCCCGTAGGTCTCCTAAATTTTCACAAGGGGTTTTGAAAACCAAGTTTTTAATGTGTGGCCATAAAAAAAGTCACACGGCGTGAGATCGCAGGACCGTGGTGACCACCTAACTGGCATATTACGACTAATGATCCGGTCTTCGAACAATTCTGCCAAAAAATTTAAATTATCAATAAGAGTTACGTGAATTGGTTGGAAATAGCCTTGTCGCATCTCTTCATCGTCTAATGCGTTTACAAAATTTTCTGAAATTTCATTACGGTATTGAGAGTCCCTTAAAAAAAATCGATAAAATTAACCTTATTTTTGATATGGCCTCCCACACGCCAACTTTCTGTGAATGCAGAAGCTTCTCTATAAAGAAATATGGATTTTTAGAACACATTCTCATTTGTTGAGAATTTACTTAACCAGAGAGGTAAAACCATGCCTCGTCAGTAAAAAAGGTTTTTTTCAAATACGTTTTCATTATTATGCAAATTACCCAGAATCCACTCTGAACATTGCATTCGCTGCGGCTTGTCTTTTGGTAACAATTCTTGGACTGAGCTTCGACTATAAGCGTATATATGCAGGTCACATTTCAGGATTGTATTGCAGGTTCAGTAGGACTTGCTGGCTTAAACTCCAAATAGGGATTTGTGGGTGTTCATTAACAATTTGCCTCAGTTCTACTTTTTGTGCAGTGCAACTTTTGGGTCTCCCACTGCCTTCCTTTTCATTCACACTTCCTGTATCTCTAAACAAAGCCACAGATCTAGTCAAAACTGGGCGAAACTGGTCGAAATCCATTATGTGTGGAAATTCTGTTTGAAAATTCTGTATGGCGTCCCGTGTTGAATAAACCGACTGGCCATCAACCCTTCTACCATTTCTAAAGTAACTTTCGATCATAAAAGCTTTTTGTTCTGCCGTGATTATTTAATTTTCTTAAAAATTAACAGCCAGATCCTCCAACCCTAGTCCGGTCTAATTTGACAACCAAAAGTTTTAAACTGACAGCTGTAAGAATAAGACAACTAAATTTTATACTATGAATTTATTTCGGAGCTTTTTCGCAAATTTATAAAGAAAAGGGCAATTTTAATAAGCACTTTCGACAATAATAGAACTAAATTCACTCTAGCAACCCGTTCCAAGACGAAAATCATTTGGAAACCAAGCAAATCGCTGAAATATCCGAATAATTCATAAGTTTTCAATGGCGTCTTATTATCAACGACATGCCAAAAACTTGTCAAAACATAACTGATCAACTAGAAGATCTTAATTTAAACCAGTACTAAATCTTAAACTTTCTTAGTGAATCTGGACGTATAACTTCAGAACTTGACAGTTCTATTTTTCATTTACCTACCTTTTACCTATGTAACCTTTCAAGAGTAATAATTCAAGACATTCGTGATTGATTCCACGGCATACTTTGAGGACTTTTTTTATCTTACGTTATGCGGTTTTCAGTAATAAATATTTTTTACAGTTTCAGATAATTTTTGATCATACAAGCACAATACTTTATAATAATCACATAACACACATGAGATAAACAAGTCGACATATAAGTTGTTGGAGAACCTTCACGTGAGAATGTTGTTGCCAACATATTTTAGTAAAAAATAAATAAATTCCCCGCTTCCTTTGCATAGGTGTGCCATTTTAACAGATTGGTGTTTATGGGAAGTAGGTCCATAATCTACTTTTTCTTAGAGAGCTATGCCTGTGGTATAATCATAGCCTGAAGATGAAGAAATAATCATGTTGGAGGGTCAATATTTTTATTGTTAATATCATTCGACAAATGCGGCGAGGTTTCTTTATCTACAAAAAAAATGTTTAGCTATTTCACAAAACAATCTATTTTCACAACTCCGCGCCAGTACGCAAATACTGGCGCGGAGTTGTGAAAATAGATTGTTGTCAAGGGGGAGGGTTTTGTTACCATTTTCAACACTGCAACTTCATCCTCCTAGGGACCAACCCATAAAATTTAAATGGGTAGAGGGGCCAGGCGCGGCCCGTTAAATTTTAAATGTGTCGTATCTCAGTTCCTACGCATGGGACCCACACCAAATTATAGGATGTTATTTAATTTTAAAATTTGCGAAAAAAAGTTAATTTTTTGGGCCGCTTCACCTGAGATCTGAGAAAGTTCTGAAGAAAATTTTACTTCTAAGCTTTTTCATAAATTTTATCAGATTTTATCGGCAAATTCCGAATTTCGTGAAAATATTCTAATTTTCCTTAAATAAATGACATTTTAAATTATTTTTTAGACAAAATATTTTAGGGTAAAAATTTTAAAAACTAATTAATTTCAAGATATTAGAGGTAATTCAATGAAATTTGAATTCTATCGATAAAATCTGATAAAATTTATGAAAAAAGCTTGGAAGTAAAATTTTCTTCAGAACTTTCTCAGATCTCAGGTGAAGCGGCCCAAACTTTATGATCTCAGAATAGTACGTCATTATTCGCACTGAGAACAAAATGGCGGTTTGTTGAAACAGATGTTTCTAAAATAAAATGTAATGAATTTTGCTGAACTTTTTTAATTGGTGGTTTGAAAATACGCTTCTCATGAAATCAAGAGGTTAAAAAAATAGTACTAAGCCCTCCTCGGCTCCCACCAATTAAAATAAAATTTAAATTGTGTTCAAAATTAGATCTGTAATTATTGAAATAACATTGAGCAAATACCAATTTTTTGGTGGTATTCTTATCGGTTAGTGGGGGTAAGGGAGGGCTTAATAATATTTTTTTAACTTCTTGCTCTCATTAGAAGTGTATTTTCGAACCGCTAATGAACAGGGCCGCCGAGAGCCGGGACGGGCCCCGGGGCAGTAAAAGTTTTCTGGTCCCCAAAGGATGAGTTTTTGCAATAATACTTAATCATTTTGAGTTGCGGGGCTCCCAAAGCAGTGCGGGCCCGGGGAATTTGCACCCCTGCCCCCTCCCCTCTCGACGAGCCTGCCAATGAGAAAATGATGTATTGCAAGATCTTCTTACCAGGGGGTTGAAGTGTGGTGTTGAAAATGGTAACAAAAAACCTCCCCCTTGACAAATCTAATGATGTGTATGAGCGATTTTTTTTAAAAATACACGTGGAATCAGATATTCAGTGCGTTTTAAATGGTACACCCAGGGCCTATTTTCTCAATAGGTCCGGGCCTGGGGTCCCAAATTGTGACAAAAACATAGTTTATTTGCAAAACTGAGATGCAAAACTTTTTTACTGCAAAAAAATATTTTATAGGTTCTTAAAATCTAAGGCGATCGACATTTATTACTGTATGCAAAACAAAAAGCAGTCGTAAAGAAATCCTGACAGGGACACACATTAAATTTTTATTTATTTATTTACTCATTCCCAACTAACACTAGTGGTTCATTACAGGGAATGTTGAAATAATAAATTGTCAAAAGTTATAACTCTAAACAAAAAAGTAAATGAAATATATGAAAAAATACATATATTAATAAAAAATAATATTATTTTACTATAAATAAAAAAATAAAAATAAAAATTAACAAGTTAAAAAAAAAAAAAAAATCGAAAATTAGTGTTGCGTAACGTAACTTACTAGGGAAAAACACTTTTTGAAGTTGTGAGGGGTCCCGGATTGCGTAACGGGCCTAGGGCCCCCTATAACAAAAATTTTGCACTGGGTACACCCTGTATATTTTAAGATTTATCACAGTTCCACATTACTAACGTATAAAATTCATTATTTAAAAGGATTTGTTGTATACATGCTTTATTTTTTTGACAGATTGCGACCCCACTACACATGATCGCGACCCTCAGGTTGAGAAACGAGAACTTAAAGTAGTTTTTAAAAAAACCTAAAATTTGTCACCCTCTAATTAAAAAGTCAGCATTTTTAATATGTATTCGTATATGTGTTCGTATATAGACTTTTTTACCTAAAATCAACCATTGTGTCGCCCTATAAAATTTTTTTAAATTGCTTCAGAACCAAACCGTATTAAAATAGAAACTCAGTTCAGCTGGATTTGCCAGAAAGTCGCAATTTATTTTGAGATAAATAATCTTAACTAGCGTAATTTAAGTTTATTAGTTAGTTATTATGTTAATTTTTAATCTTTAGCTTTAGTCCTGTTGAATTTATTGGCTTTACTCGTCATGGTTGTAAACCCTATATAAAACCCTTATACGAGGAAAGAAAGTAAAACCAGTTAGTAGTAGGGCCATTCGGTAAAGGTAAAAATCCATTTCGAGATAAAATAGATACTCGTTTGTATATTGTGTTTGGGTTAACAATAATAATTGCTTAAATTGTAGCCAAGAGTAAGCGATAAAGCGCGCAAGTTAACTTCGTTTAAATTTAAATGAATCAGTGCGAATACAGACGTTCAGTCGTAACGTGGTTGCTCTCCCTGCCATGTTTAAAATTGTCGGTTACCAATTAATTTGAATACAGCGGTTAAAATTAATGATAAAAGTTTGATAATTTAAATTTTAAATGTGTAATTCTGGTTAGTGCTTGGATCAAAACAAAAATATGTTAATAGGATCGTGCCTATTTTAAGATAAGAAATTGGTAAGGTGTTTTTTTCATTTTTGGCGAAAACACATTGTTAAACCGATAGGTTAAGTAGTCTAGAAGTGTAAACTTCATTTGCAAAATTTTCTTTTAACGTTATATTCAAAAATTTTAAATTAATCAATATTTTTTCCTATGTTAAACATTTTTTACGGGTCTAGATTTGTGATGATTCTGATGGAAAAACTTTAAGTAACGCAAATTGTAGTGAATTTTATTTGATAAACTGCTTATACAACAAATTTACCATTGGTAAAATATGCCTTTATACAGTTTATTAATTTGAATAATTACTCTATTGGAACAGTCAAAAGTTTTACATTTTAGAAGGGGTTAATATAAGGTTTGTGAAAATTTTTTTTTAAAATGCCATAAAATAATTTAAAATTTTAGAAAACAAATAGTAATTTATATTTAAAAGAAATTTTAGGCATCTTGCGCGTGTTTTGTGTCAAAATTTTTTTTGTTTCTCATAAAAAACCTAAGCGTTAACTTTTGCCTTGGCCTTATTGTGAAAAAATTTAATAAAACAATAAAGTAAGTCTTTGTGTGCAGTGTTAGTGTATTAAGTACACAGACAATATTTATACAGAACATAATTTATGCTGATAATGATAATCTCGTGTTGTTTTTGTTAATTACTAGTGAAATATTCGTTAATTATTTAGTCAGCACCAAAATTAGATTTGCTAAGTGGATGTTGTAACATTAAAGAAAAATGTTTAGCTTTTTTAGTATACACACGTTCATTAAAACTGTATAATTTTTTTTACATTGGCTTATTTTTGCGCTAAAATAATTGCCGTAAAAGCATACATGGTGCTAAAAAAACTTTACCGACAATTCTGCAGGTGATTTTTAACCAAAGAAATGATGTTCCTATTATTGTAGGTCTGGAAACTCTTCGTTTCCGAGATACAAGTTGATAAAATTTTAATTTTATTTTGGCTTGTCTTATTTTATTAAATACGTTTTAAACGATTATATCCATACAATATTTTTTAACTTATGAAATATCGTTATCATCCCCCCCCCCCCCCCCCCACTTGCAATTTTAACACCAAAGTGTTTTAATTACCATATACTATTATTCTAAAAATACCCTCCTCCCCTCCACCCCCCCCCCCCCCCGCCGCGGCATCAATTTTTTAGGGACTTTTGTTTATAGCCTACCAAAATTCTAGTTGTAAATATAATAATAATTTCTTACTTCTGTATCTGTTTATAAAATATTTATTTTCAAATTGTAAATGAATTTAAAACGAAAAATTTAAAAAAATAAATCATCTCACAAGTGTTAATAATAGACTTTTAAGCACAATTTTCTCCATTGAGTTTTTAAATAAAGTAAACGGCACTGAGTATCCAAACTCTGTAATTATTTTTGCTTTATTAAACAGTGAGGAGGACAGGGACGGAGGCCATCGCCATATTTTAAATATTTTAAGAGCAAATGCATATGAACGTTAAAGTCTGTTTATTTGAAATTCCATCCTTTCTAAATTTAGTGGATTCATTTATTTTAACTGCTCCGTTTGAATTGATCCAGGCATTGGTGTTTTTACCCAATAATTTTAAATTATACGGAAATTGGGACATCTTAATTACATCGTACAATTGCAATCTTTTATAATAACACTAAAAAAAAGATTTTGCTATTTATCATTATAATTCCTCAATAATCAACTCTCGTAAATGTTAATAAAAATATATCCTTATTCTGGTCTAACGTATCAGTTTGGTACAGGAAACGAAGAAATGGTTTGCGGTTTATAGATGAGTAAGCTGAATAATTAATGTAGTAACGAATTAACAACGGGAAGCTAATTGTTGACTAAATAAAATGGAATCCGCTTCTCCAAAATTGCACATTATTTTCTGTAAAACTTATAAATACTGAAAAACACTTATTTATGTTTAGAAACAAAATATATATTTTATAATGTCAATAAATTTATTTCCATTTTCCATTCCACCTCGGTAAGACCGTTTTACATATCAGCAATTCTTCTGCAAGTTGCAAGTTCTATTGCAAAAGGCGTGCGCAGTTCAACGTCAGCTTATTGACTTTGGCAAGTTTCTAACTATTATAGAAAAACGGCTTTCAATGATTTTTCTTGCAATTTTAGGGAAGATTTCGCAGTGCCAACATTTTTTTATATTTACTAGGTCGAGTTACCAGTACAGAAACTAATTAAGGTTTACTTTAAAAAAAAACTTTACAAAAGAAATGCAAAAGTAAACGCAAGTCAACACAAAGAAACACTTCTCTTTTCGATACCTGCAAAATTGGCGAATTTGCAGTATTGCAATTAAAATTGCATGCATCTAAAACCTTGACAGATAGGGCTTGAGGGATTGCAATAGCAAGGGTCTTGCTACAACTACTCTTGCACAAACTTGCTCACATGTAAAACGGGTATAAGGAAAGTACTAGAACCGAATAATTCAAAGGGGGATCACACTTTAGGCTGTACTGTTAATTAATAAGATTTAACAGACCATTGACAAGATTTATATAACGTTGAAAGGGGTGATAGTGATAGCATGGGTCTAGTAACACAAAAAAGTCCTAAAAATTTGAAAACCAACCGTATACCTAAAAGTTTAAATTAAAGTGATAATTTTCTTCAACGTTTTAGTGAAAGTGTACTGAAAATAATCAAATTTCGCGATGCAGTAAAGGGAATTGTTTTCAGCAAAAGGTTTGACAAAAATTCTTAGTGCATAGCAAGCAAGAAAAAATAAAATCACCTTTTAATAAATAAATCACTTATTTTAAGTGAAATCAATTATAAAAATGTTTCTTAATAATTTAGCGCTGAAATCAAAATTTTTTTGTGTATTCTGCTTAAAACAGCCCTAACAGCAGTATCAAATGTGGTTACTATTTTCTGTACATTTTCACTAAAAACCTTCACCGAAAATTATAATTATAATTTTTCGGTAGATGGTTGGTTTTCGACCTCTGATACTGGACTTAAAATTATTGCACTCGTACCCCTTTCACCTTCTATTCTTGGGAGAGCGTATTTTATACGAAAATTCGGAGCCCATTTACATCATCAGAACGTGTTGATAAACTAACGAATTTTAAGTGTTTATGTAAAATAATTGTTTATTACAATTTTATTTTGGTACTACAACCATGACTTACTTCTTTAAATAACCGAGAAAATAGGTTGTTTTATACTTAGATTTATTTATTTATGGGGTTCGTGTGGCGAGTGGGGTCGTGTTTTTGTCGGACAGAAGAAACTTTTAACACTTATATTTAGCCTTGAATCACGAGAGAGCTGTAGAGTGATTTTTGTTACAATAAAGATACTGACTTTCACTTTCTTGTATATATTTAACTATGTGCAGTTCGTTAACACAAATAGGTCTATGCTTATAAGAATGGGTTCAAACAATAACTATCTGACCCGTCAAAACCATCTTGAAATCCCTTTCCATAAAAAGACATTTTTCGAGAGTGGTCCTTTATATATGTAACTGTATTAAGTCTTTTAATGCTCTACCTAAAACAATGAGTTCAATGAGAACCATGCAGGGTGATGCTTTTGCAAAGCATGCTAAATCATTCTTTTTGACAAGAACTTTTTATTCAGTAAAGGAATATTTAACTTACAGCTGACTGAAGCTTATTAATGTATTTTTGTTTATCTTTCTTGTAGTTTTAGTGGTGTTTATTGTATCACATGCAATTGCATCAATTTCCCATTGTCTTTTAGTCATGTAATTGCCCTATATATTTTTAATTTTTGACACTTCTGTACATTCTACTGTAGTATTATTATCTTATAAACATTTTGTGTTTGTGCATTAATGGATATTTTTTTTTAGGAAACCTCTATCTTGTATATTTTTTATATATTAGTTTTTTGACGATCTTATGTACTGTGTTGTACTTTTTGGTAATATTTGTATCTATCTATCTATCTATAAAAATAAGATTTACATAGTAAAGGGTATGGCATTATACAACTTTGATAAGATTAATTAGGAAACTACGGAATAGAAGCAAGTTTTAGTTTCAAATGAAAGCTTCCACATGCTAGTTTTTGGCAAAGTGATTATAGATTATAGCCTCCAGATTTCTCTTGCATCTGGTTTTACCAATGTTGACATTTCATCGGCCATTCCAGGTGACCCTTCAGAACAACGCTGAGGAAGTCATTAAAGGGTCAACAAAACGTCAGCAATAGTAAATCCAAACACAGGGGAAATATGAAAGTCATCATCTCAACAAAAGTTTTATCAACTTTAGGCACTATTTTGTAAATAGATAATTATTCTCAAAAATGTATCCAACATTAGCTTATATATTTAAGTAATGTTATCATTGTCAAATATGAATTTTTTTACTTATCAGGTATATTGTTCCAATGCGTCAATTGTGTAAAATTTATTTAAATAGTATAATTTATTATAATTTATTCTAATATTTTAGTGGCGCTTTAATAAACATTTAAATTTATTGCTTTTGCAAATTTAACATTTAAATAAAAGATACGAAAACAACCATTTAATATTTGCGATTTTTTAGGATCTTTCTGGAGACTTAGTTTCCCGCGAAAACTTAGTGACCGAATTACGTGACGCGGCCAAGCCCTTAGCTGACAGCTGCGCACCCGAAGTCTCAGCACGCGTCGAAGCTGCCGTAGACGAAGCTGTTACGGCCTATAATACCACGTGTACTAATCTCAAAGAGTTGTGCAACAAGTACCAGAACGCTGCGGACTTGTGGAAGAGATACAAGGAGGCGAGTGATTTGGTGAAAGAATGGATCGATAATCCGATGGAGTCTGTGGATGATTTGTCGCCTGAGGAGGCTATTGCGAAGGTCAAGGTAAGGAAATTTCCATTTCATATTTGTTACTAAACTATTAAGAAGAGGAGTAAGGAAGTTTCTGTAGATTCTCAAAATATTTTGTATTTTTTTTTGTAAATATAAACAAGTCGGCGTAGCCTATATTTTTTGTTTTGGCTTTGAAGCAGGTAGAAGCACTGTTTGCAATAAGAGCATTTTTTTCACACCGCATCCAACATCTTTGCCGTAAGATGACTGATGTCAAAAACTGGCATTTATACAAAGGGGTAAACTTTAATTGTAAAACTTTAATATAACACTCAGTATAAAATTTATATACAAAAGAGACTGATTTCTTTTTAAATAGTTTCCAAAACCTGTTTTGTTAGCTCAATATTTATTCATGTAATGTACTTAATATTGTTTGTTTTGAGTCACAGCTACCTGATATCTTCTGTGACCCTAAAATAAATTGAAAAATTAAATAAAAGAATCAATAATTACAGTAGGTGGTAAAATTAAAACAAGAGCTTGTTTTCGTTTACTAAAATACAGTGTATATAACGGCCTTGCAAAGTAAATATTAAAGTTCTTCAATTTAAGTTTGTTATAGAAATGTAGATACTGTATAATAAACCACTGTGATAGAAACGGAATCATTACGCAAAAGTTACAACAATCTGGCTGTGGACAGATAAAAGCTTAAACCAAACGCAAAGTTTGTCATTGACGATAGAATACTTTGGTACCTGTTCTATATTCTGTAACGTAAATTAATCTTAGGCATTGTCTGTTTGCCTAAAGAAATTTTGTCATTGTTTCTCAGCGTAGACAGGCATGTTTGTTTATTCTTTAATAATTTAATGTAAATGTTTTTTTTTTTGAAAAAAGCACATTATTAAAAATAAAATATACAAAACGGTGTGATTTAAACACATTTTCTTGCAAAACTGGTTAGCAAAATAAACAAACGCATATGATATTATAACCTAAGAAAATACATATGGAAATAGCGTAATACAAGGACACAAAACCAGTTTTATGCTAATTTGTTCATCTCCTCTCACATTTTTATTATATAATAGAAGCGCTTATAATAATATGACGTTATTTGAATATTCTTTGAAGTTTTTTTTTATTGAAAACGTCAAGACTGACGTCATTTCAATGTACCGAATTAAGCTACCGCTATTGGTCCCTTGGCCTGCTGTAGTCGCTACACCTTATTATATTCGGCTATATTATATTTGAACACTTTCAGGATTACACACCCAGGTTCTATATAAAACAGCATCCGTGTCCATTTATCCTGTTATCGATTACAGTCTTAACCCTCCAAATGAAAATTATTTCTGCAACGTGTGTCGCGTGTTAAGTTGTTAGGGAAATATAGCACTACCAAACGATCTGGCCATTGTAGTAAAGAAGTAATTATACACTGTGTGTTAAAAAGTCCCATGCCCAAGACAAATTAGAAATTCTTTCAGATAAAAGTTTCAACAATCTATAATAGGGAATATGCATATGTTGTGTTTTTACCTCATTTTTATATGTTACGGGTGCTGGGGAATACCTGTTAATGAGAGACAGGGGTGTCAGGGAATGTCATGATAATTTTGAGTAGTCTAATATTACGTTAAGTGTTTTTTTAATAAATATATTATTGCAAGTGACGAGTGCTCATTATCTTCCGAACCCACAAGATACATTAATTTGGCGACGAGGATGGGATTCATCATTTAATTCCAGAATACATTAGCATATAACCCAAATAAATCTGAAATATTTTTTTATATTCTTTACATAAATTAAATGTTTATGGCAGTTGCTGTTGTCCATTTATTTTGGTCTTTATAAACAAAAAAAAAAGGATTTTATTTCGAATTTCGAAACTTGTAAAACGTGATTCCATTGGCTGTGTCGTCAAAAGTGAACTTATAATCATGAGTACATGAGCGAATTCCAGTGTTGTAGAGTCATCGAAAACTCAATAAAAGTGGCATTTAATGCGTAACTCATTCAATGAAATATCTCTGCACTTCAAGTAGAGAGTTCCTAAAATCTTATTCATGTATACTTCAAGCCAAAATCGGTCCAGGAACCTTTCAATTTTGCAACAAAAATTGGCATTTCTGCGAAATTTTGACATACCATCTTAATAATTTCGAGTAAATAACCTGCAATTCTCTGTTTTCATGGCAATCTTAAAAAATTTTCAAATTTTAGATGTCCCCGATGCAAATAAACCTATTTATTTATAGCTTTAACGAAAAAATATGTATTCTTAGATACTTAGCGGATAAAATAAGCCCAAAATGAATCACTAAAGTCTATTTGTTTGGACGATAGACCGATGTAAATATTAACCCTACACGTCATAGTCTGACGATCTCGTCGAGCCTCCACCAGCTTCCTATTCGTATTGGCCGACCGGACATTAAATTGAAATAGGCGTGTCAGAAAGCTATCGGCGGTATTTCGCAGGATTGTAATTAGGCTGTCTAGTGAAAAAGGCTATTCGACTTTCTTTCGAGTTTTGACTTGTTTTGTAGTTTTAATTTTTTGCGTTGATTTTTAATCGCTTTTTGTTTGTTCGGTTGTCAAGGCTGGCAATTATTTAAGTTTTTATTTAATTATAAACAGTTTTGCAGTTTAAAGTTTTCCTTCTCATTCTCAATGCGGCCCTGCTCAATTTCACCGTTTGAACCGATCACTTGTAGGCAGCGTGCATCTGTTTATATTCGGTCTATCGTCCAAACAAATAGACTTTAAATAAGATAACGAGTGTGGAAGAATGGCAGTTAAAAATAGGATTTGTCGGAAAAAATCAAGAAAGTCCTATTTTTACCCCTTAAATACGCCCCTGGACGACCCATTCGGTATTCATTTTAAAGATACCTAGTGTTGAAAAATTGGGAAAAAATTAGATAGAAAAATATACAGAGTAATTCAAATGTACCGATGTCGAGGGCAAAAAAACTAAAAAAAATCTAAATTTAATCGGCGATTGCTCCTTTCCTATAGAGAATGAAGAAACTAAAAAATATGGCTATTATATACTTCGACGAGCTCTTTTCGATGACTTGTGGGATTGTAATTTGAACCATTTTGACCCCACAAAAAATTAAAAACCGTGTAACATTTTGGTCAAAAATCTAAATTTCCAGTTTTTTCCAAATATTTCCATTTACCAATGATTTTAGGCTTAAGTAAATGTATTTGCAAAAAAGTATTTGATATTTTAAAGTTTCACTTATGAATCCGTTTTTCGATCTGACGTTTTGTTTTCGAGTTATAGCAAGCCTTTCAAAATTAAAAATCGTGAATAAAATTAAAAATTTAAATACTTTTCTTTCTCTTATTGCTTTAAAAGTTGTTGAAGTGACCACCAGGAACTTCTTGGCAGTAATAAAATCGATTGTGGAACTCACTTCTTCACTTACTTAATCGACTTTATTACGCCAAGAAGTTCATGGTGGTCATTTTGAACTTTTAAAGTAATAAGAGAAGTAAAGGTACTTACTTAAATTTTTATTTTTATTTTTTCAAGATTTTTAATTTCTATAAGCTTGCCATTTCAAAACGAATTAAGATACGGACCTCGGGTTTACGGTAGAATGTTTCTTTTTTGAAGACCTTTAAAATGAGGTACCACACATAATTACCCAATTACATAAAAAAGTAGATATATTAACCAATAAGATACATCTAAAATTTGGTGTCTCTATCTTTACTAATAGCAAAGATATTTGCCCATACTAATACTTTTCGGACACCCTGTATATTATTATCTGGTACATTTTGCTAACTCGTCTAGTTATTAAAATATCAGCCGGTCCGAGACTTTTTACTTATAGTAATGTTAATTAAACTGAAAACCGACTATCTTACTTTTTTTTACAGGTACAGAAATTTTTTCCGTAAAATTTACTTTAGAATGGTTTTAGTGATTTTAATATAAAGTAGATTTAGTTAGATATATGTTAGGAGTAACGAAGATCAATAGTATATTTTTGTTTTTTGCCACTGAACTTTTGAAATAGATGCGAGCAAGGATTTTTTTAGTAGAAAGTTGTCGTTTATTTCTGACCAACAAAATAATTCCCTCAAAATCCACCATTAAATAACCACATACAAAAACTAAACCTAAGCAAAAGCTACTTGTGATATTGTTAGTTTCCCGACGTTACTTTATTGAATCAGTGCTAAAACTCGCTAATAGTTTCCTGAAAACCCTCCCTAACAAAAATCTTCTCGCCTGAGAGTATTGCAGCAGCCGGCATACTTTCAGCAGGAAAGTTAAAAATAGTTTTGTATTTAGACCGACTTCCTCTCAACTCGGGTGTCGTGCAAATCTTTATTAATAACTTTCGGTATTTCAGTAGTTTTTTGTTTCCTACTTTTTAAATCACTTGCCAAATAATATTTTAACTAAAGTGTTTAACGGGTAAAGTTTGAACCGCGTGTGCTGTCATTTAATGAAACTTTTCCGAAAATTTCTAGTTCATTTATTGACATTTATTTACATTTATTACATTTTTTTAGTGTGACATCGACTCGATGTGTACTCCAGAGGAACTACAGGTTTATTTTTTGTGTGAATATTGTCGACTTAGAACAACGATATATTATTTTTTATACTCTCGACGCAACATTTCTTTTTAAATTAAAAACCTCTCCAAATTATTTTCCTTTGCAAGAAACCTAGTCTGGTTAATTTTGTTGCAAATTATTTGAAAACATCCTACTTTTGTTGCAAATTATTTGAAAACATCCTACTTATACCCCTTATTACTTTATTCTTATTACATACCTTATTCTACCTCTTCAAACGTCATCTTTGAAGGTCTGTTCAAAGATATACCGTGTGACAAATTAACCGCAATAATTTCGAAACTGCTCGGTTGCCAAACCTATATTTTCAGGGAAAAGTATAACGTTTTATTTATATATAACTACGCTTTCTAAATACTTGACCTGTGCCGATCCTATGGGATAATAGCAGCACAGGGTTGAACTTAATGAGATTATTTAATGAAATTATTTAATTTAATGAGATTTTTAATAGGCAATAAAACAATTTATTTTAATATTTAGTTGCTGCAGTATTGATTAAAATCTTTTTTTAATATGTATAAAAATAAAAGAAACCATATAATATAAAAATAATCTAGTACGACAGCTTAAGATTAAACTAGACCTAGT
This sequence comes from Philopedon plagiatum, assembly GCA_963971165.1. Classification (NCBI taxonomy): domain Eukaryota; kingdom Metazoa; phylum Arthropoda; class Insecta; order Coleoptera; family Curculionidae; genus Philopedon; species Philopedon plagiatum. The sequence continues at coordinate 33,052,099 of OZ020190.1, read as the reverse complement.
TCAGTGTCGTTGTCACTGTCATCATTTAAATGTATTATTCACTTTCGTACAAACTCTTGGATTTGCCAACATCACATCGAACCAATCTGTCCAAATATGGTTTTCGTATTACATATATCACGTACTATAAATACTTGCAGCCAGATTCTCCAACGCTAGTCCGGTCTAATTTGACAACCAAAAGTTTTAAACTGACAAGTGAAAGAATAAGACAGCCAAGTTTTATACTATGAATTTATTTCTGAACTTTTTCGCAAATTTATAAAGAAAATGGCAATTTTAGTACGCCCTTTCGACAATAATTGAACTAAATTCATTACAGCAACTCCTTCCAAGATGAAAATCATTTAGAAACCAAGCAAATCGCTGAAATATCAGAATAATTCATAAGTTTTTAATGAAGACATTAACAATAGCAGGACAAAAACCTGTCAAAACATAACTGATCAACTATAAGATCTTAATTTAAACCAGTACTAAATGTTAAACCTTCTTAGTGAATCTGAACGTAGAATTTTTGTCATATCGCTTGTTTTTTTTCACTGCATTTATTCCATCACAGTCCATTTTCACTAACGACTCATAAACGTTTTTTATAATTTGTTTTGCGTCTGGCGACAAATGATTTCTATGAAACTTTTTTGATGTCTCACTTGTAGAATTTTCCAAATAATGCGACATTTTTATTTCTTCTTTTGCAAGTATGTATTTAGCAATTTAACATATCAGCGTTTCAAAAGCTTTCAGAAAACTAGCTTCAATTTTATTTTGACACCTTCTCTTAATCCTTAAGGTGAAGGAAATGTACATTTCTTTTACCTAATTTTTCTTGGAATACTTATTTAAGAAGGGTACGACCCTGCGCCATCAGGTAAAAAGGACACGATTTATCACTGGCATTGCGGTTAAAAATCAGACGGTATATCTTTGAACAGACTTTATAAGAATAAGCCAAGGCTCAAAATGCTTTTCTATTTGTATTACAATAGGCACAAAACCAAACATTAAGAAAAAATCCTTTTCACAGAAATTTAGTATTCCCATTTAAAAATATGTTTTGTTTTTTAAAATATTTTTTTCATATTCGCACGTAAGCAAAATGATTTCACTGTGATATTAGGTGTTATATAACTGTTTAAATTTTCTAGAGTCATTTTAATACTTTTAATAGTCAACACGTAAGCTTTTACGAATATGACATAAAAATAATTTCAAGAAGGAAGCTGTATTTAGTTTGAAACTATTTGTAAATCCAGTTATTATTTGCGTGTGTATGCAAAACTAAACTCCAGAAAAGTAAATCATACTTAAGGGTTAATTCTAGTCTAGAAGCCTCATTTTAAGCTATTTTTGCGATTTTTTTTTGGAATAACTACAGAATTTTTCGAGTTTGTTAAAATATGAACAATAAGAAAGAAATTCAATACAATAATAACATTTATAAAGAATATGTAAAAAACTAGAAGTTTATTATTCTGGTTTTCCAGAAGAAAAATTTAACCTTAAGGGAGAGGAACCTAATGGCATGAACCAATAGAAATATACTTTAATGGAGTAAAATCCTAATCCATTAACCTTGGCCCTGATTAAACTTTGCTGTGTTTTCAATTAAATTCGAATGGAAATCGAAACAACTGATGGAAAGACGTAATTTTCATCGGCACGCGAAAATAATTCACTTTCATTGAATTGCCTTCACAAAAAAGAAAAATTTCAACATCCGTGTGATCCTATAAAAAGTTAACAGTCTAATGCAGACATTATTAAATATCACTTTCGTAGGCTGTTTTAAAACTTTATATGGTTATAAAGCCTCTTTATCAATTTATTGTACTCTCCTTTTCTGAAAAAGCTTTAAAAATTTGCTTGCAGGATATTATCCTGTCTCTGCAGATGTTTGATAACGATTTTTTTATTCAAAATTTTACTTTTGAGGTTTCATATGACAACGTTCAGTTGCTGCCAGATTGTCAGTCTACCATCAAAATGTTCAACCTTTACCTACATTATTTGTTATAGATCTGTGAAGAAACACTTTCTGCCCATACTAAACGTCTAGCAGAATTACAAGAACTCGTATCTGGTATCGCTTCAGCTGTGGGTTTGGACGCCAAGACTCTTCTTGGTGGTGAGATTGATGCTTTGGGAAAACGCCTTGAAGATGTTCGCGAAAGCCTCACGACACTCGCTGATGTGGCCGAAGCTAAAACTAGAGCTAAGAACGAATCCGAACAAGAAATTGTTGGAACTAGGCATTACCTAGATTCTGTGCAAAAGGTAAGTTTTTTTTGTTTTGCAATTTTTAAATCATTAATATTTACTTATTTACTCGTGGTAAATCCGGTTTTACAAGTGCACGCTTCGAAGTTTTTTTGTGGTAAAGTTTGACAGTTATACTGCCATGCACGTAAAGCATATAACTTTTGTAGTTAATAATTCCTGTTAACAGTAATTTCAAAAAATTTTTGTTTTTTCTCAAATGCTAAATTAAATGACTAATATAAATTAAGTATATTGCATTTTCCTATTCTACTTTTTAGAACATTGAGGACATACAATCCAGCGACTTAGACGCTGACACAGAAGAAAAACTTCGAGATCTCAGAGATCATCTGATAGCGCTCGGCAAGGCGGAAGGCCAAATTCAAAAAATAAAAAACAAAACAGCTGAAATATCAACTACTCGAACAGAGACCTCTGTTATTGAAATTCTAGAGCTTTGGCAACAAGTATTTAAGGAAACATTCCAACAGTATCATAGATTAAGTACGAGGCTAGTTAAAAATGAAGATGGCGCTGCAGCACTTAGGTTGTGGCAGGAATACTTATTTAATGTGCAACAGTTCTTGCAGGGTACAATTCCCGGTGACTATCAAAGTCTTTCTGAACATCAGCATCTATGCCAGGTGCATCAGAATCTACTGGCTACTCAACAAAATGTTTTAAAACCCAAAGATAAAAAAGACAGCAGTCAGCTAGCTAGCGGACTAGTCGAGTCCAGTGTTATGGAACAGTTCAATTCTTTGACTAACTTGCATAATGAAACTCTAAGTCGAATTATGGATAGGCATGCTGAAGTTCAAAATAGGCTTGAAGCCTGGGAGCAATACAGACTAGATCAAAGCACGTTGCTTGACTGGTTAAAGAACCTAGAAAAAGAGCGCGAGCATATGCAACTAAGGTACTTGCACGTTAGGCGTATTCCAAAGCTAATGAATAGAATTAAAAGTTTACTTGACAGAGTTCCTCAAGGGGAAAGACAAGCAGAAAATCTGCAACAACAGCAGAATCTGCTTCTTCAATTCTGTGACGATGCTCTGGCTACGTCTATTCGAATGGAACATGTTGCCATTAAACAAAGAATCTCTAACCTTCAAGCTGGTCTTGAAACTTGGAAACAATTCTTAGAACGCATTTCGAATCTAGTTATTACCCATGAGGACCGCGTCCAGGTAGTCCAGAAGCTGTTTGATGGTGTTCAAGCTGTAATTAATGAATCTCAAAGCCAATTACCCACTTCTCACGCTGGCATAGCCAATCGGTTAGAAATTCTACAGCGGACCAGAGAAAGACTTGCTTACTCTGTTAAAGATTTAGAACAGCTGGGCTTGTCACAGGAACAACTTAAAGAGTGTCTTAGTCCATCGGATATAAAGACTGTAAACCAAAGAATGTGGTTGTTGTGGCACCAACACGGCGATCTAGATCACCAGTTAGCAACTCTCTGTCATCAGCTTGAAGAGAAATTAGGAATCAAATCTATGTTTGAAACAAGACAAGCAAGATTTATTTCTTGGGCGGATGAACTTGAAAAACGCCTTGATCAAGAAACACAAGAAAATCTTGCTTTAGATCCGCGAGAGCTTTTAAGGAAGTTGGAAGTTGAACTGCACGCTGAAATGTCATTAAAAGAGCGCGAGTACGATTGGCTTATTAGGGTTGGAACAGAACTTGTTAGTTGTTGTGGTGAGGAATATGCAGATGTTACTGCTAAACAAATTATTCAGACAAGAACAGACGATGTACAGGATAGGTGGGAAAGGCTTGAGAACCTCGGTAAGAGCAGGGCCAATAAGATACATGATATTATTCAAACCACGATGCAACTAGAAGAGAGAATTCGACAAATTAGAGCTTGGTTAACGCAGGTAGAGAATCAGTTAGCCACGCCTATCATTTTTGAATCTAACACTAAAGACGTTATCGATAGGAAGCTTCTTGACCATGAAAAGCTTAAAAAGTCCATAGAAAATGAAAGTGGTAATATCGGCGAGGTTCTTAATCTATGTGAACTTCTGCTAAGTGACGAGGATATGCTTAAAGCACATTTCTCAACCGAAAACCTCACAAACGCAGTACAGAACTTAGAAAGACGCTGGAAAATTGTTTGTGGCAAATCAGTTGAGAGAAAGAAGAGATTAGGATTTGCTTGGAAATTGCTTCAAGAAGTATTAAAACAGAGCTCCGAACAAGAGCTGTGGCTAACTGAAAGGGAACAAAAACTAAAAGAACTAGATAAACCCTTATCTAAGCTAGATCGTGAACAAATTCAACAAACTATTTACCAAATAGAATCTGAAATTAAAGATATCGAATCCAGACATCCTGCAATCAAAATTTTAGAACAGACTTATTCAAAATTAGCTAGAACCAGTGCTACTGATCCAGAAAACATTCAAGAGTTGACTTCCAGAGCACGTGTAATTATTGTGCGTTGGCACAATTTACTTCCTAAAGCAAAAAGCATCCTGAAAGGACTTCAAAATGAACTTGTACCCTTTAAAGAATTCTCATTGGCCCACGAGGATGCTGTTATAAGCCTAAGTAAAATTGACGGTTTAGTAACTAACATTCAGCATCTCGAAACATCAGAAACTACGTCACCAGAAAACCGATTAAGAAAATTGGAAGAACTTGAGCATGAGTTGGCTTGTCAAACGCCAATATTGGAAACTGCTGATAAGCTCGGTCTTCAAATAATGAAGAAAAGTAAAAAGGAAGAAATAGTAAAGATACAACAAATGATTGACGAGTACCAAATCCTTTGCAAGGAGATAACTGAAAGAATAACCCTTATTAAAACAGAAATACTGACCGAATTGCAACAAATACGAGTAGACGAGAGTGTGCAAGTTGAAACATTGAAATTTGAGCAAGATACTGCCGTGCAAGTGGATACTTTACCACCAAAACTTCAGAGAATGACTTCGATAAGTGCCAAAGACGCCTACTTGGTTGAGTTAGACGCAGCAATAGGCGAATGCAAAACAAACCTTGCCGAGTTAGAAACTTTCGTAAACAAAGCTGTACCAAAACAGGGTTCTCCAGAATTACCTACTAGTAGTAAAAAGATTGCCAAGATGTCAGCTAAAGGTCAAGCTAGTACAGAACTTGTTAAACATCTACACGACTTATTGGTCAATGAATGCGATGCTACCAGCGACGAGACGAACTCTGATGAAGTCTATTCTCTCTTGGAAACATACCAAGAGCTGCTTGTAAGAGCAAAGGAAAAAGAACAAAAGCTTCGAGAGTTAAGGTGAGTAAGTAGTTTGGCTAGTAGTAAGCTAGGAAGGCTGAGTTAAAGTAGTACATAGGGTGTGGTTTTCGATAATAGTACTAACTGGTGTTTTTTGTCTTTTCTGCAGAACTACTGTGCCAGATGCTTATAACTTGTTATGCCAACAGTAAGTAGATTTACTTCATACCTAATCTCTCTATACCTGTAACTTATTGCATGTAATAATAAAATATCAGTGAATGAAGGTTCTTAAAAGGCAATCAAATTGCAGTAGCGTCCCTTGATACAAATTTGTATGGTGTTGGACAGTTTATAGAAATTCTTGTACACTAGATTTATGCCCTTAATTATTATAAAATTATAATTACATACAAGAAGTGGCTATTTTTAGAAAAAAGTTGTAGTACTTGAAATTTAATTGCCATTAAATTTAAAAGTATCATTGCACTCTATTCTCTATGCTTCCACACATCTATAAACTAATTTTAAACGGTGGCAGCTATTTTTACTTAGACAAGAATAAATTCCAAATGCATTTCTATTTTTAAAACACATGTTTTATCTTCCATTTACCAACGGCAATGCCTCTAGCGAGCACTGAATTTATTTGCTTCTTATTTCTTTAGCGAGGCGGGTCGACTGTTGTGTCCTCTCTGCACCAAACGCAATTGGGCCCAATTAGATAACGACCTATGGAGGTTAGAAAAGTGGTTACAAGTAGCTGAAGGTACCCAGAAAACGCGAAAGACACCTCCCACCAACATCGAACTGCTAGAAGATGTTATTCAAGACCATCACGAATTTTTACTTGACTTGGATAGCCACAAGAGTATCGTAAGGTCTTTAAATATCGTCGGAACTCATTTGGCTGATCATACGGAGGATACTGTTAGAGCACAAGAGCTAAGAACGAGGTTAGAATCTGATAACAGAAGGTGGGACAATATATGCAGAGCAGCGGCAGCTTGGCAGGTGCAGCTTCAAAGGTCACTTATGGATGTAAGTAATTTTTCATTCCTGTTTGATTACAGATTATTTTACCGTTCTGTAGTTTTTTTGCTATTTCGTCATTTTATTGTCGAGAAATTAATTGTAAAAATGAATGTTGGTCAAATAATATTAAGAAAAATTTCGTTTTTTGTCTCCATAATTAATTTTTTAAGAAAAAATATGATGCAACAGCAAAAAAATCACAAAAACAATGATCCTGCCGTAACAAACCTACAGGGCTTATTTTTACCCTAAAGTTTAATAAATTATTTAGTATGAAATGAAATTATTTTTCCAAGTTTTACTTCCTTTTCTATGTGCTGTTCTTGATAATAGAATTAAATTCATTTTAAGAATACGTCCCAAGAAATAAGATATTTAGGATACCAGCAAGTCGGAGAAACAATACAATAACTCAGTTCTTAATGGCAAATTATCAACAATGACACGGTCAAAGTTGTAACAACCTAACTGATTAACTAGAAGATTTAATTTTAAACCTTTTAAATGAATTTCTTAGCAAATGTTTTATGATCAATTGATAAATAAATAAAATATGTTTGTTATTTTTAATAAAACCATGCAAAAATGTTAACTAGAAATTAGTAATTAATAATAATTAGGACAGATATTTGATCCACGTTAAATATCTTCTAGATAAAAGATTGAGGGGAATAACATCTTATGACGGAAAATTTTATTTCTTAATTTTAACCAACCGCCCTGATTGACCCCAGTGGCGTGAAGCGAGTGTCTCCGTGCTGATAGTTCTCTACACCTGTTGAAATCCTATGTTTTATATATTAATATATTTTTCAATAATCCTACCTACTTTATTCAATTTGTCATGTTGTATGTAATGAGCTATGTTTGAGGCAAAAAAAAAAAGATTTTTTAACAGGAAAGTTTAGGCTTTTACGTTCAGATTCACTAAGAAGGTTTAAGATTTAGTATTAGTTTAAATTAACCCTCCATTGCCCGGGTGGGTCAATTATTACGTGGATGCACGGCTGAGGCTTGTAAGGACCAAATCTATTATAAGGTCTATGAGTGCAGCAAACACTGCTACAACGAAAAAACCGTTTAAGCTTTTACAACACAAAATAAGTCAGTAATGCCTTTTTGCAAGTGTGAAAGGTACCTCGGGTTTCGGGATTATAACTTAAAAGATTTAAAAGTTTTCATCACATTTTATATTGGCCTGGACTGACAGGCATCACCCGTGCAAAGGAGGGTTAAGGTCTTCTTGTTAATCAGTTTTATATTTTGCCAGGTTTTTGTTCTGTCATTAAAAATTTATAAATTATTCTGATGTTTCAGCGATTTGCTAGGTTTCGAAATAATTTTCATCTGAGCGGGTTGCTAGAATGAATTTAGTTATATTGTTGTCGAAAGTACGTACTAAAATTGTCCTTTTCTTTAAAAAATTTGCGAAAAAAACTCTGAAACAAATTCATAGTATAAAACTTAGTTGTCTTATTCATACACTTGCCAGTTTAAAACTTTTAGTTGTCAAATTGGACCGGACTAGCGTTGGAGAATCTGGCCGATATTTTTTTACACAAGCTATATATTTGCTATTCCGTTTTTATGTAACTGACAGAGAGCTCTTTAAACACAAACACAATATATACACGTTTGGACAAAGAACGGTCATTAAAAATAATTATAACATTGAATAATTTAGCTTTTTTTATTTCCCTCGCTAGAGGAATTTGTGAAAAAATCACCTCTCGAGATTTTTTCAGATCTACAGAGTGTGCAATTTTAAATAGTAAATACTTCTCGATTCTTGCTTAAATTGAAGAACGTAAATTTGAAAAAAGTAGGAGGATTTACGTGGGAAATGAACTTTTAATTTTTTATACAGGGTGGGAAATTTAAAAACAAAACTTCTCTTTTTCTACTATGAATGTGTTTGATCTTAGTGGAATTTGCGTACATAACTTTTTCATTCACACCTTATCTTACATACAGGGTGAACAATTGTTATTACTTCCCTATTCCCTATTGTATTCGTGAAGAAATCATTTTCCGAGAGTTTTCACATCTTCACGTTTTGGGGTTCCCAGATCACAATAAACATGGTTTCCCATTTCGGTCGGTCTATCTGTCTATCGATCGGTCAGTCTGTCTATTGGCGTGAACACCTTGACCAAAAAAAGGAAATACTGCATATAAATTGGGCTTCACCCTGGCTTGAGACATGCCAGTAAAATATGAATATACAGAGTGATGATCACCGTTAAAAAAAAATATTTTTAGTTTTCTTACTGTATCTGAGATATGGTTTATGTATATTTTTTGTGCAGATTTCTGTCTTAAATCGGGAATGTAAGTTTGTGGAAAAGGGTGGGAAAAAATAAAATGTCGATATTTAAGGTGCATGTTTGATTATATTATTGTAAGATTACCTAAATATACTACAACTTGACTTGTTATTAGAACTAACTAGTGAACGTAAGTTACATGTTACTGTGTTGACGAAATAATATGCATTTACGAGTTTTATTATACTTAGCTTCATTTCGCGGGAGAAGTTCCGTGCAACGACCTTTCAGATTTTTTAAAACTTAAGCAATTTAAAGAATTTTTTTTGCATTTTTGAAGGATCTATTTTATGTGCTGTTTAATATTGCACAAATTAACCTTGGAATTGTGGTTACTGTACTAGAGGGAACAACTAATAAAATTGTACTTTTTTTTAGAATCAACAATTTCACAGTATCATTTCCGAATTGTGCACCTGGTTAGAGAAAAACGAGCGTAAGATAAAGGTTTCCGAACCGGTCGATCTCACGGCCCCCCGTGAGACAATAGAAGCGAAGTTCCAAAACTTCTTGGAACTAAGAGCTGAATTGGAACGGTGCGAACCGCGAGTGTTGAGTCTTCAAGAAGCAGCCAACCAGCTACTTCGTGAAGATGACGCGCCTGAAGGTTCCAGCCTTATTTGCCGAAGATTGACTGAACTAAGGCTTAAACTGCAATCCTTGATAAGACTGACTGTTGTATATACATTGAAATTAGGAGCTGTCTTAGGCCGAAATCCTAACGAAATAGGGTTGGCGCTTGTCGCTAGCTCTAATAGTTCGCCGTTACAATCGCTCAACTATGACGTAAGTTTGCCAAGGCGTTGTGTTATTTTGTAAAACTATAATAAGTAGAGGTGTCTAGTCTTTTATTATCTGTATATTAGTATTAGGCTTTGTTGTTGACTTGGTAAAATGTAGCTAAATTTGATACTTTTTGTGCCATTTTGTATTTCTAAAAGTACTTGTTTATAATCTGATTCTGTTTTTTGTCAGTGTGAAGTTTATTCTGTTAAAGGGCAATTTGTTTAACAGAATAAATTAGTTTTCTGCTAATGTAGTTTCATTTTTTGTTTTTTGAAGCACTTAGTTTAAAATTTGAAATAGTTATAAGTTTTTTAAAAGCACATTTTTTACATTTCTTTGCATTTGGACAGCTTTTGGACCAACCTGATGGGGAGCAGCAATCGACATCGGTACAAGGCGATACCGCTTACAAGTAAATATCTTTTTAAATTAATTTTTAGTGTTTAGATTTATTACTCATACTTTCTTTAATTTTAATTATCCAGAGTATGAGTAAAATTAGTATGCTTTTTACAGATTTTTTATGATTTGAAACACAAGTTGCACTTAAATAATAGACTTGCACAATTTATTGCATTTTTTAGATAAAAAAACAAAGAGAATAAATTTGTTATACAATTACACACCTTATTGAACGTCAGCTTTTCTTCCAAAATAGTAAATTTTCCTTTAAAGTGAAACCTAATTCAAAAAGTTTAAGTGTTAAGAGGGGCAATGAGCAAATTTTAAAAGATTTAAGAGCGAATATTTAGATTAGTAAAACAATAACAGTATGTATATTGATTTCACAGACATGCCTTAAATTTACTCATTTCCTAAGTTATAATTAACTGAAATATGAAAAAGTGACAAAATATACCTACCCTTATACAGGATGATCTAAAAGTAATGGGACATAGGGCAACAGTGGACTTCTGGCATTAAAATATTGCAATTTAGTCAAAATTGTCAAATTCGAAAAATGGTTATTAACAGTTGGGGTCATCAAAATGAAAATTTTTCAATTTTTTTTTTAATATTCTTAAAACTTTTTCACCTGATACAGTAAAAATTGGTATAGGGGGTTTGCTTGGGCGAGAAAAAATAACTCGACCTCAATTTTACTATAGCGAATAGAGAGCGCTACCTACGGCACACTTTAAATGCTTTAAAAATGTCAAACTTTTTTGTGTACAGTTTACAGTACAATTAAGGTCAGATTACTTTTTCTAGCCCTCTAAACCCCTCTATACCAATATTTACGATAGTATTTCAAAATAATTATAAAATACTAGCTGGTAGCCGCGGGCTTCGCCAGCGTGTTTTAATCATAAAATATATTTTTAGAATATATATTTGGAAATTAGCACTTCCTTGTAAACTACATTGGTTATTTTTCTTATAGGCTGCAAAATAGCCAAGCTCTTGGACAGTTACATCTATACAATATGTGCAATTTTTTTTAAACTATAGCTTCTGTGTATAACAATAAAGGATGCGGAAAATAAAAAATGATGGCTAGATCACACTAGGTCATGCGACCCGAACATCTAAGAGCACGGTTGCCAGATTTATTTAAGTATAAACCAAACATTTTTGCACACGGTGTTCCCCCTAGGGATTAAATTACAACACAAAAAAATTGTTATCTAAAAAAAAATTTACATAGTTCGGCGTTTGTGAATACAATCTGTCGTTTTAGAATAAAAAATGTTTTAATTTTTTGGGAATGACTTTATCCCCTTAGCAAGAGACTTTCATAACACCCGCTACTATGCACCAACAACGCAAGGCAAACCTGAATGCCAAATTCCAAAATTTCACGACGCGACGGAGGGTTTAGGAGATCTTACCCCTTATGGGTATTCTAACACAAAAATTCAATAAAATCGACGTGTTTCGGCATTTTTCATAAAACCCAGTGGTTTTTGTACTTAAATATTATTTAATTTTTAGGGGTTGATTTTACCCCTTTAGAGGGTGAGTTTTGCAATATCCTTTCTTAGTGAACATCTGGAGCTTAAACTAAAGCTGTATGCAAAATTGCAGCTTTCCATCTTTGGTAGTTAGGGCTGGGCCTTGATAAATCAGTGGTAGAAGTGTGTTTTTACCCCTAGGGGTGAAATTCCAACACGAAAAAAAAGTAGTCTTATGTAAGAAAATAAAATAGGCATGCCTTGGCGTTTTCCTTAGAACTTAGTAGTTTTTAAAATAAAAAATAATTTAATTTTTAGGGATTGCTTTTACCCCCTTAGGGGGCGAGTTTTGTAATATCCTTTGTTAGTGGACGTCTATGGCGTAAAATAAAGCTGTGTGCAAAATTTCAACTTTTTAGCATTAGTAGTTTTGGCTGGGCGTTGGTGAATCAGTAAGTCACACTTTACAATTTTATATATTAGTATAGATTAAAGAAAATTAAAACTAAAATTCTCACTTCAACACCCTGCACCTCTGTTAATATCAACTTTCGGTCTTAACAAGTTGGACTGAAAAAAAATTTAATGCCAGGAATCCACTGCTGCTCCATGTCCCATTACTTTTGGACCATCCTGTATAAACGCACGTTTTAGTTTTTCATTTAACTTGCTTGTAGTAAAAAAAACTAATTTATATACTACGTTAAATTTTAACACTAACGGTCTTATGGGCGTAATTATTATTTTACCACAAATGATGGCTATTCGCTAATTTTTGATCCTCCCCTATAAATTACTATACTATCGTCTCTGAAAGTACTGTCCCCAAGGAAGATTTTGTCTAAACCTGAACTTTGCCAGACATGTTTGTAATGAAATATGATTCATGGCTGGAAACGGATATTTTATGACAAATACTAAAAACAGTCTTTCCAGTTTTGATGAAACTTTCATTCGGTGACTGACATTACTTTTGCAGACGATAATATTTCATAAATTTTATGTCAAATATCGGTGAAAACATATGAAACTAATACTAATATTTTTTCCAGTGGTACTTCGGATGACTCGGAGATCAACACCTCAGTTCTGAGAAGAGGTTATCGGTTCTTGGGTAGGGTCGTTCGCGCCTCCGTACCTATTCAAGCTGTTATGCTTCTAATGTTAGGAGCAGCTTCTCTAGTCCCCTATTCAGAAGAAGACTATGCATGCTCCATCGTGAATTCCATAACAAATAGTTTCACGCCTACTTTAAGATATAATGACGGAAATCCGCCAATATAAATTGAGATTCCCAAAAAATCTTTAGATTCTAAAAGACCCCTTTAGGTTAGGTTCTAAATTCATTCCATGTTTTTTTTACAGTTGATAAATACTTTTTCGGTAGACATACAAATGAGATTTGATTTAGGTTGTTAATTTTACAATTTTGTAGAATTTTGATATTTTTGTTACTTCAGACCTATAATTTTTTTATATAAATAATGTAAATAATGTGACTTAGAAATGAGATACTGATCTGGCAGCTTTAATGTAACACTGTGTTATTTTGCTATATTGGATGTTGTGCCTAGATATTCAAATTTGTTGATAATAAATCTGATGATCTAGGCACAGTAGTTATGTAGTTTTTATATGAATATAAAAATGTAAAATTTTTGTTTCTATCTGTATATTGGGAAACGCGCACATAAGCATATTTATGGACTAATATATATTTTATATTGTTGATTTATGTGATGGTTGTGCAAGAAACTTAAACAAACTAATGAGAAAATCCTTACTTTGCAATTTCTAAAAATGATTAAGAACAGAGTGTAAAAAAGAAAATCTCTCCATTTCTTTTGAACAGTTTGTTCTAGGTAAGAATAAGATATACCTAAAACAAAAAGACTCTCCAATTTTGTTTGAGGTAGAAATTTTGAGTTTTTACAATCTAATTATTGAGAATAAGTTTGACATAAGAATTTCTCTCCAGTTCTTTCGTGTAATTTATTCTTTTGTTGCCATGGTATTTAAACTCTCTCTCCAAAGTTTTGTACCTTATTAAGTAGTCTATGACAAAATTCTCCCATTTTGTTATAGGTTGTAAAAAACTATAATTGGGTTGTAAAATGACATTTAGATATTATAGTTATTACATTACTGTTTTTATTGTTGCTTTTTTAAATATATTTTATATTACATTATAGATATAGCTTATAAGGCTACATTTTTTGTTTCAAGCTACTCACTTATAGATTTCAATAAAATGCTGATATGAACTAACCCCACTACGTATATATCATACGCTTTATTACTGTTATTTTTATTTAGGTACTTACTTAAAATCTGGATTGTTTTCATATATAATGTATCCACTTAGTTATACATCTTTATTTATAAATATATCAAGAAAAATACCCTTGTGTTTTATTTTTTAAATAGGAGAGTGATTTACAAATAAACCAAAATAGGTATCCTTTTTGGAAGGTTATTGGCAACAAATTAAGGAAGCCAGCTGCAATCAGCTGATTTTTAACGGGGAAGAAGGGCTCACTAGATAACAAAATTGACAAAGATTCCAAATAATACAATAATGAAGACCAAGACAAAACGAAAATATTCCATTGTAGTACTTAGCAAATCTGCTGAAGCGGGCGCCACGTTCTTAATTTGAGTCTCCGCTTGGTGGCTCTAATGCAGCTGCAATCAGCTGATTTTTGACGGGGAAGCAGAAGGGCTCACTGGACGACAAAGATGCAAAATAACACTATAATGAAGACGAAACGAAAACATTCCCCATTATAGTAGTTAGCAAATCGGGTGAAGAGGACGCCAATAGTTCAAATTAAAATTCAAAATCGGTTCATTGTGTGTTTAAATTGACAAAAGTTAGAATAACAAAACGTTCGAAAATGGTACAAGAAGACAAGTCTTGTACTGTATAAAAAGTTTCCTGGTTCTGTTCCAAATTTAGGAAGGAAGAAATATTTAAAATTGGCAATCTCATCTTCGATAAAACTATATTTTTTAATAACAACGCAATAGTCCATCGTTTAGTTGCCAGGAAAATAAAAACCGTTCTAAATTTTGTGAATGACGCAAATTTCCAACAGATGATTTCTTTGTCGCACTGCGCATTTGAGCCTTTTCTTACGCGCTAATGAGCTTTTAACGTTTTATGCCAAAAACTGACTAGTAAAGTTTATTTCTTTATATAAACGTCAGTTTTGACACAACACGTTTAGAGCCCCTTATGCGAAAAAATGTTGCAGAAGCTAGACTAAGGTAAGGTTTCAGTGTTGCCAGAATTTTTTTCCATTTTAGTACTAGATTCTTATTGTAAAAGTACTAAGTTTAATGAAAATGTACTAGATCTTCACAAAATAGATGGTGCATGCGCGTCTGATGCACTAGCAAGAGGAGGTATAAAAGACAAAATTTTTGAAATATATGTATTTTGTATAACAAAACCAAATATGTAATTATTACTATTTTTAAAAATGACAAGGTTATTTCCAATTTTATCAAAAAGAGTTAGTTTTAATATACAGAAAAACAAAATATAAGAAATACAAGAACTGTCAAATACGTCTCTTAAAAGCGTCGGGTATTTTGTACTTGGTTTTGTCTCAAGTGTACTAGCGTACTAGATTCTTTAAAGAGGCACTAGATCTAGTACAATTCTACTAGACTGGCAACACTGCACTCGGTAGGTTTCCAAGTGACCCACGCCTAGGCCCACGCTTGCCTGGGTATTTAATTTTTATATGTTTTTATTATATTATATTGGCAGAACAATTTCAATACTTCGTGGAAATTGGATTATGTCAATGAATAAAGAGTCATTGGATTATGTGGACTTGAGGTTATTTTTATTATATTTAAATCTAAAAAACAGTATATGAATATATACATGCATCTAACCCTCTATGTATTTACTCAACAAATGCTTTTACTTACCATTGAAAAATAATATGAGTAATATTTTCTCCACGATTTGTGTCACTATTAGGTCGCTGGCGCTGGCACATAGACGAAAGCACTGCCCAATCATTTTGCCGGACGTATCTTGTGCGAACCATACCCTAGGTATAGTTTAATTTATGATAAAACTCATCGTTTCGACATTTGACAATCACAGATGACATCGAAAGCTGATATTGGTTCCTTCGAAAAGTCCCTAGATCAGTAGTGGGCCGTATCAAGCTGACACGACAAGTCGCGTCGTTTTATTTTTCTTTAATTTTGGTGTTTTCCAAGTGTCTGTGGGTGTTCTTCTGTATAGTGCGAGTTTAAATATTTTATTTTTGGACTTTATAAATTTCGGAGGCCAGATTTTCCTGGTGTTTATTATTTAAGTTGAACGGTGAGTACAAGTCCGGTCCTGTCTTTTTAGCCAACCTCTAAACGTAAAATATAAAAAATAGACAGACTTCAACAGGGTGCCAGTGGCGGATCCAGATATTTTGAGGGGGAGGGCTAAATGAAAAATTAAAATTCGATCTTACTATTTTACGTTAACATTATAAATTCACATTTTTCGCATAATTTGGGGGCCTCCCTGCCCCCTCCCCTGGATCCGCCACTGGCGGTGACAAGTGAATTGGCGACTAAACTGCAAGATCTAAGAAAAAGTTTACTATATGCTTCATGAAAGTTATTTTATAGCTCAACGGTTTCGCGCCGGGCAGCAAATTAACCGTACACCGTATTAATGTTTTTGCAGATTTTAATGTTGTTTATCACACAACAGCACAAAATTTTATAGTAAATCACCGCACCCACAAGAAAAATTTAACTAGTCGGCTATACTATTTCACACTGTTGTTGTATTCTTTCGAAATAATCACTGTCAGTTCCGATCACTTTAAACTGATAATGATCACTTAACCGGCAGTGTACACAAATGTGATATTCAAATAAAGAACATACAGTGATCATTTTTACGGCTGTTACTTAGATCACTGATCTGATATAACTGCCCCAAAAGAATACAGTTTGTTTGCTGTTGAATCAATTCAAGTAACAAGGCCGCCAACTTCTAAAAGTAAATCCCCCAGCGCTTCCCATAAGTGAAATAAAATGAATAAAATGAATCTTATGGGAAGTGAGTAATTATTTATTTTGGGTAGCTGTATCCTATTGTCTAAAGTATTGTTGTGTTATGTGATTTCTAATTCTCCCACCCCCTGTGTCACTAAATTATTTTTTAATAACTTCATTATGTGATTTAAGCGATCTTTCAGAAGAAATAGTGGAAGAAAGGTCATAAGATTTCACATGTCAACTGACTTTTCATATCAACTGACTTAAAGTGACTTTGCAAATGTCAAATATTACTTATTAATTTCACCACTGAAAGATGCCTGCTTTAGTTAACAATAGTCTTAAAATAGAATATTGGCGACTCAAATTAAGAACGTTAAGTCCTTTTCAGCCGATTTTCTAACGGGGGATGTTTTCGTTTCGTCTTTGTCTTCATCATTATCGTGTTATTTGGCATTTTTGTCAATTTTGTCGTCAAGTGAGCCCTTCCTCCCGGTTAAAAATAAGCTGAAGCAGGGGGTAATTATTCGGATTAATGGATGCACCGAATTTTTTCATGAAAGTTTGCACAGACCCTAATTTTGGGTCGTAGAACACGAATCCGAAGTTAGTTTTTGGGGGTCTCGTACGGTTTTTCCAAAAAAAAAATTTTAACTTTTAGGTTACCTTTTTTTATAGATTCCTTTAGTTTCGGCACTTTCACTTAAACATATCTGTAAACTTATAATTTTTATTTCATTTCGTCACACAAAACACCACATTTAGGCAAAAATAGCTAAGAAAATTGCTTTTTCCTATAGAAAATTCCATTTTAAGTCGCTACTACCGCCATTATTTTCCCAGCTGTCAACAATATTCCTGTGTCCGGGCGTTGCCAGGTTGACTTATTTTTCATGAAAAAGTTGTAAATTAGATATAATAAAAAAGGTAACCATAACAAACTGAAGTTACTATTCTGTCCAACTTAGTCAACAACATTTTTTAATTTTAACCTACATCAGACCTAACCAAAATCCTACTGATCAGTAATCCAACACCTGCATGCTGATGCATGCAACCATAGGTATCTGAACAAAAAGGTGTATACCCAATAACCCAAGCAAACCTGAGCAAAAAGGTGGTCAGGTTTGCTCGTTTTCATTGATATAGATACATACATATCTAGATCAATGAAAACTGAGCAAACCTGACCACCATTTTGCTCAGGTTGGGTGAGCAAAAAGGTGGTCAGGTTTGCTCAGTTTTCATTGACATAGATATATATGTATCTATATCAATGAAAACTGAGCAAACCTGACCACCTTTTTGCTCAGGTTTGCTTGGGTTAAAATTGTTAACATTTGCGGGAAAAACCATTTGTAAATTTGGCAACATTGGCGACATTTCGAGAATGTGTAACCTCGGGCTGCCTGTTTATTTTCTTTCAGTTTTTTGATATTTTCTCTGTTTTTTTAATGTGTTTTTACATAAATTTGCCTAAATATGGTTCAGAAAAATAGTGTGTCATGACTTGTTTAGATGTGTTTAAGTAAAAGTGCCAAAATGTAAAGAAATTCATTGAAAAACCTAACCTAAAAGTTAAAAAAATTTTTTTTGGAAAAACCATACGAGACCCCAAAAAACTGACTTCAGATTCGTGTTCTACGACCCAAAATTAGGGTGTGTGCAAAATTTCATGAAAAAATTCGGTGCATCCATTAATCCGAATAATTACCAAGCAGGGTTACTTAATTAGAGTCGCCAATAAATAAACAGGTTTAATTTTAAATAACCACACTATTTTTTATTTTTATAAGTAAAAATTAACATCAAGCTGATTAAAATTAATGGGCTAATTCCATATCTGTGCCAATTGTCAATTTCTTGGCGTTGACAGTTGACAGCGCCTCTGCCGGCAAATTTATAAAGTAGGTGTGCTCGACAACCGAACGAAGGTGTCCGTAGACGTTTTGTTATAAAAGTTGTAAAGAAAATCGCTGGTTTATTTAATAAATTTGTCCTTTTATTTAGTGAATAATTTATTAATTAGTTCTTTTATCTTTATGATATGCTTAGATAAGCTAAATTTTGTGCTTTATTTACTATTTTTTACTCCAACTATCACAAGAAACATTGGTGGCCTCAGTGATCTTTAGTTAACAAATCTTTTATTATTAAGAAGTTTCCTACTAGCTTAAACAGTATTATTCTGTAGAAATGTGATTTTTCTTTATTGTTATTAGTTTTTTGATGTTTTAAAGCCGTTTGTGAGCCTATTTTTATGCCGGTTTCATCGCTGATCTCTAATGGCGGACTTGAACCACTACAGCATTCGTTGTGTATGTAAACAATTAGGTGTAATTTAGGTATAAACTCTAAAGAAAAGATGCAGGTACGGCAAAAATAGAATAAGGCCAGTTTGACAGTGTAATGGACCCCGTACTTCAGAGATTAGGAGATGTTACCATCCAGAGACTCGAGAAACCTAAGGATTCCAAAGTGGAGTCGAACAAAACTGGTCCTTTGGAAAGACCCAAGGCCAGTGAAGAGGCTGAGCTTTCAGAGGAATCTTAGTAAGTTAAAATATAAATGGATAATGTGAAAAAAGTAGTGGTAAAACATAACAACATTTTGGGACAAATTACAATTTGCATTTATTACTGTTAACTGCTACTGCTAGAGAAGCTTTTCCATCTGAATGGGGCTGTGAAATACCCATAGTCTGTATTTATATTCAACTTTTTTATTACCTACCTGATTGGTTTTACCGTACCAAGATGTTTGCAAGTACAACCACAATTTTATAGGTCCACTACCTTCCGCCCGCAGCTTCGTCCGCTTTATAATATTTTTACTCCATTACAAACTTTGAACCTCCATTTCACCCCCTTAGGGGCTGATTTATTAAAAACTGCTAATCACATGTTTAAACACCTATACATTCATACATTTGAGTTTAAACATCGACATTCGGATTCACTAATAAGGTTTAATATTTTTTAGTACTGGTTTCAATTAAGATCTTCTAGTTAATCAGTTATGGTTTGACAAATTTTTGTCCTGTCATTGTTAATAAGTCGTCATTAAAAACTTATGAGTTTTTCTGATATTTTAGTAGTTTGTTTGGTTTCCAAATGATTTTCATCTTGGAATGGGTTGCTAAAATGAATTTAGTTCTATGATTGTGGAAAGTACGTAATAAAATTGCCCTTTTCTTTATAAATTTGCAATAGCCTCAGAAACAAATTCATAGTATAAAACTTAGTTGTCTTATTTTTACACTTGTCAGTTTAAAACTTTTGGTTGTCAATTTAGACCGGACCAGCATTGGAGAATCTGGCTGTTATTTTTAGAGTTCTTCTTTGAACTTTCGAGTTAATGGACCATCTAATATTTTTCTCCATATAAAGTTTAAACCCCTGTTTCACCCCCTTAATGGTTGAATAGTGAAAAACCCTTCCTTAGTATATGCCTCCATTATACAGTGTGTCTGCTTAAGTTCGCAGCATATTGGAAAATTTTTATTATTAATTTCAAGAAAAAAAGTTATTATTCTTCATAAAAAGTTCTGCATGGTCCAAAACCTAAAATATGAATTTTACCCTACTTACAGTAAAATACTTTGTTTTTGACAATATCAAAAACTTTTATGAATAAAATTTATTTAGAATTGTAAACTAATTTCTAATAAACAATTATCTCCATTCATTAAAAATTTGATAAAAATAAAAATTGTTATGATTTTGTACATTTTCCCATTCTCTACCCTACAACAGTGATATGAATGCATTTCTAATTAGGTTGCCATGATATTTAAATATCTGCCATTAAACGTCAAATATTATTAACTTATTATGTAATTAATACAATATTAGTACTGTATTCAAGTTGATAATTGTAAAATAAATTATTTTGTTATGTATCAACTATTTTAATGCATCATCAAAATACTGCAACACAGAGGTTAAGAAACGTAAAGGTTATCAAATTTTTAATGAATAAAGAGATACCTGTTTATTAGAAATTAGTTTACAATTCTAAATAAATTTTCTTCATAAAATTTTTCGATATTGTCAAAAATAAAAGTATTTTACTGTAGGATAAAATTCATATTTTCTAACAGACCTTGTATATGACTGAGAAATTTCGATATCTGATGATTGTATTTTAGGTTTTGGACCATGCAGAACTTTTTATAAAGAATAACTTTTTTTCGTAAAATTAATAATAAAAATTTTTTCCATATGTTGCGAACTTAAGCAGACACACTGTGTAATGGAGGCATATACCTACTAAGGAAGGGTTTTTCACTATTCAACCATTAAGGGGGTGAAACAGGGGTTTAAACTTTATATGGAGAAAAATATTAGATGGTCCCCCCCAAGCAAACCCAAGCAGACACACTGTATAAAAAACTGCTCTGCAAAATTTCAAGTTTCTATAGCTGTGTGGGCTGTGCGTTGATATGTCAGTCAGACAGTCTAGTTTCTTCTTTTATATAGAGATTAAAAATCAGAGATAATAATGGATCATCCTTGACTTACTATAAGATGCCTCTCAAGCTTAATCTGGACACTATTTCCCAAAGTATTTTCCATAAAAATAATGTGAAATGTTCCTTTGCAACTATAAACCGATGCCCACTTCTTGAATTCTTTATTTTTATGCTAAATAGATCTTTGTTTACTGGCTTGATACAAATTTACATTTGTAATGTTCTAAAGAAACATGACTTAACATGTGTGCACTTTCTTCGTTGAGGTTTTGACAGTGCTCTTTTTATTTCAAATTTTATACTTTCAAAAAAAAAATCAATAAATTAGCTAGTCCTGCCATAAGTTCTGTCCCTACCAAAATTGCGCCCACACAATAACAAAATAAAAACTTAGTTCTATATTGCTAGTTTTTCATACATAAGGCATGTAAGAATACAAAAAACATAAACCTACTCAAAATGTCCTTTTGCCTTCACACATTTTCTTAAATGGTCTGGCTACTCATTGATCGCGGTACGCGCTACATTCTGTGGCATCGATCCTGCTACTTTGATCAAATCTGCTTTTAATGACTTGATGTTTTGGTGGGGCTTAGAGCAAGCCTTCTCCTGCAACACACTCCACAGCTGGTAGTCCAACGGATTCAAATCGGGACTCCCCGAAGGCCAGTCATCAGCACTAATGAATTCAGGTAAGTTGGCTGCCAACCAACGTTGTGTGCTTTTCGCCTTGTGGGCCGGCGCTAAGTCTTATTGGAACACTCAATGATTTCCGTCTAACAAGGTATGCCTGAGTGGCTTCATAACCTTGTCTAGGATGTCGTTTTAATAGTTGAGATGGCTTTAGTATTAACACCTTCTTCACAAAAGTGCAGTTTGAGTTGTCCCTTCATATGCCACCCCCATCAAACCATTACTGCAGCTGGGTCATGACCTCTTTGGACTCTAGGGATATTTTCAGCTGCTTCTTGAGAGCTGTATGCATATATCCTGTCATTTTGATGATTATAAGTATTTTTCTTCAATTGTAAAAAATTTTTCGTCTGAAAAAAGAATTTGGCGATGTCCACCATTGGCGTACCTCTCCAACAGGCGTTGTGATCTGGTCGCCCTTATGCCTCGTAAAGCTTCTGTAAGTCTTTGTTCTGTCCTACTTCGGTAAGCACCAAGTCTTAAGTCTTCTGGTATTATGCGAGACATGGCCCTTGTAGGGATCTTCATTTTTCTGGAAAAAATGTTTTGTTTCCTTAGCGTATTAAGGCGTATCCTCGTTTCGACAGCTTTAATTGCAGTTGGTGTCCTAGAACTACGTGGACGACCGTTCCTTGGTCTATCATCGGTAGGAGACAGTTCATCATACCTCTTAATGTCCCGATAAACAAATTTCTTAGAGATCTTCAGCGGCCTCACAAGACTGAAAATCTTGCTTTGCGACTTCCCACACTTATGCAGTGCAATGATGACGATCCGATTTTCTTTGGCGTCCCCCTCCATGTTTACAACATGAACACAGAATCTCATCTGATGGCTTTCGGTAGCTAAATAGTTGCCCTACTGCGCCCTGTAATTACACCATCATCCGTCTATGCCATCGGGAGATATTGCCACCTTAATGCAAGGGACAGAACTTATGGCAGGACTAGGTATATTTTTAGAATCCATCAATGATGTGTTCAGTTAAAAATACTATCAGTTTGTTTTTTAAAGGGTGTATATAAGTATGTTCTTTAAAAAGTATATGCTGTTGAATTGGCATACCACCAGATAAGTCACCAATTTATCATTGTCTGGTTATACTTAAAAATATGCTTCCTTAATATTTTATGATCTATTGGCTACTCAGATTAAAAATGTGGCGTCCTCTTGAGCCGATTTGCTAACTACAATAATGGGGAATGTTTTCATTTCATCTTTGTCTTCATTGTCATGTTATTTGGCATCTTTGTCAATTTTGTCATCTAGTGATCCCTTTTTCCCCGTTAAAAATCTTCTGATTGCAGCTGGCTTCCTTAATTTGAGTCGCCAATATACCTGTTAAAGTTTTTGAACATCTACGGCCAGATTCTCCAATGCTAGTCCGGTCTAATTTGACAGCCAAAAGTTTGAAACTGACAAGTATAAGAATAAGACAACTAAGTTTTATACTATGAATTTGTTTGAGTTTTTTTCGCAAATTTATAAAGAAAAGGGCAATTTCAGTATGTACTTTCAACAATAATAGCTCTGTTCGTAAAGAAATCACAAACCAATCAGTGCCAATCAAGTTTCAGTTATTTGGTAACATGACAGTTTGCCAACTGGTTTCAGTAATTTCATTGGCTCTGACTGGTTTGTGATTCTTCTGCGAACAGAGCTAATAAAACTAGATTAATTTTAGCAACCTGATCCAAGATGAAAATCATTTGGACACCAAGCAAATCGCTGAAATATGAAAATAATCCAGAAATTTTTCATGACTTATTAACGATGACAAAAGCCTGTCAAAATATAACTAGAATATCTTAATTTAAACCAGTACTAAATCTTAAACCTTCTTAGTGAATCTGAACGCTAGAGTTTAGAAAGTGTTTGTGTCCTAATTTGCAATTGCCATTTTATTATTTTATTGACTACATAATTAACTCTCTTATTTGTATAACAATTTTATTTTCTTGAAACTACAATGGTTTTATGCATAATGCAATGTGCTTTGCTTTCAACACTAATGCTATTTTTTATTTAATATTTTAGTCCCTCAGATGAAGAAAGTAATGAAGAATTTGAAGATCACGTTGAAGAACCATTTAGGCAGCAAATGGAAAAGCTTCCCACCTCTCAGTCACAACCTCATCCCCCGGTTCATTCCCAACCGCATCCTTCCACTCAGTCCCAACCAGTACAAGATTTAAAACGGAGTCTGCCTTTAAGCTCTTTGAATCTTGGTCCTGATATTTCTTATAAAAAATTTAAGGGCGAATCACGGGGTCCAACGCAGGAACAAACTCTGGAGAAAAAATTTGATGATGATAGTGATCCTAATTTAAGTGAAGACGAAATGTCTTATTATGATTCAGAGTTAGAATCTGAAGGGGAATTGCAGGATCTAGGCTCTGATCTTGGTTTAAGTTTGGGACTAGGTGATAATGGCAAGTCTGAAAATCCTAAACCAGGTGGTTAGTATTATATTATTAAATATTATATCATTTATATTTTTTACTGTGTTTTTCTGCAATGTGTGTTATAACTGTGTGTTCAAAAATACTTGGTTTTATATATTTAAGAAAACCGAGATCATTTTTTCCAATATTTAATTTTTCATATTTATTTAGCAGTTGCAACAACATCAACACCAAAAGATGAGGAAGGTAGCTCAGGCAAGTCGTTTTTTGAACAGTTGGTAGAGCAAGCTGAGGTACCTCCAACACCATCTACACCCAGTGTAAAAAATGAAAGTACAGATGAAGATTATGAAGTTGATATAAAAGAGAAACTAAAGGAAATGGGAGAAATCACCTTTGCTTCAGTGAAAAAAGGCGATAAGCCAAAGAATTCTGATACTGCAGGTGAAAATGAAGTTGTTATAACTAAGAAATCAGGTTAGTACCCCGAGGACAACTATAGATAGGAGTTACAGTTCAGTCATTGCATTATTTTTATGTTTATGTGAAACATTATGAAATGTATGTGAATATATGTAAGCTCTATTGTTGACTAAAATCTTTCTCGTCATTTTACACTTTTATTAAACATTATTTTACCTTGTTTTAGGTGAGGAAGTAACAGTAATGAGTAAAGGGAATTTAAGACGGAATATCAGAGAAGTTATGGATGAAACCAAACTTGATGAAACAACTTTAGCAGCACAAAGGCAAGAAGCCGAAAGGTTGAAAAGAGTCCAAGAACAGCAGAGAATACTAAGAGAGTATCAAAGGCAGGCTCAACAGGAACGAATGCAACAGAGAGTAATGTCGTTGTTGCAGGGCAACAATTTTTCAAAGCCAGGTAATTAAACTATAAGAGAATATTTCTTGAGAAAATGTGTTTATATTGTAATAGGGAATATGCATATAACCCAAATAAATCTGAAATATATTTTTTTTATATTCTCTACATAAATTAAATGTTTATGGCGGTTGCTGTTATCCATTTATTTTGGTCTTTATTAACAAGAAAAAGGATTTAAAACTGCAAATTTTCGCGCGAATTTCGAAACTTGTAAAACGTGATCCCATTGGCTGTGTCGTCAAAACTGAACTTATGACTCATCATGAGTACATGGCGAATTCCAGTGTTGTAGAGTCATCGAAAACTCAATAAAAATGGCATTTAATGCGTAACTCATCCAATGAAATATCCCTGCACTTGAAGTAGAAGGTTCCTAAAATCTTATTCATGTATACTTTAAGCCGAAATCGGTCCAGGAACCTTTCAATTTTGCAACAAACATTGGCATTTTTGACATATCATCTTAATAATTTCAAGTAAATAAACTGCAATTCTTTATTTTCATGGCAATCTTGGAAAATTCAAACATTTTCATATTTTAGATGTCCCCGATGCAAATAAACCTTGTTATTTATAACATAACCGAAAAAATAAGCGATTTAAATTAGTGGAAGGTATTCTTAGAGAATTAATGGATAAAATAAACTCAAAAAGAATCAGTAAATAGGGTAAATAGTGTGGAATAATGTCGGTTAAAAATAGGATTTGTCGGAAAAATTCAAGAAAATCCGATTTTTACCCCCTAAATACGCTCCTGGATGGCCCATTCGGTATTCATTTTACAGTGTGATTATCCCTTTATAGGATTGTGGTGAAAACTTGGGGATAAATAGATAGGAAAAAATATAGAGTGATTCAAATGTACCGATGTCTATTGCACAAAAAGTGGAAATGGCATTTTTCGACCTAAAAAAATTCAAAAGAATTACTTGCCATTTTCTGATCCTCACCAGTTTCAGTGGAGTCCTGAAGCTCCGGGTCCCCTACAACCTCCGACATCGATTTAATTCACATTTGCGACCTGTACCCGATTTCAACGGAAATTGCGGAAATTTCGACTTTGACGTTTAATAGCTCCGAAACGAAACATCCTGTATAACTGAATTTTTTACCGAAGCTAGTTGAACTATTCCTCTATCAACCCAAAAAATTCGATTTCTCACCCTCTGACTGTTTTCGAGAAAATCAAACCTGTTCTACTTTAGGTTAAGCTTTACGTTAACATGTAGATTTTTGCTGATCTCCTGACGTCACTTTTCAAGGACAAATGTGGCTGCTTTTTAAATTGTAATAAATTATACCGAAAAGTAAACATTTTTTGTAGCTAAATTATCCTAGTAATTTTCTTCAAAATATTTTTTTGGGTTTGTAATGACTTCCTTAAACGATTTATGCAAAAAAAAATATGGGCATATTCCTTATTGGTATTGTGTGGCATTTGGTGGAATTGCATGGTACACAAGAAAATATAATTTTTCACATTTTTACTTTTTGGTACTTATATAGGCAGATACTTTTAGATTAAATAGTTTTGAAAAAGACAGGAGAACCATATTGTAAATTGAGTAAGCTCATCATTTTTACTACTATTTAAAATAGATCCTAACTTCCATTGTTTCGTTCAAAGTTCTGATTTGTGTCGTTTCTTGTTTAAGGTTTTGTTTTAAACACTGTATTTACTTTTAAGTACATACATATAGCCAGCGACATAAATATTCGTACAATAAGCCTGAAGTTTAAAAATATATTAATGTTCAAAGAAATAATGAAATAATGTAAGTAATAAACTGTCAGGGCTTTATTTATTATTAATTACTGCGTTAAAAAGGAATGAAGATAATGCTTTATTAAAAAATAACATGAATAATACCAGTATATCAAATTTTTTAGAGGACAAGAATATTCATACAGTAACAGACAAAATAAAAGGATCATGAATTTTGTTTTATGATTAATAACTTATTGAAGTCTTCCAGGCGTCGATTGAACCAATTTTCTTAACATTTCTGGTGCAAGTTGATCCCATTCGTCTTTCAATTCCCATTTTAAGTGTTACAATATGGGTAGACAGAAACTTTTTGTAAATTGTTATTTTTCCACCAAAATAAAGTTACTTACTAGTTAGAAAGGAAACATTACTGTTATCAAAGATTAGGCATATAAAGACGTGGCAGTCAGTAGGGCAGCACCGAGTAGGCCGAGTACTCTGTGCTCAGCAAATATTTTACCGAGTAACGGGTACTCGGTACTCAGTTTTATATTCACTATTCAGCCGAATAAAAATTTTTTTAAAAATGATTGAGAAAAGAACGTTTTAATTAATTCTTAACCAAAAACTAAATCATGGTACCATTAAAAAATAGTCGGGAACCTAATACCTAGTAATAAACATATTTTACAATTATTAACATAAGTAAGTAGGTACTGGTAAGAGTAGTACTAGTAAGTACCTATTTAAATTTATTATAAGAAAAACTAATAATATATGTATTTACTATTAATTATTATTTAATACTGATGATTTAGCTTTAAAAAAGCAAGCCCAATATCTAAAATTGTTATTCACAGAACATAAAAAAGCTGTTATTCATCTGTCACTTGTAGCTGGGTGAATCACCAGTAGACCGTGTTCGAGAATGTTATCGGGCGACTTACTGTTTGTGATTGTCACGTTATTATAAATACAAACTGCATTGCTAAATCACGTGAACATACCACATGTTCGCCATCCGCCGATGTTCTAGAACGTAGACCAGGAAAATATTAAAGCAGGTGACCAGGATACAGTCAAATCATGTATTTTTCTAGTTCCATTATGTAGAACACTAAAAAAGGCTTGGTTGCGGGGGAACATTCCCTGGTTGCGCCATTGATTAAGAAAATAGGTCGTGTCATGATGGAGCTACTTTCAATAATTGTTTTTTAAACAATCTAATAAATATTTGTTAAATTCGAAGTAATCCAGTTTCTTAAAATATGCACAGCCATTTTTTTGGGAATCAATTATAAACTTCAATAAATTAATCCGTATTTTAATAAAAGAGGAAATAACTTGAAAAACCTATTCACAGAGTATGGGTGCATTTCTGAGATTCTTCTGTATGAAATATGACACTAGAGCTTAACATTTTGTCTAGAAATATGGAAAAAGATCCTCAGTGAGGGATTTATAAGATTTTGTGGTTAATAGGTTTATATACCCGCTGACGAAATATCGTTCATCTTAAACTCGGGGCAATTTAGGGCAAAAGGACTTGTATTAAAACTTTTTTGTGACAATAACTTACTTAGGATTCTATCATAAGGAATATGCGCATATTTTTTTTATTTCATAAATCGTTTAAGGTAGTCATTACAAACCCAAAAAAATTAGTTTGAAGAAAATTACTAGGGTAATGTAGCTCCAAAAAATGTTTACTTTTCGTTTTAATTTATTACAATTTAAAAAAGCAGCGATTTGTCCTCGGTGAAAATAATGACGTCAGATCAGCAAAAATAAGTGTCAATCTACATGTTAACGTAAAGCTTAACCCAAAGTCGAACAGGGTTGTTTTTCTCGGAAAGTCGGATTGGGAGCAATCGAATTTTTTGGGTTGATAGAAGAATAGTTCAACTAGCTTCGGTAAAAAATTCAGTTATACAGGATGTTTCGTTTCGGAGCTATTAAACGTCAAACTCGAAATTTCCGCGATTTCCGTTGAAATCGGGTACAGGGCGCAGTAGCGCACGGTGGGGGGGGGGGGGTCTGCAGCCCCCTCCCAGACCAACATCTTAGACACACAAAAATTAAAAAAGTGCACTACTAATTGAAGAAATCCACCGAATTGTATCACTCAGACACCCCCCCCCCCCAAGACCAGTCAGCCCCCAAGACAAAATCCTGGGTGCGCCCATGACAGGTCGCAAAAGTGAATTAAATCGATGTAAATTTTCGGAGGTTGTAGGGGACCCGGAGCTTCAGAACTCTACTGAAACGGGTGAGGATTAGAAAATGATAAGTAATTCTTTTGAATTTTTTTAGGTCGAAAAATGCCATTTCCAGACCCCTCTTTGGTACCTAATAACTCGAAAACAAAACGTCAAATCGAAAAACGGATTCATAAGTGAAACTTTAAAATCTCAAATACTTTTTTTGCAATACATTTACCTAACCCTAAAATCACTGGAAAATGGAAACATTTGGAAAAAACTGGAAATTTAGATTTTTGACCCAAATATTTCACGGTTTTTAATTTTTTTGTGGGGTAAAAATGGTTCAAATTAAAATCCCAGAAACGTCATCGGAAAGAGCTCTTCGAAGTATACGTCATCCATATTTTTAGTTTCTTCATTATATATAGGAAGGGAGCAATCGCCGATTAAATTTCGATTTTTTAACTTTTTTTGCCCTCGACTTTGGTACATTTGAATCTCTCTGTATTTTTTCCTATCTAATTTTTTCCCAATTTTTCAACACTATCTTATAAAGGGATAGTCACACTTAAAAATGAGTACCGAATGGGTCATCCAGGAGCGTATTTAAGGGGTAAAAACCGAATTTTCTTGATTTCCGACAAATCCTATTTTTAACCGACATTATTCCACACTATTTTTTCTTATTTAGTGATTCTTTTTGAGTTTATTTTATCCGTTAATTATCTAAGAATACCTCCCACTAATTTAAATCGCTTATTTTTCGTCAAAGTTATAAATAAATAGGTTTAATTGCATCGAGAACATGCAAAATGTGAAAATTTTCGAAGATTGTCATGAAAACAAAGAATTGCAGTTTATCTACTGATATTGATATGATGTGTCAAAGTTTCGCAAAAATGCCAGTTTTTGTTGCAAAATTGAAAGGTTCCTGCACCGATTTCGGCTTGAAATATACATGAATAAGATTTTAGGAACCTTCTAGTTTAAGTGCAGGGATATTTTATTGGGTGAGTTACACTTGAATGCAATTTTTATTGATTTTTCGGTGACCCTACAACACTGGAATTCGCCATGTACTCATTATGAGTCATAAAACACTTTTGACGACACAACCAATGGGAACACGTTTTACAAGTTTCAAAATGCGCCTGTAAATTTGCAGTAGAAAATCCTTTTTTGTTTCGTTAATAAAGACCAAAATAAATAGATAACAGCAACCGCCATAAACATTTAATTTATGTAGAGAATATAAAAACAATATTTCAGATTGATTTGGGTTATATGCATATTCCCTTTTGTCCGTTAAAGTACCATAATGTGCTCAAGGACCGCGCTTATTTACTCCTTGTTATCAGGCGCTGCCCGTGAAATTTTGAAGTTGTATATCTCTGTTGCTGCTTATGGGACCCATGCCAAATTTAGGTTTTTTAATAGTGAGCCCACTAGGAATGTTTTGGTAAAGAAAAAAAATATTTTGTGATTTGCGAAAAAAAGTTGAATTTTTGAATTGACCCACCTGGGTAAAAAATTAACACGCGTAGGTATTTTATTTATTCCTTTTTCTAAACAAATTTTACATCATTTTGTCGACAATTCTTAAATTTTAAGAGAAAAAAATGTGTTAGTAGAAAGTTATAGTCATTTGAATTTTTTCAACCGAAAAATAATTTAAATTTTCGGTTGCAAAAAATTCAAATGACTATAACTTTCTACTAACACATTTTTTTTTCTTAAAATTTAAAAATTGTCGACAAAATGATCTAAAATTCGTTTAGAAAAAATAATAAATAACATACCTAAGCGTGTTAATTTTTTACCCAGGTGGGTCAATTCAATAATTCAACTTTTTTTAGCAAATCACAAAATATTTTTTTTCTTTACCAAAACATTCCTAGTGGGCTCACTATTAAAAAACCTAAATTTGGCATGGGTCCCATAAGCAGGAACAGAGATACACAACTTTAAAATTTCACGTGCCGCGCCTGCTTGTTATTATATTAATTATTTTCCTGTAGTTGGTAAACTTAAAAGTTACAAATGTACATTTTTATTACAGGAACCTCAAATCAAACCAGAATTGGTAATACAGTACTTGTTAAATTACCTAATGGTCAAACAAAACCAATGACTAAAGTGCCACGACCTCCATTTGATCTTTTAAAGGTAGGGTTAATTTATCTGTACTAAACATACATTTACACAATATGTATTTCAGCTATGTAAAATAAAAAAAGATTTTTTACGAAACGACAATTTTTTCAGCAATACTGTAGGGTGTCTGGCCTGAGTGGGTCACTTTAGTTATAAACGCTTCACACACGGTGTAATTGCATGCATCTTTTCAAATATTTTTACACACAATTATTGTCGCTAATTCTGAACTGAACGAGCAAAGCCTCGGATAACTATTAGTATTAAATACATTTTGATATTATCGAATGTTAATTTTTGTGTGATAATTATTTTTAAAATACTTTTAGATGCCAAAACCAGAAGCACCTCACTCTAGACATCCTCCACAAATGCCTATGGGACCCATGGGGCCCATGGGTCCCATGGGTCCAATGAGTCCTATGGGACACATGGGTGCACCAAGGGGTCATCCAAGAGGTCCTATGCCAAGTAGAAAAGCTGGTGTTCAGTTGCCACCATCCGTCAGTTTTGCCCCAGTGTCAAAGAGGGGACCACCATTGATGCCTACGAGGCCGCATCACAGTGATAGTGATAGTGAAACTGAAGATAGGAGGTTTCTGTTATCGCCGCCTCCGAAGCCACCAAGAGGTAAGAGAGGAGGTAAGATATTCTATCAAGAAATGAATCCTAATTTACTAGAAAAATGTCAGTCATAACAAGTTTAAAATATTATTTTATGTCAAATACATAAATATACTTTACGTCCATGTACAAACATGTTTGCAAATCTATTTTAAGGTTTGTTCACGTTTGCTTGTTTTGGCGAATTAGTGATTTCTGTTTTTTCTTGTTTGAGCAATAATAAACCATACACTATCGGCATATTTGCCGATATATCGTATCGGCAAAAAATGCCGATATAAATCCCGATAAATGTTTTTTTTTTAATTCAAAAATCCATATACTATACTCTTTAATTTTTTTATTACGTAGTATATAAAGTACACAGGCCTTCAAAATAAAAGTATAAAGAAATACACATATGGGGCCAATCGCCTCAAATGTCCCAGAGCGGCGCGCGAGCCTGAAAACATGCCATTTTAAACTCGTGATCTCGCAATGACAACGCCATTAAAAAAAGAAATCATAGTTTTCGATGTATTTTTTCCTCAGGTTTCTAATAAGGAATATGCACATATTTTTTTTATTGTATAAATCGTTTAAGGAAGTCATTACAAACCCAAAAACAAAATATTTTGAAGAAAATTACTAGGATAATTTAGCTACAAAAAATGTTTACTTTTCGGTATAATTTATTACAATTTAAAAAGCAGCCACATTTGTCCTTGAAAAGTGACGTCTGGAGATCAGCAAAAATCTACATGTTAACGTAAAGCTTAACCTAAAGTCGAACAGGTTTGATGCTCTCGAAAACAGTCAGAGGGAGAGAAATCGAATTTTTTGGGTTGATAGAGGAATAGTTCAACTAGCTTCGGTAAAAAATTCAGTTATACAGGATGTTTCGTCTCGGAGCTATTAAACGTCAAAGTCGAAATTTCCGCGATTTCCGTTGAAATCGGGTACAGGTCGCAAATGTGAATTAAATCGATGTAAATTTTCGGAGGTTGTAGGGGACCCGAAGCTTCAGAACTCCACTGAAACTGGTGAGGATCAGAAAATGGCAAGTAATTCTTTTGGATCTTTTTAGGTCGAAAATGCCATTTCCAGACCCCTCTTTGGTACCTAATAACTCGAAAACAAAACGTCAGATCGAAAAACTGGAAATTTAGATTTTTGAGCCAAATATTTCGCGGTTTTTAATTTTTTGTGGGGTCAAAATGGTTCAAATTAAAATCCCATATACGTCATCGGAAAGAGCTCGTCAAAGTATGTGTTATCCATATTTTTTAATTTCTTCATTCTCTATAGGAAGGGAGCAATCGCCGATTAAATTTCGATTTTTGTTTACTTTTTGTGCCCTAGACATCGGTACATTTGAATCACTCGGTATTTTTTCCTATCTATTTTTCCCCAATTTTTCAACACTATCTTATAAAGGGACTTTAAAATGAATACCGAATGGGTCATCCAGGAGCGTATTTAGGGGGTAAAAATCGGATTTTCTTGATTTTTTCCGACAAATCCTTTTTTTTATATATCTAAGACATCACACGTAGACTTCAAGCCTAAGTACTAGCGTACCGTGGGTGTCTAAAGAGAAGGGAAATGTAGTCTATTGACACGGGATTTGAAGGATTGGAGGTTGGGACGGGAAGGGAAAACATCTGCAGGCAATTTGTTCCATAATCTGGAGACCCTAGGAATGAATGTGCGAGAGAAGCGGTCTGTTCTAGGCTTTTGTAGCTGAACAGTAAAGGGATGCATACGTAACGCGCCTCTTGTTGTTCTGTTGGGGACATTCAAGGGGGGAATAATACCGGCTAGTTCTTCAGAGCAAAATCCGTGGAAATAGCGGTAGAAAAGGGATAAATCCCCTACAGCGCGGCGATGAGCGACAGAAGGGAGTTTTCTCGTGAGGGCTGGGTCATTAATAAGTCGAATGGCTCGCTTTTGGATAGAATCAAGGATCTTAAGTGTCGAAGGTGATGCCGCTCCCCAGATGTGGGAGCAGTACTCTAGATTAGGTCTTATTTGGGAAACTATTTTTAACCGACATTTATTTACCCTATTTAGTGATTCTTTTTGGGTTTATTTTATCCATTAATTATCTAAGAATACCTCCCACTAATTTAAATCGCTTATTTTTTTCGGTAAAGTTATAAATAAAAAGGTTTATTTGCATCGGGGACATCTAAAATATGAAAATTTTTGAATTTTCCAAGATTGCCATGAAAATAAAGAATTGCAGTATATTTACTTGAAATTATTAAGATATGTCAAAAATGCCAATGTTTGTTGCAAAATTGAAAGGTTCCTGGACCGATTTCGGCTTAAAGTATACATGAATAAGATTTTAGGAACCTTCTACTAGAAGTGCAGGGATATTTCATTGGATGAGTTACGCATTAAATGACATTTTTATTGAGTTTTCGATGACTACAACACTGGAATTCGCCATGTACTCTTGATGAGTCATAAGTTCAGTTGTGACGACACAGCCAATGGGATCACGTTTTACAAGTTTCGAAATTCGAGCGAAAATTTGCAGTTTTAAATCCTTTTTTTTTTGTTAATAAAGACCAAAATAAATGGATAACAGCAACCGCCACGAACATTTAATTTATGTAGAGAATATAAAAAAAAAACAGATTTATTTGGGTTATATGCATATTCCCTATTATAACAGGCATAGCAGGCTTATAACTAAGCGATGGTGAAACAGAAATGGTGTCCATAGAAACAAAATTCCACATTATTTTATTTTTATCGATGTTTTCTGTGGTACAATTTTAAATGTATGTAAACATTTTTTTCCGAAAAGGAAATTTAGGAACATAAAAAAGTCATTTCTTTAATTTGGGAAATGACTTTCTAAGAGAAACCACGATATCCTTAACTTATTTCGATCAGTTTATAATTGAAAGAGATGAAGGAAGCAATATTGCCAGATAAGTAGTTTTCTTTTCTTTTACTCCGGGTCATAAACTAACTGGCAGTCACTGCTATCCTAAAGGATGCATTTTGATAAATAAGTACCCGTGTTATCATATTCATATTCATCTTCTTGTAGGAAAGGCTCCTGATCCAATTGAGGTCTCATCGGACGACGATTGCATAGTTGTTTCGGAATCTGAAGGGGACCAAGGAGGCGACGATGACGATCAAGATGACCCCAGTAACTCGGGAATGCATACAAATGACGAGTTTAACCAACCCGATGAACAAGGAAGGGTATTGGTCAATGTTGGACACGCTGAGGACGAGCCTGACGTGTTCGTAGCACCACAAGTAGCCAGAATTATCAAACCACATCAAATTGGCGGAGTGAGGTTCTTGTATGATAATCTTGTGGAAAGCATTAACAGGTAGTTTTTTTTCTC
This sequence comes from Philopedon plagiatum, assembly GCA_963971165.1. NCBI lineage: Eukaryota > Metazoa > Arthropoda > Insecta > Coleoptera > Curculionidae > Philopedon > Philopedon plagiatum. The sequence goes on along the minus strand of OZ020190.1, from coordinate 33,017,039 downwards.
GGAATACACATTTCAAGATCATTTTTTAATTTTTAAAGGCTTGCCATTTAAAAACGATTTAATGCGGACGGGTTTGCGGTAAAATGTTTCTTGTTTGAATACCTTTAAAATGAGGTACCATACGGCATAGGGTCGCATTTAAAATTTTTGAACTCAACTTCCTAGCGTCACCCCTCACCGGGATTGAAAAAGTTAAATTACATAAAAAAGTAGATTTATTAACCAATAAGATACACCTAAAATTTAGTGTCTCGGTCTTTGCTAAAAGCAAAGAAACTTGCCCACACTAAGACTTTTCGGACACCCTGTATTAGAGCTTTCAATCCCGGGATCCCGCTAAAAATTCAGTCCCGAAAAATCCCGGGATTGGGCACTTAAATCCCGAAATAAATAAATTATACAACATGTTAAAAAAAAACCTTTGTAAATTAACGCTTCAAAGATCATCGCAGTAGTTTTCCTAAAAATAATGTGTAACGCGTGATATGGCAACCCTGGAAGATTTATTTAAGTACTTATGTAAAAGAATTCAAATTATTTTGACTTCTTATACTTTTATGTGTCCTCTGCATAAACTTGGTTTTTGTTTTTATTTTAAAATTACCATACAGAGTGTTAATAAAGTATGTGAATCCGAAATATTTGCAATATGCCTTAATTAAGCATTATATATTGTAAAATATCATATTTTTAGATTCGATACGTCTGCGGGATTTGGTTGTATTCTAGCACACTCCATGGGTTTGGGTAAAACCCTACAGATAGTAACATTTTCTGATATATTTCTAAGGTATACTCCAGCGAAAACTATTCTGTGTATTATGCCTATCAACACATTACAGAACTGGTTAGCTGAGTATAACATGTGGACACCCACTGCAGAGGTAATATATACATATGTATTTTGATTTTTTTTAAAGAGTGTCATTATTATTCTATTTTTGTTGTGAGCTGTGCAATTTAATATTCGCGTGGCGCCTGGTGAAATTTCAAAGTTGTATATCTTTGTTCCTACATACAGGACCCATACCAAATTTAGGGGTTTGAATAGTGAGCCCACTGGAAATGTTTTGGTAAAGAAAAAAGCATTTTTTAATTTGCGAAAAATGTTGAATTTTTGCTGAGCCTCCCCTGGGAAAAAAATAGCGCGTTTACATATTTTATTTATTATTTTTTCTAAGCAAATTTTACATCACTTTGTCGACAATTTTTAAATTTTAAGAGAAAAACTGTTTTAGTAGAGTTAGTCGTTTGAAATTTTTTAAACCTAAACTATAATTAAAAAAAAATCAAATGACTATAACTTTCTACTATCACATTTTTTTCTCATAAAATTTAAAAATTTTCGACAAAATTATATAAAATTTGTTTAGAAAAAATAATAAATAAAATACCTAAACGCGTTCATTTTTTTCGCAGGGAGGCTCCGCAAAAATGCAACTTTTTTTCGCAAATTACAAAACGTTTTTTTCTTTACCAAAACATTCCCAGTGGGCTCACTATTAAAACCCCTAAATTTGGTACGGGTCCTGCAAGTAGGAACAGAGATATACAACTTTGAAATTTCACCAACCGCCACTGATATTCGCACACATTCGTTCTACAATTCTCTAAGTGCAACCATTGACTTCTATATATAGACCCGTACACCTGACAGCCTGCGCAAACAAAAGTTAAGTTGCCAGGGTGAAATAGTGTGTTTGTACGCACGGCCACCGGTCATATTTCTCGGGCCAGATCGGCGAGGGGCATGCGCACAACTCGCTTGTTGTCATCTGCTATACGGTTTGCATAACCAGCTGGAAAACAATCAGCAACCCTTTTATGTTCCTTGACAATCAGAGTGGGATCGACCATCAGAGTTGACAAATTTTGCAGTGCGCATGCCCATGGCCGATCAGCTTTGTTTACATGCGCAAGGCCAGAAATTTGCCACTTTCGCGATTATTGTTTGCGGATCCATATTAGAAATCAATGAGTGCAATATGCAAGGAACTAACTTTTTTAACAAAAATCAGCCCAATAAATTACCAACTTTTTATCTATAAATAAATATTGCTTGTAGGGTGCTCCAAACAGTCCACTAAACTCGCACGGGGAAGTCCGACCTCGAAATTTTAACCTAATGGTTTTGAATGACGCCCATAAAACATTGGTAGCAAGGCATAGGGTTGTACATGAATGGAGAGCCCACGGAGGCGTTCTTTTAATAGGTTACGAACAGTTTAGATTGTTAAGTATGAAGAAAAATCCTAAAACGAAACGGAAAGCTATGCCTGCTCCCGAAGCGCCAGAGGATGAAAAAAATAAACCTATATTTGACGGTAAGTATAAGTTTAAACTGTTCTTAATAAAAATTGTATATCCGATCTGTTAACCGATAATTAACGTTCTATATTATTTAGATTTTTTTTATATACTTACTGTATGGGTGTAAGCTCTTCAAAAAAATTTTACCACCCTTATTTATAACATAGCAATTTGAAGAAAATTGCCAATTTTTACTGTCCTAAAAGCAAGTAATTATTTCTTTAATTTATTAGTTTAGATCAGGGGTGGGAAGATTTAAATCAGTTGATTAAAATCAGCGATTAAAATAATGATTTTAATTAAATATGAAAATCATGATTTTAATCAAGGGAGTTTTAATTTAAAAATCATGGTTAAAATTAAAAAATTAAACTAACATCAGGATGAATAAAAAACAAAAACATATTTATTCATAAAAATAAATCTTTCAACTCCTTTTGATACAAAAAACCAATATTTATTATAATACTTTAAAATTAATGTAGCTGCTTTTCACAAAAATAAAACTTTTAAAAAATCCATTTAATACCAAAAAATATAGAGAACATAACCTAAAAGTAAAAACAAAATATTGTCGCGCTTTAATAATAATGCTTAAAAATGAATACTAGTTTAGCTGCCTTTTCATTGCCAAGTCTGTTTCTGATATCTGAGTGAACGAGTCCATAGGAAGCAAACATCTGTTTTATATCTGCAGAAGATGAACAGGCACACAAAACAGAAATTACTATAGATATCACTTGCATAATTTCTGGAACATTTTTTTGGAATCTTCACCACTGTACTGCTGTTACATTTTTAATTATTTCATCCGAAAACTTAGTTTTGTGAAAAGGATCCGACCTGGCTTCCAACTTAATTATCAGTGGTAATAAGCCTGTGTCTGCAAAATGTTCGGCAACAGCATCTATAGCATCTCTCTTTTCTTCAGCCAGTAATGAATATTCTTTTTTATTTATTGTGGGATCCAATATATAAGGCAAAAAGTGAAAGGGGGTTAAAGCTTGGTCATATCTTTTTTTAAATAGTTGATATTGATGCAAACTTCTTTCCTCTTCAGAGCTGTCAAAAGTAGCCATTAATTTTGTCCACGTTAGAACTGCTTGAGATAAACATGCGCCTTTCTGTTGTATTCCGTCAAGTGCTATAGAAATTGGTTTTAGTAACTGTAAAAAATCTTCAGCCATCCTTTTAATATAGATATCGGATACCTTTTTGAAAATCACTGGATCAATTTCTTCGTTATGCTCTTCACATATTAACAAGTTTGGATACTCCTTGACATAAATCTCAAGACAATCCGAAAGTGGATTCCATCGATCGTCTTGAGGTAACACCAGTTTCTTGCCTCCCTTTTCTTTGTACCAAGCATTTGGGAAATGGGTATTTCTAAAGTATTTTACAATTTGTACTATATGTTCTTTTACCTTACATACTTCTAAATCTTTGGAAAGCAAACTAAGTAAGTGCGCAACAACCATATTATGTAATTATAGGATAATTTAACGACTCGGTAATTTTTTTCTTCATACTGACCATGCTGGCCGCGTTATCTGTCACAGCACTAGTAACTTTACAGTTATATTTATTTTCGCACTTATTTATTGAGTTAACAGCCAATTTAGCAAGATAATCAGCCATATGGGGATGACCGGCTGTATCTATGCTTTCTAAAAGAACACTGTTTCCATCTTCTGCTGTTAAACGACACAGATTATGGGTTCATTATGAACATTAGACCATCCATCCAAGGACATGCAAATAGACTGTCCAGATAACTTGTTAAAACATTAGATTTTTCTTCAAATATTTCATTTAGGAGCGTCGATGATAACGGAACGTAACCTGGTCTTAACATTTCTAAGGCCTTTCGAACTTCCGTATTTTCTGTCGATCTAAAACTGCAGTTTGTTACGTACACGGCTTTAGCCGTTTGCATGTCCAATTCTTTATTCTTATCTTGACAAGATCGCACAACAAAATAACCCAAATGGCTGCTACTTTCACTATTTTCACTTCCACCTCCCTTGTTCCTTCTCTGTTTCTGTGCCAACTGGATAACTTCATTTTGGCTAGTTCCAGGCTGGAATTCACAATCACTTTCAAGACCACTAATATCACTAGTTTTACTTTTGCAGGTTTCCCAGTGACTTTTCAGTCTATCCACTAAACCTTACATCTCTTTATCACACTTTACACACATTGTATCCTAATTTGCCAGACACTTCCTTTTTTATAAAATGTTGCCAAATACTAAATTCCTCTCTACCCCGACTTGTCAAGATTCAAAATTTCGTGCTACACTAATAATCAAAAATAGTACTGATAGCTGGAATAGGCACGTGCTATTTATACAGCCGAGTGTTTTCCGCAAGTATTTGCAAGTTTCGACGAAGTCGCGAACGGAATTATTCCGACTCGACTTGTCGAATTTTGTTTCGTTTCTGTATTATTTACGCCTACAAATATTTTTCTATTATAAGTTTGACTAAACAAGATATGAAGATTTAGAAAATATGTGTATTAATAAAAATTATTTTTTTACAAATACTAGTGTATAGGAAACTATAATTTTCTAATTTCACAGATATTAATATTTGCACTGCCGCTTAAATTTTTTTTAATATTTAATTTTTTTTCTAGAAATTTATACAGCCTTGGTGAACCCAGGCCCCGACCTAGTGATCTGTGATGAAGGACATCGAATAAAAAATTCCCATGCTTCCATATCAACAGCTTTAAAACAGTTAAGAACTAAGCGACGTGTAGTACTTACCGGATATCCGCTCCAGAATAATTTAACCGAGTACTGGTGTATGGTCGATTTTGTAAGACCAAATTATTTAGGTTAGTATATTAATATATTTTTATCTAGTAAATTCCAACTGTGCTTATTGTAGTCAGACAGTTTAAGAAAGAAAATCAGCACCTTTGAAAATTTAAACTATTAAATTTAATGATATTAAACAATTTACTTTTTTTAATTAGGGAAAAAAGTTACAGTGGTCTCTTTCACTAAATTTTAATTTTGGTATTATTGTATAGAGCAAGGAAAAATAAAATATTAGACGATTTTATTTCTGAGGTTAAGTATTTTTTAAAAGAAAAAAAAAAGAAAATGAAGTAATCTTATAAAAACTACGAATACACCACTCGTAAAAAAACGAAAAAACAAAGTCTCAGCATCAGTTTTTATGATTTTAAATTGTGGTAGTTAAAAAATGAATTGACGGATTTTGATGAACATCTCAGATCCTAAAAGGCCATTTTGTTTCAGGAACCCGTGTTGCGTCAGTAATGATATCTGGACATTATACAGAGCGGAGAAGAAAGTAGTGCGAAAATTTAAAAAGTTTAAGTTCTTTTATTTGCACTAGTACTTGTTTGTTGTATTGCGTACTAGGCAGGATTTGAAGTCTAAGTCAATATCTCGGGACGTTTTTGTCATTTTTTGATTGCGGCTTCCTAACAAAAAATATCGATTTTTTTCCAAAAACGGTCTTTAGTGTTCCGTGAAAACGGAACACTTATAGAATCGCTTCGGTGTCCGTCCATCCGTCCGTCATAGGCGATTTTCTCTGATACTATTCGACGTAAAAATTTGAAATTTGGCACAGAGATAGAGTGTGCCCTAAGGGCATTCGCTAAGTCATCCAAATTATTAAACTCGTACTACCCTTGATTCAACCTCACTTTCATTCTACTCCACACATGCTCTATAACATTCATATCGGGAGATCTAGCAGGCCACTCCATTGGCTCAATATTATTCTCCCTCAAAACTTCTGGTTTTATGTGGACGAGCACTATCGTTTATTAATATAAAACCATTCCCGAAGTTTTTGACAAAGCGAATAACAATCTCATTCATACACATGTCCTTGGACCTAGCCGCATTCATAGTTTCCCCTATTAGAACAACCAAATCAGCATTACCATTCGCCATAACACAACTCCATATAGTCACTCCACCAACCCCAAATGCCAACCTCGCGTTTCTTCCGGTAATTTTCATTTCTTTCCAAACTAAGATTCGCTCATCAGAGTGATACAAATAAAACCGACTTTCATCCGTAAACATGCACCCATTCCACTCTGCTGTTTTATTCCCTGTATAATGGGAAATTGGAAATGCGGACATTCGGATACATTTTCAGACGGACTAAATGAAAAGTTATATGATTATCGATGGAAATATTGTTATTAATCAAACTGTAGCGGAATTTTAGAATTTCTTTCATAAAAAATACCGTTTTTGGAAAAATCGATATTTTTTGTTAGAAATCCGTAAACTGACAAAAACGTCCCGAGATATTGATTTAGACTTCAAATCTTGCCTAGTATGCAATAGAACAAAGAAGTACTAGTGCAAATACAAGAACTTAAAGTTTTTAAATTTTTGCATTATTTTCTTCTCGGCTCTGTATAATATCCATATATCCTTACTGACGCAAAACGATATGTAAACAAAACGGTCTTTCAGGATCTGAAAAGTTCATCAAAATCCGTCAATTCGTTTTCAAACTACAGCATGGGGAACCTGGAACAGGCGACCGAATAATGTTGTCACCACTTTTAAAATTTAAATTTATATACAAATTCTTCTACTCAATAATTAAATCAATTCATGAAACTTCCAATGCTCAAAATTGGAATCTTCTAACGGTACATTCATGAAACTTCCAATGCTCAAACAAGAAGTTAAGTAACTATCAGTTGCCTTCGGAAACTGCACCGTGCGACGCACCTATACGGCCTTCGTGATTAAAAGTAAGGCTTTCAAATTCTGAATCACGTGACAGTTCAGACGTGTGAGCCCCACGTCGTAGTTTCCAAACGCGACCTAATTGTTACAGAACAACACGTGCCCGTAGAATACCGATCGCACACGACCAATTTTATTATCCCACTTCATTGTCTAGATTTGTCAAATTCAGTTAGATTTTAAATATTGAAATTATGGAACACCTCAAGGTTATTGTGTTTATTATATTTTTTATATTAAAGTTAAATTATGAAATTCAGTTAAATTTTTTTGTGGGTACGACTTAAATTAAATCCATTAATGCAAATTACAATTTTAAGAATTTTATATTTTTTAAAAAGATTTTGTTTTTCATTTTGAATTTTGTATATTTTAGGTACGAAAACGGAATTTTTGAATATGTTCGAGCGGCCCATTATGAACGGACAATGTATAGATTCAACGGAAGCCGATATTAAGCTTATGCGATACAGGGCACACGTATTACATTCCTTACTAGTTGGATTCGTACAAAGACGATCTCACACGGTACTACAAACAGTACTTCCACAGAAGGAGGAATATGTATTGTTAGTAAGGTTAACTCCATTCCAAAGAAAACTTTATGACACTTTCATGAACGAGGTTGTTAGAAGGCAGACAGTGCCGAATCCTTTGAAAGCTTTTGCGGTTTGCTGTAAAATATGGAACCATCCAGATGTTCTTTACAATTTTTTGGTAAAGAAAGCTAAAGGTGAAGCGGTAGATCTGGATTTGGAAGAGGTTGCTGGTTCCGTTAGTGGTAAGTTCATATTTTTCATTTAAGAGGACATGAGTTCAACATTTTTTATTTTATTTTCTTTGATATAAATTAATTAATTTTTGGTTTTGCAAAATATTAATATAGCATGGAATAAACTTAAAGGGGGTGCGACCCAATTTTTTTTTAAATGAAGGAAAAATCTAAGAACCGGTGAAACCCGCACTTTTCTACTCAAAATAATAACGGAGATATTGCCTGGTAAAAATAGTGTAGTTCGACCTGTGACGTCACACCGGCTATGAATCAATGACAGCGATTACTTACCGATAAATTTAGGTTTAAATTTAATTTGTTTAACACCCAGTATTTTAAACTCGAGTGATTTGCTGCTGATATAGCTTTTCTTATTTTTGTGTTAAAATTGCAAGTAAAATGTATATTTGTAGGTGCCACAAGCGAAACAAAACCGAAAAGAACACCGGCAAAATCTAGAAAAACACCAGCGAAAGGAAGAAATGGAAAGCCAGCTGCGTCTGTAACTCCTTACAATAGTAATTCAGATGCTCCTTCGATTCCTTCTCAACCACTACCTGCTTCAAGTATAAATGGCGTGGTTTCTAATTTGCAAACCAATACTGCTCAATCACAGTTTAATACTGGGAATAATACCACTTCCTTTAGTAATGCTTTCTCCAATACCCCTAAAACTGGAGACACAAATTATGGCCCATACACTGACGAATTTAATCAACCTAGAACTTCGTTTGAGGGCATATCGCAATTTTTTGACGATCACATATCGCAGCCTTCATATGACAGCCACTTTGATGATAACGCGCAGTTTTCACCATTTCCGAGTCCTTCCAGCAATATGTCGCCCCCTGAAGATAATCTTGCCTCTCAGCGGAACGAAGTTCAACATCAACAACAAAATATTTTCTCACAGAATCAAAGCAGTATGATGAATAGTGGTAGTGCGAACGTCAGCACGGTCCAGTCTGCAAATCAGAATTATAATCAACAGGGATCGTCGAACCAAACAAGTCTTTTTAATTTAGATAGTCAAAATACTGTTACGGTAAATAATACCCCCAAAAGTACCAGTAGTATCCCTAATTTACCTTCTGGTATTTCTTTAACACCATTGAGTGCCAAAAATCAGTCTAACACAAAAAATTTGAATCGCCCTCCAACTCCAAGAACACCATCACCCGAACTTATGGATATCAGCTCGTCGACGAAGGTCCAGTCCAACTACGGCACTTCTAGTCCGCAGACTAACCAACATCCGCAGAATTCTCAGTACCCATCTCAAAGTGTTCAATATCCAGAACGGCAAGGTCAAACCGAGTTCAATAACTATGAGCAAAATGCCTACCAAGAGAGATTTGGTCCACCAAACTATTGGGATGATAAAAAACCTGGATATAACCAACAAGGTAATTTTTGTAGTGTTTGTAAAAGTATGGATAATGCGGAGAAATTTAGAAAAAAAGGAAACAAGATACTTTTACCCGACTTGCGGAACGCCAAGGACGGTCATGTTCTTAACATATGTATGTACCGTATATAAGATTTGTCGATAATAAGCTTTTGTGTTAAGTATCGTTGGGTATTCGCACATTTTAAAAATATTTTTAATTATATAGGGTGCTTGCAAGTAGTAGAGTATCACAAAGTTAGATTTTTTACCCTGTATTTGAATGGATTTTTGAATTCTACGTGTAATTTCAAGATAATTCGACTTGTAAGTATTGAAAATTTAGCATTTGCAAGCAACTCTTTGTTGTGAAAATCAGTGGCGGCTGGTGAAATTTCAAAGTTGTATATCTCTGTTCCTACTTACAGGACCCGTACCAAATTTAGGGGTTTTAATGGTGAGCCCACTGGGAATGTTTTGGTAAAGAATAAAAACATTTTGTAATTTGCCAAAAAAAAGTTGAATTTTGGGTGTGCCCCTCCTAAGAAAAAAATGAACACGTCTAGGTATTTTATTTATTATTTTTTCTAAACAAATTTTACATCATTCTCATTCTGTCGACAGTTTTTAAATTTTAAGAGAAAAAATGTGTTATTAGAAAGATATAGTCATTTGAATTTTTTTTAAAATTATATTTTAGGCTTAAAAAAATTCAAATCACTATAACTTTCTACTAACACACTTTTTTTCCTCAAAATTTAAAAACTGTCCACAAAATGATGTAAAATTTGTGTAAAAAAAATAATACATAAAATACCTAGACGTGTTCATTTTTTTCTTAGGAGGGGCACACCAAAAATTCAACTTTTTTTCGCAAATTACAAAATGTTTTTTTTCTTTACCAAAACATTCCCAGTGGGCTCACTATTAAAACCGTAAATTTGGTACGGGTCCTGTAAGTAGGAACAGAGATATTCAACTTCGAAATTTCACCAGCCGCCACTGGTGAAAATACTACTTAAATTTTGACTCCGAGCGATTCATAATTTGTATCCTTAGTAAATTAAGTCAAAAAACATATCCACTATGAAATATTTGACATCTCATTTACAGGGTTATTTATTTCTAGGTCCAAAGTCAGAAAACTTCTGATTAAAAAATATCACTTTTATCAAATCGAACAAACACCCTATATATTTTTCTGCGATCTTGTAGCTCTCTAATAGTTTTTGAAATATTTTGATTGACATTTTGAATGCAATAGATAATGAGTACTTTCCCTTCGCGGTAGAAGTAAAAACCTAACTAACTAAATATAAACATAGATATCTTTACATTTGCACTAAAACGTAATGAACACATTATTTTTGTAACTGTAAACCCCCCCCCCCCCCCCAAATCAGTTTCTTCATAATAAATGTTCGAATAGATGTCCTTCTTGTTCAATACACATGTCAATTCTTCTAATATTTGGATAACGCGCCTGGTATTATTTAAAATAAAAAATTGTAGTTGACTTCAATTTGGGCACGTAGCCATTGGCAGTAAGTGACACGCCTTTGAAAATCTTCATCGTGAAGTTCCTGATATAAAACAATATGGTATGGGTGGTATTTTACTTGCGCGTTGTTCGGTTTGCCATTGACTGTAATTTATCACACCGTTGGAAAAACCCAACAGTTCTTTTAATTTATATTTTTCTTTATTTCCTAATAAATACTAAAACCCAAGCAAAGCCAACCTGAGCAAATAATAAAATTCAAGCTAACATCTCTTGTTTATTTAACTTTTATTTTAAATACGCAGTAGTCGGTTACACACCAAGCCCATTTCGGAGCAAACATCTAAAGAAAATCTTTCCCTCAATTTATTTCTATTCCAAACTGACACCTTTGTCGGCGAAACTTCAAAAGCCTAGATCCGTTAGAAAATCTCTCATCTCTAACTTTTATTGCTTCAGCGTTCTGAACGTATAATTCTTCGGAATGCATAAAAGAACCATCAGACATGTCTACAGATATCAGGTCCTTTTCGTCTCCTCGTCGTAGCACCGAGGTATCAACGATCCACCCCTTTCATCTTCCAACAAATAAAATAATATCTGCTGAAATATAATTCGTAGGCGTCATTGCCAAATTATCCCTAATTGGTCAACCCTGTTAGGCGAAAGACGAAAATGTGTGCATTTCCAAATATTTTTATACCTAGCTGCATTTCGTGAGAGAAGTTCCGTGCTAAAGTTTTGCAGATTTTTAAGCCTAAAGAGAGTCATGCTTATTTAATTCTATTATTCTCGTAGGTAACGTAAATTCTCAAACTAATCAAGTTAATACGAGTACCGGAAGTACCAATGCCAGTCAAACATGGATCAAAAAGGAGGATCCAAACCCATGGATCAAAAAAGAGGATGCAAGCTCATGGATTAAAAAAGAGGATAGCAACCTGAAAATGACACCGAATCATCTTATTAGTCCGATAAAAAGCGAATCTAGCAACGATTCCAAACCTAAGATAAATATAATTAGTGATATTAAATTACCGCCAGTATTTTCTACGGACCGAAAAATTAACATTATTAGTGATATAAAAATTGAACCAAAGAAAGAGGAGAAGGACGATGATGCGTATGGAGTCAAGCGAGAACTGGAAAAAATTAAAATTGAACTTCAGAATGAGTTAAAGATTGAGGACGACCCCAAACCTCCAATTTTCGAATCTCCCTTGGCGAAGCTGTCCTCTTTAATGCCTTTAAGAGACTCGAGAGAGGATAGTGGAGTATCATATGACTGGGTAAGTTATTTTGATGTGTATTGATATTTACGCCTAGAGGATATTTTAAGAGATGTAAAGCTAAAGAAATATGCATACGACGAGTTAAGGGTTAAGGGTTACAATATAATTTAGTATCATCAGCAAAAAAACTGATATTAGTTTTAATATTTTGAGCTAATTCTGTTATAAATAGTAAATTTATTATTGCATGTATTTTTAGGCGATAGAGCTACTTAAGGAATATATACCAGGTCGAATAGAAAATTCTGCAAAATTTCAAATACTGTTTTGTATTATAAAAGAAAGCATTGCTTTAGGCGATAGACTCTTATTATTTAGCCAGTCTCTAATTACGTTAGATTTAATTGAAGAGTTCCTTCAAAAGATGGAAGTACCTGGAGAAATTTACAAGTGGGCGAAGAATGTTAGCTATTATCGTAAGTAAAAAAAATGTTTGTATTTTAAAACTATATGGGTGTTTACCCCAAAATCGACTTATCATGTTTCCTTGCTTAAAATTGATTCAAATAACCACATTATAAACAAAATTTTTAAAGTTTCTGTTTTGATACTAAAATATGGTACTAAAATCTTATTAATATATTTTCCTTTAAATCTCCTTTTTAAACAAATCGGAAATTAATTTTTACCTGCGCAGCCGAATCTATCCTTCGGCTGACATTCGACTTTTTGTTTTTGATCTTAATAAACATAATAGACTTTGGACAAATTTTTTAATCTCTTTTTTGAGCTGCATAGGCCAAGATCTTACATAAAAAAGTAAGTTAAATATAATTCATCTCTTTTCAGGTTTAGACGGTTCTACAGGTGCACAAGAAAGAGAAAAACTCATAAACGAATTTAATTCCAATCCAAAAATACACCTGTTTTTGGTATCGACGAGAGCGGGATCTCTGGGTATTAATTTAATTGGTGCTAATCGGGTTGTTGTACTGGACGCCTCGTGGAATCCTTGCCATGATACGCAGGCCGTGTGTAGAGTGTACCGATATGGACAGCGGAAACCTTGTTTTGTATATAGATTAGTTGTAGACCATTCTTTAGAGAAGAAAATATATGATAGACAAGTTAGTAAACAAGGTAAGTGTTAAGTAGAAATGACGTGGTAATTGTGGTGGTTGTGTTAATTATTAGTGATTTGACGAATAGTTAAAGAATACTGAATATTGGGCCAATTCTCAACCCAATATTTGGCCACATCAGTTGGTATATTTTTGAATAACATGAATAATGGACATAATGCATACAGGGTTGCCTTCATTTAAATTAGATGATTTTTTCATAAAAATCATTGATTTAAATCAATTTTTACTTTTTATCATAAATGTGTCTCTGCCACAAGGACATTATAAAATTTATCGAATTTACCTAGATTCTCGCTGAGCTGCGGACACGTGATATTCAGACAGCCGCATTCTTGCACAATTTTGTTCTTCTTGGAATTCCCCGCGTACAAAGAGGAGTCTCGTTTTAGCGTCGCCGAGTCATTTTTTAAATTTTATCGTTTATCTACAAACACTTTAAAAATACTAATTTGTTACAAATTATAATAAAGTTACATGCTAAAGCAGCTCCGTTTAATGGTACACTATTTTATAAAGAAATTTTAGAAACTACAGATGTAATTGATTGGTGGACAGCAATTCATAAATTAAAAGGTTGTTTAACTGAAGAAGAAATCCAATTTCTTTAATACACCGCGCGTGGCAGCATCGTCGCTAAGCTTCCGTATTCACATCGTCGTGCGAGCCAAAACTCGTCTAAATCTTGGGTCAAATATTCTGGTTATATAAAGCTTTATCAGCCGATATTTCAATTCATCTCGCAATTGAAAACCCCTTGTTAGAACTTTTCCTCGCGCAGCCATCTGACTTCAGTATGGAAATGCATTGACTTGTTCTTGGCGCCCATTTCTTCGCACAGTGAGGAAAGCAATCTAGTCTGCAACGGTCTACTTTTAACAAAATTAACTATTTTTACATCTTCGGACAGAACATTTTTCAAAATTATCTGGTATCTTTATTATGGCAAGCCCATGTCTGTGAAGAAAGCAGTGTGTCCATTCCATCTGTGGTATAATGTCTTTTAATTTTACTATTACGCCACTGTTCTTCTCTGTTATCGCTTTCGCGCCGTCAGTACACGCCGCAATACATTTATTCCATTCCAAATTTTGCTATTGTGTTGCATCAGTAAAAACTTCAAAAAGTCCTTCGCTAGTTGCAGGACCAGGTTTGATTTGCAAAATAGCATATTTTCTGTAATTGACCCATCGCATTTGTATCGGACGAAACATTAAAATTGAGCGAAGTTCGACACGTCGAACTGAATCAAAAAATTCACTTGATTTTACCTTCAATTATTTGATTGTGGACATCAATGGCCATTTCATTAATACGTCTCGATATTGTGTCATTTTAAAGTGATATAGTTTTCAATTTTTTTGCTTTTTCCGGGCCTATCATCACATTGACCATATCAGTAGCAGCGGGCAGAATGAGATTTTCTGCAATCGTGTTGTGGGGCTTCCCTGGTAGGATTGCCAGGTTGGGGATTCCCCCCAACTTGGGGGATTTTCATGTGGACGGGGGAACCCTGGGGGATACTTATTTTGTGGGGGAAATGTTTTTATTTTTGTGGGAAATAGAATATGTTTTTATGTTAAAACAATCTATTAAAAACCAAAAAAATATATTGAAACTACGCTCCATTACTCCATTAGAGTTGATACAAAACAGTATTTTCCGGTAATAGGTACGTTATGTTCCAGTTCCAAGTTCATACCTGTTATTTTTTACCTAGTACAGTAAAATGCACAATTCAAAATACGTCGATGCTTATACGCACTTACTTATTTCCGCCATCGCCGCCTCTGGATACTAATTCAAGGGTTAGGTTTACCATAGTTATTGAGAATTTTGCGTTCTGTGAGAAATTGTATGTCGTACGGAACTCTATGCGCAGTCGAACTCGCACTTCATATTTTTTTATTACAGAAACACGGCAACGCCCATGAATTAAATTATTTTTGTCAAAGACCGTATAGGCACGTACTTATTTCCGGTATCGACGCCTCTGGTGACAGACCAAAAGTGGCCACCCTTATTGATAAGTGACTTTCCGGTGTAGACATAAATAAGACATATTATATCATGTATCAAAGAAATCAAAATTGTATTTTGTGCTTATCCTTATAAACCGTAATAATTCGCTTAAGCTAGGTATAGCCGCGGTCAAAGAATCGTTCATCTAATTCATCATAGTGTAAACACATCTGAAGACCCTCTAAAAGTTTGTCTTTAGAATGAATTAATTAGTGGAATTATTTGTCAACCAAATGGTTAACAAATGATATTTAATCCATTGTTTACCTCTCTACCGTAACCCAATCACCTGATGACGTCTATTAAAACATTTTTATAACTTAAAACATAAAATTGTACGATTTTTTCATTTCGGTGCGAAAAGTGGCAGATACAAACCTGAGCATACTTCCGCCATTTAATCAAGAATACATAATGGCCTCTCGACTTCTAAATTGTCAATTATTGTGTAGATGGCGCCACACATAATATCTGACTGAAGAATTACAACAGATATTCTTTAAATTAAAAATGAATATTTCAATATTCGTATCCTTCCATCCAGGTACCCGTTGGTTCCTGCACTTCTGTGTGGGGCCAGTGTATACCCAATCAAACCCACAGGGTCGTTTTGGCATTGTCCTTTTCTCCCTCAAAAAAGAAAATTTCTGAATTAATGAAACAAAGTTTTGGCATGAAAGTAGTTAGAGTAGAGTTGGGAGTAGGGATGCACAAAATTCGGAATACATCGAATTTCGATCCATCGATATAGCAAAAACATCGACCTTAATCCATCGATGTTGAAAAAACATCGACTGAATAGCATCGATGTCATTCGATGTATGTATGTCGATGTATCGAATTTATTAATTAATTTTTCTATTGCAATATTCGGTATTTAAATAATCCATCTTTATTAACGAAATATGTTTTTTTAGTTGCAATAACCTGTGTGTTTAATGTTTGTTTTATTTTGCTTTTCTTTAAAAATGGCTAATTATTTTTTTATAATGTTTTGTGTTATGTTTTGTATTTAAATAAATTATTTTATTACGAGAAATGTTTTTAGTGATAATAAAGATATTTTTCTACAATTACAATAGAAAGAAGGCGTTTTCGCTGAGATGACCGATATTTTGCGCTTTAGAGCAAGAAATTTTAATTTTGCGCTTTAGCGCAAACATTTTCAATTTTGCGATTGCTAAATATTAAGTTTCATGGCAACATTGGCAATAACAATAACAACAAACAAGTAAAAAACCAAGAACTGTCACCAGCCCCCGAATCACGCCACATAGAATTCTATTCTATGTGTGGAAGTCATATGACTACTCAAACAAAACAAACGATCCATCACATGGCCACGGTCATTAGTATCAAAATCGCATAGAATTGTATGCATCGTGATCCGCACCAGATGTATTTGACGTTAGATAGCATAACTTCAAATATTTAAAGATTTCTAAAAAATATCTAAACTTTTTAAAACTAAAAATCTAATTTGACTAGTTAATTAACTTTCAAAAAATGTTCATCGATGTATTTTCAAAAATATCGATAGTTCGATGTATCGATATAGCCTACCATCGATGTCATAAAACATCGAGTCAGAATCCATCGATGTAAAAACATCGATGTTTTGGTCCGATGTATCGATGTTTTCGATGTATCGAAAAACATCGTGCATCCCTAGTTGGGAGATATAGTGATTTTTCGATATCTGTTAGAACAGCGATAGTGATTTAAGAATAGCCGTTATTTTTAACAGTGATTTTTCACTACCGCGATTTTTATTTTTAAGGCGAAAAGGAGCAGCATAGTTGCTTTTACAAGACTGATATTCGGTAATGCAGCTACAATTGGAAGTAAAATTATAACTTGACTTGGTCAGTAAGTTATTAGGGTAAAAATAGTATTTTTTCGATACGGCCAGTGCCAGAGACGTGGCGAATATTAATCGAAAATAACCTTTATTCTTGATTTTTGCGCTAGATTAAGTTAAAAATATTACATTTTTTCCGAAATTAGAATTATAATGCTTTAGGCAACTTTGAGTTTAGGTATACCCGAAAATGTTTTTGTGACGCTGAATCTAAATACGACAATAATTAATAAAATTATAATCTCATAGATACTTTTCAGATTTGAAATTAACCATCTAAAACTGAAAAAATCCCATTTAATAGCTTAAAAATGGGGGCAAACTGAGCCTAAGGGAGATTATAAAATGCTTAATAACCCACAACATAACTAACAATATAATTAGAAACAATAGTATAAGAAAATATAATAAAAAAAAACATTCTCGTTTATATCTAGCTAATCTACAAAATATAAACAAAAAAACATTCTCTTTTATATTTAAATACTTTTTGGTAAAATTCAGAATTCAGGTACATTGAGACACTGAGACCGAAGGATAACTTGGCATAATATGTCCTTTTAAATTTTAGTGGGATGCTTTATGTGAGTATTTTTTTGCAAATATTGCACTTTTCAGAAAAGTTTTCACCTTCAATTGGTGTAAAAAAATTCAACATTTCACTGGATTTCTGTTTTTTGGACATTTTGTGAATCTAAATATATTGCAGGTGTTGAATTTTGCTATAATTAAAAGTATTAAAACTAATTTATCAGTTACACTATAATCGTTACTACGCGCAATGAAGAATAAATGGCTAATTCACCAACAATATCGACTACGGCCGACCGGACCGATAAATGACAAATCACTGAACAATTAAACATAGTGAATACCGAAAGAATTAGAAATAGCCACAACGCAAAAAGCGATAATATCTGGCAACAGTTCAAGCAGCGATTTTGTATCTCGATACAAGAAATATTTATTTTAATAAGTGGCGATTACGCGGTCGCCGTGATCTATTTTGTTCCGGATTTGTTAATCACTGAATACTGAATAACTGGGTAGCGATAGTGATTTGTCTTTCACGGCGATTGGATCATGGTGATTGATATATCTCCCAACTCTAGTTAGAGTTGATACCCAACAGTATTTTTCGGTAACAGGTACGTTACGTTCCAGTTCCAAGGTCATACCTGTTCCAAATACCTGTTATTTTTTACGTAGTACAGTAAAAAGAACATTTCAAAAAAACATGAATTTAATTACATCAGAAAATTAGGTAACAAACTAAATTATTTATTGCTCTTAAATAATCAGATTACTTTATTTCATGTTCTTTTCCGGCTATCTACAGGGTGAGTCGGGAGGAACACACTAAATTTTAGGATTGTATTCTACACTACCTAAATATATGTCAACAAAACCCAAAAGTTGTAATCCAGTTTTCATTTGTTTTGAAATTACAACGTTTTGAATAAACACCTTACATAATTTTTTTTTAATTACCACAGGTACATACATAACAGGTACGTTACGTTCCAGTGCCAAGGTCATACCTGTTCCAAATACCTGTTATTATTTACCTAGTACAGTAAAAAGTACAATTCAAAATACATTTCAAAAAACATGCATTTTTAATTACAGCAGAAAATATATATCATGCAACTAAAATAATTATTAGGTACGAAAATAAATTATTTATTGCTCTTAAATAATCAAATTACTTTATTTCATGTTCTTTTCCGGCTATCTACAGGGTGAGTTGGGAGGAACACACCAAATTTTAGGATCGTATTCTACACATTGGGATCTCCGGTGGCCGAGTTGGTACGGCACCAGCTTTGCAAACATAGAGGCGCGGGTTCGAATCCCACTTCGACCATGGATATTTTGTAATTGTTGTTGGAAGGTGGTAGAGGAATTCTTCCTCGACCGAGGTGGTACCACCCCACACATCCTCTTAAAGGGCTGGTGTGTGAGTCGATTCCCCAGTACACCCACGGTACATAGTACTTAGACTTCGGTCTTCGTGGGCTGTCAGAAGATAAAAAAACACATACCTAAATATATGTCAACAAAATCCAAAAGTTGTAATCCAATTTTCATTTGTTTTGAAATTACAACGTTTTGAAAAAACACCTTACATAATTTTTTTAATAAAAAATGTTAAAAGACACCCTTTACAACGGCATGCTTATCATCTATACACCGACAAAAAAAACAAAAAATAAAAGTAAAGCATCTTTATCATATTTTTAAAACTTGAAAAAACAACAAAAATCTGATTCCAACTTTTGAATTTTTTCGACTTAGAGTGCAGAGTACACTCCTAGAATTTGTGCGTTCCTCCCGACTCACCATGTATAATATAAATAATAAAATAATTTAATCTGTACTTGATATATCTTGTGTGCGGGAACGCGCTTTCGGGGAAAATATCGGAATTAAAAAATAACAGCTGAACGGCGTGACAGAGAAATACGTATCAATAATCAAAATACTGAAAATACTTCATACACCGAGACAGATCCCGGGATGCATATTTCCGTTTCCTATTGGGCTAGCGCAACCGGATGCGCTAATCGTACAGGTAAATTGGGGCCAAGCGAATCGGAGGCACCCTAAGGTCGGAACAGGGTTAGCACCTGGTTAGGGGCCCTGACAAGTCTCTTTCCTCGCAGGCGAAGAGACTTGTCAGGGCCCCTAACCAACGGGAAAATGCGGTCGGAACAGGGTTAGCACCTGGTTAGGGGCCCTGACAAGTATCTTCGCCGGCGAGGAAAGAGACTTGTCAGGGCCCCTAACCAGGTGCTAACCGTGTTCCGACCTTAGGGTGCCCTCCGATTCGCTTGGCCCCAATTTACCTGTACGATTAGCGCACCCGGTTGCGCTAGCCCAATAGGAAATGGAAAAATGCTCCCGGGATCGCTCACTGCTCAACAAAGCGTACTTCACGACTAGAGTCTAGGGGATGGGTGCAACTTTTTATCCCGGGCTTCCGCTTGCGTAATAACCTCAAAAATATAAATGATGCACTTTTGTTAATAAGTTTACCGACTTCCGAGCATGAGCCACGTAGTCCAGTGGTAAAGTAATCCGGTTATTGACCGAGAGGTGTTGGATAGAATCCGTACTCGGCCGCATCTTTTTTTTTAATTTTTTTCATTTAAAATTTTATAAAAAAAATTAGGAAATCGGCTCTAGAAGGTGTATCGGAAACGGGTTAGCACTCCTTCCTCGATAAAAATTTTGTTTTGTCTTTTTTTAAAGGTCCCGAGCAAAAAAATTATCGTGTCTACGTACCTTAACCTAAAAATTATGTTTTGTTTGTTGTGGGTCCAGAAAATCTAGCGAACGGTGGATCGGAGGGCACCCTAAGGTCTGAACAGGGTTAGCACCTGATTAGGGGCCCTGACCAGTCTCTTTCCTCGCAAGCGAAGAGGGATCGGTGCGAAAAAATCTACTATTGTTCCTTCCTCTGCGCATGCGGAAGCCCGGGATAAAAAGTTGCACCCATCCCCTAGACTCTTGTTACTCACGTAAATAATACTTGTAAACGTATTTATCTGCTGAACGACCGACGCGTGACCCCGATCCAAATCTGAAAATATTTCTCGGAGGGAAACCACTGCTACAGATTTTGATGGTGGGTATAGTATAACTACCGTAGTTTCTGAGACTGTTTCTGAAAGCACTCCATCTAGTCCATCAAATTCGAGATTTTCATCAAATTTTATTTTAACTAAGATGGTGCTTAAATATGGTATAAAATCACAAATCTTTTAATTCAGTGGACAAAGATGTAGCGATGTAGCCGTAATGAAAAGTATGTTCCCTGACAGTATTATTGCCAAGAAAATGTCACTCAGTTCTTCAAAAGCTGCATCCTCTACATTTTATGGGCTCGCTCCATATTTTAAAAACTGTCTTGAAAGAAGTGCTGTAAAGTGTTACAATTACGTTGTCTGTTTTGATGAAGTACTAAATAAGATAAGCCAAAATTGTCAGATGGATATTTTAATCAAGTATTTTAATGAAGAAAGTCAATGAGATAAAAAATTAACAAGCGGGGACTATGTATTATATGTATGTTATTAAAGAGATGTTTATTATGTCAGTATAAATGTGTACACCTATGTTACTACAGCACATATGTATATATATATATATATATATATATATATATATATATATATATATATATATATATATATATATATATATATATATATAAATTGTCGAGACAAAACCAAAACTTTCCTTAAATAATAGGAAAAATAATAATTTTTATTTCCCCTTGTTCCCCCCAGTTTTGTTTTGTTTTTGTTCCGTTTTTGAAACTGTAGCAATTTCGATTTTATTAATAGATGTTACAATAAAAAAAAGTTTTAATAAGTGACCCTCTTTTTTGCGCCAGCGATTTGCTTGATTTCCAAATGATTTTCATCTTGGAACGTGTTGCTTAAATGAATTTAGTTCTGTTATTGTGGAAAGTACGTACTAAAGTTGCCATTTTCTTTATAAATTGAAAAAACTCAGAAACAAATTCATAGTATAATACTTAGTTGTCTTATTCTTACACGTGTCAGTTTAAAAGTTTTTCTTGTCAAATTAAACCGGTCTAGCGTTGGAAAATCTGGCCTTAAATTATTAGCGATCATAGTACGTAATTGCTCTTTTTGTAACTAAAGAAGCTATAACTGTATTTTAGGTATGTCTGATCGAGTAGTGGATGAATGCAATCCAGACGCACATTTGACAATTAAAGACGTCAGCACCCTTTGTTTTGACGACAAAAATGACGAGGGAGAAATAAAAGACTGGTCTTCTTGCAAAGACAACTACATAGATGTCGTCTTACAAAAAGTTTTAAATATTCATGGAACAGCTCTTACTAAAGAACCTTTTCAGCATGAATCGCTACTGGTCGACAGGAAGGAAAAGCAACTATCTCAGCAAGAAAAACGCCTGGCTAAGAAAGGATATGAACGGGAAAAAAATGCAGCTAGACAACCAGCTTATCTGACAGGAGCTAGCAGAGGTATTTTTTATATAAAATATACATTAATGCTTTATTTATTACTCTGGTTGCTCTGTTTATACAAAAAAAAAGCTAGGGCCCAAATGTAGTAGTTTTTTACATGTTCCGGATATGTGTATTTAGTCTAAACAGAAAAAATATAGTTATGCGAGCGAAGCTAAGAGTATGAAGTATTAATTGATAAACGCGTACTTTTATCTGACCCTCGAATGGTAATTATACATTATGTCCAAGGATGGGGTAGACAGGAGGACAAATGGACCAAAAGCTGGAAGATACGAGAAAAGGTTTCTTTATAAAAAATTTGCTTGCTTTAAAAATAAGATCCACGATGCCAAAATTTAGTTTTTTTTTTGTACAGGGTATGCAAAAAATACACAAATTTGGTTAAGAGTAAAGTTGCCTTTTTTAAATTTTAATGCGAAACGTTAAATAAAAAAGTTGTTTTAAATTTTAAAAGAAATATTCCAGATTTTTAAATAAAAATTTGAAATCTCTAAATTACGCTTTTAAAATCAAAATTTTTCCTAGGCACATTGTCTCCATTTTTATTTGATTACACCTTTGATATAACTGTGACGTATTTGTCAAAATAATAAAAATGTTGTCTTTAGAGCAAAGAATATTATAATCCAAAATTACACACTCATACAGGTTAAAGAAAATTACTTATAGAGTATTAAATAATAATTGTAATATTCGAGAAATATTTCTTATTTTACTAAACTTTAAAAATCATATTTATTTTTCAAAAACCTCTCCATATGCTACGCATTTTTTTAACTGACGTCGAAAATGGCTAAAGCCTCTTCTTATTTCTTACAGTGAAATCGGTTCTATCGCTCTTAAAATTCTCTGCTCTAAAACTTCTTCGTCATTTTCAACTGCTCTTTCATATGTTAGTTGTTTAATGCGCCCCCAGAGAAACATATATTAATGTAAATTTGGTAGGTCATCGACCAGTGGCATCAGTTAGACCAATGCAACAGGGAGAGCGACCATCTAGGTGGATACCAGCAGAACACTGGCAACGCCAGGGCATGACAGCACAAGAAATGACATTACCCTTAGACGTAGTTATTCCGACAAATCAACCAGAAAAAGGCAATATAGTCTTAAAGGCTGGCCAAAAGGTTCTTGTTCTTAAATCACCAAAGGGTGTGTACATGCAGCTAGAAAGTGGTAAGATTGTTGCCATAAAGACTGCGATAAAAGTTAAGGGCAAGGCGGAGGAAAATAACGACCCAATGAAAATGGGAAAACCTCCCCTATTGCCCCCTCAAATGAAAAACAATCCCTCCTTATCAGTCATTCCTCAAAAGCGACCTGTGAAGCAGCCCCCGCCACAGCAACCGCAATTACCTTTAATTCCTGGTATGACTAAATTTAATGTGAAAAGTGTACAAAAGACTGTTCCTAATTTAATTTCAAAAATTCAGAATGTAACCAAAAAAGTACAAAATATGCCAGGTAAATCGAAACCTTATCAAATGGGTTCGGAAATTGCCAAGCAGTTGAGGGATGCAGAATCGACAACACCTTTAAACAGTAGTGAAGATGAACATCAGCCTATGGAGAAAGCGTCACCTGCGAAAATGGAAAGTGCTGACGAATTAGAAAAGAAAATTTCACAGTTAAAGAAGAATATATCAATACAAAGGGTGAGTTTGTTGTTTCGATAAAATATATCTGATATGAGAATGATAGAAATAATTGAGTTTTTCTTGATTACGCACTTGATATTTCAGTGTGTGGTTCCTAGGCTAATTTTAGGCAAAAAACTTTATTTTTAAAGTATTATAAGGTGATACCTAGAAAACGGTTTAAAATATTTTCATGAAATTTTGGTGAGTTAATAGGGAGAAAAAACATATTTTTGACATTTAAAGCCTTTCTCTATTTTCAGGGGCGGGGGTAACTCTGGAATTTTAAATGGGATGATGTACTTTTGTTTATAAAATTCGAATCGACGTAAAAGACTACGTATATGTACAAAATTTTTTTGATTTGCTCTTTCGGTTACGGAACTATGGTTAACTACATTTTGATTGAATTTTTTTAAAAAAATTTACCAATAAATCAAGTTCACTTATTTCAGCTGAGAATTTTGACATTTTAACGAAACTGGGCTGCTAGGTCGCCGGATTTGACCAAGCTTGACTTTTTCTTGTTGGGGGTTTTATAAAGGACAAAGTGATGGCGACTGCACCTACAACTTTAGCTAATATGAAAGACCGAATCCCATTTAAAATTCCAATGTTACCCCCACCCCTCAAAATAGAGAGAGGGGGTAAATGTCAAAAATATGTTTAAATATATCCCCCCATCTCCCTATTAACTCACCAAAATTTCATGAAAATATTTTAAGTGTTTTCGAGATATTGCCTCGTATCACCTTAAAAAACTCACTCTGTATAAGCATATTTATGTTCTAAAATACTTTTTGATTAAGTATCTTTAATATTTCAGTTAGTCTTCATAAAAACTTTTACTTTTCAAAAAATCAAGATCTGCTGTTTTAGAAATCAAAACTTTTATGGTAATAATGACACTCTTCAAAAAATGTAATGTAACGATCATCTGTAGGATAGGCAACCCTAACTGTAAGCACCCAATAGGACATGGTAGGCAAAGGAAGGAACCCCTCTTCTTTACCCAATATGGCATAGAAATTTAAGAATAATGAATTTTCGAACTATGTATTTTGTTACTCTAGTATAAACCAAATACTTACTCCAAGAACAGCTCGTTCAGCATCCAGAAACTATTTTTAAAACAGCTCCTGGACAACTTTGAGATCGACGGCGAGTCTCCCGTGGACTGGATACACAATAATTATTTTGATCCATATTCTAAAAAGTATTTATTCTCTATGGAATTTTATTAATTTTTAAACAAACTAACAACTTACCCAAAACAGGATGAATTATATATAAAAATATGAGAAAAAAATAGTTCACAGGTAAAGAATAACAATATCAAGTTAATGATACAAAAAAAAATCAATTAACACGACTGACAAATGCCAAAAATCCGAAATGTCCAACCCTGGGCGACAAATATCAATCAGCTGATGCTGGTAATTTTATTTTTTCAGGATAGCCGATAATTTCGTTGCCAAAACAGCAGTGTTACGTTAGACAGAGTTTACGTGACAAATTAATATTTGTTATTGAGTAGTAATTAGCTCTCATCCCTACTATTTGGGTTTTTTTAACATTATTGTTGCTCAACTATAAAAAACCAATGACTTTCTGATGACATAATTCAGTCAAAGAAATTACGTTTTCTTTTAATGTTTGTCAAATTTTTCCATGTTTTCCAATGCGGCTCTGTCTATTGTTTGCCTACTTTTGACCTGTCAATGACCTTTCAAACTGTTTTGAATTGAAATATGCTATAGTCATATAGATGGGTTACAATGTGATCTGACATCTGTAAACTATAATTATTTATTTTTAATAACTAATAGTATATGCCAGCGTTATTTATAGAATACATATTAATTTTATACATACATCTCTTATAAGGTGACTAGTCAGGGGGTAAAAGAACCATTACAATCGCCCCAGTCGCAACAGGCGGCGCTTCCTCCGCAGATGCTGCAACAGTCAAAGCTAGTACAAAAAGAATCTCAGCAACAGTCCAAAACGGCACTTCCAAAACCACAGACTCCAGAGAAATTAAAGTCTAAACAAACTGAAAGTTCGATACTGGATAGGCTGGGGCAATCGGCTTCATCTATGGAAAGTACACCATTCCAGGTAAGGTTCTGGTATGATTACCATAAGTTTTACCATTAAACATGTGTCGATGTGTTATTGGCGATCTCAAACGATTATAGCTGGCAGCACCATTTATACAATTAGGATCGATTTTATGATATATAACAAAGCAACTGAAGTCGAAACGCCAATCTAACCCTATTCTTCTAGTTCACTGCGAGTGACAGCTTTGTCGCTTGAGACCGCGAATAAACACTAATGTCTAATGTGTAATAAAATAATTACAGTCTATTGGGTTTTTACATTTATAAAATTTGATTACTTTACATTAAGATACATTCATTTCTAAGCTGTTTTTATCACACCAGTTGCTTAGATTGTTGAGATCTTTTTGAACTTCTTGGCAATCATCTAAAGATTTGACTTTACAAAACAGTTTTAAATCATCGGCATAAAGTAGACATTTACATTTCACAAAAATATTCGAAATATTGTTAATAAAAGGTAAAAATATAATTAGACCTAGGTGGAAGCCTTGTGGCACACTAGACAACACATTTACTTCTCGGGAGACAACACCGCCAAGCTTAACACTCTGTTTACGATCATGAAGATATGACTCAATCCACTGAAGATAACATCCAGACACTCCTATCCTTTCCAGTTTTTCCAAGAGCACATCATGACGAACTCGATCAAAAGCCTTGGTGAGATCTGTATAAATCACATCCACCTGACACCCATTACCCACTCTCCACGCCGGTCACCAGAAAGTCCTGGAAGACACCTAAATTGGTAGCCGTTGATCTGCCACTAAAGAATCCATGTTGGTCAGGAGTTATGTGTTGTTTAATGGTCCTAAAAAGTTTTGGACTTAACTGAAAGCAGTGATATTCCTCTAGTGTTTAATATCGCTCTTTGAGCCAGATTTGAATATTAGTACCAGCCACGAGTGCTTCCATATTAATTAAGATGCAAACCTCGGGTTTACGGTGAAATGTTTCTTTTTTGAAGACCTTTAAAATGAGGTACACACGGAATAGGGTTTCGTTCTAAATTTTTGACCTCCACTCTCTAGCGTCGCCCCTTAGGGGGATTGAAAAAGTTAAATTACATAAAAAAGTAGATTTATTAACTGACCTGAGCACAACAGGCATTAATATTTTCACGTATTATAATCGTAACCAGTGCTCTTAACTGAATATCATAAGATGTTTCCGAGCTTGTGGGCCGTGGTTTACAAGTCTACCTGACGTTTCGTCTCATCTGCGGAAGTGATCCTCGGAGCGACTTAACACCGACTGTCAGCGTTAAGCTACCCTTGGACGCTTTCCTCTAATAGTATAGGTTTCCAAAATTCCTTTAAAAGCTATACTTACCACATATTTAATTTATACAGGAAACGTTAGATAGCATCACAGCAGGCTTTAAAAACCCAGATAATCTAGACAACCTAGATTCGGATGAAGACGACGATGAAGAAAGAGAGCCTGTGGATGATGAAGATCCAGAAGAGGAGGATGATGGCGACATTGCTGATTCATTTTTTGGGGAACAAAATAAACAGGTAAATGATTAACATCGACCAGCGAACCTTGTGTAGGTACATCAATAAACTTTGATAATTATTTATTGCTGCGCTCATTTTAAAATAAAAAGTTCACGTAAATTAGAAGTATGGTCGTACAAGGCTTTATTAAGAGAGTACAATGTTATATAGTGGTGATTAATTTGATACAATATTTATATTTTAGTTCTCCAATGCGCCACGGCTTCATATGCCATTTAAGTCATTTGCAGTGTTAGCAACAAAATACCCTAAAAACGTTGACACACATTTAAGTTAAAAAGCATCTTGTCGTGATATAGATCATCTTAACTGATTTTAAAAATGTTTAAAACCTCATATTTTGTTACAAATTTACTTTTGCTCTCGCTTAGGAAATCGCAGTAACCAATAATTTCCTTACAGATGGATATGTCAGAACAAAACGATCAAAACGAGACCAGTGACCAAAGCGATGAGGTCACCTATGTATCTGAGCAGCCATTGGATTCATCAAATTCGCAATATCAGTCAAATCAACAGAGCAAACAAAAATCTGACGGTTCTGCTGAATATACTAACACAACAGGTTATAACTATAATTATAACTACAATGTGCCCCCATATCAGACCCACCCGCCTCCACAAGGATATGGATATCCTCATCCACCACCATATGATGGCTATAGTGGATATCCGCCTCAACATGGCCAACCACCATACAGCTATGGGTATCAAGGTTATCCTCCACAACCACATTACCCACCGCCACCTACACAGCCTGGTTATGATTATAGTAACGCGCCTCCTCCGCAACCTATATACGCAGGCTATCCTTATCCACAACAGTATCCCCCACCTCCTCAAGGAATGTATCCGCCACCTCCTGCTCCTAGCGCGCCTCCTACTACTTTTCCCGATTATACGCAGTACCCTAATCAGTCACAACCAGCGTCAACATTTTATCCGAATACATAAAATTAGCGAGTCTAAAGCTAAATGTGTCATAAACGTTGTTATAAACGGTAAAACTGCCACCAAAATTTTTGATAAAACAAAACATGTAGGTAATAATATGCTTGGGCATAGAGAAAACTTAACTATAGCAAATTTAAATTATTGTTTATACATACTTACTAAATGTGATATAATTTTATTTATTTATTTTAAAATTATATTTTCTTGGTCTTATTCTTGAGTTAAGAAATATTAATTCAGAGTTATTTCCATTAAAATGAAATCTCTTTATTTATCTTAAATATACTAATGACAGCTAACGGATGATAGCCAGATGATTGTTCTAGCAAGGGTAGGCACACCGAAACCCAGGAAATTTCAGTACATCTTAGTTCAGGTTTTCTTTTTTATTGCAATTCACCTTTAGTTGGCTGTAAAAACTGGAATTTTACTGGTTTTAGGATCGAATTTTTATCATTTAAATATTTATGTTAACTTTATTTTTGACTCTCTATACCTGCAAAGTAAAATATGTTTTCCTACATTATTTACATATATGTTAGGTACTTTTTTAATACTAGTTTTATTTGTTGCCCACCCCTGATGCAATCTAATATACATTTTTATGGCGTTTGTTACGTTACATTTGAGGATAAATAAGTGCGACGTGTTTGTTATCTCAGTGTAGGACTAATTAGTGCGCACTAACTTTCGCCGACTCTTGAAGAGGTGGTGATTGAGGTAAAAAAATCAATTAGCTGAAAAACTACGGAACTACTGGGGATTTTTTTAGTATTCGTCCTTTAATGGGCCTTTGTTTGAAAGTAAATAATATTCGTAATAGACGAAGAGATAGCGATGTCAAAACCTACATAATTTTTTTCATGAAAATATCGAGTCCATTTGTGTTGTAAAACCGATCCCAGTCACTAATGTCAGAGTGGCTGACGAGACCAATCGTGCGTCTACAGGGTGGCCCAATAAGTTTGCAATAAATGTGAAAATTTTTTTGAATATATCAAAATGTAAGTATTACGAAAAATTGGTGAATACCTAAAACAAGAATTTGGAAATCGCCTAAGAGTAAAGTACCCTTAAATTTTTAATATAGGAAGCCATGAATTAATATTAGACCATACTCTTACTCCTAAAGAACATAAGGGTACCTGGTGAGTCAACGATTGCGCAGAGTAATTTTATGCCTTGAAGATAAAATTTGTCGATAAGGTATGGTTGGATATTATGCACATTTTAAGAATATTTTGAATTATACAGGGTGCGTTCAAAAAGTAGGGAGCCACAAAGTTAGTTAGTTAGTTAGTTAGGTTAAATGGGATAACCTGTATTTAATGGATTTTTCAATTCTACGTGTAATTTCATAACTTTTTCACTAGTGGTCTCATATAAGAAAAAGTCATAATTTTCAAGATAATTCGACTGGTAATGAAAATTTAGCATTTGCAAGCATCTCTTTGTTGTGAACGTACTTCCTAATTAAATTTTTACTCCAAGCGATTCATAATTTGTATCCTGAGTAAATTAAGTCAAAAAACATATCCATTATGAAATATTTGACATCTCATTTAGAGGATGTTTTATTTCTAGGTCCAGTCAAAAAACTTGTAATTAGAAAATGTCACTTATCAAATGGAACACCCTATATATTTTTATGCCATCTTATAGCTCAGCAAAAACTCTACATTTTGTAAATAATGTCCTATCCCTATCTAATAGTTTTTGAACTATTTTGATTGACATTTTGAATACAATAGATAATGGGTACTTCCCTTCGCGGTAGAAGTAAAAACCTGTGGGTAAAACTAACTAAATACAAACATAGATATCTTTACTTTTAGATTAAAACGTAATGAACACATTATTTTTGTAACTGTAATCCCCCCAAACAAAATCAGTTTCTTCTTAATAAATGTTCGAATAGATGTTCTTCTTGTTCAGTACACATGCAATGATATTTTCCCGGATGTTGGATAACATGCCTGGTGTTATTGTTTGACATATATCCCTAATCCTATTTTCCATATTCTGCCTTGTAGGTGGTGTTACATATACCCTATCTTTTATGTAGCCCCACAGGAAGAAATCTAACGGGGTGAGGTCACAAGACCTTGGTGGCAATGCAACAAATCCTGCAGCCACTGCCGCAGGATTTGTTGCAGGCCTGTTTCAGGATAGTGCTGATCCAAATATTCTCTGGCTTCACGATAAAAATGGGGGAGCACCATCTTGTTGGAGCCACATATTTTGACGTTCATCAAAGTCAACTTCTGCCAATATCCTTGGCAGCTCTTGTAAGAAAAATAAATATGTAGGTCCGTTAAAATGTTTAAATTGTGGCCCTATAATTCTGTTGTGAAGAATGCCGCACCACACATTAACCGACCAATGGTTTTGGTGTTAAACTTCACGGACCCAGTGTGGGTTCTCCATTGCATAATAATGCATATTATGTCTATTGACGGCACCATTACTTCTAAATGTAGTCTCATCTAAATACATTATAAATTTAAACAAAAATTGGTTTACTTCAATTTGGGCACGTAATAATTGGCAGTAAGTTACGCGTCTTTGAAAATCTTCATCGTGAAGTTCCTGATGTGTAACTCAGTATGGTACGGGTGGTATTTATAGTTCGGTTTGTCGTTGACTGTGACGTATCACACAGTGAAGCTAATTTACGGGTGGCTACTACCTTGGAGATTCTCCTGAACTTGTAACACTATTTCGAGTTCTTACCATTTGTTGCATTCATGACGACATGCTTTAAATTACCTTCATAATCACTTTCGTTAAAATGTCTAGAACAGATTCTAGCATTTTTCACATTAAACTTATCTTCCCGTTTGCATAGACGGTTCCAAACACTTTGTGTTTCTTTGTCTTTGGGGAAGCTAAAAACTTAAATATCAGTCATAAAGCCCTTGCATTGATTGTCTACATCACAACCATACACAACACACCTCATTGTTCTGTCACCTGTTGCACCGAATAGCCATTTATTCTTATGAGAAGCGATCTCTCAAAAAAATGGCTACGGAGGGTGAAGTTGGGGAAAACGGTTTTCTTTGTATTCAAAAAGAGTTAGTTTGAATTAAAGCATTTTGCGAATTTTCTTACAATATTTTGAGTTTTAATATGAAGTATTGAAAAGTCATTGCCCACAGAAAGGTAACTATATTATCATCAGCAAACATTATTAAATTATTTTCGTCATTAATATCATGCAAATCATTCACAAAAAGTAGGAAGAGCAGAGGACCCAAAACCGATCCTTGCCTGCGGTACACGACACTTTATTTCGACAGCATTGGATTTTGTACCATTAATACTCGCTAACTGAAATCTGTTTTGTAAATATGATGTCAACCATCTTCCAACCACACCCCTCAGACCATAGCCCTGAATCTTCAACAGAAGAAGCTGGTGGTGTACCAAATCAAAAGCCTTACTCAAGTCCATGTAAAAAAACGTTTTTTTTTTTACATCGCTAATGAAATTATACGTAGAATTCAAAAATCCCTTCAAATACAGGGTGTCCCATTTTAAAAAATCGAACTTTGTGACACCCTACTTCTTGAACGCACCCTGTATAATTCAAAATATTTTTAAAATGTGCAGAATATCCGACCATACCTTAACACAAAACTTTATTATCGACAAGTATTATCTCCAAGGCATGAAATTACTCCGCGCAATCGTTGACTCACCCGGTACATTACGTGTAAGCGATTTTGCAATTTTTGTTTCTCCCTTGTCTTGTATTCCGTTTGACTTTTCACGATTCTAATCGGTTAATTTTGTTTTTAGGTATACACCAACTTTTCATAATATTTACAACTGGATAAACTCAACTAATTTTACATTTGTTTGAATCCTCTTAGACCACCCTATATATGCGCAATGGGGCTCGCCAGTTAGACTGATATTAGTGACTGTTAGCTCTCCAACTCGAAGATACTAGAAATTTTCATTAAAAATTTTTGTAGGTTTTGACGTCGCTATCTTTTAGTCTAATAATTGCTCAGTTCCGCATACCTTTACTTAGAACTTACAATATATAATTCCAGTTTAATTATAACGATTACGGGAAATTTATTAATGGATTACGTTGAAGTATTTCTCATAAAACCTTTTTGGGACCAGTCCCGAAGAAATCCTATAGCAACTACACCTGTATGCATTTATTACTAGGTGTCGTTCCCAAGTTTTCCTTTATACCCAAGTATTATTATAGTTAAATTGGTGGGCAATCTTTTATGTAATATCGCCTCCTAAACGTACTGGGAGAACCCTGACTATATGTTGTCTCCTTAATTAGACTTAGTGCAATGTTGTCATTTACGAAGATCTGTTTAAAAAGTAGGTGTTTGCATGCGACGTTCCTTAGACATAGGATCAAGTGTAACGAGTAACCGCGTGTGTAATTAAAATTGCTTTGTATGTAATCCAGTGTCCGGTATCCCTAGGTCGAGTATCTGGGTTTTCTTCGTTAAATTAAGTTTTGAATCTGTGAAAAGTTACTATTAGGAAAAATGATAACCAAGATTTTGTTGGAGTATGAAAATCGTTTTAGGTTGAACTAAAATTTTATGATTTTTACATACTTCGCTATAATTTTTACACTAAGCATTTATACAAATAAGTGTATTAATTTTAAGGTTAAATAAAATAGGTGACTATTAAATAGTTATTAAATTATAGACATACTAGTGTTTTATTTATTAAATAATTGTATTACAACCTTACAGTTAAAAGTCGGTATTGGTAAAGCTCGTGTTAAGCTCTTTCGTTGCGTTTCAATAAAAGTAAATATAAATATTTCAAGATTCTTAAAAGGCGCTTGAGTCGGAGTGGTTTAAATTCGGAATAATTTTGGGAAAAATAAAATCTTGTTAAATTACGAATGATTAAAACATTGTTTATTGATTTTTGTCATTCGATTTATTTGCACAAAAAAAAATTATTACTTAAATTTACAGAATTAATTCGGTTTCGCTGTCGATGTCATTTTTATCTACATTAAAAACGGCTCTATGTTATTGGTAAATGAAAAATAGGAATTTTCGACTGTAATAACATGTTTAATTGAATTTTTTCAACTTTCTATAGGAATGCTATCTACAACTTTTCTAATTAATGTCTCAACACTTGGACTTAAAGTCTGAGAAGTGTTTTCTGCTCCAATATTTGATGTTACCTGCTCCCACATATGCTCGATTGGGTTAAAAATACAGTAATAGGGGGGAAGGCGTAAAACTGTATGCCCCATATCAGCAGCAATGGTATCACATACACATATTTCTTTTTAGTGTTAAATGTTTTTAATATTCCTAGATCGCATTTTTTATGTATTTTCAAAATATATATTTTTAACATATAATTGTGAATTTCTAATTTAGTGTTACTTGAATTAGGAACTTTATTTGACGGCTATAATAACTAGCATTGTCCATTACATTTACACTGGTCTTAGGCACATTGGGCAAAAGGTGATTTTTAAACCAATCTTCAAAAAGTTCTGCTGTGGTGTCGTCATGGTAGTCCAAAGACGAATCTTTAATATTCTTGGAGGACAATCACAAACAATTTGGAACCCAACCATCTTCAGAACCAGCATGTAAAATGATAATTATTTTTCCCTTGTTCAATGCGGCTTTGGTTTGGCATTTTACTGATGAGTCTACCCATGGATTTATTAAGAATGGATACGGGATGACTTAACATTCTTTGAAGCCAAAACATCTTATTTTACCTTGTATTTTTGTACAAAAAAATACGTTAGAAGCATCACAAGATTTACTAAAAGTGATAAAAGGCCTAAAATATTTTATTTTTCTGCTAAATAATAATAAATTTAAGTTAAAAAGGTTTTATTATTTATAGGTTATATTATTTCTAAAGGTTTATTTAAAGTCGCTCCGAGTCATTTATAAATCTATGTCGCACTTTTTCTTTTCTAGTTCATTAAACAAAGACGTACGTGTAACCGAGTGTTCAGACGTATTTCCTAAGCAACCAGCAGAGACAGCAACACTGAGCTCCAACACTCCAATGCTATTTTATCTCTTTCTACTATCACTCTTGATTCAATTACGTATTTCCTTAAAGTTCGTAAACTAGACCTCTAGGGTAAATGTTTTCATAACAAACAACAAATAAACAGGATTCACGTTCGATACGCGCACAGTATACGGAACACCAAATCCGTTCTAATTCATCCATGAATCTACACAACTTTTTGCTCGAGTGTCATGTGTATCAATTTCATCGAGGTAGATAATGAAACAATTTTCTAATCTGTACTTTCCTATAGATTTTAAATAATCAAAGCGCCAGTGTCGTAATCGTTGGGATTCCATTAATATTTGTCTTTTATTAATGGTACGATATGTAAATCCCTCTACAGACTTGTCCTGCTGCAAGAAATGTTGGTTTATCTTTCATTAGTCGCTGCTTTAATGAAACCAACATAAGCACAATTTGCTCTTTGTACATAGCATATTAAGTTAATACCTATATAATATTAATCTATACTTAATATACTTATAATGTTATTGCTACAAATTTTAAAGCCGAAAATCATGTCAAAATAAAATTAAGTTGACCAACATGGACGCCACGTTGGGAATGCCGCCTTAAATAGGTCTTACCTATGATAATATCCCTTACTTAACATTGTAAGTCTATAGGAAATATATATTTTTGAATTCATTGTATTTTCGGTGCAGTTTCCGTCTGACACGTTGCAATATTTGCAAGGATTTTTTGATAGAATTTCTGTAAAAAATAGTATCGTCTCGCACGAACTTAATACAGCAGAGCGTGGATGTAAATCTCGGAAAGTAAAAAATAGTCAACATTATGACCTCAACAATGTATTTTGAACACTTTAAATTTGTTCATATCTATGTTATTTTATAACCCATTTTTAAAAAAATAATATTCTCAAGACAATGTATATTCAAAATGTTCAATTATCGCATGTTTTGAAAACCCTGTACAAAATACTTTATTCATGAAATAGGTAAACTAAGATTTTAGTACTAAAAACTTAGATCTTTTTTTATGCAAATTCGTTATCATTTATTATGATGTGTAACTGTAAAATTCGATAGCTTTTTTTTACTTATTAATGGCACGACTATTCGATTAGTTGACCATAAAGTTTTTGTAAAAAATTATTAATTTGTCGAAATTAGAGCCACGAACAATAACAACAGACGTCTTACTAGACATTTAACAAATGCTGAGGCACAAACGGCTGTTACTCTGTCTACTGAGGGATACAATCAAGTCGAAATTGCGCAGATTTTAAATGTTACCCAATCGTCAGTAAGTAGAGTGTTAAGGCGTTATAGGGAGAATGAGGCATTCTCAAGACGTCCTGGCCAAGGCCGTCCTAGGGCCACAAATACAGCTAGAAACTAACAAAATGCGCTAAGAAGAACTTACCAGGCTAGGATCAGTGACCGAATGGTTAGAAACAGATTGAGAGAACACGAATTAAGGCCAAGATGAGTAGCAATGGGACCACGACTTGCCAGGCAATATCGCGTAAACAGATTAGCCTTCGCTAGAGAACACCTGAACTGGAGAGCAGCTGATTGGGGCACGGTCTTGTTCACCGACGCGACGAGTCCAGATTTACTCTCTTAACAAATGATTGTCGCGTAAGGAACCCGATTTGTACGGAGCCACATTTGTCAGTTGGATGCATACGGCGGCATTATGGTTTGGGGAGCAATAAACTTTCGTGGACACACCGACCTCCATATTGTACAACACGGTACTTTGAATAGGGGGGTATATTACGGATATCCTACAGAAGTATGTGATTCCTTTGTATAGGCAATAATTTCATATTAATGCATGATAATGCTCGTCCACACACAACACGCATTGTGACGAGGTTCTTGCATGACATTGATGTCATGGATTGTCCAGCAAGACCACCTGACTTCAATCCAATTGAACACATGTGGAATGCTCATGGAAGAGCCGTAAGAGGTAGATTAAATCGACCGGAAACTTCGGGACAATTGTCTGAAGCTCTTGTAGAAGAATGCAATAGAATTTCCGAACAGTATGTCCAAAATTTAATTTTAAGTATGGGAAGACGTTGCAGGGCAGTTACAAGGGCTAGAGGAGGTAATACTCGATATTAATTTATATTTTCTAGTGTAAAATTTGTTGTGGCTAAACAGTAATATCAATTTTGTTCTTTAGTATTATTGCGAATAAAATACTAAAAAATTAAATTTGCCTTATTTCGTCACATTTATGTAAACTTGACAACACGTAAAATTTCTTGAAATATATATCCATATTCTATAATAAATATTTAAATAAAATTATTCTTATTTGCTGATTAAATATGCCCATTTAAGAAAATATGAGATAACTGTTTTGAGTAGTGTACGTGTTTTTTGAACAAAATCCAAAGAGGGGATTTCGAAAATGTTTTGTAGATAGTTACGAAAAATTCGTATGATCATAAGATGGTTAAAAAACTGCCATTTGATATAATCGTCCAAATTTAGAACATGCGTGGTGCGTGGTGTATACGTTTCCGAGTTAGGTATTGACTTTCTAGTCCTAATATGTTACCACTGTCGGGAAGGTTTTTGGTTATTTTTATGCTTTTATGACACATTTTTTTTCTAATTTACCCCAAAATGTTATAACTGACGCAGAACAATTCACTCTGCCGCATGGTTATTATAAAAAAAAATCGTATTGATTAAACTTACCATGGCAACATTTCTATTATTCTAGAATAACTTTCCTTTTGTTTATTATTTTCAGTTTTAGTTTCACCAGACTACTGAAAAATGTCTTCCAGTGACAATAAAGCTAAAATTTTAAACCTCTGCACTATATAAAATTAAAATACATTTTTTAAAGCTTTCTATGTCCGGAAACCTAATAACTCTAGCTAAATGGTTGCCATCAACGATAGTCGAATACGAAGGAATATTTGATAGTTGTAAGACCTTAAAAATTGATTGTTTTGGTTTAATAGACGATCTAATTAAATTAACGGATGTGTTAAAGGGTACACAACATCCAAAATTTAGTCATTCGGTGATAAGTGATCACAATTTGCCAGTGAAGGTAAGTAGGTAATTATTTAGACTAATTTAGAGTGTCTGGGATTTTTGCAAGTTGGAAGGCAATCTTTTGAGGATTTCTAAGGTTAACACAATACTTGATTTCCATATTTTTGCAGCGGTTGAAATAGGTTGCCTTTTTTTCACACTGACATCCCTTACGGTGATCGATAACAGACTAAAT
This sequence comes from Philopedon plagiatum, assembly GCA_963971165.1. NCBI lineage: Eukaryota > Metazoa > Arthropoda > Insecta > Coleoptera > Curculionidae > Philopedon > Philopedon plagiatum. Next base: position 32,979,478 of record OZ020190.1, on the reverse strand, counting down.
AAATTTAAACAGCTGAGCTAAACTATATTTAAGTCTGTGGTAATAGTCGATAAAATAGTGGTGTATAGTGCTTTTAAATCCAATCCATGCACCAGCGCTGGACTAGCTCCGCGACTTAAATTTGAGAATATAAATAAATTCAAATCTACCAAAAATTGATCGAGGTAAACAAGTAAAGAATATTATGTAGAGGTTCTTATTTGCTCTGTCTACGTAAGGAAAATAATTCAGAAATTAGGTACAAAGGTCGCCATATTTGAAGTTTCTTCAATTTGTATGATAAGCAAAATTTGTGGCATAGGAAAGTTCTTAAAATAATATCTTTTTTTAATACTAATACATTTAGCTTGGTTGGTATAAGTTTGTGCCGTTTGTGGACCCCCACGCGACACCCCTGGTCTATTTAGTGTAGTTAGGTTAATTGTTTACGTTATTTTTCAACATAATAGCCCCCTATAGTGATCCACTTCTTCCAACGGTGCTCCAACATCCCTATGGGTTTCTGGTGAAATGATTGTCCAATCTCTCCAGACCACTGATTTACGGCGGCAAACACTTCGCTTGATCCCAAGAAAATCTCTGGCCCAATATTTATCTTTAATTTCGAAAACAAGCGATAGTCACTAGAAGCCAGATCGAATGAATGAGGTGGGCGCGGATGTAATTCAAAATTTGCGTTGTAAATAGTAGTCATATCAATGCAAAATGGGTGCTGGGCGAATTATTTTGAGAGATCATAACTTTTTGTTAACTTTCCATGACGTTTTCGTTTGATTGATTCCCGCAGTTTCGATATCAGTTCGCCATACTATGGACTATGGTTCTGTAACCATATATCCTTTCTTTAAGTAATCAATAGGAATTACCCCCCGCGCGTCTAAAAAATCGGTGGCCACAACTTTACCGCAACACTTTGAAGCTTTGAGGCGGGGGAGAGCCTAAACATAAAGTATAATTTTTAAAAAAATTAAATGACTATAAAGTATTTTTTGTTTTATTAAACGAGGGGCTGGCAGTAGAGGTACAGTTAACACTGCACACTATACATGTAATTTCTAAATCTCTGATCAATACTTATTTCTTATTTCATTCATTTACTGCTGCTAATAAACTCGTTCATGTAAGGAGTACATAGCACCCCATCACTTGTGGTGTAATATAATCATTACATTACATCGGCATGCGTGGTGTCATGAACCCATTTCATCACTAATGGTGTAATGAACTCATTCTATAACACAACTAATTTTGGGTTTTCAAAAAATTAGTGATAAAAGAGATATAACTTTTAAGTGACTGTTACCGGTTGACATAACGTATAGCTTTTATCCGCTACCCCAATATAGGCTTTTTATTTATTTAATTTCTCAGGAATCAAAAGTGACCCTTTATTCTTGAAAAGCGGGATTTAAACGGCACTGTAATTTACCGAGTATAAAATAGATAAAATAGCTGATTTCTTGACCTGGTGGTTAGATAACTGGCAAAACAGCAATCGTATTTAAGCTGCGTCGGCGTCGTAACGTCATGGACGTGTACCAAGATTAATGTTTAGTTGCTTTGCCTCCGCATAGATGGCGCTGCCAGTAATACCTTACCATTTCAGAATTACAAAAGTACTTTAACTTCTCGTTTGTCCGATAATCCTGCAATCATCAATCATGTAGTCAGTTATCAAAATCGGCCTTTTGGTGGTACTGCAGAATCGCCAGGATTAGCCGTTAATCAGCGTGTTAGGCCTTTTGGTGGTACTGTAGAGCCGGGTTATCCCGGTATTGCAAATTGAGTAAACGCTTGTACATAAGTACAGGTCAGTTTATTGCCGGGTAGTGTGTTGAGTTGACGTTTATTAAAATATTATTGTCATATTTCATTTGCTCAGGTAAGCGCCTGGTCAATTTAGGATTTTCCCTCGAGGTGGCGTCGCTCACTGGGGCAAGCTATATAGAGTGGTTACCCAAAAGTCAGTATTTATTTTAATTGGCAGTTTCATCAATTTCTATAAACTAAAGAGTATTTTTACGGACAGAAAATAAATTTAACAACTATTATTAATATACAGGGTGTCCCAACAATGTGTAGAGGAACTATAGCGCGGAAACGATGGCAAATAGAGAACAGTTTCTTATTTAAAATTTGGAGGAACAGATTAGCTCTGCAATTTAAAATTACTTTTCTGCATACAGTGTGACTCAAAAAGTGTGACGACACAACACCATTAAAAAAGGCTAAACACATCGTTTGGACACCCTGTATAATTTTATTATAAAGAAATAAATATTAATAATAATAATAATAATAAAATTATACGTATTTGCGTCGGACAAGAAGTTTCAATAATAATAAAATCTATTATATCGCCAAATTTGCGATCAAATGCTTTGTATTTAGTGCCGAAAACAACGTCTACCAGAGCCCATCTTTTATTTCGGAATTTGGGAGACAAATCTGAAAAATAAAGTGCGTTTCTTTATAAACTAATTTATACTATGCAAACCTGTTTACAGTGTGTCTAGTTAATAAAAAGAGAGTCGTAGACTATAATAAAAACCAGTTGATTGGCCTACATATATATATATATATATATATATATATATATATATATATATATATATATATATATATATATATATATATATATATATATATATATATATATATATGTTTGTTTATATATATATATATATATATATATATATATATATATATATATATATATATATATGTTTGTTTATATATATATATATATATATATATATATATATATATATATATATATATATATATATATATATATATATATATATATATATATATATATGTTAAGTGTTAAAAACACTTTTATTGTTATTTACTATGGTATTCTTGTTCAAAAACGTTATACCAAACCGGCTTTAGGTTAATCCTATTATCTAAATTAGTGTACTTGATACAAAAAATCTACAATATTTGAAAATCGCGCAACTCGCTTTCACTTCTGGCTTTACTTTTGAGGTACCTAATAGTAAATATACTTATTGGCACAAGAAAACCGAAAAGCGATTTGCGCAATTTTAAGATATTACCCTATATTTTTTGTTTGTGTATAAAAATGAACTGCATGTAAATATTTAAATTACTGACCCATAAATGACGGTATCACTATAGATTCCGATTCGTACTTACATTGGTTATCACACATAGCTAACTTCAATTACACTTCTATCCAAATAATAGTTACTATACCAATCACATTACAAAAGGAAGGAAAGCAAAAATTCAGCAAGAATAAAAACTTTCAACTTTATGAATAAATATTTACAACCTGATAACCGTAATGCAGATTCCACTAACAACAACAACTAGGACATAACTAATAGTTTGACAAGTTTCAACGCGTTTTGTTATTTACCCGTATTTTTACAATTGAGTTTTGGGCACGCGTTTCGTATACTAGGGTACAGTGTGCGTCGTTGCGTAGCATACCGTTGTAAGTGTAAGTCACGAAGGTGGTAGAGGAATTCTTCCTCCACCGAGGTGGTACCACCCCACACATCCTCTTAAAGGGCTGGTGAAATCCCTAGGGATGTTTCCAACTCTGGATGTGTGAGTCGATCTCCCAGTACATCCACGGTACATAGTACTTAGACTTCGGTCTTCGTGAGCTGTCAGAAGATAAAAAAAATCACTAACACATTTTTTTCTCTTAAAATTTAAGAATTGTCGACAAAATGATGTAAAATTTGTTTAGAAAAAATAATAAATAAAATACCTAAGCGTGTTAATTTTTTCCCAGGTCGATCAAAATTAAAAAATTCAACTTATTTTTGCAAATTACAAAATATTTTTTTCTTTACCAGAATATTCCTAGTAGGCTTACTATTAAAAAACCTGAACTTGGCATGGGTCCCATAAGTAGCAACAGAGATACAACTCATATATAACCTACTACATAAAATGAAAATAATTAGGCAAAAATTTTACTTGACAATAAAATTATCATGTCGTTGTAGCAATAGGGAATATGCATATAACCCAAATAAATCTGAAATATTTTTTTATATTCCCTACATAAATTAAATGTTTGTGGTGATTGTCCTTATCAATTTATTTAGGTCTTTCTTAAAAAAAAGAATTTTCTACTGCAAATTTTCGCGCCAATTTCGAAACTTGTAAAACGTGATTCCATTGGCTGTGACGTCAAAAGTATTATAATAAGTACATGGCGAATTCCAGTATATAGGGGTCATCGAAAAATCAACAAAAATAGCATTTTATGCGTAACACATTAAATGAAATATCCCTGCACTTAAAGTAGAAGGTTCGTAAAATCTTATTCATGTATATCTTAAGCTGAAATCGATCCAGGAACCTTCCAATCTTGCAACAAAAACTGGCATTTTTGCGAAATTTTGACACATCATATTTTAATAATTTCGACGTAAATAAACTTCTTTGTTTTTATGGCAATGGTCGAAAATTTAAAAGTTTCCAATTTTGCTTGTCCCGGATGCAAATAAACCTGTTTATTTATAACTTTAAACGAAAATTATAATACTTATAACAAGCTCGTTTCAAGAACTATCTTGTATTTTATCAATGTTTTCTTGTGTGGTGTGCTAACTATTAACGGAGGTCCACCTGTAAGTTCGTCTTCACTTGAAGTTCTACCGCATTTAAACTCATGATACCCGTTTCACAAAATCGTGAATATAAGTGTGGGTAATACCTTATTAGAAGAGGTGCTTAATCATCGCTTTCTGCTCGACACACTCCATGTGACTGCTGACGGCTATTTTTGCGGTTCCACGCCTATAAAGTCCAGCAAAAACTTAAGATTTGGTATACATGATAAGAAAATGTTAATGCAATAAATAAAATCAGTAGTGCCTAGGTCAGAAGCGGAGCATAGGGATCAAACCACATAGTTATACGGACTCCATTTGACTGGTGACGGCTATTTTTGCGGTTCCCCGCCTATAAAGTCCAGCAAGAACTTAAGATTTGGTATACATACATGATAAGAAAATGTTAAGGCAATAAATAAAATCAGTAGTGACTAGGTCAGAAGCGGAGCATAGGGATCAAACCCCGTAGTTATACGGTTTTTCCATTTTTAGGATATGGAGCATATTTCTAAAACTCTAGAGGATATCGTAGAAAAATTTACTAAATGTTTCACAGATTTGAGTGCTACTAAAGTACAAGCACCCGTGAGCAAGAAACTTAATATGTTTAAACAACAATTAAGAAAAACCAAGTTGCAGCTGAGTTACATTCTTCAAGAATTAGTATGCGAGATGAGTTATCTTTTTGTGTATTATGGGAATGATTTTTTAACGTGTACCTTGGGGTAAGTTTGTGGCTGTATCGCGAAAATATTGTAACACCCACCCTTAATTCCTTTCTCTTTCTTTGGCATTTCTATATGGCCGTAACCGTAACCTAGGAATACAGCTCCCGGTGACAAGATAAACTCTTGAGGGGTTCGGAAGATTCCTGTGTCAACTGCTGTTAAACCACCACTTTACCTAACACCTTTTCTAGTCTTGCAATTGACTTCCTAAACAGTATAGTACTCACTGCCGAGGTTAGGCCGTAACTCCAGTTTTCTATGAATTTTTGACTATTATTTATATATTTTAATTATTTTTTCTATGTTTTCCTGTTCCCTAACCGGAAAACACAAATTTTTGAATCAACTACACTTTATTTCCACAGATTACGTGTGGGAGCCACCCAAACCACAGTTTTGGCAATTCTTAATTTTTTCACAAATTTTCCCATTAATCCTATATAAATGCTTAGGTTTCTAACGCACTTACCTTTTCACTTATTTTTCGCGCTATTTGTTAAAAAATTACGACGAGCGTCACTACAATATTGATTAAAAAAGGGCGTGTGGAAGTCCTCTAGGGCCCTTTGGCGATACAATCAATCGCACGACAAAATCTCTTTTGCTCAAAAACGGTACCGTTGATCGCGTACGCATCGCGATTGTATCGATAAATGTACATAAATATCGCGTATGAAAGGCATGACATGTCTACTTTTAATCACACACATAATTATTATTTATCTTTTTAGGGTATCAACTTCATACAACAATCTACTGGCAATGGATCTAAAATTTAACCTATCCAAGAACACTCACAGTGTCTGCAATAACACATGCCCATATCTGATGTTTCCTTTAAGAAAATTTTCAGTTACTAGGTTTCTTCAAATTCTGTCTTACAATAGAGCAGAATATTGCTGTCACAAACTAATCGATTGCCTCTTGGAGACTTATAAAATATACGATAACTCCGATGATGATAATAATTCGGATAATTCAAGCCTGGAAATTTACATGTTAGTAACTTGTAGCTCATCTCTGCTTTTACTAAAAATAGCATACTATATTGTGTACATCTGTAAACAAAAAAAAAAAAGATTATACATCTAATTTACTGTCAGAGTAACAAGCTTTCTGAGATGAATTTAGAGGTCAGACTGTGAATTAGATGTAGATACCGATATAGTAAATATATAGTGCAGTAAAAGACCGTCAGGGAAAACTAGAGTTTTGGACAGTTCTTTATTCCACTAGCAAAGATTTTTTTTCTTTTTTACTGTATTAGGTACCTATAGACCGAAAGAATTTCCCTATATAGTATGGACGCGGATGTGGTTTAGAAGAGGACAAATGAACCAAATTTTGCAAGATACGTAAAAATGTCACTCCTAACAAAAGTTGTTGCTTGTAAAATAAATAAGATTCACGTTATAAAAAAATTATTTTTTTGTAAGAGTAAACATTCATTGCTTATTATTTTCTACCAAAAGAACAAAATATGAAATATGTTTTAAATGAACCCTAAGCCGAAGTACAAGATTTCATTAAAAGATTTAAATATTAGTAACGAATTTTATCACATTATTTTTTAAAGTCCCAACTATTCTCTCTCACACCTTTGTATTAGTTTCTACATATTAAACAATAATGACACCTATGGACATGTTTGTCAATGTCTTTATTAAATCAAGCAATTATTTAATTCAAAATACTTCTTATTCAAGTGCAATTTTTAAATAATACGAACATTTATTAAAACTCAAAAAAATATGATATAAACTAAGCAATACAATAAAGATATCAAAATTCAAAAACTACACCCCCATATTCAACACATCTTTTTAATTGCTTCCTTAGATATCTGAAGGAATTTCTGATTTCTTCCTGGGACATTGAACAAACAGCCTGGATAATTCTGCCTTGTAGCGCGTCAATATTATTTGGTATTGGAGTGACAATTTGTTTTAAACGGCCCCATAGAAACATTTCAGCCAACGTTAAGCCGGGACTCCTTGGTTGCCACAAAATTGTGCCATTTCTACCAATCCACCTTAGACTAAATCTGCGGTGAAGCCATTCTATTACATCGCGAGCGCAATGTGCTGGACAGTAGTGGACAGCCATCTTGTTGAAAATATATTTCTTGGCGAAAATTTAATGGCAAATTTTCGAGTTTATCGCTAAAAATGTATCCAGCATTTCTAAGTAAGATATTCTATTGCAAGTGTTATTACGAAAATATGGGCCTGTGACATGGGCAGATATCGCGCACCACACCTTTTACTTTTGTAAAATATTGTCTTCGCCTCATTACTCTAAATTCAGGGTTTTCTCGAGACCAGTACCTGACATGCTGAGATGCTGCAGTTCCATTAGTAGAAAATGTACATTCATCAGAAAACAATAAATTTGTAAAAATGATTTCCACTTAAAATTTGGTCTCCCACCCATAAACAAAAATCTAGTCTTTTCACTTCATCTCCCTCTTCCAATATTTGGTTAAAGTGGGATTGTTTGAACGGAAATAATCTATTCTTTTGAGATCATCTGAATATGACTTTTTTTCACAACTTCTAGAAGATATTTAGCACGATTTCTAAGGGACATCACAATAGTTTTTCTAACAGACGGAAGAACTAAAACGTTTCAGCATCGATTTGGTCATATTTCTTCTTCTTGAGATTCAAAACCGAACCAGTTCTTTGGAACTTTTTTATTGTGTTGTAGATTGTCATTTCAGTTATTGGGATTCCTACAAATTTCTCGCTAAATTATTCCACGATGTAGCGGTGTAGCGGTATTATACTTGGCCATATATAGATAGCATTTTGACGAGAAGTATTTTACATTAAATAATTGCTTCAATTAAGACATTCACAAACATGTCCATAGATGTCATTATTGTTTAATATGGATAAACGAGTACCTACTCTGGTTAAAGGCGTGAGAGATAATAGTTGCGACTTTTAAAAAATAATGTAATTGATAAAACTCGTTACTAATATTTAAATATTTTAATGAAATCTTGTACTTCGGCTTAGGGTTTAATTTACAACATATTTCATATTTTGTTCTTTTGGCAGAAAATGATAAACAAGGCATGTTTACTCTTGCGCAAAATAACGTTTTCATATTTTTTATGCTCCCTGTATAAAAAATTAAATTTTTCATAACGTAAATTTTATTTATTTTACAAGAAAAAACTTTTACTAGGAGTGACATTTTAGGTATCTTGCAAAATTTCGTTCATTTGTAATCTTCTAAATCCCACCGGCGGACATACTGCAGATGTATTTACAATTTTTTTTACCAATGTTATACAAAGACAATGATTATACCGTTATTTGTAATATCTTAGACAATGGTTTATACATCCGTGCATAAAATCTCAAAACCTTATACACATGTTTCAGTTATGGTATTTTCTCCAAGATATCAGAATTAAAATGATAGTAATGTTCTTATTATGACACAGTCAAAAAAACTATTACTAGTTAACCTTATAGAAAGATTTAAGGACAAATGTTTAAAACTTTCAATCGTCGTTAAGGACGAAATATGGTGAAATAGACAAACTATTTTTATCTACAAGCATGCGGTAAGTAACTACTTACCGCACTGATTTGAGTGCGGTAAGTATCACTTTACCGCACTAGTGCTGTAAGTAATTACATACTATAAAAACAAGTTTTTATATTATTCAAGTGTATTTTTTATTTTTATTTCCCTAGCAACCTGATATTAATGCATTATTGATAACGACTTACGAGGCACCTACGGGGTAAATTAAAACAGTGCTCTTTTAGTTTTTAATATTGGTGCCCTAAAACATGCTTGTAGATAAAATATCGTACAATACACTTACGGTAGGTGTCTTTACCGCATTTGCGTGATTTACCAAACTCGCCTTCGGCTCGTTTTGTTAAACATCACGCACATGCGGTAAAGACGTACCTGCCGTACTTGTATTGTAATATTGTAATTATTGAACAGAATTTAAAAAGTTAAGCTTCTTTTGATGAATTTCCGAAAGTTTGTTAATGCAAGAAGTTAATCTACAAAGAATAGTATAACATAACGCAATATAATCCCAAAAATACGCTAATTGTTAAGACTACTAATACACGGCCTAGTGGACATTTTTTTTATCTAAGATGTCCCACGTACACTTCAAGCCTAAGTACTAACGTACCATGGGCGTCTGAAGAGAAGGAAGATGTAGTCTATTGACATGGGATTTAAAGGATTGGAGGTTGGGAGGGAAAGGGAAAACATCTGCAGGCAATTTGTTCCAAAATCTGGAGACCCTAGGTATGAATGAGCGAGAGAGGTGGTCTGTTCTAGGCTTTTGTAGCTTGACAGTAAAGGGATGCATACGTAACCCTCTTGTTGTTCTGTTAGGAATAGTCCAGGAGGGAATATCACCGGCTAATTCTTCAGAGCAAAATCCGTGGAAGTATCGGTAGAAAAGGGATAAATCCCCAACATCGCGGCGATGAGCGAGAGAAGGGAGTTTTCTTGTGAGAATATTTTGGTAACTACTTTTAGGCCATGTATTAATATTAATAACATCTTTTTCGGGATTATACTGCTTTATATTATTATTTGTATATTAACTTGTAAAATCAACAAAAGTTTAAGTTAAAGGAAACTATTTTTTAATCTTTCTCAATAATAAAGAATAGTCTTCTCTTTGTACAAGACAACAAAATACATATTTATATGTACAAATTAGATTTTTTTTAAATTTTTCATTTCTTTTATTATTGTTTTAAGGGCTTTGACAAAACATTTATCGCCTCCTCTAAAAGGTGACAAACAAATAGTCAAGAAAGAAAAAGATGAAGCAATTAATATGGATGATAGCATAAGTAGTTTTGTAAATTTGGAGGAACTAATGTCGTACGAAGAAAGTAATGTTTTAAACCTACTAAATACAACACAACGAATAGCTCCAGAGATGTTGGGAAGAGAAGTCAAAAAAACGAAAAATGGTAACTTATTATTACAGCAGTTTTAATTATTTATACCTTGACTCTAAGGTCCTTTGGCCTTGGGACACTTTAACATGAACTAACGATACGTATATCGAATTTTTGCGGGTCATGCTTCCCAAAGAAAAGTAAAAATTGAAATCTTTCACGAATTACACGTCTTTTTTATGTGTCTATCGCGAAAGGCCATTGATTTTGTACAGCAAATAACCGAACAGCAACAATGTTAAAAAACAGAAAATGGTAGAGATCTTACTTAAGTGTTATTCTTAAAAGCTATAGTACAATCTGCTACCCCTCTCACCAAAATTAAAAAAAAAATTATATTAGGGTAAATGTGGGAGAGATGCCTGCCGCGTGGGGATAGATGCCACAGGTCACGTGGTACGCGCATTGGTACCTACCATGGTACAATAAAAGGAAGATATGATACCAAACCGTCAAAGTGTCAAATTCGTCCGGGTACGCGCATGACGTCACGTTGTGCGTTATTTTTGAAATCTATAGCGTACCATATAGAGTTTACGTTAGTTATAGGCGATTTTATATAAATTATATTGGCAATATACTTTGCCTCCTGCTTATAATACAAATTTTAAAGTATATGATTTAAAATAATCGTGTAAATAAAGGGATAAATTAATTTAAAATAATAGATATTGGTAAATTGCCTGCCAGTTGCGTTCTATGTATTTATTTACGTGAAAAGAAAAGGTAACTAATTTTATAAAATAAAACTATGCCTAATAATTAAGATAATAATTTTTATTTAGAGGCATATTCTTATTAAAATATATACCTACAGAATATAGATTTTGCATGATAAGAAAGAATTTCTGTAATACATAGGATATATGGGGTTGAAAAGATAAACGTTGATCGAGGATGACACCCAGGTACTTAAGCTTTTTAACTGGCTGAATCGGGGTGTCACCCACTTTCAGGGGAATATTGATTTTATGGTTAGTCCGTTTTTTTTGTGAGGATAAGACATTCACATTTGGATTGGTTTATCTTCATCTTCCACTTTTCATACCATGGGATAAGGAAGTGGAGATGCTTTTTTATATGTGTCTTGGCTACGTGTGCATAACGTTTAATTGAAACTAAAAATAAATTATTTACCAAGACCGGCGCGGCGTGAGATCAGTGAAAAATATCACAACATGTTCATTTAAACTTATTCTTAGTTCTAGGACAATTGTTTTTTCATATTTCTCTATTGTCGGTAAATTAATTTCAGCAAGATTCTGTTCCAGTATTTAAACAGTCATAAATTTTGATAAAATATGTAAAGTCCGGCCCTGACCAAAGTTTATGTTGTTTAAACAGAATGTTACTAGAAACGACATGTGTCAACGGCCGCCATTAAAATCTTACGTGGGATTGAGTAAGGTAAGGTGGGGTAACTGGGTCATGATTTTACAACATGATTATTTGGTTAAGACATTAGTACTGACAATAAACATTTAAAGTTAATTTAAATGAACTTTTGAATACGTGGGTGTCTTAAGGGAGGTTTAGTTTAAAATACTTACGTGTTATAAAATTTAATTGTAAAATGGTAAAGTGCAAAATAATTTTTTAATTTTTTTTTGCTTCTGGGCCCAGTTGCCCCATACAAATGGGGTAACTGGACCACCGGTGTATATTGCTTAAGTAAGATGATTATATTTAGTTTGGGGTATCTGGGCCTATTCTAGAACTTTTATATTTTCAAAAAAATATAACAGATGACAGATATATTTTTTTATTTACCTATTTAGGGCGGTTGCAAATAAACAAACACCAATTAACTGATGAAAAGCTAGAAAGAAACTCACATAAAAAAGTGTTTTCTTTACTACAAATACTTTAAATGACAGACAAAATCACATGTGAGAACAGAGAACAACCTTAAAATAAAACTTAAAAATATACTTATTCCAAGTAAAAAAAATACGTTTGCTTAAAAATAAAACATTTTTTAAAACTTGTGGCTGGTATTAATCAAAAAATCATTTAGACAGCTTTACTCAATAAGTTTATTTACATCGGTCAGATCAGTATTAAAATAAACCATATTATGATAACGTGCTGATTTGATTACCCAAGGATTCACCTGATCACACCTAATGTGTTCAATGCTTTGGGGTTTTTTAATAGACAAACGATGTCTTTTTCTGAAAGAAATGAACCAGTCGATACCAGGGCGTTGCTCTTTAAATCTGGTCTGTAGATTATTTTGTCTAATATACAATTGGACTAAGTCCAATACATCTTCTCGTGAAAGACCAAATCCATTTCTTTCCATCACTTTAATGCAATTGGCAATTTCCTCTTCTTCAGCACACCACAAGTACGAAGTTACACCTCCACCCCCTCTGCCCTCTTCTGATGTAGCACCTTTTCCTCTAGTCCCTAACACATAATGTTTCAATGTACTTCTGGGGATATTGTAGTGGGCTGCTGCACCTCTAGTTGTTTTATTCCCATTTCGCACATCATCAAGAGCCTTTTAAAGGCCTTCCTTGGTATAGGCAAACCCTGCACCTTTTTCAGTTTTTCGAACATATGTCTGAATCATATCTTCCACCTGCAACATACAAGAAAAAACAATCTACGGAGTATTCTCCACGTCCATAAAATAATAAAAGTGTTTTAGGTATTTGGGGTAACTGGATCAGGTAAGGATCCAGTTGCCCCAGACACATGGTCCAGTGACCCCGTTTTCCAAAAATTTTAGGGGTAACTGGGCCACCCATGCTTGATTAAATGCGTGAACACCACATGGTCTAAAACACTCATAAGTCGTTTGTTTTATACGTATTTTTTAATAAGAACTAAAGACAATTTCAAAAATACTTACTGTGTTCAAACAAAAATAATTAAGTTGCACAAGAGCAACACGTTGTTAACAAAAAAAAGGATCAAAAATTTCATGAACCACTGTAAATCAAGGCGGATGGTAAAATGTGTTGAGGATCGTTGTTCTGTCAAGTAAACGGATTAATACAGCGTTGCCAGTTGTTTTACAGTGGATTTTAAGAATGCATGAAAGACAGAAGACCCATGGCCCAGTTACCTCCTGGGTCCAGTTACCCCACCTTACCTTATATGCATCGCGATTCCATTTAGACCTGAAAGTTTGAACTGTCAATGGCTGTACATAAGACAGGCCCGTACTCAGGATTTACTTTTGGTGGGAACTCACGGGAAAAAATTAAACACTATGCGTATGTTACATTTTAGGATATTTTACATATAGTTTAATTTCACTTTCACTACGCTACTTCTCTAGCTACGTACCTGAAGATTTTCAGGCGCTCAGTCGACGTTTCGTACGTGAGAAAATTTGAATTTATTTTTTATTTGTCCCTTGTACTGTCTTTGTTAATAAGTTTGGTTATGTTTTAGGAGAATGTAAAATAAGTAGTAAAATTATTCAAAAGGTACTAGATTACTATGAACAGATATTATGGGCTGAGGTTGGTAATTATTTGGAGCACGTAGTTTTGTGGTGGGCGTGTAGCCCTTTATCGGCTAGGTCACCAAGATCGAGTCAACACTTAAGGGAATGGATACATCATTTTGTGCCTACAGGCAGGTAACTTGTATTTATTGCTACAAAATGTCAGTACGGATTTAACTTCATATATATGTTAAAACTTTAGATTATGTAGCAAAGAACAGATAAAACTATTCATTTATAAATCATTTTATCACCATGCGCCAACACCTAACACAAATTATGTGAATGGGAGAAAGAAAGGATGGTGATGTGGTGGTGGCGACAAGTCTTACGATCATGGCGCACAGGCGCACGAAAGAAAATAAAAGGGTATGTGGCGCAAATCTCGTACATCGTCACGCGCTGTTGCCAAATGTCAATGTTAGAAAAAGCGGATCTTTATAGTAAGACCTTATTAAAGGAAAACATGCTCAGGGGCGGACCGTGCCTTTTGGTGGGGGGGGGGGTTGGTAGACAAAACCATATAATACCGTGCTGTATAATGTTTATAATAAGTATATTGTATCTACTATGAGATCAATGGGGGTTTTTAACCCCCCCCCCCCCCCCGCGGTACGTCCCTGAACATGCTAGTTAAATTTTGCCCGCTTTGGCACTGCTATTAAATATCAATTTATCACAGCCACTCCTTGCAATGACTGAGGTATTGTTGGTGGTACAACAGATTTAAATAAATGTATCTGTTCTGGCTACATAATCTAAGGTTGAAAAAAACCGCAAAAAAATCAAATTTAATTCTAAAATATTAATTTCAAGAATACAAGGTGAGTTTTTTAAAATGTTACAAGGCGATATCTTGAAAACGGTTTAAAATATTTTCATTAAATTTTTGGTGAGTTAATAGGAAGATGGAGGGACATATATAAACACATTTTTGACATTTACCCCCTCTCTATTTTGAGGGGTGGGAGTAACTTTGGAATTTTAAATGAGATGATGTACTTTTGTTTATAAAATTCGAATCTTGGTAAAAAACTACGTGTGTGGAATTTTCTTTTGATTTAAATAAAAAAATTATTTATCATTTAATTTCAATTTATTTATCGTCATTCTTGAGATGTTGTTTCAAATGTCCCCCTTCAACTTCAAAATACTTTCTCACGCTATTTCTAAATGAATTTCGTACCCGCTGTAACATTTCAGGTGTCACTAATAAGCAGGCAAAGCGGATTCGGTCTTTCATAACATCTAAAGTTGTAGGTGCGGTCGCCATCACTTTGTCCTTTATAAAACCCCACAAGAAAAGTCAAGGGGGGTTAAATTCGGGGACCTAGCAGGCCATCAGTTGTTCCTGTACCTAGCGGACCAGCTTCTCTGTAGTTTTTTCTGCACTCCCACAAAATTAACATTTCAACTTGCACATTAAAATTCACATCCATGTTCAATTGAGCAACAAACTGAGAAGTAAACGTTAACACGTCAAAATTCTCAGCTGACTTAAATAAAAATAACGCATTTCCATGGAAACGAATAATAATTCTGAAATAAGTGAACTTTATTTATTAATAAAATGTATTTATTTTTTAAATTGAATCAAAATTTAGTTAACCATAATTCCGTAACCGAAAGAGCAAATCAAAAAAAAAATTGTAAACATGCATAGTTTTTTACGTAGATTCGAATTTTATTAACAAAAGTACATCATCCCATTTAAAATTCCAAAGTTACCTCCCCTCAAAATACCGAGGGGGTAAATGTCAAAAATAAGTTTAAATATATCCCCCCAATCCCCATCTCACTATTAACTCACCAAAATTTCATAAAAATAATTTAAACATTTTTCGAGATATCGCCTTGTAACACTTTAACAAACCCACCCTGTCTATTAAGAAAAGTAATGTTCTGCAGTACCTATAAATAAAAATGAAACAGTTCCAGTTCCAAAATTTGTATTGCAAAGACATTATACTTACAATTTATGCTGGAAAAATCATTTTCATCATACATGATATATGATGATGAATCAGTCAGTCAGTCAGTTAGGACATGCTACTTTATATACAGGATGTCAAATTGAAAACGATCAATGGGCTATAAGTTTAGAACCAAGAAAGAAATTTCAAAACGCTAAAAACTGTTCTCCTAGCATGAAGGGGGAAGTAAAATTATGTTATTTTCATTGTGGTCAATATCCCCTAAGCCGTCAATCCACCTCCTTAAAAATCTTAAATGGGAACATAGCTTAAGTTACACCTTGTTTGAAAGGCATTATGTACATTGTGACGCTACGGTTTTTCAAATTGAATATCCCAGTGATGAGTTATGCTCATTGAAATAACGTAGTTTGATTTGGAATGTACATAGTTATTTAAGATCGCCTGGCGATTTTACTCCTAAAGTATCGAAAATTATCGAGATTGAATAAAGACCTCTTAGATACGATAGAATAGGAGTGAAGTAATGTTATTTCTATTGTGGTAGAATTATCCCCTAAGCCGTCCCATCCACTTCCTTCAAAATCTTAAATGGGAAGAAAGGTTAAGGGACACCTTGTTTGAAACGCCTCCCAATTTGAAAAACCGAAGCGTCACAATGTACATAATTGCCTTTCAAACAAGGCGTCACTTAACCTATCTTCCCATTTAAGATTTTTAAGGGGGTGGATGCGTGGATGTGACGCCTTAGGGAATAATTCTACCACAATGAAAATAACATAATTTTACTTCCCCCTTCATACTACGAGAACAGTTTTAAGCGTTTTGAAATTTCATTCTTGGTTCTAAACTTATAGCCCGTTTTGAAATTGTCACCCTGTATATAGATCAAATATCTATTTTTTTCATTTTGCTTGAAATTGTGTCAACTTTTTGAAAATGATGAACAGTTTTAACCATAACCTATAATTGTTGAGACATATCACAACATTCACAACATTCTGATTCCATATTTTTTTTCTAAAAATCATAATACTCCATGGATTTAATAAATCCATGTAATACTCCTTTAGAAAATGACGCTTGGGAGTAGTTGCAGTTTTTCGAAAAACAATAATTATTCAGCAAAGTTAAGAAGTCAAAAGAAACACAATATAAAATTATGTAAATAAATGAATAGTTGCTGTTTTTAGCCGATACCCCGTCCGTTATTCTATCTACCTTAAGCAGTTTAGCTGATGCTCTAGGAGTCCACGTTACTTCAACTCTATGGGATCACTGCTTTCGGCAAGCATTAGTAGCATCTAAAAGCAACTGTAACCCAGAAACTGGTCAACTATTTTGTAATGTTCTGCAAGAATTGGTAACGTTAAGTAACTTGTGTGAAGTAACACCCGACTGGGTTGTAGGAGCGCCTTTGGATCAACTACCACTTGTAGAACAAATACCTGTGCTCCACAGGCTTGGTAAGAACTTATAGAAAGCTGTTTTAAATCAGCATTAGTATGGTATGCTGTTATGCACCACATACTCTTATGTTGGTTACCCTTTGTAAAGGTGCGTCTAAACGGGCAACATTTTTACGGCAATGTGTTGCTGCAATAGTGTAGCTGGAAGTTGCCGGAAACACTGCCAGCCATATGTAGAAATATTTTGCAATATATTTCGGATTGCCCAGTAATATAGCCAAACATGTTCAGTATTTTTAATGTGTTGCCGGTCGATCGCTCCGCAATCGAAAATACTTGCAATATTGCCGAGCCTTGTCTATTTTTGTCTCCTTTTACGACATATGTGCATTCTTTTTTGACGTGTGTTGTTGTTTATCACGTGCAGAATTTGGAAGTTACCTTTTTGTTTTATTCTTTTGTTTTGAGAAAAATGAATACATGGTCAAATGAAAACATTATTGACTTCATTAATGAAATACATTTACATCCTGTACTGTGTACTGTCCTATTTTATTTAATAGAAACTCGAAGCCACTTTTTGACATTCTTGTAAAGTTCCTGAACAAATGTTTATCAAGGATTAATTCTTGACTTAAATTATCTAAGGTGTCACGCCTATTGAAGTACGGTCGAATCCACATTCTTGTCTTTTTTTATTTTTGTTTAGGACAATAAATGCCGCTGCCACAAGAACAATTTCGTCAGCCGTTGCGGAAATATTGCCCAGATATACATTTCCAGATATCTTTCCCAGATATCTTTCTGCAACAATGGTGATGTACATATTGCCGGGCTATAGTTGGATAATATTGCAGTCATATATTGCAGAAAAACATTGCCCGTTTAGACGCACCTTAAGTAACAATATTTCACACTGCAGAAGTCTATACAGGGTGTCCGCTAATTAATGGTACACAGCAAAACCGCAGATTCCTTATGTAAAAATATTAGGATTTAACTAAACTTACCTATGTTATAAAGTTGATAATAATCAAGATACAGGGTGTCAAAGTTTAAAATTCATTTTCGATTTTTTAAAATAATTTTGTAAACATTTGGTATTCGGGGGTTTTATAGGATGGGAAATTTAAATTTATTTAAAAATTTGATGTAGATTGTAGAGGACGCTGTCTGCATAAGTCCAAAAGTTCACAACTTTTTTTGTGCCTTGTGTATTCTCGTTTTGAATGAAAATTGTACTTTTCCATCTTTATTAGGTAAAAAAAGGTATACCTCAACGTCGAACGATGGTTTGCATGGAAAGGGATGGCGGGGACATGTAGAGATTAGATTAATATATACATATATATATATATATATATATATATATATATATATATATATATATATATATATAAGAATCCCTATGACATTTCTCAGAGAGTAATCTCAAGAACCCCTGCCGTTTAAAAACTTCCATTTTGTCTTTTATAGGCAAGTACTATGGAATTATATGAGAGCAGATATGCTCATGCTACTGTCAGGCCTCTGATGAGTCGATGCGGTGTCTTTTAACAACAATATATATATATATATATATATATATATATATATATATATATATATATATATATATATATATATACACAATTGTTTTGGTAATGAAATAAGAACAAAAATTCTGGATATTTAAATTTTTTTGTGGAATCCTGAATTTGATAATCCTTTACAGTTTTGAGTAAGATTATGCTCTCTCCTAGCTTTTCGCTGTCCACGTAAGGAGCAGTTGTAATAAATCGACACACGTGTTAGAATTATCACTCAGACTTATATACCTATCAATGTGCTGTTTATTCTAATGACTTACCTTTGTAATTGTTCGTGAGACTTAACGTTATGACTTTGACTATGACTTTATAAATAATAGAAAGCGAAAATTTACTAACTATATCGTAAATTCCACCTATGATTATATATTTTTGAGACAATTTTTTTCAGATCATAGTATTCATACTACAAGACTGTGGGCGATAAACGAATGCCGTAAAATAGCAAATAACTGGCACGTCGAGGCCTTTTTTGCAATAACTCATACAGATATCGTTAACTGCTTAGCACAGTTAAATGACTTGAGGTTAACTAATCACACTATAGAAATTGAAAAGGGAGGTATGGCTGTACATGTCCAAGTATGTACCCTGATGAGGACTAATTTGGTCTCAGAAGTTAAAATAAATATACAAAAATTAAAGGTTTGTACATTTATCCCCGTTAAAGAATGTAAAATATTTACTGTTTTTAAAAATGAATTCGAAATCCCTTGAGAATTTTACTGGGAGATCTTTTTTGACATATGTTTTCTTTGGTGTTGATTCTATAACTGCATAAACGTCAGTGCCTGTGAACGTCAAAAAACATTACCTTTATTAACAAAATCTGTAACATTAAAGTGTCATCTTACTGTCAAACTTTTGCGGCCAGCGACCAAAATCACCAACAGTACTTTTCTGACCCCGCTATAAATCCAGTCAAAAGTCCACCGACAATTTATTACAGGTGATTCTTTTGTCAAAAATATGGATACCTTTTGGAATAACCTCATATCCATTTGAAATAATCCACAGTGATATTTTTTTGGGGATCACAATCCAATAGATTAAACTTTGTTCGCCGAAATAAAAAGCCGATACACCATATCGTTACCTAATTAGGTCGGATCCCAAAAAACCTTATTTTACAAGGCTCGTGTGTCGTGAACCACATTAAACCGCTTTCTACAACATGGCATTGCCTAGAACAAAATTTACGAGGAGTTTAAAGAAATATGAAGTAAACTGTCCTAAACGTTTTATTATGAAAAATATGTTGAGTAACATCTTTTTACCATTTTTCACACATACCTTTAATGAAATCTAGTGTTTTCCTCAAACAACGGTTGTAGTCAGCAAAACGGTTTCACGCACACTGTTGCCATTATAAAGATAATTCACTCAAATTCCGCACATAAATTAATTTATGTGTGCTTGCTATTTTTTGGGGGGTGACGATCCTTTTGACCCCCACCCCCGAATTCTTCTGTTACAACACTTTGTATAAGACAACAATCCTCTTTTATCCCTTAAGCTTTTGCTATCTTGGGTTTTTGATATCTTCTACTGTTTGAATATTTGGCAAAATATGCTTTAAAACTAGGTCGACTTTTTAGTATTGGTACTTTAATTCTAATAAGGCCTTTCGCACAAAAATTGAACTTTGTGTGTCAATAGACGGTAAAACACATTTGAACATTTAAAATCGGCGCCTTCTACTAGGGAATACAGGGTGAGTTTTTTAAAGTGTTACAAGGCGATATCTCGAAAATGGTTTAAAATATTTTCGTGAAATTTTAGCGAGTTAATAAGGAGATGGGGGACATATTTAATATTTTTGACATTTACCCCCTCTCTCTATTTTGAGGAGTGGGTGGTAACTTTGGAATTTTAAATGGAATGATGTACTTTGTTTATAAAATTCGAATCTACATAAAAAAATTACGTATGTGTAAAAATTTTTTGATTCGCTCTTTCGGTTACAGAATTATGATTTATTAGGTTATAAAATAAAAAAAAATATTTACCATTTAATTTCAACTTATTTATGTCTGTCGTGCAGAAGTTGTTCGAAATGTCCCCCTTCAACTTTCAAATTCTTTGTCATTCTTTTTCTAAATGAATTTAGTACCCGCTGTAACATTTCAGGTGTCACTATTAAGCAGGCAAAGCGGATTCGGTCTTGCATATCCTCTAAAGTTTTAATTGGGATGATATACTTTTGTTTATAAAATTCGAATCTACGTAAAAAACTACGTATGTGTACAATTTTTTTTATGTTCTCTTTCGGTTACGGAATGGTTAATTAAATTTTGATTGAATTTAAAAAAATAAATAAATTTTACCAATAAATCAAATTCATTCCATGGAAATACCTTATTTTTACTTATGCCAGTTGAGAATTTTGACGCTTAACGATTATTTCTCAGTTTATTGCTCAATTAAACATGGAAATGAATTTTAGTGTGCAAGTTGATACGTTGTTAATTTTGGGGGAGTGTAGAAAAAACTTCAGAGAAACTGCACTAGTGTGGGCGGAGAGGTTTCCTAATCACCCGAACTCTCACAGGGCAGTTAAAAGGCTGGAAGCCAGAAGTCGTACGCGGTCTGAAGATGAAACCACGAATTCGTAAGCGAACTATTGCGGCAGCTATTGACCCGCATATAGATATCAGACGGATTGCTAGAGATGCTGGAATGGACCAAAAATCAGTTGTGACCATATTGTACTTGTAAAATTTTCATCCATACCACATTACACTCCACCAAGGGCTATATGGGGAAGACTTTAAAATCGCGTTACATTTTGCAATTGGGTCACAAGACAAATGCAAGGAAATAACAGGTTCCTAGTGAATCTGATTTTTTTCTGATAAAGCTACTTACATAATTGTGGGCAGGTAGGATTTTAAGTTATCCCTTATCAGTAAAAATTTATTTTCTTTTTCTTTATGTTTGGTTATTTTCTTTAGGTAAATAGACATAATATGCACTATTCGGCGTCGGAAAATCTCCACTGGATGAGAACTCTGCCAAATCAACATCCCTGGTCAATTAATATCTGGTGTGGTATAATCGGGGATAGAGTTATTGGTGCGCATTTCTTTAAAATACATTTAAATGGAGAAATATACACAGATTTTTTAAGAAACCAATTACCCCAATTATTAAACCAAAACATAAATCCTGACATGTGGTTTTAACAGACCGGAGCTGCGCCCCATTATGCAATACAAGCCCGTAATCATTTAAATGAAATATTTGAAAACAGGTGGATGGGACGAGCTGGTCCGGCCTACCGGCCTGCTAGGTCCCCGAATTTGACTCCCCTTGACTTTTTCTTGTCGAGTTTTATAAATGACGTGATGACGACTGAACCTACAACTTTAGATGATATGAAAGACCGAAGCCGCTTTGCCTGCTTATTCGTGACACCTGAAATGTAACAGCGGGTACGAAATTCATTAAGAAAAAGAATGAGAAAGTGTTTGAAAGTTCAAGGGGGACATTTCGAACAACTTCTCAATCATGACAGACGATAAATAAGTTGAAATTAAATAGCAAATTTATTATTTAATTTTATAACCTAATAAATCATAATTCCATAACCGAAAGAGTAAATCAAAAACAATCGGTGAAGTGCAAGCTATACTTGCACAATAATTAGTATTCCGTGCCCTCAGTCCCCCACTTAACCAGAGCAAACCTCGGCCGCCCGATCTCCTTCCATCTGCCGCGTTACCTGCCGCCGATGGCACCAAGGCCGTATCGCACCGCGTATGCGCGGAGCTGAGCGGGCCAAATTAAAAAAATTGAAAAATGTGTAAGGACAAAAGTTGTTCCTTACATCGTTAGAAATATTTTTTGCCGAAAAACTTTTTTTCTAAAATCAATGGTTCAGTAGTTATAAGAAAAAAAGCAATTAAATTGTTTATAAGAATTGACCGCGCTAGAATTGTACAATCCTGATAATTTTCGTTCAATCTACACCTAATTCTTAATGCTCATGATTTTTTAATGATTTTTCTTTTTAATGATTTTTCTGAGCAATCCTTCTGGTGATAAGAGTGGGGGACAGCAATTTTTAAGCGTTTTTCCGAAAAATGATTAAAAAAATTCATCATATATATCGTTGAATTCGGGCTTCAACAAGCTTTTAGTTGATACCCTCCACGATTCCTTAAATTTTTTTTCATTTCCTCATATATATATAAAATTGTACACATACGTAGCTTTTTATGTATATTCGAATTTTATAAACAAAAGTACATCAACCCATTTAAAATTCCAAAGTTTCCCCCCATCCCTCAAAATAGAGAGAAGGGGTAAATGCCAAAAATATGTTTAAATATGTCCCCCATCTCCTTATTAACTCACCAAAATTTCATGAAAATATTTTAAACCGTTTTCGAGATATCGCCTTGTAACGCTTTAAAAAACTCACCCTGTATTCCCTATTAGCAGGCGCCGCGCCGATTTTAAAGTCAAAAGGATCGTCACTCCCCAAAAAATAGCACCCAACAAGAGTATATATAACAGGTAATCCAAAAAATTACTTTATGTATCGAATTTGAATGAATTATATTAAAAATAAGAAAAACCAAACTAAAACTAAAATTTCATCACTCTGCATCTCGTAAATGAAGAGTTTTGTTAATACTAACTTTTTTTCTCATTTGTTGGCCATCCCATTGAATTTTGTCGGTATAACCAGCAAAAGTAGTTAACAATAACTTTTACAGCCACTCAGAATTATGTGATAATTAGGAAAATTTTCAAAATATTTCAAATTTTAAAGACCGAAGAAAAAATTTCATGCTTTATTTAGCTCGGCTGTAGTCATCGGGCCCGCTGCGGTCGTCCGTCAACCCTACAGCCTCTCCCTAAAAAGTATCACTTTTTCTTCTATTAAAACAACATACTCTTAATAACCAGAACTCTTTTAGGACGCTCCTGAGGAATGTGTGGCATGTTTGGCGGCCATCTGCAAGATATCAAATTTGGCATATTTACAAATGATTTTTCCTCCAAAGCCGTTTTGGAAAAGTAATGGAGATGTAATACCCGACACACCATGCACTTATGTCGAAAAATATTTTGGTAAGGGTGCAAGTTCGAGGATGCCTGCATGATGTATGTTGGTTTTGTCTTAAATCGGCAAACTGTATCTCAGACAGAATGTGTTAGCTTTATTACTGTTAAAATATTTTCCACATAAACATTTTCTTCTATGTTGAATTCAAAATTTTAGGATTTTTTTACTAAATTCATCGTACGTTACTGGCGTCATGTTTTTGTATTATTTGTTATTATTATTTGTCATTGTAAAAAATAAACTCCCGGATAAAAAATACCGACACAATGGATTTTTTGCTAATTTTTATCCTTTATAACTTTTTGTTTTTAATCCGATTTTAACACTTGTTTTGCCATTTTATAGGTAATTTCTTAGGCACGTGCTGTATTTTTCTAATGATGGGTCATGTTCGATAGGGCGATATTATACCGGGGTGAATCAATGTGTTTTTTGTCCTAAGTTTTAAACACTCTGTGGCAAAATTGGGGTTATTATATTTTATACTAATAATTTCTTGATAAAGTTCTATGTATTCCTAACATTTTGTTTTTTGAAAAAACAGCGAAAAAAACGTAACATGTGGTGTAAAAAATGGCGATGAAAAAGAAAGTCTACTTACATATTGACCTTTTGACGGAATTGACAATATACCCTCGTGATTGGCACAATTATCTACGAATGGACGAAGAAACCTACCCAAAACTATTATCACTCGTCACCCCTTAAATTATAAATAAATACACAGCCATGACAGAGGCTATATCCCCACATGAAAGATTAACAGCAACTTTGCGATTTCTTGCAACAGGAAGAAGCTATGAGGATCTAATGTACTCAACCATTATTTCACAACTGGCATTAAGCTACATCATTCCTGAAACACGTCAAGCAATCTATAATGTGTTCGCCATATTTATAGTCACATAGAGAAAATAATGTTCGAAATCCCTTTTTTGCTCTAGAAATTTTTATTATAGGTTAACACAAGTCTGTCCAGCGACCACACACTCATGTGCACTTGCGCCAGCCCAGCTTGTACAAGTATACAGTATAGAAATTTAAACATTTTCTTGTGACTTGTACATGCAAAAACTTGTGCAAGGTTTTCATACACACTTTCATGTATACTTGCACAAAAAACTTGTACAAGCATACTTATCAAGTATACAGTTACGTGTATAGCTGCCTTAAACGCACACTGAGATGACGTGGCATACCATATTGTGACCACTCGTGGCGTATTGAAAGCGGCATGCCCACTACCCAGTTTAGTCGTTGTTTTGATTTTTGTTAAATGCAGGACTATTTATAATCATGTCAAGTAACCGAGGCATGCACCCAATATCGTCTTCTTTGAATTTTATTTAAATGCACTAATGGAAGAACATCATCGTCCTCTGAAGACGACAATGTACTGACTGGCGTCTTGTGTCCTGCTCCTCTGTCCCCCCAGTGGGCGTTTAAATAGTCATGAGGCGACCGCGCCACTGTCACACCACTGCTACGCTATAAGCCACTACCACTGCTGTGGGCGCTCAGCCTAATGTTCATATTGAGCGCATAATCTGTGTTGTTTTAACAGCAGAAGATGGAAACAGCATAGATACATCCGGTCACCCCATACGGCTGATTATCTTGCAAAATTGGCTATTGACTCAATAAATAACTGCAAAAATGAATATAACTGTAAAGTTGCTAGTGTTGTGACAGATAACGCGGCCAACATGGTCAGTATGAAGAAAAAATTACCGAGTCGTTAAATTATCCTATAATTATCTACATATGGTTGTTCGGCACACTTACTTAATTTGCTTTCCAAAGATTTAGAAGTATCTAAGGTAAAAGAACATATAGTACAAATTGTAAAATACTTTAGAAATATCCATTTGCCAAATGCTTGGTACAAAGAAAAGGGAGGCAAGAAACTGGTGTTACCTCAAGACGTTCAATGGAATACACTTTCGGATTGTCTTGAGATTTATGTCAAGGAGTGGCCCAAACTTGTTATTAATATGTGAAGAGCATAAAGAAGAAATTAATCCAGTGTTTTTCAAAAAGGTATCCGATATTTATATTAAAAGGACGTCTGAAGATTTTTTACAGTTACTAAAACCAATTTCTATAGCACTTGGCGCAATACAACAGAAAGGTGCATGTTTATGTCAAGCAGTTCAAACGTGGAAAAAATTAAAGGCTACTTTTGACAGCTTTGAAGAGAAAAGAAGTTTGCATCAATATCAACTATTGAAAAAAAGATATGACCAAGCTTTAACCCCCTTTCACTTTTTAGCATATATATTGGATCCCACAATAAACAAGAATATTCATTACTGAAGAAAAGAGAGATGTTGCCAAACATTTTGCAGACACAGGCTTATTACCATTGATAATTAAGTTGGAAGTTTTCGGATGAAATAATTAAAAATGTAACAGCAGTAAGTGGTGGAGGTCCCAAGAAAATGTTCCAGAAATTATGCATGTGCTACCTATAGTGATTTCTGTTTTGTGTGCCTGTGCAGTGTGCATCTCCTGCAGATATAGAAAGGATGTTTTCTTGCTATGGACTCGTTCATTCAGATATCAGAAACAGACTAGGCAATGAAAAGGCTACTAAACTAGTATCATTTTTAAGCATTATTATAACACTTAGGTATTATAAAAGCGCGACAATATTTTGTTTTTACTCTTAGGTTATGTTCTCTATTTTTTTTGTATTAAAAGGTTTTTTTTAAGTTTTATTTTTGTGAAAAGCAGCTACATTCCTTTTCAAGTATTATAATGAATATTATAAAAACGAAAATGCATAAAGGCTTTTCTTTAATCGAAATGAGTTGAAAGTTTTATTTTTATGAATAAACATGTTTTTGTCCTGATTTTAGCTTAATTTTTTAATTTTAATCATGATTTTTAAATTAAAAAAATAATCACTTAATCAACTAATTTAAATCTTCTCAACCCTGCCATCTTGTAGAGGAGAAAAAGTGGCAATTAAATGATTACATTTATCTCTTCAAATAATTTGTTTTTTTTACGAATATATTCGAAAATACTAGAAATTCTTCAAATTTCTCGACGATATATTATTCGGCACTAAATTGTGCAACTTTTTTAACGTTTGCTGTATGCCTTAAAGTATGCGAGGGTCTAATGGTGATTTGTGACACCCTGAGTCTAATCAAGTAATCGTACAAAATTATAATAAATACTTCGCTCTTGTTTTCTTTTAATGTTTAATAATATAAAGGATTAGGAATATGATATTTAAAGCCATAAGGTCATTTGGTCAATAACCCACCTAAATTTATTTTCAATGATCCACCAAATAATTTATTTTTTAAAATCAAACTTTTCTGTCAAAAAAGTGCAAGTTCCATGCGAAAACTCCCCAAGAAAGAATCAAGCCAGGTCATCGTCGAAAGATATCCAAGCTTGCTCCGGGCTGGGTCGTATTTTAAATTGGCCTCGTAGGTTTATATGGACGATATAAATTCATTAAAACTAAGAGGGAAACAGACATAACCGCTTTAGGAAATGAAAAAAAGATAAAATTTGTCGACGGCCCACTAATAATATCGCGCCACTCCCAGTATGGAAATGCACTCGAACCGCCTGGTGAAATACACTCTTTCAAAACATTTGGGTTGGACAAAGAAAAACTAATTAGGACCCAATATGCATATTGTCTTAATGTATTAGTATTAATTAGCGGCTAAACATAGAAATACGATCTCTCACCCACGCCAATGTTAGTTATCAAATATAACGGCATCGGCACGGTTTTTCTGACATCAGCAACGTGGTCCAGAGGTAGAGTCTCAGCTAGTGAACGAAGAGGTCGTGGGTTCGAGGCTGTGCTCGGGTAGACTTTTTTTTTAATTTTTGTTATTTAAAAAATTAGATCGGCTCTAAAAGGTGTATTGGCAACAAGTTTAGCACTTGTTCCTCGATAAAATATTTTTAAAATTATTGGTAATCTCATCCACTATAGCTGGCAGGCTGCACATGCACGTACTTTTAGTACAAGGCGCGACCTCTATTGAGGAGACGCAGACGTATCAAAACGGGAAGCAGCTAACAATCTTAGACTAAAACACATAGAAAGGTAATACTAAAAGTCATAAACATCTACAGTAGCAATGTTCAATATGCTGCAGTACCTATTTTATGATTTTTGCGGTGTTTATTTGTAAGTAAATAATTTCTTGGCAAAACTAGGCACATTATTAAAAACCTTCCTTAATTAAAAAAGTGTATTTTGCTTGTGTTCATATCACTAGTTGCCCACAAAATTTTGATCCACCTGTGAAAAAACTCACGGGCCGCGCCTGATTTAAAGTGTCACGACCCAGTTTAAAACTAGATCGATTAATGATTTGAAATTTTTTCATTATCGTTCATTCATATTCATTAATACTATGATGAAGGTAAATTAATGCAATGGGGACAATGCCAAGATCATCATTAAAGTCTGGTATTACTAATAATATTTTTGGCACTAATTAAACATCCGTTAGCCTGATTGCGTAATTTTATACGTTCAAATCGAGTTAATGGAAACAAAAGAACCGTGATCTTAAAAGTGAAAGTCCTGCAACGCACGACTTACATGGATGGGTATGTTGCTTTATTGCAACATTTAGTAATATAAAAGTTTCTTGTTATAATGGAATTGTTTTTTAATTTGACCTTAAAATGCGTTGCATATTCAAAAAATACAAAATTATTTGTGGGTATTAGTATTGTAGGCTAAACGACAAA
Organism: Philopedon plagiatum; assembly: GCA_963971165.1. Taxonomy (NCBI): domain Eukaryota; kingdom Metazoa; phylum Arthropoda; class Insecta; order Coleoptera; family Curculionidae; genus Philopedon; species Philopedon plagiatum. The sequence continues at coordinate 32,950,967 of OZ020190.1, read as the reverse complement.
TAAGTGGAGCAACTAATTTTGTTTGTCAAACTTTTACGAAATATTTGCAATATTCGACCGACAAATCTTTACTAGTTATTTCTTGGCTAAAAACAAAAACAAGTTCTTAACATAGGTCTCTAAGATAGCCGGTGGTAAATCTTTCGGTTCAACGGCCATTACCTTTCTTAGGGAGATGATACTTAGACTATATTTTATCGTAAACCCAAACCCAGGGAAAGAACATGACACAGTCCGCTAATATTAGTATATAAAAGAATCATATACCGGATAAAACCATAGAATATCCAAGACGTACATGGTAAAAACCGGGAATGTCTTATACAATGCATTTTTAGAATAAATTATTTGAGTTGCTGCCTTAACGCGTAATTTGTATGCAAGTATTACAAGTGTTTTGTCTAGTTTCCTGCAATTTTTTTCATGTCGAGTATTGTTTTTAGTGTACCATGCTAAAATTAACAAAACGGAACACTTATGGAATCACTTCGGTGTCCGTCCGTCCGTCTGTCACAGGCGATTTTCTTATTTCTTATTACTGTGAATTTTCTGCAGCCTGCATGTTTATTTTATGAAGAAGCTTACGTTGTTTTTTTTTTTTAAAGTTCCATGCTAAAATTAGCAAAACGCAATCACTTTGGTGTCCGTCCGTCCGTCCGTCTGTCACAGGCGATTTTCTCTGAAACCATTCAACGTAAAAAATTGTGAAATTGAGCACAGATAGTGTGGTGGCCCAATTATAAACGTGAAAGAAAAAAAGTTTAATTTTGATTCTGGGGCTTAAGTTCAGAAGGTAAATTGGGAAATGGAAAAAAATTTCAAGGGCATCGTGCAGGGTGTCAAATGAAAGATTATTGAAGCATGAATTCCACAATATATGTGATGTATTTTTGTATGCATTTTTAACATTTTTCGGAAAAAACGCTTAAAATTTGCTGTCTTCCACCACCATCACCAAAAGGGACGCTCAGAAAAATTTGAAAAAATCATGAACATTGAGAATTAGGTGTAGATTGAGCCAAAATTATCAGAATTGAAAAATTCCAGCGCGATTAATTGTTATAAACAATTAAATTGTTTATTTCCTTATAACTGCTGAACCACTGGTTTTAGACAAAAAGTTTTTTGACAAAAAATATTTCTCACGATGCTAAGGAACAACTTTTGTTCTTACACGTTTCATTGTGAAAAATACAGACTTAAATTGCTTTATAAATTTGTTTAAAAAAAATAATCGGGAATAAAATCATAGTACAAAACTTAGTTGTCCTATTCTTTTGTCAAATAAGATCGGTCTTTGAAATGACCGTAATATTTTAACACTCTGTATCTCGACAAAGCATTTTCAGACCTGTGTCCTCAAGAATTTTTGTCTTATTTTTGACCAAAGAATCGCTGGTAAAAGTGATGGTCGAATATTGCAATACTGTATGACTTTTAAAAAAGTTACGTTATTGCAACAAGCAAAAGGTCTTCTGTCACATTTAATGTTATCTTTCATCTGGCGATGTCCTACATTCTCTTATTGTCGAAATACATAAACATATTTACAAGTATTTTTGATATTTATCCCCTCTCGCTATTTTGAGAGGTAGAGTAACTTTGAAATTTTCAATGCGATGATGTACTTTTGTTTATAAAATTCGAATCTATGTAAAAAATTAGGTAGGTATGTGACAATTTTTTTTTTGATTTGCTCTATCGGTTATGTAATTATGTTATAAAATAATTTGACATTTAGTTTCAACTTATTATTTATCGTCTGTCATGCTTGAGAAGTTGTACGAAATGTCCCCTTTCAACTTCCAAACACTTTCTTACTCTTTTTCTAAATGAATTTCGTACCCGCTGTAACATCTCGGGTGTCACTAATAAGCAGTAAAGCGGATTCGGTCTTCATCTCATCTAAAGTTGTAGGTGCTGTCGATATCACTCTGTCCTTTATAAATCCCCACAAGAAAAAGTCAAGGGACCAAGCAATAAACAGAGAAATAATCGTTAGAACGTCAAAATTCTCGACTGACTTAAGCAAAAATAACGCATTTCCATTTATTTTTTAAATCCAATAAAAATTTAGTTAACCATAGTTCCGCAACCGAGAGCAAATAAAAAAAAATTGTACACATACGTAGTTTTTTACGTAGATTCGAATTTTATAAACAAAAGTACATCATCCCATTTCAAATTCCAAAGTTACCCCCCATCCCTCAAAATAGAGAGGGGGTAAATGTCAAAAATATGTTTAAATGTCCCCCCATATGCCTATTAACTCGCCAAAATTTTATGAAAATATTTTAAACCGTTTTCGAATTTCGCCTTGTAACATGGGAGCATAGAGAAATACGTCTTTAGATGAAAATTAGTTTCAGTCAAATTAGTATACCTATGTTACACAGACGGAACTAGCGTATTGTGTATAGGACATACTTGGCGACCTTCCTTACAATATCTTATGGTTTCTAGGTAAAATATTAACACCAGTTTTAAAATCTATAGACAATGACACAATATGTAATATGATATTAACTTTGATATGCCAATCTTGGTTGGATCACATCTATAACAATAAAATAAAGTTTTCTCAATGGGGAGCGTATCAACTGCTTTGCGATTTTGCCAGCATCAGTAAGTGGATTCAAGATTGCCCAATAATAACTACTCATATGAGAAAAAGACTGTTAAAAAATGAAGTATTACGCAGATGTGAGGGTGTTGGAAAATTGTTACTTCGATGTCCAGGAGAAAGATTAAAAATGGTGGATAAGACAATGCCGAAAAAAACGGGTAAGATGCATATACAGTAGTGATGTAAGGATACGTATCCAAAAATCCGTTGGATCCGAATATTAAAAGAATCCGGATTATCCGGAACCGGCCGAGAACTTGAATACGGATTCGGAATCAAAATAAATTCGCATCGGGTGGTTACTAATGCAAAGTGCAAAGAGAAAACGGAATCGGAATCGAGTGTAAGCGAACAACACGGTCTGCGATTTGGCATATTTGATATTGTGCTTTCTCTTTCTAATGACATTTCCTAAGAAAAGATGGCATAGTTATCGGGGTAACGGGTATCATATGAGATGAGACCCATTGGTTAAACTAGTCCCGCCTCACCCGAACCGAATTCAAACGAGAACGGCGCGACGCGGTGCCTTCTTATCCCTAAACTTCGACTTCGACTGGTATGATACCGATACCGCATCGACCTACCTAGCCGTGTATCCAGATAGAAAATGTTTTAGTCTGTTGCATGCATACGTATACATGATCTGTAACCGCTTTCGCGCGGGTCAAGAAATGGATTCGTATTCGGATAATGGATACGGATATTAGCTGATTCCGATTCCGTATGATTCGGATATCTAATGAATACGGATATTTACAACACTAATATACAGCGTGTCCAGAAACCATCTTTACAAATGAGAAACTTTTTTATTTTTATCTTTACGAAAAAAAGTTATTCTTCATAAAAAGTTCTACTTGTTGAGAAAATAACACTCAAATCAAAAATTTCGACCCAGTATATACGAGGTGTCAGAAAAAGTTAAAACGACAAATGCCGTAGAATAAGGAAAACTATCTTTAATTTTAATTGCAAAGTACAATAACGTAAGAAAGTGTTGTCCAGAACTGAAAAGTGATCGAATATGAAACTTGACAAAGTAGCTTTATGGTAATTCATATGTACAGGGTCTTCCAACGAGGACTGAACAGGGGCTCATTTTTGAGCTTCCTTGTATTTAAAGAAAAATCTAAAATAGCCAATCGATGTACTTTTTCCTGCAGAATTCAAAAATGAAACCAAAAATTTATTTGAACCAGAAACAAAAGAGTTACGCTATGGATAAGGTGTTTTTTAAATGGAACATAGCTTTTTTTATACGATTTTCGGAACGAGTGATTTTTTTTATGTCCGTTCTGATTAAAATATTTAATATTGTGACAGCTATTTTTATTAAATTTTAATGTTTTATCCAGTATAATTTAACTTCAACCTGTTTGAAACATACACTAGGTAATAAAGGTAAAATCACCTTGAAATCCTTCAAAGTCAAAAAATTTGACAAATTTACAATAATATATATATATATATATATATATATATATATATATATATATATATATATATATATATATAATTCTGTGAAAATTTGCAATAAATCTTCTCCTTGCTTCTCTTGCATTTTCTTGGCATTTGTAGAACAAGATAACAATCTGCAATCTCTCATCTAATGAATATTTCATTTCGGCAATATTATAGTAAATTTGTCAAATTTTTTGACTTTGAAGGATTTCAAGGTGATTTTACCTTTATTACCTAGTGTATGTTTCAAACAGGTTGAAGTTAAATTATATTGGATAAAACATTAAAATTTAATAAAAATAGCTGTCACAATATTAAATATTTTAATCAGAACGGACATAAAAAAAATCACTCGTTCCGAAAATCGTATAAAAAAAGCTATGCTCCATTTAAAAAACACCTTATCCATAGCGTAACTCTTTTGTTTCTGGTTCAAATAAATTTTTGGTTTCATTTTTGAATTCTGCAGGAAAAAGTACATCGATTGGCAATTTTAGATTTTTCTTTAAATACAAGGAAGCTCAAAAATGAGCCCCTGTTCAGTCCTCGTTGGAAGACCCTGTACCTTTGAATTTTTTTCAAAAGTGTTTAGGAATACATGTTTTTTAAAATTATTACTAAAATAAACAACAATAACAATTTATGAGATACTATACTAAGCTTCAACATGACCACCGTTTCTTTCCATACAAACTATTGTACGTCGTGAAAATTCCGCCACTTCATTTCTAACCATTTGAGGGGAAATTTCTTGTAAACCTCTGATAGTTCTCTCTAAATGGTCTATGTTTTCGAAAGGTATGTGGGCATAGACTTTTTCTTTTAAGAATCTTCATAAGAAAAAATCTAGGGACCCACAGACCTTTCGAAAACATAACCATTTAGAGAGAATTATCAGAAAATGTGTACAAGAAATTTCCCCTCAGATGGTTAGATGTGCAGTGGCGGAATTTTCACGACTTACAATAGTTTGCATGGAAAAAAACGGTGGTCATGTTGAAGCTTAGTGTAGTATTTCATAACATGTTATTGTTGTTTATTTTGGAAATATGCTATTTTTACAGAACGTGTATGTATTTCAAAACACATTTTTAAAAAATTCAAAGGTACATATCAATGACCATAAAGCTATTTTGTAAAATTTTATATTCGATCACTTCAGTTCTGGACTACACTTTCTTACGTTATTGTACTTTGCAATTAAAATTAAAGATAATTTTCCTTCTACGGCACTTATCGTTTTAACTTTTTCGACACCCTGTATATGCTGGTCAAAATTTTGAGTGTAATTTTCTCAACAAGCAGAACTTTTTATGAAGAATAACTTTTTTCTGTAAAGTTAATAATAAAAAAGGTTCCCATTTGTTAAAATGGTTTCTAGACACGCTGTATATATTTTTTAATATTTACTAGGAATTATTAAATATTCTTTTGTCACCCTGCACCTATCCTGTAACCCGTAAATATTACTTTTTATTTTGAGGAATTCCGCCCATAAAGTCATAACTTCACGACATGATGTATAGATCGTAAGTACTTATTCAATGTTAACAACAAATAATGTATATTTTTAGTTGAAGAAATCGAAAATGAATCTGATGAAGAAATTCAAGAACAACAGATGCCTGCTGAAATGTACGTACCAAATCAAGAACAATGGCTGGCATTAAGAGCAGTAAGAAGCAATGGTGATTTAAACCCGTTCTGTTGCTAAACTACAAAAAGCAGTGAAGATAAATACGAAGGAAATTGCATGTGATAGAAACAGTATACAGTATATAGCCTATACAAAAATGTTTTTAAAAAGGCGATAATTTTGTTATTTAATATTGTTATAATTAAAACTTGTGATAAGACAAAAAAGCTTTTCTAAATACTGATGTTAGAAAACTAGAATTCACCTATTACAGAACAATAAATTAAAAAAGTGACACCTTTTATTATTTTATATTTTTCCTATTAACTATGTTTAAAACAAAACAAATATTTTACTGTTAGCTCGAGCTTCTGATATTAACATCTACTGTGTCTTCAGTAAAATTTGTTCTCCCATACAGGATGTTTCAAATAGGACTGGGCCGATACGAAAAACCTTTATTCGACCACATATTCCATTAGATAAAATAAAATGTCGGTACGTAAGGGCTTACACACCCAAAAATAACCCACTCGTGCACTTATGGAATACCTATGTAGTTCAATAGAGATGTTCCCAATGAATGTGCGGTCTCAAAGTGCCAGACGCAAATCATCGCCATCTAGCCAATATCCCACATCTTGTCCTTCCATATCTCAAAAACTAGCCATAGCAGGGTTTTGGGCCTATGAGGACTTTTGATTAAAAAGTTACAGACTTGGTTATATTAAAATTTCAGCACATTTGACTGAAATCCATTTTCTGTAAAGTTTGTGCGGGGTCCTTTGAAGTGTCAAACGATCGTTTGTCTTGGCCTCCACGACAGTAAGATTTTACAATATGCAAAAAATACAAAAACGTAAAATTTGGTTAAGAGTAAAGTTGCATTTTTCAAATTTTAATGCAAAACGTTAAATAAAAAAGTTGTTTTAAATTTTAAAAGAATTCTTATTCAAGATTTACAGTAAAAATTAAAATTTCTAAATGAAGCTTTTAAAATTAAAATTTTTCCAAGTCACATTATCGCATTTTTGATTTGATTACACCTTTGATAACTGTAACGTATTTACCAAAATAATAATGATGTCTTTAGAGCAAAGAATATTTCTCATCCAAAATTATAGAAATGGCGAGAACTGTTACTGCTACGTTATTGAGAAGTTTCAAGAAAAGTTTCCAAATGTACAATTTTGCAGAAGTTCTGTACATAAGTTAGTAATCACATTTAAAGAACCTAGATCCGTTAGTGATTTAAAGAAGATCAAGAAAAGATACGACGGAAACGATGCTTTTACAGCTTTAATTTTGTAATCTGTTGATGAAAATCCTATTGTCTTTAAAAAAAAACGAGTACGAAGTTTACAATTGTGTAAAAAAGCCCTATTCAAAATATGTTTAAGGAAAATAAAATTCGTCCTTTTAAACCAATTTTTAACCAAACTTTGGAAGATGGGAACAGTTACAAACGCTTGGATTTTTGTTTGTGGGTCGGTGATGAAATCCTACGTAAAAATGTGAACTTTCATAAGCTCATAATGTTCTCAGATGAATCAATTTTCAGTACAAGCGGCACTGTAGCTTCTCAGCATGCGAGATGCTGGGGTAGGGAAAATCCAGAGTTTAGAATTGCGAACCACCCTCAGTATTTAAAAAAAGGAAATGTTTGGTGCGCCATTTCCTATTATGAGATTATAACATATTTTTTTGATAATACATCTAACAGACATTCTTATTTACATATGCTGGAGTCATTTTGCCTCTTCAATATCGCCGAAATATGTATTGTCAATACGATGGGTGTCCTGAACATTATGCTGCAGAAGTAAGAGATTGGCCGAAATGGTCCAATTTTGTGGCCCTCTAGGCCTATTTTTTTTACATATTTCGTTTGTGTATTTGTTACAAGTATTACTGTGTGTTTTCCTATAATTTTAAAAAATGAAACGAATCTTAAGCAACCCTCCACCTTTCTTCAGGCCTGTCCAATTTTCCGTCCTTCACCATGCTAATTGTTTCTCCTTCCCCTTTCTTGTCTTTAAGAAATAAATGTTAAGGATCAATCATATCACAATGGGACTGCCGCTGGAATCTCGTTGATGGAAAGAAATATAGATATGTTTAAATAACGGTAAAATTGCGCATTTTCTGTTCATACGTCTAACTTTTAGAAATTTGAGAAATTCTGCATACTTTCGGAGATATTCGGGAAAATATAAAAAATAACAATAATGGGAAATTTTTAGTTTGGATTTTGGGAAAATATGGCTTTATTTTTCATAGGAGAGACAAATCATCACTTGTATGTTCTCGATCTAAAGGCGTACACAATTTTCAAATGCAATGTTTCTTTTTTCTGAACTATTTAAATCAGTTCTTTTTCTATGGGCCAACTTTTTTCTCTTTCCATTAAAACGTGGTTTCTATTAATAGAACTGTTTTGTGAAACTTTATGTTTAAGATTTGACAATTTGTGATGTTTCCCTGAGGGCGCATTAAACATGTAACGTATGAAAGACCCTTTGAAAATGACGAAGTTTTAAAGCAGAGAATTCTAAGAACGATAGAATCGGTTCCACTGAAAGAAATACGCTTTATTCATTTGCGACGTCAGTTAGAAAAATGCGTAGAATATGGAGTTTTTGAAAAATAAAGATGTGCCCTTATTTTTTTTGGGTTTAATAAAATAAGAAATATTTCTCGAATATAACAATTATTATTAATATTCCATTAGTAATTTTCTTTAACCTGCATGAGCCTGTAATTTTGGATTATAAATATTATTTGCTCTTAAAACATATTTATTATTTTGACAAATACGTCACAGTTATCAAAGGTGTAATCGAATAAAAAGGTGACAATGTGACTTAGAAAAATTTTGATTTTGAAAGCGTAATTTAGAAATTTCAAATTTTTTCTTGAAAAGTTGGAATAAGAATTCTTTTAAAATTTAAAAGAACTTTTTTATTTAACGTTTGGCATTAACATTTTAAAAAGGCAACTTTACTCTTAAGTTCAAACCTATGAATCGGCCACACTATTATTATCCAGAAACTTATTTTTATAGAAAACATCGACGAAAATATTTCTCTAGGAAGTCAATAATACACGATTTTGAAATGTGGTTGGAACTATATTATATTCGAAAAAAGGAGTATAACAGGTAACTAAAAATTATTTTTACAAAAAGCTTGTAATGTTATTAAAAGGACATAAATAGTTAAACTCTTAGCTGCGCAATATATACCTTTCTTATCAAGTATATAACATTCTGAAATCTCATACCTAAAACAAGCACTTAAGCCTAATATTTACACACCTTATTCTGCCCTAACCTATGCTCAAAATGCCGTGGAAGACCCATATTTATAAGGTCGTCACTGGAATATTTAAAAATACGTGGACTAAATTCTAACACAGCCTCCCAACACAACTCACTAAGTTTAGGTATACACACCCAGGTCGAGTACACTGCGTTACTCCTTTTTACTTGGTCATTTATGCTGTAGATACCACCAAAAACGTATAAACGTCCTTGAGGTGTCACAGATACTGCGTGGAAATACATAGGTCGGGGCAAAAAACACATTTCAAAGTAAGTCCAATGCAATGTTTTTAGGTTTAGTCGCCAGAGGTCGTTGAATATTCTTTCTCCATCTAGACCACCAGTTATAAACACTTCAATGCCATTGCCATGGTCTATCTGGGCAGCTCCGTGACATCTTCTTGCCATAGGAACTCCTTAAAGTAAAAAGGTTTGGCTGTATAGCAAAAAAATTTATAGCCTGGTGTTTGTTATTTTGGGAAAATTGTATTATATAGACATATCAGTAAATAACAGGCGCGGCCCATAAGGTCATTTGGTCAATGACCCACCTAAGTTTATTTTCAATGATCCACTAAATAATTTATTTTTTAAAACCTAACTTTTCTTTCAAAAAAGTGTAAGTTCCATGCGAAAATTCCCCAAGAAAGAATGAAGCCAAGCCATCGCCAAAAGATATCCAAACTTGCTCCGGGCTAGGTCGTATTTTAAATTGGCCTCATAGGTTTATATGGACGATATAAATTCATTAAAACTAAGATAGAAACAGACATACGCGCTTTAGAAAGTTAAAAAGAGACAAAATTTGTCGACGGCCCACCAATAATATCGCGCCACTCCCACTATGGAAATACACTCGAACCGCCCCGTGAAATATACTCTTAAAACATTTGGGTTGGACAAAGAAAAACTAATTAGGTACCTATTATGTGCATTGTATTTGCATTGTATATTGTATTATTAGCGGCTAAACATAGGAATACGATCTCTCAGCCGCGGCAATGTGTCATAGTCATCAAATATAACGGCATCGGCACGGGTTTTCTCACATTAGCAACATGGTCCAGAGGTAGAGTCTCAGCTAGTGAACCAAGAGGTCGTGGGTTCGAGGCTGTGCTCGGGTACTTTTTTTTAAATTGTTGTTATTTAAAAAATTAGATCGGCTCGAAAAGGTGTATTGGCAACAAGTTTAGCACTTGTTCCTCGATAAAATATTTTTAAAATTATTGATAATCTCATATCTACTACAGCTGGCAGCCTGTATCATATTTTTAGTACAAGGGCGACCTCTATTGAGGAGACGCAGATGAATCAAAACGGGAAGCTGCTAACAATCTTAGACTATAAAACACCTAGAAAAGTAATACGAAAAGTCAAACATCTAGAATAGCAATGTTCAATAGACTACAGTACTTATTCATGATTTTTGCGGTGTTTATTTGTAGGTAAATAATTTCTTGGCAAAACTAGGCACATTATTAAAAAACCTTCCTTAATTAAAAAAGCATATTTTGCTTGTTGCGTTGGTATCACTAGTTGCCCGCAAAATTTTGACCCACCTGTAAAAAAACTCACGGGCCGCGCATGGTAAATAACAACAGCATTTATTAACAACTAGTGGGTACTCGAAAGCTAAGCAGTTTTGGATATATGTTTATATGAAGTTTTACTCCTAAAATAAGCTAATGAATCACACCCTGCATTTTAGCCATCAATTAAAAAAAACTTCTTTATAAAGTCTTTCTTTTTATTTAAATGACGATTTAAGTGACGATCACAACAGCGCACAGTGTAACGAATTTGATGTTTCGTGGACATAGAGCGAAACAGTAACTATCGAATTTTAATTTTTTTTTCGTCTCCAGATTATTCGTAAAATATCTGGAGTTTAGTCGTTTACCAATTTTTTCCAAATATATCACCATAAAGCACAGAAACTTTAATTTTCCAAAAGAGATAAAAATGATGCGAAAATAAGTCAAACTTTAAAAAATGTCTAATACGTGTTCTATAAAAAATTCGAAAGCAATTTTTGCTGTAGCTATAGTATGCTAACTATTCTTGATATTTCCAAATTTTACCGGAAATATTTTAAAGTTTACTTACATATGGAATTTTGAAGAACCAGGGTCCTAGTTGAAGAAAAAATAAAGTTTGGTGCGACTTTTAAAAAAATGTCTAAGTTGTCACCATAAAGTTTAAAAAAACCTAGACAGTTATTTACTATTCCAAGCAATCAGTCATTGAATTTGCACTAAAAACTGGTAGTTTGTATTGACTGGTCAACTGCAGATGGTTGCCAAACTGTAGGTACAAAATGTCCTTATTGATGCCATCCAAGCAATACAGTACTACACGACATTTATTTGACTATATTTCCATCTAATAAAATTAGCATAAATAAGTATTACTATTAAGTAATAAAAAAAAGTAATACTGACATTTTGTTCTATTTTATGCATCATAGCCGAATAAACTTTTATTCCCTTCTCACTGTGATAAATTATTAAGTTATTAAGTAAAAGTGACACAAGCGACCATTCATAAAATTCGTTGACGTTTGCTACATTGTTCGAAAGTGGAAATACCCAATCAAACCCAAGCGTTTAAGTGTTTTTCTTTAAAGAAGCTGATATTATTTGCGAAAAAACAGTGTCAAGTTTGCAAAAAATTGGACTATTTAAACCGATAAGTTCCTTTTCACAAGTAAGTGAGGTTGTATTGACTTGTATCGAATCCATTGGTGTAGTTTTACATATATCTATACGTTAGTAATATTCGAGTAACAAAAATTTATTACAACAAAGCACGCGACTGGTGTTAGAAGAGGCAGCCGCCAGGAATGTTGGACAGTGTTGCTATGTTTTCCACTGTGTCTACCTCTCTTAGTCGCATCCATTGCATGTTTTAAACCGATGAATGCTTTGTCTATAGTTATAGTTCTTTTAATGTCGATGGTTGTCACATACACTAGAGGATTACACAACTCTTATACATTAGGAATATACAAAAATCTTATCCCACTTTGTCCAATTATTTAAAAAATATATTTTTCTTTAGTAATGTATATGATATTAAATTTTCTAAGAAGTTACAAGTAAATTAGAACTAATTTAATATTTACCTCGAAATGAATGACTTCGATATTGTGTATTGTGTACCCAAGCAAACCCACCCGTGACGATGTATATAAATATGGATTATCAACCCTCCACATGTAGATTAGGTGCAGGGAGTGCCTACGTTATATATCATATAATATGGATTTTAGAACCTGGGCCGCTAAGGGTGAAAACAAAGTAATAAAAGAGCAAAGCAAGAAGAAAAACAAAATCATTTTCGAAATGAACTTGGGGTACTCATAGACGTTGTAAAACAGGGTAAAGGCATTGCAAACGATGGCAACACTACTAGAACGTTTTTTCGACATTATGAGAAATCAGCAGCAATCACTGGATTGAGCCAAAATTTAACTAAAAAACTTGCTGTAGTTCTTCAAGAGCTTTCCTTACACTGTGTGGCGCCCGCACATAGAATGTTGTTGTTTTGTTCAAAACCATTTGGAGCTATACTATTGTGACGTAATTTTAGGGATTTTTAAAGGTAGGTTTATTTTTTAAAATTTTCTCAGAAACTACTTAACAATATCAAACAAAAAGTTTGAACGACAAATGATATTTATCCTTGCTGTATACAATGGCACCACAATAAAAATTTAGTGAGAGTAAAACGGCCCGTAAAATGTGATCTTAGGTAAAAACACCAACCTACCATGTGTGCCAGCTGGAATTGTCTTTTGACTGGTCCATTCTCTCTTTTCAATATCAAAAGTAGGAATATCAACAAGGTCAAATACAGAATCAGCTGTTCCCCCAGCTAATATAAATATCCTTTTGCAATCGAATCCTACTTCATGTCGGTATCTCCCAGGGGGCTCATAGTCTCCTTTTCCATTGCATAAATAAACTATTTCCCATGTTAACGTCTTCAAATTTAACCTAAAAGTCAAACTTATTTTATGGTAAAATTTAAGGGCAGATTTGCGGAGTTAACCTTTGAAAGTAAAACATCACAATTACTAGCGGGTACCCGCCGCTTTGCTCGCATAAAGTTATTTGATGTATATATTACCAACGATCTATATTTACAACAAACGTATTCTGGTGACATTTCCGGTATGTCTACAGCGTGTCCAGAAACCATCTTAACAATGGAAAACTTTTTTATTTTTGACTTTACGGAAAATAGTTACTCTTCATAAAAAGTTGTTGAGAAAATAAGTCAAATCAAAAATTTTGACCCAGCATATACGGGGTGTCAAAAAACTAAAAACGATAAATGGCGTGGGAGGAAACTATCTTTAATTTTAATTGCAAAGTACAATAACGTAAAAAGTGTCGTCCAGAACTGAAAAGTGATCGAATATGAAATTTGACAAAATAACTTTATGGTCATTCTTATGTACCTTTGAATTTTTTTAAAAAGTGTTTTGAATACATGTTTTCTAAATAATATATTACCAAAATAAACAAAAATAACATTTTATGAAATACTACACTAAGCTTTAACATGACCACTGTTTCTTTCCATACAAACTATTGTACGGTGTGAAAATTCCGCCACTGCATTTCTAACCATCTGAGGGGAAATTTCTTGGACACATTCTCTGATAATTCTCTCTAAATAGTCTATGTTCTCGGAATGTCTGCACTGGAAAGGTGGGCATAGACTTTTTCTTTTAAGAATCCCCATAAGAAAAAATCTAGGGGAGTTAGATCTGGGGACCTTGGTGGCCAAGCAAATTCCGACTGTCGTCCAATCCACCTCCGTGGAAATGTCTGGTTAAAAATTCTGTCACTCTTGCAGAGCAGTGACATGAAGCAGAGTCATGTTGGAACCAAAGTGTGTTTCTTATATCCAGTAGTGGTCGATAAAAAAATTCAAATAATTCCGTGTTCAAAAAGTTCAAGTAAATTTCATCGGTAATATTTTTCCGAAAAAAAGTACGGCCCTACAATTTTGCTCGTAAAATCACCACACCAAACGTTTGTTTTGAAAGAATACTGGTCACGACACTCAATTACAGAGTGGGTATTCTCATCACTCCACCACCTACAGCTTTGGGAACACAGCACTCCATTTGAGGTGAATGTGGCCTCATCTGAAAATAATATTTTTCTTGCCAAAAATAGGTCAACAAGCAGAACTTTTTATGAAGAATAACTTTTTTCTGTAAATTCAAAAATAAAAAAGTTTCCAATCTGTTAAGATGGTTTCTGGACAGGATATAATTAATGAAAAGAGGCCCCATTTTTGTATAGCTAACCGAGACCCCAGGCTAACCTACGCGCGCGAAGTTGTGGGCCAAAATATTATAGCCTGTATCTTAACTAAGACCACAAGCTTACTAAACAAACCTGGGAAAATCTGCAAAGGATCCGATTATGTGTGTGTTCCACGCAAATGAGACCATGGATAACAAATTCCTATCTATAACAAACCTAAAGGTCCAATCTAAGCACCAATGAACTAATGGCTCGGTGTTTTCTGAAATTTTGGTGTAGTAATTCTTTCTTGTCATAAAAAGAAACCATAACAACAATTTCAGTCAATGTGTCCAGCCATTTAAGCGTGAGAATTTTGAATTTTACAGGAAGAACCCATCTTTATGACATACGCTGTATATTATTTACCTGGATTAAAAAATGTATGTCCTATTCCAGGTTCTATGAAACCCCTATGGAAAATTTTAGCTCAATATATCAAGCCATTTAGGCCTTACTGCAAACTCTGTGGCGCATCTCCGCGACATTTCCGGTATATGTATAAATAATAAAAGGGGCCCTATTTTTGTATAGCTAACCGAGACCCCAGGCTAACTTTTTAATTCTGAGCAAACCAAAGCCCACGACTTCATCCACACTAATGCTCACGTACCAAAAGCTTACTAATCCAACCTGGGAATAGTGGGAATGACCCGATTATATGTATTATATGGATGTGGGTTCCACGCAAGTGAGACCATGGCCATGGGTAACAAATTTCTATCGGCGACTCAAATGAAGAACATGGCGTCCTCCTCAGGCGATTTTCTAACTACTATAACGGGGAATGTTTTCGTATCGTCTTTGTCCTCACTATCGTGTTATTTGGCATATTTCTCAATTTGACATTAACATGTAACATGGTTTGTGGAACAACTCGCCCCTAGATAGTTTCAACTCCATAACAGTAAAATTTTACAAAATCCTTTTAGAGATTTTAAAAAGAAATACTTATGACTAGGGACCGGATTCTCTTACGAAGACGTACAAACTAAAACGGTCATGATCAACCATAGGCGCCCATAATTTTTGAAAATATAGTAATCGTTTATAAACTAATAACAACCACATGGGTCATTTACTTGTTCTAACACTTTAACTGCTTGAAATCATTAAGCCGCGTACTGACTTGAACAATTTGTCGCGAACGAACAGTTTTTGCGATAAAATGCTCGTCAGTACCGCATGAAATCTTTTCGCGGAAGATTTTGTAGCAAACGACCGCTATCCGTAGCTTGTCGGTACATCAAAGAAATCGAGTAATCAGTTTGGACGGGATATAGACCGCATTTGTGTTCGCAAGAATGGCTTGTTTTTAAATTTAAAAAAAGGGATAGTACGCGCAAATAAGAATCTCCTGTTGTTATAAAACGGAGAGTTACTGTTAGTCTTTCTTTTGCACTAAAGGCTTTCCTAAATTTGGTATCTTGCCTCTTAATTTTTGGACTGATGGCATAAAGTAAGAATTCAAAATCCTCCTATGCCATAAGCATAAAATTGTTAAAATGTCCACTGACTTCTTGTCTCTTTTTATTTGAGACAGTAAGTACTAACGCACCGTTGGTGTCTGAAGAGAAGGGAAATGTAATCTATTGACACGGGATTTAAAGGATTGGACGTTTGGAGGGGAAGGGAAAACATCTGCAGGCAATGAGCGACAGAAGTGGGATGTTCTAGGCTTTTGTAGCTGGACGGTAAAGGAATGAATACGTAACGTGCCTCTTGTTGTTCTGTTAGGAACAGTCAAGGGGGGAATTAAAGCGGAAATAATGTAAGCAAAGTTCCACCAATCTCAAACATATTCAGAGTAAAATAGAGAGAATTTAGTCGGTATTTCAATTTCCCTCTCTGTACATAAATTTAAAAGTTCAATTTTCATGTAAAAACCTCAGCTCAGTACTAAATATTTTTTTTAAGTTAATGTTTTAGAGCTATGGAAAAATTAAACATTTTATTCACTTCGTATTGTAAGAAAAATCTAAATTTTCCCTGAAAGCTTTAGGTACATCGAAATACTTTCTTCAAATTTATGTTTTTGAATTTAAGCAGCAATTAAAAAATATTTACTATATAAAATTGCACTCCCTGTATACAATACGCACCAATAATGCCAATCGACTTATAATTGCAAAATACGACTAGTGAATAATTATTATTTACCTTGAGCGTCAATAAGGAATATGCATATAACCCAAATAAGTCTGAAATATATGTATTTTTTAAATTCTCTACTTAAATTAAATGTTTATGGCTTATGGCGGTTGCTGTTATCCATTTATTTTGGTCCTTATTAACAAAAAAAAAAAAAGGATTTATTACCGCAAATTTTCGCGCGAATTTCGAAACTTGTAAAACTTGACCCCATTGGCTGTGTCGTCAAAAGTGTTTTTATGATTCATAATCAGTACGTGGCAAATTCCAGTGTTGTAGGGTCATCCATAAAAATGGCATTTAATGCTTAACTCACCCAATGAAATATCCCTGCACTTAAAGTAGAAGGTTCCTAAAATCTTTTTATGTATATTTCAAGCCGATATCGGTCCAGGAACCTTTCAATTTTGCAACAAAAACTATCATTTTTGCGAAATTTTGACACATCATAGCTTAATAATTTCGAGTAAATAAATTGCAATTCTTTGTTTTCATTGCAATCTTTGTAAATTTTGAAAAATTTTACATGTCCACGATACAAATAAACCTATTTATTTATAACTTTAACGAAAAAATAAGCGATTTAAATTAGTGGGAGGTATTCTTGGATAATTAACTGATAAAATAAACCCAAAAAGAATCAATAAATAAGGAAAATAGTGTGGAATAATGTCGATTAAAAACAGGATTTGTCGAAAAAATCAAGAAAATTCGGGTTTGTCCCTTAAATACGCCCCTGGATGGCCCATTCGGTATTCATTTTAAAGTGTGATTATCCCTTTATAAGACAGTGTTGAAAAATTGGGAGAAAAATTAGATAGGAAAAAATACAGTGATTCAAATGTATTGATGTCGAGGGTAAGAAAAGTCGAAAAATCGAAATATAATCGGCGATTGCTCCCTTCCTATAAAGAATGGAGAAACTAAAAAATATGGAAATCATGTATTTCGATGAGCTCTTTTTGATGACATATGGGATTTTAATTTGAATC
The DNA here is from genome assembly GCA_963971165.1 of Philopedon plagiatum. Lineage (NCBI taxonomy): Eukaryota > Metazoa > Arthropoda > Insecta > Coleoptera > Curculionidae > Philopedon > Philopedon plagiatum. Next base: position 32,933,452 of record OZ020190.1, on the reverse strand, counting down.
ATTTTGACCCCACAAAAAATTAAAAACCTATTTGGGTCAAAAATCGAATCAGTTTTTCGCAAATATATCCATTTCCAGTGTTTTTGGATTTAGGTAAACGCACGATACACTTACAACGGTATGCCTATGACGTCACTTCGAGGAAAAATCTTAAATTCACTAGGTGCTTACCTGAGCAAATGAAATATGACAATAATATTTTAATAAACGTCAACTCAACACACAACCCGATAATAAACTGACCTGTAAAAATATTTTAATAAACGTCAACTCAATACACTACCCGACAATAAACTGACATGTACTTATGTACAAGGGGTGCAAGCGTCTAGTCAATTTAGGATTTTCCCTCGAAGTGACGTCATAGCGTAGCATACCGTTGTAAGTGAATCGTGGGTAAACGTATTGCAAAAAAAGTATTTGAGATTTTAAACTTTCACTTATGAATTTGTTTTTCGATCCGACGCGACGTTTTGTTACCAAAGAGAGGTCTACAAATGGTATTTTTCGACCTAAAGAAATTAAAAAGAATTACTTGCCATTTTCTACCAGTTTCAATAGAGTTCTAAAGCTCCGGGTCCTCTATAACTTTCGAAAATTTACATCGATTTAATTCACTTTTGCGACCTGTACCCGATTTCAAGCTAGTTGCACTATTCCTCTATCAACCCAAAAAATTCGATTGCTCCCCCTCCGACTGTTTCCGAGAAAAATAAACCTGTTTGACTTTGGGTTAAGCTTTACGTTAACATGTAGATTGACACTTATTGTTGCTGATCTCCTGACGTCATTATTCACTGAGGACAAATGGCTGCTTTTTTAAATTATAATAAATTATACCGAAGGGGGAACATCTTTTGTAGCTAAAATTATCCTAGTAATTTTTTTCAAAATCATTTTTTAGTTTTGTAATGACTTCCTTAAACGATTTATGCAATAAAAAAATATGTGCATATTCCTTATTAGAGCAGAACCCACCAAAATTTAATTTTTTAAGTTGGCCACCATATATCTGGAGGACTAGAAGTGCCCTTTTTTATTTCTACGGTATAAGTCTGATATAAATATGCAAAATATGACTTTCGTTACAACAAAAATAGAAAAGATTCTTGATTTTTTCGACAAATCCTGTTTTTAATCGACATTATTCCACACTATTTTCCTTATTTAGTGATTCTTTTTGGGTTTATTTTATCAGTTAATTATCCAAGAATACCTCCCACTAATTTAAATCGCTTATTTTTTCGTTAAAGTTATAAATAAATAGGATTATTTGTATCGTGGACATGTAAAATTTTTCAAAATTTACAAAGATTGCAATGAAAACAAAGAATTGCAATTTATTTACTCGAAATTATTAAGCTATGATGTGTCAAAATTTCGCAAAAATGATAGTTTTTGTTGCAAAATTGAAAGGTTCCTGGACCGATATCGGCTTGAAATATACATAAAAAGATTTTAGGAACCTTCTACTTTAAGTGCAGGGATATTTCATTGGGTGAGTTAAGCATTAAATGCCATTTTTATGGATGACCCTACAACACTGGAATTTGCCACGTACTGATTATGAGTCATAAAAACACTTTTGACGATACAGCCAATGGGGTCACGTTTTACAAAATTTGCAGTAATAAATCCTTTTTTTTTTGTTAATAAGGACCAAAATAAATGGATAACAGCAACCGCCATAAGCCATAAACATTTAATTTAAGTAGAGAATTTAAAAAATACATATATTTCAGACTTATTTGGGTTATATGCATATTCCTTATTGAAGCTCAAGGTAAATAATAATTATTCACTAGTCGTATTTTGCAATTATAAGTCGATTGGCATTATTGGTGCGTATTGTATACAGGGAGTGCAATTTTATATAGTAAATATTTTTTAATTGCTGCTTAAATTCAAAAACATAAATTTGAAGAAAGTATTTCGATGTACCTAAAGCTTTCAGGGAAAATTTAGATTTTTCTTACAATACGAAGTGAATAAAATGTTTAATTTTTCCATAGCTCTAAAACATTAACTTAAAAAAAATATTTAGTACTGAGCTGAGGTTTTTACATGAAAATTGAACTTTTAAATTTATGTACAGAGAGGGAAATTGAAATACCGACAGTTTAGCCGGTTTTGAGCCAGCGTAAAGCCCAATCTATATTATGCAAATTTCATTTCTTTTGGTAAAGTAGTTTTTCCGTTTTCGCGCCGACAGGCAGACAGACAGACAGACGGAAAAACCGTGTTTGTGAAGAAATTTCGAGGTGATTTTTTCACCACTCCCTCTAGCAAGGAGAAAAAAAAACAAAATAGTAATAATAGCTCTTATATTAATAGTTTATTTTAAGATGTTTATCATTTTAGAATGATAATAAAATTATAGGTGATAGTAAATTTATTCTTTCTTTGGCACAAACCGATAAAGCAGCAATTGTCCCAATTATTTCATAATAATAAATTATTGTTTAGACATAAATTCCTAATTGCTATTTAGTTGCGTTTTCTGCTGTAATTTCTTTATAAATGTTGCAGACGATGGTACACATAATAGTAATTGGTTCACTGGTTTAAATATAAAAATGATTGTATTGTTTATAGTTCTAAAACATATATTTATAATGAAAAAGAAAAAAACAAAAACTATTCAAATGTGGCCTAATACCACAAAAATAAATTAATACCTCTGGGTGAGCAAGTTTATTTAATGACTTGATTTTGTACCACTGATGCAATTAATTACTTCTTCGCATGTGGTTGAAGTATTTTTGACGTTGGTATAATTTATCTTAATTACGTCTTGTAATCATACGCAACCAACTTTTCAACAATAATTTAAAATAAGACTGCAAAGTCTTGTGCAATATTAGATAAAAACCAATCACAATAGTTTGTAATAATTTTTTTTTAGTACCTAATAAATTGATTTTAAACTAAAATTTAAAATAAAACTGAAAACGTATCAATCCAGATAACAAAAATATTGCAATCTGTTAAATCAGAACTATGTTGTCTTGTGAAATACCATTATAATATAATAGAATGAATGGTACGCGTGACTAAAATTTTTTTTGAAGCGGTCGGTGTTGTCAGATTTGGCGCTTTATCGCCAGTAGACATACAATCGCAATTATCCTTTTTGATCTCTGACTCAGAAAAAAAAATTGATTAGGGTGGTATACTTACTCAATCCCATGTAAAACTTGTATGGCAGCGGTTGACATATGTCAAACATATTTGCAAACTTATAATTTAAAAGTTCCCTAATTCAGAAAATACCTCGCGGACACTGACAATCGCTTAATTGATGAGAGATGGATATATAAATGGCCATGCCTTTACATGTACGCGACGAAGATACATATTCCGCAACTAATCCTTGCAGCCGGAAAAGCGTCAACAGGTGGAATATGTTCAGCACCTCACATCGAATGCCGCGTAGATGGGCATCCTTTTCTTACGCTTTTACACCGGCATATCTCTTTCCGGCAATGTTCAACCCGTCTTGTCTATTCCGCGTTCCTTCGCTATTTACAGAGCCGTTCCGTCATTCCGATTTTGATTTATACCGTGTGAAATCAAAGTTTGTTTTCGGTGTGTTATCGGTGTTGTCAGAAAATTATCTAGACAAGCATTACCTCAAAATTAATTAATGTTATAGGAATTATAGGTAACATGTTTTTCAAAAGTTTCCTTAAAAATTGTAGGTATGTACCTACTTACCTATGGATATCACATGTATAGTCAAACCCAGTAGTTCCCCCTATGGCATACAAATAATCATTGTGATAAACAATAGCCTGTCCGTATTGTGGCAATGGTAACTGTCCTGAAGTTTTGACTTCAACCATTGGACTTGCCTCATCATTTACATTGCACACATACAGTTGATTGCTACATCTAGTTCCAAATGGAGATCCTGTACCACCATAAACCTAAAAACAAAATATCTACGTGAAGTAAGCAAGTCATGCAATAATGTCACATTGTAGTAGGGCCCAAATATAGTTGCAAAAACTCAAAAGTTTAGACTCTGCACATCAAAAGTCTGCTGATGTGTGAGATCGGCATTCTGGTATTGGCAGGTGTGACATTTCTCTTGTATTGCTTATAAAAATACTAATAATAAATATGAGTTTATTTTTCAGAAAAACTTAGTTATACCACAGAAAACATAGCTACTGCGTTGCTATGTTTTCTGTGGTTATACTCATGATTTATTAAGAAAGGATTCGATGTCCGTATACTGTGAGCGTATCGAACATGAAGCCTTATAGTTGTTGTTTGTTATGAAAACGTTTCCCCTAGAGATAGAGTTTACGAACTTTAAGGAAATGCGTAATTGAATCAAGAATGGTAGTAGAAAGAGATAAAATAGGATTGGAGTGTTGGAGCTCAGAAGTGTTCCTGTCTCTGCTGGTTGCTTAGGAAAACCGTCTGAACATTCGGTTACACGTACGTCTTTGTCTAATGAACTAGGAAAGAAAAAGTGCGATTTATAGATTTATAAATGACTCGGAGCGACTTTAAATAAACCTTTAGAAATAATATAACCTATAAATAATAAAACCTTTTTAACTTAAATTTATTATTATTTAGCAGAAAAATTAAATATTTGAGGCCATTTATTACTTTTAGTAAATCTTGTGATGCTTCTAATGTATTTTTTGTACAAAAATTCAAGGTAAAATAAGAAGTGGCCAATGTTTACAAATTGTGTTTACAGTGTCGCTTAGAATGGTTTGTTTTGGATTCAAAGAATGTTAAATCATCCCGTATCCATTCTTAATAAATCCATGGTTATACTAAATACCCATGATACAAATAAGAGAAGATATGATACCGCGCAGGTACGCGTGTCCATTTACGTCACGTCGTGATCAATTCCGCGATATTTTGTAAACGAAACGCGTCTTTTTTAAGATCGCGTTGTGTTTTCAACTATTTTTTGGTGTTTTTATATTACTTTTAGGAGTTTAAAACTAAAAATGAGATGCGCTAAGTATGTATGGTTGTGATGTGGACAATCAATCAATCAATGTATGTATTTATCCCTTTATTTATATGATTATTTTAAATCATATACTATAAAATTTGTATTATAAGCAGGAGGCAAAGTATATTGCCAATAGAATTTATATAAAATCGCCTTTAGCTAACGTAAACTCTATATTGCGCCTTATAAATTTCAAAAAAAGCCACGGCGTGACGTCATGCGCGAACCCGGACGAATTTGACACGGTTTGGTATCATATCTTCCTTTTATTGTATCATGGTAGGTACCAATTCTTTTATTTGTATCATGCTAAATACCTTTTAAAACGCACTAAAACTTCTTAAAGGTCATGTTAATGTTATTAGATTTTCTTAGTAGACCTATTTTGTATATCTTCTTAAATCCCATTAATATTTTGCTATAAAATTTTACTGCACTGAGCAGAAAATGTCAAGTTAAGAAATGGTGCTTGCTATTTGCATAAACCTCTTGATAACTAACATTTTACATAATTTCGTCATTAATCGTTTTTATTTTATTATATTTTTTATATTATTATTTTTATATTTTTATTTTAGGTATTTATTTTTTTTCAGTCAAAGGCAAAAAATGCTTTATTAAAAAAAGTACATTGGTTCTCATTTACAAAGCGTGAAATAAAAATACACTAAATCTTTCTGGGGGATATAAATATAAATATCCTGAATGCTGATAATATAGCACATAACTAAGTACAACTATTATGTCTCAGCTAGGCAATGAATCGCAAATAAATTCAGTAAAAAGACCTGATAGCAATACTTGTCTGGATCATATATTTGTTAAAAAAAATTGATAATTTCTCATCTTAGAATTTCTCATCTCTTAGAATTGTATATACTAGACACTTGTATAACAGACCACAGGCCTGTTATGCTTAACATTATATCAAGAGAAAATAATTCAAAATGCAATAATAAAAAAACGAAAAAAAAAATTTAAATTTTTTTTTTATAAATTTCTTTTTTTTTTATTGATAATAACAAACTTTTATTGTCTTATACAATTTCCAAGAAAATATCCGAAAAACATCAAAAACATGAATCAGATAACCAAAATATAAGTCAAACAACACCAAAACTAACAAACCAAAAAAAGAAAATTTGCACAACATTGCAATTTGTTATTCGCTCCTAAACAGCGAAACGCTGGTAACGGAGCAATATACATTCTGATTTGAACCAACAAAGCACAAATAAACAAATGTACAATACTACACTTTTACCGAAAAACTATACAAAATCATAAATCACTCAGAAACAAAGGTTTACGTTTAAAAGTAAAACACTAGCCTATACATTCAATGAAAAAGAATTTTATAAATAATAATTGAACTTATGGTACCTATTTTAATCAACATCGCATCTTTATTGTTGCCTAAAAATACACCCTTGAATTAAGGAACTCTTTAAGTTCAATTATAAATAATTTAAATGTTGGTGCTTGTCTAACATTAATTGGTACATTGTTAAACATCAGTGTTGCTCTGATAAGTGGATTATGAAGCGCTTTATCTGTTCTTATGCTGCCAACATGTAAATCATGATTTCCCCTTGTACTGTACCCATAAAGTTCACTGTTTGTTCTTAATTTAGAATTACACTTGAAATTGCATTTTAAAACTTTATAAATATGTTTGCATTGTTCCAACTCAAGCACATATCGTATTGGCTGCAGTGAAAAAAGTGAATACAACAACTCTGAGGATGCTCGATAATGCATCTGGAAAAGGATTTTAATAGCCCTATTTTGGAGTACCTGCACTCTCTTAAAGCAAGTCATACCACATGCTCCCCAAATTATTATCAGGTATCTCAAGTTTGACAAAATGTAGGCATTGTAAATTGCATAACGATTCGCGGTATTTAAATATTTTGTACATCTATGCAGTGCTCCCAACATGGGAATGATTTTTTTAACCAAACTATCTATATGACTACTCCAATTCAGTTTGTCATCAAGTATAAGGCCTAGGTATTTTGTGGTGTGAACTTGAGATAACTGCATGTTGTTTATATTTATATTAAAGCCATATTGTTCTGTATTTTTTTGTTGAAACACCAAATATAGTTTTTTCCGCATTTAGTTTTAATTTGTTATGTAATAACCATTTAGAATATTGAAATAAATCATCATTTACTGTTTGTTCAAGAGTTTGCAAGTTGGATCCACTATAAAAAAACACAGTGTCGTCTACGAATGTGAAGTAGCGGCCCATCAGGCCAGCCTGCTTCAATGACAAACCATGAATTATATACAATAATGGCCCCAAGACAGAGCCCTGTGGCACTCCACAGTTGTTCAAAATTTTATTACTTTCGATACCATCCACTGTAACAAACTGAGGTCGATCTTTCAAAAACGAAGCAATAATTGAATGCATTTCCCCCCGAATACCCATAGCCCATAGTTTATTTAATAGTATCGAGTGGTCCACCACATCGAATGCTTTTTTCAGATCAATGAATACCGCAATAACATATTTTTTTTCATCCAGTGCTGATGCTACACAATTCACAAAATCTGTTACAGCACAAAGAGTGTTACTATCCCTCAAAAAACCATACTGATACATGTCAAAACCAATATATTTGTTTATAAATTGAATTAACCTAACCTTCAGTAAAGACTCAATGACCTTAGAAAAAGCACACACAACCGTAATTGGTCTGTAATTTTGCATATTGGTTGCATCACCATTTTTATGTATGGGAGCAACTTTTCCTAGTTTTAATGTTTCTGGAAATATTCCTGTTACAAGTACATTGTTAACCAGCCTTGTTAAGATTGGTAACAATGGCTCACAGATGATAATAATAAAATAATGATAAAATTTTCAACTTACAAAAATTCATTGCCTCTTTAAAATCTTAAAGCTGGTCAACAATTTTAAATGAGGTTAATCCTGAAATCACTTTCGAAAATTTTATTAACATTTTTAAAAAATTCAAGGAGAAAGCAACATCTGTTAGTATTGTTAAAATAAAACAACCCAGAAACATTAAAAAATAGATCACTGCTGGTCTTGTTATGTCCATTAAACACAGAGATAGGTTAAAGAGAAAATTGCTGCAAAGCCATGACCCAAACCTCGAATTGGAATATAAACATTATATAAATTATTTAAAGAAGCTAACTGTTAAACAGAAAAATGAATATTATAAAACACAAATAGAAAACAATAAAAATAACATGAAAAAACTGTATGAAGTAATTAGGCATGTGTCATATGAAAATTCTGTTAAACTGAGTAACATAAAAATAACTGACAATAAAGGGGAGTTTCAGTCCGATTTTGAGATGGCTAACTTTTGCAATGATTAGGTACTTTGTAAATGTGGGTCCAGAGATGGCCAAAAAAATTACTCAGCCTCAAGCCCCAATAACAGCAGGTCGCTCGTTTCAAGATTCCATATATTCATCACCAATAAACGAAAATGAACTAATTAAACATATTTCTACATTAAAAAATACAGCTTCTCCCGGCGAGGATGGGATAACATCAAAGTTAATAAAACAAAGTAATTTTGATACAATTTACAATTCAACCATTGCTGCGTGTTTTTAACAGATGTTTCGTTACAGGATCGGTCCCATACCATTTCAGAATGTCAATTGTGCCACCCATGCATAAAAAATCCAAATCCAAAACTATAGACCTATAAACTTGATTAGCAATTTTGCAAAACTTTTTGAAAAGTGCATTAAAGATAGATTTTGTACATTCTTTGTGAGTAATAATATTTTGTCAGAATCAATATGGGTTTTTACAGGGATCCTGCACTGCATATGCTATGCATAAACTAACATCAGAAGTGGTGCATAATTTGAATTTGGGCAACAAATGTGCATGTGTGTTTATACATTTGGCTAAGGCTATCGACACGGTTCCCCATGATAAGCTTCTTGATGTTCTGAGACATTGTGGGGTGAGGGGGACTGTGTCGGACCTTATGGAGAATTACCTTTGGGGCCGAAACCAGACGGTGAAAATTAACAGCACTCTAGGTTCTAAACAAGTCATTAAGAGGGGTGTACCACAGGGTCCCATTCTTTTCATTGCTTACATGAACAATTTGCATTCATTGAACATAAATGGCACCTTTATATCCTAAGCTGGTGATACAGCACTTCTTTTCAGTGGCGCAGGTTGGACTGAAGTTAGAGATAAAATAATTCACGGACTTGCTATTGCAAAACAATAGTTGGCTACTCACAGGCTTTATCTTAATCTTTTGAAGACAAATTACATTGCCTTCTCGCTAACTAGTGCAAATAGACCACACTTTGATCAAGTATTAATTGGCAATCAAGAAATAAATGAAGTATCCCAAACAAAGTATATTGGTGTTATAATTAACAGGTTTTTGAAGTGGCACCCTCACATTGACTATCTTTCTGTTAAGATATATGGATTTATACGGAAGTTTCATCTTCTCAGACAGATTATAAGTAGGACAGTTCTTGATATTTTGTATAATTCATTAGTTGAGTCTTTAAGTAAGTATGGAATTTTGGCATGGGGAGGCATGTATAGTAATGCACTTTATAAATTGGAGGTTACACAAAAAAGTATTCTAAAAATAATTTTTAGTAAAAACAGACTATATTCAATGGAACTTTTATTCTCAAAGGATATTTGTAATATAAGGACTCTCTATACTATAATTATTAAATTGTGACATTTTTGCCATAAGTCTTTCGGTATTAAAGAGAGGTTTACTTTTATATTTTAATTCTTAATATTTATAATGTGTTGTACCATTTAGACGTAAGTTCTGTAGTGTACTGTTTGAAGAAATAAATAAATAAATAAATAACAGCAGCAATTTTCACTCAGAAACTGCCTGACAATGCAATAAATTACACTTACAATACTCGATCAAATTTGAAATTTGTGTCATATTTGGGACCCAAAATTTGTGATATGATTCCGGTAAATATTAGGAATATCATCAATATTAAGAAATTTAAAAGACAATGTAAATTGTATATACCGGAAAATAGTAAATTACTTAGTATCGGAATAATGTTTAAGTAATTTCTCAACTTTAATTAGGATAATTTTGTATTAATAGGTACTTAGGATTTCTTCTTCTTCTTTGTTAATGGCTTTCATCCATGGGACGATATGCCAGCTCAAGCCCTTGGGATTAGCCGGTATTTCGAGCTCTGAGCTCCCGGTTATCCCGATTTTTTTTTTTTTTTTTTTTTTTTTTTTTACATCGCGGTGTGTGGGTAGTTAGTAAACAGACAGCACAAACAAAGGATGGCACTCTTCACGCTTCGGGGCGATGGCAAAGCGACTTACACAATCCCTAAATATCGCCTCGGATTACACTTAATAGAACCCAGGGTATTAAAGATATCAACCTAAAATTTGACCACACTCACAGTATGGGTCCTCCTTTATTCCAATTCGATACAGATGTTTTTTCGTTCGACAATGTCCCGTTCTCATACGTATGATTGTAGTCAGATGTCTTCTATCAATGAATGGGTATTTTAAGTGCCATGGCACCTTAGGAAACTCCTCCACTATTAATCTGTACCACCTTCCTTTAACCTTTATATTATTCTTCCAGATTAAGGCATGTTTTTCCTTTAAGTCTCTCTTCATACAGTATAGTATATCTGATGGGGTCAATTTAATATCCAATGGTATGTTCAGTTCTCTGCCTATTTTTGCCAGTGTGTCGGCTGTTTCATTTCCAGGAATTTTACTGTGTCCCGGTATCCAGGCCACCTTGATATCTATGTTTTGATTGGCTTCCAATATAATTCTCTTAGTAAGGAGGGAAATATAATCATTGTTCGAATCTATCTTTATTTGTTGGATTTTTTCTACTGCACTTTTGGAGTCTGTGAAAATGATGCCTTTTTTTATATTTTTTGAAAGACATATTGTTATAGCTTTGTTTATTGCGGCTATTTCTGCCGTGCATATATTCAAATTATCTGGGAGTCTAGCCGAAAAATTAAGCTCCAAAGACGGGATATGTACCCCCAGTCCGACCCTTTCCCCATTTTTTGATGCGTCTGTGTATATAAAAGTGTTTGTGATTTTTAAGTTGTTGGTAACCTCAGTAAACTTAACTTTAACTCCTGGATCATCTCTACTCAAGCCCAAATTTATAACCTTGACCTCTTTGGTTTGAATTCCATATTCAAATCCAAAACATGGGAATACTTCACCTTTATTTATTACGTTGTTAAATGGTTGAATTGATTTTAATGATTCCACTAGATAGGGTGTTACCTTATTCTTCCAGAATTCTGTACTGTACTCTATACAATTTTGGTTTGACTTTAATAGTTCTATCAAAGGGTGATCCTTTATTATATTTAATTTGATCAAGAATTTATTACTAAGCCAGTTTCTTCTATACTCCATATCCCATTCTGCAGTTTCTGCAAGGAGTGCATTCACTGGTGTGCTGTTCATACAGCCAGTAATTATTCTCAGTCCCTGATTGAAAACTTTATTTATTTTATTTAAATTTTTTGCTGATGTAGGTTTTAACAGGATAGATCCATAGTCCAAATGTGACTTGACAATACCATTAAATGTTATTTGTAGTATTCTGGGATCTGCACCCCATGTGACTTTAGTAAATGACTTTAGGATATTTAGCCCTTTACGTGCTTTATTGATCATATATTCGATTTGATTGTCCCATTTCAGATTCTTGTTAAAGATAATCCCAAGATATTTTACATTGTTTTTATATGGAATGATGTCCTCTTCGATCAAGACACTGGGCGGCTCTTCTCTTCTACCCCCCTTTGTGAACCAGATTGCTTCACATTTTTCCTTTGATAGTTGTAGATTGTTATTTTCAAGCCAATTATGTATGATTGCTAGTGCCCTGTTAATTTTGTTTATCATTAGTGTACTGTTTTTCCCTTTAATGATGATGGTCAGGTCATCTGCATAGCCCAGTAATGTAATTTCCTCTGGCATCATTCCAAACAGTTCCCGAATATAAACATTGAACAATAATGGGCTCAGCGGTGAGCCTTGTGCAATACCTGTAGATGTCTTTGTCGGGCCATTCATTTCTCCGTGACTATCCAGTGCATATACTTCTCTATCTGTTAGGAGATTCAATATTAGATTACACATTTCTAGTGGAATGTTTAAGTTTATTAGTTTATTATATAATATGTAGACATTTAAATTGTCATACGCCGCCTTGATATCAAGGAATACTGCTATGACTGTATCTCCTCTACCAAATGCTAACTGAATATATGATGTGAGGTATGCAAGGTTATGTATTGTACTCAGCCCCTTTCTGAATCCTGTTTGATGCCAAGAGAATACTTTTTTATTTTCCAACATCCATTCAATTCTGCTTTTTATTAGGGTTTCTAGCACTTTCCCCACACATGATGATAACGCTATAGCTCTATAATTCTCTGATATGTTTTTATTTTTATTTTGTTTTAGTATTGGGAGAATACAGTGTTTTTTCCAGTCTTCTGGAATATTGGAAGTTTTAAGGCACTTGTTAAAAACATTAAGCAGAATTTTTAATGCTCTGAGGGGTAAACTATTGATCATTGAATAAGATATATTATCCAACCCTGTTGCTTTATCTTTTTTTCCTTTTATTGCAGTTTTTAGTTCATCGAGGGTAAAGTATTCAATATTTTCATCTTCCTGCCTATGAAATTGAAACTCCGGGAGTATTTGACATTTTGAATAATTATTTAATATTTCTTTTGCTATTTGCGGTGGTGGGAATCTATCATTTAATTGTACTGGGATATTTGAAAATTTTTTGACCATTTTCCATACATAACTGATACTTGTACCCCTGTTTAAAGATTCACAGAATGTTTTGAATTTTTCTTTTTTTTTTCTTTTCAAACATCTATTGACTTGTGCTATTATTTTTTCAGTTTGTAGGTAATTTTCTATGCTGATATTTTGTTTAAAACTTTGTATGGCATTTTTTCTAACTGCTATTTGGGCCGAGCACTCTTCGTCCCACCATGGGTTTTGTGGTTTATTATTATATTTTACAGTTCTATTAGGTATTGTTTCACTCGCCACCATCTGTACTGCATTTCTCAACCCCTCATAATCCTCCTCGTTACTATCATGATTGCTAAATTCCAATGTCAACAAGTCCGTATATCTTGGCCAGTCGGCCTTGGAAAAATTACGTTTTTCATGATCTTTTCTTATATCCGCCCGAACCAAGGTTGATGGGTTCAGAAATACACTACAATATGTTGGGTAGTGGTCGCTGTTTGCACAGTCATCCATAACCCCCCACTGCGTCACTGGTGCCAACGGGGCACCAATGATTGTAAGATCCACCGAGCTATCATTCTGATTCCGATTCCCTAGTCTGGTCGGTTGACCATTATTTAGTATTACAAAATTATTATTATCCAAAAACTGTGCGATTATTCTACCATTAGTATTCACAGGAATGTCACTCCACATTGGGTGATGGGCATTAAGATCACCCATCATTATGGTTTGTCCTTCTAGATCCTTAAAAATGTCCTTAAATTACCTGTTTTAATTATAATACATTGGACGGGAGTTTCCGAATCAGACTGATAGCTCAGCGTCAGCTCAGCACTGAGATTATTTTTTATGAATGTAGCTATACCCCCATATCCATCTGCCCTATCTTGTCGAAATATTTTAAAATATTTAATATTGGCTTTTCTATTTTGTTTAAGCCAAGTTTCATTTAAAAGAATTATGTCCGGTTCATATTCATGTATAAAATTGATTAGATTACCCCTGTTTGAATTAAAACTTCGCATGTTCCATTGCATAATTTTAATTGTTGTGATATCCATTGGGAGGCTGTTACTAAATGTGTACCTACTGCCTGTCAAAAGTAACAACATGATCTTTTTGATCATTTTTTTTTTTTTGGGATGGGGGCTTATCCCTATCCCTGTACCCCGTTTCTCCAGTGAAGAGGAGATCTTTTAATTTTAATTTGTCTGTTTCCGAAAGTTTAATGTATGTGTAATATATTTCTTGTATATCTTTATTATTTACATTCAAAGAAATTTGTGACGGTTGCATGGCACTAGTACTAGGCCTGGAGATGGGAGTATAGTTTTGGTTGTTTACTAATAATGGTCTGGAATTTGGATTGATAAGTTGACTGTCATGCGCTGCCCTATCATACCCCGGCTGTATGGCTTTCCGCTTGGGGGCTGATCCCGCCGCTTGTCTATACGATCTTTTATTATTCTGACTGTTTTCATTGTAATTTTGTTGTCTCTGGTTTACCTCTATTCTGTTGTTTTCCATCCCTGTTGATAAATTTGGGAATTCTTGCGCATTAAATATGCCTTCACTGTAGTTTCTGGTTTTTGGGCATTTTAAGTCCGCATCAACATATGTTATATTTTCAAAAGCTATCATTGTTTTTATCGTTTTTTGACGATTAAATTCTGGACACTCTTTTGAGTATGCTGGGTGAAATCTACTGTTACAGTGAATGCACTTTATATCGCATTGTTCCCCATTTTCAAATACCTCTTCCCCATGTGGATCCCCACCGCATCGAGGACAAATATTTCTACCCTTGCATTGGGTTTTAGTATGATCGAATCTATAACAATTAAAGCATTGTGTGACGGGTGGTACATAAATCACAACTGGCATGGGCATTCCATATATATGTATAAACTTTGGCAAGATCACACCCTCAAATGTAAAAAGTACGGAGCTGGTCGGTACATATTCCGTCTGACCTACTATACGTCTATTTAGTCTCCTTGCACTTGCAATTCCGTAAGGTGAATTAGCTACTTCCAATAATTCCTCCATTTCGATTTGACAATCTATTTGTTTCACTACCCCTTTACAATAAACATAATTATAAGGTATAAATACATTGAACCCCCTTTCTTTTAGATCTCCATTGTTAACTAAATCATTAGCTGTTTTATAGTTTTTAAATTCTATGGCAATTCTATTTTTTCCCTTCGAAATCATTTTCACTACCTCAGTCAGTTTCAAATTCAAGATTTCTTTTGCTATTTTTAAATGATTGTATTTCCCCACATTACATCCCGCTTTTTCAGTACCCTCCACGTATACTATAAACGGACCATGATCTGTGTTTTTATATAGATTAATTTTTTTTTGTTTATCGTTATCTCCACTATGGAATGTTGACCGAGTTTTTTGTTGTTCTAACCCTATTTGTACACTATTGGTGCCAATTATGTTCAATATTTCATCTTGCGAAAACTTGATATTACCTTCCGGGGGGCGATCCGATTGCCCCCCTTTTTGGGGGTCCATGTTTATATTAAGGCCCTTTTTCTAATTTGCTTTTTCAACTAACTTACCGCTAATACAGGAAAAAAGAAAACACAATGATATAACAAGGATAGGAAGTGTTACTACAACCACACCGCGATCGACCGTTTCTCTGCAAAGCTCACAATCGAATCTAAAGGACTTAGAAATAGGTATTTGTAATTTTATTTTGTTTGCATGATGCCAACTTCTTTTCTTTTGTATATCATGGTAACATACAAATAGACATGCTATTTAGGTGCCTTAACTTTAAAAACTAATTAACTGTAATTTAATATTATGGTGAGAAATTGTTTTTGAAATACTGGCTATTTTGTAAGTGGATGAATAAAATAAATAGGTATGCAAAAACAAATATAATGTATAGTTACTACACTCTTGCATGCAGAGCATAGGTACTGCTTTACTCTGTAGAAATTGTTTAACTTTTGTAACAAAACGTTTGTTATTCTCAATATGTCTGTACTCTACAGGTAGATGGTTAAATATCTTGATACTTTCATACAACAAAATTTTTTGTTAAGGTGTTGTTAGGTATTAGGTGATAAATGTAATTCATTGTTGGTTCTAGTGTTATAGGCACCAATAGTTCTATATTTTTTATGTACCAAGGTTATAGTCTCCAACCCAGACACATGACAGTAAGTATTCTTTCCTGGATGAACAGAGGCCTAGTGTTCCCTGGGTCCGACCCTACACAAATAGCAAACAGCCCGCTTCTGTAAAACAATAACGGACTGAATGACCTGTTGGCTAGCAAAGTCCCAAAACTGAATACCATATCTCAAGCATGACTCAACAAAGGAAAAATAAACAATAGGTAGGTATAAAATGTTATTTTAATTATAGTAAGTACCTAAGTGGTAACTTTAGTCATTTTAGGGACTTATCTTAATTGCCTCTTAGTTCTGTTTTATTTCTGTTAGACCCAAGCTCAGATCCGAGTTTAGATCTCATTGTCCATAATTTCTTTTAACACTTAGTACATACAACTTTAAAATAGGCCTTTGTACAGTATTATTGGTTTCAGTGTTATTACTTTAATTTTAAAAACACACTTAAAGTTTTATGTTTAAAAAATATAAATTAGTTATATTTTGTCAATAATTTTATTGTATCCATTCTCTGACTAAAATGTTTTAATGTAAAGAGTGTGCACTACTGTGAGTATAAAAAATAACTTACCATTAGAATATTTCGATGCAGAATGACAGCATTTGACACTAATTCTTTAGGTAGTGTGGAACTATTTCTAAACTTGGTCCACTTTCTTGAAGCAAAGTTAAATTTCCAAAGCTCTTGAAACAAAGGATACGAATCAATGTAGGAGTCATCTTCATAGTGATATTCTTCAAGCCGAATTAAAGGATTGTAACCACCAAAAGAGTAGAAATTAGCTGAATCTGCTCCTATACGATGGCCGCTTCTTGGATGTGGTATCTTATCATTTGTTGAAGAAAATATCACCTTTTCATACTTAAAAGGTCTGAAGGTGTATGTACTCGCGTATGCATCGCTCGTTTTCATACTATTGCACATCCTTAAAATATAGAAACAAAAAGCTCTGAAAATTCTGTTGAGATTCAGAAAAGTAGAAAATCTTTTGGAAAACATTCATTATCGTGTGTACACGAACGCAGCCCGCAAATCATTAACATTTTGAAGGTTTTCGGAATGGAATTTCACAATTTTTTCAGATGAAGGCTATTTCCAATTACCGATTCACAGCAAGCTGCGCTGCTATGATGTAATATTTACCATCTTGTCTTGTAACGCTTTTATTTAAGTGGAACTGGATTACCTTCTATTTAACAGCCTCGGTCAAGGCAAAAACAATACACGAACAAGATTTCATGCACAAGAATTTCATGAAATTCTCCAATGCCAAAAGAAAAGTTGACAGGAAAGTTGGCTGCTGCTGCTGCTTGACAGATAATTATTTTCGTCTTTCTTGGTTGGTGGAGTCTACTACATCGGTCTTCTCGGCTACTACCACGTACGATAGGTCACTCATATTACAACCGATGGGATGAAACCACGTTTAATCATGGTCAAAATTAGAAATTGAACAATTGACCCTTCATAATATTCGCAATATCGCAATCTATAAGCGTGCTTTAAATTATAAACGAACTTTAAGTCGTATATGCCCTAACTGGTCAGGTGATCTATTTTAGCCAGTAAAAGTGACGAATTTTGCATCTTAATCAGGATTAACCACATACATATTATATAACCAATACATTTCTAATGCCATACTTCAATTATGTCCACCAATGTGAGCATCTGACCAGGGCTCGTCGAGTTTGCGCAGGTCGGAAAGTTCCTTGTCGATGTCAATATTGCACAGAAGCGGCTTTCAACAATTCACTAACCAATGGCATATTTTGGCGTTTACCAGGTTACGACTTCACAACTCACACTTCTAAACACCGAATGGCTAATATTCTTCGCAAAAAGTTTTGGTTATGTTTAGGACAATAAGCCGACAAAAATTGGAGCTTAACTTTAAGCATACTTAACTTGACTTCGGTGGATAATATGAAAACGGAAGTTAAGCGAGCATAAGTCATAAGCCGAGCTTTTGTATATGTGGTGAATACGGCCAGAAAAACTCAATGTAGGACTGCAGGCTGGCTGTACGTCACCACCGACGAGAGGCTATTGTCTTGATTCTACCTCGATGGGCTATTGTAATCGGAAGACAAGACAACGCCAACCAATTGAGGAGTATTCCTTTGGCTTGCGTTGCGTTAACATCTCTCGCCGGGCGACTACAAAGTTTGATTTCGGGTTAGATCACCTAGAAGCGGTGAGTAGGTGTTTTGTGACGGAATACAAAGGGAAGCTCCACGGTCTGTTGAGGGGAGTCTTTTCCAAATCCAAGAGGTGTGAGCGATGAGGCCTAAAATTCCTGTTCGTGCTACGTTTTTTCATCCACACAAGGTAGACATGTGACGGCAATGTCTTGTTGTGGGAGGAGCGTAGTGCGGAAGTGGTGCTGAAAGAAAGGGTCATACGCATTAGACTCTACCAGAGGCGGGAAGCTCCATAACCTTAACTGTGCCACACCGATAATATTGACGTTTTGTCATTTTTTATTACTATTATTGTTTATACTCGGAATCTTCGAGGGTACATACCCGACAATTCGGAGATTCTAAGGGAAATACCACCCAAACTGGGTAATGTGTAAGCAATCCCTAGGGGCAACTTGGGCTCTGGTTAAGCACCTGACCGAGTGGAGAGCTGGCCAACCTGTCCCATGAATGAGGGCCAATTACTGAGAAGAAAGGAAAAAAACACTGGCTCTGGACCACGGGTAGTACCCTTGGCACTGGACCGTTCGTCCGCCGGTCGAGCAACGTGTGATCCGGGGAGGTTGGTTTTGGTGACCAGTCTCTGTCACAGGTAATGCGCGAGAACGCGAGCAATCGTGGTTTTGTTCCCCGGGGAAGAAGGAAGAGTCCTGGTTGGGGATCGTGGAAAAAACGTTGAAGATCGGGCGGGAGTGATTCCTAAAAACTTGACAAGATCCACCTGCAAACTGCATGGTCTTGGCGGCCAAGGAGGGGGACTTCCGGTTGGGTCTGTGAAGTTTCTGACAGGAAAACGTTATATCCTGGTCCGCTTGACAGCCTTGCGGTTCCTAACCAAGTAGAGTGCTAGTGGAAGATAAAATTAAAAGAAAAATTGGGAGTCTTCAGGGTTTAGGCCCGACTATCCGGAGGCTCTGTTACGACACCCAAACTGGAGGACGTATAATTTGCCTCGGAGGGTCGCCCGAGATAGCAAATAAGCGCCAGATTGGGTATTTAGAAATTAATTGGCTGGATGCCGATCAGGCAAGAGGCCATGGAAATTGTCGAACAGAAAAAAAAACACTCCAATTGAGGCTAACTTCGGGTTCTTTGAAATTGGAAGATCAAAGTCAAATATTTTTATTGAGTAATTTTGTGGTAATTCCTGTGTACATGCGAAGTTTTTTGTATATTTCCCATAAATCTTCAAAGTCTCTTACAACCTGTTTTAAGTTTTGTGATCTTTTGCATTAAATATTTTAAAAAAATAACCATGTCTTAAAAATTTATCTTAATAATGTCTTCGCCTGTGGAAGAACTAAAACCTGTTATAAATAAGACTGGACAAATTATGATCGAAGATATACGAGATCTTGTTTTGTGTAAACCTCGTCTAATTCCTCTTAAAAGCTTTACTTTAGAAAAACTGGAGAAAATGCAACAAGAAGCCCAAAATATTAAGAAACACCCAGAGTAGAAATCTCTCTGTATTAACTAAACTACTGTACTTAATAGACAGGCATTAAATATGAGCTACACACCCTTAATTTTAAAGATTTTGTTATCATTTTTCATTTCATCAACAGTCCTTTATAGATATGGAAATTGGTTTAGACATAGAATTTTTGTTACTTTAACTGTACTACTAGCTTGGTTCTGCAGTTTTCTTATTATATTTGCCCTTCCACTTGATATTATATCGGTAAGTTTTTAAGGTTTAAAATTTTATAAAAATATAAAAGCTTTCCTTTTTGTAGACTGTTTATCGGCAACAAAATCATACTGAAGTTACACCTGTTAATACAACTGTTGAACCTGAAGCACCATGGATCATATTACCAGAAAGGGTATTCATAAATTTGTGGAGAACTGTATATTGGAGCACCCAATTTTTGACCTGGTAAGAATGTTTTTTTATTGTTTACTGGTAAATTTTTTACATTTTGTACAGTTCCGAGGAGATGAAATAAGTAAATTGTTGAGGATTTTGCAAATTAGGCTGTATAGTTTGTCACGAGTGGGAAACCACCTTAAGTATTTTAAGTGCAATTTGAAAGGTAATGAAGGATTTCCTTGGATAAATCGGTATTACATGGCAATCCCATGGTAATACTATTCCCAGGTAATAAAGAGGTAAAATCTGGTATTACTGAGGTATTTCAGGAGTATTATAAGGTAGTCCTGTGGTATTACATAGGTATTCCAGTAGTATTCCATATGTACTACGAGAAATATTTTCCAATGTCAATGTTTTTGGCGGGATCAACAAGCAATTCATGCAGTAGGTATTCAGTTCTGATACAGTATACAGGCTGGTGTCAGACATATGCATCTGCAATGTGAAGCTTGGCAGTACTATATGATGAGGATTGGTTTGTGGGCAGGATTATCAAGGAAGTAGGATTGTTTAAATACAAGATGAAATTTTTAAAACAAGAGTTGGATTCCTACGTATGGCCCAAAGAAGATGACATTGCAGATGTTGGAAAGAAATATATCTTTAATGGTCTGTTAGAACTGAATGGTACAGGATTATTTATTAAGTATTTACCTTTAATTTTAAGTTTTTTTTTAAAGTGTAAACAGCTAGGTATTCGATATCTATGTAATTACAACTAATCTAGATCCTAAGATTAACGAATAATATTGTTTGGTTTACTTGGTAATTAAATGAAATTAAATGAAGTAATATATTATCAGTCAAATTGAGTTACATTTAAAAAAGAAATGTCACAACAACTTGTCAAATACTTCGAAGCAACTAAAATTACATGAAATAGTAGATTACATAATACAAATATCCTGCTTACAACATAAAGTAAAGAGAGCAACAATCTCGGCAAAAGACCATAAGTTACATTCATATAAGTTTAACAATGCCAACTCTCCAGCTTATCTAAAAAATATTCATCCACAGAGTAGTATGCATTACTGACTAATAGTTCCTTTATCTTGGCGGAAAATAATTTATGTGAATTTATTTCTTTCAGTAAAGCAGGGTGTATGACTAATGTAGAAAAGAAGCTTGGAAATAGATTTCTTTGTGTTTTTATTTATAATATATTCACACACATACGTTTTTTTTAATGTAAGGTCAATATGCGCATTCTATAGTGTTATTGCAGCAGTTGTCAAAATTTTTAAAATCAAATTTGATCAATCACAGAATTTCATAATATGCTGATTTGACCTCGGATTTGACTACCTCCTTAAATAAAGCGGTGCAGCTCTGGAAACTACAGCTGAATGCGCTCAATGTGTCGATGCTACTTTGCTATGAATTTGTTCTCTGGATATTATTATTTTTTGTACTTCCACCTTTTTCTTAAGTATACTGAGTTATAACATACAAGTGAAACCTAGAAGTACATTTTGATAATGCATAGTATTCCTGAGTTAATATTTCTGAAAACTGTGGTATTCTTTCGTCAACTTGGTATTTTAGTGTACAAATTTTTGGGGATGGTTTCCCCCTCGGTTTGTCACTGGGGTAGGAACTACTTTTTCTGTTTATAAATATACAACATTAATAATTAATAGTTATGTTTTTTAAACCCTAGGTATGTATTTAGACAATGTTCTTCTTTTTTCTAAACATTTAGTTTGATGAATTGTTTAATGCTTTGGGCGAGTTTTTTAATTCAACACTTAAATCCATCAATGTGTTCTCTCCCTTTTTAGAGTTGTGCCTTTGACTGGTCAACAACTTTTTTGTCAATTGACCAGTTAGTTGAACAGTCAATTGACTGACAATTTGATCGGGCCCTCTTTCAGAATAGAATTATTTTCTTATTAAGTCAATCAGTAATTTTTCCAATATTGCATTTGTGTAAAGCATATTAATGATCACACTTTATAATACCACCAGCCTTCTCCCGCGGCTTCGTCCGCGTGGTATAGCTGATAATAGTGTAGTTTTGATGTCATGATTATGAATACATGAAACATGAGTTAGGTTAGGTTAGTTATATCTAGAGACCGGATTTCAATATTACATGACGAAAAAACCGGGGTCGGAGTCAGGTAACTAATAGAAAAGGTAGGGAAATGAAACGAAATTAATATTAGATTTTATCAGGTTGTATTTATGAATTATTGCTCCTAAAAAATATTTCAACGAACCACCTTCACAAAAGGAAAAGCACTGAAAAGGATGAAATAATATTGCTATGTACCTATTTATTACAGCGGTTAATGGGCAACTTAATGTTGTTCATTTTCATGAAAATGTTTTTTCTTTTTAGTGCACCTATCCCCCCCCCCCCCTTCATCTTATCTCCCCCTTTTTAAATTTGTAGTGGCCAGAGACTTTCTGACCGCAATAACCCCAAAAATGTTTAATTAGTTAACATTTTTGAAGAAATTCTAACCCTGGAACTGGAACTGGAAAATACGCCTTTAAACATTTATTTTTTAGAGTAGTTTTATGAAGTTTGGAGTTAATAGGACACTCTAGTATTTTTTCTCCGTATAAGGTTTGAACCCCTATTTCACCCCCTTATGGGTTGAATTTTGAAAAACCCTTTCTTAGTGCACGCCTACGATATATAAGAATCCTCTGTGCAAAATTTCAAGTTTGTAGACCCAGCGGTGTGTGCTGTGCGTTGATACCTCAGTCAGTCAGCCAGTTTCCTCTTTTATATATAGAGAAGATTAGTACCAATTATAAGGAAAATAAACTTTATTTTAACAATTAAAACATGAAACGGTACAAAAACAGATCAAAAGAAAACTTATTTGAACTAGGTACTGAAAAAGAACACAAAGTGAGTATTTCAAATTCTGTATTTTTGCATTACATACATAATTACTAATATTTGTATTGTAAATTTAGGTACAAAGCTAAAACTGAACTAGCAAAACACTATTTTTTGGCAATTTTGGAATGGGAAATATTGTCAAAAAATAAACTGAACTTGCTAAATATTCACGGGGAATAACGTCACAACGTCAGTGAGTAAACCGTAGGTTTCCCTGAAACTCGCATAGATCATCGATCGGTGCCGGTGATTCCTCGAAATGCGTTAGTACCATAGTACAGGTCGGCCACATATTCGCAGTAAATTTCAGCATGGAGGAATTTTAATATCCTTTTTATACCTCGTCAGTTGACCAATCATTTGACCAAAGCACAACTCTATACCTTTCTAATACATTTATAAGAAAAATGACAAAACACAACTGATACCATCAAATGCAGAATGCGCTGAATTTAAAAACTTGCCCTTTCTGTATATACATATATTTGCTAGATGACATTTTAGATAAAGTAACTAAATTTACAAACTACTATGTAGTGGTTCTTGTATTATGTTTTATTAGTTCTAATTTATATTTTTCAGGTTAATCATGCCAATAATGCAATCATATATAAAAGCTGGTGATTTTACTGTTAAAGGAAAATTGAAATCAGCCCTCGTGGATAATGCTATTTATTATGGATCATATTTGCTTATATGTGGCATATTGCTTATATATTTGGCATTGAAACCTGGAATAGACTTAGACTGGTAATTTAAACTTATGTGTGAAATATTTTTGTCTCATATTTATGAAAGGGTAAATTACCTAGAAAAAATTCGAAATGAGGGAGTATACATTTTTCATGTTGACACTCGTTAGTTAATCGTTTTAAACTGTCAACAGTGATGCTTGAAGTTTCTCTTAAAAATTGTTATGTCCTCGTCCAAAGATCCTGGCCTATAGTTTAAATTATTTGTAATAGATTTATAGGTGAATTAATAGTGGGTTTTTAGAATCAATAAGACAGCTTATCTTAGTACTATTATGGCTGTCCAAAAATTTTTCGGAATTTTAAGGCATCAACCTCATTGTACTTTGACATATAAAACAATTTAAAAATATTCTGAATATGTCCCAATTCTTTAATAATAGTCACTAAAAATAGTTTATACAAAATGGTTTCAGAACTTTTTTTGTTGTGGTATCATTATTTATTCAATAGTTGTCAGCAAGTATGTGAATTTTATTTAAAATAATTATGCAAATTAAATTAACTTGTTAACCAAAGTAGTCGGGCATAATAAAAAAAACTATGGGACATTGTGGCTTCTAAATATGGTTAAAATACCAAAAAAATAGTTTTACAATGTAATATGGAGTATGCTTTAAATATAATTAAGCAGGTTATTACTTTGCAAAAATAAATGACCTAAGTTTTGGTCTTAGACGCAGTTTTGTAGTTTTTTATAATACCTAGCTATTGTTGTGTCAATAGATTACATTTCCCTTCTCTTCAGACTCCCACGGTACGTTAGTACTTAAGCTTGAAGTCTGCAGTCTCAGATAAAAAAATCCTGTCACATGATGTGTGTGTATTCACTTCGATAATTGAACCCTTATATCTCCTTTTTGATTATAGGAATAAACTAAAAGCCATTGCATCCTCGGCCAGTAATACATGGGGTCTGTTCCTGCTTGTACTTTTACTAGGTTACTCCCTTGTAGAAGCGCCAAGAAATTTTTGGAACAAATCAAATTCAAGTTATAAATTAACTCAATATTACTTCAAAGCTGCCAAGCTCAGTGCCGATAAGTGTGAAGCAGAGGAGACTGTAGATGACGTTTTAGAGGTAACTTTTAAAATTTAATTTTTGTAGTTGTCTTTTTGTTATGCAATATCACAAGTCACAACTAAACTTTTTTTACAATTATTAGTTTTATATCAATTTTTCCCTTATATACACCGAAGTACAAGTACGTCTTCATCCATAAAATAATAGGAAATGGGTCCTTTCATTATAACCGAATATCATATTGGGATGTTAAAAGTTTTTTATAATCATCAAAGTAATTCTTTAGTGCCAGTTTTCAACAGAGAAATCAGAACCTATTAAGATTCAGTTGCATTCGAAAACACGGGAACAATGGCGACGCCAGCCTTTTTGTGTATGGGCAGGCGCGGCCCGTGAGTTTTTTTACAGGTGGGTCAAAATTTTGTGGGCAACTAGCGATATCAACGCAACAAGCAAATATACTTTTTTAATTAAGGAAGGTTTTTTAATAACGTCTAGTTTTGCCAAGAAATTATTTACCTACAAATAAACACCGCAAAAATCATAAAATAGTTACTGTAGTATATTGAACATTGCTACTCTAGATGTTTATGACTTTTAGTATTACTTTTTTATGTGTTTTAGTCTAAGATTGTTAGCGGCTTTCCGTTTTGATACGTCTGCGTCTCCTCAATAGAGGTCGCGCCGTTTACTAAAAGTATGATTATTCGTAAAATAAAATTAGGAAAGCTAGCCGAAACTACGTTTTCTTTAATAAATACAATACTGGCGGCTAGACATAGCAATACGATCTTTGTCTACGCACGCGCAGGCTGCCAGCTGTAGTAGATATGAGATTACCAATAATTTTAAAAATATTTTATCGAGGAACAAGTGCTAAACTTGTTGCCAATACACATTTTAGAGCCGATCTGATTTTTTAAATAACAAAAATAAAAAAAGTCTATCCGAGCACAGCCTCGAACCCACGTCCTTGGTCCACTAGCTGAGACGCTACCTCTGGACCACGTTGCTAATGTGAGAAATCTCGTGCCGATGCCGTTATATTTGATGACTATGACACAGTGGCACGGCTGAGAGATCGTATTCCTATGTTTAGCCGCTAATAATACAATATACAATGCAAATACAATGCGCATAATAGGTATGTACCTAATTAGTTTTTCTTTGTCCAATCCAAATGTTTTGAAAGTATATTTCACGGTGCGGTTCGAGTGTATTTTCATAGTGGAAGTGGCGCGATATTATTGGTGGGCCGTCGACAAATTTTCTCTTTTTAACTTCCTAAAGCGCGTATGTCTGTTTCTGTCTTAGTTTTAATGAATTTATATCGTCTATATAAACCTATGAGGCCAATTTAAAGTACGACCCATCCCGGAGCAAGCTTGGGTATCTTTCGACGATGGCTTGGCTCGATTCTTTCTTGGGGAGTTTTGGCATGGAACTTGCACTTTTTTGAAAGAAACGTTTGGTTTTAAAAAATAAATTATTTGGTGGATCATTGAATATAAATTTATGTGGGTCATTGACCAAATGACCTTATGGACGGGCCGCGCCTGTGTAGGGGTGACCAGAGTTTGGAGGGAGGTTAAGACTCTGGGTCCGTTTTATAGAGCGGGCAGCCCTTCTATTTCTGCCGCGGCAGAAATAGAAGGGTGGCAGATTGGTCGTTTTAAAATAAAATTTAGTGTAACAGTAAAAGTTTAAAAACAAGATTTACCGCAGGGTGGCCACTTTCTGGAAAAGTAAGGGGAAAATCCTGAAGCAGTCATTGAATTTTAACATTTTTTTGTTGAGAGTCGTGGATTTAATCTGAAAAGATTTCACCAATGGTGAAAATAATTTTCTGTATTTTTAAAATGTATCTATGTAAATAATATCGAACCGATATTAGATTAATATCGACGAGAGGGGACTGCATAGTTTATTCTGTTAAAAGAAGAGAGTACAACGTCTGTTTTATATATACAATACTAGCGAGTACCCGGCATGCGTTGCAACTTAAAGAAAGACACTGTTTCTGTCTTAATTCTTTAATTATTGTTATTTTTTTATTTGTACTAGTTCAGAAACCTTCGCGGACGTGCGCACAAGTTTCATCGCAATCGAATGAATGGTGAAACGCATACGGGACAAACAAAGAAACATTCATTTTTATATAGAAGAGAAGATGTGTATATATTTCTAGAAGATAATAATTCTATCTTTTTTCTATTTGTTTAAATAGACTGACCAGACGAAGAGCCATATAGTCGTTCTCTCTAAAAACGATTTTAAAATAATTTAAACAGAACGTTACCGTGCGCCCCTGTAGTTTTTTGTTGGAAAATTTTAGGTTTTTCTAATGTATTCTCTTTATTATTTATTTGAATTGAGTAGGTACAATTTTGTTTCTTAAATATTGATAAATAATGTATGAATTCACAATTATGTATTTTAGGACCATCGATTATATATTTTGTTCGTTTTATGGTTTGTGAAGTACCGATGTACGATGGTAAATTATGTTAAGATTAACCATTTAATAAAATTAACATTTAAAATCATTTTTGCCAATGTCACCCATTTTGTCAAAATCTAAGTATCGTATTTTATTAGCTAACCACTGTTTAAAATGTTTTGAACAACCCGATGTAACTGTTATACACTATTATACTTAGACTTGGTTTTATCATACACTATTTTTCTATATGTTCAGGTCTATTTGAAATAATATGGACTAGGACTACATTTTTGAAATTGAAAAAGTTTTTAGTTTTTGACGTCGAAATAATTGAATTGCGAATCCATCTGTCGCATTAATGGAAAAGAACCTACTTTCCTCTGTAGTGTGAAAAGTAAGGTTACCCTAATATAATAAACTGAGCCACAATAGATCACAACGGTCGCAGTGGAGGGTCAGCTCTGGAACCACTCACTTCAATCCTACCTATATAATAAACTAACACTCAGTGGCGGTTGGTGAAATTTCAAAGTTGTGTATCTCTGTTCATACGTACAGGACCCGTACCAAATTTAGGGGGATTTAATAATGAGCCCACTGGGAATGTTTTGGTAAAGAAAAAAAACATTGTGTAATTTGCGAAAAAAAGTTAAATTTTTGGTGCGGCCCACCCAAGAAAAAAATGAACACGTCTAGGTATTTGCTTTCTTTTTTTTTCTAAACAAATTTTACATCATTTTGTCGACAGTTTTTAAATTTTGAAAGAAAACAATGTGTTAGTAGAAAGTTATAGTCATTTGAATTTTTTTAAGCCTAAAATATAATTTTACAAAAACTTCAAATGACTATAACTTTCTCCTAACACATTTTTTTCTCTCAAAATTTAAAACCTTCCAATTAAAAATCCTGATTACGCCTATGAGACTGTGCCATTTTGTACAATTTCAGGCTTACTGCCAATATAATAATTAAGAATATAATACATTTTGCAGCAATCACACTTGTCGTAAAC
This sequence comes from Philopedon plagiatum, assembly GCA_963971165.1. Lineage (NCBI taxonomy): Eukaryota > Metazoa > Arthropoda > Insecta > Coleoptera > Curculionidae > Philopedon > Philopedon plagiatum. The sequence goes on along the minus strand of OZ020190.1, from coordinate 32,905,316 downwards.
AGTTTGTTGTTAAAAAGAAATTACGCAATGTGCTACATGCAATCTAGGCAAAGACTGTGGCCAATTTGATTGTTAGGGGTCTGTTTATTGGTTCTGTGGTACAGATGTATCTATTTTATGTTTAATGTAAATAATTCATGTCCAGTATTGTATATGTACTTGTAAATTGTAAAATGGGTTTCCGTTGAAATAAATAAATAAAAAGTGTCGAAAACTGAACACCCTGTGCATATATTTGATGTGCTCCCAGACATACACATTTTAAATATTTTTAGTCATTACAAGCTATTTCTATGGTAATACGACCTGGACACTACCTCCATGCACAATTAGAGACAATACTGCAAAAAGTACCAGTTGAATTGCAAGAACGAATAGCTCGCAGGCAGATACCTGAAGACGCTTCACATGATGCGCCTACAGAGAAGTCGCTTGTAAGATTGCATAGGCAGGTAAATACTGTTTTACCGTAAATATACATCAGTATTTACAAATTCGATGTTCACCACTGAAATCCCGTAAACACAGCAGATGATAAATTAGAGTCATGATACAATACAAGTAAGATATGATACCAAACCGTGTCAAATTCGTCCGGGTTCGCGCATGACGTCACGCTGTGAGTTATTTTTGAAATTTACAACGCGCAATATAGAGTGTTATAAGCGATTTTAAATAAATTCTATTGGCAATATACTTTGCCTCCTGTTCATAATACAAACTTTAGAGTATATGACTTAAAATAATCATGTAAATAAAGGGATAAATTAATTTAAAATAATATATATATGTATATATATATATATATATATATATATATATATATATATATATATATATATATATATATATATATATATATATATATATATTAGTATATTGCCTGCCAATTGCGTTCAATGTATTTTTTACGTGACAAGAAAATTTAAATAATTGCTATGCCTAATAATTAAGATAGTAATTTTTATAGAGGCATATTCTTATTAAAATATATATACTTACCTACAGAGTCTTCCGAAAATATGTTATAAATAAGAATTTTGGGTTTTTACACTTTAAATAGTAAATTATTAAAAATTATTATATTTTTGTATTCTTTGATTTTTCCAATTTAAAAAAATGTTAAAATGTCAAAAATTATTCGAAACAAGAAAAAAATATCTAAATTTATGAAATTAGGTAAAACAAAAAATTTAGCTTTAAGAAAATAGCCTTTTTTCAGTCTTCTTGTCATATTTTCTCGATTAAAGTCTGTTGACTCGTTACCGTGGAGATTCTTAGCAATTTTATTGTTTGTCACAGTAAACTTTTTTATTGAAGCGGGTTTGTAAAAACATTAAACACATTTGACATTCGTGATATGATATGACACAATTCACGCGTTAAATTACCTTCATAATCACTTTCGTTAAAATGTCTAGAACAGATTCTAACATTTTTCACATTAAACTTATCTTCTCGTTTGCATAGACGCTTCCAAACACTTTGTGTTTCGTTGACTTTGGTGGAGCTAAAAACTGTAATATCGGGCATAAAGCCCTTGCATTGATTGTCCACATCACAACCATACACAACACACCTCATTTTCACTTTTAAACTCTTAAAAGTGATATAAAAACACCAAAAAATAATTTTAAAACGCAACGCGATCTTAACAAAGACGTGTTTCGTTTACAAAATATGGCGGAATTACTCACAGCGTGGGTTTATGGCCACGCCTACCTGCGCGGTGTCATATCTTTTATTTGTATCATGATTAGAGTGAAGATTCACAATTTAGTGGCGAATAATATCAAGAAATTTGAAATATTCCGAGTACATCCGAAAAAGCCGAAAATCGGCATTTTGATTTTTATTTTTTTCTTACTTTATTTAAAGAGATAATATTAAATCAATTTTACATTCATATTGCCACATGCTCTTCTTTACAAGATGATGCCCTCAGATCTTAAGCCCGACGTTTCGTCTTCCGATCATCAACAGGTCTTTTTTTTAATACGGACCTGTATCTTTTATTGCAGTTTTGTAATCTCTATGACTAATTGTTAAGATTTAGTACCGGTTTAAATTAAGACCTTCTAGTTGATCAATTAGACTTTGACAGGTTTTGGTCCTGTCATAAGTCGTCGTTTAAAACTTATGAGTTATAGTATTTAAGCGATTTGCTTGGTTTCAAAATGATTTTCATCTTGGAACGTGTTAGCAGAATAAACTTAGTTCTGTTATTGTGGAAAGTATGTACTAAAATTGCCTGTTAGTTCATAAATTTGCGATGAAACTCGGAAACAAATTCATAATATAAAACTTAGTTGTCTGACATTTGTCAGTTTAAAACTTTTGGTTGTCAAATTAGACCGGTCTAGCATTGGAGAATCTGGCTGTAATTTTTTAATATACTTGATGCATAAAATTAAACTAGGCATTCTTTTAATCCACATCTTTTTAACCTTACATTATCGTTTACAGTGGAAAGAAGGAAACCTAGTAAAAAAACCTTACAAACAAATAATAATAGAAATGTCTACAAAACAAGAAATTCTTACATTCGATAACAATACTTTAAAGGTTGTCAACTCATTTAAAATCGGTGAAGGGCTTTAATTTTTCCATAGAATCCAACATGCTCCTCTCCCCAGATTGTTAAGTGAAGAAGATCTGGATTAATGGAAAAGTTTAATTTTTAAAGGTGAAGCAGCCAAATTACTGAAAATGTTTTTATTAGATTCGAAAATCTGATTAAAGTAATGTTTTAAGGTTGCGGTGTTGCCGCTCTAATTGTATAAAACTGATTTTATTGGTAGAATTTAGTATATTTTTGCACAGAGAATTATTTCCTGTATTTCCTAATGTTTTTGGAGGGTTATTTTAGACAATTAAATCTCTTCAAGTGCTACAAAGAACAGAAACACAGTGGAACCTCCTGCTAGAAAGAATTTTTGAGTGTGAAGATACGCTGAAAAATCAGATCTCCAGAGAAAGACTTTTCAAATGGACTTTTCCAAGAGAAAAGAGTTGGTTTGCGGAAAATATTTACACTCCAGTTGTAGGTAAGTCCACTGTATTAAAATAATTAGTTACTCAACAGGGCATGTTTATTTTATTTTTATTTATTTAATTCAACAGTAGGTGGTATAACTGATGAAATGGTCATAGATAATAATATTACAATTTAAATACAGTAAGCTAGGAACTATAGTAAATTTTTTTCTTAGATATTGCAATATGGTGGCCGAGTCACTTGTCATTTAGGCCACCCTGTTGAAGCCTGGTCTATTTTACGTTTAGAGGTTGGCTAAAAAGACAGGACCGGCCTTGTACTCACCGTTCAACTTAAATTGAACCAAGAAAATCTAGTCTCTGAAATCTATAAATTCCAAAAGTAAAATGTTTAAAACATACACTATACAAGAAATACCCACAGGTTCAAAAAATGTTATACCGCGGACGAAGTCGCGGGCGCAAGCTAGTAATAGTAGTAAATAAATAAATCAGACACAACTAGATTATTCATAATCATGAATTGAAATTACAATGTCACAACAATATACCCAGTCGGTATTTATTAATTAAGTATTTATAAATTATTTATCACATTATGTATGATTTGTCTTGAATTTGATAATATCAAATTTTTAATTTCATGTTTATATTTGTTTAAACAACAACGAAAAAATTAATTTGGTTAGTAACGCCTATCAACAAGAATATATCTGCAGTTTGATGTTTCTTATGAGCACAATAAAGTAACATTTACACATGTTAATTAAAGGAAAAAATTTCTTTGACACGTTCCCGGCATAGTAATATATGTAACATATCATCCGCTTTATATCCAATGTTGCTTATACAAGAAGTAATGAAACAAACACCAAATATGTCCAATTTATAGTCAAAAGTTGCATTTTTGAATTTGAATTCTAATTCGTCTTTTTTGTTATTTTGATTATTTTACATTTCGTTCCGTAGATATATTGTTTTTTTCCAGTATACAGTATGTCCATGGATGGGGTACACAAGAGGACAATTGAACCAAAAAGTGAAAAATACGAAAAAAAGGTCGTTCTTTACAAAAAATTTTGCTTTTTAAAAATAAGATCCGTGATGCCGAAAATTTGTTTTTTTGTGCAGGGTATGCAAAAAATACAAAAACATAAAATTTGATTGAGAGTAAAGTTGCCCTTTTTTAAATTTTAATGCAATACATTTTTTTTTTAATTTTAAAAGAATTCTTATTCCAGTTTTTTAAGTAAAAATTTGAAATTTCTAACTTACGCTTTTAAAATTAAAATTTTTCTAAGACACATTGTCACCTTTTACCATAGAGAAAATATATAATAGAGAAATAATGTCATTTGCGAATGTGGCAAATTTACCAAGCTGAATCCGTAAACACAGACGGTCTTCTGCGGGCTTGCGCCTTGTCGAACGTTTGCCTTGTGACAGACAGGACCGTACTTCAAAATTTATTTCACATGACGTGGATATTTTATCGAGTAATAAATGCTAAATATATTACTTGTAATTATTCTTTTTATTAATGATAAAAATGTAACCATTAGTGAGATTTTAACAAAAATTGTATAGTTTGTTGGCTTAAATCTGAGTTTTCTTGCTATACAAAACTGTCGATAATTCCTCGAAAATAGCTGTTTATACATATACACTATACAGTGCGTCTCTTTAATGTTCCCCCTCTTAATTTTGTAAACGTTACATTTACAAAATTGAAAGTTGAAATAAAATATAAACATAGTATTCTAAACAATAGACAATAGAAATAAAATATGCAACTGTTTTAAGAAGTAAAATAATAAATAAAAAAATTACCAAAACTATGTGTATATTTTATTGGATTGGCATCCCATCCTGTATAATTATTGAACAAACGAAGTTCTATGGTAAGATGTAAATATTTTTACACCTATTTACAGTGTGTGCACTTGATAATTTGGTGAAAGCGCTACTTACTAACGGTCCCATGTCAATCTAATCCACTGATATCTTAGGGATCCTTTGGCGAAAGCGCTTTTTTCTTTCGCCATCCCTTTTAAAATACTCCCCTCTACCCTAACCCACTAGTATTTTTAGTGCCCCTTTGGCGAAAGCGCAAATATGCCTTTTGGACACTCGCCCTTCTAATCCACTGATATCTTAGCGATCCTTTGGCGAAAGCGCTTTTTTCTTTCGCCATCCCTTTTAAAATACTCCCCTCTACCCTAATCCACTAGTATTTTTACTGCCTCTTTGGCGAAAGCGCAAATATGCCTTTTGGACACTCACTCACCCTTATGCAATATAGGGGAAGGAGGCATTGACACTATATATGACCTTCTTACACCATCTTACCCCTTATACAATGCCCCTAATACACACACACCCCATCAGTGCCTTTCTGACACCTTGACCACACTCAATATACGTCACTGACAAATATTTCTACTTCTCCGTGTGTGTATTCACTTCAACACCGGAGTGCATTTAAGATAAATTATATTTTTTACCTACTATTCTTTCACATATTGATATAATTTAAATTTGGAATTAAACTATTTGTATTTATGCACTAATTGTAAGAAATAGACTACGAAATAATTCCTTATATTTAAAAGTTGGATACATAATTGGCGAAACATATGAAATGTCTTTAACACTTTGTAAAGACTATTTTTATATCGAAATAACAAGCTTCAGAGGTTCGCTATATTCGCCACCCCAACCAAAAATACCATAACATAAAAATGACTGAGATTTTTTCGGCCCGGTTCTGATCGCCGAGTAGCGTCATTGAGTTCAACAACCACTTTTGCGAGACGTCCCAAGTGCGCATGCCTCGAGAGAACCGTCGTTTAAAAACCTGACTGGCGCCATAAGCGTACAAACGCACTTTTTCGCCCATACATTGGACGGATTCAGCTGGTGTCGCGAATACGTTGTGATGGTCTAAATATATTTTGTCTATGCCTTTTACATTTACATAACCAAATTTTACGTTTTTGTATTTTTTGCATACTCTGTACAAAAACAAAACACATTTTTAGCATCGTGGATCTTATTTTTAAAGCAAGCAAAAACTTTTATAAAGAATGACCTTTTTTCGCATCTTTCACTTTTTGGTCCATTTGGTCTACCCCATCCGTGGACATACTGTATATTAGTTGTGTAGGTTAACATGCTTTTAATATTTTTTCTAGAATGGTATTGGAAATGTCTGATATCTCCATATTGTTGGAAATTATTAGCTGTTGTCACAGGAATAATGTCCGTTGCCATAGTATGGTCAGAAGTAACATTTTTCTGTGTGACACCGCCGTTATCAATTTTTGCAGTTATTGTTAATGCTGCCAAAGCACACTTTGATTATTTTATGATAGAAGTAAGTACAATTACCTAATAATTTATCTCCAGTGTTATTTATCTAATTGAATAAAATACAAAATTTTTTCCGACTTTGTTCGAGAGAAATTTAATTTTCACAGGTGTTTGTATGTTTATAGCAAAAATAGTGTAATAGTCCTGCCATTGTTATTAGAGACTGATGTAACTAATTTGTACTTGTTTCTATTGTTAAACTGGAATATTAACATGCAGTAACAAAGATGCAAGCTTATGGGGTCTGCATCAGATTACTTAAAAAAGCAACGCGAATAATACACAATAAAATGATGAAAATCTCGACGAATTCAGTTTCATTTAGGTATAATGTTAACGATTGCTTCTATAATATCAGTATTTTTTAAAATGTTTTAGGTTCTTTCTACATTTATTATCCTCTACCTCTCATTCTGTGCATATGCGACAGTGCTTAAAATTAAACTCCTCAACTTATATTATTTGGCGCCCCACCATCAAACGAATGAACATAGCCTAATATTTTCGGGTATGATGTTTAGTAGACTGACTCCGGCACTGTGTTTAAATTTTTTGGGCTTGATTCATATGGATAGTCACGTAATACACAGTGAGATTAATGAGACATCATATACCCAGGTAAGTAAAATCTTAAGCAAGGTGGAATTTTCGATGAAAATACTGTAAATACCGTTCTGAAACATGTTTTTCTAAGCTTGATTCTATTGTCCCATTTTAAATTCACTTTTGTCGTCACGCGAACTTGTATGATAATAGCACGTTTATATCATATTGTTTTTTCCTTGACATACATATGTGAGAGAAAGAAAAGCAGCCCAAGCAACACACGATCAAGCCTTATCGTTGATTTTACGTATATTCAACCATTTTTTGGTAATTATTTGGTTATGGTATATTAATTAAACGTTAACGATAAACGTATATGTTTTCAACCATGTAATATAAGTTTATATTATACTATTTTGGTAATATATTTGATTATGGTATATTAATTAAACGTTAACGGTAAACGTATATGTTGTCAACCATGTAATATACGTCTATATTATACTATTTTGTTTTAAAAATAATTGTACAAATATGAACTTTCGCATATTCATATGACGTTAATGCTTTTTCATGATATACAGCATATGGAGCCACTTAAACCGTCAAAAGTCGTTAAACAATATTAAGGGTGTTATTAAAAGGTATATGATATACGTTTTATACACCAAATTTTCTACTTGAATTAAACGTGTGCGTAGACTTTATTGTTTCGTCATGTTTCGGGAAGAATCGCGTATCTCCGCGCCTTTTTGGGCCAATCCGTAATCCCGACTTTGTCTGGTGACGATACACGCGGTTCCCATTGGCTTCGTTAGTTTGCCACATAAATCAGACAAGATAGTCAAGATACCTAGAACAAACGCCGTTTTTGGATTATGCAGCCGCCATTGATTTCTATAAGTAATTATTGTTTAAGTTTATTTTTCGTGTGTGATTGAGAGTCATTGTGAGCTAATAAGGCAAGGATTTACAGTTCAGGTCATCTGTTTTCATTAACATTTTTGTGTTATAATTGCCCAATTATTATTGTTGCGATATTTTTTTTTGCTTTATTAAAATTAAAGGTGCTGTTCCACAGTAGCTTGCCATAGGGCTTTACTTGTCCACCCCTTTGCAAGATCGTTCTAATTATACCTAGAAAAACGAATAGCATCTAATTTTAGTAAAAAAATAAGAATAATAAAATAAATGTTAAATTTTTGATTATTGCTGGTATAATTTTGGTTGAGTATTAACCTTTATTCCACTATAGAAATTAACTATTAAGTATTATTCTCAAAATTCGCCGAAAACCAAAATGGTAATTATTCGGATGCAAAATTTTGTTTTTTACTCAATTTGTTAAGCTGTTATATGTATGTATATATTATATGTATGTATGTATATATTATATGTATATGTTATATGTATGTTTATAAACGCATATGGTGTTAGTTTGTACAATAATTAAATATGTATGTTCTTTCTTCCTAGGCTTTTATTTTTTTCCTACATTATAGTTGTTAGGAAGAGTAATATTTTCAAAGAAATCAAAATAGCTAGGCTTTCTTATATGAATAATATGCGAACTTTATGGGATACATCGCATAAATGTATTGCATCAAAAAGTATTCCATGTGTCCTTTAAGCGTAAACACTTTGTAGATCTTACTTATATTACATTTCAATGTTTGTGTTTTACCAGATATCATCGTAGCGTATCAATCACTATTAAACGTGTATCAAAAACGTTACTAATCTAATTTCCATGAACTATATTTTAACGTTTAATTTATACCACATATAATCGTGTTTCTGTACAAGATTATTATACGAATTTTATAAACGTTTTTAATTTGGATATAGTCGACCATACTGAAACGTATATCGCGCGGACATTTTATCCTTTATCGTGGGTAAACTTTACACCATAATTATATTTGTGGTATAAACGAAAAATAAATGTTTATTCAACTATTGTGTGTTGCTTGGGAGAGAAAGTATAAAATGAAATTTTGATTTATTTAATGAATTATATGCCTTTTTTATGTGTCTACACTGGAAAATTATTGATTTTTACAGCAAATAACTGTAATAACGATTTAAGATACAGTTAGATACGTGGAAGTAAATCAGAATTCTCATTCTTCAGTTTAAATAAGAGGCTGTGTCACTCTAACTATGTTATGCTTATATCTTAGATCATCATAGTTTTTATTTATTTTTAGGTAATGGGTCATATGGATGTAATAGGTATAATTTCGCAAGGTTTTAACATATACTTTCCAATGGCTATACTAGTTTTTTGCTTGGCGACATATTTTAGTCTTGGCTCCAGATTTCTGTCATTATTAGGATTTCATCAGTTTGTTGGGGATGAAGAAATGACAACGGATTTAGTTGAGGAAGGTAGAGAGCTCATTAAAAGAGGTACGTCAGCTAATGTCATAAAATGAGGGGTCTAGATTTAAAACTCACATTCCTACACCAATTTTGAGAAATCGCGAAAAACCTGGAGCAAAGGGCACTTTTATTGACAGTTATATCTCATACTAAGTTAATACGTGGTTTTGAAAATGACATAAACATATATTTGTATTAAATGTGAAGTCCTGACTGAGTAACATATCAACTCTCAGGCTTAACCATTGGCCCAAGAAAGACCAAATTTGGAATATACATTCCTCTAACGGTGTAGACATTCACTAAAAAAGTGTTTATTCAAAATTCCACCCGTAAGGGTGTTGCACAAAGATGATTCCAGACATCAGCTAGTCTATCTAGTAAAATTTTATTTTTAGTCATTTTTATCCTTTGTAGAAAAACGTAAAAGGCAAAGAGCTGAAGAATCCTCGAATCGTAGAAAAGATTTTCAAGAACGCTTTCCTAGTGGTGGAAGATTTAGGCAGAATAATTCTCTAGAGACAAGTAAGTTGTATAGTTGCTTAAAGTTCTAGATATTTTCGAACCTCTTTTTGAATGTAAAAGCACGAAATTGCTCTTACTATAGTAATAATAATTATAATTATTATAAAGTTTATTTAAATTAATTATAATTTAAATATGTTGTATATATATATATATATATATATATATATATATATATATATATATATATATATATATATATATATATATATATATATATATATATATATATGTATAGTATCAATAAACTTGATAAAACCCCCGAAGACGTACTTCTTGGGGGCAAATCTTATATTTAACATTACATTATTTAATTATATAAATTACTCAATTGAAAAAAATATATATTCAAATACATACAACCAATTTCTTTTTTAGGACAAGAGAGATCCTTAGAGAAAAATAAATACATAATTTTGATATTATACAAAATAATATCAAAGTAATTCCAAAAAATTCTTTAAAGCGTTTGTTGTTAATATCCAAGCTTTTATTTCAATTTTACATTTTTTAATGATATAATTATTTTAATATTTACTGGTAAATAATCGTTTAAATAAAAACAAATATTTATAATTCTTTTGTGCTATAAACTTATGTATTTTTGGTTTAATGGAAATTTCATTTTTATGAGGCGTATCATGGTTATGTTTTTTAAATTGTATTAGATTTTTATTTTTAAAAACGTATACTAAAATATTATAAATATATATTTGCCTAACGTCCATTTTTTTGTGTCTGAATATAATTCCTTTGAAGGATAAAAATAGTCTTTATTAAACATAATTTCTATAATGATATAAATAAGGATTAAGAAATTAAACTCTGACTTTATTATTATAGTGCGACCTGGGCACGAAAGTAGTAGAATCAGAGATTCATATAACATGGATACCTATAATGGCACAACCTATACCACTGATGATGTGGATACTAGATTTCCGCCAGTTGAGGTAAATAATTATATAATTTAATGTCCCCCTCTTAATTTTTGAACCGTTACATTTTGAAAATTGAAAGTTGGCATACGGCAATTAGTACAAAAATACTATGTTTTGGTGCACAAGTGAGTCTCGGAAAAATCAAGATGACTGCTAGACGCCATCTTGGAAATACAAATTCAATGGTAAGAGGGTTCTTGCGATACATTATTTTAAGTACTTTATGTTTTCGCCCTGAGAACAAAATGGCGGCTTCTTAAAACAAATATTTTTGAAAATAAAATGTAATGAATATTGCTGAAGCGTTTTAATTGGCGGTTTGAAAATACGCTTCGGATGATAGCAAGAGCTTAAACAAATATTATTAAGCCCTAACCCACCCCCACTAATTGAAATAAAATTTAAATTGTGTTAAAAATTAACCCAACCCAATCTAAATTAAAACTAACTTGTTTTCATGGTCCTAACACGCCAGAAAAACTGCAATGAAAGCAAAACAATGGGTTGTAAGTGCCTTCAGGTTTCTGAAACTTGGTCTAAATAGTAAATTTCAAGTTTTTATCTGCACTGACAGTACCGTACCATTTAGTTTTAATAGGGAATATGCATATAACCAAAAGAAATCTGAAATATATTTTTTTTATCTTTACATAAATTGAATGTTTATGGCGGTTGCTGTTATCCATTTATTTTGGTCATTAACAAAAAAAAAAAGAATTTCTACTGCAAATTTTCGCGCGAATTTCGAAACTTGTAAAACGTGATCCCATTGGCTGTGCCGTCAAAAGTGTTTTTATGACTCATAATTAGTACATGGCAAATTACAGTGTTGTAGGGTCATCGAAAAATCAATAAAAATGGCATTTAATGCGTAACTCATCCAATGCACTTAAAGTAGAAGGTTCCTAAATCTTATTTATGTAAATTTCAACTCGAAATCAACCTTTCAATTTTGCAACACAAACTAGCATTTCTGCGAAATTTTGACACATCATACCCAATTAATTTCGAATAAATAAATTGAAATTCTTTGTTTTCTAGCAATCTTCGAAAATTTTCAAATTTTGCATGTCCCCGATGCAAATAAACCTATTGATTTATAACTTTAACAAAAAAATAAGCCATTTTAAATTAGTGGAAGGTATTCTTAGATAATTAACGAATAAAATAAACCCAAAAAGAATTACTAAATAGGGAAAATAGTGTGGAATAATGTCGGTTAAAAATAGAATTTGTAAAAAAAATATTAAGAAAATTCTGTTTTTACCCCTTAAATACGCTCCTGAATGACCCATTCGGTATTCATTTTAAAGTGTGATTATCCCTTAATAAGATAGTGTTGAAAAATTGGAAAAAAATTAGATAGGAAAAAATACAGTGTGATTCAAATGTACTGATGTCGAGGGCAAAAGAAGTCAAAAAATTGAAATTTAATCGGTGATTGCTCCCTTCCTATAAAGAATGAAGAAACTAAAAAATATGGAAATCATGTATTTCGACGAGCTCTTTTCGATGACGTATATGGGATTTTAATTTGAACCATTTTGACCCCACAAAAAATTAAAAACCGGGAAATATTTTGGTCAAAAACCTAAATTTCAGTTTTTCACAAATATATCCATTTTCCGATGATTTTAGGTTTAGGTAAATGTATTGCACAAAGAAAGTATGTATTTACGATTTTAGAATTTCACTTATGACTCCGTTTTTCTATCCTACGTTTTGTTTTCGAGTTGTTAGGTACCAAAGAGGTTGTTTGCAAATGGCGTTTTTCGATCTAAAAAAATTCAAAAGAATTACTTGCCATTTTCCGATCCTTACCAGTTTCAGTAGAGTTCTGAAGCTCCGGGTCCTCTACAACCTCCGAAAATTTACATCGATTTAATTTACTTTTGCGACCTGTACCCGATTTCAACGGAAATCGTGGAAATTTCGACTTTGACGTTTAATAGCTCCGAAATGAAACATCCTGTATAACTGATTTTTTTTACCGAAACTAGTTGCACTATTCTTCTATCAACCCAAAAAATTTGATTGCTCCCCCTCTGACTGTTTCCGAGAAAAACAAACCTGTTCGACTTTGGGTTAAGCTGTACGTTGACATGTAGATTGACACTTATTTTTGCTGATCTCCTGGCGTCATTATTCGCTTAGGACAAATGGCTGCTTTTTAAATTGTAATAAATTTTACCAAAAAGTAAACATTTTTGTAGCTAAATTATTCTAGTAATTTTCTTCAAAATATTTTTTTTGGGTTTGTAATGACTTCCTTAAACGATGTATGCAATAAAAAAAATATGTGCATATTCCTTATTACAATTTGCTAGCTAGAGGTCTTGTATAAGGTAATAATGTCGCCCCCTTTTTCGGATTAAATGAAGCTTCCAGTATTACAACCTGTCAAGTTTCAAATTTTAAACATTTTTCAGGATGATCTCGATGAAAGATTTGGCGCGAGTACTGGTTTGGGCAGAACTACGCGTGGTTCAGACACTACATTTTCTGGAGGATATCAGAATGAAAACAGAAGGGTTGGTAATTCGCCAAGAGGGATATTTGACGACGTGTGAAGTTTATATAGTTAAGGTGTGTTTACTTAATTAAAAATGGCTGTAATTAAGTTTAATTTATTAATAAGGGTATTCTTTTGGGTGTGCTCGTTCTGCTAGTAATTACATACAAAAATCAGTTTTCAGCCGGCTATACACATACGGTATACGGTAACTGTCAAATTTTTGCCTTGTTTCTTTTAAGTATTTGCAGAAATATCTGTGCAAAAAAGCAAATAATTTTTTTGTTAATGTAATACCTTGCAGACATTTACCATTTCTAGCTATCTCCAAAGTATGTAATGCATCGTGATTGTTATGCTCTAATAACTTTTAAAAAGATCATGCTGAGAATGTCGAGATTGGTTGTCAGCGGAATGAACAAGCTCAAACGAATGGTCATTTATACAATATCGTTAATCATAATCAATAATGTTAAAAATATACAGTGCTTTTATACAATATGGTTCTCGAGCTAAGTTTACTATGACCTTAGCAGTGGCGGCTGGTGAAATTTCAAAGTTGCATATCTCTGTTCCTACTTACAGGACCCGTACCAAATTTAGGGGTTTTAATAGTGAGCCCACTGGAAATGTTTTGGTAAAGAAAAATAACATTTTGTATTTTGCGAAAAAAGTTAAATTTTTGGTGTGCCCCTCCTAAGAAAAAAATGAAAACGTCTAGATATTTTATTTATTATTTTTTCTAAACAAATTTTATATAATTTTGTCGACAGTTTTTAAATTTTGAGAGAAAAAATGCATTAGTAGAAAATTATAGTCATTTGACTATAACATTCTACTAACACATTCTCTTCTCTCAAAATTTAACAACTGTCGACAAAATAATGTAAAATTTGTTTAGAAAAAATAATAAATAAAATACCTAGACTTGTTCATTTGTTTCTTAGGAGGGGCGCACTAAAAATTTAACTTTTTTTCGCAAATTACAAAATGTTTTTTTTTCTTTACCAAAACATTCCCAGTGGGCTCACTATTAAAACCCCTAAATTTGGTACGGGTCCTGTAAGTAGGAACAGAGATATACAACTTTGAAATTTCACCAGCCGCCACTGGACCTTAGGGTGATTTCAAACTGTTATGCTTTATCCAAAAGTAACTAAAAAAAATGGAGCAATCTGGGGTGTCAATGCGTGACTGTCAATAAAACTCAATTTATTTTCTTCTTTTAATTACAGTTTTTAAAGTTGCATTGGTGGGTTCACAAATCGCCACTCCAAAAATTAGTGTAATACGGAAAGTGTACAAGTGTGATAGCATCAGGATATAAAAAAAAGTTTGGGCGGATAGACAAAATCTTCATAATTGCTGGAATTTTTTAATAGTTTTCAGTTTTGTGCTAACTATATGCTTACATCAAAATGGCATCAACTTAAAATCTTAGGAGAGTTATTTCCTTATTTGCACATTATGCATTATCTGAAAAATAAATGCAAATTTAAATTATTATCCAATCTCTTTTACATAAAAATGAAATGGTGCTTATCCACTATCCAAGTCAAAAGTCGACTAAGTGTCAAGAAAAAAATTTCTTGATTTTCATATGATAACTGTCTAAGTGCCAACGCGGATGTGCTCTAAAACAGGCAATGTGATAAACACAAATTTAAGACACTAGCCTTAGTACATTTTTCATTGGCTGAGTGCCGAAAGTACAATCTACGTGCACCAGTACGTTGTTCAGTACAGTATTATTGTTTATTTTTTGCCACCAAACAGAATAATTGTTGGAAATTATTTTAAAAAAATATGTTCCTCTTTTTACTTTAGACACTGCAGCACATTCCCTTTTCTTAAATTTCAGTGTTATGACACATAGCCATTTTTGATGGCATGGCCTTTTCTAATCTTGCGCTATTGTACGATTTTTTTAAGATGTTGTTTGAGCTGTTGTTTGCCAGGCTGTTTCAAGAGCACTAAGGTATAGAAGAAAAATACATACAGCTCCTATAAAGTGTGTCACAAAGCATTTTTTTCAAGAGCTTAAAACTAACCTTTTTTGGCACTTAACCGGCCTATCTAAGGGTGTTTATAGGGAAAATTCTGGGGGGGGGGGGTTAATACAGGATTACCCTCAAGTTTTCGATAAGTTGTTGAGAAGTCGTATGTTAAACTGTTTTGTATTTTCGTTGATCGGGGGGAGGTGATCACCCCCTCCCCCCGTAAAACCCCCTTGGGCTTGTCTACTCCACTGAATTCATCTAGGCCAAATTTATGGTGTTTGTAGTCGGTATAAATTTATTAGCTAGAACCATAGGCGATAAAAAAACTACAGACAAAGTTATTTACTTTTCAAAGCAATCAGTCATTCGATTTGCCCTAAAAGCTGGTCGATTGTATTGACTGGTCAACTGCAGACGGTTGATAAAGTGTACAAAATGTCCTGATTGATTCTTGGATGGTATCAATACCCAAGCATACCCAAACAACACAGTATTACACGACATTTATTAGACTATATCTTCATCTACTAAAGTTATCATATATAAGTATTAAGTAATAAAAAATACATTGTGTATTTATTTGCATCTCACTGAGGTAAACTTATCAACTAAAAGTAACGCTGTTTTACCTACCGTTTTACTAGAAATTGAATAGTGACGCAAGCTGCAATTTATATAATTCGCCGACGATTGCGACGTTGTTCGAGAGTGGAATTGTGTTTTGTGTCTGCGAGAAGCGTTTAAGTGTTTTTCCTTGAAGAAGCTGACATTATTTTGCGAAAAAACATTTAAATATGGTGCGGCAGTGTCAAGTTTACAAAAAATTGGACTATTTAAACCCAGAAGTTTCTTTTTACAAGTAAGTGAGGTTATATTCATTTGTATCGAATCCATTGGTATAGTTTTACGTAGACATAAGTACCTACGTATTAGTAAAATTAGGATATCAAAAATTTAATACAAAAAAAAAGCACGCCCCTGGTGCTAGAAGAGGCAGCCGCCAGGAATGTTGGACAGTGTTGCCATTTTTCCGCTGTGTCTACCTCTCTTAGTCGCATCCATTGCATTTCTTAAACGGATTATTGATTTGGCGCGAAACGATTTTATGAATGAAATGCTTTGTAGTTTTTTTTAACGTCTATGGTTAGAACCGACTTTATAGAAGCACGGTACCCTAAGCAATTATACACCCTTGTATTCTAATACTATTACTATTTATTTACGAATAGCCCATTGCTATTCAAACCAAAGCTTTATTTTATATATAAAAAGATTTCATTTTACGCCTTTATTTGCAATGTTTTAGAATATACATTGCTGTTTTTTTTTTCAAACCTGAGATGAGCTAAATTTTTGTTGCATTTATAAACTTCTAAAAGCAGAATTTTAATGATTGACTCAGTTAAGAAAAATCAGTAAATAAAATCCAGTTTGATCAGTAGTCAGTTACTATATTCATTTGTCAAACAAAAAGGGGGATTTTTTTTTATAGGATTTGATAGATCTTGCAATTCTAACCCAAAAATAAAGATTGACATATTTTTATTACAGTAACTATTTTTGGAGATATCATTGGGTTTACTGCATGTAATATGGCCATCGATAGGTCACTAGGTCAAAAATTGCTATTTTAATAAAAACAAGTCTTCCTTTATTATTTATTTCAAAAATATCTATCAAACTCTATTTAAAAAACAGCGGTTGATAACTATTACTAAGTTAGCCGATGTGAATTTAAAAAAAAATAGCTCTGTATTTGTAGTGTCCCTAGTGACAATAAAACTTACAGTATGGTTGGCTTTCGTTAAATAAGGAAGGTTTTTAATGCTTTATGTGCTTAGAACAAATAAAAAGTAGCTGCTGTGCTTTTTATCAGGAGTGAATTTTTGTTTAAATTGGCTAGATTTTTAACTTTTTAGTTTAACTTATTCCAGCCTTAGTATTCCTATTCTTCACGGGTGCAATGTCTGGCGAGATGGGCAAGTTTTTAAATTACTAATGAAAACATCGATTAATTTATTCGCATTGTCAATGGATTTTAGCCGAGCAAGATTTTAAGAACAGATTGATTGATAGTCCGATGTTGGCTAAAATATTATTTTCTAAAACTAGATTATTTTTCCATTTGTTTGTTAAACGGACGAGGACGCAATTATAATATTTTTTCAGTTATAAATCATATTTGAAACGAAAAAAATTACAAGTTTGGTTGTATGTTAATAGTCTCACACTCTTACTGAAAACTTCTACACTAGACGTACTACCACCCGTGATATGAACTTTACTTTTACATAAAGAAAAACTTTGGCGCGGAGCGTGACAGAGGTGTCCGCTAGGAGAATCAATACCTGGGGCTGGTCCTATCTTAAATTGTCGGTGATGGTTATTATTAGATCAAGAGATTTTTACTTTTAATTGGGCAATATGCCTTTACCACACTTTCCATACTAGCCATCCCTACAATATTTGTTCTAATTATTTAGTATATTCAGTTAGATAGAAATAGAAACCTCCTATTTCCGCAATATATTTCATGCCTACGTTCAGCAAACATACTATATCTTCTTTTTTTTTATCAGCACAACACAGAAGAAATTAATTATTTACAGTTCTTTTTAAAGAAAGAATTATATGTATTTTAATTTTAATCCAACATTTAAAAACACCTTTCTACTATAAATATCATGTGCAATTTTTACAGTTTGTGTAGTTGAAGTTGCGTAGCTACAGAGGTTGCAGGTGTAACAATGTCATCGGAATAAAGGCTTTAATTTCAATCTTGCCAACCAGCGCCGACCTATGATACTGTATATTTGGTTACCTAGGTTGCTTGCTTTTTAAAACGCAAGAGTTAAAACAGTTCCCGATTATACCTGATACCGATGATATCTTCGAAAATTAGACTCTGAAAAATGTATAGCATGGCTCATCTATTTGAACGTACTGACTACAAATTTAAAAGCGGCAATTTATGTACAAATACGCTTAAAAATAACGTAGTGACTATATGTCCGCCGGCGGTAGGCTACAGTTAGACTTAGAATTCCGCCGCAAGGCGGACTCATGCAAATAATAAGAACTTATCCGCCGTAAAAATTATAGTGCGGCGGAACGCAATGGTTGATAATTCATTTTCCGCCTTTCGACGGATTTTACTACATAGTAGCTAAGATCCGCCGACAAAATTTTGGCAAGCTTTATAATTTATATATCTATATAAATAACACTCCAAATTTACAAGTTGTTTTTCCCACAAAATTTTAGATCAGCGTTAAAAGGTGAGGTGAGGAGTTGTGAAATACGTTCTCGCACAGGTTTGCTCAGTTTTAGGTTTCAGCAGTATTTTTTCAAAATTTTTTATTTATCTTTGTTGAGTTTTTTACTGTTAGGTAGTAATAACACAGAAGGTCTACTTCCTTGTCAGGTAGTAATAACGTTCTCGGACAGGTTTGCTCAGTTTTCGGTGTCATCAGTATCTTATTTAATAAAATGTCAGTTGGATGCGGTGTTGATAAAATTTTATACCAACACGAATCGTGCAGTCGCAGTAAAAAACTCCACAAAGATAGATAAAAAATTTTGAAAAATACTACTGAAACCTAAAACTGAGAAAACCTGTCCGAGAACTTATTTTACAACTCCTCACCTCGCCTTTTAACGGTGATCTAAAAATTTGTGGGAAAAACAACTTGTAAATTTGGTGTGCCAAAATTTGCTCGCCAACATTTTGTCGGCGGATCTTAGTTACTATGCAGTAAAATCCGTTTGAAGGCGGAAAATTAATTATCAACCATTGCGTTCCGCCGAACTATAATATTTACGGCGGATAAGTTCTTATTATTTGCATGAGTCCGCCTTGCGTCGGAATTCTAAGCCTAACTGTAACCTACCGCCGGCGGACATATAGCCACTACGTAAAAATAAACACAGTCAACAATGAGGCATGTTCTAAAATTTTCAGTTTAGAGTATAAGTTGGCCGAGGTCGCTTTAAGAGCTTGGCACAGCTCTGAAACTGAGTCAGGCACCGTTTTAATGTAGGTGTTTAAAACAAGTGACAGTATATTTGCTCAATAAGTTAGGCGCAGTTTAGTGCAGCAGGAGTATGCAGGCAGGGAAATTTGTTTTCAATATCGGTGGCCTATCTTAAGGTTATAAAACCACATTTTTTAATCCTTAATTTTATTTAAAGCCATATTTATTTTAGATGTAGTTGTATTTGTTATTAATTAGCTTAAGGTTATCAGCATAGTCACTCTGTAAAATTAAGTATTTTGTAAACCAATGTTAGTCCAGTACACAAAACGTTATCATGTAGTTTTGTAGTTTATAAAATTAGTAGAAGACTAACACGGTAATGATTGTTACAAAACTATGGTGATATAATAAAATGTGGTGTTACTAAAAAAAATTGTCATTTTTCTTTTCTCTTGGTGAGCGAGAGAAGGAAATTTTCTTGTAAGAACTGGGTCTGCTTTGAATCTAGGATGCCTTGCTGTGTACCACCAAACGCTATTACCGAATGGGGCAATTTTGCGGAGCAGATTATGTAAATAATGTCAGTGTCCTATGAGCGTGCTGATTGCAGAACGCTCAGCCACAACCGGCTTTAAAGTAAAGACGATTGAGGCTCGGCTGATGACAGATGGGACCGTACACAGGGTTCCCAGCGTCAGGTAAAACAGGAAAATGTCGGGGAATTCAAAAATCTTCAGGGAAAATGAAAACTTTTAGTAATAGTAAAGATAAGGATATTTCTCTTAATGTCAGAGAAAATGGCAACTTCCGTTAATTCTATTTTTAAAACTATTTTTTTTACAAAAAATTGGTATGTACGGTATTTTGCGGTACCGCCTCGTATATGTCTGATAACATCTCGAGGCAACCCGTTAACTACCCATATAGTTTCGCATTCTCGGCGAAAGGCAGCTTGTTAGGCTATAAATGTATTAAATAAAAAATAGCATGTTTGTTGGGGAAACCCAACCGGTCGCGGTCGTTTATTTTCTATAACTCTATTTGTATTCTGAATAATCCCTTTCAAATAAACAAGCTCAAACTTGTCTTTCTTGTAAATTTAACTTGCATAAAAATACGCAGTTATCGGCAAAACATAAATACTATTTCGGCTAAAATATCTAACGAAAATCTTTCTTTTAATTTAGATCTTCTAAAAACGGCACGTTGCCGGCGAACTTCAAAGGCCTAGTTTCCTTTGAAGTTCTCTTATCTCTTAGTTGTATTACTGTAACGTGCTAAAAATAAATTTCTGGTAAATGCAAAGATGGCCAGTAACCACGGAAACAAGTATCAACCCATTTACGTCTCTTGGCCGTACCGCGTATCTAGTTAGGCCTCTTCCTAATGTTTAATGGCCAGAAAAGATTTACGTCATCGCGAGAGCGACGTTAATTGGCCGGACTCGTGGAGGATAGTCTCCGAAGGGTGGTACATTTCAGTTTAACTTAGTTCCCGTCGGGAAAACAGTAGTAGTCAACTACATATCACAGAGAAAGGCTGCTGTGCCCCTTGGTACAGCAGAACAGCGTTGGTCAAGTGTATGACCAAAAAGTACACAAATTAGGTGTCCTGTTGAGTGCCGGAAAGTCCCCTTTTTTCTTAGGCATAGTCCTATTATAGAGTGTTTGTCTCTTAGTACAGCAGAACAGTGTTGGTCAAGTGTATGACCAAAACGTACACAAATTAGGTGTAATCAGTGCGGGAAAAAGTCCCCTAGTTTCTTAGGCATAGTCCTATAATTCAGTGCGGGAAAAACCCCGTTTTTCTCAGGCATAGTCCTGTATTTTATCTATAAAACAAGGAAAATCAGTATAAATGCATAACAATAACATCTCGTAATAACAGAATATCAACAACACGTCATTCCCTTACTAGTGTAAAGATGTGAAATAGATGTCTTTTACTTCCAACAAGTCGCAGCTGCCAGAGATTCCGCATTCGGATGGAGCTGAACCAGCCTCCTAAGGAAATATTTTACAGTAAGGTGGAGGTAGGGTTTAAATAGAGCCATATCCATCCAATGTTATTATCAGAACGACGAACAAAGTATTAAAAGTGAGATAAAGATGCAGAATAGATCTCATCCATAATCTTACCGATCGTTTTCGCATCCCGTTTTTTCAGCTAAAGTTGCGTTAGATCGCGATTCTGGCGCGTATTTTGTTGATTTATTTACTTTATGTTTTATGTTTATTCTGGTGATGTCCAGTAAATAATCGCGTTTTTCGAAAAGTTAACATATTCATATACGTTCGTTTTAAAATTTTGGTGCGATGCGATGTCGAGATCGCAGAGAAAAACAGTTTTTAAATATGACTGGGTCAATCCAGATTTAAATCCTCCAGAATGGGGCAAATATTTGAAGCCAGTAAAGGGTGACAAATATCAGGCTTACTGCAATTTATGCTTTAAAGTAATAGAGCTTAGCAATATGGGCCATTTTAAAAGTACATCTCATTCAAAAAAATTACATGCAGTAAATACCAACAATACCGTTTCGGCTATGCTGTCAAACTCCAAAAAATCTGAAAATATATCTCGGAGAGAAACCACTGCTACAGGTTGTGATAAGTACCGCAGATTCCGATGCTGTTTCTGAAAGCACTCGACCTATTCCATCAACTTCAAGATTTTTATCAAATTTTATCTTAAATGAATACGTTGTTGATGCAGAAAGAAGATTGAATTTTTTAAGCCTAAAATATAATTTAAAAAAAATCCAAATGACTACAACTTTCTACTACAACTTTTCTTAATACCTTTTTTCGATATCTCTTAAAGTGGAGGTAGTTTACTCTCGACTATTTTTGAAAATCGATTCTTAAAACACCCTGTATATTAATTAAATTGATTGATTTCTTCAACATCTTATTTTTTTTATCTTCTGACAGCCCTCGAAGGCCGAAGTCTAAGTACTATGTACCGTGAGTGTAAAGTATAGTTCACATTATACCGTTGACCTTTTCTGCAATAAATCAACTACCTGCTTAAACCCCATTGTGTAGGTCCCAACATCTTCAAACCGCAATAAATGGGTGCAGGGTCGGCTTGAAAATATGAATCTATTATACATAATTATTTACTTTTATTTAGAATTAAAAAGACATTTTAAACCAAACGAAAATAAAGATCAATTAATAATATAAAAATAATAATAATAGTAAAATTAAATGTATATATTAAGATTACAATACAGCACAGTGTGTGTACAGAGAAAAGTTTTACAATAATCGACTTAATTCTGCTTTACTCTAAATTTAGTTCTGTATCACTATCACTATCTTCATCTACACTTATTATTAAGGGTGAACATTAGTACTGATACACATATAACAATTTTCCACCTTAATTACATGTTGTATACAGTTTTTCCAGCTGTCTGCTGTTACTTACTATGTTTTTTATTAATTCTATTACAGATGTATTTAATGTTGGGGAAGTATTATTCCTTCTAATATTTGATTTTACTTGGTGCCATATTAGTTCGATTGGATTAAATATACAATAGTATGGGGGAAGACGCAACACTGTATATCCGTTTTCTGTTGCAAGTTTATCACATACGTATTCTTTATTAATTTTAAATTCTGAAATAATTCTTTATCGATTTTCTACTCTATATTGTTTAATAGCCGTTAAGTAGTTTTGGCGCCATTCCCGTAAGCGTTGAGATTCCATTATGGTTTGTCTTTTATCAATTGTGTGATACTTAAAACCCATTTGAAGTAAAATTCTCCTTAGGCTTGATATGCTGCATGAAATATTTGTTTCGTCTTTTGCTAGCCTAATTTTTAATGATTTTAATGTGGGTACAGATTGTTCTTCATACATAGCATAAATTTTTCTTCTTAATAGGTCCTTATGGTTTAGGGGCGTTTCGGGCGTCCTGTTTCGTGCGTAAACCCAAAAAGTTCCTGTTTCGTGCTGGCACCCCAGGTAGAGAATATTCTAATAAAATATAACCCTACAAAATTCCTGTTTCGGGCGTTACTTATTGTGCTCGTTTTCACAATTAAATAAAGACACAAAATGTTATTTAAAAATGGTATATTGACAACTACAGTCATTACATTAAACAAAATTTACTATATAAACTAATTTTCTAAGGGTTTGTGAAATAGTGGCTCTTCCTGCTGTGAGGTCTGCAATAATCGTTTCTAACCTATGGTCTCGTTCACTGTACTTCTTGGCTCGTTTAGGAACCTGCATATGTACGTTATTTCTTTCATATATGGTGTCGTAGAACAACATTTCCTCTTGTAGGCCTTTCAACAGTTCGTATATATTCGGGTGCGATTTTCCAATTTTTTTGTTAAAGCGGTTGTGCCAGCCTTCTACGGAATTGGTAGTGCGATGCCGTTCTCCACTGCAAACCCATATTTCTTCCTTGTCCATCCAACTGTCAACAAAGTAGTCATAAAATTCGGTTAGTGCTTCGTCTTGTGGTGTAGATTCCATAATAGAGAGCCATCCCTCCGAAACATATTCGATTGGCACATGTGCCAATGCAGCAACCATCTTCACATGGTCTCTGATTTCTTTATTGTCTCTGTAAGCCTGTGTCATTCCTAACTGTTGCACTTTTCTCCATAAGGCTTGGTTGAAATGAAAATTACAACCCTTTACATCAGCCGTAACAAATTCTTCTTTGACGGCACTTATCGCAGCGGCTTCAAAATCGATGTGTATCTTATATGGATGAAAACTTTTAAGTTGCTTTTATAATCCGTAATCCACAAAAATATTTATATTGTTATATTTGTATTGTCATACCAACCATAAATTAATTAAGATTTACAGCACTGGTGATGATCCTAGGTAATAAAATGCCATTAATACATTAGCGCACGAAACAGGAAAAGGTTAGCAATTGTCGTAGCCCAACGCCCGAAACAGGCCATTTTCAGGTATAATTTTTGGAGCGCACGAAACGGGACGCCCGAAAGAGGAAAATACCGGTCCTTATCACTCTCGTCTATACTTCTTAATTGGCCAACGTCGTTTCGTTGTTTTCTTGCATTAATAGGTTTCATTGTTATGTCCTTTATCGAAGTTAAGGGAATTTTAGCTAAAGCACTAGTTTCTGCTAAAGCAGCATTTTTATTCAAACCCCTTCTTAGTAAAGATGAATATACATTTTTGACTATTTCTTTCGCATCGGGTGATAAATGCTTTCTTTTTAAAGATACACTACTAGCTGCACCATCAGCATGAGTCCACGGACGCCACATTATACTTAAAAAATAGTTTAACTAAGCAAACTAAATAGTTAAAATAAAAAGACAAAATTAGCGCACACAACTCGCACCTCACACAGGAAAGCTAAAAAGGTGACTGAAGGTGCCTTAATAAAATATCATTATATATTATTAATATTAAGTGCTTAAGTTACATGTAATTAATTTAATTACCTGTAAAAATTTAATTTTAACCATTTTTTCCTAAAATGAATTGGAAAATAATAATCTTAACAATTGGCATAATTCATGTCGCAGGTAAAATATTAAGGGCCAGCCCTGTCTGAAAGGGATGGACATTTGTGAGCTTTTATAGCCTAAGACATCATTAAGGATTTATTGCAGTCAAAAAATCAACGGTACATTTTGAATTTTACTTTACAGGGGAAATCCGACTTACACATCCAGAGCTAGAAACATCCGTATAGGGATTTCACCAGTCCTTTAAGAGGATGAGGATGTGTGGAGTGGTACCATCTCGACCGCGGAATATTCCTCTAGCACCTTCCAACAAATAATAATCACAGAACATCCATGATCGAAGCGAGATTCGAACCCGAGATCTTTCCGTTGCAAAGCTAGCGCCGTACTAACTCGGCCAGTTTAAGAACAAGCAGGCGCGTTTCTTGGAATGTCACCATCAAACTCGAAAATGTTTTGACATTTGCACCTTATCCGAATTCGTCCCGTGGACACACTGTATATGACAGTTTCATCAATTATACCGCCTACTATTAAATTAAACAAATAAAATTTTTTTTTTTATAAAAGTTTTATATAAAATAGTTCATTACAAATATTACATTGTACTCACAATTTATCGTCTAATTCTAAAAAGTGTTTTTAAATACTGATTTTGTGCTATTCACTTTTAAACAGCACAAGGTGTACCTGCGATAGCATCATCGACTTTTACTTTCAATATCCTGTAGTTGATTTCCAACACGCTAAGATTTTGATAAATAAATTGAGGCATTCTATCTGAAAGGATCCACAAATTTCTATCTTCATCAATCTAAAATAGAGAAAACATTAAAAGGTTTGTTTAGGTTGACGTTAACATTTATTTATATTTGTTGCATTGAACTATTGGAAAATGATGTGGGTTTATTTATTATCACAGAAAAAATAGACTTTATAACTAAGGCACATTGTTTTTGTATATTATTTAGGTCTACATTAGATTTTTTTCAAAGATTTACTTCAAAGTTAAAATAATTCTTTTTTATCTTACTTTTATATCATTGGTGAAAATAAGTCTTTCATGATCCTGAGCCACCAAAGCGACATTATTGGGTTCCAAATGTTTCTTGGGGTTCCAGCAAGCGACACCATCTCTGTTTAATTGAGTAAGGAACAAGGTATTTGTTTTTAAGTCCAGTGCGGAAGCTGAAGTTTGGGAATTTTCTCCTTTGAATCCTTCCAGCTAAGAAGTTAAAATGTTAATTTGCAAAATGTAAATATTAGTTGTTTTAATAAGTTAAGACTGTGTTACATTGTTTGTTTGATGTAAGTAAGGCATAACTTATGAAAGAAGCTATTTTCTGTGTTTGCGTAAACAAATCGTGGTTAAAAGTCATGTATTACATCGAACTCGTTCGGGATTCAGTGGCATAGCCAGGGTGCAATGGGGGCTCGAGCTTTCCTCCCAGTACTACCAAGGACTATATTCAGTTCCTGTATTTGTCAAGCGACAAAAAAAATGTAGAACGAGTAGAGGTGTAATTCGAAAACAGCTAGGTGCAGCTCACTCAGTCGATCTAAATAGATTTGTTATAAGTACCTACTCGTAATTGTAGGATATACTTGTAAATGTAGGATAATAAAATATTATATTAACATTATTGGGGAGTGTTAATTATTTCAAATTTTCATAATTTCTTACCTTGAAGAGATAGTAAATGTGTGGATCTCCGGCCAGAGTTTTGTTTCTTAAAACTGAAGTGTTGACTGAGAATTCATTTAAACTTGCCAATGGGTGGAAATACATTGTACGAAAACTAAAACAAAAATTAAAAAAATTCCTTCCATCAATAAGCCATTATGTTTATTATATTTGCAGTGGCGTGTCGTGGGTTTGGAGGCGGAGGGGGCTGGTGCGGGCAAAGGGCGTCAAAAGTAAAAAAAATAGAATTTAACATTTTTACTAAATTACACAAAACTTCAAAACATACAGGTACATAGGTACTGTTAGTTTAGGGTAAACCAGGGATAGATGGCGATAAAAATTCTAAATGCTTATAAATGTTTAACCTGAATTTATTTAATTTTGCAAAAAAAAACATATTTGTGTGAACATAAATGAGCTATGGTAGGTGGTCTAAGCGACAAATTTTTTAAATATAATAAAGAAAACTCGCTTCTTTGTGGAGGTATCGAATCAGGTAGTTGCTGTAAATCAGCTTCAAGCTTACGAATATCTCGTTGTCGAATTATTTGATCAGTATTAACTGCATCGCAGACTTGTGTTCAGCAATCAATATCCCCATATCAAAATTAATATTTTTAAATTTTATTTTCCCATGTGGGAGGGCATGACGGCGCCGCAGAGCAAAGGGCGGGGGGACTTCGCCCCCTGACCCCCTATACGACACACCACTGTATATTTGTTGCCTGTTAAATCAGAAGTGGTATAAATGTCAATATCAGAAGTCCTAAATTGGTACTTATTAATTATTTTTTCCAGCTATATTCGAAAGTGGCATTCATCATCGCTTGTTATAACATACTTTTATTAGCCAAAATATATGTTAGTCCCTCTAGTTATTTTTTATAGCCACGGAAGAAAATATACGTATTAGCTCCCTTTGTCGTTAAATAAGAGGTCCAATACTACAAGAAACTCTTTAGAAGAAGCCCAAAATAGCTGTTCAGATGTAAATAAACGATTATTTGACTATTTTATATAATAATATAGTAAATGTAGATGTAATATTGTTACATTAACTTTATTTTTTATCATAACCCATCATAGGAAAAAATCTAAAGTGAAGAAATTAATCATATGCATAACTCTGGGGCAGTGTCGTATGTGTCCCTAGCCTCGGGAATATAAAATAAGAGCCACTATCCGTACAGGACATTTTAATAGCCGTAAGGAATTTAATAATATTTAAGTGCCTGTCATTTCTGACAATAATGGTTTATACAAGCTGTCACTCTCCAAATGTACAATTAGCTACACGCTTTTATTACAGTAACTTACCCATTTTCCTCTTCTGGTCCCAAAGCTAAACCAAATACACCATCGGTCCATTGAAAGTTCACACCACCAACATTAAAGTCTCCATGAAGGGGATCAAAATGGAAGAAATTGTGTTTAAATCTCCATGAATCGTCTTGTTTAAGAGAGTAGGCTACAATTCCATAGCCGCCAAGGTCGGGGATGTATGCATAAGCATCATCACATTTGTCTTTATTGACATCAACCACCTAAAATTGTGTAATTAGTTGGGAAAGCTGTACATTTCCTTACGATGAAACAAATGTCTAGTATAGGATCTACAAGGCAATATATCCATAGGCGGTTCTAGCCCTCTATATTGGGGGGGGGGGGGGGGCTTAAGCCCCCGGTTTGCATATTTGGGGGGGCTTAAGTCCCTGGTTTATATATAAGCGGCTAGGCCACTTAGTTGGATTTGGGGGGGCTAATCCGATATTTGGGGGGCTTAGCCCCCCAAGCCCCCACCTAGAAACGCCTATGAATATATCGAAAACGGTTTGAAATATTTTCAAGAAATTTTGGTGAGTTAATAGGAAGATGGGGGGACATATTTAAACATATTTTTGACACACCCCTCCTCTCTCTCTCT
Source organism: Philopedon plagiatum (assembly GCA_963971165.1). Taxonomy (NCBI): domain Eukaryota; kingdom Metazoa; phylum Arthropoda; class Insecta; order Coleoptera; family Curculionidae; genus Philopedon; species Philopedon plagiatum. The sequence goes on along the minus strand of OZ020190.1, from coordinate 32,876,970 downwards.
CTCTCTCTATTTTGAGGGGTGGGGTAACTTTGGAATTTTAAATGGAATGATGTATGTACTTTTGTTTATAAAATTTGAATCTATGTAAAAAACTACGTATGTGTATTTTTTTTTTGATTTGCTCTTTCGGTTACGGATACATACATCCCTGTATGTGAAAACTACTGGCAAAAAAGAAAATTTTTCGTAGGGTTTGTGTCATTTTTGTTCAGGAATGAATAAAGTGACTAACCTGCTAATTCAGAAAACCATAAAACAATAAATTTTCCTTAATAAAAGAGTGACATAATAAGTACTCAACAAAAGTTTGTTCATTGTTATTTTTTAAATGCAAGTGTGCAGTTCATTGTTCGCATCCGTTTTTTCTTCATACTTTCATTGTTTTCTTTGGATAATTACATATTTGTCGTAACAAAAAAAATATACTGCCACCTATTATTGCTGTACTCGACTCCAGCAATTATAATGTCTTGTGTGTGAGCATCGTAAACAGTTTCACAGCTAGTTCTTTTGCAAGAAAGACAATGCTATGTAAATCACAGATAAAACAAATAAATTATACGTTTACAGCATGTTAAGTGTTGTTCTTAATGCTGTTCGTATACCGATGACAGGTGTAATATATCAATACCTACTGATTATAAATAATGCACGTTCACATATGGTAATTGCGATCGTGAATTGCTTCATTTTTATTTTTAGGCTGGTTTCGTAATATCTATGAAAACAAATCTGTTTATTATTAAGAACTATTGATCAGGAAGAATGGAATTGTTTTAATGCAAATTATTTGGGAGCGTTGCTCTTTTTGAATCATAATTAAGGCTTATTTATTATTTTTTTCTAAAATAAAGAATTAGGTACTATCTCACTACCGTGTTTGTTATAATAAAAAAGGTTTAATATTTTAGTACTAGCTTAAATTTGGATCTTCTGGCTGATCAGTTGGGTTTTTATCATTTTTTTTTTAACTTTTTAATTTTGGCAGGGCGGATCTTCTGTCGGCCAATCAGATAAGACAAAACATATTTTCCTTTGCTATAATCAGGTTGAAATGTTAAAAAGTTTTAATACTTTTTGGTGAAATTAAATTAAATAAATTCTTTGCCCTTCTATGTTCAATTATTTTTGAAATAATGGATTGGTTTTTCTATTTATGTAAGTTAATTTGTATAAATATTTGATAGATTATTTAACGCTTTCCAAATTATCAATTATTTGGCCACTTAGGTCTTTAAACAATTTTTACATGAATTGTTTTCGATAAAACTGTAACATTTTCTTTGTTTTAAAAATTCTTCAATAATTATTATTTACGTTGCTTTATTCGTGAATTGTCAATTTATTTTAAACATTTCGGTTTTTATTGCAAAATTAATTCTTGTGAATCTTGAATATTTTAAAACTTGCTTTCCTTCATTATACCCTTTAAATAAATGCTCATAGGCCGCGTCAATACAATTACTTGTATGGGGTTGTCAATTATTTATCTCAAATATTGAATCCTATTGACTTTTTCAATTTTGATATTAATGATATTGTCTCGACATATCACCACTGTCTTTGTTTTGCGTACAGCGTCAGTTGCAATTACCATATGATTGCTTTTTTGTGAGAGAATTCAGGTAGGATCGAAGTTCTTCTTCGTCGCTTGCAAGTAAGATCATGTAATTAGCGTATTTATTCAAGAGCTTTCCATTTATCCCTCTCTCAGCTTTGTCCCTTAGGGTTTGATTACCTTTTCAAAGAATAGGTTCAAAAAGAGTGGATACAGAATATTTTGCACACTCCTATCTTATCTGCATGTATTCTGTAAAATCTATTTTGACCAGTTAAAGCACGAAAAATTATAAAATTAGAAATCCATTTCAATGCCACATAAATGACAGTATTGTTACAAAACGGAACTGAACCAAGTAGTAGTTATTTGTAGGTATACCCAGTTTTGAAAGTAGTAGTTATTTGTAGGTATACCCAGTTTTGAAAGTAGTGCTTTGCAATGCGCGCACCAAGTTCGCCACTCGGGACGCAGTCGAGAGCTGCGATGGTGCGAGTGATTGCATGGCACTTTCGAAACGTGGTGTACACACTATTTTTTCTACAACTGTAGACTAAAAACTACAATTTTTTTAATTACCCGTTTTCTTAAATTCAGTGCTTATGAAAAATTGCACAACTTTCACTGTGAATATCAATTTTCGTTAATTTGCATAATATCGTGTTACCAATGCTCGAAATATCAATTTTCTATAACAGGAGTAGAGAAAAGATTTTTTTTTCAGGGCATTCGGAAACAAAACCGAACTACTTTAAGTCTTGTCAATTATTATTATTATGTACAACGTATCATAATATCATGCATCGCCAGAACGAAGACATTAGTCGCAATCTTAATCTTACCATTTAAAACTTCGGTCTTTTACTTACAATATTAGCAAAGAAGGAGTCTTGTTTAAGGTCATCAGGTTTAAAGACGTATCTCTTGATAAGTTTGTCAGTTTTCAAATCGTAGATAACAATTGCTGGGGGAGAAATTTGTTTGGGGTCTCCTAAAATATCAGCCAAACCGGTGTCCATTGCCCAAAGACGATCACAGACATCTACAGATATCCTGTAAGAAATATTGAAAAAAGATTAAGAATTTTTACAATAGTTTATAGCTGTGTATATACCGTCAGCACCAAGCTATATGAACATACGACCGTTGTGAGCTGCGATGAAAAATAGAACAAGAGCAAACGGTTAACTAGTGTTCTCATAGTGACAGATGCAGCGCGAGACTTTCCGCCTTGTGTTCGTACTAGCCTGGTCCGTACAATATAAACGCCGTAATGCGTAGGTACAGCTGCGTAAGCCATAATCCCCCGAGTGTGCCGCGCAAAAGCGAGAGAGAGAGTGAGAGAGAGAGAAAGAGACAGCAATTTGTCAGTCTCTTGCTCGCCACATCCAAAAGGCTATAGCGTAAACTTTAGCGAACTCTTTATGTAAGGTTTCATTAATTTAAATCGAATTAAAAGTAAAATAAAATTAGGTAAGTAATGATAAATTCACATGCTGGCTGTTCCCAATTTATTTTCCAAAGAAAATATCTTGGTAAAGCAGTTTTAGTCGGTTTGTATGAAATCAAATATAGATGTTACAGTGGTCTGTTAATTAGTTTTTGGTAAATAATTTTAAAAAATATAATCCTCCAAAATAGGTTGGATGGTTGAAGTAAGTATTACTATTTATAGACTCTTCATACTGTTGGTCTAATTTATAATGTAATCTGAAATATGTGGATATACCTGAATACAGAAACAATATGATTATCATTTTCTGGCTTAGCATCTCCTTTGGGAAGGGTGTTAGCTTTCCAGTCTGGATAAGGGGTTACAGCTGCAAACGTATTATCAGATTGGTTTAGAGAAATATATCCTAATGAAGCAGCTACTCCGCTTTTCCACCTGAAAATACAAGAAAATGTTGTAAAAGTTCAATTAGATTATTTAAACAAGTCATATACACTCTATATAAGTACGAAAAAATTAAATCAGTTTTTTTCAAGTTTGTTAAAACGCCAGCCAGACTCTGATATTACTTACTAAGACTGGTCTTACAACACTAAACAAAATTATGTAGGTTTTGACATCGCCAGCTCTTAAGAAGTATTTCTTTCAAAGTGTTAATATTTTTTCTTGATTTTGAAGGATAAAATTAGAAAGAAAAAACTTAAAAGTATTTGTTTAAGAAATATTAACTGGAATGTCCTAAGAAGCTTCAAATAATTTTTTTCTTCTCTTGACAGTGGCACATCATAACCACAACATTTGTCTTCAAACTTTTGTTAGGATTTATCTCTATATAAAAGAAAAATCTGACTGACATATCAACGCACAGCCCACACCGCTGGGTCTAGAAACTTGAAATTTTGCACAGAGGTTTCTTACGTAAGGTAGGCATCCACTAACAAAGGGTTTTTCAAAATTCAACCTCTAAGGGGGTGAAACAGGGGTTCAAACTTTGTATGGAGAAAAAATATTACATGGTCATATTAACTCGAAACTTTATAGTACTAAATCTTTAAACATGTGTTTAACAGTTTTTAATAAATCACCCCCAGGTGGTGAAATGGGGGTTCAGAGTTTGTAATGGAGTAAAACTGTTATATCGCGGACGAAATCGCGGGTGAAAGCTAGTTGTATGAATAGCAAATTATGTTTACTTTAATTGGGCAATATAACAACATATGTATTTAATGATATTTATGAAAAACTTTTAATTAACTTTGTGCTACTCTCTTCTGACTTCGAGAGTTCTTGGCACATGGAAAAAGAGTTTGTTCGGAGCATTTGCTGAGGTATTTTTGCATATTGGCACAATACCATACTTATAGGGCATATCCATTTTCATAAAATTTCATAAATTTTTTTTTATAAAATGTGAAGTCCGGCCCTGACCAAAGTTCAAGTTGTGTAAACAGAATGTTACTAGAAATGGCATGTGTCAACAACCCCCATTAAAATCTTACCTGACAAAAAATTTTGACAAATATTGCTTTATTTTCGTTAATTTGGGAAATGGGTAGGGTAATCTTTAGGCCTTTGGGGGGGGGGGGGGGGGTTTAACAGCCCCCCACCCCCCCCGGGCTGAGCCACTGCTCTGTATAGTGTATAAAATGCAACGCAAACTTTGTATGGAGAAAAAATATTAGATGGTCATATTAACTCGAAACTTTATAGTACTAAATCTTTAAACATGTGTTTAACAGTTTTTAATAAATCACCCCCAGGTGGTGAAATGGGGTTCAGAGTTTGTAATGGAGCAAAACTGTTATACCGCGGACGAAATCGCGGGTGAAAGCTAGTTGTATGAATAGCAAATTATGCTTACTTTAATTGGGCAATATAACAACATATTAGGTATTTAATGATATTTATGAAAAACTTTTAATTAACTTTGTGCTACTCTCTTCTGACTTCGAGAGTTCTTGGCACATGGAAAAGGAGTTTGTTCGGAGCATTTGCTGAGGTATTTTTGCATATTGGCACAATACCATACTTATAGGGCATATCCATTTTCATCATAGATAAACGATTCGGGTTAGGTTTGGTGAGTATAGGCAACTCAATATACAGACTAGACGCCAAGTTCCTAAATTCAGTTGTTTTGCTAATAATTTTTGACCGGCACGCCACTAATTGTTGTAAACAATACGAATAATCACGTGCCCGTCAAAACTTCCGAGCAAAAAGATAAAAAAGACTGAATTTAAGTGTAGACATAAAAAAGACAAGTATATTCATTACAGTGGAAAGTCATTGCAAATAACTAAGCAATAACAATGCTATAAATACAAAATAGTAGTAATCAGCGCTGAATACTGTTCTTAAGTAACATACCTTATAAGTAAAATTGTCTGCATTAAGAAAAATAAATTTATTTTCATACAAATATATTGCAAGGTCATTCTTGATTATCACTGCTAATTATGCCTATTATATAAAATCGACATTTAAACTGTGTAATAATCGGTAAAACAATTAACATAGCCATTTAGAGGTAATACAGTAAAACTACTTATGTATACTTCGTTTCAAAATATACCGTTGACCTAGTGACTGCAACAAAATTTACAGACCAAACCATCATTCTGTAAAGTCCTAAATAAACAATACACCTCAGAGACGGGAGGGTTGGACTTGCTTCAATTTTAGCTAAGAAACTAAAGTCTATTCACATTTCAAATACGCCCGATATAAACAACATGGCCTCGTAAGCGGGAATCTAGCCTCGTGATCGGTAATTTACGCAACGCTATTGGACGACAGGCCATCAACCTGCCGCAGCGTTCACGTGCAAATTTGTTTATATCGGGCGTATTTGAATTGTGAATAGAGTTTAGTGTACTCTGACTCAATATGAACATGGCATGGCATGTGAAGCACCTCCGGCCCGCTCAGAAATGACGCGACATTTTTAAATATTATTAATTTATTATGAATCACGATTACTGCATTTCTAGTACATTCATGCCAAGTAGTGAGGATCATAGATTAGGGTTTGTTAGTGGTGAGGATCTGTTAACTTTAAATTTGTTTTTATTTAATACTATCCCATAGTTATTCATGTTTCAGACAGTGACGCGATGGTTCGTCGAAGGTTCCGCGAATGATTTAATGAAAATAAGATTAAACTTTGATCGATTTTTCATTAATTCTGTTTTTGACGATTTTAGGGCTAAACGTTGTTTTTTTCAAATTTAATTGTTGTTGACAAAAAATTTTGACAAATACGCTCGGGGGGGGGGGGGGGGGGGGGTGTTGACAAATATTGCTTTATTTTCGTTAATTTGGGAAATGGGTAGGGTAATCTTTAGGCCTTTGGGGGGGTTTTGACCCCAACCCCCCCCCCCCCCCCCCCCCCGTGGCTGTGCCACTGCTCTGTATAGTGTATAAAATGCTACGCAAGCAAAATAAATTTCAGGTAAAATTTAAATATCCTGACAATGACTTCATTAAAATATTAGGTCCCAGTCCTGCTTGCAATTTGAACAGTACTTGGTAATTTAGAAAATTTTATGACATTAGATTGCAAAAAGGTTTTATTGCAGTCCATAGGTGAACGATATATTTTCCAACGAACTATACACATTTTTAAGCTCAAGTAAGTTATTAATGACTCTAGATAAATCGATTTTTGGAATTTATTTTAAAACAAGGCTTTTAAATTTAAACTATAAACTATTTGACTTTCGATTTCTGCAGAATCCATTAACAAACAGAGCCGGTACCAAGTGCAAGGCCTCGCGCGAAACCATGGATTTATTATATAATAAATCCATGCGCGAAACAGAAAATGGTGGTAAAAATGTAGGTTGTGATTTGTAATCGTCTTCAAAACCTGTAGAAATTAAATCTAAAATTAAGTAGTCTAATTTAACTTAACGTCCTGCATGGGCGCCCGCAGGGGAGGGCCGTGGCCCCCCTGAGGCTGTAAGATTGTCATACTTCGTACTTTTTGTTGGACGAATTGCCCGATATCTATTATTTTTATAATAAATACTATTCCTTTTTATGATAAATGTTGTATATTTTTTTAATATTTGAACATCTTTATAAAGTCACGTACAAAAAATTCAATTAGGATTAGGAATATTATTTAAACCCAGTCTTAACTCAATACAACCGGCAACCAAATTACTATGAATTTTCTGCAGCCTGCATGTTTATTTTATGCTAAAATTAGCAAAACGCAATCACTTTGGTGTCCGTTCGTCTGTCACGGGCGATTTTCTCTGAAACTATTCGACGTAAAAAATTTGAAATTTAGCGCAGATAGAGTGTGGTGCCCCAACAATTGTAGACGTGAAGTACAAAAAGTAGAATTTTGATTCTGAGAGTTAATTTTAGGGGGTAAATTGGGAAATGGGAAAAAAATTTCAAGGACATCATGTAGAATGTCAAATGAAAGCTTATTGAAGCACGAATTTTTTAAAACATTTTTCAGGAAAAACGCTTAAAAATTGCTTTCCCCGCCCTCATCACCAAAAGAATCGTTCAGAAAAATCTGAAAAAAATCATGAACACAATTAGGTGTAGATTGAGTTAAAATGATCAAGATTGAACAATTCTAGCGCGATCAATTGTTATAAACAATTAAATTGTTTATTTTCTTATAACTGCTGAACCATTGGTTTTGGAGAAAAAGTTTGTCGACAAACAATATTTCTCACAATGGTAGGGAACAACTTTTGTTTGGGTTTGATCGTTTTTTAAAAATTTTAATTTGGCTCACTCGAAACGCTCCCCGCGGCGGGTAGCGCGGCATATGGGCTTGCTTGGGTTTGCTTGGGGTTATCAGGGGGCTGATGACAGGGAACACTAATTGTGCAAGTATAGCTTGCACTTGACCGGATTTTCTCTGTTTTATTTATTAGTGTGTTTGTATAAATCACTACAAATAAAAACTTTAAAAATCTATTAATTTTTTTTATTTTGCGCCCCTGAAGAAAAAAGTTTGAGGGCGCCCATGCCTCCTGCCCAAATAAATTGATATCCTGGCAACAGTGGCAACTCCTAAAGCCTTAACAAGTTATTTTATTTTTTAAAAGAAGGGATACCGATCAATAACCAAATGCGTAATAACTTATTCAGGACTAATGGAGAAAACATTTTTTTAAAGGGTTATGGGCTGCAAAAATTTTCATCAGCGATGGTTTTATGATGTTTTGGCCCAGAAATCTGAAAAAATCCGTTGTTGCGTCCATATATCTGGTGGTCTATGCTTAGGTGTGATTTATTTTTTCGTCAACTATTTTCATATATATATGGAGATGTGAAAATTTTTGTCTTAGAATTTTCAGTTTTGTTTTTGTAAATAAATATTTAGTTTGAAGGCATAATATGTATGTATGTTAAAGTAAGCTCATGAGTATGTTGATTCTCTCTGTACAGTGCATGTAGAAAAAACTTTTTGATCCATTTATTTTAAAATAAGTAGCATTTTCCCAAATTTGTCTTCTTTTTTAAAGTTTATTCGGTTTTTTGAGTTACTGTACTAGTCAAGACGGAAAGACTGATGAACAGGTAACAGCCCATTGTTAATAGAATTTTTTAAAATTTTGGTTTGCCTATCTCGAGTCTTATCAGTTTTTAATTTTATTCTTTTTTTCTTTAGAACTATTTATACGGTGTCCAAGATAAGGAGGACAGGGATCTCGTTTATGAAACGAAATACAAAATTGGTTAAATGGTAAAAAGAGTTGCGTAATTAATGAACTAATAAAATGATGTTCCGAAATTTTGTAGTTGATTTTTCATTTTCGAGTTATTTTGAAAAAACTAAATTTTCGAATTTTTATGAATATGAAAGGCAGGGCAAAACTAACTAAACTTCTTTGTAGCAACTTTTAATGAACTTAAAGATTACGTTATCAATTTTTTTATTCGACATTTCGTCTTTGGGCAGTGATCATCAACTTAATTTTTTTAAATACGGTCCTGATTTTTTATGTCAAATTTTAGAAGCCCTTTTTATTTTGAATTCATCAGCGTACTACACATTATGGTTAAGTTACGTTTTGAGTCTTTTTTGACCATTATTAAGAAATTTCTGTGATAGGAATCTGTCTTGTAGAACATGTCATACATTGCTCCAGATTTTGTAATTTAATGAAGAAAATAATGAAGCATACTCAATCTTTTTAGTTTCTTATATTAATTATGGCTTGAAAATAAGAAAAATAATAATCAATTCATTATTGTTGAAAGATATTTTGTTTTCCAAATGATTAGTATGGATATAAAACATCTAGAGTTGTCTTAATCCTCAAAAACATTTCTAAAACAGCACCACAAGGATTTTTCGACTGTGTTAGGTAATACTAGTGATAAGTACCTACCATCCATGTATGTCCCTTGTTCATTTATTTGGGGTGTATTGTTAATAGTAATTGTTGGGTTATTAAATTAATGTTTCATACTAATTATAAAATGCATTTTAATACTTTGATGGAATTAAAAAAAATATGAACCTAAAATCTGAAAACAATGGTCCAAAAACGCTCAAAACCTAATTAAACCATAATGTGTGATATACACGGTCTTGGAATATTTTTTAAAAGTAATTAATTGATTTATTTTTCTTATTTACATTAATTTACAATCTATAATTGAAATAAGAAATTAAAAAGATTGAGTATGCTTCAGTGTTTTCTTCATTAAATTTCAAAATCTGGAACAATGTATGAAATGTTCAAGGAGACAGGTCTGTATCACACAAATTTCTTAATAATGGTGAAAAAAAGACCCAAACCGTCATTTAACCATAATGTGCAGTACACTGTTGAATTCAGAATAAAAAGGGCTTCTAAAATTTGATATAAAAAAATCAGGACTGTAAAAAAACGAAGTTGATGATCGCTTCCCAAAGACGAAACGTCGAATAGAAAATCTAATAATGTACTCTTGAAGGTCATTAAAAGTTGCTATAAAGAATTTTTATTAGTTTTGCCCTACCTTTCATATTAACTACACTTCAGAAAAAAATTAAATTAAAAATTCAGTTTTTTTCAAAACAATTCGAAAATGAAAAATCATCTAAAAATTTTTGGAACATCATTTTATTAGTTCTTTAATTAAGCAACTTTTTTCACATTTAACCAATTTTGTATTTCTAACTATAAACGACACTCCCATACTGGCCCTTCTTATCTTGGACACCGTGTATAGGCTGGCCTACAACATCAATTTTATTTAAATTACCTTAAGTAGGTGTACCACATACCAATAAGGAATATAGGTAGTTTTTATTTTGATCCTTCTAAATTTGAAAATAAAATTTTATTACTTCCGAAATGACTTCCAAGTCTCTTTTTATTCTTGACAAATAAAAACATTGACGTATTTCATTTCAAAATACAATAAAAAAATCAAAAATCACCTATTTGGTGAACATTGTTTTATAAATTATAAACCAAAAAAGTACATTTTCTATAAGGTAACGTGTTATTTTTGAGTATTGTACTATGGGGGTGCAAAATAGTAATTGTAATATTACATTGAGAAAAACTTACCTGGGAATGGTGACAAAAAGCTTGTTCTTCCATCTATCTAATCCCAGAGGAAGATTATGTTCGGGTATGTAGTCTCCACCCTTAATCGCATCATTTCTAGCATCTTCAGTAGGCCAAGCGAAGGGTAGCTGTTTCCAAGCGAAGACCTCATCAAGATTTGCCAAAGCATCGGCTTTGTACACCAAAACCGCGACAACGATAAGAGATTTAAGGGCCAGCATGTTGAGAAGTCGACTCGAAAACACTGACTGGTCAGTCAAGTGGCGAAGAGAATGGTTTTATGAACGATCAGAGGTATTTTAAGAATTGTTGTGTTGTTTTTTGTGTTTGTTTATTGTTCAAAGGTCAAACACGATTAACGGATAAAAAATTTGCGAAAAATATCCCCGGTATATATCGTCATTTATCATTTACCATAAATTAGTAAAACTTGATTAGAATGATTTTGCGTCAAGGTGAAGAAGACCGGGTTGATGGTCGATACCCACATGATCCAAATGTATTTTGGTCACTTTATTTTGTATTTTTGGTAAAGTTAACATAAAGAAACTGACTTTGGGCAGTGGCGAAGACAGCTCTTTTATGCAGGGGTGGTCGAGTTCATGCGGGAAGTCAAGACTAAAGCGTGGAATACAAAAATATTTTTGTCAATATTTTCTTACAATAATAAACAGTTAACGAAAAACTAGGTATATTCTTTAAGATCATTATATGCTCTTTAATCTTTAAATAAACTTCAGTGCGCAAGTAAAATTTTGAAAAGATATTTTGAAAACCTAAGCGAACCTGAAAAAAATAAGTATTTTTAATTTTAGTAATATAAAAAATATGTATGTACTTGTAGGTACCAAAATAAAAAAGACTTTTATGTATATCAAGATTTTAAAATACATAATCAAAAAAAACTAGTTCTGGGTAGAAATACAGGATCTGAAATAATAAACACAAATTTGAAAGGCAAATCTTACTAAGGTTTTCCTTCTTGCAATTCGTTCTAAGTAGGAATTAAAGTACAGGGTGTCCAGTAAGTCTTAGTATGGGCAAATATCTTTGCTTTTAGTAAAGATGGAGACACCAAATTTTAGGTGTATTTTATTGGTTAATAAATCTACCTTTTTATGCAATTTAAATTTTTCAACATTTCAACCCTCTTGAGGGGTTACGTTAGGGAGTTGAGGTCAAAGATTTTAAATGCCGTGAGGTGCTCATTTGAAAGGTCTTCAAAACAGAAACATTTTGGTACAAACTCGAGGTCCGCATCTTAATTCGTTTTTAAATGGCAAGCCTTTAAAAATTAAAAAAATTAGATACATTTATTTCTCGTATTACTTTAAAAGTTGTTTAAAATGACCACCATGAACTTCTTGGTAGTAATAAAGTCTATTTTGGAACTCGGCCAAGAAGTAACACTTGCCGTTCTTAAAAATTTGAAAGGTGAGTTCCAAAATAGACTTTATTACTGCCAAGTAGTTAATGGTGGTCATGGTGAACAACTTTTAAAGTAATAAGAGAAATAGATTATTTAACTTTTTACATTCAGAGTCGCTAAGAAGGTTTAAGATTTAGTACTGGAATAAATTAAGATCTTCCAGTTGATCAGTTATGTATTGACAGGTTTTTGTCCTGTCATTGTTAATAAGTCGTCATTAAAAACCTGAATTATTCTGATATTTCAGCGATTTGCTTGGTTTTCAAATGATTTTCATCTTGGAACGGGTTGCTAGAATAAATTTAGTTCTATGATTGTCGAAAATAAGTGCATACTAAAATTGCCCCTTTCTTTATAAATTTGCGAAAAACCTCAGAAACAAATTCATAGTATAAAACTTAGTTGTTTTATTCTTACACTTGTCAGTTTAAAACTTTTGGTTGTCAAATTAGACCGGACTAGCGTTGGAGAAACTGACTGTTAATGTTTTTTCACCGATTTTAAATTTTTAAAGGCTTGCCATTTAAAAAGGAATTAAGATACGGACCTCGGGTTTGCGGTAAAAATTTCCTTTTTTGAAGAACTTTAAAATGACGTAACACACGGCATAGGGTTTCATTTAAAATTCTTGAATTCAACTCCCTATCGTCACCCCTCAAGGGGGTTGAAAAAGTTAAATTACATAGAATAGTAGATTTACTAACTAATAAGATACACCTAAAATTTGGTGTCTCTATCTTTAGCTACCAATAGCAAAGATATTTGATATTTGTACATACTAAGACTTTTCGGACACCCTGTATATATTGGCAGTGGTTCTTAAATGGTACTTAAAACCCCTCCTAAGGGTAAGTGGGATAATTTTAGAGTAGAGCCAGAGGCGTGCCGACAGCACTACGTGTGTGTGTGTTTGTGTGTGTGTGTGGGGGGGGGGGGGGGGGGTAGGACGGAAAATATCCAACTATGTGAAAATAAAAATCCAAAATGCTCGACTGTTTTTTGTAAATAATTCTATCCCAGCAAAACTGCCGACGTTTTTTTTATAACTGGTCGAACTTTTTTAAAGTTTGCTGGAATTATGTCGACCTTTTTGCGAATTTTCCCAAAACTCAACTGCCGCCTTTCTTTTTAGCAAGAGACCCTAATACTCATCCCGTACTCTACTAGGGAATATGCATATAACTCGAATAAATCTGGAATATTTATTTTATATTTTCTACATAAATTAAAAATGTTTATGGCGGTTGGTGTTATCTATTTATTTTGATCTGTATTAACAAAAAATAAGGATTTTCTACCGCCAATTTTCGCGCGAATTTCAAAACTTGTAAAACGTGATCCCATTGGCTGTATCGTCAAAAGCATTTTTATGACTCATAATGAGTAAATGGCACATTCCAGTGTTGTAGGTTCATCGAAAAATCAAAAAAATGGCATTTAATGCGTCTCATACAATAAAATGTTGTGTTTAAAGTAGAAGGTTCCTAAAATCTTATCCATGTATATTTCAAGCCTAAATCGGTCCAGGAATCAGGTGAGGAATCCTTTCAGTTTTGACAAATATTGCTTTTCGTTAGATTTAGATGGGTATTGTATAATCTTTAGGCCTTGGGGGACCCCCCCCCCCCCGTGGCTGCGCCACTGGATAGGAAAATATATAGAGTGATTCAAATGTACCGATGTCGAGGGTAAAAAAAGTCAAAAATCGAAATTTAATCGGCGATGGCTCCCTACCTATAAAGAACGAAGAAACTAAAAAATATGGACATCATGTATTTCGACGAGAGCTTTCCGATGACGTGTGGGATTTTAATTTGAACCATTTTGACACCACAACAAATTAAAAACCGTGAAATATTTGGGTCAAAAGTCTAAATTTCTAGATTTTCCCAAATATATCCATTTTCCAGTGATTTTAGGTTTAGGTAAATGTATTGCAAAAAGAAAGTATTTGAGATTTTAAAGTTTTACTTATGAATCCGTTTTTCGATCTGACGTTTTGTTTTCGAGTTATTAGGTACCAAAGAGGGGAAAATGGCATTTTTCGACCTAAAAAAATTCAAAAGATTTACTTGCCATTTTCCGACCCCACCAGTTTCAATAGAGTTCTGAAGCTCCGGATCCTTTATAACCTCCGAAAATTTACATGGATTTAATTCACTTTTGCCTCCCGCAAATCGCGGAAATTTCGACTTTGAAGTTTAACAGCTCCGAAACTAAACATCCTGTATAACTGAATTTTCTACCGAAACTAGTTGCACTATTCCTCTATCAACCCAAAAAATTTAATTGCCCCCCTCTGACTGTTTCCAAGAAAACAAACCTATTCGACTTTAGGTTAATAGGTCGGGAGCCGGTTGATAGTTAATAGTCATACGAACAAAATGAGCTCGGTACGCCGGGATTCATTAAGCCGAAAGTATTTTTAAAACAATTAATTATTATAAAAAAGCAAAAATGTTTTTTTACCCAGGGTGTTTTCTAATTGAATGTCAATATTTAAGGGGCGATTTTTGGGTCCATTCTAAAAAGAAAACTTCATATGAACGTATGTCCTAAACGTCTTAACTTTTGAGATACAGGGTGGTAAAGTTTTCAAAAATAAATAGTTTTTTATTAATCTGTAATACCACTTTAGATATTTTAATTAAATTTGGCATACATGTACTACGTATCAAGAGGCATTATTTAGTGTACCACAATTTTTTTTTCTTTAAACCAGTGGCGTTCGTACGGAATTTCACCTGCCTATTTTGGCAGATATTGATGGTACGCCACTGATTTCTCGTAAAATTAAAATCATTCCTGAAATTCCCAATCATTTCTAAGCAAATTTGATCCCTTGCATTTTTTCAATCCGATGCACGGTTTTCACTTAAAAAAATAAAAACCTTTTCTCTGCATGATCATAACAATATCGTTCATATAGCAGAGAAAAGGTTTTTATTTTTTTAAGCGAAAACCGTGCATCGGATTGAAAAAATGCAAGAGATCAAATTTGCTTTGAAATGATTGGGAATTTCAGGAATGATTTTAATTTTACGAGACATCAGTGGCGTACCATCAATATCTGCCAAAATAGGCAGGTGAAATTCCGTACGAACGCCACTGGTTTAAAGAAAAAAAATTGTGGTACACTAAATAATGCCTCTTGATACATAGTACATGTATGCCAAATTTAATTAAAATATCTAAAGTGGTATTACAGATTTTAATAAAAAACTATTTATTTTTGAAAACTTTACCACCCTGTATCTCAAAAGTTAAGACGTTTAGGACATACGTTCATATGAAGTTTTCTTTTTAGAATGGACCCAAAAATCGCCCCTTAAATATTGACATTCAATTAGAAAACACCCTGGGTAAAAAAACATTTTTGCTTTTTTATAATAATTAATTGTTTTAAAAATACTTTCGGTATAATGAATCCCGGCGTACCGAGCTCATTTTGTTCGTATGACTAAATGACTATTAACTATCAATTTACATAAAAAAATTTTGATTCCGCGATGACGATATTTTCAGTGTCACCGGCTCCCAACCTATAAGCTTTACGTTAACATGTAGATTGACACTTATTTTTGCTTATCTCCTGACGTTATTATTCATTAAGGACGAATGGCTGATGTTTAAATTCTATAAATTATACCGAAAAAAAAGATTTCATCATCTCACCGAATATCTTGGTAAAATGAATTTCACAAAAGTAGTAATGCCTTATATAGGGCCCGAACCCCCTCCTCCTCGTATAGGTCCTTTTTTAGTGCAGAACACCAAGAAGTCCCGCTTTTAAAACGACATCATGGGGACGGCCTCTTTTTTGGTTGACACTACTTTCGATTTTAGGCTATTAAACCCCCCCCCCCCTCCCCCTAAACCAAATTCAGAAAACGGCATGGACCTTACGAAACCTATTTCGCGAGATTCACTGAATAGGTTTTAGACTTAGTACTGGTTTAGATTTAGATCTCCTAGTTGATCAGTTAGGTTTTCACAAGTTTTCGTCCTGTCACTGTTAATAAGTCATTATTAAAAACCTATGTGTTATTTTATTACTTTTGCGGAAAGTGATATTTTTCACTTTCCGCGCGTGTTGGGTACAATGTTTTTTTTTTCTAGGAGCGTGAGGAAAATTATCTTGGTTTGGCATTTTTTAAATATTTTATTTCAGTATAGACGTCAAAGTGAAAATACAATTCAGAATTCAAACTTACTATATTATTTTCATTTGTTATTTTATTTTATTTTTCTTCTTTTCATTAACTAAATGTTTCCAATTCTTTGGCATAACGGCATTTCGATTTTTCTGGTAACAGTTCGAGGTTCACATTCCTGGTTTTTTTCAAGAATGTCTTCCGGTACTCCATCAATCATATTCTCTATAATTTCTTCCTCGACCTCCACTTTCTACTCAAAAGTTGTATGAAAGTCGAATAACCTTTGTATTTTCACTTTGACGTCTATACTGACAATCAACAAATAGGTTGATAACACAAACTTAATTGCATTGTAACGATATAGTACGTAGAAAGGCTTTGTAATTATTCGCTGGATTCATAATTTTTGAAATGATTATCTTTTGGGTATTTCCCACCAACATTTTACTAAATATGCTAAATATGTTCTATTGAAGAAGAGCGGAAAGGTCATAAGAGTTTGAAGGCTCAGAAAGTAAAGAAAGCACATTAACATTTTGTTATTCGAGATTAGACATAGTAATGCAAAAATTCGATAGACGTTTCGAATTTTTTCGGGGCGCGAGCGCACTGTAAAAGAAAAATTACGTTATGTAATTATATGTCTTTTTCATGTGTTTACACTGGAAAGTAATTGGTATTTTATAGCAAATAACTGAGCAACAACAACGTTTAAAAAAGTACTAATGAGCGCTGAGAACTCCTTCTAAAGAAGGCGCAAAACCTGGGTGACGATGATTAAACCACTAAAGTGCTCCTCACATAGATAAACTCAAAAGAAAGTGGATACCAGGAGACCAAGCGACTAGAGTACTCAAGTTACCCGTTCTCTTCACAGGGTCTGTATCACGCACTCGCGATCTGAGGGCCACATTCGTTTTTATTTATTTCTCTCTGTGAAGTGAGGTGAAAATGGCCGATTCTAGTAGCGACGAAGAAGCTATTTTCCTCTACTTACTAGTATAACCACTACAGAAGGAGACGTAGAAGGAGATTCTGGATCCATCCGTACATTGAAAGAAATATCAACTGCAGATTGTTTGTTGCTGCGAAAGAATTGCAAGAAACGGACTCAAAATCCCGTGTATTTTATAGAATAAAAAAGGAGACGTACGTAGACCTAACACGGATAATTACTCCTTTTACACATTATATGGACACCAGTATGAGGAAATGAATGAGTCCAGAAGAGAGACTACTGATAATGTTAAGATAAGGAAAGTACACTTAATAGGGGAGGGTGCTGTCTATTAACATTCATACCATTATGTTTTATTCAAATAGAAATGGATACAAACAAATGGGTTCATCACATAATAAGTTTTAGTGGTTGGCACGGACAACGTTATAATAGTGTTGTGCAGCAATATCATGGTCCTCTGTCTGTGGTGAAATATTTTCCAAGATACTAGTGTCCAAAATCACAATTTCGGGCACTCACCAACTGACGGATAGATCACCATAAAGCTAGGGTACTTTCAATCAAGCTAGAGCTTAGAAATTTGGAACATAAATAGTGATAATTAGGAGAAATATCCAACACCAACATGGCACATTCTGACACGAAGTAGGTAGCGACTTCTCCTTTACAAAGCTAGGTTTGTACGTAGTATAGCGGTTATCACATCCGCCTAACCCGCGTAAGGTCCCCGGTTCGATCCCGGGCGGAATCAGATTTTTTTTTTAATTTCTGATTTACTTTCAAATACCTCTATTTTATGATAATCGCAACAAACAGAAATACCAGGAAGGCATGCAACCTTATCGACAAAAGGCCATTATTAAAAAAATTTGCTTTGAAAAAATACCGTTAATGTGTATACACATACATATACCATACACTAAATAATACATCCTAGACGAACACTGCCGTACAACGAAAAGCGGGTCTTCCTTGAGACATTTGGTGGATTTAGTGGTTTATGGTTTAAAAGTTTGTTTGTCTACCAATATATAAATATGTATACTATATATACTGTATACTATGTATATTGTATATAATGGCGGACAAACAAACTTTTAGACCACCATAAACCAGTAAACCCACCAAATGTCTCAAGGGAGACCGGCTTTTCGGTGTGTTCGAGTGTCTGTCTATATTCTTCATAGTCTCTGCCTATGCTAATAAATAAATATCATTTGGTATCCGAACAAAAAGTTATGAAGTTCATTAAAGAACTGAGCAATATTGAGACACTTGAAAACTTGCCAAGTTAGGTCTGAAAATTTATCAATTCACACAATATTTTTCTGTGCTTATCAAAATACTGCTAAATATCGTGTAGGCAAGGAACTTGCCATAATTTTTACATTTCAGTTATTTTTCAGATAACAAAACACACAGTCCTGACGAGAACTTGACCTGTTTTTTTACATGTATGTTTTTGGTGGGATACTTTATTATTCTGAAAATATGCCACTTAACTGAAAGACTGGCAACAGCGGTTTTAAAAAAGTAGGTGGGGACCATAGGTACAGCTGGCCAGATTAAGAGTAATCCTGGAATCTATGATTGCTTAAAAATGTATATAAATAATGGCTTGTCCTCCTTGTTTCTAGATCTATGGATTACTTAACAATCAGCCTGTCAGTATTAACAAAGAAATTTTCTAAACATAATATGTTTTTAATAAATGATTCTATTGAATATAAAATACAATCAATACATGGTTAAACAACATTCAGTAATTATTAATTTCATCACGACCCCACACAGTTATTATTAGTCTTTCTTTGAAATGATCAAAATTTGTTTTCATTTTGATCTTTTTAACAAACCATAAACGTCTGTGTGGTTTTCCTAAGAATATTAATGAAAAACATGTGTTCATCAAATGACCATAAACTTGATGGTTGTGCGATGCCTTTGAGATATGTTATTATCTCATACATTGACAAATACCTTTTTTATTTTAATTAATTCTTTTCTATTGATTTTGACCAACATTACTTTTAAAGGTTAATTAACACATAAATCTGTGAAAGTTTTGACACAATAATTTATTCAAAAGGAAAAGAGAAATTTTAGATCTATTTTCTGTCCCTTCAAAATCTAAAGTGCATGTCTACATACTACATATTATAGGAGTGTATGATATCGTATAAACTTTAAAACTTAAATTATACCATCAACGTTTTTTTTTGTAATATTTCACTAATTAAGTTTTGAATTTACTACCATGGTAACTACTTAAAGGCTAAAAATTCCAATCTATTACCCACATTATTATTATATATATTATAATTAATTATCATTATATTTACCATTCCTACTTCTTTGAAAAAGTAAATAAACTTAATTCTTGGCCGGTTTTGGATGAACAAAAGCGGTTTGTAATATCCTGACATTTTACAACACAGCACAAAGGCAAGAAAATATCACACTTAGCTGGGTTAACATCAGCTTTATTCACAACTTATTTTGGCACATGCGCATACCAAAACGGTACACTCAAAACGCGCTGCTGTCGCTTCTGGTTGGTTAATATTTTGGGTCATCGTCTCCAGTATCTATCATGTACTCAGTACTCGTTACTCGTACAACTATGCCCACGACAAGTTCCGCACATAGTTGTGCAGCGCAATCCAGCTTTAACACAGCCGCATCTTTTCCCACAACTGTGTTTGGAGTTGCAAGTTGTTAATAAATAGAATTGAAGCCGGGACAGGCTTATGTATATATAGGTGACAGCGTGATATTAATTTTCTTCCAGCCCCATAGGTCGGGTTTTAAAGATTGGTCTCGACATATTTGTACCTACTTGGAGGTAAGTACGCCAGAAATGTTGATATGCTGCAGCTGATGTGGGTGGTAATTTTAATAAAGCGACAAAAAGGCGATTGCTCAAACGCATGACTCGTGAGATCGTTTTTAATAACAATAATTTTTTGGTCGAACTAAAAATAAGGAACGACTCATTTCTCAGCTCAGTAGATGATTCTGATGTCCAGATTGTTAATACTGCCATCAAAATATCCGAGCAAAACGAGTAAGTTCGTTGCTGGACAAGACGTCGACCTTCTTGTTTTATTAACAGCACTTTTCCCTGAAGATAGAGACATTATATTTCTAAAAGAGGCCCTAGGTAATGTGAAGAGATGAATGTAGTACAGTTCGCGGGACTTAAATAATCTAGTACCTATTTTACGTAATTTCAAAGAATCAATTTTATTTATTCACGCTATAAGGGGCTGTGACACACATCAAGGTTTTTTTGGAAAAGGAAAGCAACAATACATACAAATATTCAATAGGAAAAAAGACCTTATTAGCGTCGTAGATGTTTTCAATACCGCTGAGTCAACTCCTGAAGAAATTGAAAAAACCGGAGAACGGTTTATCCTGGATCTGTTCAAACTTTCACCATCAGAAGGCAGCCTGAGTGAGAAAAGATACTCATGATTTAATAAGTTAATGGTCAAGCAAATAGGTCTGTAGTTTTATCAAAAATACCTCCCACATCAGCTGCAGCACATAAACATTCCCGGCCTACTTACCTCCAAGTACAAATATGGCGAGACCAATCTTTAAAACACGACCTATTATGGGGCTGGAAGAAACCTATATATGTACACAACAGAAGCGTCTGCCTCTGCTTCAGCTCTATTATTAATAACTTGCAATTACAAATAAGGTTGTGGTAAAAGATGCGGATGTGTTAAAGCTGGATTGCGTTGCACAACTATGTGCTGAACTTGTCATGGGCAAAGTTGTACGAATACTGAGTACATGCTCTTGTACTGACACTGGAGACGATGGCATGTAGATCAAAGTAAGCTTGGTGGAGTGGGCCTCTTGGGGAAACCAGTGAAAAAAAAAACGCGCCGATAGCTCTACTTCATGGGTGGTGTGGAAACGAGCATCAACGTAAAAAGAAGTCAAAATATGATAAAAAGAGAAAAAAAAACATTACACGAAAAACATGTACTGGTCTATAATTTGTAATATCCTATCTATCGCATGTATAGTGTGAACGTTAAATCACTTTTCGGGAATATAATACGGAATGCGACCTGTGTCCTGTGTTCGTTTCAATCCCCCTTTTCAATCGCTTATTGCTCGAAATCAGTTGAAAAAAATAAAAATAGTCCTTTTTGTATAACATTTTATAAGGAAGATTTTTGGCAAGGATAGTTTTCACTTTGCGATCAATAGTTTCTAAGAAAAACGCCAAAAACCACCTCAGTGCGTGTTAGGGGTGGTTTTTGAGGGTGAAGCAACCACTTGCGACTTGAGAACTCTTTCGGCTTTGAAAACTCTTCCCCTGATACGCATAATCTCCAAACGGCAAAACTTTATATTTTTTTTTCTATTCGACTATTTTATGTCTAAAATCAATGGGCTATATGACATGCCCTAATGTGCTATGCATTAGTATTATATTACTTTGTATGGTTGGAGAGAACAAAAAAGAAGTTCGCTTTCAAGTGCCAGTAGGTATTAATAAAACACAATAAATACAACATTTAACACAACAGTACTATCGGTGTGTACAGTGGAGAAATTAGTGATCTTCTATTGTTTCGGCTAGAAAATTGGAATAACTAAAGTTAGAATTAGCTTTAGGAATCACGTGAAACATTACATTACCGCAACTACTCAGACAGTGGAAATTTTATGCAAAAATTAAAATTACAATTTTTTTTTATTCAAAGAGAAAAGAATGATTTGCATAATACATAATTTATTAAAACAAATTTGGAATTAACATAGCATTTTATAAACATAAAACATTGTCTTGACGAATAATTTCGTCAAACCATTAGGTTCAGGAATTTTTAAGGGATATTCGTTTGCATCTGCTTGAAGCTGCTCTGCTTGCTCTAATTCAAATGTTCTTAATAATGTGCAAATTCGTCGAAAGCAGTGTCCTAAATAACATTGCCATTGACCATCGTCTAATGTAAGGAGTACAGTCAGATGAGTTTTAGATTTAAAATATCCTGAAATTAATTTCTCATGTCTTCTTAGAGCAAAAAGAGCAAGCCAAACGAAAACGAACATCCATTCAGGAACGGATTTAGAATTTCGTCTAGGGCGGGGGCGCAATGTCACTTCGAGCCACACAAAAGTATGTACTAAAAAAACGGACAAGTTCGCGTGCGACACTTTTTTATTTTTTAGGGTTCTAAGAAATGTACACTATTTCACAATGGACGAAATATCTAAATCTGTTATTGCGAAAACAGAACGGTTTGTCATCTTAACTTACCAAAATTCTAGCATTTTTTTATTTATCCCTTTTGTCCATTTGGACTGATATATGAAAATTTTTCGAAAACATATTTTTGAAAGCACGTTTTTTCGAAAATATATTTTCGAATACAGTTAAGAAATGTACACTGCATCCTAGAGCCAAGAGTGTGGAAACTGTAGACTACAGAGGAATCAAGCTGATGCTGTTTGTAGTCCTGCCAGGTAGGAGTATAACGGAAGCAAGTACTGCCGCCATAACGAAGAGGGCAGTAAGTATATATGGAAACCCATATATACTTACTGCCCTCTTCGTTATGACGGCAGAGTAGGTCATAGCAAAGCATCCGGAGATGTAGACAGCATTCCATAATGTTTTATTAATGACCCATTTAATAACAGAATAATAGAGTACGAAAACTCTAGGTCCAGAGGAAATAGATGTACTATGGTATCCAATGTAAAAGATTTACAAATATAAGGAAGCGCCAAGTCAGTGGAAAAATAACGATATTAAGCATGTTTACAAGGAAAATGGGACATCCAACATCCAAGAGCCAAGAGTATGAAAAGTATAGACTACCGAGGAATCAAGCTGATGTCATTTGAAGTCCTACCAGGTAGGAATATAACGGAAGCAAGTAGGTCATAGAAAAGCGTCATGAGATGTAGAAAGCATTGCATTTTGTTTTTATTAATGGCCCATTAAAAGCCTTCGACTAGGAGAGTTCCACGACAGGAAGTATAGAGATGTCTGAGAGAGAAAGGAGGGACAGGAAACTATTAAGACTATAACTTAAATATTGTAAATATTTATTAGAAAAAAATGGTTCGGTGGATTTAGAAATAACACTAAGTGTGTGAAAGAATTTTAGATAATACAAGAAAGTTCATTATTGTCGGAAACATCCTTGTGCGTTTCAAATTTCTTGATGAATTACAGCATTAATTTATTTTTCTGATAAAAATATTTGTCTTTGAATGTGAAAAACAAAATCGCACCTTGAATATTCCGTCCTTCACCCCGTATAATTAGATTTCATGTACAATCTGACATTGAACAAGATGACTTTCAATATTCTTGGATGTAATGAATATCAGGATCAGGTGGCTGTGTTTTTTTCATGGGTAATTTTTCATTTATTCTATGCATATCAAATTATGTAAATCTAATTGTAAACAACAGAGGAAAACGTTTCGCCGACAAGTCAAAAATAAAATAGATAATTTTTAGTAGATAAATAGTAAAAAGTTTTGCTTCCTTTCAAATACCGAACGGCTTAACTGAAATTGTCTTAGCGTATATAATACAGGGTGGTCGATAATTTACTTTTTTGAAAATGGCAATTTCTCGAACTGAAAAATTGGTTTTTCGATCAAAAGTTATGTCTAATGAAAAGTTTTGGTTCGTTTCAAACCCAGAATGGCGTAACTGAATTTGGCTTAACTTATTTAGGGTGTGTGATTTGTGAAAATTTTAAACCTACTTTCGCGAAATTTATAATTTACCTACACCTGATTTAAAAATCAACACTAGTTGTTAAACTGTCATAGTTGATTACCTAATTTTGAATATTTGAGATGCATTTATCCAACGAAGAAGAGGTTGAAATTGTGTTAATTATTGAAAATAACTACTGCACTACAAATGAAGCTGCTGAAGAATTCAGCTTAAATCAACGACCAGATATTTTCCAGCAAACAGTAGCGAACGTTCTCAGAAGTTTTAAGCTGTGTTTCCCAAAGTTTTTCACGGTGCGGGATCATAACAGGAACAACTATATTCAATATGGCCAACACAATGAAGATGACGAACTTCAAGTTTTGTTATACATTCACGAAAATCCAAAAATAAGTTTAAGGCAAATATCAGGTGATCTTGACTTGGGAATAAATTTCGTAAGGGTTGTTCTTAAGAAACATAAGCCAAAATTAATGCATACCTTATTACCAGAAGACTCAGTTTGGGGATTAGATTTTTCTGCACTGATATTAGGATTTATGATGAATGACCGAATACTTGCTTTTAAAATTATTTTTTCAGACAAAGCCGCTTTTACCACTAACGGTACAGTGAGCAGCCAAAGTTCGCGCTACTGGACTACTGATAATCCAGTGCAGGAGCCAGTTCTCTCAGAAAATTAATACTTGGATTATTGGATTGGTATACTAGGAGAAAAGTTGTTGGGGCCGATATTTTTTAAAGACAACTTGAGAGGAGACAATTACCTAAATTTTCTTGAAAGGGATTTCACAACTACTTGAAAATTTACATTAGAAGAACATACCGGATGTCCGAAAAGTCTTAGTATATCTTTGCTATTAGTAAAGATAGAGACATCAAATTTTAGGCGTATCTTATTGGTTAATAAAACTACTTCTTTATGTAATTGAACTTTTACAACCCCCTTGAGGGGCGACGCTAGGGAGTTGAGGTCAAAAATTTTAAATGCTTCCCTATGCCGTGTGGTATCTTCTTTTAGGGGTCTTCAAAAAAGAAACATTTTAACGCAAAGCCGAGGCCTGTATCCTAATTTGTTTTTAAATGGCAAGCCTTAAAAAATTAAAAATCGTGAAAAAAGTAAAGACTTAAATATCTTTATTTCACTTATTACTTTAAAAGTTGTTCAAAATGACCACCATGAACTTCTGGGCAGTAACAAAGTCGATTTTGGAATTCACTTCTCACATTTTCTCACAAATGTGAGATATGAGTTCCGAAATGCACTTTATTACTGGCTAAACCATTTTTCTTATATAAATATGTATATACTACCGTGCTGTATAATGTTTATAATAACTACTATAAGAGATCAATGGGGGGGGGGGGTTAACCCCAAAACCACCCCCAGCGGTACGCCTCTGATTACTGCCAAGAAGTTCAGGGTGGCTATTCCCAGATTTTCTCACAAGTGTGAGAAGTGAGTTCCAAAATCGACTTTATTACTGGCAAGAAGGTTATGGTAGTCATTTTAAACAACTTTTAAAGTAATAAGAGAAATAAAGGTATTTAAATTTTTAACATTTTTTTCACGATTTTTAATTTTAAAAGACTTGCCATTTAAAAACGAATTAAGATACGGGCCTCTGGTTTTTTGAAGACCTTTAAAATGAGGCACAACACGGCATAGGGTCGCATTTAAAATTTTTGACCTGAACTCCCTAGCGTCGCACAGTGTAACGAAATCGAAAATTCGTGGACATTGGTTTTGCAAAAATTGTGGCATATAAAAAATATATTGACTGTACTAAATTTAGACCCACGTACCTTACCGGTCCGGTACCGACCGGTACCTTACTAGGTACCGGTCGCTCAAAAAATATAATTATTTTTCGACAAAATATTTTTAAAATCATACTGTTTTCGGTTTATAGCAACTAAGCTTAATAGACTTAAATACTAATTATAAAAAACATACTTAAATGAATCTAATTTTCACCACCTGAGCTGGAGACTGATCTTTTAGAATCGTCTTCCTCAACGTTAGTTTCTTTAAAAAGTGTTTCGGTTTCTGGGAACAGATGTTTTCTTTCGCAGTATATTTCGGTCTAATAAATTAAAAAGGGGATCTGAAGAAATCTTCTGCAGTATGTCCTCAATATTCTCCACCCGTCTTCGCTTTCACGCGTAATGTTCTCGGAATTTACGAAATTCTTTCTAGCTTCTGATACCTCTTCCCTCTTCAGATAAATGTCCAATAGGAAAAGTTCTCGCAAATTCCTGCCCCATGTATAAATAACATATGAACACTTGATGGCATATAGTACCAACTATATAATGACACATACAGCTTTGCAGTATCTGTCAAATATTCTCGAAAAGTCTCAACATTTAAACTTTGACCCGAAGAAAGCGCTTGAAGAATTACAACAAATTTTTTAATTACATTTTTGTTCAATTCAGTGGTTGCAGCTGATTTTTCGCAATGTCGAAAAAAAGTTCTAGCAGTATTATTGCCGTCGTTTGTAGTGCCCTCACCCTGTTTTACAACGTCTATTAGTATTCCAAGTTCGTTTCGAACATTGTTTTGTATATTCTTCTTTCTTTGTTCTTTTATTATTTTGTTTTGACCCTTAGCGGCCCAGGTTTTAAAATCCATATTATATGATTTATAAAGTAGGCATACACCTAATCAACATGTAATCCATATTTATATACATCGTCATGGGTGAGTTTTTTATGCACAATATCGAAGTTACTCATTTCAGGGTAGAAGTTAATTACATAGTTATAATTTATGTGTAACTTCTTAGAAAATTTAATATACCTAATTAATAACATACCTGGAAAATCTTTAAAGCGGCATTAAAAAGCAACCCTGCATGTGCTACATTACTAAAAATTTGTTTTTCAATAATTGGACAATGTGGGATGAGATTTTTGTATATTCCTAATGTATAAGAGTTGTGTAGTCCTCTAATGTATGTGACAGCTTAGGCATATTAAGGCATTTTTATAAGTCACACCAAACTAGGACCAGGTTCTTCAAAATTCCATAGGTAAGTAAAGTTTACAAATATTGCCGCTAAAATTTGGACATATCAAAAGTAGTTAGCGTACTATAGCTACAACAAAAATTGCTTTCAAATTTTTTTATAGAATAAAGATTTTGAATTTTTTAAAGTTGGACTAATTTTTGCATCATTTTTCTCGCTCTCAGAAAATCAAGTTTCTGCTTAAAAAGGAAGTAGTTTACGGTGATACATTTGGAAAAACTGGTAAGCGACTAACCTCCAGACATTTTACAAATAATCTAGAGATAAAAAAAGTAAAATTCAATAGTCGCTATTTCGTCCTATGTTTACGAAATATCAAATTCGTTACACTGTGCGTCGCTCCTTAAGGGGGTTGGAAAAGTTAAATTACATGAAAAAGCAGATTTATTAACCAATACGAACCACCGAAAATTTGGTATCTCTATCCTAACTAATAGCAAAGATATTTGCCCATCCTAAGACTTTTCGGACACCCCGTATAAAGATAAGATTGCTTTTTTATTTATATCTAAATTTGCAAAAAAACTGAGAACTTTTATTCCAACACTTGTGAATTTAAATCACTGGCCGTCAAATTAGATCGGTCTTGACAGTGAATCTGACCGATTTTTTTATTACAGGGAACTAAACCGGATAATAGTTTTGCTGGCTAACAAACGCCCTGTAAAATTTATTATATTGCGTAACAACTTTTTTAATATCATCAAATAACCCAGTTGTTTTGTTGTTTTATAATTGCTTGGTTCCTTTGGTAAAAAATTATAATAAAAATTTGACATTGACTTAGTTTGTCATGAAAAATTAAATTAGTTTTATTTAAATCGATACAGATGAATTATTTTAAAAAGGAAGAATAATTACACCCATAATCCTTTAATTATTGACAATATGATACAGTGAGCTCTGTTGTCGAAGACTCGCTAAAGATTTACTCTTGTGTTATTTCTATATACAGGGTGATCCTTAAGTACATCAAGAAAATCCAGGATCTGATTCCTGAGCTTATTTTAAGATAAAAAGTTCATGTGGATGTATACCCCAAGCCGCTTAGTTAATAAGATACAGGGTGTTAAAATTAAAAAAAAATATATTTTCCTCAAAATTTCGGAAACCCTTAAAGATACGGTATTGAAATTTGGTGTCAACTAATTTTGCAATTAACTGTACTTCTTCGTTAAAGTAAGTTTTTCTTACTTCCACCAGTGGTGTGCGTGGAGATACAATCAATAATATTTTTGTATAAATGATTGATACGCCACTGATTATTTAATTCTGATACTTTCTTATGCATTATGGACATAACAAAATTAATTTACTAATTAAATATGGACAAAAAATGTTATACATTATTTATTAAAATAATTTATTTTTAATTTTTTTCTATGTGATTATTTTATTTGTTAATCTAAATTTAAACACAAAACAAACTGAATTAGAGAAGCTGTTGAAAGTAGCCAGTTCCTCCTAAAATACAAGCATCTAGCCGTCTTCTCATTGAATGACGAACACGTATAAAAATTCCTGGGATGTTTTTAATATTTCTGCAAGTCATTATTATCCGGATTCTGAGATCTACCTGATTTTCCACTGGAGTTTTGTAAACTAGGGATTTTAAATACCCTCATAAATAAAAATCCAATGCATTTAAATCTGGGGACCTTGGCGACCACAGTTGAGTAGGTGGTTCAACTCCAAGGAAATTGGAAGGGGTAAAGGAAGGTCATTGCTTAAAAATGAATTTGACTCCGCATGGGTGGTAGGGGAGTATCATTTAGGGTTCAAGTTTACCTTAAAAAGTATAATGCAGGTCAGGTGCGGACTATAGAAATTTGTGTATTCACTGTAATTACATGGACATCGTCTTACATATAAATGTAATGTCTTACAATACAAATATACAGATTACAAAGAGTTTTACTGTATAGCGCACATATGATGAAATACAAAATACAAGAAGCGTCACCGTACACAGATAATTCCCAGAAGTTTTAAAAAGGTCCAAATCTAGAAGGGATTTAATGTTGTGCTCTATATAAAAGAAGAAACTGACTGACTGATTGACTGACATACATACGCACCCATTTATTGTCAACTTAATTTTATTTTAGTATAATTTTTTGCTTTATTTTTCGTTTGTATGAATATTTTCACAATATTAACCGTATATTCATATTCTATGGGTATTTTTTAATGTACTAATAAAAGTTAAAAGTTTCAAGATATTTTATGATTTATTTTAGGAAAATAATATTTAAAAAGAATATTGAGATCCTAGAGACAGAAAAAATGATACCATAAATCTGTTAAAATATTAATCGTCTGAATGAAATCATTATACATGTTAAAACTTTAAATAATTTTCTGAAAATTGCTTGCAGGTAGTAATTGCAAATTATAAAATTTAAAGTCTAGCATCTCTTAACTATACTACTATGACTATAAATCAATCAAATTTCTTCTTAATTAAAGTAACAAGTAACTATGGGCAAATGATCTTCAAATGCTTATACGCGGGATTCCGCATAGGTTTTTTAATTTTATAGAATTCGATAAATTAACGTTTATTTAATTAATTATTAAACCAACTTTCATTTTCTATTATAAATATCAAAACTTAACAGTTCGTCTGTCAACAAAACTATGTAATTTAAAGTCTAGCCTCTGTTAACTAGACTACTAGTTAAGAATAAATCAGTCAAATTTCTTATCAATTAAAGTAACAAGTAACTTTGGGCAAATAAACATACGGGGATCCCGCATAGGTTTTTTAATTTTATAAAATTAGATAAATTAACGTTTATTCAATTAATTATTATTAAACCAACTTTAATTTTTTATTATAAATATCAAAAATTAACAGTTTGTCTGTCAACAAAACTATGTAATTTAAAGTCTAGCCTCTCTTAACTATACTACTATGACTATAAATCAGTCAAATTTCTTATCAATTGAAGTAACATGTAACTTTGGGCACTTTAAATGTTTATTAGTTTTCTACCTGAGATAATAAGTCTTACTAGTTTTTATAATAAATCACATTAGTTTGATTGAAAGGTAAGT
Source organism: Philopedon plagiatum (assembly GCA_963971165.1). Classification (NCBI taxonomy): domain Eukaryota; kingdom Metazoa; phylum Arthropoda; class Insecta; order Coleoptera; family Curculionidae; genus Philopedon; species Philopedon plagiatum. The sequence goes on along the minus strand of OZ020190.1, from coordinate 32,847,040 downwards.
AAGATACTTATCTAAGCAGTCTCATTAATTTTCATATTATAATACCAAGGATAGGTATTTGGCAGATACACGTTTTCGTGTTATTTTTTAAGAGTTTACGGCTCTTTCATGGCTATGCGGATCCGCATACCTGGTGCGGGATCCCGCAGGCCTCCAAACGATGCGGGATCCCGCGGGATTGCGGGATCCCACTTTGCGGGATTGCAATCCCTACTTGCACGATATGAATCTATACTTAATTATCTTCATAATGGTATTGTTAAAAATTTTAAAGCCGAAATACTATGTCAAAATGAAATTAAGTTGGCCACCATGGACCTGATTGGAAAATGCCACCTTAAGATTAACACAGTTTATAATTCTCGAACCTTGTGGTCCCTGCTAAGAACAAAAAAATCATAGTGTTCCCTGGTCCAAAAAAGGTTAATAACCACTGGTATAGTAGAATGCCGACTCATATACCCAGCGCTGGAAATATCCATAATCATTTCACCAGCCTTGTAAGAGGGTGTTTGGGGTGGTACCACTAGGGCGGATCTAGAAATTTTGAAGTTGTATATCTCTGTTGTTACTTACGGGACCCATGACAAGTCTAGGGTTTTTAATAGTGAGCCTACTGGGAATGTTTTGGCGAAGAAAAAAAATATTTTGTAATTTGCAAAAAAAAGTTGAATTTTTGCGTGACCCCCCGGGAAAAAAAGATGAACCCGTTAGGTATTTATTTATTATTTTTTCTAAACAAATTTTACATCAATTCTTAAATTTTAAGAGAAAAAATATGTTAGTAGTCATTTGAATTTTTTTAAACCTAAAATAGAATTTAAAAAAAAATTCAAATGACTACTCTCTACTAACATATTCTCTTCTTTTAAAAAAAAAAGAATTGATGTAAAATTTGTTTAGAAAAAATAATAAATAAATACCTAAACATGTTCATTTTTTTCCAAGCAAAAATTCAACTTTTTTTCGCAAATTACAAAATATTTTTTTTTCACCAAAACATTCCTAGTTACTACTAAAAACCCTAAGCTTGGCATGGGCCCCGTAAGTAGCAACAGAGATATACAACTACAAAATTTCTACATCCGCCCTTGTGGTACCACCTCCTCGATCGAGCAAGAATTCCTCTACCACGCTTTACCATTCATACTGACGATCACAAACACCCAGACCTGTACTTTTTATTTTTTATGGTACAGCACCGGATTGAACCAGGTGCGGTGGTCAAGTAAATCCGCTTTGCATTTCTGCCGCGCTACCCATTGAGCCGCCGCCGCACAGTGTAACGGATTTGATATTTCGTGGACATAGGGCAAAACAGCGACTATCGAATTTTAATTTGATTTATCTCTAGGTCAGTCGTAAAATGTATGGAGTTTAGTCGTTTACCAGTTTTTTTCAAATGTATCACCGTAAAGTACTTCCTGTTTAAGCAGAAAGTTGACTTTTCTGAGAGCAATAAAAATGATACGAAAATAAGTCCAACTTCAAAAAATTCATAATATGTGTTCCATAAAAAAAAATTACAGCAATTTTTGTTGTAGCTAGAACATGCTTACTACTCCTGATATTTCCATTAGTGGAAATATTGGTAAAGTTTACTTACATATGGAATTTTAAAGAAACGTGGTCCTAGTCGATGAAAAAAGAGTTTTCACATACACAACTCTTATACATTAGGAATATCCAAAAATCTCATCCGACATTGTCCGATTCTTCAAAAACAATTTTTTAGTAATGTCGCACATGCAGGAAGTTGCTTTTTAATGCCGCTTTGAAGGTATGCTATTAAATATATTAAATTTTCTAAGAAGTTTCAGGTAAATTTTAACTAATTTACCTCTTACTAAGAAAAGTGTCTTGAATAATATTAAATAAAATATTCATAAATCTATGTACGTAACTACATAGTTTTAAAAATACGTTATTACACCCAGTTTTAAATTGTTATTTTATTATATAATTTAAATTGTTATAATATTATGTTAGTCTAAAAAGTAGGTAGGTAATAAATTAACTCATTAAGTACGCCTTATAATTTAATTAAGGATGCCACTAAGTGTAAAAACAAAGGGCGTGTACCGTTGTCAACTTCGGTTACGGTTTTGTGTCCCGTAAGTATCGGTAATCTGAAAAGTTGACAGATTGTAAACGCAATATCTGTCATTAATGTCACCGAAGAAACCGATGCGGTTAACCAGGTTTGACAACGGTACACAGCCAAAGTAATAAAAGAGCAAAGAAAATATAAAATGATTTTCGAAATGATTTTGGGACACCAATAGACGTTGTAAAACAGAGTGAGGGCAATACAAACGACGGCAATACTGCTGGAACTTTTTTCCGACATGACGAAAAATCAGCAGCAATCACTGGATTGAACAAAAATTAAATTTGCTGTACTTCGGGTCAAAACTTAAATGTTGATACATTTCGAGAATATTTAACAGATACTGCAAAGCTGTATGTGTCATTCATTATATAGTTGGCACTATATGCCATCAAGTGTTCTGTTCTCAGAAACCGAAACACTTTTTAAAACTAACGTTGAGGAAGACAATTCTGATAGATCAGTCTCCAGCTCAGATTGTGAAAATAAGGTTAATTAAAGTATGTTTTTTATAACTAGTATTTAAGTATATTAAACTTAGTTGCTTTAAATCGAGAACAGTATTTTCTTATTTATTTTGTCGAAAAATAATTATATTCTTGAGCGACCGGTACCTAGTCAGGTACTATGTAGGTCTAAATTTAGTACAGTAATAACGTACTCCAATATATGTTTTTAAATGCTACAGTTTTTGCAAAACAGCAAAGTAAAGTACCAATGTCCACGAATTTTCGATTTATTTACACTGTGCGCCGCGCCGGCGCCGGCCGGCCGGTCAAATTTATAAAGGAAATAACAATTTAAGTATGTATTTTTCAGAAGAATAAAACTAAATTCACTTTAGCAACAAGTTCCAAGATAAATATCATTTGCATAAGTTTTTAATGAAGATTTATTAACAGTGACAGGACGGAAAATGATCAAACCCTGAACTGGTCAACTGGAAGATCTTAATTTAAACCAGTACTACTTACATCTTAAACTTTTTTAGTGAATTCCGCTAAAAATATTGTTCAATAATAAAAAATAGTCGGTATCTTTTCATAAATCTATGACGCTGATTGCCAGGCTCATGAAAACCGGTCTAACTTTTGTGAATTCATGTTTTTTGTTATTTAGTAACTAACCTGTATGCAAAAGTAAAGTTCTAATTTAATAAATGCAGGATCTTGGGACAACCCAAATAGGCCAATCATTAGAGCAAAAAAAAGTCATATATTGCAAAAAAGACTAGTAGAAAACCACCTATGCCATCATTTAAAAGATAGTCCGTAGATGTATTCTGATGTGTTTTCGACTAGCAACTCTCATTAATTATTTTGTTATTAACAATTTAGTGCAAAAAATCGCTTTTTTTTGGTTTTTTGCTTATAAAACGAAAACTATTCGAAGAATTTCAATGCCGTAAATGGAAAAGTTGTAGAGAACTAAATTACGAAGAAAATGAGAGGTGGAACGATCCGATCGGTTGATTAGAACCGAAGAAAATCCGGAAAAAGCGGAAAATTCAGCTTTATTTTCAAAAATTCATAACTTTTCCATTTATGAAGATTAAGAGCTGAAATTTGGCGCAGAAGTAGATAATGATATCAACTTTAAGTATGCGCACTGCAGGTGCTGTCGGACTATTAGTTTTTGCGCAAGTGCAATTTAAATTTTTTTATGCATTTTTTTGCCGGGAGCCTGCTTGCGTTAAAAATAATCCTATTTTAATTCTGATACCGGTTTTCAAAACTAGAAGTAAGATACTATAACTCGTATATCCCAAGTTTTCATTAAAATACAGCGAAATGGATGAAACATGCACTTGAACATCGGTGTAAATGGTCTTGGGCGTGCGAGCGAGCGAGTGGTGGGGGAAGGAGGGGAAGCGTACATATTATATAGACATATAGGCGCGCGCCGTGCGAAGCCTCGCATCTTTTCAGTGGATTTTCTCAGCGACTACTGCACCTTTTTGGAAGATTCTTTGTCTGATTTAGGGGTTATTGAATACGAGGAATCTGATCCTCTATTCAGATTCCACGAATAATTCAAGATAAAGCTGCTATTCCACCTTCTTGAGTAACATTCTTATATTTCTATTCTCTAAATAAACGAGCAGGAAGGTTGTTAATTTAAACACATAAATATATATTTTTTTCCGTGACGTGAAAAACGTTTGACATTTTATCTCTGTTGACAGGTTACAAAATGTCACTTTTTATGAAATTACTTTTTTCCCGTATATATATATATATATATATATATATATATATATATATATATATATATATATATATATATATATATATATATATATATATATATATATATATATATATATATATATATATATATATATATATATATATATATATATATATATATATATATATATATATATATATATATATATATATATATATATATATATATATATATATATATATATATATATATATATATATATATATATATATATATATATATATATATATATATATATATATATATATATATATATATATATATATATATATATATATATATATATATATATATATATATATATATATATATATATATATATATATATATACATAAGTAGAGGTAGATATTTAAATTTAGAATATTTTATTATACAAAAGCTACATTTCCTTTCAGACATTTTTTAACTGTATATTATTCAAAATATCTACTAAAGAACCACTAAGTTTGCAATTTTTAAATCAAATCACAGAATTAAAATGGCAGATGTTTGATTACTTTATAGGTTTCCTTAGCAACGCAGGTCTAATTGTCGCTATAAGTACAACAGCCTACCAGTTTAAACATTTAAATTTCGCACGATAATTTTCTGACTTTAATATATTGTAATAATAGGTTTTTTCCTCGGTTTTTTTCAATATTAAATCGTCGTTTTTCCCGTCGCAGAAAGACATAGTGTATTATACACGGGAAAAATATTAGATTTATTAGCTCTCGGTTTTTTGTCTCCCTCCGCTCGCGTCGAGAGACAACACAACCTCGAGCTAAAATTTAATACTTTTTCCCCTTGTATAATAAATAACTATTTTTTTTTCACAAAAGTGTTTTATTAATATGATTAAAAATGGATGATAAACAACATGAACATATTATTGCGCCGAATACATTAGTTATAAAATTCGCCTTGTTTTCGGAAGGTCCGCATAGTTTATTTCATTTTCTTCGATCTGCTCGCTATCTATTAAACTATCAAAGTCAGAATCATCGTCGGATGCAGATTGATCAATCAGATCGATCAATCAGATCGAAAAGTACAACTCACAGCTCCGAACGCTCTGTAGCATCTAACCGTTCGCGTCGCTTTCTCTTCTATTCGTTTGAATCCCAAGGCAACAGCTGTACCCATACCACCGAACAATAGAAGAGAGAGGGAGGGGGCGCATTAGACGGTTACACAGCTATTCAAAATTTAAGCGTGCTAATGCTATATATATATGTCTCGTCTCTTCTAATCCTTAGACCACTCCGAAATTCGGAATAGTAGCTTTATCTTGAATTATTCGTGGAATCTGAATAGAGAATCAGAGTCCTCGTATTCAGTAACCCCAAAATCAAAAAAAGAATCTTCCAAAAAGCTGCAGTAGTGGCTGAGAAAAGCCAGTGTAAAGATGCGACGCTCCGCAGGGCCCGCCTGTATGTCTATACATGTACGCTTCCCCTCCTTCCCCCACCACTCGCTCGCTCGCGCGCCCAAGGCCATTTACACCGATGTTCAAGTGCATGTTTCATCCATTTCGCTGTATTTTAACGAAAACTTGGGATATACGATTTATAGTATTTTACTTCTAGTTTTGAAAACCGGTATTAGAATTAAAATAGGACCATTTTTAACGCAAGCAGGCTCCCGGCAAAAAAATGCATAAAAAAATTGAAATTTCACTTGCGCAAAAACTAATGGTCCGACAGCACCTGCCTTGCGCACACTTAAAGTTGATATCATTATCTACTTCTGTGCCAAATTTCAGCTCTTAATCTTCATAAATGGAAAAGTTATGAATTTTTGAAAATATAGCTGAATTTTCCGCTTTTTCCGGATTTTCTTCGGTTTTAATCAACCGATCGGATCGTTCCACCTCTCATTTTCGTCGTAATTTAATTCTCTACAACTTTTCCATTTACGGAATTGAAATTCTTGGAATAGTTTTCGTTTTATAAGCAAAAAACCAAAAAAAAGCGCTTTTTTGCACTAAATTGTTAATAACAAATTAATTAATGAGAGTTGCTAGTCGAAAACACATCAGAATATATCTACGGAGTGTCTTTCAAATGATGGCACAGGTGGCTTTCTACTAGTCTTTTTTTCACATAAAAAGCTCTAATGATTGGCCTAAAACCACACATTTATTTTTTAACGTTTAAGACGTTTATACGGACCTTCTCGGCGCGTTCGGACGCATTGAAGTATAAAAAGGTGCATTTATGTTGGAGCTGCGATAAACGATAAGAGCGGCGATACTAGCGAATATTGGAGCGACGCGTTGCTTCATACAAATTCTCTCCGCTTCGCTATTATCGCCGCTGTTATCGTTTATCGCAGCTCCAACAGGGTAGTTCCGGTAGTATGGGAAGTTTTAAATTTAGCCTGTAAGCTGGATGTAGGTCTTAGGTCACAAGTAAAGAAAAAATGTGATATTTTTTTTTGCAATTTGCCGACTTAACCCTAATTTTAGTGTTATAGCTGTATTAGCTGTACCGTATGCATCAAAAATTCACTTCTCGCTTCAACAGCATCCATGGCGCAATTTGTATGCTAGGGGACTCTCATTCCACATTGGCAGCATCTCTTTTTATCGTTCCGTGCTAAAATTAGCAAAACGGAACACTTATGGAATCATTTCGGTGTCCGTCCGTCCGTCTGTCACAGGCAATTTTCTCTGAAACTATTCTACGTAAAAATTTGTAATTTAGTACAGAGATAGAGTGTTATGGCATAATTATAGACGTGAAGTATAAAAGGTTTAATTCTGATTCTAGGGGTTAACTGCTAAAATGAAAAAAAAAAAACAGATTTTCACGGGCATCGTGTAGGGTGTCAAATGAAAGCTTATTGAAGCACGAATTCAACAATATATAAGTAATATGATGTATTTTTTATACATTTTTTTAAACACTTTTCACTAATCACCAAAAAAGGATCGCTCAGAAAAATGTCAAAAAAATCATGAACATTAAGAATTAGGTGTAGATTGAGCCAAAATTATCAGGATTGAAAAATTCTAGCGGGATCAATTGTTATGAACAATTTAATTGTTTATTTCCTTATAACTGCTGAACCATTGGTTTTAGAGAAAAAGTATTTTGACAAAAAGTATTTCTTATGATGTAAGGAACAACTTTTGTTTTAGCTTTATTTATGAGTTAATAGTTTCATCTCTTATTCGCTACATAATCTAAGGATATTACGTCACGTTTAACGTTAATAGATTTCCCTATACCCGGGCCACAAGAATAAATATAAACCAGAAGGACAACTCTCAGGCGGCACGTTTGATCTAAGCATCCAACGTCGAGGGACCTTGAGTCAGTGTTGAATCAAAATTTTATGATATTGCCATAGGCGCAGTGGCGGTTGGTGAAATTTCAAAGTTGTTTATCTCTGTTCATACTTACAGGACCCGTACCAAACTTAGGGATTTTAATAGTGAGCCCACTGGGAATGTTTTGGTAAAGAAAAAAAACATTTTGTAATTTGCGAATAAAAGTTAAATTTTAGGTGCGGCCCACCCAAGAAAAAAATGAACACGTCTAGGTATGTGATTTCTTTTTTTTCTAAACAAATTTTACATCATTTTGTCGACAGGTTTTAAATTTTGAGAGAAAAAAATGTGTTAGTAGAAAGTTATAGTCATTTGAATTTTTTGAAGCCTAAAATATAATTTTACAAAAAATTCAAATGACTATAACTTTCTCCTAACACATTTTTTTCTCTCAAAATTTAAAACCTGTCGACAAAATGATGTAAAATTTGTTTAGAAAAAAAAGAAAGCAAATACCTAGACGTGTTCATTTTTTTCTTGGGTGGGCCGCACCAAAAATTTAACTTTTTTTCGCAAATTACAAAATGTCTTTTTCTCTTTACCAAAACATTCCCAGTGGGCTCACTATTAAAACCCCTAAATTTGGTACGGGTCCTGTAAGTATGAACAGAGATACACAACTTTGAAATTTCACCAACCGCCACTGCATAGGCGTATCTAGGAAATAATATATTGTTATGTTAAATTAGTAAAAAATAATATGATTTAGTTAACAATGTGATTAGTGGGTTATTTTAGGTTGTGCGCAATGCCTTAAAATATACTAGGTACATGGGCGCCCGCAGGGGGCAGGGGGCGTGGCCCCCTGAGATTGTGATATTGCCATACTTTTTAATTATTAGTAATAAAGTCTTTAAAAATATACCTATATATATTTTTTATTTTGCCCCACCCTGAGAAAAAAGTCTACGGTCGCTCATGACTGGGTATCTATATCCCACGGTATTTTGACGTATTTCGCACAAACTGCTTTTTTCACAGAGAAGTTGTTTACTTGCAGTTATATGGAGAATGAGGAAAAAAGAAATACTTTGATTTTTAGAGATTAAATTGACAAGCTGATGGATTGAAAAATGCAGGAAATAAAGTGTACTTTTAAATTTTATTTTGAGTTATGCAGGAGTCAGCAATGATAAAGTATTTTAAATAGAAAAATTATTTAAAGTTAGGTGAATGAAAACAGGTGTTAAGATAATAAAATAACTTTATTGGTGTCTGCAAATCAACATCTTACTATTTTTTACAGTCCTAAAATTTCTATTCATAAATTGAAGAGCATAAAATAACCTTTCTCTGCCAAACAACCTAATCAAATACTGGTGCGGAAAACTTTTGCAAGGATGAACAAAGCGGCTATCCTAACAAATATTTACAAAATGGGTAATAACATCATATTCCAGGTCCAGGCAAACAAAATTTGTTCGCTAACAACCCTTTGTAAAAATTTGGCCCGCCGAAGTACATAGACAGACATTTACATTTAGATTCACCGGAGTACCTTCTACTTCTAGAGGTGGCTTCCTAACTTGTGTAATTTGAATATTAATGAAATTTTCAATATTCTTGGATGGACAAAATTTATAAGTAAGCTTTTGATATTGTTCTAGTGAAATCTCGTCTAAAGCTCTTTTTTCTAGCTCTCTATACTTGTTAGCAAGTTGTTCGTTGTTTTTCTTTAACTGGTTGCTCTCATTTTTTAATTCGCTTTTCATTTCTCTCAACTTTTACTTTCTTGGTATGTGACTGCTTAAAATTTCGACATATCTGGTGGTGGTGACGTTTGCATGGAGACCGATGACACATTAGGCACCACTGAGATTTCTTTTTCTGTCAGAAGACATAACCCAGACGTACTTGGAACCACAGTTAAATCTGGAAGATCGCTTTCATGTGAAAATACGTTCGGAACTGCATCCTTTCTTAGCAGTTTTCTTTTGCCCTTTAAATGCATATTTGGGTTAAAATGGGCACTGCAAACTCGATAATTTTTTAGAGAGTCTCTACTTTAGGTATCAAATCTTGCCTGTTACATGCCATGAGCCCCGCTTCCGCTTTCTTTAGGAAAGGAATAAAACATTTCTGTACTTGAATAACCCCTATTATTGAAACCACTGTAACTGCAAATATGCCGTCCTTTGCGTTGAACTTCGTCCATTGTAACAAACGTAAAACCAAAAACGAAGTTTTAAAAGTTAAATAACGATACTAGAAAAACTGCGCTCCGATTTTCTTCAAGCGTACTGTTATGCGCTGGCAAAAATGTTTATTAAAAATTATTACTTATTAAAAACCGACTCTCGAACAAAGCCTGACTTATAACTCCTTTCTTTACAACAACTTCTATCCCATGGTACAAATAAAAAAAGATATGACACCACGCAGGTAGGCGTGGCCATGTACGTCACGCTGTGAGTAATTCCGCCAAATTTTGTAAACGAGACACGTCTTTGTTAAGATCGCGTTGTATTCTAAAGTTATTTTTTGGTGTTTTTATATCAGTTTAAAAGCGAAACTGAGGTGTGTTGTATATGGTTGTGATGTGGACAATCAATGCAAGGGCTTTATGCCCGGTATTCAAGTTTTTAGCTTCCCCAAAGACAAAGAGACACAAAGTGTTTGGAAGCGTCTCGTCTGCGTCTGTGCAAACGGGAAAATAAGTTTAATGTGAAAAATGCTAGAATCTGTTCTAGACATTTTAACGAAAGTAATTATGAAGGTAATTTAAAACATGAATTGTGTCATGTTATGAATATCAAATGTGTTTAATGCTTTTACAAACCCGCTTCAATAGAAAAGTTTACTGTGACAAACAATAAAATTGCTAAAAATCTCTACCGTAACGAATCAGCAGACTTTAATAGAGAAAATACGACAAAGACGCTGAAAAAAGGCTATTTTCTTAAAAAATAATTTCTTGTTTTACCTAATTTCATAAATTTAGATATTTTTGTCTTGGTTAGAATACTTTTTGTCATTTTAAGATTTTTTTTAAATGTGAAAAATCAAAGAATACAAAAATAAAATAATTTTTAATAATTTACTATTTAAAGTGTAAGAAACAACAAAAAACTACCCTAGAAACATGTTTCCGCCACAAACATACAGATGTTATTCACCGCAAAAAATATTTGACAAATTATAGGAACAAACAAAATTCTTATTTATAACATATTTTCGGAAGACTCTGTAGGTAATTATTTAATGAGAATATGCCTTTAAATAGAAATTATTATCTTAATTATTAGGGATAGTTTTATTTTATAAAATTATTTACATTTTCTTTTCACATAAATAAATACATAGAACGCAATTGGCAGGCAATTTACCAATATATATTATTTTAAATTAATTTATCCCTTTATTTATATGATTATTTGAAGTCATAGGTATACTTTAAAATTTATATTATGAGCAGGTGGCAAAGTATATTGCCAATAGAATTTATATAAAATAAATAACTCAAACTCTATATTGCGCGTTACAAATTTCAAAAATAACTCACAGCGTGACGTCATGCGCGAACCCTGACAAATTTGACACGGTTTGGTATCATATCTTCCTTTTATTGTATCATGCTTCTATCCTAGCTAAAATTGGGTTCCATCTCAAAAAGGCGGAGAAAAAGAAGTAGTTTACTCTTATGAAAATATCAATATAACAATTTGTCTAGACAGATAATAAAATTAAATATTGTTTTTAAGGCACAAATCATAACAAAATCTTTGTAAAATGTAAATTTAATAATTAAACTCTTTTAATTCATAGGATTACGTATAGAGTATGTTCAGTATAATTAAAAATAAAAAAATTCAAGGTACTTTTAGACATTTTTTGGTGATTTAATATGGGACTAAATAAACCCCATAAATGTTTATTAACCCCGATTAAATCTTAATGACCCCTGACAAGTACATTTGGATTCTACACATTTTTATCTAGAAATGAGTTAATATATTTTGGGTAATTATTGACTTAATTACATATACTTATACCAATTCTTAATGGATTTCCATAATATGTAACAGGTATAATAAAGTTGATAGGTTTTTATTCCTATTGGGTATTGAGACCATCAAACCAGAATGGCATGTATTTTTTTATTCTTATTCTTGGTATCATTTACCAAATCAGAAAATTACCCAAATAAAACTAGTATCCAAAATAAAGTGGTGTTCTTGAAAAAATTCTTAGAATGCCTTCAGAAGCCGGTTCAAATATATGGGTATTTTTGTTGGAGAAAAGGTAGTTTATTTAATTAATTTTATTCATTAGACTGTAGTACAAGAACAAATAAATAACCAGAAGGATAACAGCTCTTCTTGTTGTCAAGCGCGACGACCTGGGGCCTCCAAACCATCGATATCGATACCCTGAAACGGTTAGTGCTGTAGCAATCTTCGGAGTGTTAGGTACTGTTGTAAATACACATATGATAATATATGTATCCAATATTTGATTACATTATTTTTATGTCTTTTATACAATTATCTAGTTTCAAACCTCTAATTATTTTAAAATTCAAAATTAATCTTTTATTATTTATTTTATTACATTATCATACAACCCTGAAATAACAAACCATATTTCAATTTCATTATCCTATACGGCCTAAATATTCCAAACATTGATAACCTACTTAATTGCTTCTTGCCTTGTCTTTACAATACAATACAAACTTATTTTTAAAAGACTGGCGAATTACAAGTAAGAGTAAACTACCTCCTTCTGCTCCGCCTTTTTTAAGGTGGAACCTAGTTTTAGCTAGGATAGAAGTTCCTGTAAAGAAAGTAGTTATAAGTCAGCCGTTGTTCAAGACAGGTTTTTTAAGAAATAACAATTTTTAATAAACATTTTTGACAGCGTATACCAGTGCGTTTGAAGTAAACGGAGTGCAGTTTTTCTAGTATCGTTATTTAACTTTTAAAAGTTAATTTTTGTTTTACGTTTGTTACAATGGACGACGTTCAACGCAAAGGACGGCATGTTTGCAGCTACAGTGGTTGCAATAATAGAAGTTATTCAAGTACAGAAAACATTTGTTTTGACTGAATGGCATACGAGTCCACCTATGAATGAATATTCCCAACCCCCTTATCCTCAATTAAAACTATTGAAAAGTTACATATTTTTTCTAATATATTGCTAAACCTACATACATAATTATCTTTTCTTACCTTTATATACTCGCGTAGCACTTCAGTTAAAGCTTTGTTCACTTCAGGTATAAAAAGGGAAATACAAGAATCAGATACTCTAAACTGATACATTAAACGTTTGTATGTCTCCCGTAGCCAGGAATCTCAAGGTTATTTCAAGTTTTGTAAGCACAGTTTGACACAGATATTGGTTCTTTCATACAAGTAGTTTGTTTTGTCAGCATAGGACTCACTTTATTTAGTAATAATTCAAAATCATTTCGGGACATTCTGGTAAAATAACTCTCGCAGAGCTAGGTAGGGTCGCAGCCAGAAGCGTCTGTTTCTCTCTTTGCTCTTTTTTTAAAGAATGCATAATAATATACGCACTTGTAGCAGCCAAAATATAGTCTTTGTCCATACTGGCACAAGCGATACTGAATTTCTCGAGTAAGCACTTAATTGCCAAATTGCCGATAGAACTCTATATTGCTGACAACATACCGCAATTCAATTGATAAAGTGTTGATTCGTATTGATCCATATATGAATTGCTGTGTGTTGCTAGATATTGATTTTGACGAAAAATCGCTGAATATTACTGTAAATTGGTCAATTTTAATCGCTGGTGTAAAGGCACCTTAAAGGTGCACGCTCACTTAGGCGAAGCGTCGCGAAGAGAATTTTATCCATCCAAGAACTTTACATGCAATCAAATGGGAGCCCGCACACTGAAGCGTCGAGAGGCGTTGTGCGGGCTTCCATTTGATTGCACGTAAGTTTCTCGGACGGATAAAATTCTCTTCTCTTCGCTTCGCGACGCTTCGCCTAAGTGAGCGCGCAGCTTAAGGACTTGTGCTCATAACTAAATGTATGTCAATAGGAGAATATGTACTATATTTTGAAATTGTTTAAAAATTGTTTCCGAATACAAAAAGCAATCTGGCTAGTGTGCAAAATATTTTGCACACATTGCCAAAATTAATAGCATCTATGTATTCAAGTTTCTATTTTTGTCAGCGTCACTTTCGAGTTATTCTTGTCAAACTTTGTTGTTTCATATTTACGGTCACAAGTTACTTGTGTATTTAGGTATATAAAAATTTTAGATCCTTTGCAATGAATTAACATAACTGATAACTGTTTCTGATAATATTTAACAGCAGTACTTAAAAGACTGGTAAAATCCCTACGGATGTTTCTAGCTCTCGATGTGTGAGTCGTACTTCCCCAGTACACCCACGGTACGTGGTACTTAGGCTTCGGTCTTCGTAAGCTGTCAGAAGATAAAAAAAACAGTTGTAAAAAAAATATTGTTAGCAGCTCGTGCTCAAAATTCCTTGCCTGAAAATTCCAGCATTAGACGCCTTTTGAGATAGTTTTACTCTCAAGTAAGCTTAAACAAAAGTTTTAATTTTTCTTAATGTAATTAATTTGATATTTTTAATTAACATTTTTCAAAAATTTGTTAAAGATAGGGATATGGGGTAACATAGTGTTTTATACGTGTAATTAGTATTTTGGGTATAATTAAAATTTTGAAAAATACCCAATACGTTCTATTTAATACAGTATGTACACGGACGGGGTTCAGAAAAGGACAAATGGACCAAATTTTGGAAGATACTTAAAAATGTCGCTCCTAATAAAAGTATTTGCGTGTAAATTAAATAAGATTGGCGTTATGAAAAATTTAATTTTTTATACAGGGTGTTTAAGAAATACGAAATAGTAAAGAGTAATATAAACATACCTTGCTTATCAATATCATTTTCTACCAAAAGAACAAATAATATGAAATATGTTAGAAATTAAACCCTAAGCCGAAGTACAAGATTTCATTAAAAAATTTAAATATTAAAAGTAACGAGTTTTATGACATTATTTTTTTTAAAGTCGACTTTTTCACAACTTTTAGAAGATGTTTAGCACGAGTTCTAAGGGACATCACAGGAGTTTCTCTAACAGACTGAAAACCAAAGCTGTGGCAGCACCGTTTTGGTTATATTTCTTCTCCTGCTTGGGGTTCAAAACCGAACCAGTTCTTTGGAACTTTTTTACCGTGTTGTAGATTGTCATTTCAGTTATTGGGATTCCTACAAATTTGTCGCTAAATTGTTCCATGATGTAGCGGTATGATACTTGGCCATCCTCATAACAATGAACCATAACCATAAATTCAGTAATTGCTTCATTTAATAAAGACATACTTGCCCATAGGCGTCATTATTGTTTAATATGTAGAAACTAGTACTTTGGTTAAAGGTGTGAGAGAGAATAGTTGGGATTTAAAAAAAATAATGTGATAAAACTCGTTACTTTTAATATTTTTTTAATGAAATCTTATACTTCGGCTTAGGGTTTAATTTAAAACATACTTCATATTAAATTTGTTCTTTTGATAGAAAATGATAAGCAAGGTATGTTCACTGTTACGCAAAATAACGTTTATGGATTTTTTTAGGCTCTCTGTACAAACATTTCAAATGTGCACGTTGATCAACTACACAAATTTTTAATTGATGTCTTTATAAGAAAATTACCAGTTAGTTAATAATTTGACTCATATTTTTAAGAGCAATTATTTTTTTTAAACTCAAAATGAGCTACGGCGGCTACATTTAAATTTACCATTTTTTACTAATTTTTTTTTGAGATTTACATTACCCAAAATTTTACGTTCACATTGTCCATGAATTTTAAATACAAATTATTTTTAGAT
The DNA here is from genome assembly GCA_963971165.1 of Philopedon plagiatum. Taxonomy (NCBI): domain Eukaryota; kingdom Metazoa; phylum Arthropoda; class Insecta; order Coleoptera; family Curculionidae; genus Philopedon; species Philopedon plagiatum. Next base: position 32,831,506 of record OZ020190.1, on the reverse strand, counting down.
CAAATCAAGTATTTGCAAAAGGAATTGTCCTATGGGTTTTTACAAAGCAGTTTTTTTACTAATTTAGGAGATTTTAATGATACCACTCGAAAGACAGCAATTACTTTTGTCATTGATCTGACTTGTAATTGTGACAAAAGGATGCTAATTAAGGTAATCTTTTCATTATGTAATTGGGTAACCGTTTGCTCATAGAAACATAAAATTTTTTGCACTATTACAGGGGCAGGGTAATTTTTTAAATTTTTTGTATGTTATAAAATTTCCATTTACGTTTAATAAAGACATAAAAGACACCATGTACTAGCCAACCATTGAAAGATATCAAATGCTGCTCAGTATTCAGTGCTCATTATCACTATTTTAGTTTTGTACCCTACTACGGAGCGCCAAAGGGTTGACATTTATTTTTAACAGTCTATATATTATGTATGTATTGTATATTGTATGTACAGGGTCTTCCAACGAGGACTGAACAGGGGCTCATTTTTGAGCTTCCTTGTATTTAAAGAAAAATCTAAAATAGCCAATCGATGTACTTTTTCCTGCAGAATTCAAAAATGAAACCAAAAATTTATTTGAACCAGAAACAAAAGAGTTACGCTATGGATAAGGTGTTTTTTAAATGGAACATAGCTTTTTTTATACGATTTTCGGAACGAGTGATTTTTTGTATGTCCGTTCTGATTAAAATATTTAATATTGTGACAGCTATTTTTATTAAATTTTAATGTTTTATCCAGTATAATTTAACTTCAACCTGTTTGAAACAGACACTAGGTAATAAAGGTAAAATCACCTTGAAATCCTTCAAAGTCAAAAAATTTGACAAATTTACTATAATATTGCCGAAATGAAATATTCATTAGATGAGAGATTGCAGATTGTTATCTTGTTCTACAAATGCCAAGAAAATGCAAGAGAAGCAAGGAGAAGATTTATTGCAATCTCTCATCTAATGAATATTTCATTTCGGCAATATTATAGTAAATTTGTCAAATTTTTTGACTTTGAAGGATTTCAAGGTGATTTTACCTTTATTACCTAGTGTATGTTTCAAACAGGTTGAAGTTAAATTATACTGGATAAAACATTAAAATTTAATAAAAATAGCTGTCACAATATTAAATATTTTAATCAGAACGGACATAAAAAAACTCACTCGTTCCGAAAATCGTATAAAAAAAGCTATGTTCCATTTAAAAAACACCTTATCCATAGCGTAACTCTTTTGTTTCTGGTTCAAATAAATTTTTGGTTTCATTTTTGAATTCTGCAGGAAAAAGTACATCGATTGGCTATTTTAGATTTTTCTTTAAATACAAGGAAGCTCAAAAATGAGCCCCTGTTCAGTCCTCGTTGGAAGACCCTGTACATATGGATGTTTGTCCTACAGTTAGAATGGTTCTACCAATTTTAATAAACAAGGTGTTAAAAATTTTCTCTTAGTCCCGCCACATGCCATATTGATTTTAAAAAGAAACAAAACGGCGGCGCAGGTAGCCATATTGTCCAATCCGAAATATAAAATTTTTTGAAGACCTATTAAACGGGGAGTCAAAAGTTCGTCTCAGTCCGGCGAGTGACATAAGATATATTATATTAAAAACAAATTGGCACACGTCATATGGTCGGATTTGTTTTTTGAAAAATTATAACTATTATGTGTCCGAAAAGTCTTAGTATGGGCAAGTATCTTTGCTACTAGTAAAGATAGAGACACCAAATTTTAGGTGTATCTGTTAAGAAATCAACTTTTTATGTAATTTAACTTTTTCAACCCTCTTGAGAGCTTGAGGGATGACTCTAGAGAGTTTAGGTCAAAAATTTTAAATGCAACCCTATGTCCTGTGGTACATCATTTTAAAGGTCTTCAAAAAACATCTTACTGTAAACTCGAGGTCCGTATCTTAATTCGTTTTTAAATGGTATGCCTTTCAAAATTAAAAATCGTGAAAAGTAAGTTAAAATTTAAATACCCTTATTTCTTTTATTGCATTAAATGTTATTCAAAGTGACCACCATGAACTTCTTGGCAGTAATAAAGTCGATTCGCGAATGGCAGGTGTTACTTCCTGGCAGAATTCCAAAATCAACTTCTTTATTGCGGAGAAGGGTGGTCATTTTAAATAACTTTTAAAGTAATAAGAGAAGTAAATGTTCTTAAATTTTTAATTTCTTTCGTCAAGATTTTTAACTTTTAAAGGCTTGCCACTTAAAAATGAATTAAGATATGGACCTCGGGTTTGCTGTAAGATATTTATTTTTTGAAGACCTTTAAAATGAAGTACCTACCTTACAGCGTAGGGTTGAATTTGAAATTTTTGACCTCAACTTCCTAACGCCACCCCTCAAGGGGGTTGAAAAAGTAAAATTACATAGAAAAGTTAATTTATTAACCAGTAAGATACACCTAAGATTTTATGACTCCATCTTTACTAATACCAACTGAAACCCGTACTAAGGCTTTTTGGACACTCCGTATACTTTAAATTAAATCTGGTGTCAAAATATTAGCTGCAGTCTCGCCAGTGACAAGGGAAATACTAAGTTAAAAATTCACAAAATGACGGATGCTTAACGTGACCATATGTCCCATTTGTCTCGAATTCCATGGCGAGTCTCAGCATGTTGCTCGTGATATCTCCAAGGCCTTTGATCAAGTATGGCATGCCGCACCCCTTAACAAGCTACCTTCTTACGGTCTTCCTCCCAATCTATGTACCTGGATCGGTAACTTTCTCTCTAACCGGCGCATATCTGTCATGGTGGACGGCCACTCATCTAACTTTCATCTTATCAATGCTGACGTTCCCCAAGGTTAAGTCCTGGCACCAACCATATTTTTCCTTCACATTAATGACCTGCTCTCTTCCACTGCCAACCCAATCCACATTTATGCCGACGATAGTACTCTTCACTCCAACATTCATTTTTCCAGACAAGTCTCGAATCAAGAGCTGGATAATAGACGCGGATCTATGCACTTGTCCCTTTCAAAAGATCTTCAATTAATTTTACACTGGGGTCCCAAGAATCTTGTTCAGTTCAACGCCTCCCAAACCTAGTCTTGCTCTCTGTCACGCAAAAAATCCGGCAACACTTACCCCATCCACATGAATGGCCCACAACATAATAATGAAAGGTTCAATCTTGTTGGCATCGTTTTCGAACATGATTTCAGCTGGCACAAACACATTACTTCAATAGCCACATCAGCAGCTAAAAACCTTGGTTTTTTCTTTCGAGCCAGAAAGTACTGCTCCCCTTTCAACTTACACACTCTGTATGTTTCCCAAATAAGACCTAGCCTGGTATACTGTACCCACATCTAGGGAGCGGCATCACCTTCGACACTTAACATCCTTGATTCTATCCAAAAGAGAGCTATTCGACTCATCAATGACCAAGTCCTCACAAGAAAACTCCCTTCTCTCGCTCATCGCTGCGCTGTTGGGGATTTATCCCTTTTCTACCGGTACTTCCACGGACTTTGCTCTGAAGAACTAGCCGCTATAATTCCCCCCTTGACTGTCGCTAACAGAACAACAAGAGGCGCGTTGCGTATGCATCCCTTTACTGTGCAACTACAACAGCCTAGAACATCTTACTTCTCTTGCTCATTCATACCTACCTAGGGTCTCCAGAATATGGGATATCTTGCCTGCAGATGTTTTCCCTTCCCATCCCAACCTCCAATCCTTTAAATACCGTGTTAATAGATTACATTACGTTTCCCTTCTCTTCAAATGCCCACGGTGCGTTAGTACGTAGACTTGAAGTCTACGTGGTCTATCTCAGATAATATTGGTTTCTTCTTTTTGTTTCTAAATCTATAATTATACCTCTACTGTAACTTTGCTCGAACTAACAGGATAATTTGGTATTTGTAGGCAAATGAAAATCAACTATTTCACAAGGCCCACACGTGGATTTTTTTTGGAAACTCCTTTGATGAGCTAAGAGAACAAAACTACACCTTCTACAGCAAAACATTTTTTATTGAATATGTAGACCGACATTTTAAAGTCACTAAAATTTATAAAAGCAGCGGCCTTTCAAAACATTTTGCAGAAATGGAACCTGGAAGCTGCTGTACTTCAAAAATGGCTTTTTTGAGAAGTCCCTCAACAACTAACATCAATTTTAATGGAGACCCTATACGGGTATCTTATGCTTTAATTTATAATGAATCCATTTTGCATCTAACGGATTATAGGTAAGTTAACGGAAGCCATTGGCTTGCCATTGTAGAATTCTTGTGTTGTGTTATAGTATAATAGGCGTACTGGATACAAAATTTCCTTTTAGGGTTGTTTGTGTAAATACTTAAGATAAATAAAATAAAAAATTTAACGGCCTTAGGACTATGACCGTGATAAAAATCTTTTTTTGATTGTTATTGATAAAGTCCGGATTATATGCAAATGAAATATGCACGCAAATATGCAAGAAAAAATGCAATAAAATGGCAAACACTTGCAACTATTTCTGTCAAGTACATAACTCAAATAATTAAAAATAAGAGAAATTTTCAGGTATTCTTATGAAGTAAAAAAGAAAAACCGTTTAACAATTTATATTGTTCTTATAAGTTTTCCTTCATTTGTCAGCTAAATTAGGTCGCCCACTCGTAGAAATTCGATGAAAAACGAAGTCGTAAATCTCACATATTATACTGTTCCAAATTTTCCGTTGTAAAGCTGTGCCATCTGTCGTCCAAATAAATTTGTTTGCAGAAAAATATCGTTCTACATCCACTGGTGAAATTTCAAAGTTGTATATATCTGTTCCTATTTGCGGCACCCGTATCACATTTAGAAGATTTAATAGTGAGCCCACTGAGAATATTTTGGCAAAAAAAAAAATTGTAATTAATTGTAATGCGAAAAAAAGCGAAATGCGAATTTTTGCTGAGTCCACCCTGGGAAAAAATGAACGCGTTTAAGTATTTTATTTATTATTTTTCTAAACAAGTTTTACATCATCTTGACGAGAATTTTTAAATTTTAACAGAAAAAAATGGGTTCATTTGAATTTTTTTATCCTAAAATATAATTTTAAAAAAATCCAATGACTATAACTTTCTACTAACACATATTTTTCTTTTAAAATTTAAAAATTTTCGCGGAAATGATCTAAATTTTGTTTAGAAAAAATAATAAATAATAAATACTTAAAACCGTTCATTTTTTCCCAGGGCAGGCTCAGCAAAAATTGAACTTTTTTCGCAAATTAAAAAATGTTTTTTTTCTTTACCAAAACATTCCCCGTTGGCTCACTATTAAAAACCCTAAATTTGGTACGGTTCCTCTAAGTAGGAACAGAGATATACAACTTTGAAATTTGACCAGCCGCCACTACACTGGTTAGAGGGCAGTACTTTTGCAGGAGATTGAGCAGCCATTTGAGGAGATACTCTATAGGGCAAGACTTTACCTGCACATGCACTGCAAGTAATTTACTGGACATAATTCCTTGTAGCCCTGATTGTTCTTTAAAACTATGTTACATTTTTCTTTAACTCGTTGTACTTAAGAATTTATAGTAAGGATTTTTATGTCCACTCAATTGATTCAATATTTTTTTTTACTAATCACGATTTAAATAGTTATTTTATTAATTCTGTAAAAGATATAGATCCTAATGAAAATTTATTATCATTTTATATAAATAATTTTGCTGGAATTGATAAAAATGTTTTCTTTAACTTGAAACCTATCTCATGTTATGACATTACCAAGATTATATCAAAAATTAAAACAAATTCTTGTGGGGCTGATGGCATAACCTTACGAATGCTAAATCTTTGTATCAGTAATGACTTTTTAAATGTTCTTAAACATATAATAAACTATACTATACTTAATAACTCTTTTTCAGATATATGGAAAACCAGCATAGTTATACCTATACCAAAAGTATATAACGCGCAAAATTTAAATGATTTTAGACCTATTTCTTTACTTTCCATAATATCAAAAATACTTGAACGTATAGTTTTTAATCAGGTTATAGAATATATTAATATAAATAATATTTTGCCTGATAATCAATCTGGATTTAGAAAAGGCTTTAGTACTACCACTTTACTTTGTAAACTTAAAGACGACATATTAGTAAACTGGGATTCAGGTTTTGCTACCAGTATTATATTTCTTGATTTGGAAAAAGCTTTTGATTCTTTAAATCATAATTTACTTTTAGCTAAACTTAAATATATCGGTTTTAGTAGTTCAGCCTGTCAATGGTTTAAAAATTATTTATTTAATCGAAACCAGATTACAAAAATTACTAGTGAACATATAATAGAAAACTCTACTTCATTACCTGTTTACAGAGGGGTTCCTCAGGGATCAGTATTGGGACCATTATTATTTATTCTTTATACATTTGATTTTTACCTAGCTATTAAAAATGGAACACTATTATCTTTTGCTGATGATACTCAAATTTATTATCCAATTCACTATACAAATTTAAAAAATTATGTATCTTTAATAAATAAGGATTTATCTAATATTTCACAAACTATTACACATCATGGCTTAAAAATAAATGAAACTAAAACAAACCTTATTGTAATTGGTCCTAAAACTTTGGTTACAAAAATTGAAAATAATTCTGATTTCAAAATTATTCTCAATAATGATTTTATATTACCAACTATCAAATTAGGAAGGAATCTTGGCGTAATATTTGATCAAAATCTAAACTTTGATGCTCATATAAGAAACATAGTAAAAAAAGGATATTATAAATTAAGGATCTTGTATCATTTTAAAGAATTTTTAAATATCGAAACAAAACTTAAACTTGTAGATTCGATCATTATAAGTGGATTAGATTATTGTGACGTTATATATCATAAAAATATCAGCTACAATTCTAAACAAAAACTACAAATCCTACACAATAACTGTGTAAGATTTTCAGTAAATCTTAAAAAATATGATCACATTACCTCAACATTCAATCAGTATAAATTAATTAAATTAGAAACTAGACGTGAAATTCATCAAACTTGTTTCATTTACAAAGTCATAAACACTAAAACACCTGATTATCTATTTAAAAAATTAGAATTTCGTAATAATGTTCATTACGTGAATACAAGAAATCAAAACAACTTAACTATACCATCACACAAAACAGAAAAGTATAAAACATCTTTTAAATATAATAGTGCAATCATATATAACAGCATTCCCTTCTATCTAAAATATTTTACTTTTTCAACTTTTAAAACTTATTGTAAAAATTATTTAATCGGGGTGGAGTTGAAAGAATGATTATATATAATCAAAATTCTACCTTTTTGTGCCAACTAGTGTGTTACTATTGTTATTCATTTTTGTTAAATATTTATGCATTATATTATATTGTTACTTTTTACACTGTTTATTGTTTACTGGCACAAATAAATAAATATTATTATTATTATTAAGAGTCTTCAAATGTTTGCTTATACTGCGAACTTGACGTTACATCCGAGCTATCGAGTTTTTGCTTGTTTTTGGATATTTATTTATCAAACTTGTAAAACATATGTAAAACAAGGGACACTGATCAAAATATGCAAACGAGTATGAAATTGGCCGAAAATCAAACCAAATCAACATCCTAGACACATCAGCTCCCCCAAGAGAAAACTCTGGGTGCGCCCATGATGCAAATGCTAATGAAAATATGCATTGGCATATAAGCCAGGCTTTAGTTGATAAAATTTACAGGTGGAACAAAATCATAATAATATGGTGTCGTATACCATTAAATTTGGATATAGGTATTTCCAAATTCAATGCCTATACTGAATATTTTCTGGTAAACTCCTATAATTTGTAAATGTGATTCAACCTATGGAATTCCATCCAGTCAAGCCCGTAACATAATATTTTTCTTTTAGTCGAAAGCAAAAAATACTTATACCTAAATAGTACCACTTGGTATAAAGTTACATTTTCAAGTTTTAGATAAATTGCATTGAAGAACGCGTTTTTCATTACAAACCAGACTGGTAAAGAATAAGCATAAAATGTCAGGGTCGATGTTAATCATAAATTATATAATACCATTTAAGAATTGACGTGAAGTCAATAAACCAAAATATATTTCATACTATACGAAGAGTATTATTTAATTTAAATATGAAAGAACATGTGTCATTCTGCCGAGATAAGATAATTTATTACGCTATTCAATGTTTGTGTTAATTTTCCAGAAGTTTAAATTAATATCTTTGGTGTAAAAAAAGCGAATACGTATTTTTGGTTTTATAATAAAGTGATGCGTACTAAATTGTACTTGTTACTCAACGTTGCAAAACTCTATCGAGCTCTACCGAAACTCTACTGAATTTTATTTTGGGCAAAAAATTATCAGGTAACTCTTTGCCCAAAAAAGAAAAAACATATATATTAACATTAATTTTAGCCAAGTGGACTTTATTCCGAACAATAGAGGTGTTTTCTTAGATTTAGTTTTTTCTAATGTATCTAACCTTACTGTATCTGAAGCGTGTGATAAACTGTTAAATAATAGTTTCCATCATGTTAGTTATAATATGAAAATATAGTGCTGATCTTATGGCTACGAATGACTACTTTGCCTCTCTGGACTGGGACGCTGTTATAAACAGTTCTGATGTGAATATGACAATTGCTCTTGCTCTTGACATGTTTGTGCCTATTAAATCTTATGTGATAATTTTCCGGATTGGTTTTCCCCACAGCTTCGACAATAATTTATTCTTTCAAAGAAAATAGCGCACAGAGTTTATAACTAGAATAATATTCCATTATGGTCGTTTTTGTGACCTTTGCTCAAGATGCTCAGACCTTCATGACGCATGTTATAGGAATTAGATTCAAGAACTGGAGGGTGAACTTTATGAACGGTCGCGGGCGGTTTGGAAGCATATGGAGAATGTGAGACAGTAATGATTTTCCTGTTGCTATATGTATTTAAATGACAAAACAAGTTTGAATGACCAATATACAGTTAACCTTTCTGCTTCCCTTTTTGAGTCGGTTTACTTTAGAGGCGGCAAAGCTGTTCCAAAGTATAATATTGATAGTATTCTTCATATTTTTAGGATATCGGTTACTTTGTGTGACGTTTTTTCAGAACCCTCTATACTACCCTCCTCTTTATCATTTGGACCTGATGGTGTTCCTCTCTTTATATTAAAAACTGTATGTACACCTTGTCCTATCCTTTATTTAAGTTATTCAATTTATCACTGAACTGTAGCATTTTTCGTATAAAGTGGAAGTATAGTTACATTCAACCGATATACAATTCTGGTGACATAGATAGTGTAGAAAATTATAGGGGAGTTAGTATGCTCTCTGCAATTCCAAAGATCTTGGATGGTTTGGTTGCTGATCGGTTGTCATCCTTGTGCGTAATGAAATAATAGTTAGTAACCAGTGTGGCTTTTACACTGGTCGTTCTACCCTGACCAATCTTCTAGAGTACCATTATTGTCTGTGTCTAAGGTCTGTGTCAATTCCTTGAACAGGGTTATTGCATCGATAGTATTTATACGGGCTATTCAAAGGTCTTTGATCGAGTGGATCATGGTCCATTGTTGGAAAAATTGAGACTATTGGGCACCGTTCAAATAAGACATTGACAAACCTGTTTAATATGTAGAAACTAGCACTCTGGTTAAAGGTGTCTGAGAGAATAGTTGGGATTTAAAGAACTAATGTGATAAAACTACATACTTTTAACATTTAAATTGTTCAATTAAATCTTGTATTTAAGCTTAGGGTTTAATTTAAAACATATTTCATATTTCTTCTTTTGGTAGAAAATGATAAACATGGTCGGCCAGATTCTCCAACGCTAGTCCGGTCTAATTTGACAACAAAAAGTTTTAAACTGACAAGTGTAAGAATAAGACAACCAAGTTTTATACTGTGCATTTTTCTAAGGTTTTTCGCGAATTTATAAAGAAAAGGACAATTTAGTACGTACTTTCGACAATAATAGAACCAGATTCGTTTTAGCAATCCGTTCCAAGATGAAAATTATTTGGAAACCAAACAAATCGCCGAAATATCACAATATTTTATAAGTTTTTAATGACGACTTATTAACAATGACGGGACAAAAACCTATCAAAACATACCTAACTGACCAATTAGAAGATCTTAATTTAAACCGGTACTAAATTTTAAACCTTCTTAGTGAATCTGAACGGGTATGTTTACTCTTACGCAAAATATCGTTTTCGTATTTTTTATGCTCCCCGTCTAGAATTTTTTTTAAACGTGAATCTTACTTATTTTACAAGAACAAACTTTTATTACGAATGACATTTTTATGTATCTTGCAAAATTTGGTCTATTTGTCCTCTTCTAAACCTCATCCGCGGATATACTGTAGGGAAACTGGAAATATTATAAAGGTCAAAACAGAAAGACTGAACTCGTATTTGAGCATGTTGAATTTATTCAAAAGTAAAAGCTGGGTATAAATCTTTGTACTGTGAGAAAGTTTTATATTATTGTTTTAGGCAAACCGACAAAGATATTATACCCAAAATGATATACCTTCTTATGTCAAACGTGGCTTACTTTTTAAATGCGACGCATGTTCCAATATTTAGATCATTCTGGGGAAATTTAGATTCCAAAACTGGACTCTACACTCCCGGAGGAATGTTTGCTGATTTGCAACAAGGAAAAAGTGACGTGGCAGGTAATTTAAGGTTGTAAAAATATGTTTTTAGTCTGTTTCTAAATCATATATTAATAACTGAAAACATAATTCAAAAGAATAGTATATATCTGGACTTAATCCAGTTTTCTGATACTACCCTTGCGGTCTTATATTTAGACTTTTCAGGATTCAGTGTAAACCAAGAAAACAGATGTTTCGATATTATGAACTTGCTAAAAAAGTTTGTTTTTAATTTTGTTGGACTCAGGGCAGTACCTATTGGGGTAGATGCGGTAGAGCATCCCTGTGCAGAATTGATGTGTCTTTTAGACATGCAAAGTTAGCAATATTTAAAGTTCTCACTAAAAACGGCTATTTTTGGTAGTAAACACTTTTCTTTTCATATAATCTGTGATAAAACCCACCTTCAAGAGCGTACCCAGGATCTGAACTAGAGGAGAGCAACTCATATTATTTTGATAGGTGTGTCTGTGGGGCGGGGCGGGCTACAAATTCGGTTTGTGAAGATCATAGACTATGTTTTCTTCTAGGGGGGCAGCTGTCCCCTGCCCCTCGCTGGGTACGCCCTTACATACCATAATACAAAGCATATACAAAAAAGTGGTACGTCATTGCCCTCATAAAAAAATCACTTGCAGTAAAAAATTAGCCTTTTTAGACAAAACTTTAAATATTGTTAACTTTGCACGTCTGATGGATACATAAATCCTAACTAAATGTTAATAATGTTGACAAAACCTTATAGTACGAAGGCTACATCCTAAAATCGCCACGAACCCCTTGTTAATGTATTGTCAAACATTTTACCTGCAGAGGGTATAGCCCAAAATCGCCACTACTCTTATCTTCTGAATAAATTAAATGTTTAATTCAGTATATTTCTAGCTGTTGTTTGCTAAGCATTCTTTCAGATTGTTTCCATCAGTGAGGAAGGAATATCTTTGACTATACCTTCACACATGTGCAGTATCTCTCTCTCTCTCTCTCTCTCTATCTCTCTCTCTCTCACTGCTTCTGTATGTAGTTTTATTTTGTAAAATTGTATCTATGGCAAATAATTTATTATGAACTATAAAGTTATTAAATATATATACTATTATCTTATAAATAAAAGGCTCATGGCGATTTTGGGCTATAGGTGTCCGGGTAACTCTGTAAGCCGTGGCGATTTTGGGCTGCCAATTTAAGGGCAAGTAATTATAGTGGCGATTTCGGGTAACACCGAGTACGAATGGTTAAAAATAAATAATACCTAAGTATGCGAAGTTTCGTCAATTTTCGCAGAAACCAGTCGCTCCAAATTTTTAATTATCATTTTTTGGAGGACGACAATATTAATAAAAAAAGTTCTATTTAAAAAAAGCTTATAAAAAGTCATCTTGTAATAACTAAAAGTGTAAATATCACTTGTTTAAATATATTTCTATTTTTAGATGTTTTACCTTTACACGTCAACATAGATAGATGATACTTATAATTTAATTCCTAACCAAAAATATTTACTATATTAGTCTGATTTATAATTTTTCAAGTAATCTTCCTTTATGAGGTCGCTAACTCTTTCACCAATCATAATACAGGGTCCATTAGGGTGGTTAGCCATGACGATCGGAAAAATACTTGCGTCAGCTACTCTTAGTTTTTGAACGCCATGTACATTACACTTTGAATCAACTACAGCACCTTCGGAAGGGTCTGATCCCATTGGGTTAGAACCTAAAAATAGTATTACAGTATTATGTTTTTCTTATATAATACGTTTAAGCCAACTAGTGATTAATAACTACATACAGAGGCGTATCCAGGATTCCTTTCTGGGGGGGGGGCAAGCATATATTATCTTACATATATATATATACTTATATATATATATATATATATATATATATATATATATATATATACATATATATATATATATATATATATATATATATATATATATATATATATATATATATATATATTATTTTACATGCATAATTTATGGCCCTTTTGACCTCTAAAAAAATATAAAAAAAATTTCAGGTACGGAAAAATAAGTGACATGATATTTTACCAAAATGCTTTTACGTCGAATTACCAAACAAAAAAAAATATGAAAAATATAAAATTAAAAAACAAAATAGAAAATAATGGCCACTAATAAAACAAGCCATCTCAGGCACAAAAAAAGAATCAAACGAAAACATAAAACATAAACAAAATACTTTAAAAAGAAACACAAAATAACATTATACTATATAAAGCTAAAATAATATATTTTAGCTTTATATTATATAATTTTATGGCTTCAAACAAAACTAGAGGACAATATCAATTTTTCTTGCTTTTAACTGCATTTCATTAAGTACTTCCTCTGCGCTAACAGATATTTCTGGATAAACATACATACTTATGGTATTGCGTAAGATTTCAACAGTTTAAGTGTCGAAAACTTCCTTTCGGTCGCTGTACTCACGGGCAAAGTACAAAAAATTTTTAAAATTAAAAAAATATTGGGAAATACGACCTGGTCACACATTACTAGGGCATCGAGAGCGGAACTTGGATAGTCTTCTGGTGCATAGGTTTCAAATTTTCTATACCAAAGCCTAAATTCAGCGAAAACTATGGTAGTTGAACAATTTTCTAATTCGTTTTTATAAAAATCTACTAAGTATTCGAAACGCAGCAGTTCATTATTGAATGTTTTACTTGGGGACGGAATAAGACTCCGATGACCTTAAAATGTTTTTGTGTTTCACGAATCTTTCTTCTAACTGCAATATTACGTAATCTAAAAAGGGAATAAAAACAGATAACCTGTAATAGTCTTCAGCAGTCTGAGTTTCGAAATTAGGCCTGTTCTTTTGTCTGCTGGTTATTCGGAGTTTTTTTTTAAACTTTTTGTGCACTATACAAGACAAAGTAAGTTTTTCATCAGCTGGTTTTATTCTGGGGGCAATTGCCCCCTTTGCCCCCCCCCCCTGGATACGCCACTGACTACATAGTTAATGATATTAGGCAGTTGACGTAGTTGTTTGCAATAAAAATAATATTCAAGCCTTCAAGCACCCAAAAAACTTCCTCAACATTTCAAAAACAAAAATAGAAATAAATAAAATTATCAGGAATTATTTTTTGTGTTAGTACATAAAAACATTCTCAGTTTAAAAAATCGTATTCTCATATAACCGCATAAATATAGGTACTTTGAAGTAAGCTTAACGTTATTTGAATCAAAAAGAAAGTTTGCTTTGAGTTGTCATATTCTTAATCAAAGATTAATATATTTTTGTCGCTATATATGAAAATACTATTCTTAATTTTGGTATTTAATTTTTTGTACTTATTCAAACCTGCCGGGGATCTTTTAGTACTTAGACCCATTCACAATGCAAGAATGGAATGCAATGTATTTTCAGTCCATGAGTCCTCTGATGGTTTTTTTCTTTTTATAAATTTTACTAATCGGAATTCGTGCAGAAAATCTACAGAAAAGTTTCTGACGGTTTTATTCTTTTTATAAATTTTACTAATCGGAATTCGTGCAGAAAATCTACAGAAAAGTTAAGAAAATTTGTTATTGCGACTTTACCTTGAGGGTGATTATTAGCCATGGTTATATGTCTTATATAGCAGTACCAATAATCTTTTGACATATATTCATGTTCCTGGCAAGCGGGCAGAGGCTTATTTATAAATCTGGCATTGACACTTTGAAATGGTTCGGCTTCGACTAGTTTGAAACATTGTTGTATTCCTTGATAAATCCTTTCTATATCTTTGTCTTCTGGATCGGAAAGTTGTCTAAAATAATAAAGCAAATCTAAAGTTATGAAGCCGTAATATAGTAATTAGAACCGACTAAATAATGTGAGTTGTTAGTACTACTTAATTAAACTTACATTTTACTGTTAAAGGAAGACGAAATAGTGTGCATTTTTATATTTTATTATACTTAAAACTTCATTTCGCGACGAAAGTTCCGTGCAAAGACTTTTGCAATTTTTTAAAGCTGAATTAAAGTAGTTAATTTTGTTTATCCAATACCTGGCATCTATCAAAGGATAGTCATAAGGGTCTTTACTTTTAAGTCTAACAGTACCACTGGATTCCGGCTGTAATCCAATTATTTGGATAGTAAATACTTTACTTTCGTCAGTGCCATTCCATATTGTGTTCCAGGTTTCATCGTCATAATAATAGTTTTTCTTGTAGATTTCTGACGGACTCAAGAAGGTCATTTCCAATTCTAGATTGGGGTATGATGTATTCTTAAACAAAAAAATTAATATAAATATATTCATATATTTTTCTAGCGTATTGTTACATTTTAATTGCTAAAATGTGTTTTTTTAGTATTTAACCAGTTATTTTCTAAGAAAATATCCTTTGAGATTAGGTCTTTGTGCCTTATTAACTATTTTTTGTGTATTTGTCTAATTGTAAATAAAACATTATTTTATTATCAATTGCTTAAATTTTCTTTCAGGTTATGAACCTCTATAGGCGTTTACACGATAATGCGTTTTTAAGATATACGAGTTAGAACCCGTCGAAACTAGACGGATATATAATATATACCTACATTATTATATCATATTAATGGTTTTAATCAAATAGATGTTGTAAGATGTTGTAAGATGTTGTAGATGTTGTAAGATGTTGATGTATAGATGTTGTAAGATGTTGTAGATGTTGTAAGATGTTGATGTATGGAAGTTACAGGACTCTTCGAAAACAACATTACTGATCATTCGCCATAATGTCAAGAACTATATATTACGTCAAATTAATTGGACATTTTTGGTAATTTATGCCTGATTCAGACACAAAATTGTTAGTGGTGGCTCAATGGAAAGAAGAATAGAATAGACAGAGATTGCTCGCAACCAAGTGCAAACGTGAAAATGTTAATCTGACGGCACTTTCATGACGTTTGCGCGACATGAAGCATACACAGGCCTTTATGTGATCAGAAGAGATCTGATTTTTTGCCTGGGCTGAAAAGTAAGCTGTATTTCCATTTACACCTTTGCGCCTACTCATTAGTATTTTTTGTAGGCATGACGGCCGACTGATCGTGTAAATGCCTATTAAGTGCAAAGCAGGAATGACTTTTTCACGCAATTGTATTGCGTGAAAAAAACATATTTTCATTATTGTACCTACGAAAACATTCACCTCTGAACATTTTTGTAGTTGTAAAGTAGAAATAAAAAAATGTTTATTATAAGGGAAGTGAAAATTATCGACAATTAGTTTATTACCACACGTTTCAAAAAACAGATCATTTACAGAAGAATAGAAAGCAAAGAGAAGAGAGGCTTGCGGATGACCAGCTTGGATTCAGAAGAAAGAGAGGAACAAGGAAAGCGATACTTGGGTTTGCGAACAGTGATAGAGGAAAGATTTACAGTTGGGAAGTCAGCGTACATTGCATTTGACAATGATGAGTGGATGAAAAAGTTCAGCATACTAAGAGCGGTAGGTATGTAGTTTAAAGAAAGGCGAGTACTCTTCAACTGTACAAGAATCAAATAGCCGTAATTAGGGAGAATGAATAGAAAATAGAAAAAATAGGTGAGGGCGTTAGACAGGGAAGCAGCCTGTTACCCATAATTTTTATAATCTATACCCATAAGAGGTAATGGACCAAGTCAAGGAGACTCTTAAGCAGGCGTCAAAATACAAGGTGTTAAGATAGCCATGCTTCGGTTTGCAGAAGACAGCCGTTTTAGCCGAAAGCGAGAGCAGGTTGCGGGGCCCTAACCCAGAGGCAGAAAATACTTTTCTAATGCAAAATAAAGATAAATAGTAAGGATACCAAGGCCATGAAATATCAGAACTCCTGCAATGGAAGAAAAAATTAATGTCAGACTAGGAGAAATCAGACTAGAGGAAGTTAAAGAATTTCGATACCTGGGCAGCATTATAACAAATGACAGTTGCAGCAAGCATGATATAAAGAGCAGAATAGTGTAAGCAAAGAAAGCTTTCACAGTGAAGAAGCAGTTGTTAACAAGCAACGTATATATAGGAATTTGGAAGCGTTGCTAATGCTTTGGTTTGTTGGTTTAGCTTGGTTAGTATTTGAGATGTGGTGCTACAGCAGAATGATGAAGGTAAGTTGGGTAGACAGGGTCACAAATGACAAAGTGCTGAATCAGGTCAAGAAAGGAGAAAGTTACAGAAAAGAAGAGACAAAATGATCCGACATATTCTGAGACATGACGGTTTAACACAATTGATTGTGGACAGAATGGAAGAGGGTGAACAAGGCAGAGGTATGCCTTATTTAAATGAAATAGTCAAAGGCATGGGAAGGTTAGCTAGAGGGACAAGAAGGATTTAGCAGAGAATTGCCAAGAATGAAGAGTTGCGTCAAACCAGTCTCAGTATTAAACACTCCAAAAAGACGGCAAGAACCAAGATTTTTTATTTATTTTACTTCTCGTTATCCAGGGGCACGGCAGTATACCTTCGCTAAGATCGAGCCGCACTATCAGAGACCCTTTTCTGGAAAGAATTCAGCGTACTTTTGAGCCCCCCCTTACCTCTTTGCACTGGGGAAGAATATATGGCTCAAATTTATTTCCTGGGGAAAGATTTGCAAGCTACATAAACCTCTTAATTTTATGTTCCTATCTCATTTACTTTCCAAGTTAATAAAATCCAAGAACAAGATATTTTGACACCCTCTCGCGCACTGGAATTCTGAAATACGAAACAGCGGTAGAGTTTGGCGCGCAAACCAATGCAAAAATCAGAAAACGGAGACTTTCGTCCTTTCCACTCCCGAAATGGGGGATAATACAGAAAAAAATAGAATCATAATCTTGTGACTTGAATAATGTTCATTTTAAATTTCGTTTCTCGATTTCAGTATGTAAATAAATATAACTTACCTTAAAAAATACATCCCGAATTAAGTAAAATAAAAATGTATAACAAAACCTACGTTTTTAATCTACGCGTGCATTTACCTACACCCTCAAAACGAATTTACCACTGTACAAAAAGAAGTGACATAAACGAAGCCAAGTGCTGGCGATTGGTCATAAAAAGTGGTGAGGTATGAAGTAGAGCCAAGTGTAACATCATGGTTAATTATTGGGTCTGAAACTTTTTTATTCTACAAGTTTGTTGGTTGGTCTAAAGGCCTCTTCTTTTCTTAGAAAAGAAGAGTCCTTTAGACCAACAATTGGGAGGCATAGTCTGCATGAACACTGCAGTGATAATGATCTTCGACTGGTAAATCTTGCATCATCAAATAACCTCCTTTTAAAGTCAACCATATTTGAGAATAAAAATATACACAAAAAGACTTGGGTATCCAACGACGAAACAACCAGGAATCAAATTGATCATATTCTTATTGATGCGAGGCACAGCAGCAACGTCATTGATGTAGAAACCTGAGGAGACTGAACGCAGATAGTGACCATTTTCTTGTCAGAGCCAGTGTAAGAGTAATGATTCCGTGCCAAAAGAACAGCAGAGCAACAGCAATTGCTAGATGGAATACTGATGCCTTTAAGGACTCAAATAAAATTTAAAAATATGAAGAAACTGCGACAAGATTACTGGAACCAGCGGAGGAATGAAATAATATAGAGGATAAATGGAAGATCATCAAAAATGTAATAATTCAAAGCACTTACACCACAGTAGGAAAAAAAAAGATAGTAAAAGAAAAACTTGGTTTAATACAGAGTGTGAGAGAAATTTGAGGTCACGAAATCTGGCCCGGCAAAGAATGCTACAGGAGTCCAATGAACAAAACAGAGAGGACTACCAACGATTAAGGAAACGAGCCCGAACAACCTCAAGGAAAAAGAAAAAACACAGAAGGAAAAAATTCTAGAAGAACTAGAATCAAATAGGGTTAGCAATAGGACAAGAAGATTCTTCCAGGAAGTCAGGAGTGTAGAGAGTGGCTTGAAACCGAGAACCTGCATATTTCTAAAAATACGCCGAGGGAAATCTAGTGACTTACGAGAAGGAAGTTATAGAAATCTGGAAGAAATATCTTAATGACTTGCTGAACATACAGTCAACAAGCAACGGGAGCGAACTCATACATTCTACAGCAGAACCTCCGTTGGAGGAACCAACAATAATTGCCGAAGTCTCGAAAGCTATTTATAGGCTTGAAAATAATAAATCTCTGGGTAACGACACAATACCGCTAAAATGCCTGAAAAATGCAGGAGAAGCTTTGCATCAACGCCTTTATACCCTTATCTGCCAAACATGGAAGGAAGAAAAAATTTCAGCTTGTTGGAAAGAGAACGTCGTAGTCTCCCTTCATAAAAAGGAGATAAAATGTGTTGTGCAAACTATTGTGGAACCGACTGGAACCACATTGATCAATACAGGATATAAAGCTATGGCGGTAATACTATTATAAAGACTAACCCCCGACGTCGAACATCAAATAGGCGACTACCAGTGAGGGTCCAGCAAAAACCGATCAACTGTGGATCAGATTTTCACAATTTGGCGGTTAATGGAGAAGTGCTGGGGTACAACAAAACGCTACCTCAACTCTTTATCGACTTTAAACATTTTAAGAGCAGAGTTGTGGAATGCAATGGCAGAGTTTGGTATTCCTAAAAAACTTATTAACCTAACAAAAGCTTGTGTAGCAGGGTCATTAAATGCTGTAAGGATTGGCAGAAGAATCTCGACTTTCTTCTCCGTCAACAGTGGTCTTAAACGAGGGGACGTTATATCTCCTTTGTCATTTAACATAGCACTCGAAAAAGTTGTACTTACGAATAGCAAAGCCCAAAACCATGTTGTTTAGATACCAGGGTCCCCGCCTAATCATTGCTTTTGCAGATGATATAGACTATAGACATCGCTGGAGACTCCACTCTGAGTATTAAGGAAGAATTCTTTAAAATAGAAAATGCCGCAAAGGATACCAGGCTAAAAATTAACGAGGATAAAACCAAGTACTCGACAACATCGAGAGCCGAACAAAGGGACAGAACTGGAGAAAATGATATAATGGACTTGTGAGCGTGTCGACCTTTAAATATCTGGGAGTCACAATTACTTCAGATATCAACATGACACAAGAAAAAGTGGTAATCGGTGCTGGTTTGCACTGCAAAACATAATGAAGTCCAAAAACGTATTTCGAAACACAAAAATAAAATTATACTGAACTACCATACGCCCTCTAATGACGTACGCCTGCGAAACCTGGACTTTAACAAAACAAAACGAAAACCGGTGAAGAGTGGCAGAAAGGAAAATCTTGCCATGGATATATGGGCCAGTTGGAGACGAGGACATGCGTACTGTTGCATTTCCTCGTCTCCAACTGGCCCATATATCCATGGCAAGATTTTCCTTTCTGCCACTCTTCACCGGTTTTCGTTTTGTTCACAGAGCAAATCGGGAATTAGAAGACATATACCGCCATCGTGATATCGTAAAAATTATGAAATTAGAAAGATTAAGATGGGATGGACATATTAAAAGGCAGGAGGATCAACGTGCGGTCAGATTAGTGTGGGAACACTCCCCCACTGGAAAAAGACCACTAGGAAGACCCAGACTATGCTGCTGGAGAGACAAAGTAACCACGAATATAGGAATACTAAATATAAACAACGCCGAAGAACTAATGGCAGATAGAGATCAATGGAGGCAAGTTGTAAAGTCAACCAAGATCCATCCTGGGTTGTACAGCTGCGGAAGAAGACGGAGAAGAAGTAGAAGGAGAAGAAGTAGTTTCTTTAGCATTTAATAAACCTAAACATGGCATAGCTGTGACTATTACTTAAAATGCGCAACGGCCAAGTCACAGGATCAGTTTTGGTTCTCAATATGAGTTGATTAAATTTTAGAAAAACTAGTAAAATAAAAAGTTTTAGATCGAATAAGCAACAATGATGTTGAACTTGGTTCTGCAGATCTCTCCACTTTTTACGGCCGAACAGTCAAAAGAACTTAGTTCCTTTTAAGGTAATGTTTTTGTTGGGATGTGGTTTTCCATGAACTGTACCAACCTGATTAGTGTTGCTAAAAAATACTGCCTCGCTGCCCGATGATCCCAGAAAGCCATATCCTTTAAGATACTCTCTAATTTTTGCTCTTAACGGTTTGACCTCATTGGGGTCAGAAAAATTTGTAGTAAAATACAGTCCATAGAAGCTCGGATGGTCCCTCAGTTTGCTGCCTACTTCCAAATTTTCTATTATAGGAATACCAACGTCTTCCAAATGCTGCTTCGGACCTATGCCACTTAACAGTAATATTTGAGGTGAAGCAATAGCTCCCGCTGATAAAATGACTTCTTTTTTAACCTTTGCTCTGTAGAGTTTGCCACTTTTGCTAAAAATAACTTCTTTTGCAATTTTAGTTTCTTTATCAATACCGATTTTGGTGACGTAACTGATAGTAGAAACCATTAGGTTTTTCCTTCCGAGTACAGGTTCCACAAAAACCCGGCCTGTATCCCACCTTTGCCCCTTTTTGTGATTGGCTTGTACATAGGAGGATCCAATAGTTTGTTCACTGTTGTAGTCTATTGATTGGAAACCTAGCGCTTGACATGATTCTAAGAAAAGTTTGCTGGTGTATCTAAAATTGTCATAAATTATAATGCAAAAAGGTGACCTGTTTGTTATTTGTATTTTATCTAACAACTTTACCAAGGTGAAAAAAGTATTAGTAAAGAAAAACATGATCTTAAGTTTTCTGTTAAAAAGTACACACTACGAGCTATAAGACTATACAATTGTTTATTATAGTTTGGGGAGCTCTTTCATTTGTTAGTAAGTGAACCATAGTAGCCCATATTTTGCAGGAGCAACTTTCAATAAGTCTTATAATTCTCAAATTAGTCCCTTACCATAGCCATTGAGGTGTACTTATCTCTAACCGATTGGACATGTATGGGTAAAAAATTGATTTATTGGCACTATTCGTCATACACTTTAAAAGCTCTTTACAATAAGGTATGTACATTTAGTAGGGGATGAGATGCCCTTAAGATAAAATCTATGTGACTTCATGGGTTATAGGTACACCGAAAAGTTTTGGCGAATGTGTTGAACATTGCAGTGCAGTAGTCCGACATGATATTAACCTGAGCAAACTAAAATTATTAGTTACTCACTATTTTTGTTTAAAATTTGTATACAAAATCTCTGTCATTGTCTTCGACTATCTACATTTATGTATAGAGAATAGTATATTCTGTAACAAGGTTAGAATGAAAAAACTCGATACGAGTGGAAAATTCCGAACGCGAGCGCTAGCGAGCGTGAGGAACCACGAGTATTGAGTTTTTTCATTCTAACTGAGTAACAGACTATATTTTCTCCACGACCAGAAAGTATGAATCAAATGAATGAATGTCAAATTCTATATCTGATTCATTCGATTTTTCACTCATTATTTCATTTAAATTGAAGCTTTTCTGACCAAAATTATGACGCCGCCACCATTTGCATCTGTCACTGACAATTTTGAAATCCACGGCAATCTATGTCGTTTGGTTCGATTACAGAATATATACCGTACCTTGTTATGGAATGAAAATACATACGAAACACATAAGAAGTAAGTGTTTCAGAATAAATATTCTAACTCAAGAGTAAGAATGTATATGTTCTATTATTAAAAATGATTTCGGAATTTCTACATTCTTTAATGGTTGTGGAGAAATTTTTTTTTACTGTAGATGTCCTATTAGATCTGTATATTGATTAAGTATTTGGTGACTTCATTGTTTTATGTTCGATTTTTCGAATTTCTTGTTTATGTTTATCATGTTATTTTCATATTAGTTTAGTATTTGTTATATTTTAAATAGTTTGTGAACCCGAAATACAATAGTAGGTATATACCTGCTAGTTTCAAAATATTCAATTGGAATTGGCCCATTCACTCCATGATAGGAAAAATTCACTACTGCATCCTTAATATTTTTATGGAAATTTTCAGATTTTATAAAATACGGCAGAACATCTTTGTATGACCATCCAGGATTGCCCAGCGATGCCCAGTGGTCAAAATCTTGTGGTGTACCCCTGCAGTATACTAATCCATTAAGTAGTGAAGAGCCTCCTATTCCTTTACCTCTGCTATACGCGCAACGTTTGTCGATCATACCTTGAAAATTGGTAAAAATTCACAAGTGTAAACTTATGTGGATAATGAATGTATCTTTCGTGACCCTATCTAAGGCAATTCTGAAAATCTGAGAAATGTATTATATTTGTTGATCCAATTTTTGATATACTAGATGGATGATCTGTGGAGTTTCGTACTTCAGAGAGGTCAATCGACTCCGTCGTCTATCAATCATCCATCTGTTCGCTTTTGGTTCGAATTATTAAATTATTTATTAAAGTGTTTAAATAATATGTAAGTAATTTTTGTCAAGAAAATTTATTCTGTTTACTCTGTTCTGTTGTTTTAAATTATGTATTAATATAAAAACGCTTTTCTAGGAAAAATATGGATATGGGTAATGGAAATGTACCAATATTTTTACCTATTCCAAAATATATAAATGCAGAGTATTTATTCTTCTTCACATCATTCTGTAAAATAAATATCCACTTAAAAAACTCAGAAAAAGTAAGTACTTCAAACTAACTATTTCATCCAAACGAGGCGTTTGACTCACAGATGCCTTCGCTATAATATTTAAACTACGTTAAGACGTTTAATAAATTACCTAAGCATGATGTAGTTTGGGGAACACTCCTATAAAACCAGTTGTATTTATTTAACTGCAAAATTTCACCACTCATACCAGGAATCCTCACAAAGTCATTGCCAAATGTTCCAGCTTCTAGCAAAAGTACTTTAAAATGTTGAATCTCTGAGAGTCTGTTTGCTATTACGGACCCTGTAGATCCTGCTCCGATAATAATAAAATCAAAAGTGCCAAACTCTAAAAAGAATATACACAAATTTCTAAAACAAAAATACAACAATTTTGTAAAGAATTTATTATTCATCACTCACTGAAATGAAAGAAAAAAGATTTGGATTTCAAATCTGCCTAGAAAAGCTGAAATTCGATTTTATGAATTATTAATGAATAATTTTCGAAAACATTATCACAAAGAGATATGTTTTTATCTAAGTATCTTTTTTTTTTGAATGGACAAATTTCCAAGTGTTTATCTCTAAATGACAATAAAAAAATTCGGTCACGTGCAATCTATACTTGCAAATTAGTGTTCCGTGCCATCAGTCCCCCATGTAACCTAAGCAAACCTCGGGCCGATCTCCGCCCATCTGCCGCGCTACCCGCCGCTGACGGCACCAACGCCGTATCACATCGCGTATGCGCCGAGCTGAATGGGGGGGGGGTTGGGTCGATTCAACTGAGCCTAATTAAAAATTTTGAAAAACTTGTAAGCGCAAGACTGTTGAGAAATATTTTTTCCTAAAACCAATGGTGCAGCAGTTATAAGGAAATAAACAATTAAATTGTTTATAACAATTGATTGCGCTAGAATTTTTCAATCCTGATAATTTTGGGTCAATCTACACCTAATTCTTCTCTGCTTTAAACTTTTTTCGTCGCTTTCAACGGGTCTTTCATATGTTAGTTGTTTATTGCCCCATTTCGGTCAATACATCGATTTCCAAATTTGCGACTGAGCCAATCCCTTACTTTTGCAGCATAATGTATAGGAAACCCATCGTGTTGAAAATACATAATATTTCGACGATATTAAAAAGGCAATTCTTCTAACTTGTCTGACAAAAATGACTCCAGCATATATAAATAAGAATGTCTTGTACCTGTATTATCAAAAAAAAAAGTGAAATTCCCATAATACGAAGTGGCGCACCAAACCCTGGATTTTCCCTACCCCAGTATCTCACTGCTGAGAAACTATAGTGCCGTTTGCACTGAAGGTTGCCTCATCTGGGAACATTATCAGCTTATGAAAGTTCATGTTGTTACTTAGAATTTTATCACCGACCCACAAACAAAAATCCAAGCATTTGTAATTGTCCCTATAGCGTACTTTACACGGTCAATAATATTGATATCAATCAATACTGACAATATTTCAACAATCCACTTCAATCTCTGTATCAATATTCTTCAACCTTACACGATCAGTATTATTGTCAATATTTCCTTCAGTATACATAACCTACTATTATTCGTGCCTGTTGAAAATGGATCCTCAACAGAGAGCATGTATTACGATAATTTTAAGTTTAGGCATAAAACGTACAGTAAGGTGGAAGCGTTGGATGAAAGATTGGTTAAGAAAGCATGCTTGCTGCTTTCATTGTTGACAGTAGCTGACGTTACACTAAGGATTGATCCAATATTGACAGCGCACCCTAGACGATCAGTAATACTGACAGTATCCCTCTACTCGCCGATATTGATGCCTGATATTCGGAAATTCTAATTAACGTCAGTTCAATCCATCAAACCATCAATATATCCACCTTACACGGTCAATATTTTTGTCAATATAATATCATATTGTCAGTATTATTGACCGTGTAATGTGCGTTTATCTTTCAGAGTTTGGTTAAAAAGTAGTTAAAAAGGACGAATTTTATTTTCCTTAAACACATTTTGATTATCGCTTTTTTACACAATTATTGTAAACTTCGTGCTCGTTTTATTAAAGACATAATAGGATTTTCATCAACAGATTGCAAAATTAATACTGTAAAAGCATCGTTTTCGTCGTATTTTTTCTGGGTCTTTTTTAAATCACTAACGTATCCAGTTCTTTTAAATTTGATTACTAACTTATGTACAGGGTCTTCCAACGAGGACTGAACAGGGGCTCATTTTTGAGCTTCCTTGTATTTAAAGAAAAATCTAAAATAGCCAATCGATGTACTTTTTCCTGCAGAATTCAAAAATGAAACCAAAAATTTATTTGAACCAGAAACAAAAGAGTTACGCTATGGATAAGGTGTTTTTTAAATGGAACATAGCTTTTTTTATACGATTTTCGGAACGAGTGATTTTTTTTATGTCCGTTCTGATTAAAATATTTAATATTGTGACAGCTATTTTTATTAAATTTTAATGTTTTATCCAGTATAATTTAACTTCAACCTGTTTGAAACATACACTAGGTAATAAAGGTAAAATCACCTTGAAATCCTTCAAAGTCAAAAAATTTGACAAATTTATATTTTTTGACTTTGAAGGATTTCAAGGTGATTTTACCTTTATTACCTAGTGTATGTTTCAAACAGGTTGAAGTGAAATTATACTGGATAAAGCATTAAAATTTAATAAAAATAGCTGTCACAATATTAAATATTTTAATCAGAACGGACATAAAAAAAATCACACGTTCCGAAAATCGTATAAAAAAAGGTATGTTCCATTTAAAAAACACCTTATCCATAGCGTAACTCTTTTGTTTCTGGTTCAAATAAATTTTTGGTTTCATTTTTGAGTTCTGCAGGAAAAAGTACATCGATTGGCTATTTTAGATTTTTCTTTAAATACAAGGAAGCTCAAAAATGAGCCCCTGTTCAGTCCTCGTTGGAAGACCCTGTACCTACTGAACTTCTGCATAATTGTACATTTGGAAACTTTCCTTGAAACTTCTCAATAACGTAGCGATAACAATTCTTGCCATTTCTGTAATTTTGGATTATAAATATTCTTTGTCCTAAAGCCAACATCTTTATTATTTTGACAAATACGTCACAGTTATCAAAGGTGTAATCAAATAAAAAAGGTGACAATGTGTAAAAGCGTAATTTAGAAATTCAAATTTTTACTTGAAAATCTGAAATAAGAATTCTTTTAAAATTTAAAACAACTTTGTTATTAATGTTTTGCATACAAATTTTTAAAAAATGCAACTTTCTCTTAATCAAATTTTACGTTTTTGATTTTTTTGCATACCCTGCACAAAAAAAATTAAAGTAAGCAAAAACATTTTATAAGAAATGACTTTTTCTCGTATCTTTCACTTTTTGGTCTATTTGTCCTCTTGTCTACCCCATCCGTGGACATACTATATGAATTTTGGAAAATGGTGCGTCAGAGTCAAGTGTGTTTACAATTGTTTTCTTCTCATCCAGTGGCGCTATTTCAGGTTTTGTTTGGGGGAGTTTCGATTAAAATGGAAAGTGGGAAGATGTAAAAGCGCCGCAGGCAAAAATTTTTCGGGGCCATGCCCAAAGTTCGTCAAGAATTCGCCCAGCTACTAATTTCGTAAATTAAATTAGGTTGTTTGAATATTTTTTTTTCACTTTTGTCTTGATATTCCTATCGTGTGACGAAACGACTAACCTCAAATATTAATTTTGGCAATTTTGCGCATGCCACTGGGACGATTGTGGAACTTTCTGTATATACCCTTGTGCTAGGGAGGAGCTTTTTTATATTTCGGGGGGTTTAAACCCCCAAAACCCCCCTCAGATACGGCCCTGGGGCAAGCAATGGTTAACAAAAGTAAGTAAAGTGATTTTGGGTTTTAAGTAAAACGGAAGGTTCTGTTGTACCTACTGTTGTAATACTAATAATCTAGTCAAAAAGAAAATTTTGCACATTTTTCAGACATTTTTTTTTTAAATACAGGGTGGCAATCGCCTTGCTGAAAATAACTGCCATTGAACGTGCGTCAGGCTCTTTGATATCAGCATCATTGTCATAGCGCAGCCAGGATTACCGAATATTTGAATGAGACTTTTCCACAAAGATGGATAGGAAGACGTTCGGAAACACCCTGGCAACCTAGGTTACCGGATATTACACCTTTAGATTTTTTTTCTCTGGGGGCGATTTAAGGAATAAGTCTACAAGCAGGGACCTTTTCATGATATTGATCATCTAAAAGAAATTATAAGGCAGTGTATCCGACAAATTACTCGCCGTATGATCAGGAACAATGTGTCAGAGTTTTATAGCAGGACAATAATTTGTATGGAGAAAGATGGAGGGAATGTGGAGACCTAAATAATTTTTGAACCACTTTTGATAAAATCATTTGAAACAATGGGCTTATCTATCTTTGGCTGGTGAATATATATGAACATATATATATATATATATATATATATATATATATATATATATATATATATATATATATATATATATATATATATTCATATATATAATGGTGGACAAACAAATTCCTAAGCCATAAACCAGTAAAAACCCACCCAAATGTCCCAAGGGAGACCCTCTTTCGGTCCCATTTCGGTGTATTCGAGAATTTGTCTATATTTTTTATAGTTTCTGATAGAACGCATGAGACAACTCTCCCAAAATCATTTATACTTTGTTGAACTTACCCAGGATTGAATCATCTTTCGGTGTATATTCTTTTGCATCAGTTGGATATTTAAAATTCTCGGCTATTTTAGTATATTTTTCTATAAGATTTTCATAATATAATATTTTCAGCTTTTGGTGGCACATTGCAACATTTATAACAAAACAAAATATAAAACATAAGGCACAGTTTACTCGGCACATACTATTACAGAAAGTTAAAAAATCCTTATCACTATGTCCTTTTAATACTATCGAAGTATTTTCTTTCCAACTATTTTACTGCCAAAGTGTTGTAATGATATTCTACTTTGTTATTTTTATTATATATTCTTTTATAATTTTAATTATGGTAATTTGTAACATACAGACTGTCTATTGTATGCATTTTTATTGATAGGTATTTTAGCTATTGTGCATATTGAAAAATAAATACATAAAGCTAAATAACGTTTGCTCTGTACAGGAGGTTTCTATAAATAGTACTAAAAATTTAGGGGCTATATTTACTAGGGTGGATCGCTTTTATGCAGAAAAAAAAATTTCCCAACCAAGTGGTACACAATTGGTGCTCTTAAAATGGATCCATTCGGGAGAACTCATCTACAATATAATAAAAAAATTATTTAAATCGGTTGATTTGTTCAAGAATTATGTATGAACATACATAGAAAAATACATACGGGTCGAATTGATTACCTCCTCTTGTGAAGTCGGTTAAAAATGAATTCCAGGTTGATTTATCCTATGGTTGCCACCCGTCCTCTATTTCAGAGGACAGTCCTGCATTTACAACACCTGTCCTTTAAACTCCAACGACCCCCAAATGTCCTATACAACAAGCGTTGTTAAAAGATTTTTCTTATATTTTTTAAAAAATTTCAGTTGCAGCAAAATGCAATAAAAAATATGTTTGGAAAAAAACAATTAGGTAATAATGTGGCAATCAACTTATGTATATTTTTCTCTTTTGTTTATTTCATTTTTCTACAAATTAAGAAGAACAAGTTTGCATTAGTGCTACTTTAAATAAAATTAAAGGAAATGTCGGTTTTTTTATTTTTTACAAAATAATTAGGTACCAAAAAAATATTTCCAACTTTTCGACCGAATGGCGAATGCGCCGCAAACAAATTTCGCCTGTGGCGCTATTTTGAGGGCTAACTAAAAGAAATTTCAAATTTCTGAAGTGCTTGGAAAATGCATGACTGAAAATTTTCAAAATTTTAGCCAGCGGCTCTCTGTAGGGGGTGCTCATATGAAAATGTCCTCTATTGATCTCAAAAAAAGGTGGCAGCCCTAATTTATCCTGCATAGAGCCGAAAATTCAAAAAAACTTACATTACTAAACTAAGCTACCCGGTTTTCAAAATATTACAGAACTAAAAAATTAAATGAAATTATTAATTTAAGGGAGAAATCTTTAAAAAAATCTTTAAATTTTTTTTGTAATTTCTTACTCTTTGCAGCACGCCACTGACGATCTTAATCTTATATTTTTAGGTGTTACTACTATTTACCCTATACCCTACAACAATTTGCGGAAAAATTAGAACTCTCTAGTAGGTACCTATGTTACATTACATGAGCGTTTTTATTTTTTAAGTAAGTCGTAACATAATACTGCTTTTAAGGCGGCATTCTCCACGTGGCGTCCATGTTGGCCAACTTAATTTTATTTTGACATGGTTTTAGACCTTAAAATTTTTAACAATAACATTATGAATATATTAAGTATGGATTCATATTCTGCAAGTAATCTTCAGCCAATTATTTAAAATTTCAACGTGTTTATAATGATTTAATTTAGAAAATTCCTATATTTAAAGATCTATGGTGGCATTTGTTCTGTCACTAGGATCTCAGTTATTCTTATAAGGATATTGTATAAAAATTTTAACGTCGAAAATCATGTCAAAATGAAATTAAGTTGGCCAACATAGACACCGCGTTGAGAATGCCGCCTTAAAGTTAATTTCTTACCTGTAGTGTAGGATATAGAACCGATGTTTTTGAAAAGTGTATTTCAATGTTTAATTTGCAATTAACACAATTTTCTCATAAAACCTCAATCGATAACATTAATTTTTCCCAAAAAAAAAAATCGCTGATGTAATATAACATTTAGGCATTTCAATATTTCCGCAGATTTTTGTAAGGTAAATAAAATCTTGTAAAAAATACTGTTACAAACAAGCTTATATTATTTAGATGTACTAAAACGAAAAAAAGAAGTATAGTTTTTTCTTTGTGGCAATGCAATGTAATACAAGTTTTTAAAAAGTATTTTTTACAAAATGTAATTTTCAAATTTTTTGTTACTACGTCTTAACCTATGATAATACCTCTGATAATGTATCATTATTACAAGACATTTCACCTGTTATCGTATTCTACTCGTCAAACTCTTTCATTTGATACCCATATCAAGGGGATTGTGGAGAATACGGTAATCCGCCATATGGTGGCATCCGCCATATTGGGTTTAGAGTGACGTCACGCAGCTTATCGTATTCTACTCGTCAAACCCTTTCATTTGATACAAATGTCAAGGGGGTTGTGAAGAAAAAGGCAATCCGCCATCTTGTGGCGTCCGGCATATTGGGTTTAGAATGACGTCACATAGTTTATCGTATTCTACTCGTCAAACCCTTTCATTTGATACTCATATCAAGAGGGTTGGGGAAAAAAGGTAATCCGCCACCTTGTTACGTCCGCCATATTGGGTTTAGCATGACATCACAAAGCTTATCGTATTTTACTTGTCAAACTCTTTCATTTGAGATTAATATCGAAGGGATTGTAAAGAAGAAGGTAATCCGGCATCTTGGGCCCTTGGGGCGTCCGCCATGTTGAATCTAGGGACCCAAGGGAGTCACTAATAATTATTACAGCTACTTTCAATATAGTACTGATGAGTTTATTACTAGTTTCATTTGGCATTTTTGACAGTACCTACTGATAAAATCATATTTATAATAATTAAATAGTATATTAGTTTAAACGTGTAGGTACTGTACTTACTTAATTTTTTGTAATGTCAGAATGAATATCATTTTGCTTTTCTTTCTGTGAATTAAATTTTTTTTATTAGTAATTATCGTCATTTTTTCATTTTGATGTGCTGGCGCATCCCCCACGTAGAGTTATGGCGCCCCCTAGGGGGACGCGCCCCACAGGTTGAGAAACGCTGATCTAGAACAATATTAAATATACTTATACTAGATTGCATTGTCACCGGAGTTTACATGTGTGCAAAATTTCAAACCTCTAGGTTAAGTAGAACTAGTCGAAATTTTGATTGCAAAATTTGATGTAAACATACTAACATACATACATACATACATACATACATACATACATACAAGCAAACTGTAGGTGAAGTTAAAAAAAGCTTGTAAGTAACCCTAACGCGTAAAAATAAAACATAATAATCAGTGCCTTACTGGAAAAAATTTCGAAAAAACAGGTTTTTAAAGATTTTTGCTCTCGATGAGTCATTTTAAGTTTTTAAAATTTCCCCTTCTATTAAGAATAAATCACGAGTTGTAATTTATTGTTTTGTAGGTTTCAGACGATGTACTAACTTCTCTTAATAATAAAATTTTCTGAGAAATCAATAAAAAAAAGATTTACATTTTTGCAAAACTTTTTTGACCGCCCTGTGTAGACCTACTCCTCATATAAGAAAATATATTTTAAGTATATGGGTCCAGTTATAAAGTTTAGTACGTCCTCGTCAAGACATGCTGTATATTAAAGTGATAATACTTTCAATTCCTTATTTTCCTTAGTTTGGTATCATAATTTTATGAAAACAATGTAGGGTTTTTTTATTGCAAACATTAAGGTTTCAATATTAATATTTATAGGTACCTATAAAGAAATTTAAAAAAGCATTTACCATATATCTTATATTATAGATATACCTACTCAAGGATGCACGAGTATACTTTGTATGATTACAATAATTATTTTTACTTAACGTAAGTGTAATATTTTTGGCTTTAAAACAAAAACAGGATAATTAAAAGTGGAATTATATTTGTTTTCAAGTACTTTCTTTAATATAGTGTTTTAATATAATTGTTTGTTATAGAAGTGTAGTATAGTAGTGGAGTGCAGTTGCATTCATGTAAACATGTGCAGAAACTTGTAGCATAGACTAAATTATAATACCTAGACGAACACTGCCGTGCAACGAAAAGCGGTTCTCCCTTGAGACATTTGGTGGGTTTACTGGTTTACGGTTTAAAAGTTTGTTTGTCTGCCATTATATAAATATGTATACTATGTATCTACATGTATACAATTGTGGCCAAACAAACTTTTAAACCATAAAACAGTAAACCCACCAAATGTCTCAAGGGAGACCGGCTTTTCGGTGTATTCGAGTGTCTGTCTATATTCTTCATAGTCTCCGCTTGTAGTTAAGTGTAGCAACACAACCAGAAATACAACAAATGGAAATGAAATTTTAACTCCAGAAAACCGTTTCGCGCTAAATTCGTTAAAATCACTTATTTTTCACTTTTTATGCGCACTTTTGGCCAATCTAAAGCTCAGCGCCTATCAGTATACAGAGATACATAATATACCCTTTTTTATTTGGGAAATATCGTGTACTTGAAAATTGGGACTCGTTAAAGGACGAGCAGATCCGCAATATTAGATCAGATTATAAATCTGAAGCGTATATTGTTATTTAGCTTTTAACAGAATGCCTAAACAGTTGACTGCACCTTTTTTACCCCAATCGCCACTGCCTCACGAGTTAGTGAAAGTTAATGCGAACTCGTAAAATTAGTTCTGCAATGCCTAAACACTAAAAAACTATTTACAATTAAATATAACAAACGCCAAGTAATAAAACACGTACACTAGTGTTGAATAGTAAACAAAATGCAATTAATATAAACCTCAGATTATATATAACGATAGGTAACACAAACAAAAGAAAACATGCGTGATATGAAATAGAAAGTAGTGTTTACTATCCGACAACGATCGATTGGTTAAAAGTAGAACGAGATAGGCATGTCACAACACCTAAATTTAACATTGAAAATATGAGAACCTCTGTTCAGGTCTGCTCTAATATGAGTAGGGCCCCTGTTGGCAGGGGCGGATTTAGAATTTCCTCTAGGGGGGGGGGGCGCTTGTGATATGATTTTTTATTGTTTAGGATTCTAAGAAATGAACACTATTTCATGGACGAAAAATCTAAACTTGAATGTTTGATCATCTTAACTTACAAAATAAATAGTCTAGCATTTTTTATTTAGACATTCTGGCCATATGAACTGATATTCAAAAACAGTTCGAAAACACTTTTTTTAAAAGCACGTTTTTTCGAAAATATATTTTCTCGAAAATAGAACTTTTTGATAATACAGTCATCTCCTGGTGTACTTTGAGAAGCCCAAAACTCTTTTTTGCAAAAGTTGTTTATTGTTAAAAAAAATGGTAATTTTCAATGGTTTTTTGCAATTATCTCGTTAGCTATTAAGCCGACTTGGACGATCAGAAACTCAAACGAAAGGTTTTTTCAATACCTACAACTTGGCCATTTTTACTTACAGTGCAAAGGAAAAAAGCTACGGACGAAAAACTCTAGTTTTAGCAAATTTTTTTCGATAAAAAGGTATCTGTGATCTACCGATTTCTTATTTTTTCTGGATGACCAGGGTATAGTAGCGATTAATTTTTCCATGCTTGAAATTAACAGCGATTTAAACTGGATCTTGGATAGAAAGAACTCGATTGTTTACTCTACTTGAAGCAAAACGAGCAAACTAAAACTCTTGTGTTTTTATTTGTAGGTAATTCAGCTCTCATAACACACGAAAGACTGGAAGACTTCAGGTTTTTAGCTGCAGATACTACCCCAGATATGATTAGTTGGTTTTTCAGGGCACCGCGATTGATGTCTACTAAAAACATTTGGATATTGCCATTTGATAGGTATTGTTCTCATTTTTACCTGGTAATTTAGAAACAAAGACATTCCAATTAATTTTTATAGTATCAATGTTTTGGTTTTTAATAATTCTTTTTTTGTAGAATAACGTGGTGTGCAGTGTGTGCTTTTAGTATCCTTGGTGCCATTATTTTTTCGGCCATTGCCACAATTGAAAATCAATATTACCTTAATCGGTGTAATATGACGCAGAAGCATAGATTGATAGATATTATAATTGATATAACTACAGCGTTTTGCACACAAAGAGGTATTATAAATTGTGCGGAAATTATTATATTAAAATGTAGGCACTGGTTAACAAGGGTTAATTTTGGTGTTACTTGTCTTAAAAAAGAAAGTCCTTCGATAAAATTGAAGTTATCTAAAAAAAGTTAAAACCCGAACAAAAATCAAAAATTTCAGAAAATCAAAAGCAAAATAGATACATTGTGTTCAGTTATGTTTTGGCCCATTTTAATGTTGAATAGTATCGAAAAAAAATATGGGCGGTTTTTGCCGATGCGTTTTCTGGATTTTGTTTCATTGTTTGACACCCAGTTCTGTATGGGGAGAAGAAAGGATTTGTAAATCCTTACCAATACAGGGTGAGCTTTTTAAAGTGTTAAAAAGGTGATATGTCGAAAACGGTTTAAAATATTTTCATGAAATTTTGGCGAGCGAATAGGGAGATTATAAACATATTTTTGACACTTATCCCCTGTCTCTATTTCGGGGAGTAGGGGGTAACTTTTTAGTTTTAAATGGGATGATGTAATTTTGTTTATAAAATTTGAATCTACGTAAAAACTAAGTATGTGGACAATTTTTTTATTTGCTTTTTCGGTAACGGAATTATAATTTGTTAGGTTGTAAAATTTAAAAAATATTTATCATTTAATGTCAATTTATTTATCGTCTGTCATGTTTGAGAGGTTGTTCGAAATGCCCCCTTCGACTTCCAAACACTTTCTTACTCTTTTTCTAAAAATTCATTTCGTACCCGCTGTAACATTTCAGGTGTCACTAATATGCAGGCAAAGCGGATTCGGTCTTTCATATCATCTAAAGTTGTAGGTGCAGTCGCCATCACTTTGTCCTTTATCCACCTGTTTTCAAATATTTCATTCAAATAATTACAGGACCGTATTGCATAATGGGGTAGAGCTCCGTCCTGTTGAAACCACATGTCAGGATTTATGTTTTGGTTTAATAATTGGGGTAATTGGTTAAAAAAAAATGTGTAAATTTCTCCATTTAAATGTCCTTCAAAGAAATGCTGTATCTCCGAGTATACCACACCAGACATTAATTGACCAGGGATATTGATTTGGCAATGTTCCAGTGGGGATTTTCCGATGCCCAAGAGTGCATATTGTGTATATTTAACTAAAGAAAACAACCGAATAAAAAAAATGTGTCTACTGATAAGGGATAACTTAGATACCTGCCCACAATTAATTATGAAAAGTAGTTTCGTCAGAAAAAATAGCATTCTGCGGAACCTGTTATTTCCTTGCATTTGTATTGTGATCCAACTGCAAAATGTAATGGGATTTTCAAAGTCTTTCCGATATAGCTCTTGGTGGAGTGTAATGTGATATAGATGAAAATTGTACAAGTGCAATATTATTATGTTCACAACTGATTTTTCACTCTTTCCAGCATCTCTAACAAGCCGTCTGGTACCTACACGCGGGTCAATAGCTACCGCTCTTAAAACGCCAAGTGCCCTAATTTCGTCCGTTTTAGTTCGCTTCCGAAATCGCGGTTTCATCTTCAGACTGCCAGTTGTACGACTTCTGGGTTCCAGTGGCGTAGCCAGCATTTTGGGGCGGGGGGCAACAACACGGTGTTATAGAAAATAGCTGTTCGTTATGTATATGCCCGGAGGCGCTGATCAAAAGGGTGGGAGGGGGCAGTCCCTCCCCGTGGCCCCCACTTGGCTACGCCACTGCTGGTTTCCAGTCTTCCAAATGCCATGTGAGATTTTTGGACTATCAGTAACCTCTCCGCCCACACTAGTGCAGCTTTTTCTGCACTCCCCAAATTTAACAACCTATCAACTTGCACATTAAAACTCGCTTCCATGTTTAATTGAGCAATAAACTGAGAAATGATCGTTAAAACGTCAAAATTCTCAACAGACTTAAGTAAAAATAACTCATTTCCATGAAAACGAATAATAATTCTAAAATAAGTGAACTTGATCAAAATTTACTTAATCATAATTCCGTAACCGAAAAAAAATTGTACACGTACGTAGTTTTTTACGTAGATTCGAATTCTATAAATAAAATTACATCATCCCATTTAAAATTCCAAAGCTACCCCCACCTCTCAAAATGAGGAGGAGTAAATGTCAAGAATATGCTTAAATATGTCTCCTCATATCCCTATTAACTTACCAAAATTTCTTGAAAATATTTTACACCGTTTTCGAGATATCGCCTGGTAATAACACTTTAAAAAACTCACCCTGTATAACATTTTTTTTCTTATTTTTATAAGAGAGGCTCCATTTGACCAGCCATTAACAACTGAAACTTTCAGATATGCATTACATTTCTATTTACGCCTGAAAATTTGCATTGTCATTACATTAAATGAATTTCATGAAACTCTGTGTAGTGTAAAAAGAAAAATTGTTAGGTTATCTAGGTATATGTTTCCTAAATTTATATTTTTACGCTTTAATTTTTAATATTATAACTTTCAGGAACGTCAACAGAATTCGTAAGTTTCTCTGGAAAATTAGCATACATCGCCTTTGCAGTCCTGATTCTTAATGTTTATACAGCTTTTTGTGCTCAATTTGACGTATTGCTTCAGTGGCCGAATAATAAAATTTCCACTTTTGATGAACTTTTAAAATCCAAAATGGACATTGGTGCAGAAGATACGGTTTACAATAGATTTTACTTTACAGTGAGTTTGAACATTTCCTATTCTGTTTCTTGAATGTCCAGTTTTAAAACATTTTGTAAAATCTCTTAAAGCGGACCACACACCTTCAGTTAAAACTGTACGATTTAACTGTACAGGATGTCCAGTTTTCGACACTTTTGCAGTGTATCTCGTTTATCTTTAAAGATAGAGAGCTGCGCTTTTTGCAATACTGTGCTGCTTTTTCGTGAAGCGTATGATCCTATAAACAGAATTTTCATAGCCCCCTTAGTTTCGGAGATACAGGGCGATTTTGGAAATGTATAATTTTCAAGCACCCCTCGTACCTCAGTTGCCTTTTAACTTATCGGTAAGATAAAAACTGATTATTATATAGTTTTTTGCGTAAAATCCAGTGGCGTAGTAAATTCTTTCTAGAGGGAACGAATGTGATGATAAAATCTAAAGTTGCATTTTTTTAACAGAAACATATTTCAAACAGGACAGGGCCCATAATGTGGGAATAATACGCCCTTTTTTAGAAAATAATTGTCTGAGTTACGAGGGGTGCTTGAAAATGGCACATTTTCAAAATCGCCCTGTATCTCAGAAATGAAGGGGGCTATAAGAATTCTGTTTGTAGCATCATACGTTTTATGAAAAATATTGCGCAAATCGCAGCTCTCTATCTTTAAAGATAACCGAGATACACTGCAAGTGTCGAAAATTGGACGCCCTGTACATTTAAATCAAAGGTAACTGTTTAGTTTTTAAGTTTGCATAGTCGATCCAAAATCAATTGAAAATATAAATTGATAAAATTGCGCCGGAGTGCCCTGCGCAGGTAAAACTGTGCGTCAGTTGCAAAAAAATGTACAGTTCCATTAGTTTCGCCATCGAGTCGCGATCGTTTGTTCGTACCTTTATCGAAAATGTCGACGAGTCAGCGGAAATGCTTAGGTCAGCATTGCCAGTGGAAAGTAAAACCTCAGGAATATATGATCATTTCAAGGAAAAATACGAGTTATGCAAAATAAATTGTTTAACTCCGAGAAGTAGTACCTCAAGCTAGTAAAGCATCAGTAATAAAAAATATACAATGATTGAGGCGATATGTACAAAATTTAAGGCGTTCGCATAGCTTCTCTTAGTTGCCAAAAAAGTTTGTCAATCTTCATGGGGCGAAATAGCATTCTTCTATGTTTAATTTTGTTTTTAAAGCAGCGTTGTACCTAAAGAAAGTAGGTGTAAATAAGGGTCTTCGTTTAACCGTAAATAAACATTACATTTCTTGGTAGGAATTCACAACTCTTTCAACAGATTTGTGTCAAGCGCTGTCCACGAGGCGATCATCGCAGGTGAACTGAAGAATCTGAACAATAAACTGAGTCGTGTGTGTGCTCTATGGATGGATACACGATTTATCTGTTCAGTTCTGACTGTAATCAGTTAAATTGTACAGTTTTAATTGAAAGTGTGTGGTTAAAGAACTACGCAGTTTTTGCGTAACTACTGTAGTCGCCTGAATGCTAAAATGATTATGATACTTTTTAGCAACGTAATGATCTGGTTGACGAATCACTTCGTCAAAAAATATACACGCGTAAAATTAAAGGCCAAGAATCAGTCTTTTTTCTTAATGAAACCACTGGAATGGAAAAAGTACGGCAAGGTTATTTTGCTTTTCATATTTTGAACCCAACAGCATATAGGATAATTAAAGAAACTTATAATGAATACGAAAGAAGAACCGTGCGAACTTTGAAGCCTATTATAGGGGTAACGAAAGTATTTCTGTGTGTGCCGAAAAACTCGTCGATGGAGGACTTCATTTCTATTGGGTATGTGTTTTTGTGTACAGTCGTGGCCAAAATAAACTTACTTTTAATGCTTTTTCTAATGGAAAATGCAACTTCATTTTGTCCACGATTCTATATCTTTATAGTACGTCTAGCAAAATTCAACGGCCAGCTAATGTTTTGATATTAAACAGATAGACTAATGGCATGATACACAACCTAACACTAACTCGAAAATTTTCCCAATTTTTGAATAATTTTTGAATTTAATTTTTGCCTCATTATAAAGATCCGCTTTTTCGAACAGTGACATTTGTCAACTCCGTATAACGATAGAATGATTTATGAATGAATAGTTTCGTCTGTTATTCCCTTAAAATAATATTTTATAATAGGCTTTCAATGTGAAATTTAGCTAACGCAATAATTTTTGTTCGAAAAATAAAATAATTGTGACGTTATACTCAATTATAACATAAGATAAAACATGGAATGGATTACGTATGTACGGTGTTACGGTTACTCTTGAAAGGTAACATAGGTAGAAGATATAGGTGAATGAAAAATAGGACTGTCAAGTTGTGAACTTCTTATTTTTAAGAAAATTAAATAATATGGTAATCACAGCAGAACAAAACGCTTTTATGATCGAAAGTTACTTCAGCAATGGTAGAAGGGTTGATGACCAGTTGGTTTCTTCAACACGGGACGCCATTCAGGATTGTCAAACAGAAATTTCACACATAGTCATGGATTTCGACCAGTTTCGCCAAGTTTTGACTAGATCTGTGGCTTTGTTTAGAGAAACAGGAAGTGTGAATAGAAAGTAAGACAGTGGTGGACCCAAAATTGGAACTGCACAAGAAGTAAAAGAATTGAGACAAATTGTTAATGAGCACCCACAAACCCCAATTCGGCGTGTAAGCCAGCATGTAAATGTATCCTACGGAACCTGCAATACAATCCTGAAATGTGGCCTGCATATACACGCTTATCGTCTAAGCTCAGTCCAAGAATTGTTACCAAACGACAAGCCGCAGCAAATGCAATTTTCAAAGTGGTCTATGGGTAATTTGCATAATAATGAAAACGTAGACAATTTACTTTGTTTAATATCACTTTATTTTATTTTTTTTTTACAGAATAGTGACTGCAGTTTCGTAGTACTACTACATTATCAAACTGAATAACTTAAAAACTATGGTGTATGTTTATATATAACAGGCCGGTATTCTAAAGGAACTATTTAACAAAGAAGGTTTATTGATGATCATTATAAAGGACTGTGAATAGCTGTGAATTCCACAGGTCCGTTTGGTCATTTAATAGATTTATATTAGGGTTTCTATTATGCTTATAAATTTCAATTGATTCTAGGACATTAAGCTTTCTTCCTTTAGGTACGGTATATAAAATTTTTAAATCATTAACGTCCGGAAAGGTATGACCTGTCTCTAAACAATGTTTGGCGAAGTTTGAATTTTATTTGTTTAACAAAAAAGATGTTTTATGTTCCTTAAATCTAACGTTAAAATTTCTCCCGGTTTGGCCTATATACGAGCTATTGCACTCATTACAACTTAACCTATAAACTCCTGAATTTTTAAGGGGTGATGTTTTGTCTTTGGCATTAAAAAGTAATTGGGATATTTTTTGTGCTGGTGTAAAAGCTACTTTTATGTTATTTTTTGAGATGATGTGTGCTATTTTATCAGAGATTGGACCAAAATATGTTATCTTAGTATACTGAAACTTTTCATTGGTTTTTATACGTGGGAATATTTGGTTAATAGTTATTTGTTTTTGTTTTTTGTTTATTATTGTATTTATTGTGGTTGAGTTAAACCCGTTGTTTTTGGCTATTTTAATTATATTGTTTAATTCATTTTTTCGGCTGTCTTCTTTTAAAGGGATTGCGAAAGCTCTATGTATCATAGATTTATAAGCTGCAGTTTTGTGATAAGTGGGATGTGTTGAGTGGTTAGGAATTGTTATGTCTGTAAACGTGGGTTTTCTATAAATATCAAATGAGAATTCTTTGTCCTTTTTTGATATTGTAATATCCAGAAAATTAATTTTGTTGTCTTTTTCCTTTTCCATTGTGAATTTAATTTTATGATGTAGACTGTTTAGGTGATTTAGAGTTAGTTGTAAACCGCATCATTACCTGTAAAACATACTAAAATGTCATCTACATATCTGTACCAGAAATTTATGTTTTCTGCGTATTCAGTTTTTAAGAAAGTTTCTTCCAAATTCGACATGAAGATTTCAGCTAGAAGAGGATTTAGTGGGGAACCCATTGCTACCCATTTCAACGCAAAGTATTCCATAAAAAATTCGGTAGAACTTACAAAAAAACTTATAAACATGGAGGTACCAAATAACAGTACTTTAATATCCTTTGACGTCACTAACATGTTCCCCAACATCCCAAATTCAGACTGTATGAACATAATCAAAAACACACTAACAATAAAAAACATAAATCCTGTCATAAAAAACGAAATTATTACTCTTTTTGACCTCTGCATGAATGAAAACTATTTCCAGTACGATAACAAATTTTATAAACAGAAAGATGGCTTAGCAATGGGTTCCCCACTAAATCCTCTTCTAGCGGAAATCTTCATGTCCAATTTGGAAGAAACTTTCTTAAAAACTGAATACGCAGAAAACATAAGTTTCTGGTACAGATATGTAGATGACATTTTAGTATGTTTTACAGGTAATGATGCGGATTTACAACTAACTCTAAATCACCTAAACATAAAATTAAATTTACAATGGAAAAGGAAAAAGACAACAAAATTAATTTTCTGGATATTACAATAACAAAAAAGGACAAAGAATTCTCATTTGATATTTATAGAAAACCCACGTTTACAGACATAACAATTCCTAACCACTCAACACATCCCACTTCCCACAAAACTGCAGCTTATAAATCTATGATACATAGAGCTTTCGCAATCCCTTTAAGAGAAGACAGCCGAAAAAATGAATTAAACAATATAATTAAAATAGCCAAAAACAACGGGTTTAACTCAACCACAATAAATACATTAATAAACAAAAAACAAAAACAAATAACTATTAACCAAATATACCCACGTATAAAAACCAATGAAAAGTTTCAGTATACTAAGATAACATATTTTGGTCCAATCTCTGATAAAATAGCACACATGATCTCAAAAAATAACATAAAAGTAGCTTTTACACCAGCACAAAAAATATCCCAATTACTTTTTAATGCCAAAGACAAAACATCACCCCTTAAAAATTCAGGAGTTTATAGGTTAAGTTGCAATGAGTGCAATAGCTCGTATATAGGCCAAACCGGGAGAAATTTTAACGTTAGATTTAAGGAACATGAAACATCTTTTTTGTTAAACAAAGAAAATTCAAACTTCGCCAAACATTGTTTAGAGACAGGTCATACCTTTCCGGACGTTAATGATTTAAAAATTTTATATACCGTACCTAAAGGAAGCAAGCTCAATGTCCTAGAATCAATTGAAATTGATAAGCATAATAGAAACCCTAATATAAATCTATTAAATGACCAAACGGACCTGTGGAATTCCCAGCTATTCACAGTCCTTTATAATGATCATCAATAAACCTTCCTTTGTTAAATAGTTCCTTTAGGGTACCGGCCTGTTATATATAAACATACACCGTAGTTTTTAAGTTATTCAGTTTGATAATGTAGTAGTACTACGAAACTGCAGTCACTATTCTGTAAAAAAAAATAAAATAAAGTGATATTAAACAAAGTAAATTGTCTACATTTCTATATAAAAATGCAATATCACAAAGTAACGGACTACTCAATCCAATAATGAAAACGTATTTGCAAAGTCCTTTTTTACTGACGAGGCATGGTTTTACCTTTCTGGTTATGTAAATTCTCAACAAATGAAAATGTGGAGTTCTGAAAATTCACATTTCTTAAGAGAGAAGCCTCTGCAGTCACAGAAAGTTGGCGTATGGGCAACCATTATTTTTTTTAAAGGTACTCTCAATTCGGCGCGACCGTAATGAAATTTTAGAAAATTTTGTAAACGCATTAGACGATGAAGAGATGCGACAAGGCTACTTCCAGCAGGACGGCGCACCAATTCACGTAACTCTTGATAATTTCAATTTTTAGGAAGAATTTTTCGAAGACCGAATCATTAGTCGTAAGATGCCAGTTAGGTGGCCACCACGATCCTGCGATCTCAAGCCGTGCGACTCTTTTAATCAAACCCAATCAAACTCTTAATGAAAAATGTTCCTATATGATGCAATATTTCTGCCGGTCACCCTGTATTAAAAATATCATTCCAGTCCAGACAAAGTATCGTAAGAGCCATTTTCATCAAAATGAGCTTTTAGTATCGTTGGGACCGTCTCTAAGAGACATATCGATTTAATGAAATATCGTAAGCGCCAAAAATTATTTCAGTAGGTAATACTGTTTTACCTAATATAAAATGAATAAAACTTACAGTGACATAGGAAAATTCATATATAAAAAAGTTGTTTGTATCCCCTGTAAAATTACATAAATGTCACTTACCATACTTTGCGTGGGCAGTGATGATATTTAAGAAGTGCAGTGATTTTTAAATTCGGCTCTGAAAGGACCCCGCACAAATCAAATGGGAAATGGATCTCCGTCAAATTAGCTGAAACTTTGGGAAAATGTTCTTCTCGGCATCCTGAACAAAAGTCTCAACGGGCCCAACAAGCTCCTATGATTAGTTTTTGAGTTATGGGACCTAGAAGTCCCAGATTATTGTTATTGCTTATATCAAACGGGATAGGAGTAAGACTACCCCTAAAAATGCATTCCGGGGCCAGACAATGTTGATCTTATGCTTATTCGCTTATTTATCTTGAAGTAAGTTCTATTTTTCTTCAAATTGAATCCCGCATCCCAAGTGGACTAGCCCGCTGACCCACTTATACCCCTAACGCCTAGAAACCACCAATCAAATAGGCTAACTCCGAAATCATCTAGTGCAGCCGCTTATTTTCTTTAAAATCATACCACAAGCGAGTTAACCCTTGATTCCTCAACCCACCTCATCCTTAACTACGTACTCTTAACCCCTGAAACCACCCCTACTAAACCATAAGCGGGCTAACCCATCTGACCTGGGAAGCACGAGTCGAGTCACTTCTGAAAATAATTCAATCCCACACCACAAACGGACTACTCCACCGACCTTCGAGCCCTTCTAACCTGTCCACACATACCCCCTATGCCTAGAAACTACCCTTAACTACATACTCTTAACCCCTAAAATCACTCCTACTAAACCCAAGTGGGCTAACCTATCTGACTTTCAAAACAGCGACTTTAGAGGGATAGGGAGGGAACAAGAGGTGGGAGAGACGCGGCGGGGTTGCAAGGGGGGCAGAAGGTGGTATAGGGGGCTCGAGAGAGTAAGATAGGCGGGAGAGGTTGGTGGGGAGGGACAGCGAAGGAGTGGCGGACGAGGAGGAGGGGATGATAAAAAAGGGAATGAGCGACAGGGATATTGGAAGGGAAGAGATAGATAAGAGGAAGAAGGAGAGGGCAGGAGAGGAACGGATGCGGATGAGGATGAGAAGGGAAGGGAGAAAGGAGAGTATCAGGAGAGG
The DNA here is from genome assembly GCA_963971165.1 of Philopedon plagiatum. Taxonomy (NCBI): domain Eukaryota; kingdom Metazoa; phylum Arthropoda; class Insecta; order Coleoptera; family Curculionidae; genus Philopedon; species Philopedon plagiatum. The sequence goes on along the minus strand of OZ020190.1, from coordinate 32,787,273 downwards.
AGCAGTGTGGGTGGATCGAGTCAATTGGATAAAACGGGGATAAATAGGCAGGGATGGGGAAGGGGTAGGACTGGGGGAGAGAGAAGAAGTATGGGTATTTATTTAAATATAAGTGATTCATCTATGTCAAAGTACAGTCTGATAACTAGAATAACTAACTAAACATTTTGATAATGAATATATTTAAATATAAAAAAATTAATACAATTATATTTCAAAAAAGAAATTAACAATTGCCTCCAGGCAAAAATAACTTTCAGTATGTAGTATTTTAGATAGCAAACGTGAGCATATAAACTGGTCAGATTGTTTTTAATGAGATGGAAACCAGAGCATTAAAAGGCAATTTTTTATAAAAGATACTGAGGGAAATTCACGGAAGCTGCAAGATTAATCTTCTGAGCATTGCGATATATTATTTTATATAACAATATTTTTCGATAGATCCATTTCAATATATTGATGTATTTCGATACATTGACATACGATAGAGTGATATATACGTATCCACATACACATACACTCAAGTCAAGGGTAATCCTCCAATGTGCACCTGCTGCTTTTTATAATGCCTTTACTACTTCTCTTTTGGTGGTTGATTCCGTTTCTTTTATTTCCAAGTGTGACTCCTATACTTTACTAAGAACATCAGCCGCTCTTACCAGCGATTCCAGTATTCCCTCCTTACACTCAATTCCCTCCTCCGCTATTTCTCCCATCCTCCTCTCTCCCCAGTCCCTTCCTCTCTCTTCTATCCTACCCAATCCACACCCCCATACCATCAACTGTTTCTCCTCCTCCCTCGCTGCCCCTTCACCCCTCCCTATTCCCTCACCACGCAGATTACAAGGGTCAGGTGGGTTAGCCTGCTTGTGGTTTGGCAGGGGTAGTTTCCAGGCATAGGGGGTATGTGTGGAGAGGTTAGAAGGGCTCGAAGGTCGGTGGAGTAGTCCGTTTGTGGTGTGGGATTGAATTATTTTCAGAAGTGACTCGACACGTGCTTCCCAGGTCAGATGGGTTAGCCCGCTTATGGTTTAGTAGGGGTGGTTTTAGGGGTTAAGAGTACGTAGTTAAGGATGAGGTGGGTTAAGGAATCAAGGGTTAACTCGCTTGTGGTATGATTTTAAAGAAAATAAGCGGCTGCACTAGATGATTTCGGAGTTAGCCTATTTGATTGGTGGTTTCTAGGCGTTAGGGGTATAAGATAAATAAGAGAATAAGCATAAGATCAGCATTGTCTGGTCCCGGAATGCATTTTTAGGGGTAGTCTTACTCCTATCCCGTTTGATATAAGCAATAACAATAATCTCATAACTCAAAAACTAATCATAGGAGCTTGTTGGGCCCGTTGAGACTTTTGTTCAGGATGCCGAGAAGAACATTTTTCCAAAGTTTCAGCTAATTTGACGGAGATCCATTTCCCATTTGATTTGTGCGGGGTCCTTTCTATCAACCTCTAAATAGGGATTCACGATCTAAATCGATTTTTTGGAAAGATCGATTTTTCCAAATGAAAATCGATATTTGAGAATCGATCTTTTACCCTTCGATCCTGCAAGGAGATCGGCGATTTTACACAGAATCGATTCTTCTGGTATTTTCATGTCTGTGAACTTTAAGACTTTTAATTAATATTTGGAAATTAATATTTATATGTAATTCTTTACAAACGATAGGGTCGTTGCGCCACGACCAAAACGATCCTAGTAAGAATTACGAAAGGAATAAGGAAATAGTTGAACTGCGCTATCTAACATTTTCTAGAAAAAAACTCAAATCTGAAATCGTACAAAAAACCGATGCCGGTCATGTCGATCGGTATGGACAGTTTGTTATTTTACGGTTGTCATTTTTTCGTTCAAATGTTTTCTATTTTATTAGTTTTCAGAAAATTAGTATGTTCTTCATAATAGCATTTTAAATCAAATATTTACCCCTCCATACCCTTCTATAACTTAAAAATAAACATAAAAAAATATATAATTTAAATATTTTTCTATTTTTTTAACCACAACTGTACAACTTATACCGAGTTTTAAATAGCATTGGATTGGAATGAACACTGTTTACTCTCCCGGCTCCCCTCTCCTACGCCCAAATTTTTCCAAAGATCGATTTTTTAAAAGATCGATCTCTTAAGGCGATTTGAATAGTGAATCGATCTCCATGATCACGACCTAAGATCGATTCGAAATATCGATTTTTTTCAGATTTGGTGAATCCCTACCTCTAAACCAAATCACACCAACAAGAGACAGGTTTGCTCTTGATGACATGGTTTATGCACCAATTTAAGATGATTAAAAAATCTGACTAGATATGTTAAAGCGGATCAGCATATCATAGTTATAATTTTCTTGGTTGCAAAAACTTTTTTAAAAAGTTTGTGATTAAAGAAAAACCTTAAACTTATTTCCTATTTCTGTTTATTGAATAATGACACTCATTAAATAAAATATGTTTTATCAAACGTTTCTAATATTTTAGATGAAAAAATCGACTTTAAATTCATATTCGACGATAACCTGCTTCTACTATAAAAAATATTTATAGAATGCAATAATTAATTTAAAATTACAATTTGTTTCTTGTTTTTATTATTAATTATAATAAACAAGATCTTAATAAATTAAGTAGATAATTAAAAGTAACCTTCGAGATTCTTCATAAACCAACGATAAAAGGCATCTTATGCATGTTTTAAGATCAACCTAAACATTTAGTGAAGGTGAAACTAGATTGTTTCTGAACTCATCCTAAGGTTATTTAAAAATATAATCTTACTTTTTATGTTCGGAATTCCCTATATTGTAACATTTCCTCTCCTTGCATTTGATGGAAAAAATTCCTTTCATAATTAGTTGTAAATTATTTATGAAATGGTTCATAAGAACAATAAGTTCATGGTTATATATAATATTTAAAATATATTATTTCGTGATAAAGTTTTCAGAAGGTGACCTTATTAAATATGCACTAATCACAAACTTTTTAAAAAAGTGTTTGCAACCAAGAAAATTATAACTATTGTTTGCTGATCCACTTTTGCATATCAGATTTTTTAATCATCTCGAAATGTAATGTAACTCATGTCATCAAGAGCAAACCTGTCTCTTGTTGGTGTGATTTGGTTTAGAGGTAGGGATTTACCAAATCTCAAAAAAATCGATGTTTCGAATCGATCTTAGATCGTCATCATGGAGATCGATTCACTATTTAAATTGCCTTAAAAGATCGATCATTTAAAAAATCGATCTTTGGATAAATTTGGGCGTAGGAGAGGGGAGTCGGGAGAGTAAACAGTGTCCATTCCAATCCAATGCTATTTAAAACTCGGTATAAGTTGTACAGTTGTGGTTAAAAAAATAGAAAAATATTTAAATTATATATTTTTTTATGTTTATTTTTAAGTTATAGGGTATGGAGGGGTAAATATTTGATTTACAATGCTATCATGAAGAACATACTAATTTTCTGAAAACTAATAAAATAGAAAACATTTGAACGAAAAAATGACAACCGTAAAATAACAAACTGTCCATACCGTTTCTTATAGTTCTATAGTTCTTTTTTTATTTACTGTCATTTTTTGTTTAAATATAGAAAGAATCATATCATAGAGTTGGCATTATTTCAATTAATACATTTTGGATTATTACGTACGCTCAATTGTGTGAGCAATGTACATACAACACAAGACAATTATTTTTTGATTGATACGTTCGGCTCTGCGGAAAATCTCTTCTGGTTTATTGGGAACTTGCAATTCTTAAGAATATTTCTTAAGCATTTTGACTACCTACTAAATTTAAAATAATGTGTTTACAATAGTTTTAGTTTTATAGTATTAGCGAAATAATCGGCAACTATTTTGAGAAATTGGAACATTAGGATTCTTGGATCTGTTAACGACCAACGTAAATACGATCGAAAAGCGTCTGCTGTTGTAAGCTGTTTGAAGGATTAAAGCACTTTGCGAGCTTAAAGCACTTGTTTATTACTTTTGAGGGCTTGAAGCCCTTTTCGAAAACGTTTGGTGCTTGGAAGTAATTGGTAATTTGAATTATTTTAACAAAGTAAAGTAATTTGTACTTGCAAACTGCAAGCACTTCGGGCAATTGCTTGAAGCCCATTTACTAAGTGCTTTGCCCAGCTCTGTACTGATTTAAGAACTTAGTATCTACACTTTTTAGAGTTTCTATAACTGACCAGTTGATTAATGTTATGGTTTATTATATTATTGCTGTGATTTCTTCGTTTTTAAAATAGATTTTGAGCACTGCTAAATTTTTATAAATAAATGTATGTAGTACATATTATATACATGTACGTACATATGCACATACATATGTATTAAAGAATGATAGAGTGTAAAACGAGATTTTAAAATATATTGTGACAAAAATTGCAAACTGTTGGCATTAACAAAAACTAAAAAGTACGTTTTATTATTTTTATAGCCTATTAAGATTGCACGAAACTGGTATAAAAAATATGGAGTTCTTGAGGCTGTTCCCTCCAAAACCAACACCCGATTATTTAAGCACCGGTCTCTTTGTAAGCCTTGGTCTAAGAGAAATTTACCATTTATATCTTGGTCTCGGTTGTGGAATATTGGCAAGTGTGATAATACTTCTGTTGGAATGCATTTGTTATAACAGTGGAAATAAAAGGTATAAGAAGAAATAATACATTTGGATTATTACGCCATCTACACATCTCGTCTGTTGAATTTTTGCAGCGCACGGTTTTAAAGAAAACGTTTAGAATGAAATGTTTATTCCTTTAATGAATTATATGTCTTTTTTATGTGTCTACACTGGAACTTCATTGGTTTTTTATAGGAAGCACCTGAGCAACAACAATGTTAAAAAATGAAATAGCAGTAATGGGAGCTGAATACGCCCCTTAATTTAAGATTTAGTATGTAGAGGGATATATTAATTAAAACGAACAAGATTGGCAAACTTAACAAGGATTTTATTCCATATATTATAGAGAACATGTTAACACAGCTTTGGGTTGGAGCGCCATTTTTCGAGAGAGAGATCGACCGATGACAGTCAGTAACGTCATCAGGCAGAGGAATCTGCTTTACCGACCAAGGCGGCAAATTTGAATTTGAAAATAAGCGCGAGATTTAAAATCACTTACTACAAGTATAAAATTAATATTAATTTTCTTGTTTCTTATAGATTAAACATACTTAAGCAAATTTCTCGTGAAAAGTAGTTGATTACACTTATTATTAATTATGTTGTGAAAAATTAGTTTAACGTATTTTAACTGTTTTTCTTTTTAATTACTTTGTACCCTACACACTAGTATTCGGTGTCTGAATTAGTATGGGTTTATATCTCCCGAATTAGCACAGTTGAAGTTGCTAAGTTTCGTAAATTCTGTATGCCTATAAAGTCCACTTTTTTGTGTATTACTCTTTTTACTATTCATTGTAGGGGTTAGTACAATAAAGCAAAACTTTTAATTTATCCTAAATCAAATTTTACCCAATTTTAATGTTTTATAATTATTTTCAAATTACCAATACATCTGTGCAAGAATGAAGCATCAAAAATATTTTTTTCATTTTTTCATGTAAGGCAGTAAAATATATAGCTTTTCTCTATATACCAACCCTAGTAGGTCACGCTGGACGTTATGCGTTGGATTTTATAAGATATTCATAAATATGGTGGGGAGGTGGAACAATCTGGGGGCCCGTATTTTGTCTGACATGCGCGCAAATAACACAAATTTTCCATGGGCACGCAAGCTTGGGTTCTCGATGAGCTGTGCCGAATATTTTATAAGAAGGGCTAGCGTTTTGAAAACGACTACCACGTGGTGATCGTTTTCCTGTGTGTTTTATAAATCTGACATAGTTTCTTTTTTGGCAAAAAAGGCCAGTTTCAACAACTTAATTATTATAAAAATTAATAACACGGAAAATACAAGAGGATATAAGGCAATCTGCCAATTTATTTGTTTTGCAAAGCAATCACCACGTGGTAGTCGTTTTCAGAGCGCCGAGCGCTTTTCAAAAAATGTTGAAACTTGTCGATAAGCACGTGTCGATCGAAAATTAATAACCTAACCAAAAAAAATTAGTATGGGGTACACATCTTCGATATTCCGCCTTGTTTTATCTCATAGTTTGCTGGTAAAAAATAATAATTAATTACTTTTGCAAGAACTAAGGTACTAAAAGTAATTAAATTGAATTAAAATCTTGGAAAAAGTAAGCAGTTGAATATAACTACCTGAAAGTCAAACGTAGGTTCATTACAACAGGCTTACTAAAACTAGTTAAATACATAGGTACATAGTTAACAACTTTAGTTGGATCACAATGAGCCTTTGCTGCAATGCAGACGATGTTCAAACCTCAACCTGTTATAATTACTCTAGTAGTTAAGTACTAGCTCTGGTTCATAAGGAATAAGGATGAGGAAGTTGTTCAAAATATTAATAATTTTGTAATTTTCAATAGTTCAAAAACGTTCCTATTATTTGGTAGTTGAGTTGAGGATTTCTCGTAACAATTTTTATTTATTTCCCTTATAATAAAATATAAAAATACATAACTCTTTCAAATCTTTATTTTTACATCTACATAAGTATTTATTTCATTGTATAGATCCCTACGGTGCACACATATATAAGATTTTATTCTCAGTCACCTGTCAGTTTGTGCAGTTAAAAAAGATGTATAGATATCATCTGGCTGCTGGAATTCTTGGCCTGGTTTGTGCAAATTCGGACGTATTGTTTTATCCCTTCTATAACCTCCTTAAAATGACTGGAAAAATTTTAAGTGTCTAATATTATCTGTTGTATCGTACGGAGGCAGTTAGAAGTTCAGGCAAATTCTCAAGCATATCTGGCCTGTGATAGCACCAAGGAGTATCTAAGAGTGGGTGGTCTGCAGGTGACATACTGGAAAAACAAATTTCCTAAAACTTGTTGCATGAAACAGGAAACTTACTTTGTTACCTAAATCCCTACATACGCATATTTAAAGTGATAATAACTTGGATTAGCTTTACTCAACATAGGGTTGTACAGGTATTCCACCACAATATTTCATACACTGATTGTAATGCTCATAATATTGAAGAGAATTTCTATAATAGTGAAATATTTTCTCTAAAACGAATAACAGTACGCTTAACATAGCTCCAATAATAAATACAAGAAAGACTGCTTGTGTTTCCACGATTCCTGTACCACTAAAATTAGAAATGCCAGTGTTTTCGCATTTCGGTTTTTGTCGGTAATTATTTAAATACTCTCTTCTCTGGATACCATGCTCCATGAGTTTTCTAAAACTAGACACTTTCATTATATAGACATTTTTAGTACGAGGTATTAAAAAGGCTTACCCTATTCGATAGAAATCGGTGAGGGTAGAGTTCCTTGCCACCATTAAGTATTGTTCTCTTTCACCGTAAAATCCTGGAGTAGTTCTTAAAGAACACTTCTCATATTCGTCAAAAGTGTTTGATATAACATCATATGCGGTCTCAAGAAAAGTATGAAAAGCAAAAAACTGAGTTCGAACCTTTTTAATTCCCTCCTCTGTGGACATGATAAATGTGTTATTTTTATTATTGTAATTATCAATAATTTTTTTACGAACAAACTCCTCTGCTACATCATGTCGAGATGTCTAAAACCAAAATTATTTAAAGATTTCAAAGGAACGTAGGTAATGGATTATTAGAAAAACCAATCCATTATTTCAAAAATAATTGAATATAAGGCCAAAGAAATGATTTAATTTAATTTCAAACGAATTAAACTAATAATTAAAAACTTTTTTAACTGACCGAACATTATAACATGTAGGATAAAACTAACCCTTATACTGTTACTCTAAATGGTGAAATTCTCCCCCGCTCGGAAGAGAAATATTTCAATTACCCTATTATGACCAGAGGTGGCAAACTAGTGGAGTATAACTACTAACTACTTTATCAAAAAAGTAGTTTAACTACTTGGTAGTTAAACTACTTCTTCAAAAAAGTAGTTAGACTACTAACATTTAACTACTTTTTTAACTACTTTTTAACTAAAAACCAAACTAAACATGTACCGTTGTGGCTCAAAAAATCAGTGCCGTAGCCGTACTTACAAAGATGATTGAAAAAGGACTTGAACTTCTAACATCAAATAAAAAAATTCAAAATAAAAGAAAAATCTTTTTACTATTAAACTTTATTTTAAAGTTAACTCTCCACCGACTTAAATTTAAACATAAATTATATTATTAACACAGTTCTTTTATGGTACAAAGCTAAAACATATTAGGTAATAGGAATAGGAGGTATTTAAAAAATAAAAAATTTTCATTTTTTGAAAATTTTGAAAACCTGCAAATTCTATAGTAGGTTTGCTTATCGGATTACTAAACTGGAAACGTCAGACGAAAAATTTCCGAGAACTTGTTCTAACGGGATTTTTGGCACGCGTCGACGTATATGTATGTAATGTAATGACGTAATATAGGGAAGTAGTTAAATATTTTTAAAAGTAGTTAAATTACACAAAAGTAGTTAAAATACCTTAAGAGGTTAGCACTGAGTAGTTAACTTCTTTTTTAACTACTTTTTGCGAATATTTTATGCAGACTTAAAATAATCGAGTATAACTACTAGGAGAAAAAAAGTAGTATGAATTATTAAGTTTCAATTCATATCATACTGCTTACAGAAAAAGTAGTTGACTACGTAGTTAACTACTATTACAAAGTAGTTAACTACTGCTCAGCTCTGATTATGACAAAGGAAAATATGTTTTGTCTTATCTGATTGACCAACAGATGACCCATGATGACCTATTCTTATCGACTCATCATTACCAAATGCTGTACCATATTAAAACCTATAAACTTAATAGCTTTTGTATGTGCTTATTATGACACGCGCACCTATAAATGTCAACAGAAAATGCGTGGTGCAATAAAAATCCACCCACTTGATAATAAAAATGCAATAAATGCCAGATGATTTAAGAGCTTTTTCCTTATTTGTCTGCTAAAATAGGTCGCCCACTCGTAGAAATTTGCGGTAAACGAAGTCGTAAATGTCATGTTGTCACATTAATTTCGTGAAGTGGTCGTTAGTAGGGGAAAATTTAGGGGAATTTTTCCTATATAAGGCTGCTAGAAGGGACAGTTGAAAGATACTCACCGAAGTAAGGTGTTACACTGCCCGATCGCGAGCCGATATTCTGTCTACCGAAAAGTCCAAAAGTCTAGATGCAATAAGTACGGTGTATCGTCGGAAGTTTTGTAGCTCATTGTAATTTCTTGATAAATTGCGTGAAAAACAAGTGAAAAAGTAAGTGCGTTAGAAACCCAAGAAATTATCTAGGATTACTGGAAAATTTGTGAAAATTAAGAAATTGTGAAAAAGTGTTTTTGGGTGACTCCCATACGTAATCTATGGAAATAAAGTGTAAAATGATCCAAGTGATCCAATTTTGTTTTCTGTTATAGGGAACAGGAAAATATAGAAAAAGTAACTAGAATATATACATATGTAGATAAATATTATTCAAAAATTCATAGAAAATTTGAGTTAGTGCCTAACCCCGGCAGTATCATACTGTTAGAAAGTCAATTGCACGGCTAGAAAAGGTGTTAGGTAAAGTGGTGGTAACAGCAGTTGACTCAGGGACCTTCCGATTCCACGTGAAAATGTATCTTGTCACCGCCAGCTGTATTCCTAGGTTACCGTTACGGCCAACTAGAAAGGGTAAAGAAAGAGAAAGGAATCAGTGGCGGGTGTTACATAGTACTGGTTTAAATTAAGATCATCCAGTTTATCGGTTAGGTTTTGAGAAATTTTTGTCTTCTCATTGTTAATAAGTCTATCATTTTCAGTACTTATTTTTATAACAGGGAATGTGTTAATTCTAGGAACTTTTGAACTTATTTCTGGTAGTTCTGCAAAGAATTAGTCGAAAAACATTAACGTTCAGATTCATTAAAAAGGTTTAAGATTTAGTACTGGTTTGAATTTCTAATATTCAGATCAGTTAGGTTTGGACAAATTTGTATCCTCTCATTGTTAATAAGTCGTCATTATAATTGCCAATTGCTTGATTTACAAGTGATTTTTATTTTGGAACTTGTAGCTAAAATGAGTTAAATTGTCCTGTTCGTTATAAAATACAGACTTATCAATTTAAACCTTTGATTGTTAAATTAAACCAGTCTTAGCATTAATGAAACTGGCCGATTAAGTTTTGAACAGGTGAATTGAGATGAATAAGCAAACCAGCTTTCAGCTTTCGTTGCCAGTTTGGCCAGTTATTTATAAACCACTCCCCTTCTTGTACTGATCGCAACTTTCTTCCTCTTTATCCATCCCGCTTGCACCTTGCTTGTACAGAATTTCCAAATGGAACATCAATATTTATCAACATAACAACACCGCAGTGAACAGAATTGATGGATATTGCAAGTCTTAACAAAAAATAAACAAAGACATATTTTTTATTACATTAGTGGTTGTGTTATCTTTAAGAGTATGTTGAACAGGTCGTATGGGTACAATCAAAATATATCTGTCTAATGTGGATGTAAATACAATATTCATTACGGTGCACTACTGTCTGTAAAAATTACTTACGAGGAATTTACTTTTAATATGAAGCAATGTTTACGTACCTTTAGATTTTCATATATAACATAGCTTACATTTTCCGATCCCATTTTAATTCCAGAAGAGTACAAATTTCTTAAATCCCTTATATCTTCTGCAGTTGCCTGCAGGTAAACCACTATGCTAGCAGAATAAGAAATTGTGAAGATCATCAGAGTCATATAAAGAAAACCAGTTGCTATTCTACCTGACAAACTTTTGAACTCCCAATTTGAACTTTTTTGGAATAGTGCAGAAATTTGAATCATAATGATATCAAAAACTGACAATTGTATTCTAAAAAATAAAATTAATTCATTTTCATCATCTTTATTTGCCAACCGCTACGTCTGTACCCCACAAAATGCCCGACATAATACTTAAGGTCAAACAAACTGAAAAAATTTTTCTATCCCTTGACACCAAAAAGTCCTCCGGTCTGGATGGCATACCAGCAATTGTTCTAAAAAATGCGCCCCAGAACTTGCACCCATCTTAATTCGTCTTGTCCAGATCTCTTATGAAAAGGGTATCTTCCCAGGTAACTGAAAGACTGCTCGTGTGCAGCCTGTCCCGAAGAAAGGTTCCAAGTCCCTTCCATCCATCTCCGTTGTCAGCAAAGTTATGGAGAAAGTGATCAACTTGCAAATATCTAGAAAACCACAAAATGATCCATGACAAACAGTACGAATTTCGTCACCAAAGATCCACAGCTGATCTCCTTAGCTTTGTCACACATATCTGGAACAAGTCTCTCGAATTTCATGGCAAATCTCAGATTGTTGCTCTTGATATTTCCAAGGCCTTTGACCAAGTATGGCATGCCTCACTCCTCAACAAACTACCTTCTTACGGTCTTTCTACCAAACCATGTACCTAGATCGGTAGCTTCCTCTCTAATCGGCGCATATCTGTTGTGGTTGACGGTCACTCATCTAGCTTCCATCCTAACTGGCGTCCCCCAAGGTTCAGTCCTGGCACCAGCCATATTTTTTCTCCACATTAATGATCTGCGCTCTTCAACTACCAATTCAATCCACAGTTATGCTTACGATAGTACTCCAGTCCAACATTTATTTTTCCAGATGTCTCGAATTAAGAGCTGGATAATAGACACAGATCTATGCATCTATCCCTTTCCCAAGATCTTCAATTAATCTTAGACTGGGGTGCCATGGACCTTGTTTGGTCCAATGCTTCTAAAAGCCAGCCTTGCTTCCTTCACGCAAAAAAACAGACACTTACCCATCCACTTAAATGGCCAGGACCTACAGAACAATGAAACGTTCGATCTTGTTGGCATCTCAGCTGGCTCAAACACGTTACTTTAGTAGCCACATCGGTAGCTAAAAAGCTTGATTTTCCCTTTCGAGTCAGAAAATTCTTCTCCCTTTCCAACTTACACACTTTGTATGTTTCCCAAATAATACCTTACCTAGAGTACTGTTTCTACATCTGGGGAGCGTCACCCTTGACACTTATCATCCTTGATTCCATCCAAAAGAACCTCATTCGACTCATCAATGACCCAGTCCTCACAAGAAAACGCCTTTCTCTCGCTCATCGCCGCGCTGTTAGGGATTTATCCCTTTTCTACCGGTACTTCCACGGATTTTGCTCTGAAAAACTAGCCGCTATAATTTCCCCCTTGACTGTTCCTAACAGAACAACAACAGGCGCGTTACGTATGCATCCCTTTACTGTCCAGCTACAAAAGCCAAGAACATATCACTTCTCTCGCTTATTCATACCCAGGATTTTCAGGTTATGGAACAAATTGCCGGCAGATGTTTTCCTGTTCCCTCCCATCCTCCAATCCTTTTAATCCCGTGCCAATGGACTACATTTCCCTTCTCTTCAGACGCCCGCGTTACGTTAGTACTTAGTCTTGAAATCTACGTGGGCTGTCTGAGATAAAAAAAATATTATGTGCTTTAATTGGCTTAAACTTGTTAACTAATATTATGATCATTAACAGAAACTGTGAAATAATGAGAATGGCTACTTCCAAAGTATTATGCATTAATAACATTATGCAACAAAATTAAAACTTTTTTTCACTGGAATTAGAATATGTAATTATTATTCCTTACCCAAAGCACAACTAAGAATAACAAGCAAAATTTCCGTATCACATCAGATTCGAAAAAGAAAACTGCTTATTTACATATTTTGTAAAATTTTCACAACACAACATAAACCGTTAATTTTTCTTCAAATATTTGGAGTTTTTCGATCGACCGGCTTTCCTTTTGTAATCAGTTTCTGATGTATCCCTCAAAAGAGACCAACAGTAATAAGCAAGCATGGCTAGCTCCCACCTGCCCTGGTAACGTTTCTCAAACTCTGCTACATCCTGGTGAAAGTGATCGCCATGTTCGTCGCTGACGACACCCATCTTTTCTGGACAGAAACTTGAGTAAGAATGAAGAAAATGTATTTTTAATGACATGTTGCATTCCAATGTACAATATGCAGCTAGCGCTAGGTTTATGTTTTCGTGGTTATCTGGCGACTTGTGGTTGCCAAGTTTTGTGTTACGTTCACAAAAGCTAGCGATGCTTCTTTTTCTGGGGAGCTGAAAGTGGATGAAAAGGGAGATCAATGATTAATTTTCTTATGTCAGGTCCCACAAAAACCCCTTCTTTATTTTTTTCATCGCATAATGAAGAAAATTTTGTTTGAGAAACTAAAAGCTAGGTCCATCCTTATTTAATGCTTGGATTGACGCCTCTGCATCGATACACCAAAAGGCCTCTCCTTTATCGTACCATTGTGCCAACCAGTCAAATATTTGTAGCATTTTAAACAACACACTTGCGGTACCCATGATTTGTCTTCATTTTTAATGTTAATGGTAAAATACTCTTGATAACACATAATAAAAAATTGCATATTTATGTTTTGAGACGTGATCTTGAAATACAATGTGTGGTTATGTTATTTACTAGTTATGTCTAACATGAATCAGCATTCATGATACTGGTGAATTTTTCAGTGTTGCATAGTGTAATGTATGAGCGTATTATTAATAGTTGTAGAGTTCACCCAAAATAAGAATAGTACAGCACGTGTTCAGCAGTTAATTAATTAAAAACAATTTGCTGTTTACACACTGTTCATCGTTACCACTCTTTAGCAATACTACCTACACTTGTGTTAAGGAAACTAATGCGAAAGTTGTGTCATCGCTATGTTTCGTACCATTTCTATTTTGGGACTCTTGATAAAATACATTAAAAACGAGTTGTAAGTTTACCGTAAGACCAACAATTTACTTACTCAACATCAGGTAATAGTTTTTTATGCACGATATCCATCAAAAACAAAACCATTGTGGCAATACATAATACTCCCCATAAACAGTACCATGACGTTTTATAGAAGGGCATGCTATAAACGTTTTTAATAAATGCTAAAGTTGGAGCTCTAAATATGAAACCGTTAGTGTGTGGGGTAGGTTGTATAAGGTATCTGAAGTACTCTAGTCGTTCTTCGACAAGCGTTAATGGTACACCTTCAAAAAATTAACATCATAATTTAAAACACATAGCAGTGAAGTTCATAACACCCTATATATATATATATATATATATATATATATATATATATATATATATATATATATATATATATATATATATATATATATATACATATATATATATATATATATATATATATATATATATATATATATATATATATAATATATATATATACATATATATATATATATGTATATATATATTTATATATATATATATATATATATATATATATATATATATATATATATATATATATATATATATATATATACGTATAAACCATACCAACTGCCCTCTAAAATACGTAAATACTTAACGAAGTGCCCTCATATATTACGTAGTTCCCTCCGGTTCCGGAGGGAAGTACGTATCGCATGATTCCTTTTGCTGATGTGCACTAGAGGTTATGTACTGTTCAATTCCGAAAATTTGTGGGGAGGTCACTTTGACCATATATACCTCCCATTTCGGTCCTCTAGTTCAAGCGTTCGCCGTTAGCGCCTGAGTCGTTTTTGGCTTCGTTTAATTTCGTACGTATTTCCCTCTGCTTCGTTTATATAAATTTGTATAAACGAATCGTACGTTCTTCCCTCCGACATTTGACAACATTGTTTTCAAGACCTTGGTAAAAATTCGAATTAAGTGAGTTAAATCTCAGTTATTTTATTAACGGTTGAATTTAGTGGTGCAGTGGTAGATATTTTAAATCTTTTTTGTGGTTTTACCATGGGTTCAAGAACTTTATTAATGCTTAAAATGGTACAGAATCAAGGTGAGTAAGAATTATTTTATTAATTCTGTTTAAAAATTAATATTTTCATAGTTTTTTGTTAAAAGTACAGATCTTCTAATGCGTTTTATTATGATCTAAATATTCTTAATGTCTTAAACAAGTTTTTATGACTTTTAGGCGATTTAAAAGGGAAAGCACAGTACTTGAATTGAATGTATGAACAGAGTTTTCTTGGGAAACAATTTATAGGTTAGAATGCGGGTTTAACTTTCTTTTCTAACGCCCTTTAAATTCCGTGAGACAGCATTTTTCTTTTCTCCAGACACCCAAAGTACTTTGGAACTTAAACCAAAAACTTATAGAGATCCCGCGACAAATTTCTACCCTCATAAAACATCACTATAAAAAAATTGCATGTGATTTAAAATGATAAGAAAAAGAAGTATCGCTGATTTGCCCAAGCAATTACGACCAAAACAATATTTAATTATGCTAATTATCGAGTCAAGTTGGGTATGTCGGTACTGTTACAAAACATTTTCATGATTTTTTTTAATTATTGTAAAACAAATGAGTAATTTTATAATAACTAGATCTTTCTAACCCCATTTGGCCGAAATTGCTTGGCATTCACCCTTGGAGGGGTAAGGTAGTCAGTGTGTCAGCACCCTCATTAAACATTTTTTTAAAGAAAGTTTAAGCTTTCTTATAAATAAAAATATTATTCTGCCGTGGCCAATATTCATGAATATGTCTGGTGAGGTAAAGTAGATACCCTCTTTAAAAAAATGGTCTGGTTCTGGTTTAGTATTTGGTATCTCAGGCATTTCCGGTCATTTCCGCCACGACAGACCAATATTTTTATTCATAAAAAAATCGGTCAAGTGCAAGCTATACTTGCACAATTAGTGTTCCGTGCTATCAACCTCCCACTTAATATGAGCAAATCTCGGCCGCCCGATCGCCGTTCATCTGCCGCGCTACCCGCCGCCGACGGCACTAAAGCCGTATCACATCGCGTATGCGCGGAGCTGACTGGGCCAAATTAAAAATTTTGAAAAACGTGTAAGGACAAAAGTTGTTCCTTACATCGTGAAAAATATTTTTTGTCAAAAAACTTTTTCTCTAAAACCAATAGTTCAGCAGTTATAAGGAAGTAAACAATTAAATTGTTTAAAACAATTGACCGCGCTGGAATTTTTCAATCTTGATAATTTTTCCGCCATCTACACCTAATTCTCAATGTTCATGAAAAGGCTTGAATTGTGGTTGTGTGTTGTGAATAGAAGGTGTGAATTGGATGCACATTTTTTGGTTGTGTCTGTACCTCTTTGTAATCAAAACGATTTATTTTTAGGTTGGAAGACTGAAGAAATAACACTGAAAAAAAAAACATTTCAAATACTTTATAAAACAAGATACTTATCCAACTTCTACTCAGATAAGAAGTTTTGTGGATCTTACAAATATAAAAAGAAATACACCCGCAATAAGATCAAAAATTCAGCATTTAATAAAGAAAAATCAAGACGACTAGTTGTCTCTGGGTCTTGTTTGTTTTATTCCTAGTATCTATTACATTTGCAGAAATGTAACAAATACTAGGAACTATTGTGGAATAAAATAAATAAAATCAAAAAAGTTTTATTAATCTTTTTGTAAGTTGCCCTACTACCTACCCCATATATCCTAATAAAATGGAGTGCACATAACTTATCATAGGAATTATTAGGGGAACTACCATTGATACTACTTATTTTAAACAAAATTTCAGTTAGCTTTTTTATTTATGGTTTTAATCGTTAGCAAAAGCACGATTCACAAAACATAGTCACATAAACTGGCGGTTTTTCACAATCCAATTCATTGGTAAAAATGGCTAAAATATGTAAAACGCTTTTAAACAAAACTGGACATTTTATAATTTCTATAATTTCCTATTTAGACCACGTGAAACAAAAGATATGTAACATCCCGTCTTTGTTAATAAAAAAGATAGAATTTTAAAATTTGGGGCAGTTGTAAATTGCGTGATTATACCATTTTTTGAATCAGGTATTTTTTGTACCAGGTCTGACCGTGAAGATTCAAACTATGTTATCTTAAATGGTGCCTTGCGTTTTTACCCCCCCTATTCTTCGTATTAAAATTATTTTTGCAACAATGTTTTACAAGGCCTGTAATTTTAAAATAATAGCTAAAATCATTTTACAAGTGAAGTCTAGATAGTCATAATATAAACCAAGACAGTATTAATGCCAAGTGTACCTATATGTTTTTTTTTAAGTTTATTCAAAAGCTTAAAAAGATCCCCGATGTCATGAAAGCTAATGTAGCAATCCTATTTTTTATTATTTAAGTACAAAATATTTATCAAACTCTAATATAATCAATTTTTTGGTTAAACGTTGTTTTCTAAAATTATTCAGCCGGAAATAAATTGTTGTGTACCATCAGTCATGCTGTTTTTTAAGGATAGTCTTATTTTGAACAAACACTAAGTGCATTATTTACTGTTCGTATTTGTTTTTTTCTGCGTAACTGTATGTGTTTAAGTTATATATCCAATTAGGCCTAATGCAATTATATTCTTTTTACTGTCATTTTAAAAACAAAAACATTTATATACGCGGTTAACTAAAATTTTAAGGCGAATTAAGATAAAAAATATGTTACAATAAAAAAATTCGGTCAAAGCTATATTTGCACAATAAATTAGTGTTTCGTGCCATCAGCCCCCCACTTAACCTGAGCAAACCACGGCCGACCGATCTCCGCCCATCTGCCGCGCTACACGCTGCCGCTGGCACCAACGCCGTATCACATCGCGTATGCGCGGAGCTGAGTGGCCAAATTAATAAACTTAAAAAAAGTGTAAGGACAAAAGTTGTTCCTTACATCGTGAGAAATATTATTTGTCAAAAAACTTTTTCCCTAAAACCAATGGTTTAACAGTTATAAGGAAAGAAACAATTAAATTGTTTATAACAATTGATCGCGTTAGAATTTTCCAGTCCTGGCAATTTTCGTTCAACAAACCTAGTTCTCAATTTTCTTGAGTTTTTTTTCAGATTTTTCTGAGCGATCCTTCTGATGATGAGGGTGGGGACGGCAATTTTTAAGCGTTTCCCCCAAAAATGTTTAAAAAATGCATAAAAAATACAATGCTTCAATAAGCTTTCATTTGACACCCACACGATTCTCTTAATTTGTTTTTGCATTGCCCAATTTACCCCCCGAAACTAACCCCCAGAATCAAAATTTACCTCTTTATACCTTACGTCTATAATTGGGCCATCACACTCTATATCTGTGCTAAATTTCAAATTTTTACGTCGAATAGTTTCAGAGAAAATCGCCTGTGACAGACGGACGGGCGCATGAACGGACACCGAAGTGATTTCATAAGTGTTCATAAATATCGAAACATGGATTACTTTTAGTCAAACCAAATGTTAAAGAAAAATTTGTTTAACCTTCTTATTAATTTAAAATAACAAAGTTACTTGGTCTTATTATATATCTCATATGATGTCGCATTTAGTATACTCATAAAATATACTATAAATGAAAACCTAATACTTATGCCAACGATTCGATATATATACATTTTAAATTTTCATTAAAGTACATTAATGTTCAAAAAATAAAGCTGTATACAACTTATTATAATTGCACCAACCACCCTCCAAAGATTTGACAACCTTGCTGGAGGTATGAGAGTTAAGATTTTACAACTAGAGGCATATATCACCCGGAGGTCATAGGGAACGGTTTTTTCATACTACATATATGAGAAAATCGAACTAAAAAATTGTTACCCCTCTTTTGAGAAACCGGTTCTCTGGGTTCCCCTTATCGTATATATGTAGATTTTGTATTATAAATATTACTAGAAAAGGTGGAGGGTGGTCCGTCTGGGTTTTGACCCAGAGGGAAGTTAGTAAGTTAAATACATATATATATATATATATATATATATATATATATATATATATATATATATATATATATATGTATGTAGATACATATTATGCATACATGTATAATGGTAGACAAACAATCTTTTAAACCATAAACCAGTAAACCCACCAAATGTCTCAAGGGAGAACCGCTTTTCGGTGCACGCCAGTGTTCGTCTATCTATGCTTTTACCTCAAAATTACGATCAAAATAAAACTTACCGTTTAACCTCTGCGTTTAAGCGACCACTCAGTGGTTTTGTATTTTGGTATGAAAACTTGGAAAGGGAAATTTTTAGGACTGGGAGCAGTAACTGCACCGATTTATAAACGGTAATAAACGATATGTCGCAAAAATTCCTTATAGTTTGAAACACATACCCAGTGAGTATTAGAACTCCGGCTAAGCATCTGCAGCATGCCGTATGTCTTCACAGTCGATTCTTTGATCGATGTCCACAGCGCCAAAAAAAATATTTTTATATCAAGAGAACGACCGTTCAACATCCAACGATGTAATCTGTGCGTAGGTAAAATGATCTTTGAAATTGCCTAACGGACTTATTAAAACTTTATTAGTATATATCTCTCAATTTAGCGAGGCAACATTTTTTCTTAATACACTATTAAATTTTTCTGTAACACAACCACTTTTCTCGTCATTCAACGACTGTAGAACTATTTGCACGCCATCTAAAATTTGCAAATACTCGGCTAAAGATACCGAAGGATCCTATAATTCTAGTATCGCTGAACGATGTGTGCTTCGTTTGCGTTGACCTGTTTTCGTTTTATTTGCCACGATAATGGAAGTGAACCGAAAGCGGCGCGCCTTATTTATAACTTACCTACAACAAATTAAAATTATAAATCTTACCTGTAATGTCACCCAATCCATATTTTAATGTCGAAAATACTTTATTGTTCATGTTAATTAAATTATTATCTACTTCTAGGTCAAAGAATATTGTGGAATATGTTGCGTTCATATAAGTAAAAAGTGCCTTAAATAAAATTTTGTTAACCAAAAAATTTGTGTTTTTTATTTGCCTAAAATAAAAATAAAATGCGATAGAAGATAAACTCAATACATCAATCTAACTCACACAGTTCGGTTTTGTCATAAAATTGTCATTCAATGATGCACCTTTTGCAACGTAAGATAAAAAAAGTCCTCAAGTATGCCATTGAATCAATCACGCACGTCTTGAATTATTACTCTTGAAAGGTAATATAGGCAAAAGGTATAGATGAATAGCAATAGAACTGCCAAGTTCTGAAGATTTTATTTATAAGAAAATAAAATATGGTAACCACTGCAGAACAAAAACTTGTATGATCGAAAGATATTTTAGAATGGGTTGAATGGTTGATGGCCAGTGGGTTTATTTAATACGGGACGCCATTCAGGATTTTCAAACAGAATTTCCACATATAGTCATGGATTTCGACCAGTTTCGCCAAGTTTTGACTAGATATGCGGCTTAGTTTAGAGAAAGAGGAAATGTGATTAGAACGGAAGGCAGTGGGAGACAAAAAATTCGCACTGCACAAAAAGTAGAAGAATTGAGGCAAATTACCAATGAACACCCACAAACCCCAATTCGGCGTTTATTAAGCCAGCAAGTAAATGTATCCTACGGAACCTGCAATACAATCCTAAAATGTGACCTGCATATTATGCACGCTTATCATCTAAGCTCAGTCCAAGAATTGTTACCAAACGACAAGCTGCAGCGAACGCAATTTTCAGAGTGGTTTATGGGTAATTTGCATAATAATGAAAAAGTATTTGAAAAAAACCTTTTTACTGACGAGGCATGGTTTTACCTCTCTGGTTATATAAATTCTCAACAAACGAGAATGTGGAGTTCTGAAAATCCACATTTCTTTATAGAGAATCCTCTGCATTCACAGAACGTTGGTTTGTGGGCGGCCACATCGAAAAGAAGGTTAATTGGACCGATTTTTTTGAAGGGACTCTCAATTCGGCGCGATACCGTAATGAAATTTTAGAAAATTTTGTAAGCGCATTAGACGATGAAAAGATGCGACAAGGTTACTTCCAGCAGGACGGCGGCGCACCAATTCAAGTATCTCTTGATAATTTAAATTTTTTGGAAGACTATTTTTTGAAGACCGAATCATTAGCCGTAATATGCCAGTTTGGTGGCCACCACGGTTCTGCGACCTCACGCCGCGCGCCGTGCGACTTTTTTTATGGCCACATATAAAACTCGGTTTTCGAAACCCCCTGTGAAAATCTAGAAAACCTACGGGCTAGAATTACAAATAAATTTCAGGAGATTAATTACTCCCCCCAAGTGCTCACCAATGTTTTTGATGCTGTAAAAAGAAGAATGAGCACATGTTTAAAAGTAGAAGGTGGGCACGTCTCTCATTTAGATTAAATTTATAATTGTTAGGTTCTTTGTTGTATATGTTTTTTTTTTAATTCTGTATTATGCAATGACAATGACAATATAATTTTCTTAAAAATAAAAACTTCAGAACTTGACAGACCTTCCAAGAGTAATAGTTCAAGACATGCGTGATTGGCTCCACGGCATACTTTGAGGACGTTTTTTTTTTGATTTTACGTTACATAAATGTTGCAAAAATATACAGTTTTATCCAAAAGAACATGCACGCATTTTGAATATTTTTTCTTTATTAGTTTGGAATAATATTCAAAATCAGTACAAAATTTAATTGCTTTATTCTAAAACTTAAACCGATCAATCTTAAATGAATTTAAACCAAACAAGAAAGAGACACTTAGTTGTCCCATACTGTTCAGTTAAAACCCATAACACAGGCCTACAAAACTGAAGTTTGTAAAATATATTTTGATTCTGATACCCAATTTAGTTCTATCTATATTATAGTTTTGATTGCAAAAATGACATGTACATATTTGTAAGTATATAAAATAAATTAATACATTTAATTTATTTATAATTAAGGCTGGCCAGTCTGGTCTGTCACCAGAGCAGAGGCGTGAATGCTGAAAATAAGTACATACGTACATAATATACGGTATTTGTCAAAAATAATTTAAATCATGGGCGTTGCTGTGATTGTATAAAATAAAAAAAAAACGGTCAAAGACGGTTCCGTACCACATATAATTTTGTGAATTTCTCACAGAACGCAAAATTATTAATAACTATGATATCGCTAACCCTTGAATAAATAATCAGAGGAGGCGATGGCGGAAATAAGTAAGAGCGTATACGTTATATAACTGATAAGGGATATAATATTGTGAAATGCTTACCCAGTAAGTATGAGAAATTTGGATATGCTCGGCTAAACATTTGCAGCGAGTGCTACGCGTCTGCCAACTCTCCCAACCAGAGCGGACGACCTTAGAAAAATACGCGTTTGGGGAGCTGTCGGTCTTGGAAAAAACACACGTCTGGGGAGCGGACGACCTTGGAAAATACGATTCTGGGGAGCGGACGACATTTGAAAAATACGCACCTGGGGAGCGAACGACCTTAGAAAAATACGCGTCTGCGGAAAGGACGCTTTTAGAGTGAGTCGGCGAAAAAATGGTTTTATATAAAGAAAACGACCGTGCGACATCTACAGATGTTATATGTGCGACCCATTATATTTTAAATCAGGAAATTCTCATTCTAACACTGTGTTAATTCAAGAGTTCGCCTTACCATAGTAATTGAGAATTTTGCATTCTGTGAGAAATCACAGTATGTGGTACGGAACACTCTATTTTCTTTTTATTTCACACAATCACGGCAACGCCCATGAATAATTAAATTATTATTACCAAATACCGTATAAGCAAGTTCTTATTTCGGGCATCGACGCCTCTGGGGGCAAACCAAAAGTGGCCAGCCTTATTTATAATTATGGAATTAATTCAAAACTTGAAAAATTACAAAATTGCACATAGCTATTCTTTCGCCGAACTGAATTTTCATCGTTTTTCTAAAAAGCTTCTTTCCACCAAATCCCTCCTGTAAAATTTATTGGCAGCATCCAATAGTTGTCTACAATCACTGACTTACTCCATCGTCCATAATAATGTCGCTTTATTTCCTTCATATATTGGTGCAAGAGTTCATCTTACTTTTCGTTAACTATATCAAGATTTTTCGGGAAATAGGAGACATGAAAACGTCTTTATTGCACCAAATTTGAATATCGTCCAACATTTTATGGAAAATCTGGACACCAGAGGGTAAAAGAGACGGTATTTTCGTTGTTAGAGGGGTAAATATACTTCGAATAAACTACTATTTTATAAGGAAGAATTCCTCTACCACCTTCCGTGTTTAGAGAGGCGGGACACGGCGTTCCCAGGCGGTCACCCTTCCAAGTAGGAAGCGGGGCGTCGTTTAACTTCAGTAATCGGGCGCAATATAGCCTAACAAGCAAAGATAAACGTCGCTTACCAGGGAATGGTGAAAGAAGTTTTCAGATAAAACGACAAAAATTCCATTCAAGGTAATAGGGACAGTATGTAACTTTGTATTTTTATAATTTTCGCCTTTGTAAAACTTTAAAAAACTCACCCTGCATACACACCAAGTATCGCAAAATTAAAACATCGTTTACAAAGTTCAGTCTCTTGGACTGTAGACTGTGAAAGTAGATTTGTGATAAGTGTTAGTAAATCTCCCATTTTGTAACTTATTTACCTATAATCGTATCCATGAGTCAAAGTCCAAGAAAACTTATAGGGATATATGACCTTTATACTTAATCCATTTAGGTTACTTCTGTCTTTAGCTATATGGAACGCATTAAAATATATGAATCCACTTTTCACCGTCCATAAACCCACATCATTTTTAGAAATATTTTTATCTTCTTTTGAATATTTAAAAATTGCATCGATTTTATACTGTTGTTCCGAAATATCAATTAAAAATACTTTGCTGTTAACTCCACAATAAAAGTTTGAATGTAAAATTGGGCTTGTTGTCTCTTGCAAAATTATCCATTCAAATGATTCGTTAAAGTATTGGTAACCAAATTTGTCGTTCATGTTACTAATCTAAAAAAAGAAGAGTTTGGCATCCGTTGATAAAAATGGTTTGCATAAAAATCTGAGCAAAGTTATATTTATTTTGAAATTATGGTTTATTGTCAAGGGTCTTCATTCAAAATAATACATAGGTGAATAAAAATCGCTTTTATTTTACCTTTTATAGTACCTGAGCATAAGTATCCAACTCGTTATTCATAAATAAATGTAACTTTGTTACTCTTTAAAATGGTTTCAAATTTAAATCTCATTGTTTTGACTTAAAACATGTCGAATACCCTAAAAAGCAGCAAATATCCTGCCTCTAAGAACTGGATATTTGCTGTTTCTTAAGTTTTTCGACTTTTTAAAAACATTAAAAGGACTAAGATCTAAAAGTGACCGCTTCGAACTTTGTGTTCAGTTTTCTTTATCTTATTAGGCAGCTAATCGTGAATCACGTGTCAGCCTTTTTTTATTAGAAAATGCAAATTGCTGCACATATCACAAATTACAAAAGAAAACATACTTAAAGATGACTGATTTTGTCATTGTGTTTTTGTGTAATCAAATTAAATAAGGTAATATTATTTGCATTGCCAATTTTTGTTCTCTACAAGGTGATATCCTCAGATATTAAGTACGACGTTTTGTTGTCGGGCTGCCACCATCAGATACTATTTTGTTAATCCGAGTCTGTATCCTTATTGCAGTTTTGTTATCTTCATAGCCGATTCAGTTTTAAACAATATTACTTTTATTCGTTTTGTAAGGTTTGAACCTGATAAAAACATCTTCAGCAATTTTAATGTACTTTACCGTTGAAATTGAACTTTTCGATTTATTCCAGATGTTTCTAACAACAAACTGGGGAGAGGACCAGGTTGACCTCTATGGAGAAAACAGAACTCTTTCCGATTTGAAAGGAGATGACACCCTTGTAAGAGTATTAAAGCCTGCTACACACAGAGAGATATGTTTCATGATACTGCATCAGGATACCGTCTCTTGAAACATATTTCATCATGAGGAGGTACGTCTCTGAAGATATCATGTCGTCTCGATACATGTCGCTACCTGTCTCGGTCTCCCGCAGCCGCACAGTGGATCATTTGGCTACATTAGACGCAAAAAAGTCAAGTTAATATTTTACCAATTCTTCTATACAACTTTTGATGTATACCGAGTTTTAATTATTTATCTTGAATGGTTCAAAATATAACAGGGGGAAGGGGGGGGGGGGGGTATACTGGTATACTTTAGATGCGCACTGTATAGTTGCCATAATTATCATAATTGTGTTCTTTATCTAAATTTATCAAGTTATTTTTACCCATAAATGACTGTTGGTCTGCTCACCAAAAATGCCATTGCAATGTTTAACCCACATAATGGCCATTACGCATTATGCACGTAACTATGGATACATATGATGACGTCAGAGAAAAAATATAACGTCCAGATTCACTAAGAAAGTTTAAGATTTAGTACTGGTTTAAATTAAGATCTTCTAGTTGATCAGTTATGTTTTGACAAGTTTTTGTCCTGTCGTCGTTAATAAGACGTCATTGAAAACTTATGAATTATTAGGATATTTAAGTGATTTGCTTGGTTTTCAAACGATTTTTATCTTGGAACGGGTTGCTAGAGTGAATTTAGTTCTATTATTGTCGAAAGTGCGTCCTAAAATTGCCCTTTTCTTTATAAATTTGCGAAAAAGCTCCGAAATAAATTCACAGTATAAAATTTAGTTATCTTATTCTTACAGTTGTCAGTTTAAAACTTTTGGTTGTCAAATTAGACCGGACTAGCGTTGGAGAATCTGGATGTTTTGAGTGCACATAACCCTAAATATACCTAATTAGACCATAATTATTTACCTATAATCATTTAATTGGTTTGAATGGATATACCACATTTCTAAATTAGTCAAATGGTCCACTGTGAGCCGTTGGGAGACGGGGAGATCGAATTAGTGTATTAGAAAGTGTGTAGGGCGGTCTCGCGACTTTCGAGAGATAAGTTCTACTTGAGGAAATGCTTATGAAGAACTAGTTGAACTGTGTAAACCTCTATAATATCCAGAAGCAAATAAAGGTTTTGTTACAAAGAAAATCCATTATTTTTCCTTCAGTTATAGAACCCAAAATGTTTCCGGGATAATCTCACTTAGGGCTTTCAGTGAAATAATGGCAGAAAACTTAAGGTCTGCGTAACCCCGACCAGATACCAAATAATTCATAAAGTTACTGCAAGTCTTTCTTCTGCACTGATTGCTTTCCTTAATCTTATATTTTTTCTCTTTGCCTGGCCGAATGATTTCAAGTAAGGCATAAATGTCCATTCTTAAATAATTAAAAAAGTCGCTAGGAGGAGAAATATCTAATTCTTTTATTAAAGATATCTACATGAGACATCTCTCTTTCCATCAACCATTTTCTGCACCAAATTGTTCACTTTTTTCTTTTTTTTTATTAAAAATCGAATCGAAATCGTCACGATAATTACACCCACTGTACAAACTTCTTTTCGTGAAGAAAGCATCATGGGCTGGTAGCTTGAAGTACAACTGCTATACGTCTCAGTGTGTGTACAGAACACACGAAAACATTTGTCATGATACGGTATCTGGATACCGTCTCTTGAAACGTATCTCTGTGTGTATACCAGGCTCTAAGAATTATTTGTATTTGTAGATTTGCCTTATTAGTCTTTTCTTTTATCACTCTGATTTAACCAATAAAGTAAGATTTAAAAAATGTAGTTCAAAAGAATATATAGTTATATTTCGTCCATAAAATACATTTAATAAGTTAATAAAGATATTTTACTTCGGTCTAGACGTTGATTTTTAATTAAAATAAAATCATTTTAAGACGTAATTTTAAAGATTACAAAACTACTATAAAATATATGTCCGTGTTTAAAAAAATTACCTGATGACGTGGGCCCCAAGACGAAACGTAGGACGTAAGATCTAAGAACACCATCACGTAGAGAAGAAATAGTGGCAGAATAAAATTAAAACCAAAATTCCAATCTTCGGGAATAATATTCAATTTCTCAAATTTGTTAACGACATTAAATTGTGCAACTTCGCTCCAGTCAAACCCCTCAAGGGGACTGACAAAGTTAAATTACATAAAAAAGTAAATTTAGTAACCAATAAGCTAGACCTAAAATTTGGTGTGTCTATCTTTACTAATAGCAAAGATATTTGCCCATACTTTTCGGACACCCTGTATAGCATAGAGCTCTTTACCAGTCTTAAAGGATCAAAGCAATGTTTTAAATATAATAAAATCGCTGGCACAAGTGCAATTTGTCAGGGATGTAAGCATGTTAATTTTAACTAAATAATTCGTAGCTAAAACCATTTTACCTTTTGAAAAATATTTGTATAATATTGACACCGGGCATCTACTAGAAAAGTATATCTCCCTCTGTAGCGTTCTAACAATAAGTTATGTATAAAGCGTTTGGGGCTTACATAATGTGTTACTGCTATGTAGTTTTCTGAAAACACTTTAGTCATATTCAATAGCTCATCTGGAAGAAAATATTATAAAGAATCTTTAAAAATGTAATACGAAACCAGATACCTTTGATAGAACAAGTTACCGCAATCATCTTAGGGGAACAGTTTTGACGATTCATAAAATCTACCAAAAAAACTGAATCTTCAAGTAACATAGTACATGTGGTTAATGAAATTATAATAGTAATTACAAATATTTGACAGTATTTTTGTATTTTTAACATACTTTTATTGGAAAGGATAATGTCACAACAGCTAATGTGTGATATGTGTGTTTCTTTTATAAAGTGCCCCAAATAAATATTAAAATAAATGTGTTTGTTTTGTTTTTAGCATATATTTACTGAACGATAACATCTAAATTACAGATCGTTGCCATTAAATAGGCCTAATGATTATTATTTTGCATTAGACGCAGTGCCGGTTTTACCGAGGGGCTACAGGGGCTATCAGCCCCCGGCGGTAAATTTCTGGAGGCGGCAGATCGGCGATGAAAGAAAAAATTATAATACGTAAAAATACTTTACTTAAATTTAAATAAATTCTTTTATAAATCTATAATATCCAAAATAATATTACCCTTACCGAAATAAATAAAGATCTTTAACTTAAATATTCCGGCTCAGCTCAGGGCGACTTCGGCCAAATTATCAAACGATATCGGCAGCGTTTCACACCGACAAGGCGACAAAGCCAAAGGTGCCGACGGCACCTTTGGCTTTGTCGGCACCGTGCCGTCCTGCCGTCCCGACACCGACTTTTCGGCTTTCTCAAGAATTTTATTAAAAATTTAAAAGGAAATATGCATGGTTGGTATGGATAGCCAGATTTATTTTTATTGGCATTTATTCGAGTGCGCGTTTAACGAGAGGTGAGAGGTTGTATACTGAAGCTGATTGTTATTTGCTTTGGAAAAAATAATGAGTAAAAAGGAAGGCGGCGCGTTTTGGAAAAGAAAAAAAATAGAAAAACAGAATAAATTAAAGGAGGTAGTTGAAAAATGTCCCAAAATACAATCATTTTTTCCCAGATTAGAACAAACAAATCATGAATCACCCACAGAGCCTTCGTGTTCGAATATGGGAAGAGGTAAGTTCATAACAGAATATAATCACTTAATTTTTAAATAAATAAAAATTGATTCCACAAAAATTTCCGTTGATCTGTGTGTCGGAATTATCACATCACGATTCACAATAACCAATCAATACATTTTATAGGAAATGAGATACATACTATATAATCGAAGTAGCTGGCGTAGCTTATTACTATTGTCTTTTATTTAATATCGACCTAAACGTTCGTTGTTCTATTTTTTTTTAACCGTTATGTGTTTAAAAGAACGGGAAGGTATAGCCATGATTTGTTTTTGGATTTTTTGATCATGAAGTTTTTGGTTTTTTTCTAGTTGAAGTTAATAGAATAGATACCTATTTATGTCAAAATATTTTTTTTCTACATACTATGTCATTCGCAAATTTAGTAGCTTCGAAAATTTCAAGAATGTTCATTCATTGTAAAAAAATGTTTTTTTATAGAAACAGCAACACAAAATGATGACAGTGAGTCATGCGAGTCGTCAGGAGAAAAATCGGAATTAGAACCTCAGTCCTCACAGTTTGAAAATGTATGCAGTGATAGTACTGATAGTGGCGACTTCTTTCAACCGTATGACAGATCGTCCATTGATTTACAAGACCCATATTTCTGGAGGAAAAATTCTCAGATTGTGGAAAATGTACTTAAAAATTTTGTAACTCAGGACCTAAACCTTTTAGACTTTGGAAAATCACAAAGAAAAATACAAAACCAATATAGATATTGCAGTAAGTCACTTTTTTATAAAAAAATGAAAAATGGCGAAAAAGTGCGTCGTGATTGGCTGGTCTATTCAACTAGTACCGGACTCGTATTTTGCAAATATTGCAAACTTTTTTCAAATTCAGAAGACATTCTACTAGCCACTACAGGATTTAGTGATTGGAAAAATGCCATTGAGAAATGCAATAAACATGAATTTTCCCGTGCCCACGTGCAAAACTTTAACACATACATATCAAGAATATCATCCAATATTAAAAAAATTGATGACTCCTTACGTAGCGAACAAGAATACCTAAGTAGCTACTGGCGCTCTATTTTGCAAAGAGTTCTTAGCGTGATACGATTTTTGGCCTCTAGAGGACTGCCATTCCGAGGAACAGATGAAAAATTTGGATCGACAAGTAACGGAAACTATTTGGGATTATTAGAGGTTTTAGCGGAATATGACCCTTTCTTAAAAGGACATATTGAAAAATACGCCTCAAAAGGTTCAGGTTCAGTATCATACTTATCCAAAGACATTTGTTTCGAATTTATAAAAATTATATCGGATCTTGTTTTAAGAGAAATTGTGAGAGAAATTCATTGTTCAAAATATTATTCTATATCTGTTGATTCTACCCCGGATATTACACACACAGATCAATTGACATTTATTGTAAGGTACTGTTCAGAGTTCGGAAAACCAAAGGAACGTTTTATTAAATTTTTAAGCAATGTTGGCCATAAAGCAGAGGATATGAGTACTGCAATACTACAGACTTTAGAACAACTATCTTTAAACCTAGGTGATTGTCGAGGCCAATCCTATGACAATGCCAGCAACATGTCAGGTATCTACACTGGTTTGCAAGCCAGAATAAAATCAGAAAATAATCTTGCAAAGTACGTGCCATGCGCAGCTCATTCACTGAACCTCGTTATCCAACATGCAGCTGCTTGTTGCATGGAAGCTACTTCATTTTTTCAAATAGTTGAGGAACTGTACGTATTTCTCTCAGCTTCAACCTATCGATGGCAATTGCTTACAGAAGTTTTAAACAAAAATACAAATGTAACTTTTTCACTGAAAAGGGTTAATGTCACTCGCTGGTCTGCTCGATTTGATGCAGTAAAAGCTCTAAAGTATGGTTACCAGGATATTAAACAATCTCTTCTTACAATAGGTGAGCGAACTACGGAAAAAATGCATGTTAGATGTCAAGCTAATGGTCTGGCTGAAAAGTTTTCAACACTAGAATTTGCTTTTCTAACTGCTTTTTGGTACGATATATTAGAAAGAGCTGATCAGGTCAGCAAGTCCCTGCAAAATCCAGCTATAAGCCTGGATATATGCTCAAATTTATATTCCTCATTAAATGGTTTTTATGAATCCCTTCGAAATAAGTTCGATTTTTATGAAAATCAAGGGCAACTGCTATCTCAAGAGGTGAGTTATAAAGAAGATAAAAGAGTACGAAAAAGAAAGTTGAATTTCGGAGAAGCAGATACAGAAGAATTGTTGACACCGCAGACTAAAATGCGAACTCAAGTATTTTTTAAAGTACTTGATAATTTAATAAATAATGTAAAAGAGCGTGGAAGAGCCTACGAAGATCTGGCTAAAACATTTTCTTTTTTATTTTCCATCCCCTTCCTAGATGATAATGTGATTTTGAAACAGGCACAAATTTTAATTCATATCTATTCAAGTGACTTAGATGACTCGCTCAGCAATGAATGTATACAATTAAAATATTTTATTAAGTCAGTAGATGAAGATATCGATAATACAAATTTCACTGCAAACTCACTAATGGAGCTTTTACATAAATTTAAAGTTACAACAACTTTTCCAAATATAGAAATAGTCCTGAGAATATTCCTGTCCCTTATGGTGAGTAATGTAAGTGGTGAGAGATCATTTTCAACATTAAAAAGAGTGAAAAATTATCTTAGAAATTCAATGATAGAGGATACACTGAATGAACTGGCTATCTTAAATATGAACAGTGATTTGCTGCTGGAGCTTAATTTTGACAAAGTAATTGAGGAGTTTGCAGCAAAAAAGTCAAGAAAAGTATGTTTGTAATTTACTTTATTATTTTGCTATTATTTTTTTGTAACATAACTGTAATATAAAATTTCGTAGTAATTTTTTTATTATGTAAAAGCTATTAAAGCCCTTAATGTGATATATAGCTAATAATTTGTAGCCATAGTTATGTGAATTATTTTCTGCATATGGTATTTTATTTACATATGCTAAGAGGACTCATCGCTGAACATTATCGACTTTTAACACTTTTGGGCATATTTGCTTGTAGGTATTTTTACATTAAAAACCGATGAGTTTCCACCCCTTGACCCTTGACTTAATTCATTAAAAAGTACTTTATTTTACAGATTTTTTGTAAAACGCTGAAAGTATCACAGTGTTCTCTAATCAATCAAATCACGTTGCAACATATTAGTAGGTATTTCGGTAAAAGTACAAAAGAAAATATACTTACAAGCACATATGCTGAAAAATATAAAAAGTCGGTAACGTTCAGGGATAAGTCAAGTTTTCTTAAGGGGCGGTCTTATGAATTAGCCCCTGGCAGCAGTAGACCTAAATCCGGCACTGATTAGACGTTATATTATGGGCGTAAAATAATATTAAGCAAAAACGTAGGTTTATAACAATGTGTGTGTGAGTAGCAAACCCAACTCGTGCTACGTACTGGTTGGGCAAATTTTATATGCGTATATTAATAAGACACTGTTATTCATAAAAAGACAGCACGGTTTTTTTGAGGAGTCGGTCTACATCAACTAACTTGGCATGCTTTTACCTTAGTTTGCGATGGACATTATTGATGCGAGAGGCCAGGTTGACGTGGTGTTTACCGACTTCTCAAAGGCCTTCGACAAAATAAATCACTACTACTACTAGCTAAGTTGTCGGGGTTTTAATTCACCGATCGGCTTGTATGGTTCTTTAGTTCCTACCTGGTCGGTAGAACGCAATCGTTTAGATTCACTAAGAAGGTTTAAGATTTAAGACTGACTAGTTTAAATTAAGATCTTATAGCTGATCAGTTATGTTTTGACAGGTTTTTGTCCTGTCATTGCTAATATGTCCTCATTAAAAATTTATGAATTATTCTGATATTGCGGCGACTTGCTTGGTTTTCAAATTAGTGCTATTATTGTCGAAAGTACGTACTAAAATTGCCCTTTTCTTTATAAATTTGCGGAAAAACTCAGAAACAAATTCACAGTATAAAACTAAGTTGTCTTATTCTTACACTTGTCAGTTTAAAACTTTTGGTTGTCAAATTAGACCGGACTAGCGTTGGAAAATCTGGCCGAATATGTGTTTGTAAGGTGGGCCGAAACGAAAAATAGATTGTTTTTGATTCACTGATGGTCGAAAAAAAAATGTTGGAAACATATCTTAATGTTTAGCTGCATCTGACAAAATAAAAGGGTACTTCAATAAATTTAAAGACATCCTTGTATCATATTTCTATCACGAGGGGGTTTACCCAGAGAAAAGAGAGGGTAGTAGAACGCGCTTGGACGAGTGCGCATCCAATTTTATTGGAACGCAACGGGGGCTGCCATTTTGACACAGAACTGTCACTTCCCCTACAAATTTGACGTTTGAAGCTTCCAAATAAATAAAGTTAAATGTCCTTTTATATGTAAATAACTAATTCTAGACGTCTTGTAATTTATATTGAAAATGTTAACAAATCACGAATTCTGATAATTACTGTGATTCTGGTTTAGTGGAAGAAAATCTGATAATGTTACATGCTTAGAATTAAGTAGTATAGTGATAGGAGCACACACAGACTTATCGAGCCCCTTGTGCCCTGCAGTACCTAATAAGTAATATTAATTATGAATTCTATCTCCAAAGTTTGTGATAGTATGTGTGGGTGGTGCAATTCCAATAAACTGATGCTAAACAAGGAAAAGACGGTGATGATAGACATCAACAGCTCTGCTATGGTAAAGTTTCTGGGGACATACGTGAAACTTAAACAGACAATCCCCCAACATACGTTACTGAGTGCTTACTATTCGCTTCTATCATTATCTTGCTTATAATATAATACTCTGGGGCCAAGCAACGAACATCGACAGAGTTGTCATTACACAGAAACGAATAAGACTGCTGTTTGGGCTCAAGCCCATAGAATTATGTACCTAGAACAATACTTAAACAGTCAAGATACTATACTGAAATGTGTCATATATGTTTTCAACAACAGAAGCAGTTTCAAGACGAATCAACACAACCACAGCTAGCCAACAAGAAATGCTTCCGCTCTGCTAATCAGACTGCCCACGTGCCCACTATGAAGGATCTCCACAATTTGCATGCGTTCAGATCTTTAATAAACTGCCAGACAAAATCAGATCAGTAGATAACATGAAAGCCTATAAGAAGAGACTGAAAGAATTACTACAAGACAGGGTGTTTTATAGCTTATCGGAATTTATAAATGTTGCCTCGTAATATAATTTTCTTGATGTGAACTGCCCGTTATATCTATTTGTGCTTGTACTTACTTGACTTTGTATAGTGTTTATCTATTTGTTAATTCTTTGTATGTTAAATTTTATGTTATACCATTTTACTCATCAGATTTGTAGGTACTGACGAAGCTTATATCATAACAATATATTATGTATGATCTTAAAGCAAATAAATAAATGAAATAAAGCAAATTTTTATGTTATTTTTTAATTTAAAATTACCAGTATAAAAAGTTTAAATTTTTTTAATTACCTACCACACAATAAGATTATTATGATTTAAAATCTTAACTCCACCAAAGCCTAATCCTGAACTACTATTGTTGGATATTTTAGCACCACAGCGTTCATATTCGCCAAAACAACATGATGGTTTCTCAAAATACACTACAATAGTATGTGTGTACTAAAATAATTCCAGTTAGGTAGATACTTTTAGACATTAATTTAGTTTAAGGTACGGTTTAAGCAAAGTTTGAAAAAAAAAACAAGTTTAGTATAAAACGCAGCCCAGTAGGTATTTTTGGGTTTTATAAATCGATTTTTGGTTTAATTGGGTTTTGGTATTAAATGACTAAAAATTCACGAGAATTTGAAAAAAACAAATTACAATAATTGTTATTGGCTCGTACCAAAAAAGACGTTTATTGTAGGTTTATATTCAGCCCAGGCATACATATACCTATACCGATTGTTTTTCTTTCTAATAATCAGTTAAACCATATAAACAGTCGATGTACTACAAAATTATTACAAATGCTGTAGATTTGCACGGTAGAAATACCATTTTAAATTTGCTGCTTTACAATTGACATTCGTGTATAAAAATGGCCGCCCAACAAATCTCCCCATACGCGCAGAGGGGAAGCGATTTCTATATCCACTCCTATTTCTATGGGTTTACCCACCAGTTGGGAAAGACAATCAGTTTCTGTTGAACAGGTTTCATACTCGAAGCCTTCGACAGAAGCGAGATTTGCACGCTGTTCAATTTTTGTATAAGTCCGTGTGTGGGGATTGTCTGTCCACAGCTGTTGGGGCATTTGCTATTTAACATACCCAGATTGCACAATAAAGATAGCGTCTTCTTTAATCTTAGAACGGCTAGAACAAATGGGATCGATCGAATTTGTTCCTTACTTATATAATGAAGTGTCGCCGATGTGCGATCTGAGCATGTCTTCCAATCAATGTGTAGGTGGTAGTTTGTTATAAATCTAGTTTGTCTGTGATTGTAATTGTGATTATTTTTGATACAAACTGTATGTATATTAATTTAACGCTATTGTACACTGTTATATTTATGAGTGGCCCTATTAATTATATTGTTGGGCGTTTTCAATAAATAAATAAAAGACTCATACATATATCCCACTTATACTTTAAATATCAATTATATCATCTGTGAATTAAAATACATGCTCTTTAAATGTTTTTGATATTTAACAAGTTTATACAGGGTTAGGCATCTGGTTTCATATATTTATCATAGTGCGCTGTGGAAATAATAATTTGTTTTTGACAGTTTTAGTGACACATTCGTATATGTCAATAGTTGCAATTTAATTTGTCATGGACAAATTTCCGATAAATCAACGAATTTATGTCGTAAAACAATTCATATTAAGTAATTCAGTTGTGCAAGTGCAAAGAAATTTTCGTCGCGAATTTAATGTGGAAAGACACGGAAGAATTCCAACACGCCAAACCATAATGAGGTGGGTAAGAGATTTTGAAGTTAGAGGGAATGTTGCATCAAATTTTCGTGGAGGTATACGTACAGTCAGAACACCCGAAAATATTGAACGGGTAAGACAAGCTGTGATAAGAAGTCCGAATCGATCTGCATCAAGGCAGTCACTTCCGTTGCACATTTCCAACAGGGCATTGCGAAGAATTCTGCATTCTGATTTGCACTTCCACCCATACAAAATCCAAGTTGTTCATAAGTTAAAAGAAGCAGACAAACCA
This sequence comes from Philopedon plagiatum, assembly GCA_963971165.1. Classification (NCBI taxonomy): domain Eukaryota; kingdom Metazoa; phylum Arthropoda; class Insecta; order Coleoptera; family Curculionidae; genus Philopedon; species Philopedon plagiatum. The sequence goes on along the minus strand of OZ020190.1, from coordinate 32,751,531 downwards.
GTTCGTATTGCTTTCTGTAGACAATTTTTACAAATTTTAGAAAATGATGAAAACCAGTTAAATTTCTTGATGATGTCAGACGAAGCGCACTTCCATTTAAGCGGATATGTGAATAAGCAAAATTATCGTTATTGGTCCGACGTAAATCCGCAACAGCTTCATGAACGACCCCTCCATGATGAAAAAGTCACCGTATGGTGTGGTGTTTCAATTTTTGGTATCATAGGGCCATATTTTTTTGAAGAAAACAACAACACTGTTACAATAAATTCCGAACGTTACGTTAACATGTTACGGGTATTTTTACGGCCCGAATTGCGAAGACTAGGACAAAATCATATTTGGTTCCAACAAGATGGGGCTACCGCACATACAGCACGACAAACTCGAATTTTGTTGCAAGAAATGTCCCGGTCGCTTGATATCAAAATTTGGTGACCTAACGTGGCCAGCTAATTCCCCCGATTTGACGGCTCCTGATTTTTTCCTCTGGGGATATCTAAAGGAAAAGGTTTATGAAAGGCGTTCCAATACCATCCAAGAACTTTAAATACGTATTTTGGAAGAAATAAATAATATTGGAGCAGAATTGTTGGAACGAGTTATGCAAAATTTTAGATCCCGATTACAAAAATGTATAGATACTAAGGAAGTCATTTAAAGGATGTTATTTTTAAAACATAAATTGCACATATTAATATTGTTATTTTTCATAATTTTGTTTCAATAAAATGTTTTTTGGTCTTATAACAGATTTTTGAAAATAGGTGATACCAAATGCCTAACCCTGTATCATTCTAAAATATTTTCCTTGGTCTAGACGTGTATCGTTTAATTTTTAGTTATGACACACAAGTCTGCATTTTATCATTATTTGACATATTTTCACTCAAAATTATTTCGATCTGGTTTTCACGTTTCTTATCTTCAAGATTCGAACATTGCTATTTACATTACCACTAAAATACTACATTTTACAGAATACTTAAGCTGTGGTTTTCTGAGATGACATTGAAATGTACAGCACAACCCTGCTAGTTTAAAATTTATACAAAATCCTGTCGTCTTTGATTAAAACCCCATTATCTTTTATTTTATCATTTCTGTGGATATATTATAAAAGCCAATTGCCTAACTTTCGAAACTAGTGGTAGACCAAGCATATGTAGCTCTAGCAAGAAATGCAGAACCGATTAGTGCCGGTTGATGATTTATGGAAAAAGTCGGTATTGGTTACGTAGAATTAAACGAGATACATTTATTACACTAGTAGCGATATTTTCGGCTTCGTTCTAATTAGTATAAAACAATATACATCTATTACATAATAACGGTTTGTCATAACTCATGGTTAAACGATACCCATCTTCTACATTAATAGCGGTATTCTGTATTTAACCATCATAACTTACTATAAAACGATTCACATTTTTACATTAGAAGCAATAATATGTAACGACACATATCTTTTATATTTCCAGTTATGTTATCTGTTAAGTTATCTCATAACGTCCTATAAAACGAGTTACGTTTTCCATTTCTGTGTGTTCCGGCAAAACGAAACGTTAATGGAATCACTTCGGTGTCTGTCCGTCTGTCCTTTCGTCTGTCACAGGCGGTTTTCTCTGAAACTCTTCGACGTAAAAATTTGAAATTTGGCACAGAGATAGAGTGTGGTGGCCCAATTACAGACGAGAAGTTGAATTTTGATTTTGGGGGTTAATTTCAGGGGGTAAATTGGAACATGAAAAAGAATTTCAAGGGCATCCTGTAGGGTGTCAAGTGAAAGCTTATTGAAGCACGAATTCAACAATATGTATCATGTATTTTTTTATACATTTTTCGGAAGAAAACGCTTAAAAATTGCTGGTCCCCACCCTTATCACCAAAAGGATCGTTCAGAAATATCTGAAAAAAATCATGAACATTGAGAATAAGGTGTAGATTGAACGAAAATTATCAGGCTTAATAATTTCTAGTGCGATCAATTGTTATAAACAATTGTCTATTTCCTTATAACTGCTGAACCATTGGTTTTAGAGAAAAAGTTTTTCGACAAAAAATATTTCTCACGATGTAAGGAACAACTTTTGTTTTTACACGTTTTTCAATGCTCCGCGCACACGCGATTTGATACGATATGGTACGACGTTGGTGCCGCCGGCGGCGGGTAGCCCGGCAGATGGGCGGAAATCGGACGGCCGAGGTTTGCTCAGCTTAAGTGGGGGTGTGATGGACGGAACACTAATTATGCAAGTATAGCAACTTGCACTTCACCGTTTTTTTTTAATAAAATTAGTTTAACGTGGTTTTTAAAGGTTAGTAGATTTTTTATAGTTATCCTGAGAACTAAATAATTTATATAGTCATTGAAATTTTAAATTGTCGGTTTACGTGTTCGAATCGTTAAAAATTAAATATATTTATCGGGTGACAGCAATGAAATCGAGTAATTAATACACTGAACAACCACTAATCATGAAATTCAATATGTTTGAAAAATGTGACACGAAGATCGTTTAATTATTATTAAACATTTACCTTAATCAAAACTTCTAATTAAATAGATTCTCTTTTCATTGTTCGTGTCTTAAAAGTCAGCTCTTTGGTCTCACCTGGAATATTTAACGTTCTGTTGTGGATATTAATTTATCAATGGATATAAGTTATTTTCTATTATTCTTATATATTATTAAATTTAAAAATGTGTATTCGTCTGATAAAATTTTGCTTTTGCAAGACTATTTAAACTTAAGTCATGGGAATAGTATTGTAGAGGCTCATTTGTGCTGGAAAAAAGGTATTCTATATAGCTGCATTTTCGTTGTTTAGTCTCTTATTAGTCTCTCATTAGTCTCAACTATTCTCTCTCACACCTTTAACCAGAGTACTTGAGTACTAGTTTCTACATATTAGACAATAATGAGACCTATGTACATGTTTGTCAATGTTTTTATCAAATTAAGTAATTATTTAATTTAAAATAATACTTCCCAGAAAAATGTATTGAATGTGGGGGTGGAGTTTTTGATTTTTGATATCATTATTATATTGCTTAGTGTACATCATATTCTTTTGAGTTTAACTCCAGTTACTTTTAAACGATTTAATGAATTTTATAACTGCGACATCAGGATTCTTTTCAAAATTTTTAATATTGTCTTTGTTTATTTCAGATGAATTTAGACAACTATCAAATATACTGTTCAAAACCAACATAAGATACGCTTTGCTCAGTTCTGGAACAATATGCCCAAAACAATCCATCTACAATAGGATTTTTGTTACAGATATGGATTGCAACTTTTTTAATTCATTAATACAAGAGGTTTTGATTGATATTAAATTCTTCAAATTAAAATTTTAAAAAATCGTCATAAATATCAGAACATCCTCAAATAAAGTTCATCCTTTTCCAGGTTTTATTAAAAGGCCTATATAAGTTTCCAAATATATGGCTTATTTTTGGAAACATAAATAAATTGGAAGAAAAAAACTATTATTTCCCTATCAACAGTTATGTAATGGTTATAGATAAAAGAATTTCTACTAGTACGTTTGATATAAAAACTCTACATAAGCTAAATCCGACTATTTTGGAATATTCTCGAAGTACCATAGGAAGGTGGTCTAGGAATAAAGGGTTTTTGTTCTTTAATGATTTGATACTTGTTCGGAACCGAAGTAATTTTATGAGAATGCCCTTAAGAGTGTCATACGTCTTTCTTAATAAAGACAGTTTAAACCATCTCACGGACAATAGGTAAACACAGAAACTTAGTTGAATCAAAATACCTGTGCCTATTTTTTTAGGAATAAACACATAGATAAATTAACAAAACTAAACTACTTGATGTACGGACATTTTGCCGATATTTGGAACATGACTGAAAAAATTCTCATAAGAGATGATTGGGGTTTAGAATTCCATCCTGTTAAAGAGTATTATAAAGGAATGTTAGGTGACTTGCATTACGGAAGGGCAGATATTGCAGGTATTATATTTATTTTATTTATTTATTTAACAATACAGCAATTATAACAGTAATAAACATAACAAATATCTCAGGCATACAAATGAACCTAATGGTTTGTGTGTGCATGCCTTAGTAATTCTGATTTAGGTTTTTTCAGCTCTAGCATACAAATATGCATTCAAATATTATTCATTCAATATTATTGTTATTGAGATTTTTTATGGGTCTTCTTCTTATGGCGAATTCAAGAGGCATAAAAAATCTATGGGATAAGTAAAGTATTAAATTAAAAATTTCCTTATAACTGTATTTTTATTATGTAAGAATAACATTGGTTGATGATACACACAAAAAAGATAATCTTGAATTAAGCACCAAAATTCTTCAAAAATTTTGCACTAGGTTTAAAGTAACATGAAATCAAAAAAAGAATATAACTTCACTTTAAGATCTCCTATAAATTTGCAATAATAAACTTATTTTATAAATAATGTTACCTAAATTTAGAATAAGTATATTCTTTGATTATACCAATGTATTGTTATAATAAAAGATTAAGCAATAAACGCATATAAAGTAATCGGAACAAGATCTTGTAATTTAAAACGATTTTGTTTTCAGAACTGCATTCTTTATATCAAAATACTAATGTTTATCAAGTAATTCTTTGTAGAAGTAGGTACTAAGAATAAGTTTCAAAGTTTTTAGAATTAATAAGACGTTTCTTGTTATAAGAAAGAAGAACTAAAAATAAGGTCTAAAGTTTCTAGAATTAAAAGAAGCGTTCCCTATTATAGGATTTATCCACAAATACTGCTTAGGAATAAAATACTGGAATTCCAGGTATTTCCGCCACTTTAAAGTTTACCAGCGGTCGCGCTATTCTTATTATTTGTCTGCCTCTTGCATTGTCGTGTGCGTCTTTGCTAATTATATAACCATAAACGAGCAAGGTTTATCTCACCACTATTTTGCGAAGCGAAATACCCTGAAATATGAAATCCAGCTACCCTGATACGAAGATAACGCTAATAAGAACAGTAGGTCAGTAGTGTAACAGAGTATGTAGAGTAGTTATTTATCAGTCACGGGTTAAGTGCATGATGTAGTGAAATAAGGTAACATAATAATATGAATAGTAAATTGGTGATCGGATGAAGAAAATGGGCCAATAGTTAAACAACAATGATACGACAGGGGGTTATTCCAAGAAACATTAACTTTTACTAAATAAGAATGGCAAATTTATTGTGAACTAAAATAAAAAGTATTATTTTAAGTACACTACTCTCTTGTTAGAAGAAAATATTAATTTAAATTATATCACAGCTAGATTTCCTTATTTGAAGATCCCGTGCATTGAAATAAAAAAAAATACAGTGATTTTATTTTACAAACACCGTTCTATTATTGGGGAAAAATATAGGCAAAGAGTTTTCCACTTTTCAAAAATAGTTCTTGAAATTGTATCAAAGACAAAATGTATTTTTTAGTAATTTTCTTTAATTTAGGAGTTTCCTTTGTTCATCCTATTAATTAAATTTTATACTGTTTATACAAACTATGTTTCAGGGACATTATCATTTACTCCAACTGAACGCCTTAAGTATTTTACGTACCTAGTTTCAACCATTGGTGTTGGTGTAACTGTTATATTTAGAGCACCACCTTTACCTTATTCCACAAATATGTTTGCGTTGCCTTTTGACAAGTATGTCTGGATAAGTTGTGGTATCGTAGTAATTTTATGCTGCCTCGTAATCAGAATTATTCTGAAATGGGAAGAGACAGTAAAAACATTTGTGAAAAGTCGTGAAGAAGCTTATGAAAATGCACCAAACACTTTGGATATTGCTATGATGCAGGTATGCCTCTTTTAGTGCGGACGCATTTGAAGTGAGTGGTAAATTTTTGATATAAATGGTACTAAATTATAGTTAAGTCGGCAAATTATAAAATAATTCGATTTCTTATTTTTCCCTTTATTTATGACATGTCCTAAGACCTACATAAGGCCATATTTCAAATTCATAGCCCCACTAAAAGTACCCTAAAATTTTAACTATACATCACTGTTCCCGAAAGCGACCAGAAGGTTCGTACAAACGTTTCAATCTTTAAAGAAAATTAAGTTTAAATCTGTTATTAATTTCGTTTACGTTAGTTAGCGGAAAATCCATACTATTTTCTTTTATTTTAAGTTATACTACACGGACAGTGGTACACAGTATGAATATACAGCATGTCCGCGGATGGGGTTTAGAAGGGGACAAATGGACCAAATCTTGCAAGATACGTAAAAATGTCACTCCCAGTAAAATTTTTTGCTTGTAAAAAGTTTCACGTTATGAAAACTAACTTTTTATACAGGGACCATAAAAAATACGAAAACGGTGTGTTGTGTAAGAGTATCATACGTTGTGTATCATTTTCTAGCAAAAGAACAAATATGAAATATGTTTTAAATTAAACCCTAAGGCGAATTACAAGATTTTATTAAAAAATTTAAATATTAAAAGTAACGGGTTTTATCACATTATTTTTTTAAAGTCCAAACTATTTTCTCTCAGTCTCTCACACCTTTAACCAGAGTACTAGTTTACTAGTTTCTACATATTCAACAATAATGACACGTATGGACATGTTTGTCAATGGCTTTATTAAATGAAGCAATTATTTAATTTAAAATACTTCTCATTATAATGCTATCTACTGAACAAAGAAATTTTATAGTCCAGTGTTATGGGCATGGGCAAGCATCATACCGCTACAGCAATGAACAACTTAGGGAGAAATCTGTAGGAATCCCAATATCTGAAATGACAATCTACAACACAATAAAAAGTTCCAAAGAACTAGCTCGGTTTTGAATCTCGAGAAGAAGAAGAAGAAGAAGAAGAAGAAAAAGAAGAAATGTGACCGAAACGATGCTGACATAGTTTTAGTTCTTCAGTCTGTTAGAGAAACTCCTATGATGTCCCTTAGAAATCATGCTAAACATCTTCTAGAAGTCGTGAAAAAAACTCATATTCAGATGATCTTAAAAGAAAATAAATTATTTCCGTTCAAACCCCACTTTAACACTTTAACCAAACATTGGAAGAGGAAGATTAAGCGAAAAAACTAGATTTTGTTATGGGTGGGAGACCAAACTTTCAGTGGAAATATCCATTTTTATAAATTTATTATGTTTTCTGATGAATGTACATTTTCAACCAATGGAGTTGTAGTATCCCAGCGTGTACTGGTGTCGAGAAAACCCCGAATTTAGAGTAATGAGGCGAATACAAGGTTTTACAAAAGTGAACGTGTGCTGCGCGATATCTGTTCTTGGCATTATAAGCCCATATTTTTAGAAATGCTGGATATATATTTTAGCGATGCTGTGCTGGCGAAATAATGAATAGTGAGTGAGCGATGGACCCAGAGCTAAAGAAAAAGGGATTACATTGGGAGGGGGGTTAAATATTATACTATTATTCTTCTGGGAAATATGATATTTCTGTCCAGAAAAATGATTTCACGCACTAACAACTAAAATGCCTTTAAATGATTATTTTAGCTTCACACGAGATTTCTGTCAAAACAAGACGAGAAAAGTCTTAAAAATAATTGATTCGTTCACTTTAAGATAAATATACAACACAATTTTCAATACATTTTATTTAATTTTTGCGTGTCTCTTCAACCACTTTGACAATACTTTGCTAAATGGACAGAAACAAAAAATAATAATAAACGCGTATGAGTGGTTTCCATAGTAACAATGAAAGCGACGACTACTAAGTTTCAAGAATTGTTTTTAAGAAGCGGTTTTTAAAAATTTTATATATTCTTTTTGTATTTTTAACACTTTTTTTGACAGTTGTGGAAAAAATATTTTATGAAACTCGTGCGTGAAGCATCTTTAAAAAACTTTTTTTTATTTTAATATCTCTCGAAAGTAATAAAAACATTACCTTGTTGAACATTTCATAAGCGTATCTTTTCATTCAGGCATCGGTCCTTTTTAATTAATTTAGTTATCTTAGATTGCAGTAGTATGCCAGATGGATTATTTTTATGAACCACGTAGTACCTCTGGGAAAATAGCAACTTTTACTCTGTTGTTGGGGTTTAGCTACATTTATACAGCCTATTCAGCAAGAATAGTACTATTACTACAGTCTTATGCCGATAATCTCAAGGACGTAAAACAACTTTATGATGCTAAAATGGATATGGGAGCCGAGGATATTCCTTATAACAGATACTATTTTGCCGTAAGAACACCCAAACTGGTTTAGTCAAGGAAATGTGTCTAAAATGTGGATAAAATTGGAAATTTAATTATTAAGAGAGTCACTTAGCGTGATCTATTAAAATCTAGCTAAAAGATAACAGTCCCTGTACGTAACGCATGCCACATGACAAACAGTCATTTTGCTGATGTGCTTTGAAAACAAGATCGTTGTTTTTTACCATTCTCGTAAAATTTGTGACATTTCATGGTAAGCATTGTATTGTCAATTGTTAATAAAATAAATCTATTATTTTTGTGTAAGTATTATTTGAGACATACATTTTTTTCTATAGAGAAAATATCAGTCGAAATATGGCCGTCTAAGTTGGTAACATTACCTTTCGTTGTATTTTATTATGTTGGCAACAGTATTATGTTAAATATGCAAGGTTATACAACACTGTCACTCTCTGTCACATCTCAAAGTTTCTCTGCCCTTAATTGTCATATATATTGAAAATATGAGATAGCTAGATAGTTGCAGATCACCTAATAATAAGAATTTAACCACGATACACTTACAACGGTATGCTACGCTAAGACGTCACTTCGAGGGAAAATCCTAAATTGACTAGACGCTTGAACCCCTTGTACATAAGAACAGGTCAGTTTATTGTAGGGTAGTGTGTTGAGTTGACGTTTGTCAAAATATTATTACAGGTCAGTTTATTGTCGGATAGGTGTTGAGTTGACGTTTATTAAAATATCATTGTCATATTTCATTTGCTCAGGTAAGCGCCTAGTCAATTTAAGATTTTTTCTCGAAGTGACGTCACAACGTAGCATACCGTTGTAAGTGTATCGTGAATTTAACTGAATCAACTAAAGTTGTTGCCAATAACCAAAATTACAAAATTGTTACCGAACGAAAAACACACGCGGTATTTTTATATAAAAAAACGAACTTTATTTATATTGTTTTCTAATATTCTGAATATGATATATTATTTATTATTCATCATTATGTATATAAGTACTTTAGTAAACAAATATGGTGGATGGTTGGTAAATCGGGACTGATTTATTACATTACTTGTTATAAAATTAAGAAAAGTTAATATTAATTTTACTATCTAAAATTAATATACCCCTTTTAAAATTACACTTCCCATTTTATCAACAGATGTGGATTACACGGGATGTTTGCAGGATTTAAAAAAATGTGTTGATTACCAAAAGGAAAATAACCTACTAATCAAAAAATCATCAAATCTTTTAATAAAATATGTTATTAATCAACTGCTTTAAAACTGAAAATTTCACAGTATTAAAAAACGTGGTATTTTCTTAGTTAAACCTTAAGCATACCATTTTAGGAACATTTCCCCTACATAAACGCATTAAATTCACTGCACTATCGTGACGCTAGTGCAGTGGTAGTAAACTTATTTCATAGGTTTACATTCTTAAATTAAAAGAAAACAATTTATTTTGACGTTTCGCTCTTAGCTACAAGCATTTTCAAAATGTTTTGTTTTATCTAAAAATGGATAAATTAAAATTAATTATTGTATACAACTTTATCGATTTATAATTAATTGTAATTTTAATTATCTTTAGGGGAAATAAAAAGGAATATTTTGAAAATGTCCATAAGTAAGGGCTAAAGGTCAATATAAATTGTTTTCTTTTAAGAAAATTTTTAACACACTAACATATTTCTTTATTAATAAAATCATTTTGCTTTAAATAAAATTATAGCGTTAAAACAATAAGGAAGAGAAATTGAGAACCTGATGAAATTTTTTTTTCTAATTTTGACATATAAATAAGGTCGTCCTGATTAGTTGTGAATTGTAACCAGTACACGAAAAGTACTGGTTTGGGAACACAAAATCCAAAACTAATTAGTTTATCAAAATATCAAATAATCGAACTTTGAAAAGTCAATCTCTAATCGATTCCCAACAATATTGATTTAAAAAGACATCCCTAGATTTATTTTATTTACCAGGAACCAACACAGCCACCGAACATATTTTTACTTTGATGAACAGCATGTGGATTGTGGACCAGTGAGAAAACCCAATTACATGTTGAAACCTTAAAGTGTATGCTTATTCCCAAATATAGGTAACTTTAATCTCACTTGGACGGAATCATATCAAAATTTTCAGTAGAGTGAATTAATATTAAAAAAATATAACAAACAAAATTAGGAATGTAGATTAGGTAGGTGCTTAATACGTTTTTTTTTTGTTAAATCCAGTTTATTTTATTATTGCACCAAACTTATTTCTTTATACTTGAATAGAGAAATTTTCAGTACATAATACTAATCAATATCAGTATTTATCAATATCCCATTTCCATTTTTTTACGAATAGGTATGGAATAATATAAATATAAACATCTAACACTTTTTCACTTTATTAAGTTTTTATTCACTCATACGCAATCAGAAATTTCTATTAATATGAATATAATAAATTTTTAATAATTTATCGTAAAATGGCGAATGCACCTCCAACAATTTTCGCCTGCGGCGCTACTTATTTTACCCTATACGTGTGTCCTGGTTTTTAATTTTTAAAACTCATCACCTTACATATAAAGTGACACTTTTCAAACTCGATGACAGTTTTGAAACATCTCACTTTTCGTAACTAGTTACGAAAAGTAAAATACTTCCTAATTGGTAATGAAATATTAATTTCATAACTATTTGAAAAAATCATGGATTTATTAAATAAAAGGATACGGGATGATGTAACATTCTTTGAAGCCAAAACAAACCATTCTAAGCGACACTGTAAACACAAGTTGTAAACATTGGCCACATCTTATTTTACCTTGCATTTGTGTACAAAAAATTCGTTAGAAGCATTACAAGATTTGCTAAAAGTAATAAAAGCCCTAAATTACTTTATTTTCTGCTAAATAATAATAAATTTAAGTTATAAAGTTTTTATTATTTATAGGTTATGTTATTTCTAAAGGTGTTTATTTAAAGTCGCTCCGAGTCATTTATAAATCTATACGTCGCACTTTTTCTTTTCTAGTTCATTAGACAAAGACGTACGTGTAACCGAGTGTTCAGACCGAGGTTCAGCCGTTGTCCTAAACAACCAGCACTGTCAGCAACACTTCTGAGCTCCAACACTCCAATGCTATTTTATCTCTTTCTACTACCATTCCTGATTCAATTACGTAGTAATTCGTAGTCTTGTCTATGTTCGTAGTTCGTAAACTGCTCCCCCAAGAGAATAACAAACAACAAAATATAAGGCTTCACGTTCGATACTCTCACAGTATACGGATATTGAATCCTTTTATATTATAAATCCATGGAAAAAATGAAACACCAAAATATAAATTGTTTGTATCTCTCTCTCTTGACTTCTCGGATGCAACAGCAGATAACGCGTTTCAAGCTGCCACTTCAACAGCACTTGTGATCTCGGAATCGGACATTTTCAGTATTCTAAAAAGAAAAAATTTAATTTACAAATAAAGCAACAAATAAAGAAATAAAACTTCAAAACAACATCATGACAACACAGACAACTGGCTACTATTATAGGTACCTACTAGATGACATTTTCTTCGTCTGATGCCTAGTTAGATGTTTTGATACAATAATTAAAATTAATAATTAATTGTATTTACATATTTTTGTCAAAATTAGAAAAAATATTGTATGAAACAAGTTAGGAAATGCAATTTTGTTTAACACTTATAATTTTAAGGGATCTCGCTACGCTCGTCCCTCAAACATTACGCTAAGTAAAGCATTTCCTAACTGGTTACACAAATAGCTATTTTTGTGAAGAAATGGTTGAAATACTAAAACCATAATGACTTATTTTTAGCGACCTGAAAAACGCACCAATGAATATTTAAGAAAATTAATCTACGAAAACAAAATAGCTCCAAAAGGAATCGAACCAAAATTTTACCAAGCTGAACAAGGAATTAAAATGGTCCAGACATTATATTTTGCATTTCATATGGAAAAAACCACAGCTAGCAATCTAATTGAAGCGTTATTTACCAATGAAGAAAAGTGTTCTGTAAGAAGTGTTGAAGCGATATTTAAGTCGGATATACCGTATATATCTTGTCCGAAGAATTCAACTTATACGGAGTACTTTTTAATTGGGTTAGTACAATAACGTAAGAAAGTATCGTCCCTAAAGTCAAAAATAAAAAAGCTTCCCATTGGTTAAGATGGTTTCTGAATGCGTTGTACAATAAGACTTTTGTTCTTATATGTCCATTTTACTCGTTAAAGTTATGTCATTCATATCCCTTTTATCCTATACTGACAGACCGATGATTTGATGAGAACACGCAATATCATAATCCAAAAAAACATTTTTACTGTTTTTGTATAATTACCAATCAAAATACCAACCTGAGCAAAACGTAAAAATTAATACATTTTACATTAATACATCTTTTTTCTATTTCAGGTTTCGCAAACTCTTTGAAACAGGAGTTCTTGAACGAGAACATCGAAAAACGTTCGCGAAAATACCAAAGTGCATGGGAACAGGCAACATTTTTGTTAACGTGGGCCTCGTGGAATGTTACTTTGCCTTCGAAATTTTCATTACAGGAGTTGGCTTAAGTTTAGTCATTTTTCTGGTGGAACTTATTTCAGATTTCCATATTAAGAATCGACAGTTAACAAGGAAAATTCGAGTTAAACCGTTTGTGGTTCAAACTATCCCTTGAGATTTTTAAAATGGAATATGGTTAGCTAAAGGCAACGATCACACTTATAAAAATTGCAACATAATACAGATATAAGACACCTACAGGGATAAAACTTTACAGGCTCTGGTCTTTGGGATTTATGGCCTCAGCAATTAATCTGGACATGATTCAAGCCAAATAATCGTTGTTTTCTTGGGGCAGTACATTTCAAACAACTTAACTCTATCAAGGTACCTACCTGATGGAATAGATAATCTGCTGAGCCTCCTCTTCATCATGTCCTATATGTGTTCTATTAAGTAAAGGCCAGGGGAGCATCGAGGCCAAGAAAACACATTATTATTAGATTGTTCTGCCTAAAGAGGGCGTGTGAAACTCTGTATTTGATCTCTACTAAAGCAAGCATTACCTGCCACAATATGTAGTTATAGTACTTATTCATTATTTATTACAATATAAGTACACCATATATAGTAGTAGCTAGTATTCCCAAGTAGAAAAATAGTTCAACTCAATGTTAAATTACACCAAATATGTAGTTGGATAAATTTTTATTGCAATGTAACTATTGGTTTGATTTAAAATTTAACAGCTGATCTTCAGTTTCACGGTATCGATAACATAAATGTAGTGAATGATATAAGCATTTATTTAAGGTTATAAAGCTGTGTAAACAAATGAAGGAAAGTAAATTTTAAAAAATATTTAAAAAGGAATCATATTTATTAAACACGGAAGAAAATTCTCAAAAATAATTTTGCAACACAAAAGGAAACGATTAAAAATGAGATTCGTTCGCGTTAAAGAATTTTTAAATAATATTGGAGAACAAAATGTAATACTAAATAGTGTGTTTAAGTTCTATTAAAGAACTTGAAAATGTACCTTGTATAAGGCACACGCCAATAAATGTCTCTAGAAACTGCAAAAAGCAATAAAAAAGCTACCAACTTGACATATAAAGTCATAAATGTCGATAATTTTCCATCATTTGCCTGCTAAACAAAGTCGCCCACTCGTAGAATTCACGGAGAAACGACAGGAAAGTAGAATTTAGTGGGGTTGTAAATTCCATGTTGTCACATTATTTTCGTGGAGTGGTTATTAATAAAGGAAATTAATGAGAATTTCCTCTGTGTAAGCGGAAAGGGACTGGTTGAAAGATACTCACCGATGTTACGCTGCTCGATCGCAAACCAAGATTCTGTCTACGGGAAAGTCCAAAATTTTGGTTCAATAAGTACGGTGTATAGTCGGAAGCTTTGGAGTTCGTCGGAATTTCTCGACAAATTGAATGAAAAATAAGTGAAAAAGTGTGTTAAAACTCCAAGAATTTATCTAAAATTGGAAATTGTTGGAAATTATTATTGGAAAAATTAAGAATTATGAAAAAGTGTACTTTTGGTGGTTCCCATACGTAATCTGTGGAAATAAAGTATAGTTGATCCAGAAATTTGCATTTTTCTGTTAGGGAACAGGGGAACATAGAAAAAAATAATTAGAATATATAATATATAAAATTCATAGAAAATTGGAGTTAGGGCCTAACCTCGGCAGTAAGTATCATACTGTTAGGAAGTCAATTGCAGTTAAAGTGATAGTTTAACAGCAGTTGGCACAGGAATCTTCCGAACCCCGCAAAATTTTATCTTATCACCGCAAGTTATATCTTAAATTACCTTTACGGCCATATAGAAAAGGTGAAGAATGAAAAAGGAATCAGTGGTGGGTGTTATGGTATACATGATTTTAACAGATTCGCCATGAAAAGGTATCAACTTTCTGTTATCTCAAGGAACTTCCTTCGCTTTAATAAAACAAACCATATTTATTCGAAATAATTGGATTTTTAAATTCCTATGTCTTGCGGTTCCTATACATTCTATTTAAAATTTTCCTGTGTCGAAATCCAATTTCTGTTGATGCACCGATATGTATAATTTTTTGAGAGCTAAATAAAAGAAATTTTTCCCATACCTGCGTAGTTTCCGCGGATCATGGTTTGATAAAAACCTCTTTTACGATAATAAGATATATAACTCCTGTTTTTAATAGGCAAATTAAGTAAAATACTGTGGCTAGTACAGTTGCCAGGCTTTCACCCAGCTGAACCCAACATAATTGGCACAACGTCGGCGTCATGTAGTTTCAATAGTTCCGAGGCGGGCTGGAGAGGACTGTTTTTTTCATGCACTGGCACCAGGATAAATTCTGTGGAGTCCTTAAATTGTAAGTCAATACTTTACTAAATGTCTGAACCCGTGTGCCTATTTCTATTCTACGGGTCTGTGATCTGTTATATCTGGCAGAAAACGAAGGGAACCATACCATCTCGGTGCATGTAATATAAATTTACGCAGTAGCTAAGCATTGTGGAAAACAAAGTTGTAGCAAAGTAAAACTTTCTTGCTCTTTTTAGTACGAAAAATTTAGTTGCTAAGCGATTATTATTTGTTTCTGAAATTGACTAAAACGACCAGTACAGTACAAAATTTATAATGGACTTATGGAAAATTTTTATTATTAGATTTTGGTGACTATCTATATAGATACATATTTTAAAAAACCCCTACAAAGCTTTAAACAGTTGCGCCCATCTTTAAAAGCTTGGGAATAAGGAAGGAATACAAAAATATTTAAAATATACCACAAATTACGTTAAATTAAAAAGCATATCTTAAAATTTAGTTAGGAATATTTTAAAAAATTTAGACGACCCACAGTAACATCAAAAGATTCCTGGACAATCCAAGCTATCACTATTATCACTATCTGCTAACAAAGATATTAGTGTGTCCAAAAAATGTTTTATGTGTCTAAAATTTTAACAGTAACTCTGAAAAAGGGGAATCTCAAACACAAGAAATTAAAGAAAAATACAAAAAGAAAGAAAATTACTCCAAACGCCGACTTTACAACCGAAAATTATGCAGGAAAGACACGTGGAAAGTTAGAAAGAAAGTGAAATTTGTCTTGAATGCAATAGCCAATAGGAAAAGGAGGACGTAGTTCCGATGTGGAGAATGCAGAAAATAGGCGCACAGAGACTGCACTGATGTGATGATCTAAAATCCTATGTAATGAATTTTGTTTATAAAATACTTAAGTGTTAAATAACACTTTACCTAATTATTTGCTTTTGCATTAATTACTTTAAATATATGCTTAATGGTACCATGAACTTGGGTGGTATTACCTTACAAGTGTATTGGGCGATATTACCCTCAATGTTGGGTAATACCGCTCGATGGCAGGTCTGCTTTTTGCTGAGCAGTTCTTATTCGGCTTAAATTATCTATGTAATTAATACAAAACATAGCTATGTCATATTGAGAGCATCTCCATTAGTTTTAGTTTTTGTAAAAATTATCAATTTCCTTGGGTGGGCGGCAATACCCAATCTAAATCATCATTAAGAACTACTTATTCTGATAATTTTGCGATTTTATTGTAAACGATTTTTATTTTGGAACTTGTTACTGAAATAAATTTAGTTTTATTATTGTGGATAAAACCTACTTAAATTGCCATTTTCTTTATAGATTTGCAAAACAACTCATAAATTCATTCATAGTGCAAAATCTCTTTTCTGCAATATTTTCCTTAACTCATTTTAAACCGTTGATTAGACCAGTCGTAGTGATAGTGAATCGGGCCATTTTATTTTTTCCAACGGTAAAAACTGTCGCCATTACCTCAGCCATACCTGGTATGAAGTACTATCCGTGTTTAAGGATTCTACGTGTAAAAAGTTAACACAAAATTGTCAAAATTTGAAGTATTGACAGTAGACGTTAATGTTTATAAATATCAGTCGTCCAAGCAATAAAGAGTTCCACCCTTCTATTTGTTCAAGGATTTTAAATGAAAAAAATTCTAAAAGCTCCAAACAATCTAGTTAGGTAACCGTGAGTTAATATTTTCAAAATAAATTAAAAATAAACAATTTTTAGGCGAGTTCTGTCAAAATCATCAAACATTTCTCAGTCATCTTCACATGATTCAAAATCAAAATCAAAAAAAAAGGATTTAATGTCTGAAGAGCAACAACTAGCAACTGAAATAAAGGCTTTAAAAGATCAAATAGAAAACCTCAAGGCGGCAATAGCCGCGTTACAAGACGATACAGAAAAGAAAGAGGTAGATGTACATACCTGCGTGATTAATAGGTCAATTTCATTTTAAAACCAGTAATTAATAGGAAAATTTTTGCGCGAGCTATATAATCCGGTAATTATTGATATTACTGGAAACAGCGAATTTTTTCATGAAATTTTGCACAGACCCTAATTTTGGCTCGTAGAACATGAATCCGAAGTCAGCTTTTGGCGGTCTCGTATGGTTTTTCCAAAAAAAATTTTTTTTGCAAAACTTTTAGGTTAAATTTTAGATTACCTTTTTTTTATAGATTCCTTTAAGTTTCGACACTTTCACTTAAACATATCTGTAAACTTATAATTTTTATTTTATTTCTTCACACAAAACAGCACATTTAGGCAAAAATAGCTCAGAAAATTGCTTTTTCCAATAGAAAATGTCATTTTAATCGCTACTAGATGCCATTATTCATAGATTAAGGTTAGTTAAGGGGCCATTATTTTCCCAGCTGTCAAGTGTCCGGCGTTGCCAGGTTTACTTATTTTTCATGAAATAATTGTAAATTAGGAATAATAAAAAAGCTAACCATAACAAACTAAATTCACTATTCTGTCCAACTTAGTCAACAACATTTTTTAATTTTAACCTACATCAGACGTAACCAAAATCCTATTTATCAGCAATCCAACACCTGCATATGCTGATGCATGCAATCATATCTGAACAAAAAGGTGTATACCCAACTCAAGCAAACCTGAACAAAAAGGTGGTCAGGTTTGCTCACTTTTCATTGATATAGATACATATATATCTATATCAATGAAAACTGAGCATGAGCAAACCTGACCACCTTTTTGCTCACCCAACGTGAGCAAAAAGGTGGTCAGGTTTGTTCAGTTTTCATTGATATAGATATATATGTATCTATATCAATGAAAACTGAGCAAACCTGACCACCTTTTTGCTCAGGTTTGTTTGGGTGTATACACCTTTTTGCTCAGATTTGGTTCATTTTCGCATAATCGTTTTTCCCTCAAATACTGCTAGCTTTACATAAAGTTAGCGGGAAAATGCGAAAATGAACCAAATTTAACCAAAAGGGCAAAAAGATGACCCCAACCAACACCCTGGGGCACCGATCCCTCTTCGCCTGCGAGGAAAGAGACTGGTCAGGGCCCCTAACCAGGTGCTAACCCTGTTCCGACCTTAGGGTGCCCTCCGATCCACCGTTCGTATCAAAAACTTTTCTAAGTCGGTGAATTAGGTGACAGATCTAATATTTTCGATATAACGGTGGTATAACGGTGGATCGGAGGGCACCCTAAGGTCGGAGCAGGGTTAGCACCTGGTTAGGGGCCCTGACCAGTCTCTTTCCTCGCAGGCGAAGAGGGATCGGTGCCCCAGGGTGTTGGTTGGGGTCATCTTTTTGCCCTTTTGGTTAAATTTGTTGTTAAATTGTTAAAATTTGCGAGAAATATGCTTTGTAAACGTGGCAACGCCGGAAAATTGACAGCTGGAAAAATAATGACGTCTAGTAGCGATAAAATGGAATTTTCTATAGAAAAAAGCAATTTTCTTAGCTATTTTTGCCTAAATGTGATGTTTTGTGTGACGAAAAGTAATAAAAATTATAAGTTTACAGATATGTTGAAGTGAAAGTGTCGAAACTTAAAGGAATCTATAACAAAAAGGTAACCTAAAAGTTAACCTAAAAGTTTTCCAAAAACAATTTTTTTTTTGGAAAATCCATACGAGACCGCCAAAAGCTGACTTCGGATTCGTGTTCTACGACCCAAAATTAGGGTATGTGCAAAATTTCATGAAAAAATTCGCTGTTTCCAGTAATATCAATAATTACCTATAATCCTCGTTTCTGAGGCGTAGATGAAAAATATTGAATTAATTTTAATTTGAAATGCCAAGGGTAATAGCATTACATCATTAAATGACGTTAAAAGGGTGATTTTGCATACTCTTGGTCACAACTAAAAATTTCCATATCTTCCACTTTATCTGAGACTATTTCTTTGCGTTGAAATTATCCATATTTAATTTAATTTATCCGGTAGGGAACTTGCAAGAAGTTTCTTCTAAAAAAATGTTACTTCAGACTTTGCAATAAATTCTTAATTTTTGAGATTTTTCGCCCGTGTTCGGTTTAAAGTAAAGTCAGGTGTCGCAAAAGTTTTTTCTATTTTGGACTTTTTATTAATATTTAAAAGTTGAACCTGCGTTTTGATTTAGTTTCTATAATGTCTCACTTTTTTTATTTATATTACAATAGAAATTCTCTGAGAAACTTTAGAATGTACATACGATGTGTACAATTGTACATTGATATGCTTTTTCTTTCTTGACTTCACATAATCAGAAATATTATAAGTTTTATATATGTATATGGAAGGCCCTTTACGCTTAATCATACATATTGTAGGTCAGTTGTATGCTCCTATTTCTAATCCAGAAGTTACTATTAATATACCCATAATAATGTGCACAATTGAGCATAATATGAAAGACCGTTTCTTCAAGCAATATGGAAGTGTAATTGCACATAAATCCGTTGTATGCTCCTATTGTCAACCCAAAAACTGCATATAACGTATAAAATGTGTATAATTGTAAAATGTACGAAAGATTGTTTTTTTCGAGTCATGTATTAATTATCCATAATAGTAGATATTATGGACATTCGTTTCTACAGACAATATATTAGGCGTGCACAATTTTACAGAATATGAAACACCGTTTCTTGGAGAAATATATTAATTGTGCATAACAGTTTACATATTTTTGTTTACTTTTAGGTGGCATTAGCAAATATCGCTAGGGAAAAAGAAAAAGTTACTCTGGAACTGCTTAAACAAAAAAGGTCAAACAACAACTTGTTGCGTCAACTCGAAGATGAAAGAAAATTTTATTATCACGAAAAGGAAATATACTGTCAAGAAATGAACGAATTTAAGAAGTTGAAGAGGGCAGTGAGCAGTGCTTCAACGAATACTAGTAATAAGGACGAAGTGTCGGCTGAACAGTACAAGAGGGATATTGCAAAGATTAAACATACTCTTAATCAAACATTAGAAGCTAATTATAATTTAAGCATAAAGTTTTTAAGAATGAAGAATACGAAAACTTGCCTAAAAACACAGCTGAAGACGATGCAACTAGAACACGAGAAGGTATGTAAGCAGATAATCGTCAAACTGATATGCATATACAGGGTCGCGCTTTTTATGGATTGCGAATGTTCAAATTTAAAAGTTATGTCAGGATGCCAATTTCTAGGAAAAAATATATTAGAAGTTAATTTAAACAAAAGATTATATCATATTTAAATGACGCAACCTTGAAAATCAAATTTTTCCATGAACTTATAGTATTATGATTTTATTGTTGCCGTAAAAAAAGTACCAATAGATAGTTTTATTTTAATTTAAGTCCTTATTTTTCATTCTAGCTTATCAACGACTACAAATCTAAAATCGAGAGTCTGTCAGAAGAACTAAATGAACTAATAAACGAAAAATTAAATTCCCCTATATCTTGTAGCAGTAAAAAATATTTACAAGTAAGTATCTTATGATTACTATGATGATAAATACAATTTCTTGTTTAATAAAAATAATATTGACTAAATCAGTATCAGTTTGATGAGAGCTGAGAATCTTTCATACCCAGGTTTTCCCAGCAAAAACTATATTCCCCGAATAACTCAAAAACACTTTACTTTTATGAAAACTTAGAAACACGTCTTGAATTCGAGAGATTTGCAAAAGACGACATATTCGTACGTTATCTTCACCCGACCCGATTCCTCATCATATTACTTTAGAAACGGTGAATCTCATATTGCATGTTCTCATATACGGGAAAATATGTCCCTCTTCGGAGATCTCCACATGTCTCTGTTTTTTTCATAAAAAGAGGCCATTTTCGAATTGGACAAGTTTCACTGGGACACCCAGTATTTAATATTCTCAGTTAACCAAAGATGCAAAATTTGTAAAACTACTTTTTTTAGTTGGTAAAACAAAATAGCTGCTTAGTTTATGAAAACTTGTGTCTCCAACTGAAGTTAGACAATATGCATATAAAATTCGAAAAACTCAAGTTAGAGAAAAATAAAAGTGAAACTAATAGCAAGCTCAAATATATTAGGCATGAAAGTTCACAGACCAAAAGTCCGAAAAGAACTGTACAAAAAGAGCACAAGCGGGTACGGATAAAAGATGACCGCCCAGAAAAGCTTGAGAAAGATATTTCAGCAATTCCTTCAACTAGTAAGATGTCGAATAGTACAAATCAAAATATCAGGCAGCATCCTTCCAAGGAAGAAATTCTCAAAATTTATGAAAGAAATAAACTGCCTGGTATTCCGGACATAAAAATGTTAAGCGATTTTGAAACCACGGCACCCAGCACAAGCAGTCATACTCAAGTACAAATACCAACAATTCAAGAAAATGCACAAAATCAAGAGGAATTTAAAAGAAGTCTGCTCATGAAAAATGTCTTGGATAAACCCAATTCTAAACTAGCTCTTTTTCAAGTTTCTAATGTTTCCTCAAGAACTTCAGTTTCTACTGGTGGAGGCCTCACAAGGATTCGTTCATTTCCAGAAATTGTACAAAGTGGTTCGGTTAAAGAAAAATAGGTTTTAATACTGGTTTATTTTAATTGCATGTTTGTTAAGTTCCAATAAAGTAAGTTTCAATTTTTGTATTAATAAATCGCCTGTTATTTAGCAGGGAGTAGAGTTGGGTGTGACAATTTTACTGCCGTACTAAGAGTGCGACTGCACAAACACCAGTCAATATTACGGTAAACTGCGCCCTCTCTGGATCAGGTTGGAAACTTTTTATCCCATCCTCGTAACCAGGATTGGGTAAATGTAGCAGGAATTGATTTTGCTACAGTTTTGTTACATTTGCGACGCAGCAAATACAGAAAAGTTGCAAAAGCCACTTCGCCAGGGATGGGGCCGTCGCAAATTATACATTTGATATGCAATTTTCGACGGTCGCAAGTGTAAGCCATAATTTTATAATTTGTTACATTTGCTACGTAACCATATTTTCTATTATAATAACATTTTCCATTACAGAAAGCAAAGTCAGAACAGCAGTACTTATTTAGGTAAACTTAAGAAGATGATAAAAATACAACATACAAATTATTTCGAAAATAACAGGCAATTCTATCCTCAAATTTCATATGTCAAATGTAAAAACAAAAAAGGACGGAGCCAATCAGAATATTGCTACATAGTGAGGTGGCTTTTGCGACATTTCTATATTTGCGACGTCGCAAATGTAACAAACGTAGCAAATGTAGAAAAATCAATTTTTATTATACTTCTTTGAAAACACCTTATTTTCATCTGTTTTAGTAATAATGTAAGATGGGCTTTTTCGGGCTAGCGCACGGAAAGAGCGCACGGAAAAAATTTTCCTGGTCTCCAGTTCTTTCAGTGTGCTGAATGAAGATACCGACTATTTTTTGGCTTTAAAATAGAAATATAGGTATAGGAAAATAAACTAAACTCAAGAAAGTCTATATGCTATCTGATATTTAATATGTACCTATTTTGTATTTTATTTCGTAAATATTTGAATATTTAGATGAATTTCTGAAATATTTTTTGACGTTTTGTCAATCTTATCTGACATAGACAAATTTAAATCACCTTTTAAATGATTTGAAAGTTACCATGAAAACGCATCATACCTGCCAAAGACCATATTGTCAGCGTTGTTAATTTTCTGTCAATTAAATTCATTCTAATAAAATGTTCTCTCAACCTGAAAAAGTGGCATCTTTCATTATTAATAGTTAATTTTTAATTACTCTAGTAGTTTTTTTTTAAATTCCGATAACAGTTGTGAAAATAAAAATATTCCAAGTTTATTTTGTATGTATGTATTTTTTTATGTTATATTTTGTTTTATGTTATCGTTTTCAAAGAAGTATAATAAAAAATATCGTTCATTACACGTCCAGAAATGGATTTTCCGTGCTTGCTTGACTTCCGGTGTTCGGCTGCGCCTCACACGAGAATTTGTCAAGCGCGCACAGAAAAATCCTTTTTTCCGGACTGGTAATGAAATATACTATTCCGCTACATTTACCCAACCCTGCACCTCGCCATGTAGAAAAATTCTGATTTCGCTCAGTTCTTTCTTGTTTTTAAATTTGACATAAAATTTCAGGTTAAAATTTCCTGTTCTTTTAGAAATCAATTGTATGTTGTATTTTTATCTCTTCTTTTCTTATTTAAGAAACATATTTTTATTTTTGTATTTTTTATTTTAAGAAACAGGTGTTTCTAGATTTTTAATAAATAAAAACTAAAAACTACAACTTTTGCATTTTTTCCTATGTACAGAAATGATAAAAACAAACATTTACGGCCAGATTCCCTAAAACTAAATTAATTCTAGCAACCCGTTCCAAGAGGAATATTATTTGGAAACCAAGCAAATCGCTGAAATTACAGAATAATTCATAAATTTTTAAAGACGACTTATTAACAACCACAGGACAAAAACGTGTCAAAATATAACTGATCAGTGATCAACTAGAAGATCTTAAGATCTTAAACCAGTACTAAATTTTAAACCTTAGTGAATCTGAACGTAAAAATTAAAGCACTTTTATTTCTCTTAATACCTTAGAAGTTGTTTAAAATGACCACCATGAACTTCTTGGCAGTAATAAAGTTGGTTTTGGAACTCTGCCATTCTCCAAAATGTGAGAAATGAGTTCCAAAATCGACTTCATTACTGCCAAGAAGTTCATGGTGGTCATTTTAAACAACTTTTAGAGTAATAAGAGAAATAAAGATATTTAAATTTTTAATTTTTTTTTCACGATTTTTAATTTTTAATGGCTTGCCATTTAAAAATGAATTAAGATAATCCCATATCTAAGCCCTAGACCAAGACCCAAGACCTAAATGCAAACCAGTACTAAATCTTAAACCTTAAATGAATTGCGGGGTAAGTTTTTAAAATTTATAATTTCTTTTTTTAGCTATAGTCATATCATACGGTATCACATTTTTTATTAGAAATAATTTTTATGTACTAGCAGAACTTTTTATGAAATATATATTTTTTACAATAATAACAAAATAAACAATAAATACACAACATGTGTTTATTTAACCGGTTTGGAAATTTTTAAAATAATTTGCGCACAAGTGAACCTGCTAGTTCCTAAACATACTTTAATTAGTGCACCCTGTATGCTAATTATAATATTATGTAATGTATTTATAGTATGCCTAATTGTGCGGTTCGTGATCTCTATCAGTCCACATCATATTTTGGGTTTCTTTAAAAGATACGTTCATACACCTCAAAATAGCTTTGATATGCCTGATCAAACAAAGTTGTTGTAAACAACAGGCAGATTCATTATTTCTAAGGCCGATCTAATTTGACAGTCAAGTGTTTAAATAGACAAGTGAAGGAATAAAGGCGCCTACTCACGTAGCAATCTGCAGGGGCCAAGCTGCAGGGACCCTGTAGATTGTCTCGTGTGTAATCCAATCGTTGCTATTTTTTAACGACTCTCCAATATCGGCTAGTTGGGTGTTCACTCGATCCAATTGCTCTGCTCCCCTCCCTATTCCCTAAAATCATATAATGTGTAGAGCAGTTGGTGTGTAGTACACAATTTTCTCTAGTGTTTTAAACTATTGGAGATAGCCCAACACGTTTCTGGAATGATACTGGACAGGGAACTGTGGGGATATAACTGCGCTAAATTTGAAGTCCTCGTAACATCTTCCGGTTGCCAGATACCTTAAAGTCGCAATAAATCGTTGCTTGACACTAACGCTGGGTCTCATTAAAGTGTATTGTATTGGTATTAAAGGTCCCACCATATTAAGACGTTCTGGAAAACAATCATTATCCACCCATAAAAAAATTTGGAAATACATTGGTTCTAATTCCTTAATTTAATTTGAATTACAAAATGTACTGCTTTTTAGTAGTCACTGTTTGGTCCAGTACCTCCTTTTCTTTTACTTTTTATCCTAATGATAAAGCTATACCGATTTTTTGGCGTCTTGAAAGAGCTATGATGTACACCTGCAAAAACCACCAAAACTACTCGTAAATTGGGATGTGTAGAGGGTACACCTGATTTCTCTACCGATCGTTCCTGCAGATGGGCCCCTGCACATTTTTACATGAGTAGGCGCCTTAAAGCCGCCTACTCGTACGCTACTACGTAACCAGCGTGGGCCAATCTGCAGGGACCCTGTTGATATCTGGTGTGTAATCCAATTGTTCCAATTTTTTAATACGACTGCCCGATATCGGCTAGTTGGGTGTTGTCGATCCAATCGCTCTGCTCCCCTTCCCTATTCCGTACAAATACAAATAAAAGAAGATATGACACCGCGCAGGTAGGCGTGGACATGAACGTCACGCTGTGAGTAATTCCGCCATATTTCGTTAAACGAAACACGTCTTAGTTAAGATCGCGTTATGTTTTAAAGTTATTTTTTGATGTTTTTATATCACTTTTAAGAGTTTAAAAGTGAAAATGAGGTGTGTTGTGTATGGTTGTGATGTGGACAATCAGTGCAATGGCTGTATACCCGATATTAAAGTTTTTAGCTCCCCAAAAGACAAAGAAACAAAGTGTTTGAGAGCGTCTGTGCAAACAAGAAGATAAGTTTAATGTGAAAAACGCTAGAATTTGTTCTAGACATTTTAACGAAAGTGATTATGAAGGTAGTTAAGTTAAGGCCTACTAGCCCTATAGTTTGTATCTAGAGTCATTCACTTGCAAGCCGTTTCAGTTTTTTGCAAATTTGGCTGCTAACTTCAATTTTTACAATTTCCCGAAAACTAGACATATAAACAGATTAATATTTACAAGGTAAGTTAAGGCCGACTAGCTCTATAGTTTGTATCTAGAGTCGTTCACTTGCAAGCCGTTTCAGTTTTTTACAAATTTGGCTGCTAACTTAAATTATTACAATTTCCCGAAAACTAGACATATAAACAGATTAATATTTACATGGTCGGTTAAGGCCTACTAGCTCTATAGTTTGTATCCAGAGTCGTTCACTTGCAAGCAGTTTCAGTTTTTTACAAATTTGGCTGCTACCTTAAATTTTAACAATTTCTCGAAAACTAAACAGATTAATACTTACGAGGTAAGTTATGGGCTACTAGCACTATAGTTTGTATCCAGAGTCGTTCACTTGCAAGTGGTTTCAGATTTTTACAAATTTGGCTACCAACTTAAATTTTTACAACTTCTCGAAAACTAGACGTATAAACAGATTAATATTTACAAGGTAAGTTAAGGCCTACTAGCACTATAGTTTGTATCCTAAGTCGTTCACTTGCAAGCCGTTTTAGTTTTTTACAAATTTGGCTGCTAACTTAAATTTTTACAATTTCCCGAAAACTAGACACATAAACAGATTAATATTTACGAGGCAAGTTAAGGCCTACTAGCACTATAGTTTGTATCCAGAGTCGTTCACTTGCAAGCCGTTTCAGTTTTTTACAAATTTGGCTGCTAACTTCAATTTTTACAAATTCCCGAAAACTAGACATATAAACAGATTAATATTTACAAGGTAAGTTAAGGCCTACTAGCTCTATAGTTTGTATCTAGAGTCGTTCACTTGCAAGCCGTTTCAGTTTTTTACAAATTTGGCTGCTAACTTAAATTTTTACAATTTCCCGAAAACTAGACATATAAACAGATTAATATTTACAAGGTAAATTAAGGCCTACTAGCACTATAGTTTGTATCCAGAGTCGTTCACTGGCAAGCCGTTTCAGTTTTTTACAAATTTGGCTGCTAACTTAAATTTTTACAATTTCTCGAAAACTAGACATATAAACAGATCATGGATTTACTAGGACTGGATACGGGATGAGTTCACATTCTTTGAAGCCAAAACAAACCATTCTAAACGACACTGTAAACACAATTTGTAAACATTGGCCACATCTTATTTTACCTTGTATTTTTGTACAAAAAATACGTTAGAAGCATCACAAGATTTACTAAAAGTAATAAAAGCCCTAAAATATTTTATTTTTCTGCTAAATAATAATAAATTTAAGTTAAAAAATTAAAAAGGTTTTATTGTTTATAGGTTATGATATTTCTAAAGGTGTTTATTTAAAGTCGCTCCGAGTCATTTATAAATCTATATAAATCTATACGTCGCACTTTTTCTTTTCTAGTTCATTAGACAAAGACGTACGTGTAACCGAGTGTTCAGACCAAGGTTCAGCCGTTTTCCTAAACAACCAGCCAGACAGCAACACTTCTGGGCTGCGTTCGATATCCTCGCCGGGTGACACACCGGTGTGATTTTTCAACCTGAGCTCCAACACTCCAATGCTATTTTATCTCTTTCTACTACCATTCTTGATTCAATTACGTAGTAATTCGTAGTCTTGTCTATGTTCGTAAACTGCTCCCCCAAGAGAATAACAAAAACAAAAACAAACAACAAAATATAAGGCTTCACGTTCGATACGCTCACAGTATACAGATATCGAATCCTTATTATAATAAATCCATGAAACAGATTAATATTTACAAGATAAGTTATGGCCTACTAGCACTATAGTTTGTATCCAGAGTCGTTCCCTTGCAGGTTCCTCGCAGAACCCGCCTCACAGGAATAACCAATTAGGGTTAGCTTGACAATGACGGGTACGAATTATATTTTAGCAGATATTATTTTATTTGTTAGAAAATGGAAGGGGTGGATCGTTGATACCTCGACGAAGAGACGAAAAGGGTTGGATATCTGTAGCCATATTTGACTTTTAATGCATGTAGGAGAAGTATATTTTTAGAACGCTAAAGCAATAAAAATAAGAGATAAGATAAGAGATTTTCTAACGGAACTATAAGTTTCGCCGACAAAGGCGCCGATATGGAATAGAAATAAATTGAAGGAAAGATTTTCTTTAGATATTTTGTCCGAAATGGGCTTTGTGTGCAGCCGACTACTGCCTATTTAAAATAAAAGTTAAATAAATAAGAAATGCTAGCTTGAATTTTATTATTTGCAAGGGGTTTTATACTTTATTGATTTTTAATATTTATTAGGAATAAAGGCGGAAAAATAGAAATTAAAGAAACTGTTGGAGTTCTCCAACATATGTTATGATTTAAAGCCCTCCTTGGGTCGAATTTATTGGATTTTCCACCACATCTAACATGACAAAATTTTTCTTCATTTGAACGCACGGTCTTCCACCTGTTGGTCGATCTTTGACGTCTCCAGTTTCATGAAAACGCTGCAGTGTTTTTGAAACGGTTGATTTAGAGATACATTCCCGGTCCGGATGTAATTCATTAAAAATATTCACCACTCGGGTAAAACTTCGTGTTCGATCCATATCCTATTATCATTAAAATTTCAATACGCTCGGTCTCACAGGTCTCACTTTGTGCCATTTTTGTGCGAAAATTATGCACACTTAATGTATTTTTGGCATATGTTGTCAAGATCACCACTTTAAAACAAAAAAATCGGTCAGGTGCAAGCTATACTTGCACAATTAGTGTTCCGTGCCATAAACCTCCCACTTAACCTGAGCAAACCTCAGCCGCCCGATCTCCGTCCATCTGTCGCAGTAGGGTCTAGCCGGTACCGAGAATATCTGAACAAACACTATACAGATATGCTAAGGCATTTGAATATTTGAATGATTCAGCTTTTTACCTTCGGCACCGGCCAGACGCTAAAATCTGTCGCGCTACGCGGCGCCGACGACGCACAGTGGGATAAAATCGGAAAAACCTGGCCATTTGCCGAAAATCGAAGGTTCTAGTTTAACGCTGAAATCTGCCCCGACCGTTTCTAGGAACCCCAAAGTACAAAGAAAACCGGTTTTCAAGCGCTAGATGCCGCGCAGCATTGCATAGGGCCATTCGGAAGTTGACCGTTGAAGGAAACACGTCGTGAACGTAAATACATGTAGTTCTGAATGCAAAAGTGAAACTGTGTGCATTTCAGAATAGCACAACATATTGATAAGTCTTGCTATGGACTCTTCTCACCAAGGTGTGTGGAATTCAACAAAACATTACAATTTGCTTAATTGCTAACCATAAAATATTTATAAACAATTAAGTAAATCTATGTTTTTGTCGTTTAAATGCGAAAATTTTTGTAAACTGAAAAAAAAGTTTACCACTCGATCGATGGCTATCACTGGAAATTGTTTAATAACCTCTGAACTTTAAATTCGTGAGGGCGTTAGCTGCTACAACCTGCTACCCCGTTGTTTACACTAATTTGTATATAAACATGAATATATAAACAAAATATAAAGAAAATGTACATGACTAAAAAATTGATTCCATATTAATGAATGTTGCTGAAAATGGTTACATGGGGGTTTTTGGGGTCGCTGATTACGAATCTGATTATATATTTTTTAAACACAATGGCGGATTTAATATGGCGGGAAAAATTTTGAAATGTCGATAAATCTTTATGTATGTTATTAATCAAGAAGATAATCTGATTTTTAGGTTTTCGGGGTCGCTGAATTCGAATCTGACAATATTTAAAAAAAAGCAAAATGGCGGATATAATATGGCGGCCACAAATTTTCAAAAGTCGATAAATATTTACCACAATTGTCACTCTGGGGTTTTTGGGGTCGCTGAATTCGAATCTGACAATATTTTTTTTAAAAACAAAATGGCGGATCCACTGTAGTTGCCGAAGTGTTTAAAAAGTCAATAAATATTTACCAAAATCGTCACTGGGGGGTTTTCGGGATCGCTATTTACGAATCACACTATCGATTAAAAAAGTGAATTGAGTGTATAACCTGAATAAAAAATTTCAAGAATGTTTAATTCATTTTTTGAAAATCAATTTATGGCCAAATAGATAAGTTTCGAATTATTTCTATAATGAGTAATGTAATTTTGATTCTTTTTTTCAGAAATGAGGCCCGTCAAACAGATATCTGTTACAAGAAGTGAAAAATTTTGTCAGATTCGTAATCAGCGACCCCAAAAATCCCCGAGTAACGATTGTGGTAAATATTTATTGACTCTTAAAATTTTTTGGCCTCCATATTGGATCCGCCATTTTGTTTGTCGAAAAAATATTGTCATATTCGAATTCAGCGATCCAAAAAATCCCCAAGTAACGATTGTGGTAAATATTTATTGACTTTCAAAAATTTTTGGCCGCCATTTTGGATCCGCCATTTTGTTTTTCAAAAAATATTGTCAGATTCGAATTCAGCGACCCCAAAAACTCCCGAGTAACGATTTTTGAGACGATTTTTAAATATTCAGCTGAGTTACATGCTTATGACCATCTTTTTCAATTTTTATCCCACCGTGCGACGGCACTACGCTGTATTACATCGCGTATGCCCGAAGCTGAGTGGGTCAACTTAAAAATTTTGAAAAACGTGTAAGGACAAAAGTTGTTCCTTACATGGTGAGAAATATTTTTTGTCGAAAACTTTTTCTCTAAAACCAATGCTTCAGCAATTATAAGGAAATAATCAATTAAATTGGTTATAACACTGATTGCTCTAGAATTTTTCAATCCTGATAATTCTCGCTCAATCTACACCTAATTTTCAATATTCGTGATTTTCTTTTTTTCAAATAATCGACCGTTTCCATACATATCAGCGACCCTGACTATGTTACTGTGAAACTCAAAAAAAAACTTTTTAACTCGTCAAGTAGCAGACCGCTGAACAACGAGAAATATCAGAAATATTCATTTTCTTGAAACTGTGATCGATGGCGTTGCAATGCTGTTTAGTTTAAAAACTGCCTTGTACACGGTTAGCAAGAAAAATTGACTTGAAACACGTATAAAACATTCATTACAAGAGAAAAATGGACCATGTGTTTCAAAGACAAATCCTAAATGTTTTTAAATACTATTTAACACGCTACATACACAACGTCACAGTTTAACAAAAAAATACAATGTTTTTAAACCGTTTTGAACAGTATTAGCACCATAAAATGGATCAGATGAATAAACTATTTTAAGATGGAGTTGAATTAGTGATCCCCACTTTTTTCTCTCTATATGTCAGGTCCTATTAATGTTAATAGAAACAGTATGTACATAAACTTCGCTGTTATCATCCGTTATCACTGCTAAGTACAAAATAATAATGCGTTTACATTCAATCAACAAGTTTTTAAGAAGTGATATAGCGAAAATGATAGACTCAATTGATTACGTGTTTTTCGATATAGATGGTAAGATTTAAAACCATTTCAATTTGATAATTTATGTAAATAAAGTGCGTAATAAAATATTTATTTAATATTATTTACATGTGTTACATCACCCGTTAGTTACATCACCCCTTAAATAAATTTAAAGAAGCTTTTTTTTCTTTGTTATAAACACCAAATTAATTTATGCACAGAGTCCTGTTAAGCATGGGGCTTAGTGGGGCTAGAGCCCCAGGGCGCTTTTTAAATAGGGGCGCACAACCATCTACAAAAAAACAAAGTCAAAAATTTAATTCCAAAAATCACTCTTATTAGTAAGGTTGGCCAGTTGGGTCTGTTACTAGAGGGGTCGGTGGCGAAAATTAAGTACGTTGGTATATGGTATTTGACAAAAATAATTTAATTCATGGGCGTTGCCGTTTGCCGTGATTGTATGAAATAAAAATAAGGTCCCGTACCACATACAATAAATATTGTGAATTTCTCACAGAACGCAAAATTCTCAATAGCTATGGTACGGCTCAGGCGCAACCCGTGAAATTTTAAAATTGTATGTCTCTGTTGCTACTTACGGGACCCATGCCAAGTTCTGGTTTTTTAGTAGTGAGCCAACTAGGAATGTTTTGGTAAAGAAAAAAAATTGTAATGTGCGGAAAAAAGTTAAATTTTTGAATTGACCCGGTTGGGTTAACACAGGTATTTATTTATTATTTCTTCTAAACAAATTTTACATCATTTTGTGGACAATTCTTAAACTTTAAGAGAAAAAAATGTGTCAGTAGAAAGTTATAGTAATTTGAATTCTTTTAAACCTGAAATATAATTTTTAAAAAATTCAAATGACTATAACTTTACTAACACATTTTATTTTAAAATTAAAAAGTTCTCGATAAAATGATGTAAAATTTGTTTAGGACAAATAATAACTAAAATACCTAAGCATTTTAATGACATAATGATGCGTGTTAAAATGACCCAGGTCATACAAAAATTCACCTTTTTTTTGCAAAATAAAATAATTTTTTTTTTCTTTACCAACACATTCCTAGTAGGCTCACTATTAAAAAATCTGAACGTGGCATTGGTCCCATAAGTAGCAACAGAGATATACAACTTTAAAATTTCACGGGCCGCGCCTGCAGCAGAGGCGGCGGTGGCGGAAATAAGTAAGTGCATATAGATTTTATTATAACTGACAAGGGATTATTGTGAAATGCTTACCCGGCAAATATAAGAAATCCGCTCCGTGAGTGCTACACGTCTGAGGAGCGCACGACCTTGGACAAATACGCATCTGGGGATCGGACGACCTTCTGAGAAATACGTGTCTGGGAGGCGGGCGACCTGGAAAAAATACGCGTCTTGGGAGCGGACGACCTTGGAAAAATACGCGGACGCGCTCGCCTGCTCCTCAGACGCGTACTTTCCCAAGGTCTTTCGCTCCCCAGATGCTTCTTTTTTAAAGGTCGTCCGCTCCTCAGACGCGTAGCACTGACGGAGCGACTTTAGAGACATATGCCATGCTGCAGATATTTAGCCGAGCCAATCCAGATTGCTAATAGTTACCGGGCGAGCATTTTACAATATTATGGCCCGTATCTATTGCTTTATCCGATAGCAAATTTTCTGGAGATTCCGAAAATACATATATAACTTATTTAGATTCCATTAAAGGAAAAGTTGATTTATTTAATTAATTCTCTCTCTCTGGTTTTTTTTTATTATAGGTACTACACTGAAAAGTCATTGGTTTTTACAGCAAATATTGGACACCTAATATTAAAAAATAGTAGTACTAGGCGTAAATATCGCTTATCACAATTAAAGCATGTTGTAGGTGTGTTAGTACTCAATAAAACGGTTATTCCTGGGGCAGCAGATTGTGTTACGAAACTGCGGACACTTGGCAAAAAAATCGCTTTTGTTACGAACAATACATTGTATCCTTCAGTCGTATTCAAAGAAAATTTACAACCTTTTGGAACAACGGGAGATGATATTGTAACTCCCAACCATTCACTGCTCTCCCACCTCAAAAATATTGGTTTTAAAAAGGATATATTCGTAATAAGTGGTTCATTGACTAAGGTGCTATTACGAGAAGCAGGATATAATATTATAGAATATAAGGTTGGTATTGCAACACTCAAGGCATTTTTTAAGAATTTTTTTAAATACGTACACATAGAAATGCAAATATATACGATTTTCTTTAAATCCGACTCAATTAAGATTATCTTTGTACAAATAGCAAATGTATTTGCCCATACAAAGACTTTTCGGACACACTGAACAAATTTTCATTTATTATGAACAAATTAAATAACAAAATAAAATAGACATATAATTCATATAAAAATCAAAAATCACTGATTAATTATAGATAAAAACATCACAAAATACAGTCTAAAAATTTCTCTTTCGAGCTTTGACGGTAGCAAATTCATTTACAAGATTTGTCAAATCTAGCTCTGCTGTCCTATTTGCTTCAATGGACAGCAAAGCCAGATTAGACATTCTGTCTTGATTCATTGCCGAACGTAACATAATCCTTTTTAAGTTTCAGTTTGCTTAGGTGTAAATTTAGTTATCGTGCAAATTCGTATGTAAAATTTTAAAAGTTGTAGGGTACAATAAGTAAAGTTAATCGGCCCCTGCGAGGCCGCGAAGTCCCAAATCCCCGGGGCGCCTATGCGTCGCATAGGCTACTTTGCCGTAGCTACGCCACTGGACGTTCACTCATCTAACTTCCATTCTATCAAGGCCGGTGCACTCCAAAGTTCAGTCACAGGTTCAGTCCTGACACCAACCCTATCTGGCAACGCTGATCCCATCCATATCAGGTGGCTGGGTGGGACGCGCCGCGCCGCTGAGATGCGAAGCAGGCTCACTCGATCACGGCGCCGTACCTGGTTCGATTCCGGTGCTGTACGATAAAAACAAAAAAAGTACAGGTCTGGGTGTTTGTGATTGTCAGTACGAATGAAGCGTGTGCATGGTGAATGAATGAAGGAACGTGGTAGAGGAATTCTTCCTCGACCGAGGAGGTACCACCCCACACACCCTCCTAAAGGGCTGGTAAAATCCTTAGGGATGTTTCCAGCACGGAGTGTGTGAGTCGGTTGCGTGATATACAACCCACGGTACCTTAGTACTTAGGTTTGCTGCATTCGTGGGTTGTAAGAATATAAAAAAAAAATATATGAATGGCTAGGCCCTACAAACGTTCCAGATCTTGTTGGCATCGTTTTCGAGCACGATCTCAGCTGACACAAACACATTACTTCAATAGCCACATCAGCAGCTAAAAAGCTTCTTCTCCGAGACAGAAAATACTTCTTCGCTTCCAACTTACAAATTTTATGTCTCAAATAGACATTACCCAAAGTACTGCTCCCACATATGGGAAGCGGCATGACCTTCGACACTTAACATCTTTGATTTATTTATCCAAGAGAGTCCGAGAGTACGACTCATCAATGACGCAGTCCTCTCGCTCATCGCCGTGTGTTGGGTATCTGTCCTTTTTCTACCGATACTTCCACGGATTTTGCTTAAAAGAACTAACCACTACAATTCCCCGCTTCACTGTTTCTTAACAAAACAACAAGAGGCGCGTTACGTATGCATTCCTTTACTGTCCAGGTACAAAAGCCTAGAACATTCCACTTCTTTCGCTCATTGATACCCAGAGCCTCCAAAGTATGCAACAAATTGCCTGCAAGGTTTTCTCTTCCACTTCCAACCTCCAATCCTTTAAATCTCGTGTTAATAAGTTCCATCTCCTTTCTCTTCAGACGCCCACAGTACGTCAATACTTAGGATTAAAGTCTACATGGTGGACTGTCCCAGATAAAAAAAAAGTAATGGAAAAGTTCATGTCTCCTAATAGTACAATTTTTTAGGACATATGTTCCTATGAAGTTAAAGAGACTGTCAGTGAATTTGAAAAACTGGCACTTAAAACACTTGAAGTGTCTAAAAATGTAGGTGCTGTGCACGTGGACTTGGACTTTAATTTTGGATTCGGAGCCCTACAAGCAGTACAAATTATTTTAAATCACATGGAAGATGTCTTGTTTTTGACTGGATTACACGATGACTTGTTAACTATAAATAAAAACATGAGAATAACAGGTACGTACGAGGATGCGATGACAAGTTTCCGGGCCTATCAAAGAAACCAGCAAAATATTGGCTAAAAAATATTTTTATTTTTCTACATAGTCTCCGTGTAACTCAATGATATTGTTCAGTCATTTGGCGTTTTAAATAAATATGTTAATATTATTGTACAATCGGTCAATCGAAACGCACACAAAAAGTTACCTCGTTTGGACGGATAATAACAATAAAGTTCAATCAAATTTAAAAAATGAAGTTTCCCCTCTGACGTCATCCTACGAATTTAACTGAACGTAGTGGGCAATGTGGCGAATCAAATTAAGGATGCGGCAACACCGCCACGCGCCCCTTCAGCCGGTTTAGTACTAACAAAGAATGTTTATATTTTGCATACCTTGTAGCATTTTTTAATCTTCGAATTTCCTTTTAGACTGCAAGTTTTTTCGTATTTAAATATTATGAACTACAACAGAAATAACAGTAAAACCCAAACGTCGCGTCCGGCGTGTCGATAATAGTTTTTGCTCTTGTTATTTGAAATGAAATAAAAAAAAATGCTGGATAAGCCCATTCATTTACTCCAGCGATCGCGATGTTCAAGGGCCTTTATAACAGGCGCGACATGTGAGTTTTTTACAGGTGGGTCAAATTTTGGGAGCAACTAGTGATATAGTACTGCCAAGAAATGATTTACCTACAAATAACACCATAAATATTAAAACTGCATTTTTGCTCTGACTTTTTTTAAATTACGTGCAAACCTTTTTAATATTATTTTTTTATAATTTACTCACCTTTTATGTAGTTAAATGTGTTTGCATATCAAATCGATCTTTCTATTCTTCTGTTGGGAGAAATGTTCAATGACTAGCTCATTAAAATTATAAATACTTCTAATAAAAGGGTTTTCAATACTTAACATAGCTAAAGCGCTTAACCTTGACTCCCCCATTATATTTCTTAAGAAAGTCTTAATACTTTTTAGTATCGAAAAGCACCTCTCACTTTCCACTGTCGTCACCGGATAAAATCTAATAATTTTACGCTTTCCCAAAACGTTTCACTGAGGTTCATTTCTAACAAGACCTGTAAACTGGCAACAGCACCCGCACTATTATAAAAATCTTCACGACTAAATAAATCTTGCAATTCTGATTTAAGCTTGGAAACGTTTATCATTTCATAATTATCATTTAAATGTTTTATGTCAGTAACGCCAGTTTTAGTCCATGACAAATCACCAGTACAAAACAAATCACACGGAAAATCGGGAAAAAAGGTATACGTTGCACCCGCAAATCTAGTTAGAAATATTGCACATAATTGGCTTAAAATGCCTGTTGATGTATTTCCCTCTGTCTTTCATGGCCTGTTTTAGATCCAGAAGAGGTTTGGGGCGTCCTTTTTCTTTAATTCGTAAACGTTTTTCAAATGTTAATGCACTACTTATTTTACACTGCAGTATTTCTTGCACTGTTAAAGCCATTGATAATATAAGTACTTAAGTACTAGAACTAAACTACTACACAAAGAACACAATACAAATAATATCAAAACAAAACACGACAAAATTAGGTCGAATACGAAACACTTCTCCAACTTAACAAATTAATGCCGGCGAGTCCGGCGACCAATATCTAATGATGAAGGATCAACTCTTGCTTGGCGGCAGCATGGATACAATTCTGAAATGTTAATGCGTCGAGTGCTGCGTTGCCAAGTTATTGTCCAAGTCGTAATTATTGTAGGCTTTAATGTTTTATAGGCACAGTTACAATTATTATTAATATTATTACTAATTACTAGAGTTTAACAAATGGGGGTAATTCCAGAGACGGCTTCTAACCTAGTTGGAAATAAAATTAGGATTCGATTTGAAAATAAAATACAAATATTTATTTACCCACATTGTGTTATTTGAAAGTGCGAGATACGAAAATATCATACAGGGTGTCTGAAAAGTCTTAGCATGGGCAAATATCTTTACTATTAATAAAGATAGCAACACCAAATTTTAGTTGTACCTTATTGGTTAGTAAATCTACTTTTTTACGTAATTTGACTCTTTCAACCCCCTTGGGGGGTTACGCTAGCGAGTTGAGGTCCAAAATTTTGGATGCAAACCTATGCCGTGTGGCCTCTTCGTTTACAAGTCTTCAAAAAAGAAACATTGTTTTAGTATTTTAGTATTTATTTATTATTGTAATTCATTTTTAAATGGCAAGCCTATAAAAATTATAACTCGTAAATCGTATAATCGGGCGGGGCACAAGTCGACCATTAGTCGGCCACTTGTGCCAAACAGTACAAGTCGGCGCTGCTATTTTTTGTTTTGTAGGGCACTTTTTTCTAACTTTTTTCCAACTTTACTTCTTCACTTGTCGTTTTTATATGTTTTGTTTTTTGACATCTGCGCAGTAGACCAAAATGCGTACCACGCGCAAACCGAGCGTGCTAGACATGCGCACGGAATTTCAGGAGTTGGACTTTGGTGTCTACATTTGAACCCATTCACTTTTAAGAATATATCTCCAGTAGTTAAGGTACCACTGCGAATTTAGACAACAAAGTACATCCCCTGAAATTTCGTGCGAATGTCTAGCCCTCTTGGTTTGCGCGTGGTACGCATTTTGATCAGTGGTAAAACTTTTTCCCCAAGTTTTTTTCGACTGTATTTTTCGTTATTTGCCACCGCGCAGATAGCAAAAAAAGAAAAATAAAATCGAAAAAACTTGGGAAAAACGTTATAAAGTTAAATACGCAGTGGTATCTTAACTACTGGAGATAGATTCTTAAAAGTGAATGGGTTCAAATGTAGACACCGAAGTCCATCTCCTGAAATTCCGTGCGCATGTCTAGCACGCTCGGCTTGCGCGTGGTACGCATTTTGGTCTACTGCGCAGATGTCAAAAAACAAAACATATAACAACGACAAATGAAGAAGTAAAGTTGGAGAAAAGTTAGAAAAAAGTGCCCCACAAAACAAAAAATAGCAGCGCCGACTTGTGCTGTATGGCACAAGAGGTCGACTAATGGTCGACTTTTGCCCCGACCGATTATACGATTTACGAGTTATAATTTTTATAGGCTTGCCATTTAAAAATGAATTACAATAATAAATAAATACTAAAATACTAAAACAATGTTTCTTTTTTGAAGATTTTTAAACGAAGAGGCCACACGGCATAGGTTTGCATTCAAAATTTTCGACCTCAACTCCCTAGCGTAACCCCCCAAGGGGGTTTAAAAAGTCAAATTACATAAAAACGTAGATTTATCAACCAATAAGGTACAACTAAAATTTGGTGTCGCTATCTTTATTAATAGTAAAGATATTTGCCCATGCTAAGACTTTTCAGACACCCTGTATGATATTTTCGTATCTCGCACTTTCAAATAACACAATGTGGGTAAATAAATATTTGTATTTTATTTTCAAATCGAATCCTAATTTTATTTCCAACTAGGTTAGAAGCCGTCTCTGGAATTACCCCCATTTGTCAAACTTTACTAATTACCTAAATATCTTAAAATTAAATTAGGTAAGCTTATATTAAATGTATAAATGTATCGCGAATATTGTTCTACGAGTAATAATAAATTGGTCAGATTTAAATTAGTGAGCCAGAACTTGCCACAACCCGACAACCGGCACGGCGGCGTTGACGGCCACGCGCGCCCCGAAAGTGATATTATTGGTTGGCCGCCGACAGGTTTTGTCTCTTTTTAACTTTCTAAAGTTCGTATGCTTGTTTCTCTCTTAGCTTTAATGCATTTTATATACACCTATGAGGTCAATTTAAAATACGGTGAGTCCGGAGCAAGCTTGGCTTGGTTCTTTCTTGGGGAGTTTTCGCATGGAACTTGCCCTTTTTTGAAAGAAAAGATTATTTTTTGGTTTTAAAAAATAAATTATTAGGTAGATCATTGAAGATAAATTTAGGAGCGTCATTAGTCAAATGACCTTATGGACGAGCCGCGCCTGCTTTATACAATCGGTATGGGTCGATTTGTTGAACTCGTTGACGTTTATGTTCTGAATACGACCGATGCCAACTTTTTGCTAGCAAGAAATTTTATTATGTTCGAAAACAAATTGAAATCCGATGGGACAGATCTGGCGAATAAGGTGCATGAGGAACCAGTTGGAAGCTTAACTGATCAATTGTTACCATAATAGGGAATATGCACATAACCCTAATAAACCTGAAATATATATATTTTTCTATTCTCTACATAAATTAAACATGGTGGTTGTTTTTATCCATATATTTTGGTCTTTATTAACAAAAAAAAAAGGATTTTCTACTGCAAATTTTTCCGCGAATTTCGAAACTTGTATAACGTGATCCCATTGACTGTGTCGTCAAAAGTGCTTTTATGACTCATAATGGGCATACATGGCGAATTACAGTGTTGTAGGGTCATCGAAAAATCAATAAAAATGGTATTTAATGCGTAACTCATCCAATGAAATATCCCTGCACTAAAATCTTATTAATGTATATTTCAAACCGAAATCCGTCCAGGAACCTTTCAATTTTGCAACAGAAACTGGCATTTTTGCGAAATTTTGACACATCATATCTTAATAATTTCAAGTAAATAAACTGCAATTCTTTGTTTTCATGACAATCTTCGAAAATTCAAAAAAATTTAAATTTTGCGTGTCCCCGATGCAAATAAACCCATTTATTTATAACTTTAACGAAAAAATAGGCAATTTAAGTAAGTGTGAGGTATTCTTAGATAATTAACGGATAAAATAAACCCAAAAAAAATCAGTAAATATGGAAAATAGTGTGGAATAATGTCGGTTACAAAAAGGATTTGTTGGAAAAAATGAAGAAAATTCGGTTTTTACCCCTTAAATACGCTCCTGGATAACCCATTCGGTATTCATTTTAAAGTGTGATTATGCCTTTATAAGATAATGTTGAAAAATTGGGAAAAATGATTCAAATGGACCGAAGTCGAGGGTAAAAAAATCAAAAAAGCGAAGTTTAATCGGGGATTGCTCCCTTCTTATAAAGAATAAAGAAACTAAAAAATACAGATGTCATGTATTTCGACGAGCTTCTTTCCGATGACGTATATGGGATTTTAATTTGAACCATTTTGACCCTATAAAAAATTAAAAACCGTGAAATATTTGGGTCAGAAATAGAAATTTCCAGATTTCCTCAAATATATCCACTTTCCAGTGATTTTAGGTTTAGGTAAATTTATTGCAAAAAGAATCTATTTAAGATTTTGAAGTTTCACTTATAAATCAGTTTGTCGATCCGATTAAAGTTTCACTTATAAATCAGTTTGTCGATCCGACGGTTTGTTTTCGAGTCGTTAGGTACCAAAGAGGGATCTGCAAATGACATTTTTGGATCTAAAAAAAGTCAACAGAATTACATGCCATTTTCCGATCCTCGCGAGTTTTAATAGAGTTTTGAAGCTCCGGGTCAACATTTGTTGTACTTAGTTAAATTATTAGCCTAGTAACTTTTTCAAAATAATTTTTTTGACTGTAGTGACTTCCCTAAATGATATAAGCAATAAAAAAATATGTGCATATTCAATGGCGTGCCCAAAGAGGGGCAGGGGGGCAGCTGCCTCCCCTAGAAGATAAAATAGCATATGATTTTCGAAAACCGGATTCGCATCCCGCCCTCTTCCTGGGCAGCTGCCCCCCCCCCCACCCCCCCCTAGAAGGAAAAATAGTCTATATAGTCAATAGTGTCAATATTATGGTAAATTGCGCCCTCTCTGGGTCAGGTTGGAAACTTTCCATTTCACCCTCGTATAATATTCCTACATTTATTATGCCCTGGGAGGGTTGGCAGCAATAGGATAAATTGAAATCATGTTTTTCTATTTTTTTAGGTCCTCGGTACTACATCGAAGGTCTCGAAAGATGGACGAATAGGAAATCCATAACAATGGCGAAACCAGGACTTGCCCTTAGAGATGAACTTTGCTTGAGATTTAATATTCAAGATCCTAGGCGTGCCTTGTTTGTGGGAGATAAGTAAGTTAAGATCCTAATGGCCGCACAATGTGTCCATTGAGTGTTTTAAGGCGACAAAAATACTTTTGAGGCGAAAAGCTTATTGTTTCTACTTTTATGTTTGAAAAATCTTTATTTACGCTTGTGTTGTAGTATATAAAAAATAATGGATAAAGAGAAACACCAGATAATTTGATTAACACAAATTTTATTTGCAAAGAAAGATATACATACCTACATAAACGGTCAATTAAAGAAGTAAGAAGTATTACTGTTTACTTTGTCTTAAAGTAAATCCAAATTTTATTACCTACGTTTTAAGCTTTTTATAATTTTTCCTAGATACTAAATGAGAAGTTCTTTCTGTACCAAACAGAAAGAACTGCAAAAAAAACACCCTTATCTTTCAAAATTTGATTCATTTATTTGGCCTCTTGTACAATCCATTTGCGGATCTGGGGACATAATCTATACCTTCAAAATTGTTTGTCAAATTATGCCAAATATATGTGCCCATTACGTGCCTGGTGAGTCACTGTAAGTCTATTAGCAAAAAACATTGCTAAAGCATTATCTGACGTGTATGGTATCTGCGTAGCGGGCTGGTCTTTGGACAACTGATAAAGTTTTTTGTATTTCACAGATCGTCGCGGGGAGACCTTAGAAACTTTGCTTATAATGGAAACTGTCGCTCGCTTTCCACTGGCCCGAACAGAACTTGCTGCCACGTCTGTACGCAAGTCAGAGTCGACATTTTCTGCTTTGTTCGTAAGCTGAATTGTAAAAATTACTTTTTTGGACATCTACATACGTAATCCAGCGGACGTAGATGGCCCCTGTTAAGGATTTTCTAAGTAAAAAGAAACTGGCAACCCTGCGTGTATAATAATGTCTCTTTTATCCAATGCCATCTGTTGATCTAAAATGCAAACATTAATTCTTACGCCGTCAGTGTTAAACCTCATTACTGTTGTTTGTATATCTGGTTGTGTGTAAAACTTCGTGATGTGCTCTCATATGAGTTACTTTTATATTTATGGTGTTGTGTATAAAACTTACTATTGCAAAATTTTTAGTGTTGATACTGATATAGCTTTCGGTGTAAACTGTGGATTCCAAACCTGCCTGGTGTTATCCGGAGTAACGTCTAAAGATCAAGTCGAAGAATGGAAATTTTCAGAAAGCTCTAAACCCACATATGTTGCCGAATGTCTTGGAGAACTGTACGAGAAAATAAAAGATTTATGAAACATCTAATGCCCCAGAATGTGTAGGATATGTAATTATTAGAGTTGTAAACATAGGTGAGTCCAAGGGCGCCTCTACTCTATTTGAAAATAAAATTAGGATCCGATTGGAAAATAAAATACAAATATTTATTTACTTATATTGTGTAATTTGAAAATGCGAAATACGAAAAGCCTTCTGTTAGAGCAATAGAAAAATATTTTATTCACCCAATGTATGGATACCACAATATACCCTGATGCCAAAGGCTTGTAATCTAGTTTTGAGCCTGCGTAAAGGCATGTAGCATTAAAATACCTTCTACAGTGGCCTCTTTTAATTGTGTATGCTTTGAAGTAAATATTGCCCTGTATTTTGAAAATGGACGCTCTACATCCAAAGATGTAATGTATCTAAAACACTGCCAGTTACTGCCGCAATTGTCAGCACTTCCCAGCAAACAACAAACATCCACAGGACGTCCCATTTTGATCCGCAACGTCCCAGGTGGGATGATCCCAGCTAAGACGTCCCTGGGACGTCCCCTGGACGTTAGAAAGATCCCAAATTGGTCAAAAAGTGACGTCCTACGGACGTCTCATGTTGCCGTCCCAAGGACGTCCGCAATGGGATTTAAAAAAAAATTAATTTGGTAAAATGTTTTTATAATGTGTAAAAACAAAATACTGTTGGAATCTTTATTGTATTGATGACTCTATATTATAATGACTTTACATTACCCCAAAAAGCGTTTTTTTGTCAGTACTAGGACTGTTTGGAATTGCTAGGAGATGGCGCTGCCTGTGTCATGCTACTTCAGTAATTCAACAAAATAATGTTAAATATTTACTCTTTGCATTCTGAATAAGTATTCTGTTATCTAACCGTGTTGGAACGATTTGATATGGGAAATACCAAAATTTCCTCTCTAAGGGGAAGTGCAGTAAATTGAAAATGCTATAAAATGTATCCAGACCCTTTAAGGCGTAGGGAATGTCCAACAATCCAACAATGATCCTATATACGTCCCAAATATAGTCGCTATAACGTCCTAGTAAGGCCCTAAGATGATCCCATATATGTCCTGTTCCTGTGTAACCTTTATGGGATG
This sequence comes from Philopedon plagiatum, assembly GCA_963971165.1. Taxonomy (NCBI): domain Eukaryota; kingdom Metazoa; phylum Arthropoda; class Insecta; order Coleoptera; family Curculionidae; genus Philopedon; species Philopedon plagiatum. Next base: position 32,707,804 of record OZ020190.1, on the reverse strand, counting down.
ATCCGATGATCCCAGATACATCCCGACCTGTTCCAAACGGAAGTCCCAGGGACGTCCTTAGGATCTTATGGGACATTCCGGGACGTCCCTGGGATGTAGGATATATCCCAGACTTACGTCCCTGGGACGTCCCAGGGACGGTTTCGTGTTGACTGGGTACGCACTGCCCAATATTACGTAGTTGCGCGAAATCAAGATTTTTGTACAACAAAGACCCAAACTTGATCGCAACTTCTACATCAAGGCCATCTTTTTTCAAGTTTGTAGTGTATAGAGCTGTATTTACATTATTATCAACTATGTGCAACGAATCAGGAAGTGACAGGTTTATGTGGCAGGGATGTTGAAGGCTGTCAATAGCATCCACTTATACACGATAATTTGAGTTTATAGTACTGAAACTGCTTCGATTTTAGGGTTATTACAGTGCAGTTGACTTTCTTTAATGCAGATGGCAGTTTTTGGGTCGAACTGAGAAACTACAGATTTAGTAGCGTGGAAATGTTGATTGTAATAAAATGCAGCATTCAGCTACGTTCCCCATCTTGTTTATACGGGCTGTGAGTGTTCGGTAATTCCGGGGCACAACTGTTGAATTTTTTTTTTCGTTGTGATTTTGTAAAAACCTTTTTGGTGCTTTGGTAGCTAGTTACTATTATTCGCAATATTACCACTAATAGTGCATCCACTGCATAATCCAATATTTATACTGAATGAAGTTACCGCTTCTTGATTCGGCGTCTGCGATATCATTCATTTTTGAAGAAGACTGAATAACATTTGGCCTCGGATCTGACACTTTAAAATCTAATATTTTATTTAAAATTTTCACTTTGTTTTCTACCGAATCTTCAATGTATCCTTTCGCGGCGGTTGGGGACTTCCATCCTCCATGTATTTTAATGCTACCACATATATCAGCCCCTGCATCTGCAAGGAGAGTAGCTGATGTTCTGCGGAAACAATGCCGAGAATAACTTTCAGCAGTTGGCAAATAAACTAGGTATCTCTCCTATTTTATTAATCCCGAATTGATGCACTTTCCCTTCTGATATTTAACAAAAAATCTTAGAGAAACGTGCTTTGGGCGGAGTGCAATATATTTTCAAAGCGTACAAAATTAAAAGAAACTAGGTACTGTAGAAGGTATTTTACAGCTGCAGGCGTTTACATAGGCTCAAAACGAGGTTACGTCAATGGGTTACACGCGTTTGACATCAGGGTATATTGTGGTATCCATACATTATTACGTGAGTAAAATATTTTTCTATTACTTTCATTAACCGAAGGATTTTCGTATTTCGCTTTTTCAAATTACTCAATGCAGGTAAATAAATGTTAGTATTTTATTTTCAAATCGGATCCTCATTGTATTCCCATTTTCCAAATAGTGTAAAGACGCCCCTGAACTTACCTATGTTTCCAACAAGTCATAATAATAATGTTCTAAAATTAAAATAAAGGCCATTTTCTATTAATTGTCTATTTTAATTATTACATTGACAACTGCTAACTACCAATATTACCACATACTATTTTGGTTTTGTTAACATTGTTGTTGCGCAGTTATTTACGATAAAATCCCGGTGTAGACACATAAAAAGGGCAAATACAATTCATTAAAGAAGTCAAAATTGTATTTTGTATTTTCAGCGCAGCAAAAATTCGACAAACATATAAAATTTTGCATTGAGCGGAAAAAAAGTACCAAATAAAACTTGTATTCCTTTGATTATTTATGTTCTTATGTTTGAACACCGAGAAGCCATTGGCTAACTGCTCAGTAAGGTTAACTGACAGATACCTAACTAAGTAATAATAGATAATGTTAAAGAAACACAGCAGAGATGGGAGCTGATTGCTCCTCTTGAATGTCGTCAGAAAAATATTTTTCTACAACTGCTCTAAAAATACTTAAAAAACACACCACTAACTACAACTGAAAATCAATCATTTCAAACAGCGTGCAAAAACGTTTATGCACGTAGTGCGAAAACGTTTACGTACACTGCAAGGAATAATATTATACAACCAACCATTTGCCAGGATTCAAAGTCTAGTAGGCGGCAGTTTTGATTGCAGTTTTGGCAGCAGTCATAATTTGAAAGCTGTCTCCTAGCAACCAATTATATATATTTAAGTTAGCAGTCAAATTTGTAAAAAAACTGAAACGGCTTGCAAGTGAACGGCTGTGGATACAAACTATAGTGCTAGTGGGTCTTAACTTACCTCGTAATTATTAATCTGTTTATATGTCTAGTTTTCGAGAAATTGTAAAAATTTAAGTGAGCAGCTAGCCAAATTTGTAAAAAATTGAAACGGCTTGCAAGTAAACGTCGATGGATTCAAACTATAGTGCTAGTGGGCCTTAACTTACCTCGTAAATTTTAATCTGTTTATGTCTAGTTTTCGAGAAATTGTAAAAATTTAAGTTAGCAGCCAAATTTGTAAAAAACGAAACGGCTTGCAAGGGAACGTCGCTGGATACAAACTATAGTGCTAGTGGGTTTTAACTTACCTCGTAAATATTAATTTGTTTATATGTCTAGTTGTCGAGAAATTGTAAAAATTTAAGTTAGCACCCAAATTTGTAAAAAACTGAAACGGCTTGCAAGTGAACGGCTCTGGATACAAAATATAGTGCTAGTGGCCTTAACTTACCTCGTAAATTTTAATCTGTTTATATGTCTAGATTTCGAGAAATTGTAAAAATTTAAGTTAGCAGCCAAATTTGTAAAAAACTGAAATGGCTTAAAAGTGAAGGGCTATGGATACAAAATACAGTGCTAGTGGTCTTAACTTACCTCGTAAATTTTAATCTGTTTATATGTCTAGTTTTCGAGAAATTGTAAAAATTTATGTTAGCAGCCAAATTTGTAAAAAACTGAAACGGCTTGAAAGTGCGAACGACTCTGGATACAAAGCTAGTAGGTCTTAACTTACCTCGTAAATATTAATTTGTTTATATGTATAGTTTTCGATAAATTGTAAAAATTTAAGTTGGCCAAATTTGTAAAAAATTGAAACGGCTTGCAAGTGAACGTCGCTGGATTCAAACTATAGTGCTAGTAGGCCTGAACTTGCCTCGTAAATATATTAATCTGTTTATATCTATAGTTTTCGAGAAATTGTAAAAATTTAAGACAGCAGCCAAATTTGTAACAAAATAAAACGGCTTGCAAGTGAACGACTTTGGATACAAACTATAGTGCTAGTTAGTAGTCATTAACTTACGTTGTCAATATTAATCTAATTAAGTATTAATATCAATCAAATCAAATCAAATCAAAATGTACTTTATTGTTAAAAGAATACATTATTCTTGTCAACAAAGTGTAGCTTAAAAATAATTAAAATGAAAATTTACATAAAAGATTTTTTCTTTGTTATAAGCTAGGTGTATAAACACAAACATATAAATAGCAAAACAATATCCTACAAACAATAACAAATAATACGTCTAAGGATAAAAGAAAAACATCATACATGTTCAGGATAAATCCGCCCAGTACTCCCATTTACAAAAAAAAACATTATAAAGTTAATTAGCGCTATCCCTATAAAATTCATCTACGGTGTAGAATAGTGTAGTGTTGTAATAGAAATGCCGTTCTTTCTTGAGCTTCTTATCGGAAGAATACCTACCCTGTTTTACACCCCGGCACAAAGCAAACTCTACTTTTATGATTTACCGTTACTCACTGTCAATAATGTTAAGAAAAAAAAAGTGTTTTCGACAAATAAACGAGAAAAACACCACACTTTCTATGAAAAATCAGACTCACTAACGAGTAAAGCGCCTCTCTCGACAACCTAGCAAACTAACCAAAAAACAGGGACAGAAAAGGACAGAAATTTAAAATGCAGCCATTGCCGATCGGTCTCCTCCCTTTAAATCCTCCATAGTCGAGTCGCACCATCCTGTAAACTCGGAAATTTACTGCCACGCCTGTTCATTGGTGAGATGACGGGAAAAGTCAAGCGAACGCGCGGTAACTTGGCGGTTAGCCATCTCCATTAAGTTTAAAAAGAAGAAGGGTCAGTCCAAGGCCTTAAATCTAGTTTAGTACCCTTGGGTCAAACGACATTGAGGCAGGCTGGCCGTACGTTGGCAACGACGAGAGGCCATTGTAACTAGAAGACAAGACATCCTTGGGTCAGCCGCCGACTTCCCCAGTGCCGATAGGCGGCCGACTGTTTCCTGATTGCCGTTTGGGCACCGGGTGCAGTACCTACTGAAAATTGAAAAGGAAATATTAACTAGCACAGACAAGAATCTAACGCTTTTAAATAAACTTTACCTCTTTAATTTCTTGTTTCTAAAATTACGAAAGCAAGAAAATATTTTTTGTTGATTTACGCATCCACATCACCGCGTTTTTATCACAGTTTGCATTTTCGCGTATTCGCTTTTTCGCAAGTATGTGGCACAAATTTGGGTTGCTGGCTGATGCGTCATCGCACATGGTGAACTTAAAGAAGAAAAGAAGAGAAATTATAGTTCGAACCAAAGTTTTGAATAGAATAGAAAAATTTTCTCGTACATAATTCAGAGTTTTTGAGTAATGAACAATTTGGAATTACCAGCTGAAAAAGATCCTGATCCCACATCAGCTGATGAAACCAGTCTTTTAGTTATAATATTAGATACAAATCCTACACAGAAGCTACTTCGAGACAAGGCCATTCAATTAACTAATATTGTAGACTCCGTTATTGCTTTTGCGAATTCTCATTTGATGCAAAAGGCACAGAATAAAGTGGCTTTGATGGCATGTCACTCAAAAACAAGGTATTTAACATTACTCGTTTGTTTAAATATTGCAAATCATAGGTTACTAGTGAAATTCCTTATTTTAAGTTGTTTCTTTTTACAATTCACTTATTAAAGAGGATAAGGCCTCATTTGTCTGCTTTATGAACTAATGCTGCCATAGTAGTTACGACCTATTCCCACGGGACATCATTTTTGATATGAACTGTCGCAGAAAGTGTAAGAAAGGAGCAAGCTAAGTGCCAAAAATAAGAAACTTAGTTATAAAAGAAAAACACTGTATTAAAATGATGAATTGTATAGGAAGGACTAAACTATCCATTTCCAGAAATTATTGTGCTAAAACTTTTTATTTAAATTGAAATTAAAATTATAAAAAATGCACGACTATTTGCATTTAAGTATGAATTTGATTTGAAAGTTAAGTGCCACTTAGGTATATCAACAAAGTTTACTATTCTCTGTTAATGTGTATATGGGCTAATTTCTAAATTCTTGATGGAAAACATCAATTAAGTAATTTATTTGCAATATGTCATTGATGTCATCGGTTAAGTAAGTCAATGGTATTTCAAATGAGCCAGATTTTAAGAACAGATGGATGGATTGTCTGCTGTTGGTTAAAATATTGTTTTCTAAAACCAGGTAATTTATACTTCCATTTATTTGGTAAAAGAACGGGGACGCAATTGTAATCTTTCTTCGGTGATAGATCTTATGTGAAACTAAAAAATTTCTAATTTTGTTTATGTTAATAATCTCAAATTCTGACAGCTGATTTCCCCGACCACAAATCCATTGGAAACATCAGTCTCCAATTATTGTGATGAATCCAATGAGCATTCTGATGAAAATAGTGGATTTAAAAACACTAAAATTAATTTTACAAACTTTCATCAGTAATTTAAAAATGGTTTTATGAAAATGTGATTAATGTGCTTTAGAAATCAATCTATTTAAAAACTCGCGCTATTATTACATGACCAGGTCATTACTCACTTGTAAGCAACAAGGATCCTTAAAAAACTACTTTATGAGCTAATAAACAAACAACACGTACAAAGTCACTGCAGATTAATACTAGAATTAGAAATGATCCTTAGTACTTTTCTAACACAATAAGGATAGCACTTGATTGACATGGTTAATAATAATAGAAAACTTAAAAGTTGTTTCTTTAATTGTGGAGGGAGGAGCCATGTTACGCTTTGTTCAATTTAAAATTTGAGCTTTTAATGATTTTTTATTTTTTCTCCAAAGGAAAAATCCTCGGAAAAATCAGACTATTACTTAATATGAGAAATTTAGGCTCTTTGTTTGGCAGCTATTGACTAGATCTAATTCCCCAATTCAAATTTATCAAAATTCTTATATCAGTTTCAAGCATCATTACAGTTTCTCATCAGCTTAATTTTTTGCATTTTCTGTACAATTCGAATAGCTTTTGTGCTGGCACAATATGCTTCTGAAATATAAGGAATTTTACCAGAATGTACATTGTATATTTTAAATATTTTTTCTTTGTAAATTTGGAAAGAACTTACCTACTTACATAAAATAAATAAAATAGCATTTATTGTCTAACCGTATTAAAATCGATTTACAAGAAATTTTTTTAACTACAACTACAATAAAACAGAAATTTTATTATGTCCTACTTAAAATTTGTTCCTTTATTTCATTTTTATTTGTTAGAAATATATCCATTTTCTAAGACATTTCATTAAAGCTTTTGCACATATTGCATATTGAGGATTTATGTAGTGCCTATATTTTTATTCGGCCTAGAGAGTAGAAAAAATATTTTTTGGTTTAAGGGCTAAAGCATAAAAGTTTATTTGACTTCCAATATATGGAAAATAATTTGGCGCCCCCCAAATCATTGTGCCTCCTCCGGCCGTAAAGGCACGGCACGCCACTGATACCATATTATGTATTCACATATACCATATACAGTTACTCACAAAATTGAGCATACACTTATAAAAAGTATGCATTTTATGTTATTTTCTTTATTATTTAACATTGAAATGTAAAATAATTTATATATTAGATACTTTATTTTGTTATTAACCAATAATTGCTGAAAACATAAAAAAATAGTTAAATATTGGTGAAATTATTTAAACATAAAAACATGACCAAAACTTTAGACACAAAATTGAGCGTACAAAATTTTCAAAGCTGTGAATCACCCCACACCACAATCCTAGGGCAAAAACCTTATTTGCCAATAGTTGTTTGCACTTTAGTTTTATTTTCGAAACGCAAGTATGTGTTTCGAAAATTTAGTTGTTTCAAAATCCAACTTTTTGCCCAAGGCAATTCCATGCGAAAAATTGGTCAAATTGTCGGCAGGACTCATTCAACACCAGGTGGTAATGTTAAACAAATTATAGTATCTAATAAGCGCTGACTACTCTCTTAAGCACCTTGTCTTTTGTAGTTTTGTTATAAGAATATTTGTACTTTGCTTTTTAGAGCATAGTCTGCTGGACTCAATAAAGAAATATGTATGAAAAGGGCGTCTAAAAAAACTATTTGCTCTATTGCCATGTCAGGGAATTTCCTTTAAGTAAACTGCTGAGAACCCTGTAAAAGGAAGATCTGTTCTATTCCTATTATCATACATATATCAATTCTAAATTAGCTTATCATTACCATGACGTGTATTGTGATACCCGCCTTGTGCATAGAGAAAGAAAAGAAGATATTAAAAAATTTCGGTAAATTTTGTAATATCCAGATTTTTGGTATTCGGAATAGACTGGTAATTTTACATATTATGTGTTCGAAATTTCAGATCAATCAGTCTGGTAGTGAATTATGCTCGGACGAGACGGACATATGGACAGGCAAAAGCGTGTTACTAATAGGATTTTTACTTTACTGAAGTGCTAAACTAAATGTTTAAATTTTTATTTTTTTACAACCATTTTAAATATTCAGTCTTCCTATCTACAAAATAAATAAATAGCAGACGTTGAATTAATTTTTAGTTTAGTAAAGGTGGTGTGATGTGACTTTAAGAGAAATAATAACAGATAAAAAAAGAGATATTTATTTTCTACAGAGTTATAAATCAAGTCTTTACAATCCCCATCGTACATTATTAATATTAGTTACATTTTGGGGCACGATGATTAGGTTTTTTATTTTTATTGTTAGAATAAAACCATTAAATTATTGTTACCACAATGGTAAAGTCAGATTTTGCCATTACACTTTGTAGTAGCTCAATGTCTTCCTAGAAAGTAGAACTAATTGTTGCTGCTAAATTTATAAATGTCTTTTTGTCCCTGGGATCATTTCTTAGTGAAGGCAGTCATAACATTCACATTTTCTCTCGGCAACAATTACAAAATTATGACTGTAGAAAAACTTGAAAAAAGGGACTAGAATTTTTATTACTGTATATCTGTACCATTGATATTAGATTTTTCTATGTTTGAACTAGGATTGTGTGGCGATTTCAGCGACGAAGAAGGGTTTGAATATCCTAACTGGGCTTCTACTGCACTTGACGACGCAGGGCTTGCTTGCCATGCGGTGGCTGGGGATTGTTGATTGATCACAACAGCGTTTCTATGAAGGGTGCCTAGTTGACCTTCAAAAAGTATTTCATTAATGGCCTTCTTGGCAAAGATTTGCTGGTCCGGTTTCATCTTTTGTAACTCAAACGCCCACGCTGCTGCAATGGTTTCATATTCATCTTTAGGTTTTGTTAAATGGCCGACAACAACATTAAGAAGCTCATCTTCTCGACTTTCTGTTCGTGTCTTCTTTGCTACTGGTGTGATTGGTGAAGGTGGACTTTGTGTAAAATTTTTGTTGTGTGTGAAATCATCACTTTGTGTAAAATCATCACTTTGTGTAAAATCATCACTTTGTGTAAAATCTTCTTGCCTGATGGATTCGTCTTCTTCCTAGAACAAATTGACATTATTTATAAAAGATGTACGGTGTTTTGAAAATGGGCCTTACAAATAAAACTTTTATTATTCATTTTATGGGAAAAAGTTAAGCGAGTCACACACCTTCAGTTAAAACTGTACGATTTAACTGTACAGACGGAGCTGTACAGATAAATCGTGCGCCTATAGAGCACACAAAGGACCCAGTGTGTTGTTAAATTTTTTCAGTTCACGTGCGATCATGGCGTCAACGGACAACTCTTTAGTAAATGGGCTGCTGTATATTATGAAAAATAAGCGACGTAAACAATGTACCTTGTGGTGTAAATATTGGTTATTAAAAAAATCGGTCACATGCAAGGTATATTTGCACAATTAGTGTTCCGTGCCATCAACCACCAGCTTAACCTGAGCAAACCTCGGCCGCCTGATCTCCGTCCATCTGCCGCGCTACCGGCCGCTACCCGACTAACGCCGTATCGCATCGCGTATGTGCGGAGCTGAATGGGCCAAATTAAAAATTTTGAAAAACGTGTAGGGACAAAAGTTGTTCCTTACTCGTGAGAATTATTTTTTGTCTTGTCTTTTTCTCTAAAACCAATTGTTCAGCAGTAATAAGGAAATAAACAATTAAATTGTTTATAACAATTGACAGCGCTAGAATTTTTCAATCCTGATAATATTCGCTCAATCTACACCTAATTCTCAATGTTCATGATTTTTTTCAGATTTTTCTGAGAGATCTTTTTGGCGATGAGGGTGGGAGACAGCAGTTTTTAAGCGTTTTTCCCGAAAAATGTCTAAAAGATGCAATAAAAAATACATCATACTATATATCATTGAATTTATGCTTCAATAAGCTTTTATTTGACACCATACACGATGCCCTAGAAAACAAAAATATCCATTGCCCAATTTACCCTAGAAATTTAATTCTGGCTATGACTCTGTGACTCATCGACATTTTCTACCAAGCTACGCGACGCTATGGTGAAACTGACAGAACTACAGTTGCTCAGTTTTAACTGCAAGATGCACTCCGACGCAGTTTTACCAGTTGGTATTTTGAATTGATTTTAGATTGACTGTACAGTTTAAAACGTACCTACATACAGTTTTGGCCTACATACATTGCGATTTAACTGTACAGTTCTGACTGTACAGTGAAATCGTACAGTTTTAACTGAAGGTGTGTGGTCCGCATTGCGCTTTATAAAATCTCCTGATTATTGAGAAAATCGTATTAACATATTAGAACTTGAGATAGCACGTCTGAGTGGGCAAAAACTAGAAAAATTCAAAATTATCCAAGAGAGAAGTACCCTAAATTTTTGTTTAAGGGCAAAATGTTATAGAAACATGTTAACTGGAATTAAAATGTATGTCTAAGTTTACACTGCATCCTATTAAAAACAAGGTTTCCTAACATGCAAAATAGAAATCAAAAAACAGAAAAATTTAAACTTTTAACGAAAATAAGTGATAAGATTAGTAGTTTAAGTTTCATATTTAAAGGTATTTCTGACTTATTTAAAACAATATTTTTTTTTAGAAATGTTAGAGAACAAAAGAACTAAAGAAGATTAACAGATTCATTTAAAAGAAGATTCTTTGAACTTTTTTGGAGGCGGAATACAAAATTAAGTTAAATATTATACATTTTTTCATATGATTTTAAGTAGTGTAAAGACACTTGGTAACTTCATTAGAGTAGCTTTATCAAATAAAACTTGTATAAATAAGTTAAATATGGAAATGCCCAAGTTTAGAGACAACCCCGTTATAAAGAAACTAGATGGTCCCAAATTTCATGCACTATTCACTGATGAATTGCAAATGCTTGTAGAGCTGTTTAAAAGACATAAGTATGAAATACGTGTAGCTGGGGGCGCAGTAAGAGACTTATTAATGGACATGCAACCTAAAGATTTAGACTTTGCTACCACAGCTACACCAACTGAAATGAAAACAATGTTTGATGCAGAAAATGTCCGCATGATTAACTTAAACGGTGAAAAACATGGCACTGTCACTCCCAGAATAAATGATAAAGAAAACTTTGAAATTACTACATTACGCATTGATGTGGTCACTGATGGAAGACATGCTGAAGTGCAGTTTACAAAAAATTGGATGTTAGATGCCTTAAGAAGAGACTTGACTATAAACTCAATGTTTTTGGGTTTAGATGGCTCTGTTTATGATTATTTTTTTGGATATGATGATCTTCAAAATCGAAGGGTTGTTTTTGTTGGAGACGCTGTAACAAGAATTCAGGAGGATTATTTAAGAATTCTTAGATATTTTAGATTTTATGGAAAAATATCTAATAACGAAAATCGGCATGAAGAGGAAACACTAAATGCAATTAAAAACAATGCTAAAGGCTTGAGTAAAATATCAGGTGAAAGAATATGGACAGAATTGAAAAAAATACTTGAAGGAAATTTTGCTGGTGATCTTATGGCAACAGTTGTAGAATGTGGACTGTCAGAATTTATTGGTTTACCTTGTAATCCTAACATAGAAGAACTAAAAAGGGTATGGACTCACAGTGGGCATTTAAATTTAAATGCTATAACATTGCTATCATCACTTTTACGGACTGTGGCAGATGCACAAGCTTTGAATGCTCGTTTAAAGTTATCAGCTTTTGAAAGAGATCTAGCAGTGTTTATTGTAGAACATAGAGAGCCTAAACTTCATTCCAAACCTTTGTTACCCTATCAACAATTGGTTGTTAAAACGAAATCAAAACCATTGGTGGTACAGAACTATGCAACAGAAGTCCTGAAATATAATAATTCACCATATTTAGAAGAATTTGAACAGTGGGAAGTGCCAAGGTTTCCAATTACAGGAGCACTTTTAAAGGAAAAAGGCATAGAAAGCGGAAAAATTATGGGTATAATTATGTACGAATTAAAAAATATTTGGGCTGATAGTGAATTTAAATTAAGTACGGAAGATATATTAAGTAATATTCCGAAAGTTCAACAAAAATTGTCACAGAAGAAGAAAAGTAAATAAAATAATTTAGATTTAAACAGTTTTGTTTTTAATAGGAGACCACGATTCTAAACCTAGACATAATTTGTAATTATAATATTTACTTATTATATTTTGCTCTAAAACAAAAATTAAGGATATTTTCCTTGTGACAATTATAGATATTTCGATTTTTTGACTGCTCTGTGTCATATTATCTCAAGCTTTATTATGTTGATATTATTTCCTCAGCTGCAAAACCTTTCCTATGTGCAAAACACACAACAAATTTTCGTGCGAGGTAATATTGATACAGGCGAAAACGAAACCACCATTACTGTGATGCTAATTTCGCCAGAACATCCAGTTACATTTTGGGCTGTCTTTTTACGTCATGGATCACGTGGATGAAATTGACGTCAAAGTGTCGGTCTTAACGAGTATAGTAAACTTTTTTTTAGATCTCGCTATGGTGGCCAAGTCACTTGTCATTTATTGCATCCTGTTGAAGTCTTGTCTATTTTACGTTTAGAGGTTGGCTGAAAGATAGTACCGGACTTGTACTCACCGTTCAACTTAAACAATAAACACCAAGAAAATATAGTCTCTGGGATCTATAAAGTATAATTTTTATCTGGTTCTGTCCAGCTTGTCAAGTAAAAATAGTCTAAGTAAACTGCTCGTCAACAAGTTTGCACAATAGCATTTTTTCGGTCATTTTTACAACTCTGTGGAACTAAAACGGCTTAACTGACTTAAACAAATTTTTGTTTTTTGAAAACCTAATTTATTGAAAGGTAGCTACGAGGATCCAAGCACGTACGCGCCCTCTCGGTCTTTACATTACCTGACAGTAGACCTGGATAATCGTCATTGGTGCACCAAGTTAGGCTTGAAAGATTATAGTCACCTATAACTAGTACATTTTTAAATAATAATATTCGTATAAACAGACACATCCATTGATCTGTTTTTGTGTTTTGTACACAGGAAATTTTGCGGTGGGCTCTAGGGCTATTTTATTTGGTCGTTGCTTATTCCACAGTAGCGTGTACGATGAATATAAAATTCTTAAGCGAAATGCGTCATTGCCTTTATTATGACAAATTTCGCGTGGAAGGTATTTTTTAACTTAGTTCACGCTAGAGTTTAAGCAGATTACAAAATTTTTTCACCAATGGCTGGCAAGTACTCGATTTACAAATTTGTAAATATACTGTGTTAACCTTACATCATGCAAAATATACCTAAACTATTGTATTTTCTTTCTCAAAAAAATGAACCGAATAAAAGCACTGAAAAGGATGAAATAATATTTTTATGTATTTATTACTGAGCTTAATGGCAAGCTTAATTTTGTCTAAATTTAGGTTACTTGTACACCGAAGTTCTAAACTTTGAAGACGGCGTAATTTTAAAGTGCGTATAAGCATCATTAATTATAATACATCAATAAAATATTAATAGGCAGTAATATGTTTAGTTATTTATTTTGATTACAGAGATTAATGTTTATCCCAATTGTTTAACTTTAAGTAATTTGTGCATAAAGTTCTAAACTCCGAAGTCAGCAAAAGTCCTTATTAATTTCAATTTCAAACTTGTCATGTATACAGACAACACTACATGTATTGTTAGCAGTAAGGATGGTAGAATGATCGAGGAACAAACCCAGTTGGCAGTAATGCAGTTGAATAGTTAGTTCTCAGCTAACAAACTCCTAGATATAAGCAAAAAATATTTTAAATTTGGGTCCCTGATCCACAGACCTGAACACTCGCATAGTTCTTCATGGCGGTGCAGTGGGTGAGATCAGGGAAACAAAGCTTCTGTTGATACTGCTCTTAAGTTCGAAAATCACATTATGAATTTAAGTAAAAAACTGGGCGCGGCTTGCTATTCATTGCGGTATCTGAGGGACATTGTGGATGAAAAAATATTACAATAAGTCTATTATGCATATTTCTATTCAACTAAATTTTACGTTGCCGTCAACTAAATTTTATACTATAAACTTATTTCTGAGCTCTTTCGCAAATTTATAAAGAAATGGGCAATTTTAGTACGCAATTTCGACAATAATAGAACTAAATTCACTCTAGCAACCCGTTCCAAGATGAAAATCATTTGAAATTCAAGCAAGTCGCTGAAATATCCGAATAATTCATAAATTTTCAACGACGTCTTATTAACAATGACAGGACAAAAACTTGTCAAACCATAACTGATCAACTAGAAGAACTTAATTTAAACCAGTACTAGATCTTAAACTTTCTTAGTGAATCTGGACGTTAATTTGTAAGACTCAAAAGAGATGCATAATAAATATGTTTAAACTTAATTCTAGGACATCCTGCCGTGATAACTGCATAAGGATCATGACATGATATCATGCTTTATTTACAAAACTCTTTGAACTGTATGTAAGAATAAAAATAAAATATCACCATCTAGAAAATGTCCTGACAGATAGGTACTGTCTCCAGAATGATTGCTAAGACAAATTCTCTAGTTCATCAAAATACTTAAACAGTCAATTATATAAATGAATCGTTTTATATAATTTGATTCCAGAAAGATATAAGGTATTAAGTATAAAAAATTTAAATATAACACAAAAAAGCTGTTAACTGAAAATGCATTTTATAGTATTCTGGGATTTGAAGCTTTCTTTGGGTAATATGATTTGTTTCTTTCATGTTTTCGTCCTCGGCCAATATTTGGCTTGCCTTTTAAGATCTGTGTACCTTCACTCAAATGACTGTCGCTGTCTGTCTGTTTGGTACTGTAAAGTTAATTGTGACTGTGGTTATACATAGTTTACTATGAACTGTTTGTCCCATATACACTTAATTGTTTAATACTACAAATTGACTATATTGTAATTGTGACCGTCTGAATACTTTAAACTGTCTAAATTGTACACTACCTATGTTATTTCATGATTTTTTAGTATCAGGTTTTTGAAAAATGTCGAACGCTATCTACATCATGCAAAATTGACAATAACCAATCTTGAATTGTTTATAATATAATCCTTACACTGTGAAACTGCACAGACTTTAAACTTTAGAACTTTGATGTAAAAGTTACCTAAATCTGAACAAAATTAAGCTTACCATGAATCTCTTACTTTTCGGTGCTTTTCTTTTTTGAAGTTGGTTCATTATTTTAAAAAATATATACCTAGTTTTTTTTAGTTCACCTATTCTCTCTCTCGCCCCTTCCTCTTATTTTCTTCTATTTAAATTTAACGTGCTCATTTAATATTGCTTGGGTGACCCAACATCACCAAAAAATAATATATTAGAGAGTTTTTTTTCTCGATTCATTTCATTCCACTCGTCCCACCTGCTTTATCTTTTTATATTAATTACCCTTGGTACGCACCAAAGGTAAATCGGACTCCTTGATCACATTTACCCTGAGAACAATATACTATACCGTATTCTTTAAAAAAGCTTTTTGATCCCCATGATGAAACACCCAGCAGATAGGTATTTATAGGTAGGAATCATGGTATCCTAACAAATGTAACAGTATTTACTCACACCAAATTTCTCATGAAATATGTGATTTTCATTAAAGGTTTTAACTTCCAAAAACTGTCCTGTTTCGTCTGCTCTTAACTTAATAAATGCAGGGCAATCCATTCGCAGTGTACTAAAAAATATAACTATAATAATAGTAGGGATACCTACCCTACCCTATAGCATTTGTTTACAAAATCATAAAATACTCTGTAAAATAACGTGTTATATGTCCGGACCAAACTATAGGTAAGTACATAAATGTTTTGGAAACTAAAATGCTGGTAAAATCAGCACCTACCTTGCTTTTTTAAACCCTTTTCCCCTACTTGTATATTTTCCTCCATGAATGCAGGAATATTGTATTTCATAATACACCATACTAGGGTTAAATACTCTTTTTAGGTGGCACATATCCAGTTTTCTGCTGGACCTTTTCCAAAACTTTTGTTTTGACTTCGCCTCATAATCTGACATAAATCTTTGTAAATCAGACCAACTTCTGAATTTTTGACCCCTTTTTATCATAATTTACCTCTAAACTCTATGAAATAAGACCGGCATTCAAAAATTTTTTTTTGGAAAAACCATACGAGACCGCCAACAACTGACTTCGGATTCGTGTTCTACGACCCAAAATTAGGGTCTGTGCAAAATTTCATGAAAAAATTCGCTGTTTCCTCTAATCTAAATAATTACCTTTTGTTTAACCTTACTTTTTTTGACAGGCACGGGCTGTTTTTGTTAGTACCCTTGGTTTTTGTTAGGAGCAGTGTTGTTCCAGAGTGTACTTTTGTACCAAACTTGACACATTTTAGAAAACTTTGGTACTGTGGTACCCCTTTTAAATTTTTGGCACACTAATTCTGCCAGTAAAATTAATTCAGTTAAACAAAATAAGCTTGCCAATATCCTATATTTAGTGTATATTATTAATCAATTATTAAAAAATGATATTATCTGAAAATACGTACATATTTATCATAAATACACCGATATTTTTCATAAAATTATTAAACTGTCATTAATTAGTTGGTACAATTTTACCCAATTTGGTACAATTTACACAAACCTAAAGGTACAAAAATTTCAGGCCACGGAACAACACTGGTTAGGAGGCGGATGGGCTTGGCGTGAACACGAGCTTTTTGTATTCTTCCACATGAAGTAGGTCATCTAAAGGCAATGACCCAGTTTGCGTAGAATAATTTTATAAATTGTTATAAATCGTCGTGCACGCTAGCGTGAGAGAAGCAATGGCGATTTTATTTACGGGCAGAGATTTAAATTTGAAATAAAATGTTGTCCACCGTAGGAATGGGCACCATACATCCATTTTTACAAAAATTGATTTTTTGCCATGTTCGATGTTTACATCGATAGTTTTTCCAGCGATAACATCAAACGACAACCAAGAATCAAGCCAAGCCATCGTCGAAATATTATCCAAGCTTGCTCCGGGCTGGGTCGTATTTTAAATTGACCTCATAGGTTTATATGGACGATATAAATTCATTAAAACTAAGAGAGAAACAGACATACGCACTTTAGGAATTTAAAAAAAGACAGAATTGGTCGTCGGCTTAAACATTGAACGATATAATATAATATTGAATAAAAACTATCGATGATTAAAAAACATCGGAACTGAAAAATCGATATTTTAAAACATCATGTTTTTAGAGAAACGATAATTTTATTATTGTGCGTTGTCATTTATTTTCTAGAAAAAAACTGCTTTTTAAAACTTTTTAGAAGCTTTTGCAAAGGGCGAAGTTATTAATTAAGCTTATTTTTGGGTATTGGTATTATTGGTTATGTTATAACAATGTTGTTTATACCATTGTTATAAACAATAATACTAATACCCAAACCCAAAATAAACTTAGTTAACAACAAGATTTTAAAAAGGAGAAGTTTTAAAAAAGCAGTTATTTTTCTAGAAAATACATCAGAGCGAATAGGTAATAATTAATACGTTTCCCCAAAAACAGCGATGTTTTTAAAATATCGATTATTCTGTTCCCGATGTTTTTTAATCATCGATAGTTTTTATTCGATATGTCGTTCGATGTTAATATCGATGTTTAAGCAATTTTGCGCAACCCTAGCACAATGCACATTTTGAAATTTGTGTCTTACCAGACTAGTCATTGAAAAAAAAAACAATTGGTTGATTCCAATAAAATCATTTATCCTGGAATCACACATATTTCCTGTATACCTACTCCCTAGCTGTCACCAGATTTTTTCGAGTGGAAGCGTGGAAATGGTTTCTTGAAAATTTGCTTTGTTTTTACTATTTTTCGCTGATAAATATTTAAAGATACAGGACGATAAAATATTTTTATTTTGATTTTTCTTATTTATTTTACACGATTTTAAAGATAAAATTCATTTAAATTCAGTCATTACGTACTTGGACTACCTACCTATGGACACACACACTCACACAAAAAGATAACCTTAAATTACTCTTCAAAATTTTACCAACAACCAGCACTAGGTTTGACGTAACATTGATCAAAATAACAGTATCTAATTTCACTTTAAGCCTCTCTCATAAATTTGAAACAATAAACTTATTTTATCAAAAATTTAATTTGAATTAAAGAAGGGTACTTAAATTGAGAATTCATTTTGTTATAATGAAAAAATTAAGCTCTTGTAAGAAAGTCATAGAAAGTCATCCAAGATCTTGTAGTTGCAAAAGATTTTCTTTTAAGAGCCGCAATCTTTAATCTTTATAACAAAATTTTACGTTCTTCAGACTCACTAAGAAGGTTTAATATTTAGTACTGGTTTAAATTAAGATCTTATAGTTGATCAGGTATGTTTTGACAGGTTTTTGTCCTGTCGTTAAAAACTTATGAATTATTCTGATATTTCAGCGATTTGCTCGGTTTCCAAATGATTTTCATCTTGGAACGAGTTGCTGTAATTAATTTAGTTCTATTGTGTCGAAATTACGTACTAAAATTGCCCTTTTCTTTATTAATTTGCAGAAAAGCTCAGAAATAAATTCATAGTATAAAACTTAGTTGTCTTATTCTAACACTTGTCAGTTTAAAACTTTTGGTTGTCAAATTAGACCGCATTTGCGTTGGAGAATCTGACTGCATATGTTTTTTGACTAATTATTTGTAAAAGTACTACAAATAAGTTCAAAAAATTCCTAGAATTAAAAAAATCGTTCCCTATTATAAAAGAGAAATAATAAAAATACGCTCCAAAGTTTCTAGAATTAAAAAATGCGTTTATTTTTATAAGATAGCAGTGGCGGCTGGTCCTAAAGGGCACAAGGGTACGTGCCCACTCTAGATTTTTAACAAATAAAAATATCCATTATCAAAAGTCAAAAAGAAATAATACACCGCTGCGTCTCAATACCTCTTTCCTTGCGTGTCAGCAGCACCAGGGCGAACGCGACCGCCGGCGATCAAAACTTATCTCCGGGGACACAGCAGATTTATCCCAATTTCATCATCAATTTTGGTGGCAACGCCGGTCTATGCAATGGAGAATTAGGGTTAAAATCGCGTGCTATCGGCATCTCGATGGGCACAATATTTCGTGTCCCCTCGCACTTGTTTGTTTGGATTTCGAGCGGCATTGTAATTGGCGCGGCGCGGCGGGCGGGAGAGATTGCACAATTTTATATTTAGTTTTCTTCATATATTGCCACGTGAAGGCCTAACAATTTTTCTTTTTTTTGTGCTCAGTTGAGGGATATTTTTGTATTAGACTGTTTGTATAGTTTATTAATTGATAGAAGTGCATTGGTGCGTAGTATTACTAGTAATAATTCTAGTATTGTCATTGTGTACCTATTTTGTTTTGTTTTCGATCGCCGCTTCCAAAAAGTGGAATCAGAAATAAACTCGGTGCAATATTTATTGCAAAAGACCTACGCCTGTTTTGCATATTAATTACACTTGTAAAAGTAAAACACTAAGTTACAATAGAGCTTTTAATGAAAATGTTTACGGCAAGTATAAGTGGCTGTGTGGCTGTTCAACAACAAATAAACTTTTTTGCTTTTATGTTTTTAATATCAGAAAAAGGGTGTAAAAATTTATTCAATCGATTCCTGATTTTGACAATAAAGTTATTGAAGTGTTCAGCAGAAAAAAGGACAGAAGAATGAACTTTCTCTATAAATAAGGTAAACTTATATTTTTTAAGTAGGTATTATTTACTGATTTGTATTTGTGCCCCCCCAAATAAAAATGTCACGAGCCGCCACTGTAAGATAGGCTTAAATATTGCTTAGAAATAAAATACTGAAATTCCAGGTATTTCTGTCGTGCTATTCTTATTATTTGTCTGCCTCTTGCGTTGTCGCGTCGCTTGCCTCTTTTCTAATTATATAACCCTAATGAAACAAAACGAATAAACTAACTTGCCACTATTTTCCGAAGCGAGATATCTTTATAAGAAGAATCGTTAATAAGAAAGGTAGGTACAGTAGTGCAACAGAGCAGGTAGAGTCAAAGTATGTACTAATTAATAATCTAAATATTTAAATAATTAAAAATCTTCAAACCCTGTGTAAAATATTCTCTTTGACTTTGCAAGCCTGTCGAAAAGAGCCGTCCCCGCATCGCACGGTGGGACGACGCTAAGACAAAAATCGAATTTTGATGTAGGTATATATATATATATATATATATATATATATATATATATATATATATATATATATATATATATATATATACCTACATCAAAATTCGATTTTTGTCTTAGCGTCGTCCCACCGTGCGATGCGGGGACGGCTCTTTTCGACAGGCCTGCAAAGTCAAAGAGAATATTTTACACAGGGTTTGAAGATTTTTAATTATTTAAATATTTAGATTATTAATTACATACTTTGACTCTACCTGCTCTGTTGCACTACTGTACCTACCTTTCTTATTAACGATTCTTCTTATAAAGATATCTCGCTTCGGAAAATAGTGGCAAGTTAGTTTATTCGTTTTGTTTCATTAGGGTTATATAATTAGAAAAGAGGCAAGCGACGCGACAACGCAAGAGGCAGACAAATAATAAGAATAGCACGACAGAAATACCTGGAATTTCAGTATTTTATTTCTAAGCAATATTTAAGCCTATCTTATAAAAATAAACGCATTTTTTAATTCTAGAATCTTTGGAGCGTATTTTTATTATTTCTCTTTTATAATAGGGAACGATTTTTTTAATTCTAGGAATTTTTGGAACTTATTTGTAGTACTTTTACAAATAATTAGTCAAAAGACATATGCAGTCAGATTCTCCAACGCAAATGCGGTCTAATTTGACAACCAAAAGTTTTAAACTGACAAGTGTTAGAATAAGACAACTAAGTTTTATACTATGAATTTATTTCTGAGCTTTTCTGCAAATTAATAAAGAAAAGAGCAATTTTAGTACGTAATTTCGACACAATAGAACTAAATTAATTACAGCAACTCGTTCCAAGATGAAAATCATTTGGAAACCGAGCAAATCGCTGAAATATCAGAATAATTCATAAGTTTTTAACGACGACTTATTAACAACGACAGGACAAAAACCTGTCAAAACATACCTGATCAACTATAAGATCTTAATTTAAACCAGTATGTACTAAATATTAAACCTTCTTAGTGAGTCTGAACGTAAAATTTTGTTATAAAGATTAAAGATTGCGGCTCTTAAAAGAAAATCTTTTGCAACTACAAGATCTTGGATGACTTTCTATGACTATCTTACAAGAGCTTAATTTTTTCATTATAACAAAATGAATTCTCAATTTAAGTACCCTTCTTTAATTCAAATTAAATTTTTGATAAAATAAGTTTATTGTTTCAAATTTATGAGAGAGGTCTTAAAGTGAAATTAGATACTGTTATTTTGATCAATGTTACGTCAAACCTAGTGCTAGTTGTTGATAAAATTTTGAAGAGTAATTTGAGGATATCTTTTTGTGTGTGTGTGTGTGTGTGTGTGTCCATAGGTAGGTAGTCCAAGTACGTAATGACTGAATTTAAATGAATTGTATCTTTAAAATCGTGTAAAATAAATAAGAAAAATCAAAATAAAAATATTTTATCGTCCTGTATCTTTAAATATTTAACAGCGAAAAATAGTAAAAACAAAGCAAATTTTCAAGAAACCATTTCCACGCTTCCACTCGAAAAAATCTGGTGACAGCTAGGGAGTAGGTATACAGGAAATATGTGTGATTCCAGGATAAATGATTTTATTGGAATCAACCAATTGTTTTTTTTTTCAATGACTAGTCTGGTAAGACACAAATTTCAAAATGTGCATTGTGCTAGGGTTGCGCAAAATTGCTTAAACATCGATATTAACATCGAACGACATATCGAATAAAAACTATCGATGATTAAAAAACATCGGGAACGGAATAATCGATATTTTAAAAACATCGCTGTTTTTGGGGAAACGTATTAATTATTACCTATTCGCTCTGATGTATTTTCTAGAAAAATAACTGCTTTTTTAAAACTTCTCCTTTTTAAAATCTTGTTGTTAACTAAGTTTATTTTGGGTATTAGTATTATTGTTTATAACAATGGTATAAACAACATTGTTATAACATAACCAATAATACCAATACCCAAAAATAAGCTTAATTAATAACTTCGCCCGTTGCAAAAGCTTCTAAAAAGTTTTAAAAAGCAGTTTTTTTCTAGAAAATAAATGACAACGCACAATAATAAAATTATCGTTTCTCTAAAAACATGATGTTTTAAAATATCGATTTTTCAGTTCCGATGTTTTTTAATCATCGATAGTTTTTATTCAATATTATATTATATCGTTCGATGTTTAAGCAATTTTGCGTATCCCTATCCCTAGCATGCACATTTTTAAATTTGTATCTTACGGGACTTGTAATTAAAAAAATCAATTGGTCGATTATAATAAAATTATTTTTGCTGAAATAACACATAATATTTCCTTTATACTCCCTAGTTTTCTCTAGATTTTTTCATAAGTTATATCCGTTGATATAGATATATTATAGAGTTATATATATATATATATATATATATATATATATATATATATATATATATATATATATATATATATATATATATATATATATATATATATATATATATATATATATATATATATATATATATATATATATATATATATATATATATATAAGGTAAAGAAATACCGGGGAAAACTGTCTGTAAGGTAGTGCTAGACTCGTGTTTCGTGCTTATTAGCACTCATCAGTAGCACATAACCAAGTTATTAGATGAAGAACTTGGAAGTTGGAAAAAGGAAAAAAACCCAAAGAGGTTACAGACCAATCAATAATTGTCTTTGAAAATGTAAAATAAGAAAAACGAAAATGAAATTAAAATTGTGTTATTCGGTATCTCGGAAACGTAACTTACACCTTTTTTCAGGCCTTTTGAACTTGCAAGGAAAACTAGAACAATGCAATAGTCAAAAAATAAAATTAGCTATTTAATACTTATATGCGCCCGGACTAAAATTCTTATTTCGGTTTAAAATATGACGAGAAAAGTTTTCGACCAATCGTGCCTATAGTAGTAAGTACTAATAAGTTAAAATAAATTTTATTTCAGATTCGTAGGTTGATACCACCGTGTTTGTAAATATATTTATATTTTTTCCTTTTTTGTGGATGATATTATGTTATTAAACACTGAATAATATATAAAACATTTTTTTTTATAAAATGGCGCATGAGTCTAAAAACCGTCCATGTGTCCCGATTTTCGAAAATAAAGATCTGGCAACCCTATATGCGCCCGGACTAAAATTCTTATCTGGGCTTGCAAATTTTTGCTCGGGTATGCTAGTTATTTTATAGTTTTTTTTGTAAATGGTAACAATATGACTTGTAGATAATTGACGGGGCTATAAGTATATCTGTTTTGGGCAAATGTAAATCGCAACAACCAGGCGACTAAAAAATTACAGTGCGCGCTTTGACTAATTGACAGTCTAGCTGTTTAGCCTGTGAATTAGGTATATAAATTTTTTGACTGTGTACAGGCAGACAGATAAACAGACAGCTTTGCTAATATGGTTTCCCTTTTTTCTAAAATTCCTAAAAATATGACATGTTCTGTCAAATGTTATATATTAGAACTAAAAAAAAAAAACAAACAGACCTCCAATGCACCATAATCTTCATCGCCCTCAACTTTTACTGTATATACAATGTTTGAAGCGGCTTCCAGCTCCTGTAGAAAACTCATCTGATTAAAATACCATAATTTTGGTTGGTAAATGTTACCATTTAGCAAATTGTAGGAATCTTTCACCTTTCTCAATTCTTTTCGGTAATTTGTGCGCAAAATGTTTAATTTTTTTCTAACCATATCCCTATCAGCATCCTCGTTGAATTCTTTGTATTTTTCTGTTAATACTTCATAGCCATAACTCTTCTTATTTTTGTCTCTATATTCTTTAGACTTTATGTTCCATAATGCGGGATGCTGACGATATAATTCAATAAATTCAAAAATGAACTCGCGTTCGCTAACT
Source organism: Philopedon plagiatum (assembly GCA_963971165.1). Classification (NCBI taxonomy): domain Eukaryota; kingdom Metazoa; phylum Arthropoda; class Insecta; order Coleoptera; family Curculionidae; genus Philopedon; species Philopedon plagiatum. Next base: position 32,684,066 of record OZ020190.1, on the reverse strand, counting down.
TTTACCGCCATCATATTAAGGTAGGTACACTTTTTACCAAAATAATATACTTCAAAACTGAATTGTGCAATAGTACAATACTTACTCACAAGCCGAGAAGAACTATTCAATACGCAACGAACTGAAATAATTCTGTTTCGGTCATAGCCCCTCCTAGACGTTCAATGTTCAATAGTATTGCGCAGTCTGACGCAGTGTTGCCAGATATTTTTGATAAATTTCTTGTAACAGATGCTGCTATTTCTTAACAAGAACAAAAAATAATGTATATTTTTAAAAAGCTGTAATTCACAATATGGAAACCTTGTACAGTGCAGTTTTTGAAAGCGAGTCGTATGGTTTTACATGGTAAATTTTTGACCTCATGTTAGTTTTATTAGATATGTATACAGTATGTCCGCAGATGGGGTTTAGAAGAGAACAAATGGACCAAATTTTGCAAGATACCTAAAAATGTCATTCCTAATAAAAGTTTTTACTTGTAAAATAAATAAGATTCACGTTATGAAAATTTGATTTTTTATACACGTGCTTTACAGTTTTAAACCCCTAAGGGGGTGGAATGAGGGTTTAAAATTTTAAATGGAGCAAAATTCTTATACCGCGAACGAATTCGCGGGCGCGAGCTAGTCTCTATATAAGTATAGTATACCTATATATAAAAGAAAAACTGACTGACTGACATATCAACGCACAGCCCACACCGCTTAAAGCCTGTTTACATTACATAGCATGAAAGTTATAGCAAGGCAATTAATTGCATTGCATGACCGTTTACACATGAAGCAATTTTTATATGCACGTATTCTGACAAGAAATGTCGCCAACTTTAAAAATATATGTAACTCAGCTGATTAAAAAATAGGTTTTTATTGTACATACTTATCTGCCACATGCTGCTTTTTGGGACATATCGGCTTTATGTTTTATAAAGATAAACAATAAAAAATATATTAAATTCGCAAAATAAACCACTCAAAAGCCATTCAAAACAAAATCGATATTTTTTGAGGTTATGTTTACTTTTTATATGGTTGGTGCTTCGAAATATTACTAGAAAAGTTACTAAAAATGCATGCTACTTGCAATTAAATTAGAACAAGTCCTAATTTCATGCAATGCAAGCAAAATTGCATCAGCTGATCGAAAAGCAACCAACGCGCATGCTTGGAGGCATTTTTTTCTTGCATGGCACTAACTTGCACGTATTGTAAACCGGCTATTAGTCAAGAAACTTGAAATTTTGCACAGAGGTTTCTTATATAACGTAGGCATCTTCTGGGGAAGGGTTTTTCAAATTAAACCCCTAAGGGGGTGAAACAGGGGTTTAAACTTTGTATGGGGAAAACTTATTAGATGATCCTATTAACTCGAAACTTCATAGAAGTACTCTAAAACATTACATTCAAATTCCCTAAGAAGCTTTAAGATTTAGTGCTGGTTTAAATTATGATCTTTTAGTTGATCAGTTAGGTTTTGACAGGTTTTTATTCTGTCATTGTTAATAAGTGTTCATTAAAAACGTGAATTATTCTGATATTTCAGCGATTTGCTTGATTTACAAATTATATTCATCTTGGAACGAGTTGCTGTAATTAATTTAGTTCTGTTATTGTCGAAAGTACGTTCTAAAATTGCCATTTTCTTCATAAATTTGCGAAAAAACTCAGAAATAAATTCATAGTGTAAAACTTAGTTATCTTATTTTAACACTTGTCATTTTAAAACTTTTGGTTGTCAAATTAGGCCCGACTAGCGTTGGAGAATCTGGCTGCAAATATTTTTCGACTAATTCCTTGAATAAATACTAAAAATAAGTTCCAAAGTTCCTAGAATTAAAAAAAAATCGTTCCCTGATATCAAATAGAAGTAATAAAAATAGGCTCCAAAGTTTCTATAATTAAAAATAGCGATAAGATAAGCTTAAATATTCTGTCGTCCTATTCTTATTATTTGTCTGCCTCTTGCGTTGTCGCGTCGCCGCCGCTTGCATCTTAATTTTTAATAAATCAACCCCTAAGGGGTGAAATGGGGGTTCAAAGTTTGTAATGGGGTAAAATTGTTATACTGTGGACGCAGTCGCGGGCGAAAACTGCTAGCAATTCATAAAATGCAAGAAACAATACAATATAGGAGAATATTTTAGGTGCTTTGAACTGTAAAATCTAGTAAAATTGTGATCATATGTAGGTACATACATATGTATTATAAACCAAGAAATACATAATTTAATTAGGGCCCCTTCTTAAAACATTTTTTGGTGTAGACAAAATTTTGATTAACATTTTTGGCAAGTGACCAGAAAAATTTGCTGCCAATGGAACAAGAAGGCCCCTTATCTTTTATGCGGTTGTTAAGCGTATTTTTTAGACTCCGAAATTGTGTGTATGGATTTCTTGCCTCGATGAATTTGAAGAAACCTTTTGCCTTTCGCAACACCATTGTTGTTCACCAATGGCCAGGTTTCAGACCCTTTCCGATCTAAAATTTTATACCAAAACGGAAGTGGCGAAATAGAAAATTAGTTGCCGAGGCAAAGTAGGTACAGCCTAAATATCGTGAATTAGGTGGTAAAACTTCTATTACTTTCCCATGTAAGAGTATTTTCTTAGTGATTCAAACGGGATCGAACACTGTTCTATCTCTTTTTATTCCTTGGATTTTTCATGTTCTGCATCGTTTTAGAGAATTACTCGATCGGATCGAAAGGACGCGATATAACCGTAGCCTGTTTCAAGTGATTTGCCTCGCAGTCAATTCAATATCTGATCTCATTTCTGAGTCGGTAAAGTTTTATCCATTTTAGTTAAAACATCTGTGATGTTTTTAAGGGGTCGTATTTATAGTCTGACTGATGAACTGCTATAAACACGACCCTCAATATTTTTTACTGATTTTTTTAGCCAGTTCGTTTATCCAGGCCCAAAAAAGCCATTAGATGTCAGACAAGTAGATGGTCAATATGAGATTTTTACACTGCTAGAAAAAACAGTTAAGTTGAATTTAGCAGATTTGTTACGTAATGAAAATTCTCTTGTTGCTACAGAGTCCCTTTTAGCTGGAGCAATTGCGATGGCTTTATGCTACATTGCAAGATTGCAAAGAACAAAAGCTACAGGAGTAAAAGTAAGTATTTATGAGGGCAAGTCAAATATAAAGCAGAATGTGTTAGAAGTTCACCAGTCATACCCCCACATTCATTTTATGGAATGGGCTCTTTCACCAAACATGAATTTCATAATTATAATACGAACAACAACATTATCAGGATATGAATGTGCCTTAATTGCGATAAAATTAAAATAATCCTGAAGTGTTCCATAATTTGGCAACTAAGAGATTAAAATTCAGTTAAAATTAAAAAATCTAGACGTTGATGTAGGTTCATTGTTCGGACGAGATCGGCATTTTACGGCGACGTGCTGTTCTGTTAGCGTCAGAGTGGTATTTGGAAACTACGCTGTGAGTTTCACCGATGTCACGTGTCTCAGTATTTGACAGCCTTATTTTTAATCATGTGACCATCATATTGGTGATCGCACGATGTAGTTTTTAAACATATCCCAGTTGTATTGTTTATGTTGCCGCATGTAACATGCTCAGCAAGTTAATTATTACCTATATTTCAAGCACTTATGATCATTTTAAAAAATGCATTTGTGTAAGTGAATACAAAAAATAAATAAATACAAACCGTTTTAATTATTACGAATGAAAGAGTATGCTAGAAAGGAACATATTAACACAGTCTTTTAAGTTTTAAGAGTGTTGACAACATTGTCGAGCCGTACCAAACCACTAAATTATTCCACAAAGACAAATTATGAAAATTGTTGTTTCCATCAAATGATAATTTAACTATTACTTTTAGCTTAATAGTCGCATAATTGTAATAACTGGCAGTGGAGATTCAGCATCTCAATACATGAACTACATGAATGTGTTTTTTACGGCCCAGAAGCAAAATGTCGTTATAGATGTGTGCTCTTTGGATCAGCATTTAAGTTTATTGCAGCAGGGCTGTGATATTACTAATGGTTCATACCTTAAAGTTCCCCAAGTTTCAGCATTACTAGAGTATTTATTGGTAGGTACATGTTATCTTTACCCCCGCCAGAAATATTCCCGGTTATTACTTAGTGGTTATTTTTTATTTTTTAAAAATGTAGTTTTTTAGCTCTGTTTGTGCGTTGAAGATTCAAAATAGAGTATGTTCTATAAAGCTTTTACAATCATTAACAAAAAAAGAACCGGGTAAAGATAATTTTGATAATGTTTGATTTTTATCTTTCACTGGTCCCGCTTTTGTTATTGATCAACAATTTGGCTGAGTGTTCGGAAAGTCATGTACTGACCACAACAAATTGTATATATTTAACTTTTAAACCTCCTGAGTGGGCGCCGAGTAGCGAGATAATGTTCCAATACGTGTCATTATAAATTATAGTCATTCCATATTACCTTTTTAATCCATTAGAATATCTGCCTTCAAGAGGAGATTTAAATACCTCCGATTTTTACCACAACAACAAATTTCCTAATGCGTAAAAATTTTCTTTGTCCGAGTTTTTTTGTCTAGAAGTGTATTATCATCAGTTGTAACATTTTTAGTGGGTGTATTTGCCAGAACCACCTATACGGGAAAAATTAGTACTACCTCCCCCAGTGAAGGTTGACTATAGGGCAGCTTGTTTTTGCCATAGAGAGCTTATTGACATAGGATATGTCTGTTCTGTTTGTCTATCAAGTAAGTTAACTTTCAGCTGAGCTTTAATATCGATTTAGAGTTTTAATAAATAGTCCTAATTACTGGATACTAAAAACCAGAAAAAAAAGTCGCTTTAATTTTATTTATAGGGTGGCTAAACGAAAACGAAACGTTGGCCTTTTTGAATGTTGTCGAGGGGAAATCTTGGTCAGGGTGGGCTCCACCCCTAAAATCCTAAATGGAAAGGGCGGTCGAGTTGCACCTTGTTTGAAAGGTCTTTCGAGTCTCTTTATCACCATATCTAGTTTATACCCTTATATTTGCTTCAGAGGTTTTCAATAAGTTATTTAATTTTCTTTTTGGGTAATTTATTTTTTACTGGGTGAAATTATATGGGTAAAATTTGAACTCTGGAAATAAATTAGTAAAATTTTGTAATGGTGCGGCCTTTAAGTATTCATTTAAAGGGGATAGCGCATATTAAATAAAGGAAGGAAAGTAAAAATTTAAAAATATTTTAGAAGGAATTTATTTTAATAAAAAAATAAAAGAAAAGGGAATTCTCAAGAATAAAATATTGCAACACGAAGGGAAATGTTTAAAATAAATTATCCATACGCGAATAAAGAAAATTTAATAAATAAAATTACTAAAGAAGTGTTAACACAAAGAAAACGTTGAAGTTCTATCAAAAATAATTGATTGAAAATTAATTAAATAACTAAGTGGCCAAATAGTTGATTATAAGAAGTGATTTAATTAATCTATCAAATAATTATTCAAATTAACTTTCTTAGATAGAAGAACCAACACATTATTTCAAAATTAATTGAGGGCAATGAATTTAATTCATTTAATTTCACCAAGAAGTATAAACCTTTTCTAATTGACTGAACATTTTCAAATGCAGAATAAAACTAAACTCCCTGTACTGCTATCTAAATGGTGAAATTTACCCCTCTTAATACAGAAAATATTTTTAATTGCCCTAGCAAGACAGAAAAATATGTTTTGTCTTCTTTGATTGGCCGACGGAAAGATCCGCCCCGTGACGAACTTACAGTAATATCGACCCAGCTGCAGGATGTTTCAACATTAAGAAAGATTGCACAATATTATTGCCTAGATAATTTTATAGCTTTGTTGTGAACTTGTTAGGAACACCTGTGCCCATAAATGTCAGGAACGGGAGGAAAAACCACCCCCTTTATAATAAAAAAAGTAATAAAAGCTTGATTCACGTAAGTTTCCTTTGTTTGGTGGGAAAGCAAGGCTACCCACGTGCCAATTTCGGGGAAAATAAGATCGTAATATGTGCTGTTGTGGCCTTAATTCTGCGAAAGGGGTCGTAAACAGGGAAATATTTATGGGAATTTTGGCTATTTAAGGGGGAAGACGTCTGCTTGGACAGTTCAGTTGAAAAGAAACTTACCAATGTAAAGGTAAATCGCTGCCGGTTTGCAATTTGAAGTTCTGTCCGCGAGAAAATTCAAAAGTCTGGATTCAATCAATGCGATGTTAGTCGGAAGTTTTGGAGCTCGTCGAAATTTCTTTACAAATACCGCACAAATTAAGTGAAAAAATAAGGGCGCTTAAAATCAAAGAAATTGTCTAGAATTATAGAAAAATTTTTGTGAATTTTGAGAAAATTGTGAAAAAGTGTATTTTGGGTAGCTCCCAACCGTAATTTGTGGAAATAAAAGTGTAATTGATCCAGAAATTTGCGTTTTACTGTTAGGGAACAGGAAAACATAAAAAATAGAATATACAAATAAAAGTCAAAGTCAAGAGAGATAGGAATCGGTGGTGGGTGTTACAATTTGAACTGATTTCGTTCTAGACCAATTTTTTATTTAAATACCCTTAAGGCTTTAAATTAAAATCGGTTTAATTTACATTTTACATAAGAAAATAAATAATTAAACCAAAAATTAAATTAAATTATTTGAAAATCGCTGAAGTTAAAAGGCATAAACGAGACATGGTGATAAAGAGAATCGAAAGTCCTTTTAAACAAGGTGCAACTCGACCCCACTTTCCAATAAAGTAAGATTTTAGGGGTGAAGCCCACCCTGGTCAAGGGGTTTCAGGTAGAGATTTGAATATGTGCTCAAAAAATTTCCCCGGTAACAAAATCGACGTGTCCCAGCGTTTTTTTTTCATAACCAGTAGTAAACACCCAAAAAGGCCGACGTTTCGTTTTCGTTTAGTCACCCTGTATTTCTTTTTTTTACAGTTTTAGATCTATAGCTAGAACCATAGAGAAATTTCAAATATATAGGGGTTTTCAGAAAATCATATTTTTTCATCAAATTTTTGGCTTCTGTTTTTCAACTAAAAACCCGGATTTTTGTTAGTTGCTTGATTTTTTGTTTTAGTATTCTGCAAGTTTAGCCCCATCTGCACGACCTGTCAGTAAGTACATTTCATAAATAGGTAAAGGCCGCCACAAACGCTTCGCCTTGTGTATCAATTTACTTGCACAAACAAGTTGTAAGATACTAAAGTCGCAGCATTAGTGTCGACCAATCGACAGATTTTGTTACTCCGTTCAAACATAAGTTTGGCTTGCGAACGACATCAGGAATTGCTTGATATTTTCGTGCGAGTACAAGCAAGTTGCAACTTGTGTGTCTAGTTGCGTCTTTGATTTCAGTTTTTGTATTCTTTTACATTTATTTTTTATTTTGTGCCATTTAAAAAATGTTAGATCAGGTTGGTTGATAGAAAATTGGAATAGACTTGTAAGTGGGTTATTTGGACTTCAGTCAAACCTTACAACTTAAGTTTGCGCAAATGGATATGAAACATTGAGCGTATGTGGCAGCCTTTAAGGCAACCACGTACGTAAATTCCAGCGCGCATTGCGATCTTTTAGTCGTGTTACTAATGCGATTTATATCAATAAAATTGGACACCCTTTTCAACTATTTATATCTAACAAAAGCAGTTTTAAAGGCTTGGAAGTGAAGGTATTTGAGAAAACCTGTTTTGGCGAATGTAAATCGTAACAATCGCGCTACTAAAAGTCGCAATGCACAGTGCGATTTTGGGTCGCCCAAAAGAAGTTCCAAGATTTAACAAATTCGGCGAATGTAAAACGCTGTCCCTCGCACAATAAAATTGAAAATCGTAGTGCCTTTTCGGCATCAGGCTTGCGATTATACACCCTTCTGTGTGTCATCGCCACAGAGTTTATTTAAAGAGATATTAAAAAATAGAATGGCCTACCCATACTACACAGTTATTTTGTCTTATGTCTATAAAAATTTCTTTATTTTTTAGCACTGTGTTTAAGATGCCAGGACCACTCACGGGAAAACCGAAGAAGAAAAGGATGAAGATGTAGATTGAAAACATACAAATAAATTTTTAGAAAATTACATACCTAAACATTTTTTTAAATTTTCAAAGTAAAATCGTTGTTAAGGGCTCCACAAACTTCGGTTTTTACAGGCAGCGCTTGTTCCTCGTTAAAATATTTTTAAATATTTTAAAATTATTGGTAATCTCATATCTACTACAGCTGTCAGCCTGTATCATACTTTTAGTACAAGACGCAGGCAGAGGAGACGCAGACGTAAAACACATAGAAAAGTAATACTAAAAGTCATAAGCATCTATAGTAGCAATGTTCAATATACTATGATACCTATTTTATGATTTTTTGCGGTGTTTATTTGTAGGTAAATAATTTCCTGGCAAAATTAGGCACATTATTAAAAAAACCTTCCTTAATTAAAAAAATGTATTCTGCTTGCTGCTTTGATATCACTAGTTTGCCACAAAATTTTGACCCACCTGTAAAAAAACTCACGGGCCGCGCCAGTTGTAGTGATAACATGCGACATTGTAGAAGTAAAGTATCCTATGTATATCAACTGTATATCCATAAAATATAAAAATCCATTGATATTATATCTTTATTATGAGTCGAGCTTAAATCTTCTTAAATTTCGAAAAATTTTCATAAAGAATCAAGTATAAAAAGTACATGTAGGTAGGTACTCTTGAAAATTTCGTTTGTATTTTTCGCCTCTACCCCCACCATAAAGATATAAATGCAGCCAACAAAAATAAATCTAACATCGCCGCCAATGGTGGAGACAGTGTTTGAGAACACTATTATTTTAGCAGTACATGTTTATGATATTTATTTAGGACGTACGTGGCTGAAAACTATATTATATTCTTAATTATTTATTATTATTGTTATTATTATATTGACAATAAACCTGAAATTTTGAGAAAAAATAGGTCAAATAGGCGCGATCAATCAGGATTTTGGCTTGGAAGGAGTAAACCATGAACACAGAAAAAATATCCATATCTATAAAAGGCTAAAACGAGGGATGGTGGGACGTGGTTGATATCATTGAGCGTTTTTGCTTAAAAATTGATGCAAATTAGCATTCTTTGTCCGATTATAAATGTTTTTGGAGAAATGCCTAAAAATATACGTTTGTCAAAATTTCAAAAAATGTTGCTAAAGTTACCATTCAACTGGGTCAATAGACTCGCTCATGTAGGGACGCCCCTAAAAACTGAATAAAGAAAGCAAGGCAGGCTACGAGAATTTTTGGATCATTGGTACCAAAATTTAAAAAATCGGTCAAGTGCAAGCTAAACTTACACAATTAGTGTTCCGTGCCGACAGCACCAACGCCGTGAGTGAGTGGAGAGCGTTTCGACTGAGTAAAATCGAAAATTTTAAAAAACTTGTAAGGACAAAAGTTCCTTACATCGTGAGAAATATTTTTTGTTGAAAAACTTTTTCTCTAAAACCAATGGTTCAGCAGTTATACGGAAATACACAATTAAATTGTTTATAACAATTGATCGCGCTAGAATTTGTCAATCCTGATAATTTTGCCTCAATCTAAAACTAATTCTCAATGTTCATAATGTTTTTTCAGATTTTTCTGAGCGATCGTTTTGGTGATGAGGGTGGGGAACAGCAATTTTAAGCGTTTTTCCCGAAACATATTTATAAAACAATACACCATATACAGGGTGTTTTCTAATTGAATGTCAATATTTAAGGGGGCGATTTTTGGGTCAATTTTAAAAAGAAAACTTCATATGAACGTATGCCCTAAACGTTTTAACTTTTGAGATACAGGGTGGTAAAGTTTTCAAAAATAAATAGTTTTTTATTAATATCTGTCATACCACTTTAGATATTTTAATTAAATTTGTCATACATGTACTATGTATCAAGAGGCATTATTTAGTGTCCCACAATTTTTTTATTTCCACCAGTGGCGTTCGTACGGAATTTCACCTGCCTATTTTGGCAGACGTTGATGGTACGCCACTGATTTGTCGTAAAATTAAAATTATTCCTGAAATTCCCAATCATTTCTAAGCAAATTTGATCTCTTGAATTTTTTTCAATCCGATGCACGGTTTTCGCTTAAAAAAATAAAAACCTTTTCTCTGCATGATCATAACAGCAGAGAAATAGATTTTATTTTTTAGATCGAATTTGCTTAGAAATGAATAAGGATCTCAAAAATTAACTTCCGTATTCATTTCTAAGCAAATTTAATCTAAAAAATAAAATCTATTTCTCTGCATGGTGATATTGTCATTCGTCCCTGTTTTGTAAGAAGGGGCTATCTGCAATACAAAAAGATAGCAGATGGCCCCTTCTTACAAAACAGGGACGAATCATGCAGAGAAAAGGTTTTTATCTTTTTAAGCGAAAACCGTGCATCGGATTGAAAAAATTCAAGAGATCAAATTTGCTTATAAATTATTGGGATTTCAGGAATAATTTTAATTTTGCGAGAAATCAGTGGCGTACCATAAATGTCTGCCAAAATAGGCAGGTGAAATTCCGTACAAACGCCACTGGTGGAAATACCAAAAATTATGGTACACTAAATAATGCCTCGATACATAGTACATGTATGCCAAATTTAATTAAAATATCTAAAATGGTATTACGGATATTAATAAAAAACTATTTATTTTTGAAAACTTTACCACCCTGTATCCCAAAAGTTAAGACGTTTAGGACATACGTTCATATGAAGTTTTCTTTTTAAAATGGACCCAAAAATCGCTCCCTTAAATATTGACATTCAATTAGAAAACACCCGTATAGTGTAGATTTCGTGCTTTAATAAGCTTTCATTTGACACCCTACACGATGCCCTAGAATTTTTTTTCCATTCCCCAATTTAGGTAATTTACCCCCTGAAATTAACACCCAGAATCAAAATTCAACTTTGTATACTTCACCTATAATTGGACCACCACACTCTATCTCTGTGCTAAATTTCAACTTTTTACGTCGAATAGTTTCAGAGAAAATTGCCTGTGGTAGACGGACGGACACCGAAGTGATTCCATAAGTGTTCCGTTTTGCTAATTTTAGCACGGAACACTAAAAAGAAACCTGTATTATAGCTGTCTATACTGTATTCAATCCAGATCCAAAAATGCATCTCCCATAAATAACAAAATGCTTGCATTATCATTGTCTTTGTAAACTGAATATTATTATCATTGTCTTTAACAACGGTATTATTCAATTGCTAATAAAATCTCTCATCACGTAGACGAGGGTTTGTAGTAAGACGAGGCGATGCTTGTTGTCTTGCCTAAATGGGAGTTTGAGTTTGCACCAAAGTTTATTTCGGTTGAAATTTTAAAAGTTCTTATTAAATTACTTATTTATGAATGCAATGTAGATGTAAGTATTTTTACGTTGTTTATTACCCATAATTGCGTATTTCCTAAGCCGGACCTGCCTACTGGCAACAATATTCTCGCCTGGCAGATTCCATTCGAGATAAAAACGACTATAGGGTGCATTTATGTTGGAGTCGCTATATATAAACGATAAGAGCGGCGATATTAGCGAAGCGGAGAGTGATTTCATTATTTTGTATGATTGGAGCGACGCGTTATTGCTTCATACTTCATACACATTCTCTCCGCTTTGCTATTATCGCCGCTCTTACCGTTTATCGCAGCTCCAGCATAATCGCACCCAAAGGGTGAGTACGTGTTGGAGCTGCGATAAACGATACGAGCGGCGATACTAGCGAAGCGGAGAGTGATTTCGCTATTTTGTATGAAACAACGCGTCGTCGCTCCAACACCTTCATACAAAATAATGAAATCATTTTCTCCGCTTCGCTAGTATCGCCGCTCTTATCGTTTATCGCAGCTCCAACATAAAAGCACCCTAAGGGTAGATTTATGTTGGAACTGCGATAAACGTAAACCTAGGGTGCATTTAACCGATAAATGTACCCTTAGGGGTTTATTGCCCTTAGGGTGCTGCGATAAACGATAAGAACATCAGTACTAGCAAAGCGATTTTTTTGTATGAAGCAACGCGTCGCTCCAATATGAACACCTTCATATAACATAACAAAATCATTCTCTCCACTTCGCTAGTATCGCCGCTCTTATCGTTTATCGCAGCTCCATCATAAATGCACCCTAAGAGGAAACTTAAATTTTATTTAAAAAGTTTAATTTGTTTTTTAGCTCTCCCTGTATTTCTAATGACCCACTCCGATAGTCTATTTTTAGACAATTTGTTTATCTACATAATTTTATACCTCGCGGGAGAGTTTCCAAGGGGCATAAAGTGCTTGCTCTTTCGTAAAAAGGACTTTGCAGGAGATACAAGTGGCAATTTTATTTAGTAAAATATTTTTTTACCCAATTTTAAAGCAATTTGGCAATGCGGGGTTTTCGTATTTCCGGCGTATACATGTGACCTATGACGCAAGCGTGTCAGCTGTCCGCTGTCTGTCCTGTCGTAAAAAAAATGACAAAAAATAAAAAAGTTGTGCTGTGAATTTTTGTGTAAAAAGGTTTATTAAATATCGTGAGTTTTTAATGAAATGTGCTGTGAAGGGAAGAACTAATAAGGCATTGTTTAATTTTTAAACTGTTATGTTGTGGGAACGGAGTAATTCGATATAAAACCTGAAATATTCAAGGTGGGTATTTAGATCTCTCCGAGCAATGATCTTTGCAAGTGTTTATTGGTGTACAGGTACAAGGATGAAAAATTAATTATTTGTAAGATTTATTTGTAATAGTTATTATGCAAATATTAAGCCTTTCCGGAATTTACACCTAACCTAGTTTTTTAAAAATAAAATCAATAATACATGTAATTTTATATATTTATTTTAAAACCATGGGACTCCTATTCTACATTTAACAGTGTATTATTTTAATAAAGTGTATAAAGTTTGGCAAATATTTCGAAAATTAAAAAGAGCAATTACCTGTGTGAATGAAATTTGGGACACCACACACCAGTGAAAGAGGAGTGGAGTAATTTATCCGAATGATAATAGTAAGAGTATAATATTATGTGAGTTGAATACAATATTTTATCTACAACTATTTTAAACATAATATCTTTAATTTTCAATTACCTATGTTTACCTACATAAATATTTTTCACCATCTTCAATATTAATATAAAAAAAAATGAAATACCTGGCTATGAACAGAAGTTCGAGATTTTAGTTAGCATTATGTGCCTATATTGTTATAAAAATAAACATTGATGTTTACACATATAAATAGCCTATAGAAATACATTTATATTTTTTATATCACGATTACCTACATAATAGTTGTAGGTAGAAATAAATTAAGGAAAGAATTCAGATCAGTTCTATTAGAATATTGTCAATGTCATTGTTTTAGCAAACCACTTGTGCCTAGTGTACACAAAACTGAACAAACCTTTTGTTCTGTGGTATACACTTTTTGTTCTGTTTTTCATGTGAATGTAAAACTAATAAAATTAATTGACACTAACTGAGATGTACTTCCACTTCTGAGGGGGTGGCTAATAATATCAGCTGTTCATTGCATTGTTTGAAAATTTTAAAATCAAAATATTCTTTAAAGTCTGTATGCTTGAGAGATTGTCGATAAGCGGGTGTATCTTGTTTTATGGGTCTTTTAACTATTTGTCCTTTAATAAGTCTTCGGGTGACACTGGCACCCAGTGGCACCGTATACAGACAAAGACAAGTAGAAGCACTCGACGTCGGGCGTTTGATGATTCGAGATCTAAAGCGATGTGCCGACGCACCGGCTGGTCGGGGTAGTGCATCGAAATACGAGATACAAAACCAGCCAACAACCTGCTAGAAGCAAGGCGGGATGCGGGCCGAACGACGGCAGGTCGGATTAGACCTTGAGCGAGAGTGATTCTACTTGTCTTTTGTCTGTATACGGTGCCAGTGGTATTTTTGGATATTTTAAACGTATAACACTGGCGACCAACGTTACGATTCACAAACATTACTATTCTCAAACGTTACAAAGGGACCAAGTGCTGGCAAAATTGCCAGAAAAATAAATAACCATAATATCTATAGAAATGGAATTAGAAAGAACAAGATAGACATTCAACCGAGCATTCAACTTATCTTGCTGGTAACTTTGCACTTGGATATTGCCACTCTTAATTTCAAAGGATTTTTTTTTAAAGCTAAAAATAGAGATAGGTTTATAATAAAGAATGCTGACTGCTAGGCTGTCTGAGAGCATGCGTTGAAACACAGCTTTCTTAAACTCTAGAGAGCCATTTGGCTGATTTAATTTCGGTGCTAATATGTATTATTTAATATAGAATATCACATAGGGGAAAATGGTAAATATAAATTATACAAAACCAAAATGACATGTGTTTTTTGGAACCTTTTTTAATGCTATCAACAACCAACAACCAAATAATTTATAAAATACCAGAAACAACACAAAATATGAGAATATTTTAGCTGCTTTATACAATGCTAATACTTCTTTTTGTATTAAAAGGATTTTTTAAAAGTTTTATTTTTGTGAAAGCAGCTACATTCCTTTTCAAGTATTGCAATGAATATTATAAGAATGAAAATGCATCAAGGTTTTTTTTTGTATCAAAAGGAGTTGAAAGTTTTATTTTTATGAATAAATATGTTTTTAGGTAGTCTGATTTCTGGATTTAGGCTTAATTTTTTAAATTTTAATCTTGATTTTTTTACAATCATGATTTTTAAATAATTAAAAATCACTTGATTAAAACCATGATTTTAATTGCTGATTTTAATTAACTGATCTCAACCCTGCTTCAGACGCCCACAGTACATTAGTATTGTTTGCCCAAGATATCTGCAACCGGCGAAAGAATGCAAGGGAAGGTTTAAACAATGCTACAGATTTGTTTGTAAACCAGATGTGGTAAGAAAAGTTTAAATCGTATTAACCAAAAACCAAACAGTTTTTCAAAACTAGTTTACAAATAATTGACAACGTTGTTTAAGCCTCCTCTTGCATTCTTTAAATTTGTTTCTTTTGCCAGTTGCAGATATCTTGGGGGGACTATACTTGGGTTTGAAGTCTACGTGGACCGTCTCAGATAAAAAAAAACATTCACCTATAGGACAGCAAATAGATTATTATTAGACCTACTGATGTTTAAGCTTTTCTTTCCTGGTATAAAATGACTTTAAAAAGCAACATTTCCTATAAAATTTAAAAAAATCAACATATTACAAATATTTAGTCCCAGTTAAGGAGTTTTTTGTCATGTATATTCAGAATCATGTAATGTAAAATTTATGCATTCCCTGTTTGCCCTTGATTACGTTTATATATAAATATTAAATATATCTCTTTCTATGTCCCAAAAATGATGTATGTAGATAAAAATAATTTTGTAAACAGTTTTTATTCTATACTATTACTATTCTGTACTAAGTAGGTACTTAATACAAAAAAATAGATTTGTTGCTCTTCTAATGATCTAATAAATGTTTCTGTCTTTCCTCTAAACATGTTTTGGCATTTTAGGTATTTAATAAATAAATAGTAAAATAAAAACTACTTAAGTACAGATTACCTTATCTAAATTTATTTATATCTATATCTATTAATCACCCATAGGTATGTCTGAATTTGACATGGTCACATCATATTTTTGGGACATCATTTACCATCCAGGAGCGTGTTTACAGTTTTCCCCTACCCCGGTAAATTTTTTCTGCTTGTGTTAATACATTTATATGTAAAACTTGAACGCTGACCCTGCTGGCCAAGTGCACTCAGTGTGCGTCCGACAAACGCCCGACGCACAATCGTAAATGCATCCTTAGTATTTGATCTAATATTTTTAGTTGGTTAACAATGGTTGTGAAATCACACTTAAAACGCACAGTACGAATACTGCTTGTTGGAGACAGAGGGGTAGGGAAGACCTCACTTATTCTTTCTCTCGTCAGTGAAGAATTCCCTGAAAATGTCCCGTCTAGAGCTGAAGAAATTACAATACCTGCTGATGTTACTCCAGAGCAAGTACCTACAAATATTGTAGATTACTCTGAGGTGGATCAAACTGATGTAGAATTAAATGATCAGATTAAAAGGGCAAGTGTGGTCTGTATTGTGTATGCGGTTGATGATGATGATTCTATTGAAAGGTAAGTAAGCAGTCGTGTAGAAATCATTGAAAAATGTTATAAAATTGAATTGAAAAAAAGATTTGTTAATATTTAATATTGTGAATATAATTGCCCATCGTAAAGATAATCGAAAAGATAATTTAAGCATTTTTAAAATTGTCACCAAGTTTTTAATAGACAATTTAAAGATCCCAATGATAAAGAAATTGATAACTGTGTCTTTGACTAACACAGTAAAGTGAGCAAATCTGAAATTGCACTAATTAATATTACCTCACCCTTGATTGCCCCACTTGGTTTTTGAAAACAAACTGGTCAGTCAGTAGTTATTTGTTTGTGCTATTTAAATTTGGTCTTTCCATAGAGTAAATGATCAATTTTAATTATTATTATGATAAAAATGTACTTCCCATCATCAGAATATTTATTTTAAAGGATATCTTCCTATTGGATGCCCTTAATTAGACAGAATCATCCTGACACACAATGTCCTGTAGTGCTGGTTGGAAATAAAATCGATCTTGTTGAGTATTCCACTATTGAAGTAAGTATATCAGGTAATAATGTATTCAAGATTTCAGATGAATATTAGTTTGTACAAATCAAAATTGTTATTGGACAATATTTTTTTTTAAATCACTGAGCTACAGAACGAGGTATTTTACTTTACTATTATTCATTTGGTGATTTCAGTTGCCACCTAATCATTCATAAATATTCTTTGAAATATGTGATCTTAGATATAATTGAAAAACTTCTTAGTTACACTTCTTTAGACAATATATTTATTTTGGTTATGATTGTATTTTAATAATTTGTGTAATATAATAGGATGTTGTCTTTTCTTTCTTCTATTTGCCCTAAACTCTATCACTCAAAGACCAACCAACACGTATAAGTCAAAATATGCGAAATCGAGAAGAACGCGTTTTAAATAATTTGCCATAGTATAACTACACTACTGCCAAAATATTTAGCAATTACTAAAATTAAAACTGACTGAAATTATTATTTAGTCTTACTAATTCAGTGTGTAATGGTTATTTTTGTACTGTTTCAATAAGGAGAAAAAACATAACATACTACTCTGACCAGGTTAAAATTGTGACTTATACTATCTGGGACAGAGAACAAAAGCTTGTTTATTGTAACTATACAAAAGTAAAAAACTAATTTATAACAAAAGTATTTTACATTTCCTAATGATTAGCATCAAACTCAACAGCATCTGGGTAAGTACCTTGGGCATTAGCTGAAGTTGGTAAATCGCAATAAAATTGTTGACAGGGTAAGGATATTCCTAACTCTAGTAAATTAGATTTTTTTGCTGATATTCACCCCAAAAGTGTAACACTTTTGGGGTGAAAGTACTTTCGTCTAACCACGTCCAGCTAAGTAAATTTATTTGAAGAGTTATGCATCAGTAAGGGAAAAATATCTTCCTAGTTGCTTAATGTATCTTAACCACTGAATTTGACGCTATTTAAAAAGATATGTTCCATCCCTTTTATACAAATAGGAGAATTTTATTACCATATCAAAAGTCAATTCCATGACAAGATTTTTCCCCACACATCAGACAAACTGGTACCAATCACTTTGGTCCGAAACTTAGTTATTTCTTTTGCTGTTCTATGAGTGCATGATCGACATCACACTCGTGCATTATGCTGCAGTACAGTTAGAAACATTGCAGCAACGTGGGAATTCTTATTTTGACGCCCCATACGTATCTCAGTAAAGGATTACGTGTTTTACATAATTTGGCAAATTTAGTAATTCCAAATAGTGCCATGCAATAACCTGGTTACCACCGCCTTCTCCTTCATGCCATCTGTTTCAGGTAACTGTCCGATTTTTAAATCAAAAGAATATCACTGAGTGTCTTTGGTTTCTTTTGAGAATTATTTATCAGCATCTTTACCGTTATAGACGTTATTTGCTGCGGCATGATGCTTCGATATTCTTCGAACAAATTTACGTTCTGTGTGTTTTTAGGTACCAATATAACCTTACAAATAGACTTATACTTCTTTGACGGTCTATCACATATAGAATAAGTGCTATATTGATTGGTTGATCGATATTGGTTTAAATAATATAAGTTGTATTGTACTCATATGTCCAAAATTTAGTTAGACTATGTTGTTGTTTCTACAACAATTTTAAAAGAATGAGATTTACTGTGTGAGAAATGGGATAGAGTACATTAATTTACATAATACGTCGCTAACTCATTTTCCTAACATTTTGACTTATACTCTTTTGCTTAGATGTTGAAATAAATTTTGGCATGCGCATGTTCGGAATACAGAAAACGTTAAAAAAGTGGAGTTGTAAATCGTACTCAAATACCTCCGATCTTTTACCTGCATAAATTTAAGTAAAACTAAACGTTCAGATTTAGTACTGGTTTAAATTAAGATCTTATAGTTGATCAGTTATGTTTTGACAGGTTTTTGTCCTGTCATTGTTAATAAGTCGTCATTAAAAACTTATTGTGATATTTCAGGGATTTACTTGGTTTCCAAGTGATTTTTATCTTTGAACGAGTTGCTGTAATGAATTTAGTTCTATTATTGTTGAAAGTACGTACTAAAATTGTCCTTTTCTTAATAAATTTGCGAAAAAGCTCAGAAATAAGTTTATAGTATAAAACTTAGCTGCCTTATTCTTACACGTCAGTTTAAAACTTTTGGTTGTCAAATTATACCCGACTAGCGTTGGAGAATCTGACTGGAAATATTTAAAACATTTGAGACATGAATATCTTGCAAATTTCAGACGGAAATCAAACTTTTGCAAAAGTAAAAGCTTCACATCACTTGAAACTACAACATAATATTTTAATACTGTTTCATGGTTATATTCATTTATAGGGCATTTATGAAATAATGGAAGAATTTTCTGAAATTGAAACCTGCATTGAATGTTCAGCTAAAACTCTCAAGAATATTTCAGAAATGTTCTATTATGCACAAAAGGCTGTTCTCCATCCCACATCACCTATATATTCTGTGGAGAAAGCTGATGTAAGTTTTCTAGAATAGAAATTATACTATATCACCAAAAATAATTATTTCAGTGACGTCAATAGTCCAGTTTACATTAATGAAAAAGCGTTATAAATAAATCTTAGAGCTGGACAAAATGCAATAGTGTAAAATTCTGTGCCATTCTATCAAACTGTGAATGCAGTATTAGACATGCGGCTTTTGGGTGGTAATTGTTGAAAACGTGAAACACTTGGAACTCAAACACTGATTTTAAGGGATTTTAAATATTTTTTTATATCTGGGGTATTAATTAAAATAGGTAAAAACGTCGTATTGCTTACTACATTTGTTATTTATGTGGATCTAAACAGGTCATTATTTTATTATTTACCGTCAAAAATCGGGCCCCTGGCATTGACATTCGAGTGCAAGCTGATGAGGGAGAATAGTTTTAAGAATTTGATATTTTGTATTTGTTTATTATAGCAGTACAATTTCTTATACTTAATCTAAACGACATATGTATATGCTTTAATAAGATTTACATTTTTTCCACAATAGATAAAGAAACAGTTTATAATATGCAAAGTCAGTTATCAAACTTAAAATATACTAACAGCCTAACATTAAGAAATGAAATTATTTTTGATAATGTACTATATTATGTAATGTACCCTTTCAGGATTAAGTATACTAGTATATGATGTTAATTTTTAGCTGACAGATGCATGTAAAAAAGCTCTTGTAAGAATATTTAAAATATGTGACATAGACTGTGATGGTCTTCTAAATGATATAGAGTTGAACAATTTCCAATCACGTTGTTTCAATGCGCCACTTCAGCCACAAGTTTTGGATGATGTAAAGGCAGTCCTAAGAAAAAATTTGGAAGATGGCGTGTGCCAAAATAGCGTTACATTAAAAGGGTTCTTGTATTTACACAGTTTGTTTATCCAACGGGGGAGAAACGAAACTACATGGACGGTTTTAAGAAAATTTGGATATAATGACAATCTTAATATGTCTAAGGAATATATTTATCCAAGGTAATTAAGATTTAACCTCTGCATACTCATGTGTTAGAACCTGTAAATGTGTTAGGATATTTTTTATTACTTCGTGTAATACAGACAAAAGTAATTTTTCTGTGAACTTTTTTTTCTAGTATAAAAATACCGTCTGGGTGCACAACAGAACTGTCTCACCGGGGCCAACAATTTTTAACTCATATTTTTGAGAAATATGACAAAGACAGGGACAGGGCTTTATCACTAGCTGAGTATGAGGAGCTGTTTTCCACTTGTCCGACTCCAGCGTGGCCGCCAGATGTCAGTGCAATGGTGCACACCAATGAAAAAGGTTAATATATTATTAAAAGGTGTTACGAAATTCACTGCATATATTAAAACCCGTAAATCCTGATTTGAATTCAGATTGGGGAAAAAGAGTTATAAATGGCGCTTCGCGATGATAAGCTAGGTATCGCCCCTCAAAAAAATTTGAATCACTGCACGCCACTGGTAATAAAACACATGACCATATAAAGAACAACAGACCAGTGCGCTAGGTTGTTGTGTTGCCAGGTCTCTTAACAATATTTCTATGTAACAAGTTTGAAGAAATAATATTTTTATTACATTACCTTTAAGGAAAGAAATTCTACTAACTCTTCCAAAATTCTGAATTTCAAAAAGTTAAAATACCTAGATATAACACGAATAAAACACTCTAGAGAAAAGCTGTTTAAACCAACAAAAAATACCTCAACTTCAACTAAACAGCCAGAAACTAGTATTTTACTAATTTATAATATACAGGGTTATTGGCCACATTTTGACCAATAGGTAACTTTTTTATTTAAAGTTTTTGATATATGGTTTAAATGTAACATTTATAGGTCCTTTTGAGAAGCGCCGGTAAAAGTTGGTTTCGGATATACAGGGTTCCCCATTACGAAATGTCAGAGCAATGCTACTTTTTTAAACGGAACACCCTGTATATTATTGAATTTTTAGATTCTCCAGACAAATCTACATATATTTCGTGTATAATGTCCTATATCTATCTTCAACAGTTTCTTGTAAACTGGGCTATTATTATTGTTTTTATTATATCACCTAGGAATCATATTCTTATATTATTCAATTATTTCATTTCGCCGATTCGTTTAACTTTTTATTCATTGTTTTAGTAGGCTTCGTTGTTTAATTTAATTAAATTGAAATAAATAATAAAAAAATCCGATTTTCAATTATGAATATCTCGGAAACTGTTGAAGATAGATATAGGATATTATACACGAAATATACTTAGATTTGTCTGGAGAATCTAAAAATTCAATAATATACAGGGTGTTCCATTTTAAAAAAGCAACATTGCTCTGACATTTCGTAATGGAGAACCGTGTATATCCGAAACCAACTTTTACTGGCGCTTCTCAAAAGGACCTATAAATGTTACATTTAAACCATATATCAAAAACTTTAAATAAAAAAGTTACCTATTGGTCAATATGTGGCCAATAACCCTGTACATCACTAAGCGCATATGATTTTTTGTTAATGTTAAACGGCTTTAATAAAACTTTTTCTTTCAAAAATTAAGAAATAGAAAGCAAGAATAATGTATACGGCATAAACTCGTCAATATGCATCTATATTTGGATCACACAACTGACGCACGTGTTCGGCTTACCAATCGGGAAGGTCGGTGGCACGGTGGCGGACCAATGAGGTAGGCGCCTGAATTACGGTAGCGAAATGAGGAGGTCAACAACCCTTCAGCTTGGCTTCGGCTACAAAATATTATTATGTATTTAATGAAAATAATATTTTTATGACTAAATTTCTTTCTGTAATCAAAGAATTTGGTTACAATTTTATAATACTGTGTAGTTGTGCTCAATGGGCTTGTTTAGTCATTTCGCGTTTACAATAAATATGTTTATATTATGGCACAATCAATCAATCGAAACACAAACACAAAAAAGTTACGTCGGTCGGACGGATAATAACAAAAATATTAAGGGTTAAAATTGGACAAAATTGAAAACATTCAGTTTCCAACTTGACGTCATCCCACGAAAATCAACTGAATGTAACGGGCAATGCAGTGAATTCAATGCAACACCGCCAAGGTTTTTGACAAGTTTTAATTTGACAAAGTTAGTTAAAAAAAATTTGCAGCGGTGCCAACGCTTAGCGCTCATCGTGGGACTACGTCACTAGACGCCATCGTCCCGTTTCATAATGAGCGATGTTTGACCGCTATTTTAAGGGCGAATTCGATCAGAAAAAATTCTAATCTTTTGGAGATAAGCTTTTCGAATGGAGTACTTTTGTATTATGAAACAAAAAAAATTGCTGGATAAGCCCATTAGTGTAATAGTAAATTATGTGAAACCATAGTTGCGACTACCGTCTGAATGTGTTAGTAAATTATGAGAAGATCGGCGGGATAGTGTTTGTGTTTTAATTTCTAACCGTTTTTCTCAAAGAAAGTGAATCAAGAAGTAGCCAATTCTTCTTGTAATTTGTTAAGGTGTTGAAGGTGACCAAAGGTCAATTAAATTTTTTACTTGATTATATGCTTTAAGTAGCTGATCCGAGCAAAAAGCTGATTCTATTTGACAGGTCCTTATTGCGTTTTATACGAATAAATAGCTCATTTTATTGACAATAATTGTTATTGGTTTTGTCTTTTTGCTAGTGACCAAATTTAATTTATTTTTTATAGGTTATATCACATATCAGGGATATATGTGCCAATGGGCTTTAATGACCTTAGTAGATTTACCAAGAACGTTGGAGTATTTGGCGTATATGGGATACAATATATATGAAAACGATGGTCAAGTTTCAGCAATAACAGGTACAAAAGGCATCATTGATATTATACACTGATTAGCAATATTAATCAGGGTTGAGAAGATTTAAATGAGTTGATTAAAATCATGATTTTAATCAAGTGATTTTTAATTTAAAAATTATTAAAATTAAAAAATTAAGCTAAAATACGCTTAAAAATGTCTTTTCATTATAAGTTTGACTAAACAAGATATAAACAGTTGGAAAATATGTGTATTAATAAAAATTAGTCCAAAATAAAAATTTTATAAAAAAAATCCAAAAATCATGATTTTTTTTTAAAATCACTGATTTTTAATTTTTTTTTAAAGCATGATTTTTATCAACCCTAGACTTTTTTAAACTTAAATATGATTTGATTAGGAAAGCAAAAAGCTTTAATTTTTTTGATAATATATTTTTGTTTTAGTAACAAGAGAAAAGAAATTAGACTTAGCAAAAAAGCAATCAAGTCGAAATGTTTATCAATGTCACGTTATCGGACCTACAGGATCTGGAAAATCGACGTTTTGTAGAAGTTTCATAAGGAATTTTGTTGATGTTAGTATACCTTTATGTGCTATACACATAGTATTAAAATTGAAAAAGGATAATAATTAATTTTTTTAGTCAAAAAGTATATCAGAAAAATCTGGAACACCAAACTGTACAGTAAATACAGTACAAGTATATGGACAAGAAAAAATTATGGTTTTAAGGGACATAAATGTAAGAAATGTGTCGGATCCTTTACTTCCTCACGAAGTCCAATGTGATGTCTGTTGTTTAGTTTACGAAATCAATAATCCAAAGAGTTTTGAATACATCGCGAGGATTTATATTGTAAGTATTTACTCTCATAGATTTAGACACAACCCAGACCGGCCGATTATTTTAAAAATCGACCAGTTAGCGAAAAACCTTTTAGATAAAAGTTCTATGGCCTTTAAAAATCTATAATTTGAAAATAGGGAATATGCATATAACCCAAATAAATCTGAAATATTTTTTTATATATTCTCTACATAAATTAAATGTTCATGGCGGTTGCTGTTATCCATTTATTTTGGTCTTTATTAACAAAAAAAAAAAGGATTTAAAACTGCAAATTTTCGCGCGAATTTCGAAACTTGTAAAAGGTGTGTCGTCAAAACTGAACTTATGACTCATCATGATTACATGGCGAATTCCAGTGTTGTAGAGTCATCGAAAACTCAATAAAAATGGTATTTAATGCGTAACTCATCCAATGAAATATCCCTGCACTTAAAGTAAAAGGTTCCTAAAATCTTATTCATGTATACTTCAAGCCGAAATCGGTTCAGGAACCTTTCAATTTTGCAACGAACACTGGCATTTTTGACATATCATCTTAATAATTTCAAGTAAATAAACTGCAATTCTTTATGTTCATGGCAATCTTGGAAAATTAAAAAATTTTCAAATTTTAGATGTCCCCGATGCAAATAAACCTATTTATTTATAACTTTACCGAAAAAGTAAGCGATTTAAATTAGTGGGAGGTATTCTTAGATAATTAATGGATAAAATAAACCCAAAAACAATCACTAAATAGGGTAAATAGTGTGGAATAATGTTGGTTAAAAATAGGATTTGTCGGAAAAAATCAAGAAAATCCTATTTCCCCCCCTAAATATGCTCCTGGATGACCCATTCGGTATTCATTTTACAGTGTGATTATCCCTTTATAAGGTAGTGTTGAAAAATTGGGGAAAAATAGATAGGCAAAAATACAGAGTGATTCAAATGTACCGATGTCTAAGGCACAAAAAGTAAAAAAATCGAAATTTAATCGGCGATTGCTAGAGAATGAAGAAATTAAAAAATATGGATAACACATACTTTGATGAGCTTTTTCCGATGACGTATATGGGATTTTAATTTGAACAATTTTGACCCCACAAAAAATTAAAAACCGCGAAATATTTGGGTCAAAAATCTAAATTTCCAGTTTTTCCAATTATTTCCATTTTCCAGTGATTTTAGGTTTAGGTAATGCAAAATGTATTGCAAAAAAAGTATTTGAGATTTTAAAGTTTCCCTTATAAATCCGTTTTTCGATCTGACGTTTTGTTTTCGAGTTATTAGGTACCAAAGAGGGGCCTACAAATGGCATATTTCGACCTAAAAAAATTCAAAAGAATTACTTGCCATTTTCTGATCCTCACCAGTTTCAGTGGAGTTTTGAAGCTCCGGATCCCCTACAACCTCCGAAAATTTACATCGATTTAATTCACATTTGCGACCTGTACCTGATTTCAACGGAAATTGCGGAAATTTCGACTTTGACGTTTAATAGCTCCGAAATCAAACATCCTGTATAACTGAATTTTTTACCGAAGCTAGTTGAACTATTCCTCCATCAACCCAAAAAATTCGATTTCTCTCCCTCTGACTGTTTTCGAGAAAATCAAACCTGTTCGACTTTCGGTTAAGCTTTACGTGAACATGTAGATTTGTGCTGATCTCCTGACGTCACTTTTCAGGGACAAATGTGGCTGCTTTTTAAATTGAAATAAATTATACCGAAAAGTAAACATTTTTTGTAGCTAAATTATCCTAGTAATTTTCTTCAAAATATTTTTTTGGGTTTGTAATGACTTCCTTAAACGATTTATACAATAAAAAAAATATGTGCATATTCCTTATTAGTTGAAATATGCTCAAAAAGTTACGATGGATGCAAGGTATATGTTCTTAAATGGAATGCCCTATTTCTTGCTTTAATTTATGATACTGCTTATAAAGTAATACGCTAAGTTTATGTAACACTCCCTAGATATACCCAAATTTAATAGTTTCAGAGATATTGCAATGTTTTTATGAAATTAAATACGCAAAAAGTAAAAGGGAATTTATATTCTTTATTCTGAAATAAATGTAGATAATACAGGGTCGCCCGAAAAGTTTTTTTTATTGCAGCTTCTATTTTCTTTCATGAAGAATGTTTTGAATTTTTTTTAAAATGGATTTAAATGAGAGAAATACAAATTTGAAAATTGCTTGAACAGTAATAAACTACATATAACAGGAAGGAGTGTTCTTCATGAAAGGAATAGTTTTGGAAATAATGTGTGTAAACAGATTTATTGAAATTTCCGTTACTTGACATAGGCAATAAAAGTGCTGGTTACATTTGTTTGTTTATTTACTTTTTAACTACAATGTGTCATTTTTAAGGAGTTTTAAACATATGTTATGCCAGGGGTGTTTCTACACTATTTGGAAATAAAATTAGGATCCGATTTAAAAATAAAATACAAATATTTATTTACCTACATTGTGTAATTTGAAAATGCAAAATACAAGCCTTCGGTTAAAGTAATAAAAAAATATTTTACTTGCCCAATGTATGGATACCACAACCTGAGACCAAACGCGTGTAATCTAGTTTTGCGCCTGTGTAAACGCATGTAGCATTAAAATACCTTCTACAGTATTTAATCTTGTATACGCACTGCCCAATGTCACGTAGTTGCGCGAAATCCGGATTTTTGTGAAACAAAGACTTAAACTTGATCGCAGCTTCAACATCAGGGCCATCTTTTAAAGTTTGTAGAACTTTATTTATATTATCAACTATGTGCAATTAGTCAGGAAGTGACAGATAACTATTTTGAAGGCTGTCAATAGCATAATACACGCTGATTTGCGTTTGTAATACGCAAATCTTCTTCGATTTTAGAGTTATTAAATCCTGTTGACTTCCTTTAATACAGATGGCAATTTTTGGGTCGAACTGAGAAACTACAGATTTAACAGCATGAAAATGTTGATTGTAATAAAATTCAGTCACGTTCTCCATCTTGTTAATACGGGCTGTGGGGGCTCGGTAATTCCAGAGCACCACTGGTGAAATTTTGTAATCCGTTGTGGAGATTTTGGAAAACCCTTTTTGGTACTGGCAATTAGCTTGCCAACATCTGAATACTTGCTTCGAATTGTTTCTGCCACTCGGTGAAAAGCATGTACTAAGCAGGTTATATGCAATAAAATAAAACATAAAATAAAAAAGACACAAAGTGATCTCGCTGCTTTTAACATATACGCAGCACCGTCTGTAACTAACATTACAATATTGTTCGAATTAAAATCAATCTTTTCTAGGGTTTACATTAGTAGTTGTTGGATTGTTTCAGCGTTGCCTTGTTCTAATCTTTTCCTTGCAATTACATATGGCTTCGTTGGTGGATTCGGTGTTAATATGCGTACTAAAACATTTCCTATTTTTGATATCCAAAGTTTTTTATTGTGAAATTCGGACCTAATGATATTTTCCCTTTATTCTTTGACACGAGGACAAGCATACCATAATTACCACTGGATCGACAGGGGCCACTTATGCACATATTTTCTCCAAAAAGATCGCAAATGTTCTTTTTGAAGCACGCGGAAAGGAGTTTTGCAATTGATTAATACAACTATTAGATCATAATATTATAAAGCCCCAATAAGGCATATGCAGCTGCCGGTTTAACACATGTCATTTTACTCGGAATATGTTGTCTGCAACTAAAGAAACTCCGACCCACAAATAAGACATTTTATTTCCTTTCGATTGTACTTTAGGTCAGGAAAGCGATATAAAAATACTTTATACCCAAACCTACGCAAACAGCGATGAGGCATCGCCATGGCCGCGCTAGATGAGAATGCATATACGTATTAAATAAATATACCGCGGGTTGTCTGGAATTCTTGATGCCAACAATGTGAAATGGAGATATACAATCTCGCATAAGTCTATCCTTTAGTCTGATATTTCTGTATATGCGCATGCGTTAATACGAATTTTTTCATTGGTCAGACATTGTACTGAATTAAATGGCGAATTGTACTAATCATCGGCTGTTGTGCGATTATTTCGGCTTCTTTCAGCTTTCTGTTTTTTTTAGTTTACAGTTGGATCGTCATTCGCCATTTTTTCTGTGTCGTGTTGTATTTTGTATTCGGTGTTCTTGTGGTTTATTTTGAAGTGTGCTAACTTATTCCCTGATGTACAAAAAGTAATAAACTAGTTCAATTATACTAAAAAACCAGCCCTGTCAAGAAACTTATGAAGCGTGGCGCCGTTAGGTTGCCAATAGCAACACAAAATTTAGCGCAATCGCAGTTTACGAAATATCGGAATAAAGGATAGACTTATGCGAGATTATATATCTCCATTTCACATTGTTGGCATCAAAAACCGCACATTGGGTAAATGGGGAACCTGACGTATATTTATTTAATACGTATATGGGAGAATGTATCCGAAACTAAAAATATCCGCTCTGCCGACTGCCGGCGTGCCGTCGATCGCCGCTTTGTACTACCGATACAGCCCTGGAATTTGCAACTCTTTAGATTTTTGTCATTTGTCACAAGGAATCTTATATGAAATTTATTTTTCAGAAATATTTTGCTGATAGCAAAATTCCTGTTCTAATCGTAGCGTGTAAAGATGACTTGGAGGAAGTCAGGCAGGAATATTTATTTCAACCGGCAAGTTTTTGTCAAAAATACAAAATATTGCCACCGCAGAGATTTAGTGTTAAAGGTCACTTTAGGAAGGATGTTTTCATTAAATTAGCAACTATGGCTGCATTTCCGTAAGTATTTGTCTAATTGAATTCATTTTTAGAAGTTACGTTGGTTTTTTATTTTTATAAGTAAAGTATTCTATGATGAGACATAACTTATAGCCAGAGAGCCAAACGTCAAATTTTCTATGAGTCATGATTCAAACACGAAAAACTTTGTGCGAATTAGCACTGACATAGACTCATAAGGAGCTAAAATGCTAATTTAGCCGGAACCATCGACGTATATCTATGAACAGCAACCAGTATTACCGCATGTCCTACGGGCTTGCGCACTGCAGAACGCTCACATGATGACAGATCGGACCGTACTTTAAAGTTTAGTATCTAGTTTGTATACATATACGTTGAATTTTAAATGCTAATCTTCATTTATCAAAATACAAAAGGTATTACCCCATGTAATTGAATTATCCTTATATTAATTGTAAAAAAGTAAGCTATTACAATTGAGGATTTTGTTTTTATTACGTAGTGGCTATATGTCCGCTGGCGCGGCGGTAGGTTACAGTTAGACTTAGAATTCCGCCGCAATGCGGACTTATGCAAATAATAAGAACTTATCCACCGTAAAAATTATAGTGCGGCGGAACGCAATGGTTGATAATTCATTTTCCGCCTTTCGGCGGCTTTTACTGCATAGTAGCTAAGACCCCCGACAAAATTTTGGCAAGCTTTATAATTTATATATCTATATAAATTTACAAGTTGGTTTTCCCACAAATTTTTAGATCAGCGTTAAAAGGTGAGGCGAGGAGTTGTGAAATACCTTCTCGGACAGGTTTGCTCAGTTTTAGGTTTCAGCAGTATTTTTTCAAAATTTTTTATCTATCCCAATCAAACCCAATCAAAACTTCGGGAATGATTTTATATTAATAGACGATAATGCTCGTCCACATAGAGCGAGAATTGTTCAAGAAATTTTGAGGGAGAATAACATTGAGGCAATGCAGTGGCATACTAATTTTTTTTTAAGCGTTTGATACATAGGAAATTTGACGGTCGGCTCTCGGACTATTGTGTTAAAGTCAGTCAATTTGACAGTTTTACAAAATATTAAGAACAACGTTATAAATTCTATTGCAAAAATAATACTTTTAATCTGTTATTTTTTAAAGACACGTTAATCTTTGTGGTAATCAAAAAGTAAAGTAAATTTAGAAAACGTATATTTATGCTTCTTCAATATATTACCTCCTGTGGGTTGCTATATTTAAATTGAAGTAGATATTTATTGGATTTATTGGACACCCATACAGCGAGTGGTTAATGGGCCTGTCGCCCTCAATCAAATTTAACTGTTATTGGAAACATGAATGGATCATGTATATGCAATTTACAAAAGTCAAGTCAGTTTTTCTCGAAAACTATCCCGCGAATCTATGTTGAATGAGAAGGTTGTTCAAGAAGTTAAGAATCTCCCCATATTTTACATCAATGAAATCACAAGCCGATTTATGCTGTTGTCAAATTTTCCAAGTCGGTTACCTGCGTGACAATCAGGATAGTGTAATACAGGAATTTTCTTCTGGTGCACTTAAAAATAGAATAATTTTTTAATCACTCTTAATGCTACATTAACTATCACTGTGTCTTTACCTGTAAGAAATTTTAACCTTTAACTGAAAAATATTTCATTTACTTAAACAAGCCGGTCTATCTAGTAATTGATACGAATCGCACCGTATGCTATCTAATCTCATACTTAATATTATTTGAATACTGACACTCGCGAGCCTCAATAAAAGATACAAGGGTTGGACGGCGAGGCGAGGAATATGATAACAGCGCTATTTTTTCTTTAAATATAATGGTTTTGTATCGGTCTAACCGAGGACAAGTAAACAAAAGAAATTATATTAATTTATTATCCTTAAATTTTAACTTGATAAATTAATTAAAAATATGATAAGTTTAAGAAGAGCATGTAAACAAACTGTTCAGTAGCGTCGTGATAGCAACTAAAGAAATTTCCTGAATGTGATGATACTGATGATATGATGTAATATAGTCTATTTCAATTTTAAATCGATCTTAGGACATTTCTAATGCATCCTTAAAAAATACTGTATATTTCAAAAACCTTGAATATTATCACAGATTACTCCTACCAGATACGAATCTCTTAATAACTTTCCTATATCAGGATTCCGCGGTCTTGGCGCTACGGGCAGAGCGGCCCGGTCGCTTCGAGCGTCGAAGCCTTGAATGGAATTTTCCACGCGTTTGGTAGGTTTTAATTCAGAGAAATTATGGATTATATTTTAAAATATTAAAATATGATATTGTGTGGCATTTTATATAAAATTATATCATTAACAAATACAAAAACGTACTCGTTTATTAAAATTGCACTACAACCTAGTACAACCACAATTTAAACCATAAAATCAACGCAACAAAACTGATGTAATAACATTAGCCTGCTCTCTATTCCACCGACACGCTCGCACACGCTAACAGCGAGGAATTCACCGTTCGGCGACAGACTAAATAATAAGGTGCATCGCCACCTTATAATTTCTCTAAATTGAGCCACCGTCGAAAGCGTAAGATTCGCATCTGGTAGGAGTAATCTGTGATATTATTTCACCATGGGTGTTCAATAACTACCGATTATTCAGGATATTCCAAACTGATGAAATTCTAATTTTTCCATTTTCTATAGTCGATTTCAAGCAGCTTGGATATTATTTTACAAACGAAGGTTTGTTGGAACTATTGTTTTTTGTAAATACACGTTTTGTGTAATTAAAAATGTATCTCATAGTTTCCTATAATCTAGGGATAGATGAAAATGAATTGTATTAAATTTTTCCTTATTAAAAAAGTATCCATTTTTTCCCAACTAGATTTATATGTATATTTACACAACAAAATTTTTATTTTTTAAACTCAGGTACAATACTGGGTGAATTTTTTAAAGTGTTACAAGGACATATTTAAACATATTTTTGACATGTACCCCCTCTCTATTTTGAGGGGTGGGGGAACTTTGGAATCTTAAATGGGATGGGAACAGGGAACTCACCCTGTATAACTGGGAAGTTAATTTATGTGAATGGAGGGATATTTATAAATGCTATGTAATTTCAGTCCAAAAGGGTAATTTTCATGTTTTTTTTACATATTTCTGAAATCTGCGGTGAAAGAAGGACACACTGTCCATTTTTGCAAAAGCGGATTAGTTATTTATATACTTAATAGTTTTATATGGTTCAATGTTCATACAGGGGCATTCAGTGTAAGTAGCCTATTGGAAAATGTAAGTAACTAACACAGATATGATTTGAAATTTTTGTCAGATGCGTAGGTGATTATGCTCTAACTTTGAAAAATATTTTTTAAAGATGCAACGTTGGCAGATCTTCCACTAACTGGCAGTACTTTTTCTATTTTAAATGGAATAATGTGTATCTTGGTGAAGTCTACTCAAAATTCAGAATATATTTTAATGAAGTGCTAAATCTGAATTTAATGTTTTTTGAGATATTAACATTTGAAAAATAGTATTTCTTGCAATTTGTCAGCATGTGGCTTACTATAACCGTATCCAATTTGATTTGAGAATGATGACAGAAACCCATTTTACAACGGAGAGATCAATTATGTCTCTCTCTCATGTTCTTTCTCTCTCATACTCCTAAGTTTTTTGCAACTGGTAGAAAGACTAGAAAGTTAGGTTATGAGAAACATAAACATGACATATTATTTGAAGCCTGTCCCATAAGTTGTTTTTGCAGTGTAAAAGTTTATATAAAGTAGTAGCAGCTTAAATTCCTGTGTTCTGTGACTCTGCGACTGACTAACAACTATTGAAATATTACGCAAGGTACATATTTGTTCTTCTTTACATTACTTGAGTAACATGATCGCCGACCCGATATAAAGTTGAGAACAGAGGCCATCACAGAAGATTTCTTTAGATATTGAGAAAGGGGTGACAGTTACTCCCTAGAAACGTTTGGTTTCAGTTTGAAGCTGACAATGTTTTTCCTTAATAAAAACGAGATTTTTTTAAATGTTGTTTGTGTTCAGTAAAAACAAAGGTATTTTGCCATAAAATCATAAAACTTACATATTAAGTATTTTACCAGATTAGGAATTAATTTTTTATGACAATTCCGATTAAACTTTCGAATTAGACAACCAGAAATACTTGCACAAACAAAGGCGGCTGTGTTAAAATGTTTGATCATTCTTTTTTATTGGCAACAACATCGTTTTTATTTGACTTTTACTAATTCCCCTTTTGCTAACAAGGATAGAAAGAAATCGGATTTCGTTGGAAATTTTATCAGAAAAGAAAAAAATTTTGCGGTGACTCTTTCAAAGTAGATAACCAGCTATACTTCCACAAGCACAGAAGGTATGATAAAAATTTGAATCCGCTAACACGGATAGAAAGAAATCTGATTCCTCTGTGATTATCAGGAAAGAAAAGATGAATTGTGATGCATGGATGAAATCGTGATTGCGAAAATATGTTCTTGTGTAAACTGTCCATGGAGCTGACCAATAGGGTGAATTCTTGTTCAATTATTTTTTCAGTCATCCTCAAATTAAATTGGACAGAATATAATAATGACACATCTTGGAGAAAAACGGCTTACATGCGTCTATCTTATTTTTCTTTTTTTTTTTCAAAAATTTCAAATTTATTGTCTTTTATTTTGTGATAAAACGGAAGTTGACTTATTTAAGTAACCAATTTTCAAGTGCCATTCTCTCAAAAACTGTTCAGTGTAGACCTACAGTGCCTCATACAAAATTGGTTCGAAATTTTTGTATAGAATTGGTAGAATTCAATAATATTGACTATTATACTCTTATTTAAAATTCGGAAGGTGCTGTCAGTTAGTGGTAGAGTTGACAACGGTGCATTATTGCAACAATTATTTTTAAAGGCTCGATCACAACCTCTGACCAAAATTTCAGAAATACATCTGTGTTAGTTCCACTGTGAATAACCCTGTAAAATACCGATAAAAGTATGAGATACACTTTTTTAAAAATGTAAGCTATTTCACACTCAGTTCTCAACGAAAAAAATTATATTTACTTTTTACATTGCATAAGCTTTGTCAAGCTTTATGTGTATTTTGATAATAGATTTTTGTTTTCCAGTCCGTTACGTCGCATGGTTCATATGTTACTGTTACGCCCTCAACCTTCAGAGTGGTTATACGAATTTTGCAGGTTGCTAAGATTTTTCGTTTACAAATTGTCAACTTAATCATTTTTGTGTTCCTTACTTGAAATCTAACATTTGTTTCATAATTGGCGGCCATTTGAAACTAATGCATTTATGTGTGGTAACCAAACTAATAAGTTATATTAATGGTTAACAACTTGTACAAAATTGATAACTTTCCCTTACCTATTGCCACACATGGACCTACTGGACAATGGACAGCGCCAAGCGTTTGCAGCGCCCGCAAACAACATTAATAAAAAAAAATTCTGACAGGCAAGCTGCTCTTAAAGCACTGCAATCCAGTTTGTGCACCTCAAAGGTGGCGTGAAACTGCCGCGAGGTGCTGACTGGATTCCGAAACCAAAATAAAATCACCCTGGTGTGAATACCGGGACACGCAGGCCTCGAGGACAGTGAAACAGCCCACCTGCTCGCTAAGAGAGGTGCAGCGTCGAAGTTCGTGGTTCCCGAGCCGGTGTTAGGCATTTCCTATACGACGATTAAGCGTGCGTTTTCGGCCTGGGTCGAAGAGGAATGGACAAGATACTGGGTGTAAACTACTGGAACTAGACAGGTTGCACCTTAAAGTCCTAGTAGGCTTACTTACCGGCCATTGCAGGCTGAGATATCACATGCACCGACTCTGCATGGAGGACGAAAAAACGGCAGAGCACATAGTGTGCACATGCCCTGAGGCAGGTAGAACAAGATTTTCGCTATTTGGCGAGGGAAGGTTTTCGCCAGAAAATATGATCTATGCCTCTCCCAGCACTATAATCAGCTTCATGCAGAGGCTGTATCTGTTGGAATACATCTAAATATAGATATGGGCTACAAAAGATCGCAACGGTTGCAGTGGAGGGTCAGCTCTTGACCACACTTCAATCCTTACCTTACCTTACCAAGCCACCATGTATAAACTGAAAAATATGGTGGTAATATAAAGGCGGCACCGCGTATTCAAGTTCTAACGCGTTTTATTTCGTTTAATCTCTGCTGCAGGTGAGTGTGTGCATAAGGTTTTATTAGCTACGAGAAATTATCCTTTTTTGCATAAAACAATCTGTATATAAAAGAAGAAACTGACTGACTGACAGACATATCAACGTACAGCCTACACCGTCGGGCCTAGAAACTTGAAGTTTTGCACAGAGGTTTCTTATATAACGTATGCGTCTACTAAGGCAGGGTTTTTCAGAATTCAACCCCTAAGGGGGTGAAACAGGGGTTCAAACTTTGTATGGAGAAAACATTAGATGATCCTATTAACTCGAAACTTCATTGAAGTACTCTAAAAAGTAAATGTTTAGACACGTGTTTTACAGTTTTTAGTAAATCAACCCCTAAGGGGGTGAAATGGGGGTTCAAATTTTGTAATGGAGTAAAATTGTTATACCGCAGACGAAGTCGCTGGCGAAAGCTAGTCTACATGCAGAATGCCCTAAAAGTTTTTGTATGGGTAAATATCTTTGCTTTTAGTGAAGATAGAGACACTAAATTTTAGGTGTATCTTATTGGTTAATAAATCTGCATTTTTATGTAATTTAACTTCTTCAACCCCCTGCAGCGGTGACCCTAGACAGTTGAGGACAAAAATTTTAAATGCAACCCTATGCTGTATGGTACCTCATTTTAAAGGTCTTCAAAAAAGAAACATTTTACCGCAAACCCGAGGTCCGTGTCTTAATTCGTTTTTAAATGGCAAGCCTTTAAAAATTAAAAATCGCGAAAAAAAAAATTACGTTCAGATTCACTAAGAAGGTTGATTCAGTACTGGTTTAAATTAAGATCTTCTGGTTGATCAGTTATGTTTTAACAGGGTTTTGTCCTGTCATTGTTAATAAGTCGTCATTAAAAACTTATGAATTATTCTGATATTCCAGCGATTTGCTTGGTTTCCAAATAATGTTTATCTTGGAACGGGTTGCTAGAATGAATTTAGTTCCATTATTGTCAAAAGTACGTACTAAAAATGCCCTTTTCTTTATAAATTTGCGAAAACCCCCGGAATCAAATTCATAGTATAAAACTTAGTTGTCTTATTGTCAGTGGCGGTTGGTGAAATATCAAAGTTGTTTATCTCTGTTCATACTTACATGACCCGTACCAAACTTAGGGGTTTTAATAGTGAGCCCACTGGGAATGTTTTGGTAAAGAAAAAAACATTTTGTAATTTGCGAAAAAAAGTTACATTTTTGGTGCGGCCCACCCAAGAAAAAAATGAACATGTCTAGGTATGTGATTTCTTTTTTTTCTAAACAAATTTTACATCATTTTGTCGACAGGTTTTAAATTTTGAGAGAAAAAAATGTGTTAGTAGAAAGTTATAATCATTTGAATTTTTTGAAGCCTAAAATATAATTTTACAAAAAATTCAAATGACTATAACTTTCTCCTAACACATTTTTTTCTCTCAAAATTTAAAACCTGTCGACAAAATGATGTACAATTTGTTTAGAAAAAAAAGAAAGCAAATACCTAGACGTGTTCATTTTTTTCTTGGGTGTGCCGCACCAAAAATTTAACTTTTTTTCGCAAATTACAAAATGTTTTTTTTCTTTACCAAAACATTCCCAGTGGGCTCACTATTAAAACCTCTAAATTTGGTACGGGTCCTGTAAGTATGAACAGAGATACACAACTTTGAAATTTCACCAACCGCCACTGCTTATTCTTACACTTGTCAGTTTAAAACTTTTGGTTGTCAAATTAGACCGTACTAACGTTGGAGAATCGGGACGTACAAATTTAAATACTTTTATTTCTCTTATAACTTCAAAAGTTGTTCCGAATGACCACCATGAACTTCTTGGCAGTAATATGTGTTATATATTCGGTGGTAATAAAGTCGATTTTGGAACTCTGCCAAGAAGTAACACCTGTCATTCTGGAAAATGTGAGAAGTGAGATCCAGAATCGACTTTATTACTGCCAAGAAGTTCATGGTGGTCATTTTAAACAACTTTTAAAGTAATAAGAGAAATAAAGGGATTTAAATTTTGAACTTTTTCACGATTTTCAATTTTTAAAGGCTTGCCATTTAAAAACGAATTAAGACATAGAGCTCGGGTTTGCGGTAAACTATTATTTTAAGACCTTTAAAATGAGGTGTCACACGGCCTTTAACATTTTTGACTTCAACTCCCTAGGGTCGTCACCCCTTATGAGGGTTGAAAAAGTTAAATTACATAAAAAAGTGGATTTATTAACCAATAAGATACACCTAAAACTTGGTGTCTGTATCTTTACTAATGGCAAATATATTTGCCCATATACTAAGGCTTTTCGGACACCCTGTATATTTTACTCGCCCGCTACCCCGTCAGTTTCGTGCTCGTTTATATTTGAATTGAACACCGGCGCCCCGGCGCGTCAAAAAAATGTTAGTTCCGCGAGAAAGTAAATGCGGTGTAGCCGTACCATTTATTTAGTCTTGTGTATGCTTTGTTAACCATTAGTATATTTCATCAATTTTTTATAAATAAAAATATCAAATAGTGACTAAGAATAAACTATAATAACTACATTTTAATTAGTTTCGTCGATCAACTAATTAAGCCATGATTTTTGTTTTATTTGCATTATGTGCTTGAAATTATGCATTTCTATTGCTAAAAACATTTCAAAGTTTACAAGTATACTAAGTAGTAGACTTATAACAAAGAATTTATAATTGAAGGGTCCAATGCAAAATGTGTCTAGTCACATTTTATGATTGGGAAAAACGGCTTATTTGTGTCTGGAAATATTATGGTTAGGAATATGCTTTTTTTACTGAATATACATTAGGGTGCTTCGTTTTAGACGACTATTTTTTTTTGTTTGGTGTATTGACGGAATAATGTTATAAACATATAAAAAAAAATTCTCACCAAAGGTGAGCTCTTAATTTTAATTGTAAGTAGGTACTCGCGAAATGAATTTGAAAATTTTCCATTTAATTAACATGTAAAATTTATTTTATTGTTTTCAATTATCTATAGCTTTGCGACATTTCATGATATGTAATTGGCAATAGGTGGAAATTACAGAGGAATCTTTCCTCTTTAAAAGTGCCTGTAGCCAATTTATGTTGTCTCGAATTTCATATTTTTTTTTATTTTTCTCGTAAACCACTAACTTTACAACAAAATTGTATGGGAGTTTTGTATAGGGAATTTAATTTCCTACAAAAAAAGTTATGTAAGCCATAACCGTAGAGCTAGTCGTTTTCGAGATAAATTCAATTAAACATCTCAAAATTTGAAAAATCGCTGTTTTATCCAAGAGTTTAGTACTTTTTAATGAAATCATTGCTGAAAATATATATAATGTATAAGAATGAAATATAAAAATATATATTACACATTGGTAAGTAATCACCAAAAATATTTCGTGTAATATGAAGCCGTTTCTTATTACCGTATGCTAG
This sequence comes from Philopedon plagiatum, assembly GCA_963971165.1. NCBI lineage: Eukaryota > Metazoa > Arthropoda > Insecta > Coleoptera > Curculionidae > Philopedon > Philopedon plagiatum. Next base: position 32,645,865 of record OZ020190.1, on the reverse strand, counting down.
ATTTCAATACTTTTAATAATATTATGGCTGAAGAAATACATGTATAATATAAATACTGGTAAATACATATTTACCAGTAATACGGTAATAGGAAACGGCTTCATATTACACGAAATATTTTTGGTGATTACTTACCAATGTGTAATATATATTTCTATATTTCATTCTTATATATTATATATATTTTCAGCAATGATTTCATTGGATAAAACAGCGATTTTTCAAATTTTGAGGTGTTTAATTGAATTTATCTCGAAAACTACTAGCTCTGCGATTATTGCTTACATAACTTTTTTTGTAGGAAATTAAATTCCCCATACAAAACTCATATACAATTTTGTTGTAAAGTTAGTGGTTTACAAGAAAAATAAAAAAAACATGAAATTCGAGACAAAATTGGCTTCAATGGCGAGGTTGGTTACAAAACATAAATTGGCTACAGGCACTTTTAAAGAGGAAAGATTCCTCTGTAATTTCCACCTATTGCCAATTAAATATCATGAAATGTCGCAAAGCTATAGATAATTGAAAAAAAAAATAAAATAAAATATACATGTTAATTAAATGGGAAATTTTCAAATTCATTTCGCTAGTACTTAAAATTAAAATTAAGAGCTCATCTTTGGTGAGAATTTTTTTTTTATATGTTTATAACATTATTTCGTCAATGCACCAAACAAAAAAAAAATAGTCGTCTAAAACGAAGCACCCTAATATACATAGTAGTTTGTATCAATATATTCATTGTATTTAACTTAACTATTTATCAAAAAAAAAACAACAAAAAAAAACAAAATTTCAGCATCAGCATCAGTTTAAATTGCTGTAGTTTGAAAACGAATTGGCAGATTTTGATGAGCTTTTCAGATCCTAAAATTGTTTATATTTTGTTTCAGGAAGCCGTTTTGTGCCAGTAAGGATATCTGGACATTATACAGAATGTAGAAGAAAGTAGTGCAAAAATTTAAAAAGTTCAAGTTCTTGTATTTGCACTCGTACTTGTTTGTTGTATCGCGTACTAGGCAGGATTTGAAGTCTGAGTCAATATCTCGGGACGTTTTTGTCAGTTTTTTGATTACGGCTTTCTAACAAAAAATATCGATTTTTTTTCCAAAAACGATCTTTTTACGAAAGACATTTGAAAATTCCGCTACAGTTCGGCGAACAAGTAGCAAAAAGATATGTAAGTGAAAACAATAGATTTATTTTCCGATTTAAATTATTTTTTGCCCTGTATAATCGGAAATTGGAAGTGCGGACATTCGGTATACATTTTGAGACTGACTAAATGAAAAGTTGTGTGATTATCGATGGAAATATTGTTATTAATGAAACTGGGCGAAATTTTGGAATTTCTTTCATAAAAAAAACCTTTTTGGGGAAACAATCCATATTTTGTTAGAAAGCCGTAATTAAAAAACTGACAAAAACGTCCCGAAATATTGACTTAGACTTCAAACCCTGCCTAGTATGCGATACACCAAATAAGTACTAGTGCAAATATGAGAACTTAAACTTTTTGAATTTTTGCACTACTTTCTTCTCTGCCCAGTATAATGTCCAGATTAGTGACGCAAAACGGCTTCCTCAAACGAAATGTAAATAAAACGGCGTTTCAGGCTCTGAAAAGCTCATTATAAAATCCGCCAATTCGTTTTCAAACTACAGCAATTTAAAACTGATGCTGAAATTTTGTTCTTTCGTTGTTTTTTTTTGACAAATAGTTTACTACAGCTAAAAGAAAAAAAAAACAATTAAAAAATGAACCTAGTCTTCTCACTTAGAATTTCTAACATGTTATTTTTTTGTTTAAATACTCAATAATTTATGCAATAAAATATTTTTCTTCTTACATTATTGTCATTATCTGAACAAGAAAAAACTAATTAACTGATATGAACAATGTTTATTAACAAACATTAAAGTGCCATTCGTTTTTCTTTTAGAGTAAGACAAAATTTATTTAACTCAAAATAGGAAATAACGTGGCTAATTAACTAAAATAAATATACACACATCTTACAGTGAATGAAGTAATTTAAATATTCCAGGGGTCGTATTCTATATCTTGAGGGAATGATTCCCGAGAGAACGTTGCTAGGATGCCGCCAATTATAACTGTCTTACCTTGACTACGTTCTCTTGGGGAGCGGTCTCTTAAGATGTAGAATACGCTCTAAGTAGTGGAGTGAGGTACTGTTTACAGTGAACGACATAATCTAAACATTTCAGGGGTCGTATTCTACATCGGATAATGCTTTCGGAGAGAACGTTGCTATGCTGCAGCCTCTTGACAACATTTTCTCGGGGAGCAGTCCCTTAGGATGTGGAGTACGGCCCCAGTAGTGAACTTTGACACTTCTAGCATTAGTTGGCCATTTTTTTTTCAAAATTCACGTGCGTCTTTATGAACTTCTAAATATCATACGGCGATTTTAATTATACGGAAAGAACGCTTGTAAAAAATTACACAACATGGCTCTAATAATAAAGCGAGGAAAACTTTACTTAGACACATTTTACATTGAACCCTTCTATTATCTTTTATTATTAAAGTAACGACAGATTAATTAATTCCTCAATAGGAGCCAAAATTAATGCATTATGTTTATTACTAAACAGTCATTATTACTTTTACTTGCCTTTACAGAATTGTTAAGCACCATACAAAAATTTTGAGGCGTGGTTGCCCCGGTTGGGTTCTAACATGTTAGAAATGCATGGGAATACAGCATGATGCTACTTAGCAAAAAATAAGCTTTACAGTATATATTCAAAACTTTTTGTTACCGTTAAAATGTTAAAAAAATTTACGTTTTTAGAATTAAATGAGAAACAATAACGCAAGAGTATTTAGAACCAGGGACGGGAAACTATTTCTCAACATTAGCCTCTCGTTTCTGGATTATGAATCGTTCGGTTATAGATTATTTCAATTGAACCCACCATGAATTATGCCAAATTTTTAACGTGAATATTGAATATAAAAATGTAAAGCTAAATAAAAAGTGTGTAAAAGGTCCCGAATCAGCTGATTATTTTCAAGACTAGACTGTGCTTTAAATAAAAATTCTATGGTTTCAGGAATCTATAAGTTGAAAATTAGCGGAAATATTAAGGTTTGCTTAAAAAGTTGTTACGGTTTTTTGCTTCAGTTTCTGATTCTGTTTAAAATTATAGGCTAAGGCTACATTATTAACATGTGACGTGTCAACACGTCACGCCTCAATACGACACATCAGATTTCCTAATCATGTTACTATGATGTTTTATACTGACATGTTGAATGGATTTTATATATACTGAGAGAGAAGCCCGACTTGTCCAGTCATCGAGCAAGCTTTGTGTGTCTCTGTCATCTTAGAGAAATGAAGAACCTACTTGAAGAGATAGGTCAATTAGATGACGAGGGGGAAAGGTTAGCTGCTATTGCAGCATTTTTTGTTGCAAAATGAATCTCGAGAGTACTGAAAAAGTTAAATTACATAAAAAAGTAGATTTATGAACCAATAAGATACACCTACAATTTGGTGTCTCTATCTTTACTAATAGCAAATACATTTGCCCATACTAAGACTTTTCGGACACCACACGGACATTATACAAACAGTTCAGTTTGATTTTATGTGTAGTCCATACTGCAGTATTTTTAAAAGAATGTGGTTGTTTTACTTTTAAATTGTTTGTTTTTAATTAAACTAATGCAGGAAGCAAAAAAATGGTATGTCCATTTTTATAATATGTTTGGAAAAACTTGCCGATGATTTTCTTTCAAGCAATAAATATTTCTGAAGGTCAAAAGGAAAAAGACCGAAACGTTAAAATTAACTACAAATAAAAAGTATGTAAAGAGCAACATACAATTTTTAATTTTATCCGGGACTAATAAAACCCAAGAATAAATAAAAAAATAAATAAATAATATATATATATATATATATATATATATATATATATATATATATATATATATATATATATATATATATATATATATATATATATATATATATATATATATATATATATATATACTTCTGGACAAGTTTAACGCAACACATCAAAATTTTCCATATATTAAATGAAAAACAAGTTATTGTATATTTTGTATAATGCACTTAATAAAACCATTTAAAAAGTAAAATGTTAAAAAAATATGATACTAAAGTGTAATTTTAATTTCAAATTGATGGCACTACTAACTCACTCCACAGGGTGTTTTGAATTTTCAGCTTAAAATGTTAAATTTTTAAACACCCAGTATTTGGCTTAAACAAAATTTTATTAAGATTTTCCAGCATTTTTAACAAAAAAAAATACATAATTTCCCGCAAATGCTAATAGGATTTAATCAAAATTTAGGTTTAACGTAATACTAGGTGTTTAAAAATTTAACATTTTAAGCTGGAAATTCAAAACACCCTGTGGAGTGCGTTAGCAGTGCCATCAATTTGAAATTAAAATTACACTTTAGCATCATCTTTTTTTAACATTTTGCTTTTTAAATGGTTATATTAAGTGCATTATAAGAGGAGATACACAAAATATACAATAACTTGATTTTCATTTATTAGATGGAAACTTTTGATTTGTTGCGTTAAATTTGTCCAGAAGGGTATATATTTATATATATATATATATATATATATATATATATATATATATATATATATATATATATATATATACAGTGACCGGCAAAAAGTTCGCAACATATGGGAAAAATTTTTATTAGGTGAGTATTGGAAAAACTTTTCCGGGGGATCGGTTCTGCATGTCCGATAACCTAAAAATCGATTTTGACATACGTCACGTGACCACTGGTATAGCGTCAAATTAAAAAAAAAATTGTTAATTTACAAAAAGTGAGGTTAGTTGACGAGATATCAAAAAAAGTTATTTGAAAAAATTGCTTAGAATTAAATTTTAGGTCCTTGTGCAAAATTTTAAGATTTTATTTAAAAAAATTGGAAAACTCAATTTTTTTTAAATATTTTTTTATCGATTTACAAATTTCCAGTTTTTTTCGTTTAGATAGCTTGGCTAATGCAAAGCCCATGTATCTGGATGAAAATAAACGAATGTAGTAGTTTTTTCTACAATTGACAGGACAAAATTAAAAAAAACAGGGTTTCGCCGGACGCTAGCTGTTGCAATGATTTGTATCTAGCAGCAGTGTCAAAATTTTAGAGACATTTCAATGAGATTACATTGAGAAAACCTTAATCGTCTTAAATATATCTGAAGTTCGACTTTTTGTAAAGTTAAGGGGAGTAAAATAGATAATAAACAAAAAATTACCTGTTTATTTAATCGAAATTTCATAAACGAAAACCAATGTAAGAAAAACTTAAAAGTAGTCAAATTCTGTACTAACAACATAAAAAATCATTGTTTTTCCTTGGGTGCACAAAATTTAAAACTCAGTATGACCACCATTTCTCTCCATACATACTATTGTTCTCGAGCGCAACTCTCGATTAACATTTCGGAGCATTTTACGATTTATTTGCAATACACAATTTCTAATGACATTCTCTGAATTTTGTATATTCCTAAAGGGTCGATGTTTGTACACAGAGTTTTTTAGGTATCCCCACATAAAGAAATCTGGTCATACTGAGTTTTAAATTTTGTGCACCCAAGGAAAAACAATGATTTTTTGTGTTGTTAGTACAGAATTTGACTACTTTTAAGTTTTTCTTACATTGGTTTTCGTTTATAAAATTTCGATTAAATAAACAGGTAATTTTTTGTTTATTATCTATTTTAATCCCCTTAACTTTACAAAAAGTCGAACTTCAGATGTATTTAAGACGATTAAGGTTTTCTCAATGTAATCTCATTGAAATGTCTCTAAAATTTTGACACTGCTGCTAGATACAAATCATTGCAACAGCTAGCGTCCGGCGAAACCCTGTTTTTTTTAATTTTGTCCTGTCAATTGTAGAAAAAACTACTACATTCGTTTATTTTCATCCAGATACATGGGCTTTACATTAGCCAAGCTATCTAAATGAAAAAAACCGGAAATTTGTAAATCGATAAAAAAATATTTAAAAAAAATTGAGTTTTCCAATTTTTTTAAATAAAATCTTAAAATTTTGCACAAGGACCTAGAATTTAATTCTAAGCAATTTTTTCAAATAACTTTTTTTGATATCTCGTCAACTAACCTCACTTTTTGTAAATTAACAATTTTTTTTTTAATTTGACGCTATACCAGTGGTCACGTGACGTATGTCAAAATCGATTTTTAGGTTATCGGACATGCAGAACCGATCCCCTGGGAAAGTTTTTCCGATCCTCTCCTAATAAAAATTTTTCCCATATGTTGCGAACTTTTTGCCGGTCACTGTATATATATAGGTAAAGAATTAACGACAGGAAAGTATACAAGAAGTGAAAATAACGGGGATAAAACGGTCTGTAAGGTAGTGCTAGGCACGTGTCTAGCACTACCTTACAGACAGTTTTTTCCCCGATATTTTCTTCACTTTTTGTATATTTTCCTGTCGTTACTTCTTTACCTTCTTATTCCTTGGGGTTAGAGGTTTGACGCAGGTGCTATTGCAGCCTCTGTGGCGATGTTGGGTTGTTGCCCGCAAACCATGGGTTACCCGACAGATAAACCTCAAATGGGCTTGAAGGTCCCTGGTCTGTGAACTCTTTGTGTTCCTTTTTTCCTTTTTCCAACTTCCAAGTTTCTCATCTAATAACTTGTTTATGTGCTACTGATGAGTGCTAATAAGCACGAAATACGTGTCTAGTCCTCTTCAGAGCGTATATCTGGCAGAATTGGAAATTACAGCGAAAAATAGGGTATACCATTAACTTTGATCTGTCACAACTTTTTAAGCAATCCTGTATATTTTTAAAATACAAATTTTTAAAGCCCTAGAACTTTTATCTGATATATTTTTCACTAACTTGTCTAGTTTTTAAAATAATCGGCCGGTCCGGGGCTTTTTAGACACAGTGTATGTTGTTATGCATGAACCTAAAAGTGTTTGCCAGTATCCAATATTAATAAAGAACATCTAACGGGCTTTGATTTTTTTTAGAAATTTCAGAGAGTTCGGTGTAATAACAAATGACCCAACTGTATGGTGGAAGGCGGGACTTAGCCTGGCAGCTGTAACTGCGTTAGGACTTCTTGTGGCCAAAGTACTGCATACCAGTGACAAAGTCAGATAAAAAGAAGGCATGGATAAGTTTTTATGTAGTTTGCAGATATCCTTATATTTTATTTGTAATATACAGTAATATCAACTCGATTTTTCCGACTCTGGTGGTGCTTTTGTTTTGTATGGTATTCATAAGCGTATATAGATTTGTTCGATAGCAGTCATATGTTGTTTATTCGTCAAGAATTTTAGTTTGTGTGCCTTCCATAGAAGATACATAACGTGTTGTACAGAATAGTTTAATAAGTTTGTAAGATATACTCACATATTGTTTTTTTTTGCCTAAAAAGGTTAATGGGAAATAGAATTCTGTAAATAATATCTCAAAATAATCATAGTGTAAATTTGAAGCTGCCAAACATCAAAATTTCATGTTTGCATAAACAATAATTAATGAATAAAAGTCATGAGTCACTGGTTACTTAATTTAGTATACTTCTACAACTACTTCAAATACATTTGTACTTAAATTCCTTTTGCGGTATGTGAAATACCATTTTGTTGTTTAAAACATTTGCTTTTAGGTGCTTAAGGCATTTTTCGCACTTCGGTTACTGTTTAAGTACTTCAAATATTTGTACTTTAATTAATTTTAAGGTACTTGAAATACATTTTATTACTTACATACCTGAAGTATTTTCGTTATTTGAATTGCTTTTTCGGTTCTCCGAATACTCTCATATTAGTATTTGAAATTTGAAATACTTTTATTAAAAGAAAGAGTACTTCAAATACTTTTTATTTATACCTGTCACAGCTCTGCTGACATGTTGCGGTGTTTCATTTAATTTTCACATTTCCCGTGAAATTCACACATATTGTGTAGAGTAAATAATTATTGACTAACATTGTTTGGATAAAAAAGCTGTTAACTAAATTCGAGATTCATGGGCCAAACTACATTTTCTTTTATGGGAATCAGAATTCATGTCAGTTTTACCTGTGGTTGAGATCTGTCTGCCAATAAATTTGAAAAAATTTATTGTTTGGGTGTTACGCCACTCTACTGTTAAGGAAAATAAATATTTTTTAAAAATAATAAAAGTCACTGCGTTTAAACAAAAAACAAATCCTGAAAAAAGAAATGTTCTGTACACTGTCAGTGACTTTTAATTATAAAAAGTATGCCTGACCCTAATCTATCTCTAGTGTAGTATATATTCGGTCTAAAACCTAATCTGAATAAAATAATTTTTCTGACGTTTCGAGACCAAATATCTAGTCTCGTTATCAAAGAATCTAATAAATTCAAACTAACTAAATTAAAAATGAACTAAGTAATTATAAAAAATAATTAAAAAAGGATACAAGAGTTTTCTGATAGAATTCTTCTGATTTTTTTGAAAATATTGCTCTGATTATGGTTTCTGGCTTTTCTGTCAGCATGAGTTTTGACATTAGTCAAAATGACAAGACTTCAGGTAATGCAGGAAACATGACTATGTACCGTAAGACAAAAAATATATATATACAGTGACCGGCAAAAAGTTCGCAACATAATAATATGGGAAAAATTTTTATTAGGAGAGTATCGGAAAAACTTTCCCAGGGGATCGGTTCTGCATGTCCGATAACCTAAAAATCGATTTTGACATACGTCACGTGACCACTGGTATAGCGTCAAATTAAAAAAAAAATTGTTATTTTACCAAAAGTGAGGTTAGTTGACGAGATATCAAAAAAAGTTATTTGAAAAAATTGCTTAGAATTAAATTCTAGGTCCTTGTGCAAAATTTTAAGATTTTATTTAAAAAAATTGGAAAACTCAATTTTTTTTAAATATTTTTTTATCGATTTACAAATTTCCGGTTTTTTTCGTTTAGATAGCTTGGCTAATGTAAAGCCCATGTATCTGGATGAAAATAAACGAATGTAGTAGTTTTTTCTACAATTGACAGGACAAAATTAAAAAAAACAGGGTTTCGCCGGACGCTAGCTGTTGCAATGATTTGTATCTAGCAGCAGTGTCAAAATTTTAGAGACATTTCAATGAGATTACATTGAGAAAACCTTAATCGTCTTAAATATATCTGAAGTTCGACTTTTTGTAAAGTTAAGGGGATTAAAATAGATAATAAACAAAAAATTACCTGTTTATTTGATCGAAATTTTATAAACGAAAACCAATGTAAGAAAAACTTAAAAGTAGTCAAATTCTGTACTAACAACACAAAAAATCATTGTTTTTCCTTGGGTGCACAAAATTTAAAACTCAGTATGACCACCATTTCTCTCCATACATACTGTTGTTCTCGAGCGCAACTCTCGATTAACATTTCGGAGCATTTTACGATTTATTTGCAATACACAATTTATAATGACATTCTCTAAATTTTGTATATTCCTAAAGGGTCGATGTTTGTACACAGGGTTCTTTAGGTATCCCCACATAAAAAAATCTAACGGAGTCAGATCTACAATTCTACAATTGACAGGACAAAATCGAAAAAATAGGTGTTCGCCGGACGCTCGCTGTTTCAATGGTTTGAATCTAATGAAATGACTGTATCAAGATTTTATTAAGATTTTTCGCACATAAATTTAACAACCAGGTCTATTTAGTTGTACTTAAAACTACCAAAGCAGGCTCTGAAATTAAAACAACCAAATAATCTAGTAGGTTAAAAACAACAGAAAAATGTCAAACAAATTATAATTTGTTTGATTTCAACCTATGTCATTGGTTTATGTCCCGCATCTTACTAAGTTTGATATTTTACATAAGTTTATTAATATTTTATTCCTTAAAATGGCACCCACACTACTTCTTCAGGAAAAGATAGAAATTATTTTAATTTCTGGAGATAATTACAAAAGCCATAGAGAAACAGCAGCAATTTTTAATGAGAGGCACCCCGATAAATCCCTCCATTATTCCACAGTATCTCGTCTAGTCAATAAATTTAAAGAAACGGGATCGGTAGAAAATCAGTATAAAGTTTCCCATGAAAAACCGGTAACAGGTGACGAAGGTTCTCTGGATGTGTGTTTGTCGATCACAGAAACACCCCAATTAGCAGTTAGTCAAATATCGGAGATCACTAACATTCACGAAAGATCTGTGCGGAGGATATTAAAAAGAAACAAATTTCATCCGTACAAACCTAAATTTGTACAAGTATTAAAAGATAGGGATTATGACGCCCGCTTCGATTTTTGTGCCTGGTTCCAGGGTATGATTGAGGAAGATTTTAATTTCCCAAAGAACGTTCTTTTCTCGGATGAAGCTACATTTACCTCTAACGGAACCGTCAGTTCACAAAACTGTAGATGTTGGGCCACCGAAAACCCAGACTTTGTAATTCAGAGTAAAGACCAATATAGTTTTAAGGTTAATGTGTGGTGCGGAATTTTCAACCTCAGAATAGTGGGACCTTTTTTCTTTAGAGACAATTTAAATTCAGAACGATATTTCGAATTTCCACAAACTGAGATATCTGACTTTTTAGACAATTTGTCATTAGCCGAAAGAAGAAATTTATACTTTCAACAAGACGGAGCTAGCATTCATTCCACAAATGAGGTGAAGAGATGGCTGGATCAAGAATTTGGAAACCAGTGGATAGGACGGTTTTCTGAAAATCCGTGGCCTGCGAGATCACCAGATCTGACTCCGTTAGATTTCTTTATGTGGGGATACCTAAAGAACTCTGTGTACAAACATCGACCCTTTAGGAATATACAAAATTTAGAGAATGTCATTAGAAATTGTGTATTGCAAATAAATCGTAAAATGCTCCGAAATGTTAATCGAGAGTTGCGCTCGAGAACAATAGTATGTATGGAGAGAAATGGTGGTCATACTGAGTTTTAAATTTTGTGCACCCAAGGAAAAACAATGATTTTTTATGTTGTTAGTACAGAATTTGACTACTTTTAAGTTTTTCTTACATTGGTTTTCGTTTATGAAATTTCGATTAAATAAACAGGTAATTTTTTGTTTATTATCTATTTTACTCCCCTTAACTTTACAAAAAGTCGAACTTCAGATATATTTAAGACGATTAAGGTTTTCTCAATGTAATCTCATTGAAATGTCTCTAAAATTTTGACACTGCTGCTAGATACAAATCATTGCAACAGCTAGCGTCCGGCGAAACCCTGTCTTTTTAAATTTTGTCCTGTCAATTGTAGAAAAAACTACTACATTCGTTTATTTTCATCCAGATACATGGGCTTTACATTAGCCAAGCTATCTAAACGAAAAAAACTGGAAATTTGTAAATCGATAAAAAAATATTTAAAAAAAATTGAGTTTTCCAATTTTTTTAAATAAAATCTTAAAATTTTGCACAAGGACCTAGAATTTAATTCTAAGCAATTTTTTCAAATAACTTTTTTGATATCTCGTCAACTAACCTCACTTTTTGTAAATTAACAAATTTTTTTTTAATTTGACGCTATACCAGTGGTCACGTGACGTATGTCAAAATCGATTTTTAGGTTATCGGACATGCAGAACCGATCCCCCGGAAAATTTTCCAATACTCACCTAATAAAAATTTTTCCCATATGTTGCGAACTTTTTGCCGGTCACTGTATAATTACCTATCTATTCAATAATAAAATTATTTTCACTAACTTCCTGTCTAAGTATTGGTAGCCAAATTCTGTTTATATCTACAGAAAAATTAGAAAAACATTTATCGTTATTAAGAATAATAGTAGCGCTTTCAATTAATTTACGCCTATTAGAGAAAGTTTCTCTAGATAAAATTTTAGAATTATCCCACTCTATCCTATGACCTGTTTCAAAAACGTGTTCACCTAATTTACTTTTAAAAAATTCGCGACGCCTTATTAAATCCTGATGTTCTTTATACCTAACACTAACAGGCCTAGATGTTTCACCTATATAAAATTTATCACACTGACATGGTATTTTATAAATAACATTTTTAGAAGCTTGATCTGCATTAAAAGGTTTAACGTGAGTTACAAGAGATCCAATGGTATTACGTGTTTTAAAAATTGTTCTGACATTAAAATTTTTACCTATTCTTTTGATTTGTTCTGAAATACCTGGAATATATGGAATGGTTAAGTTTATTATATCTAAATTATCATTAAAATTATTTTGATTATTATTATAATTATTATCAAACTTTCTAAAAGATCTATCTAAAAAGTCATTAGGGTAGTTATTTTCGTTTAAAACTTTTTTAATAAAAACCTTTTCATTTTCTAAACTATCTCTATCAGAACAAATCATTTTAGCTCTGTCATATAAACTTTTTACTACACCTGTTTTTACCGAAGGAGCATGATTTGAGTTAAAGTTTAAATACCTATTAGTATGTGTTGGTTTTCTATAAACTGACGTTTTAATTCTATTATTTTCTTTAAAAACTAAAATATCTAAGAAAGGCAAAGAGTTATCACTCTCCATCTCTGTAGTAAATTTAATAGTCGGTTCCCGAGAATTAATGTAGTCTAGGAAAACTTCCAAATAATCTGCGTTATGTTGCCATATAGCAACCTGAGTATTTTTGAAAAGATTCATACAGTGCATTTTTAAAGCTGACCATAGGGTTTTATATGTTAAATTTTTAACTCCGTGTTAGGCCCTGTTCTGTTAAAAGTATAGAGATAAAACGTGACATATTATGTAGGTAAATTTTAGAGTTTTAAGATTATGACAAAAGAGCTCCAAAAAATACATAAAAAATTATTTTTTTACTACCGGTAGTAGAAATCAATTTCTCCGATGTCAAAATCATGACAGAAAAAGCAAATTATTGCGTAGGTGAATAATTTTTGAAAAATCTCTAGGGAGTTTTCATTACAAGTCAAAAATTGAAAAATTTAAGAAATTTAACACGTTATTTATTACAAACTTTAACCACACATTTAAATCATTTGCATCCCGTTCGCAGTGAGATCTTTTCCAACATAATCTTAAGACACCCTAAACATCACAGATGAGTCCCATCATGTTTTAGGTCCGGAAATGAAAAAATAAACCTCCGAACATATGCCCTAGCAAATTGTTTTTACGCACTTGTACTTTACTCATACTCGCACCCCAACGTCGTCCTCGCAATAAATATAGCGGCGTACTGTACCTGCATTACATCAATCGGCTCCCGGTCCCATTTGCTAACCGTCGAATCAATAATTGCAAAACACTACCTGCAAAACGTTGCCGGCGCTCCTCTCCGCTTGACGTTCATGTACGAAGTTTTTGGCGCTCTAAGGTAAAATGTTTTTTTTTTTGCTTAGGAATGTAAATTCCTAAACAGAATTTGATTAGAAATGACTCTTATTCTCCACTGATCTTTCAACATAACTCTCAGCGACTGCTGTAGATTTGCATCCCCCATGTCGCTTAATGATGAATACTGAGCCCATAGGGTAGAACATCTCAGCCTTTTCACTAAAGTATACCAGCATCGCATTTTCAGTAAAGTTTACTACATGCTTTTCTGAGCACCACTTTTTAAAAGTTTGATATGCTACTTTATATAACTTCCTTGACTTTTTTGGTAGTAAATTGACTATCACAGTATTTGCTGCTTCAGTAATTTCTTCAGGTTCTACATAAAACACTTTAAAATCCATATTTTACCACAAACGAAACTTCATTTAAATTTTGACAGTTGTTTATTTAAATTTTAACTATTGTCAAGGATTGTTTTTCAACTGATGAAAGACTTACTAATAATTTGAAAATCAATACATATTAATGAAATGAGGTTTTTCGTTTTAAACTTACATTGGTCGTAGAAAAAATAATATATACACCTCGGGAGAGAATTCTATTTTCCTTCAGTGCTTTGTAGCCCTCGAGCTTCGCCCTCTGGCTACAAGCTGACCTCGGGGACAATCACACATCTCTCCCGTGATGTATAATGTACTATTAAAATCATATTGTGACAATAAAGTTTTAAATGTCAAAAAATGTGTCACCTTCACTTGGTACGAAAGTAAAAAAAAAACAATAATACAATTTTTAGGTATATTTTGGAGCTTTTTCGGCATAATTGACAAATTAATACAATCTTAAGACTGGAATTTACCTCTCAAGTTTTATCTCTATACTTCCGATAAAACGGGGCGTAATGTGGGATTAAAAATTTAACATGTAAACCCTATGATGCGCTTTAAAAAAATGCACTGTATACATATGAGTTTATGGTTCTATTTTCCATTTGATCATTTTGAGGCACGTTGGTTCTCGACAGGTGTTTCTTTTGAAAAAATAAAAACTATGAAAGCACTTTTAATTAAACATATTAGTTGTGTTGTAGTATTGAGCATTATACACAGTTTTTGTTCAGGTTTCCCTTGTTATTGGAGCTTAGGTTGCTTCTTCATCAGTGGATCTACACAATATGTTTTCAAAGTTGGAAATCCTTATTAAAGTCGCTTAAAAGATTTCTAAGCCACAGACATTGAGGGTATGTTCCGAAAGTAACCATCTTGGTGATTTTGTGTCCCGTATGTGACTACTATAGAGATAGATTGGCTCCTGTAAAAAGGATGCTTCTGACAAGCATACCGATAAATATTGGTTACTGTTTGGTGATTTTCGGAACATACCCTTAAAAGCAATCTTTAAAAACCTTTGTGGCCTGATTTATTATTCCTAAGACCATCGAATGTTTAAATTGACAAGTGTAAGAATAAAACAACTAAGTTTTGTACCATGAATTTATTTCAGACTTTTTTTTGCAAATTTATAAAGAAAAGGGCAATTATACTATATTTTTCACAATCAGAACTCAATTCATATTAGCAATACATAAAAATTATTTGGTAAATGCCATGAGCTGAATTAACAAGCTATGTATCTCTTTTTAACGACCAAATCCCTGTGGTCTACTTTAGTGCAATATAAAAGTGCTTTTGTTGTTTGTAATGTAATTTTTTTATGCTTTACAAAATAAGAAGACTGTAAGAATTTTAATATACAATAAAATACTTAAACACTGTGGGACTATTGATATTTCCTATTGTTTTTAACTTCTATCCCAAACTAGTTTTCTTCAGCAGTGGTGTGTCGTAGGGGTGATGGGGGGGGGGGGGGGGGAGCCCCCCTCTCGCCGTAACGGCGCCCCACTCCATGAAACCATGACTGTTTTGGTACAGAGTAGCTTTGCTGGATGCTGATGAGTACTACTGACGTACTAAAATACTATTGGTTATGATTTTATAGCCTAATAACAATAACTACTTATATCATTGTTAAAAACCCTATAATTTCCAAACAAGTGAATTATTTAAATCTACCTGGAAGTATTTTATTTTAACTTTCTTTTTTTTTCTATCGGCGCGTCCGAATATTTAAAAAAAATTATCTAGAGATTCACTGCTTCCTATCAGAGGTGGATTTAGAATTTCGTCCAGAGGGGGGGGGGGGGGGCGCAACGTCGATCTTAACTTACCGATATCCTAGCTTTGTTTTATTTATACCTTCTGTCCATTTTAGTGATATATGAAAATTTTTCCGAAACACGTTTTTTGAAAGCGCGTTTTTTCGAAAATATATTTTCTCAAAAATAGAACTTTTTTGGTAATACGGTAATACAGTTATTCGAAAACTAGGGATGTTTTCAAATTTTTTTCTTTTCGGTCACCAACTTTTTTTAACCACTTTTCAAAACTACATTTTTTAAGACACCATGTTTTTAAAAAGTACATTTTTGCAAACATTGTTTCGAAAAAGACTTCGAATCTTCATATTAAAAAAAAAACATTTTTTTAAAAGTAATTTACTACGGAGTAACATAGCAGACAACCTGACTGAACACAAAAACAGTTCGTTTAGGGTTCAGGATTTTTCTGTCATTTTTTCATTGACATTTTCTAAGCCAGTAGAGTTCATAATTTAAATTTAGAAAAACTGTTTTCTAAAAAATATATTTTCCTAGATTTTTGTAGATCTATTTCCGAAAAAGCATTTTTCCAAGAACCTGTTTTTCCAAAAAGATTACCTAATTTAACATCAAAAATATGTTTGTTGAAAAAGAACAGAAGTTGGTCATCTGAGCTTTCACGCGACAGGACAAATTGTTTGATTAATATGAAAACGTAAAGATTGTAGCATTTTTTATTTATGCCTTCTGCTCATTTAGGGGGATATACGAGTACTTACGAAAGTAGGTACAGTTTTTCTAAAAACAATTCTCAGTTTTTTTTAAAGCACTTCAAATATGCATTTTTTCAGAGAACATCTTTTTCGAAATTAATTTTTCGTTTAGATCTGTTCAGGATCTTTTTTCGTTTTTTTTTTGTTAACATTTTCCAAGCTACTAAGAGTTCATAATTTAATTTTCTAAATACTGTTTTCGAAAACATTTTCGGAAAATATACCTATTGTTAAAAAAAATTTAAGGCATTTTTGAATAAATTTACTTTCAAAATACGTACTTTGAGAAAATATTTTTTAAATTATTTCATAAGTCCGATAAAAGCATCTGAAAAAGCTGTCCTGACATTTTTTTAAAAAATTTATGTTCGAAATAGATGTTCGAGAAAATATTTTTGCTGGTTTTCGAAAAAATTCAAAAAGTTCAAGAGATGTTTTTTGAAAAAATAAAAACTATTTGGTTATGTAAAATCGAGAATCTAGAGTTCTCTAAACCACCTGAAGACGCCTTGTACAATAAGGATTTGAACAAATAATGCTAAAACATTATTAATTATTTAACTATTTGGTTATTTATTGTTTCCTTTAGAAGCCAAAACGATCCTTCGCAAATTTTGATAAGGTCGCAGTGAGATGTGTTAGGAATATTTTCTGAAACAATCTAAGAGCATGGAAATCAAAAATGTCAAAAAAGGCTTGCGTTTTTAATATTACATATTAGTATTGATCTATGCATATTTTTTTGGTATACTTAATTCATTTCAAAGACCTTACATAGCCGGCAAATGTTTATTTTTGTTTATAAGATTTTGTAGAATATGTAGGAATGTTGATGTTATAATATTTATTTTTATCAAATTCGCTATTGAAATCCCTTTTGTACACGGCTTTGGGGGGGGGGGGGGCTGCCCCTCTTAAATCCGCACCTGCCTACTATGACTATAGGTATTCTCCAATAAAAGGAAAGTAATTTGGCAGTTCCGGATGAAAAGAATCCATTTTTCCGCACACTTGTCACTGACGGACCATTTCTCAAAGGTTATGGATAAAGTCCTTTTAGAAAAAAACAAAAACTCACTTAAAATGTCACTACACGTACATCCCGACCTGCCTGAAACATTACACACAAAACATTACGTCTTTACAAATACTTAAGCCACCAATGAAGTAGGCCAGGACACATACTGTAGTGAAAAAGCGATGTTGCCACTATCACTCTAAATTTCGTCACCATGCCCTACAAATTATGCAAAATTTATTATCACGAAAAATTATGGTATATTGGTATATCTTATTAATCTTTGGTAATATGCTTTAGCCTATGGTATTTTTTAGAAATGCCAGGGTAGGCGCTTCTGTTGTATATATAGGTGACAGCGTGGTATTAAGTTTCTTCCAGACCCATAAGCCGGGTTTTAAAGATAACGCTATAAGCGGCTGTAACACAACATCAGGCTTTTTTGAAAAAGAAAAGCAACATTACGTACAAGTATGCAATAGGAAAAAATACCTTGATAGCGTCGTAGATGTTTTCAACAACGCTGAGTCAACCCCTAATAAAGAAA
This sequence comes from Philopedon plagiatum, assembly GCA_963971165.1. Lineage (NCBI taxonomy): Eukaryota > Metazoa > Arthropoda > Insecta > Coleoptera > Curculionidae > Philopedon > Philopedon plagiatum. The sequence continues at coordinate 32,628,022 of OZ020190.1, read as the reverse complement.
TTGAAAAAGCCGGAGAACGGTTTATCCAGGAACTGTACAAACTTCAACCATCAGAAGGCAGCCTGAGTGAGCTAAGATGCGCATGTTTTAATAAGTTAGTTGGTCAAGCAAATAGCACTGTGGTTTTATCAACATTCCTGGCGTACTTACGACCTGTCAAAATATTAAAAAAGAGAACAAAACAATTACCCGAAAAACATGTTTTTGTCTATAATTTGCAATATTATATCTGTCGCGTGTATACTGTAACTGCAAAATCACGTTTCGGGAATATAATACGGAATGCGACCTGTGTTCGTTTCAACCCCCTTATCAATCGCTTATTGCTCGAGATCCATTGAAAAAAATGGAAATAGCAAAAGAACCTTTCTTGTAGAAAATTTCATAAGGAAAATTTTTGGTTAGAATAAGATTTTCTGTGCAACCAATAGTTTCTGAGAAAAACGCCAAAAACCACCTCCGTGCGTGTTAGGGGTTGGTTTTGGGGGTGAAGCAACCACTTGCGACTTGGGAACCCTTTTGGTTTTGAAAACTCTTCCCCTGGTGCTTATAATCTCCAAACGACAAAACTTTATATTTTTTTCTATTTGACTATTTTAGGTCTAATATCAATGGCCTATAGTTTGTTACGCTACTGTTAAAAACTAGCTGTATACGTGGTTGCCGTGCTCTTTAAACTCTGGATACAACATAGATGTGTTACGTTGGTTTTATACCCAAATTTAAAACGTTTAATAATGATGGCAAAAAATATTACAGCTTTAAGAAAATAGAACTAATTTAGAAATTTAAACGAGGTTTGTTTGAGTTAGGAACATAAACGTCTTTTACGAAATCCGTGATTAGGAATCATATAAAACTACCTTTTGTTGTATAAACGGTTGGGGCGCTGTTGACGTTAGTGACGTTAGACTCTAGCGAGTAGCGACACCTTTGGCGAATTACTGAACTAGCTCCTTTTCTGGCTGTCGTTTTGGCGAAGTGAACGATTTTTTTGGCAAATCCAAAATAAATCGCAGGTAATTAGGTCAAAAATAGATCATCCAAGAATCAATTTATATTTAACTTTTAGAGAAAAGATTGTTCTGTGAAATTTTGTATATATTTTTATAGTATTTTGTTACAAGAACCCGATAAGTTGGTATAAACTTTGACAAAGTTCCTAACCTATAAGTTTCTGTTGACATCACTTCTGCTTAAATTTATTTTTATTCACTATGTTTCTAAATATTCTGTTAGAATTATATTATTATATTAATAATCGTCCTATGCAGAATTTAATGCATAAATGTAACTCACAAAGTTTTCTTTTTTAGCCATGGTACGAATGAATGTTTTGAGCGATGCTCTGAAATCCATAAATAATGCAGAGAAACGTGGAAAAAGGCAGGTCCTTATTCGTCCCTGTTCAAAAGTTATTGTTAAATTCCTTACCGTAATGATGAAGCATGGGTATATCGGAGAATTTGAAATTGTAGATGATCACAGAAGTGGCAAAATAGTTGTAAACTTAACCGGTAGATTAAACAAATGTGGTGTTATCTCACCTCGATTTGATGTCCCTATTACACATATTGAGAAATGGACAAATAACTTATTACCATCTAGACAGTTTGGGTAAGTAAAAAATATACAGTGAATAGTGTAATGTTTTAGTGAATTAAAAACTATAGTGGCTAGCATTTATGCTTAGTGTGTTTAAGAGTTTGTGACTTTTTCAGGATGTCCATGTATCATCACTTTAAATTTCTAATATTTGATAGTTAAGGCCACAACAGTCTTTACTTTAAAGGAGGTTGTGTTAAGGCTCGATAAATTCCTCAACACTATTATACTAATGTGAACTGAATTGCCAAACATTCAATCAAATGAAGACCTTACATATTTGTTTTTTAGACTGAAAACAACTGGCTGGATACACGGTCAAAAGGAAATATACATGGCATGTAGTTTAAAGACAAAAAATTTTTTTTTTCTAAAACTGAATTCAGTTTATTACCTGGTTTAAAACAATGCAACTTTATGTTTTTAATATATGACAAATACTTTTAAATGTGACAGTATTCTATAACCTTGCATTTTCTCTCAAATATTTGTCCTACAAATGTTGCAAACATAATGAAATACAAGAAAAAGGTGTAGGAAGGTGGTAGAGAAATTCTTTTTCAGCCGAGGTGGTACCACCCAACACATCCTCTGAGAAGCCTGTTTACATTACATGCAAATTATAGCAAGCCGATTAATTGCATTGCATAACCGTTTACACATGAAGCAATTTTTGTATGCAAGTATCATGACCAGTTTTTATTTTATTGTTTAAGTTGATTAATTTTATATACATTTTTGTTAATAACAATGGATACTGAAGTGGTAGAGGACCTTGAAGTCATCATATTGATTATAATAGTGGGATCTGCAGCAGTTTCACTGCAAAAAACAATAAAAAATCGTCGGTGGTGGGTAAAACCATGGCTAGCTAGCGAATAAAAATCTAAATGTACACCTTCCAACAGAGTTTTTAAATTGTGGAGACCTTAACAGTTTCAGAAGTTTTTTGAGAATGAACGGTGAAGTATTTAATAAATTACTGAATAAAATTGAACAGAGGATAAAAAAGGATGATACATGATTCAGAAAATGCATATCGGCAAGAAATAAACTTATTGATATTTTACGCTATCTAGCAACTAAAGAAAGCTAAAAAAACCTTATATGCAATTTCAGGATTCATGACGGCACAATTTCCCTCTTTGTGCCTAAGGTCTGCAAAGCTGATTATGAGGAATTAAAACATGATTATTTTCATGTAAAATTTTAGACAAAGGTTTAATAGAACCCATGCACTAACAGATAGTTTTTATTTGTTTTTTGAGGTTATGTTTACTTTTTGTATATGGTTGGTGTTTTGAATATTACTAGAAAAGTTATTAAAAATGCATGATATTTCCAATTGAATTAGAACAAGTCCTAATTTCATTCAATGCAAGTAAAATTGCATCAGCTGATTGAAAAGCCACCAACGTGCATGCTTGTAGGCAATTTTTTCTTGCATGGTACCAACTTGCACGTAATGTGAACAGGCTATTATGAATGGGCTGGTGAGATCCCTACGGATGTTTGCAGCTGTGGATGTGTGAGTCAGACTTCCCCAGTACACCCACGGTACATACTACTTGGGCTTTGGTTTTCATGGGCTGTCAGAAAATTAAAAAAAGTATTACCAACTTAATTTGCCATATTTTGACTTTTGTATTGAAAAAATAAAAACTGTAAACACATAATGGATAAGTTATTATTGACAATATTGACATTGTCTTGATTGCAATAATTCAAGTTTGAGTTTGGCTGTTTAAAACGTATATCTGGTGATATTTATCAAAAATAAGAAATAAGATTAAATACAAATTTACTACCATTCTTGTTTTAAAGGTATAACAAAGTTCTATTTATTTTTGAATTACAGGCCAGATGCCACATACGAAATCATGTGGGGAAATCACTTCTTTTCTCTAGCAAAAAAGGCAAGCAGCTGAATGAGTCTACTTTTTAAATTGGCAGTAGATTTTTACATAGTCCGACTGTTTTTCTGAACAAAATGTTATAAATATCATGAGTCTAAAATGCACCAAATATCTGCTGCATAAATTTTGTAACTTTTTTTTATGAATCAATCACAGTAAAAATAATTGTAAATTCTGCCAGATCTATCTAGATTTCTTCAAAATTAACTAAAAGAGGAGTGTTAATTTTGAAAGAGTTGATTTTTTTGTGATGTCATTCAAGACTTCATCAATTTAAATTTAGAACAAATCTGAAAAATTCATTTCTAACTTGAATGGTCTTGTTCTTACACTTGATCATTTTAAATTATTAAAGTATTATCAAATTAGATTGGTTGTAAATTTAGTCCTTTTAAAGAAATCGTTTTACTTTTTTAAAAGCTGTTAAACAAAAAGATAAGTTTTTAGGCAAATACTCAAACAATCCTTTCCACAGAATTTATAAGTGTTTTTCAGAATTATGCGCTGATGGCGAATAAGTCCCTAACAATAAACATGCTATCCTTTTTTAGCGGTGCTATGTAAATAAGCCTTACATTGGGAAATTCACATCTGAGCAGTCTTTTGTTAAGAAATTCATAAGTAACCACCTGCCATAAATGTCAACTAAATGCTTAGAGGTAAATGCTGAACGTAAGATATGCCAGCATACTTATTGATGGGAGCGGTGAATTCTCAAAAATGCCCTTTCTGTCAGTCTCCATTCATCGGGCACCGAATTCGATATGTCTGTCGATTTTTTGCGACGCGTTTTAAAGGAAAAGCATAATATAGAATTTTAATTTCTCTAATGAATTATGTCTTTTTTATAGAGCGCCTTTCAGGCCGCTCTATATAACGCCCCGTGAGTGAGAAAAATGTATGTTTGTTGTCCAATTCTGTTTTTCGGCAATCTCAATTTTTTTTCTCTGAGATGGTTGCAGGTGGAGCGTTCAAATTTTCTGGGTTAATAGAGGGATAGTGGGACTAGCTTTGGTAAAAAATTCAGGTATACAGGGTGTTCCGTTTCGGAGTTATTAAACGTCAAAGTCGAAATTTCCGCGAATTCCTATGAAATCGATTACAGGTCGCAAAACTTAACTAAATCGATTTAAATTTTTTGTGGTTGTAGAGGACCGGCAGCTTCAGAACCCTATTGAAACTGGCGGTATTCGGAATATGGGAAGTATTTTTTTTGAATTTTTTTATGTCGGAAAATGCTGTTTGTAGACCCCACTTTGGCACTGAATAAGTTCAAGCCGGAGCTTCGGACAGAAAAACGTATTTGAACATAAAACTAAAGAATCTCAAATACTTTCTTTTTGCAATACATTTACCTATACCTAAAACGACTGGAAATTGGAAAAATTTGGGAAAAACTGGAAATTACGTTTTTTCATGAAATTTTTTGACGGAATTTAATTTTTTGGGGGTCAAAATGGATTCAAATCGAAATTCCATGTACCCTATTGGAAAGAGCTCGCCGAAATACGTTACAAACGTATTTTTAAGTTCCTTTATTCCTAATAGGAAAGAAGCAATTGATAATTAAATTTCGGTTTTTGACATCTCTACATTCGAATCACTCTGTATCTTTTCCTATCTAATTTCTTCCAACGTTTTCAACGCCATCCCTTGGGGATATAATCAGGCTTTAAAATGAATCCCGAATGGGTGATCAAGGACCGGATTTAGGGGGAAGAAACTCATTTTTTCTGTTTTTTTTTTCCATCAAAATTCATCTTTAAATGGCATTATTATATATTATTTATCTTTTTTAACAGCTCTTTTTGGTTTATTTTCTTCCCTTATCATCTGAGAACACTCTACACTAAGTAAAATTGCATATTTTTCCGTTAAAGTTATAAATAAAGAGCTTTGTTTGTGTCGGTGCAGGAAAAATTTTAAAAAGTACATATTTTAAATGGCTTGCCTTGGAGAAACAAATGAAACGGACTCTCTTTACATTGAAATTAAAATATGATAGATAAACTTTATTAGGTCGGATTTCACGCAAATCGAATACATTTGTATTAATATGTGTTTATGTTTGTATGTATGTATACAGGGTGTCCGAAAAGTTTTTTGTTGGCAAAAATAGTTTCTACGTGTGGTGTTTGTATGTGTGTAGCGACATGGTTACGAAGGGCGCTCTATTCTGCATCATCAGTCCGAAGGAGTGTGATATCTTCCTTACTACATGGCCTAGAAACACGAAACTTTCAGGGCATGACAATGATGATATTACCGACCATATAGAGCCCCTCGGGGGGGCGATTAGGCGCTCTACGCATGCTAGTTATGTATCTACCCTGGAAAGTCATTGGCTTTTTATAGGAAATAAAATAAAATACTAATTGGCTCTGAACACTGCTCTTATTCTAGAGATGTAATTTCAATAATTATTATTTCTTGTTGCAGATATGTTGTGTTGACAACTAGTGGTGGTATTATGGATCATGAAGAAGCCAGGCGAAAACATCTGGGGGGGAAGATCTTAGGATTCTTCTTCTAATGTAAAGTTAATATAATAAAATTTTTACTTTAAGACTTCTTTATTTTTATTGGATAAAGCGTTGATTGTTTAAAAAATAAAAAAATAACGTAATTAGAAATTTGCAAGTTTTAATATCTATGTTTAGCAAGAGAGGGAAATAAACTTTTTTGCTCAACACATAGTATGTACTTTTCCACATTGACTTGGGAAATATTCTGCTAGAGATGGAACATTCTCGAGAATTTATTTTTCGGAAATATCCTCCGGGAAGAATGAGAATTTATCAGAAATTTTGGAGAATTTATTTTATATGTTGGGGAATTTTATGTTTTGACTGCATAAATTGAAAGAACATATTTTTTACATAGTTAATATTACATTAATTTTATTTGACACTGCACAATACCTAATTTAGAAAATATTTAAATTGCAAATTAACGTGATTGCGCATCTTGGTTAAAATAAAGACACATTACATTTTTATTTCCATTATTTCCAAATAACTTTATACAACACAACTCAGAAACGCATTGTATAAAATAACATGTCTAAACAAGTTGTTTAAAACAACACAGAAAATAAATAAAGATAGATTCTCCAAGCTCCATTTAAGATCCAATAAATTTTCTTAAATTTCCCTAAATTCTCCGAGACTATGAATTTTCCCGAGAACTTTCTCGTTCTCGGTAATTTTCCAGTAATTTATATTTTTTTCGAAAATAACTTCTCCAGAATTTATGCTGGGAAATATTCTCTGTAATTTACCGTTCTCCAGAACGCAGATGTGCCATGAGAACAGTCTCATGGCGCAGATGTGCCATGAGAACAGTCTCATGGCGCATCTCTAATTGTGCACACTTTAAATAACAAACAAACTGGATTATTACAATAAGCAGGGGCGGACATATGGGAGGAACTGTCCCCCCGTGGATGCTCGAAGTAGGCTAATTAGAGTACAAGTATTGGCTATTAGGACCGAGTCCAAAAAACGTCGACAGTTCTTGTTAAAACTTGCATAAAGGTCGATAAGAAAAACGTCGACAGTTTTTCTCTGAGGGAATTTGCAAAAAAAGGTAAATTTTTATCTTCTCATGGTTGGTTATTTTTCCCTCCCCCCTCAACATAGTGCTTTGGGTACGCCCCCCTGAAAATAAGGCTAAAAAATCAACATTTTCTATATTTAACAAATTATGATTATAAAGGCAGGTCTTTTGGCTAATTTTCGTTACAAGTGAGGTTAGTGTATTTTCAAAACCCGAAACCTCAAAATATAACAACTGAAAAAATCCTTTTGGTAAAGACACCAATCTGGATTTTAGTTCCGAGTGGGACGAACCCTGGTCACTCAAAATTGGTGTTTGGGGGTGGACGCGAATAGGTAAATCGTAGACCCAACCCTAGAACTGGAAGAGGGCGGTTGAAGGCCGGCGTAATTCACAAAATTAACTTCTACAAAAATTGGAAATACATTTACTTCCAGTTATACAAATAACCGAATCAAGAATTAAACTAATTGGTTACTTGTAATTTGTAATGCGACAGCACTCCAGTGGCGGCTGGTGAAATTTCAAAGTTGTATATCTCTGTTCATACTTACAGGAGCAGGAAACCTAAAAATACAATTTAAAAAAAATTCAAATGACTATAACTTTCTACTAACACATTTTTTTCTCTTAAAATATAAAATTTTTGGACAAAACAATGTAAAATTTGTTTAGAAAAAATTTTAAATAAAATACCTAAACGCGTTCATTTTTTTCCCATGGGGGGTGCAGCAAAAATTTAACTTTCTTTCGCAAATTACAAAATGATTTTTTTCTTTACAAAACATTCCCAGTGGGCTCACTATTAAAACCCCTAAATTTGGTAAGTACGGATCCTGTAAGTAGGAACAACTTTGAAATTTCAGCAGCCGCCACACTGCAGCACTCCTATATTAATTTCATTGCCAAACGTGACTCTAAATATCAATGAAATTTATTACCTGATTAAAAGTTCTGAGCAACAAGCTGTTATTCATATAGAAATGTTTGTCAGACCTAACAGTAAAATTATTATTATAGTGTCAATAATAATAATTAATAATATATGATAATAATCCGTGACGCCGCTGTCCATTAGACATTTCCATTTCCACGTGCTCGGCACGTTGTTTTGTTGTCATTCTGAACTTGTTTCGCTACCTGTCCCCAAGAGTACGCCACACACCACAAATACCTCATTGGTCATTCGCCTTCGTACCTGTCAAGCATGCGCGTCAAACTTTTCAAGAGAACAAACATGCACTTCATAAACTTGCATTTTACGCGACGTGTGCGACGGTGAAGCGGTCGCTTAACAGTTCGGGAACGTAAATAACGACATTTTCGAAATGACAATGGCCAGATAACCAGTTTTGGTCTCTTCAAAACAGTTTTCGTGACATTTTTGTGCAATATTAGGCATGGCCAAAGTGATTTTTCTCAAGTGAAAGAACTTTTAAACAGTTGAGAAATATGTAAATGCATCCACAGGTGGCTTTGTAGAACTTTTTCAATTTACGTGCGGTGCGGTTGTATTTACCTGTTTAAAATGGAATAGGTGCCATCAAGTGAATTTAAAGTACTTTTTAGTGTAATATGTAGCTTATTGTATTAAATAACTTATGCTAAAGAGTTCGGCCTTCGGAATGATCAAATGTAAACACGGCAACTCTTGCGAAACACCTTTAATTAACATGGAAGAAAACGAACGGAAATCACGAAGAAAGTTTTGTTTCTTAGGATTTCAATTTATAGGCGTCCTACTGCTGCTTCGACCAGCATTAGCAGGTAAGTTTTTAAATATTAGGTATGTTAAGAATTGTTTAAAATTCCATTAGTTAATAAAAGACATAGTTATAACAGCTCAAAGTAAAGTTTTATCGCTGAGTTAACGAACTACAATAATTTATTAAGTACCTACCTATGATGTTTTAGTTTTTTTCGTAGGAACTTTTATGTTAATTGAATCCAAAATTATTACAATACTCAAGTAATAGGTACGAAAATAAAACTTTTGGGTTAAAAATACTCTTATACAATACGTAGGTATAATATGAAAATACTGTTGCAGAAACCAATAATACCTACCTACTAAAAATAAGTAATCAAAAAACATGGTCGTAAAAAAACTTGGCAAAAATGTTTTAATTGGGGTTACCATGGTTTCACTCATCTAAGGACTTATCCAGAGGCGTACTTGTGTTAAAATAATGTTTAGTACTTTCCTATTTAAAAGCAAATTTTTATGAAAGGGGTAATTTCGAGAATTCTAGATTAAACTTTTTTCGGGCAGCTTTGGCTGCAGAAATACCTAATACCTAGTTATCTCTATACCTATGTAGGTATAGTTTTATTATGAGAAAAGGGATAGGTACTTATTACCTACTCGGATACCTACTTTTCCTCCATAGAAAATGCTATCTTTTCTTCTTCAAACTTTCAAAGTCAGAATAAAATAAATAAATCCAAGGTACCTGAGTAAGTATAAACAAAAACTACTAGCTTCCGCCCGCGACTTCGCCCGCGTGGTATGTACGTCTGGAATCATGATTATGAATACATGAGTTAGGTTAGGTTAGATATATCCATAATTAAATTACAAACTTCGAAACCCGATTGCACTTCCTGAGGGGTTGATTTCTAAAAAGTTATAAAAAAATGTGTTTATTTTTTAGAGCACTTATGTACTTTCACGTAAGTAGTTTCAAGGTAATAGGTAGGTACCTACTTACCTAGAACTGTATAACAATTTTACTCCATTACAAACTTTGAACCCCCATTTCACCCCTTAGGAGTTGATTAATTAAAAACTGTAAAACACGTGGTTAAACATTTATTTTATAGAGTAATTCTATGAAGTTTGGAGTTAATAGGACGATCTAATATTTTTTCTCCATGCAAGGTTTGAACGAGGGTTTGAACCTCGGTTTGAACCCTTTTAGGGGTTAAATTTTCACCCCTTTAGGGGTTGCATTTTGAAAAACCCTTCCTTAGTAGATGCCCACGTTATATAAGAAACCTCTGCGCAAAATTTCAAGTTTCTTGACCCCGCGGTGTGTGGGCTGTGCGATGTCTGTCAATCAGTCAGTCAGTTTCTTCTTTTATAGGTAAGGTAAAAGTCCGTAAAACACCCAATTATTGACATCCAACCAATAATTGACATGTTCTATATTTTTTTAAATTTTAAGAAAACTTTTTACCAGATCTAAAAATTATATGTACCAAACTTAAGGGAGTACAATTTGGCAACATCCCTACAGTTCATATTTTTATTCAATATGGCGGAATAGCTGTAAACAAGATTTGTTTCTCCTTGTGTTGTTTTAAGTGTTGCTGCTAATAGTGGAGGTAAGGGTAAGTAATATTTTTAAAATTATGTAAACAATTGTATGTATTCTTTTTTAATCATCTGTGTTATCAGTTAAGCCAAATACCTTTAAAATTAACCTGTAAAACTTAAAATGATTCTCCAAGAACGAGTACAAGGAAAAAAAGCGGTATGTCAATTATTGGCTTGGCTAGAAAAAAACACATGTTTTCCAATCATTGACACCCCTGTCAATTTTTGGAATTTTACATATTTCAACAGTTTTGTTTTAGTTGAAAAGCCCACATTCTTACCATGTTGCCAATATTTGTTTAAAATATAAATACATTCGCTATCCAATTATTGACATACCATGTCAATAATTGGTATTTGGGGTGTCAATGATTGAAGTTAATGTTTGTTTTTCAGAGGATGGCGCCAAAAAAAAATACAAGCCTTAACAAATGCAAGACGCTCTTAAAGCTGCAGAAGGGGGAATGTCTGTTGCTTCAGCAGCTAAAAAATACCAAGAATAACACTTTTATATAAGTCGAAGGGTAAAGTTTCTAGCGAGGGGTGTTTCACCTGGGAAATTTAGTGTGTACACTTGAGGGGAAATAGTAGGAAATTATGTGGTAAAGAAGGGAAATTATTGCTTACCTATATGGGGAAATTACGAAGAAATGAGGGAAATTATTAGGAAATTAAGGAAATGATTAGGAAATTGCGGGGAAATTAAGGGAAATTATGGTGAAATTACGATATTTTAGTATTTGCACATTACTGATCATGCGCCGGCGCATGCGCGATACGTCGCCTGTTGCGGGACTGAAGGATGCTCGCGAGGATACCTAACTTAACTAGAATTTAAAAAAGGGAAATTATAAGGTAATTAAGGAGAAATTAAGGAAAGAAGGTGAAATTAAGGAAATAAAGGTAAAATTGGGGAAAATATTGAAATAATATTGAGAAATAAAATTGGAGTAATTATACAGGGTGTTTCAAAAAACATGTGCCATCGCTTAAAGGGAGATTCTTTGAAAGAAATTAAGGCAAAAAGTTCTTATGAACATGGGTCCGCAGATGCTTTGTTTCAAAGATACAGGACGTTAAAGTTTTAAATGGTCTTTACATGTTAAAACCGATGGTTGGGAAAACTAAACCAGTAGGACGGTTAATAAAATTACATTTATCTCCTAAACGAAATGAAAATTGAAAAAATATGAAGAGAAAAGTTTTGTTAAGAATTTAACATACTATTTGACCGATATACGAAAATGTGAAAAAATCAGTGGCGTACATGTTTTTATTAGAAAAATATTGTACCGTCTTCTCATATGTACCCCCTGGTAGACCTGTCAAAGTCTTTTCATGGTCAGAATTATGCTTAATTTAAGTACTTTACACAACGTAAATTTCATCAAAATTGATGAAGCCATTTTGAAAATATTTTGTAAAAACTGAAAAAAATTAAGAAATTTAACACCCTGTATCTTTGAAACGAAGCATCTGCGGACCCATGTTTATATAAACTTTTTGCCTTAGTTTCTTACAAGGAATCTCCTCTTAAGTGATGGCACATGTTTTTTGAAACACCCTGTAGAAATACGGGGAAATTAAGGAAGTAATAGGGGGAAATTATCGTCAAAAAGGGAAATTATCGTCAAAAAGGGAAATTAAGTGTACACATTTGGATAGGTGAAACACCCCTCGGTTTCTAGGGTATGTTCCGTGGGACGGGCTACATACTTAACAACAGAAGAAGAAAATATCCTTGTTAGATGGATAGTTGAACTTTCTCAGATCCATTATCCCATTTCAAAGAGCCAATTATTTGACAGTGTCCAGCATATCAAAAATACAAATCGAGAAACCCCTTTTAAAAATTTAATTTTATTCTTAACTTGAATATATTTTAAGTAATATACTTCTTACTTTATCCTTTCCTAAGTGGATTCAGTTGGCCTCTGGTTTTGGTCACGTTTTGACAGTTGAACAATGCCTTACACGTCAATGTCAACTTTACAAATGAAGCTTAATGCATTGTTCAACGTTCAACCAGAACCAGAGGCCAGCCGAAATAATTTTTTGTATAATTACTTAGTAAGTAATAGTAGATCAATAAGTTTTAACTGTTCTGAGTTTCACATATTTTGTAAGTCTAAATAAAATTTTATAAAAATTGTGTCAATTATTGGGGTGTCAAAATTTGGGAGAAACTTTTTTTTTGGCTGTAAATTTTAGGGTTAAACAAAATAGAACCAAGTTTTCTGTTTTTTATATGAGTTTTTAAAAATAATACCTTTTTTTGTTTTCTGATGATTTCAATATGTATTACAAATTTTACAAAGTTGTTAAATACTTTCTAAAACAGAAAACTTTATCACAATAATAAATTTAGTGAAAAATGTTTCTAAAACCTGTCAATGATTGGGTGTTTTACCTATGTAGAGACTAGCTTTCGCCCGCAACGAGGCCCGCAACTTCGTCCGCGGTATAACAATTTTTCTCCATTACAAACTTTGAACCCCTGTTTCACCCCCTTAGGGGTTGATTTATTAAAAACGGTAAAACACGTGTTTAAACATTTATTTCTTAGAGCACCGAAGTACTTTAAGTTCGAGTTAATAGGGCCATCTAATATTTTTTCTCCATGAAAAATTTGAACCCGTTTCACCCCCTTAGGGGTTGAATTTTAAAATAAAACATTCCTTAGTAGATGCCTATGTTATGTAAGAAACCGCTGTGCAAAATTTCAAGTTTATAGACTCAGCGGTGTGGGCTGTGCGTTGATATGTCAGTCAATCAGTTAGTCAGTCAGTTTCCTCTTTTATAATATATAGCCTATCCCGAGACCTATCCTATACTCGATCCTATATTTAATAAGACGCAGAAAATTTGTGTAGCCTATACTAAGCAGTGATGGATTTAACCTGTCAGGTATAGGTAAGTTTGTCATTATCAAAATCCTGTTGGTAGATATTTTCCCACAATTGATTTCGTAAAGAAATCTGTAACGGTGGAGAATGGGACCTATGTTCACAGTCAGTGTCATTAAAGTAATCATTCAATAAGACTAAAGGAAGGCCTAAAGTGTAAAAATATATTGAAACAATGAAGTAATTTAAGCTCCATTTAAGTAATAAATTGTACTGAAAAAAGAACTTTATTATTAATTACTGAGTAATAGACAAAAGAAAACAATAATGCTTTATTCAAAAATAAAATGAATATTACAGGTAGGATTTAACTTTTAGACAAAAATATTCATGCAGAAGCTAAGAGACAAATTTAAAGGGTGATTAATTTTATTTTAATACTTGGTGCTTAGGCCCTTATAATTTGAAAACTTCTTGAAGTCTTTTAGACATTGCGTCGTATGTACCTTTTTTAACATTTCTGGAGCAAGCTGATCATATTCTTGTTTCAGTACCCATTTTTTAAGTGTTCTAATGATGAAATAGCTGTTTTTAAAAAAACCAAGAGCAAAAAAATTAAAAATGTGGCAATAAATTAGCAATAAAATAGCCAAAAATTATGACATAAGAAAAAATTTTAAAAGGCGTTGTGGCTCTGCTAGCTTGATTGACATAATTATCTAGAGATGGAAATCAAAACTTCTGAGACAAACTAAAGTAAGCAAGGAAAATAAATGTGAACTTTCGGTTATAGAAATTTATAAAATATGTGATAAAGACCTCTACCCAAACTGTTACATTCTCCTGCAAATTCTGCTTACGTTACTTGTCAGTGTAGCGTCAGCTGAACGGACATTTTCGGATTTTCGGAGTTTAAAAAGATGGCTTAGAAACAGGATGCCACAGGAACGGCTCTTGGGGCTAGCATTCATTAAGATTTAGATATTGACAGACGGTATAATCATAATCAATCGTTCCTCAAAATCAAAACATAGATTAGATTTTGTCTCGGATTTTGTCTTATAATTATTTTCAGCTTGAGAAAATGTTTTATAGTAGGTATGTTGTGTATCTTAGAGTTTTAATTGTAAGTTCTCTCTTGTCTGATAAATATATGCACATGTTTTGAAGTCAAATGCGTTTTTGGTTTTTCATTTGTAAAAAATTAGGTCACATGACCCCCCCCCCTCAGTGAAGTTCTGGATCCACCCCTGATCTGAATTCTGTAAAAAATTGCGAAATAATTTCAAAAAATCACAAAAAAAATGGGTATAATTGGTCAGTCATACTACTTTCAACAAGGGCAACGATCCGAGGCACACAGCCCATGCAGAACGCGAATGGATTCTACACAATATTCCTATCACCTTTAAATCCAATTGAAAGTGACTGGCGTGAATAAGAACTGTGAGTAAAAAAACACATTACATCAGTACTTATAAACTTAAAATTTGTAGCTTGCTTGTTTCAGAAATGCTAAGAAAAAAAAGTTATTACCTAATTATAAGGGCCGACCGAGGGACCGACGCGCAAAGTATGAAAATAAAATTCCTCACCTTCTTAAATTTTGCTCATTGTCACTGTACGAATAATTTTCTCGTCTAAAAAATTGAATATAGGTACCTGTATTAAAATTACTTGTGGACTTGAATAATAAATATTTTTATGCTTATTGTACCAGTCTTACGTCGCTAACTGTATATGGGAACTTCTATGTTTATTTTGGTACTTAAATATATAATATGTAATAATTGGTAAGCGCGCTATCCTTGTTTACATAACGTAGCTAAGAAAGGATAGCACGTTTACTGATATAGGTAAAGCGGTTCTTCCAACCGGTGAAAAACTAATAAAGGGAAATTTTTACGCTTCAATTTCTGTGAGTGTTATGATTTATGATACAAGAAAACATAAATACATACCTGTGGTCTTCCGCAGCTAAAACTCGTTCAGTAGGACGCCACTTTGGGAAATCAATCGGTCCGACAGCCGTGAATTTAGTCGTCATTTGGCAACATTGCCTCATATACTCAATGTTAAACATTAAAAAAATGAAAACTCTTACTATTAAATGGCACAGTGTTGCCATGTCGGTTGCCAAGTCGATGACCTATTCTTGAGTTTCCCAACATGACGGTGCGCGTTGTTTTCTTCTACACCATGATTTAATGTTTTTGGACGTTTGAAAACAATTGTTTGTGTCATGCTTTTTGACGTTTGAAAAAAAATTGTCTTTAGTTTGCTCGATTTAAACAGTGGGTTACCCAACTCTACGGTATAGTTGTTTTCTCCAAGATGAAGAATGAATGATAATAATTCTTATTTTGAAAGAATTCAGGTCATTTCATGTAGGTAGTTGGTGGGTTTTTACCTCGGTTTTTACTATCGACTATCAGGATTTTTAAATCTCACAAATCAATACAATCATGGCCTGATGTGGGAAAATAATTTTCACCATATTTAGAAATTCCCCCAATCGTTGGCAAATTCTCTTCAATGAGCTACATTCAGTGAAACAATAGTTTTTGTCTTGTCCCAAAACTCTTTGCCAGTCAAGAGTAGACGAACACGGGTTAGATCTCCTAGGCTTTAAATATGGAAATGTAATAAATTTTACTTTTTTACCAGAGAAGATACCTATACCTACATTTTTGACATATTTAATTTAGATTGCCCTTTTCGGGAACGCATTTTCCGAGGGTATTTCCCCTTAATTTTCCTTGGAGACGTTTAAATTTATTAGTAGTTAACAAGGGATTCCATTTACATTGGTTCGTGGTTTAGTGCTGTGTATAGGTATAACTGACCCTTAAATACAGGGTGACGTAGATACATAGAACCAGAAAATGTCAATTATCAGTCAAGCTAGCAGACGCCTTTAAAAATTTTTTGCTTCTCGTTTTATTTCAAAACCGCATAGATTTTAATATGAGAACAGGTGAGGGTGCAGCTAGCAGAGCCACGCCGAATATCCAGGAAACGGATTCTTTTTCGAAATATTTTTATACTGGAATTTTTGGTTAATTAAGTATTAATTGCTTTTAAAATATGCATAGAGTTCTAAAAGAAATAATGTTACCGTTAGAACAAATAACATTGCACTCTAGTGCCACATTACTAGGCAATCAAAGATGTACCTACTACATTAGACCAAGCAACAGAGCAAAATATTAGCGATTTTTTGACATTAATCCTATTATAGAAAAACGCCTGTGCCATCATCTGTAAGACGATCCGTAGATGATTCCTGTTATATTTCCAACTCTGAAATATTTTCCTTTAATTTGTTATAAACATTTTTAAGCAAAAAAACGCGATTTTTTTAGTTTTTTGCTTATAAAATGAAAAGTAATGAAGCAATCTTAATGGTGTAAATGGACGATTTGTAGAGAATAAAAATACGAACAAAATGAGAGGTCGAGGTCGAACGTCCCGATAGGATAAGTAGTAACGATGAAAATCCGGAAAACCGGAAAATTAAGAGTTTTAAAAAAAAATAATAAATGAGCCATTTTTAAACGTAGAGGGCTCAAACTTTGGGAAATAGTAGTAATTTATAGCTACTTTATGTGTGCAAAATCCCGATGCTGTCCGACGATTAGTTTTGCCACAATCGTCATTTTAATTTTTCAATACACTATTTTGCAACAGGTCTGGATGCTCTATGGATCGTCCGATTTTAATTATTGAAACGGATTTGAAAAGTACAGTTTAATTGAACAAAATGTATATTTTAATTTTTCCATAAAATGCTACGACACGCATCTTTACCTGCATTTTCAACCGGTTTCGTAGCATTTTATGGAAAAATTAAAATATACATTTTGTTCAATTAAACTTGTACTTTTCAAATTTAAATAATTAAAATCGGACGATCCATAGAGCAGCCAGACCTGTTGGAAAATAGTGTATTGAAAAATTAAAATGACGATTGTGGCAAAACTAATCGTCGGACATCGTCGGGGTTTTGCACACATAAAGTAGCTACAAATTACTACCTTTTTCCAAAGTTTGAGCCCTCTACGTTTAAAAATGGCCGATTTATGAATTTTAAAAAAATCTCTTAATTTTCCGGTTTTTCCGGATTTTCTCCGTTGCTACTTTTCCTATCGGGACGTTCGACCTCTCATTTTGTTCGTATTTTTATTCTCTACAAATCGTCCATTTACACCATTAAGATTGCTTCATTACTTTCCATTTTATAAGCAAAAAACTAAAAAAATCGCGTTTTTTTGCTTAAAAATGTTTATAACAAATTAAAGGAAAAAATTTCAGAGTTGGAAATATAACAGCAATCATCTACGGATCGTCTTTTAGATGATGGCACAGACGGTTTTCTAATAGTATTAATGTCACGACAAATCGCTCTATTGCTTGGCCTACATACATATTCATTATTTCTAATTTTTTTGCTATTTGTTTAAAAAAAAGTGTGATTGTCACGACACCCATTATTGTGGAAATAATCTTAGCTGTGAAAGAAAAAAAAATAAAGCGGAGTAATCTTTTAATATAACGAAATAAATATATTTTGGGAACCCTCTGGGTCAATTTTTTGTTTGAGTCGACTCATACTTATCTAAAAAAAAAGACGAAAAAA
Organism: Philopedon plagiatum; assembly: GCA_963971165.1. Taxonomy (NCBI): domain Eukaryota; kingdom Metazoa; phylum Arthropoda; class Insecta; order Coleoptera; family Curculionidae; genus Philopedon; species Philopedon plagiatum. The sequence continues at coordinate 32,610,139 of OZ020190.1, read as the reverse complement.
CACTCTAAAGAGTTCCTTTCTGCGAAAAATATACACTGTGCACACCCCTAAACGAAATGGTAGTGCTTATTGGAGTTTAAACACTCTGTAGAGTTTCACGGTCTAGAGACCCTTGAAACACTGCATTAATGAAGGTGACAGTGAAATGTTTACATAATAGGTATTACCTTCGTTGGGAGATAAATGACGTGTATTTAGTGGATATCTAAATAGCGATTGTTATATCCTAAAATTTGACTGCCTTTGTGCGACTGATCCTATTTATTTAGAGCAGATTACTAACGTCATGTGTCAGACTTAATGTACATCTCGATATGTACTTACTTATAAACTAAGTATTTGAGAATTTCAATTTCATTAAGTTTAATGGAATAAGCTGTACTGTTTAAACATCAGCCAACCCTTCTACTCAAGCTCAGGCAAAACTACAAAATGGAAATTAATTCTCCTACTTATTTAGATAGGCAGTTTCTACCTTGAGAACTGTAATATTTCCCCATTTTCATTCCAACACCGTGAACATTACGGGGCCATTAGATTAGAACTATAATAAGCAGCATTAGGTTTTGAAGGGCGATTTGGCACATATAACGGAACTGTTCGGCAGGCCACTAGTGAACAAGTACCGTGGAAAAGACTAACAGCCGGTTGCTCAAAACCTTTAATCCAGTGTTATACTCAATCATGTAAAATTTTAATGGCGGCCCTTGACACATGTAATTCTGTTCACACAACTTGAACTTGGTGAGGGCCGGACTTACATTTTTTATCAAAATTTATGAGTTTTAAATAGTGGAACAGAATCTTACTGAAATTAATTAAATTAATCAATAATTGTAAAATAACTATGAATAAGTTTAAATGAACATGTAGTGATATTTGCCACAAGTCTCACACCGCTTTTGGTAACATAGTTTATTTTTAGTTTCAGTTAAACGAATTGGAAACTACAATTAAGTTATAAAAACAAAGTTTAGCCCTCGGTTTAGCCCCAAAATCGTCAGAAACAGAATTAATGAAAAATTGATTAAAGTTTAAACTTATTTTCATTGGATCGATTCGCGGAACCTCCGTACACTCTATGGTTATAAATATTCCAAATACTCATTAGTATTTGGAAAATTTTTAATTTCTCAGCGGCCCCTAATTCAAGGGTCAAAGAATGTGACTTCGTCATATCTTAAGTAAGTGCCAACCGAGGTGCCAACGTACCGAATTTGTAAGATAGATAGTTATACCAAAATTTTATCTTTCCGTAAAATGGCACCTGCTAGCTGGTTTTAAGCTCGGTTTTAAGCAAATAAAATTAAAACATTTTCGGGGCATAAAATAGCTAATGCCTGTTTGAGGCCTTATTTGGAGCACCTGATGAATAAATATCAAATATTTTTAAGATAAATTTATATAAAAAATATGCCAGTGCAGGGGAAGGGGCAAAATCGAGTTTTTGTCCGTATCTATCCTGTGGGATCTGTTAAAAATCACCTTTAAAAAAGGTATTATTCCTAAAATTAATTTAGCAAATGTACCTTTATATTAAGTATTGCGATCCTATCCAAAAATATTTTGTGAAACTCTGACTTCTTTCTATAGGTAAGTATAGCGCAAGATGAAGTTTTAAGTGTCGTTTTTTTACACCTTGGAATGTCACTTAAATGTTTGTTTTAACAACCCTGGTTCCAAGGTACCAACAAAACGTAAACAGTTTAATTCTGAGAATTTTTTCAGCCGTTCATTCCGTTCTTTATTCCAGGAAGCGTTAGCATAAAAAATCGGCCAAGTGCAAGCTATACTTGTACAATTAGTGTTCAGTGTCATTAGCATCCCACTTAACCTGAGCAAACCTCGGCCGCCTGATCTCCGTCCATCTACCCGCCGCCGCGCGGCACCAACGTCCTATCACTTCGCTTATGCACGGACCTGAGCGGGCCAAATTAACAATTTTGAAAAGCGTATAAGAACAAACGTTGTTCCTTATATCGCGAGAAATACTTTTTCTCTAAAATCCATGCTTCAGCAGAGTTATAAGGAAATAAACAATGAAATTGTTTATAACAATTGACCGCGCTAGAATTTTTCAATCCTGATAATTTTCGGTCAATCTACACCTAATTCTCAATGTTCATGATTTTTTTTTCCGATTTTTCTGAGCGATCCGTCTGGTGATAAGGGTGGGGGACAGCACTTCTTAAGCGTTTTCCCCGAAAAATGTTTAAAAAAATGAAATAAAAAATACGTCAAATATATCCTTGAATTCGTGATTTAATAAGTTTTCATTTGACACCCTAGACGATGCATTTGAAAAAAAAATCTTTCCATTGCTCAATTTACCCCCCGAAATTGACCCCCAGAATCAAAATTAAATTTTTTATACTTCACGTCTATAATTGGGCCACTCTATCTCTGTGCCAAATTTCAAACTTCTACGTCGAATAGTTTCGGAGAGAATCGCCTGTGACAGACGGACGGGCGGACGGACGGTCACCGAAGTGATTCCATGAGTGTACCGTTTTACGGAACACTAAAAAGATATACATTTTCTCCTGATGTGGAAATTTTACATGGCTTGAAACTTTTTCCTCCCTGTCCCAAACATACAGTGCTTGCGATTCGCCCCTGCCAACATTCATGAGTAAAAGTATCATTTTATGCATCTGTTCCAGAAAAAGTAAGTACTTGAGCACCATTTTTAAATTTTAAACTCATGATTCAATAGAAGAGCACTAAAAATATTTTTGTGGTGTAATGCAAAATTCTCCATAAATAATACTGAGATGTAGACAGAGATTAGTGAAGAATATTGGAAAAACCCCAGGAAAACGATATACATACCTCTACCCTCTACTCTACCTATGCCTAAACTTCTCTAATAATTAAAATTGTCGGTTGCACGAATGGCTGCAAAATACTTTGATATTTTCCAATAAAACGCCGCCAAAGTATTTGTGATTAGCATTTTAGGTTCACGCAATACTTACCAGTTATAAAATTTCTGATAAAATGCAAAATTTTTGTACAGAATACTAAGAAGAATTTGTTTCTGCACAATACATTGTGATACCAAATTACAATAAGCATTCTTTAAAAAAAGATTAATTAATTTTTACCTCATTGCGGCATGCAAGGAGGAATATTAACAGTATGGTTACTAAAGCTGTGTAAAATGCTCGTTATTCCAGTGGCGTTACCGTTTTATTTATTGGTTGGTACTGTTGAAATATAAATAAAATAAACATACATATTAGTTCGTATTCATTAAAAGTTGCTGTAGTATCTCTACGTACATTAGCATAATTACGAACCCTTTTATTGCATTTCTTTAGAAAATGAGGGTTTTGCATCTTATGACGTAATATTGGCATAGGCAAAAACAATGTAGTGGCCTGTGAGAGTTTTAGACCCAAATCAATCGTCAAAATCATATTTGATTGCTAGTAAAAGAGTAGTAAACACTACTGCTGTCTCTGTGGGTTCTCTTGACAAATTTGGCATATACAGATGACTAATTGTTTAATGCTGGTCACTGATGGGGCCGCAAGTCTAAAAAGCAAATGTTCAGATTAAACATGCCCGGTTCCGACGATGCAACTAGTCGCCGCGACAAAGTTGCAGCAATTTTTTGTTCCCGTGAGTGGTTGCATATGCGCCCAAACATGGACACAATGTAGCTGCGATTTTCTAGTAGGAAGCTCGCCTGCTGCCAACACGAGAGGAAAATCACTAGATATTAGAAACGTTTAACCTCAAATGTTTTCTTTTGTTCTTGTGTTGTATGTATGGTATTTTGTAAAGTTTTGTAAATGTAAACCACAAAGGAGGTTACACTTAAATAAAAAAACATTTTAGAGTTCAAGAACGGGACTAATAATACACAAACATAAGTTGGCAAGAGAAAAATCACTAAAGTAACTTTTTTTATTTGAACAATATTTATTATTTAATAATAATGTACAATTTCACCTAACTACTTAACTAATATATACGTACACTAATACGTATATATTTACAAGACTCGCAGTACGACCCCTATTCAGGGAAGTCCAGTGCGGTAACACGACCGGGGTGCGGCCGGGGCTGGTGTAGGCCCTTGGTAGTCCCAGTGAAATGAAGGTGAGGAAAAACAGACCCTTTCCGCAGAGCTTACAGGGTCAGTGAGAAGCTTTGCTAAATGAATAGCTTGAGGGGTGTTTGTGGTTATTTGGGTGTTTTAAAATTTATATTTACAGGTCGCTGGAAGAATTCAGCCGAAAAAGTCAGCTTAAAAAAATTGCAGCAACTAGTTGCACCAAAATGGAACATGTTCTATTTCCATACAACTGTGTTGCTGTTACTAATGGCACAGTGTACACGCTTAAAAATGCTGCAATTTACGAATTGCCGCGAGAAAGTTGCACCGTGAGAACCGGGCATTGCCACAGTGCCGCATTACGTATAACTTTATTGCTTCATGCTATGCACCTTGCAGAAACAATTATAAATAGCTACCCGGACGCCGGACGTATACAAATTAATGTCAAGTACAAAAAAGTTATTTTTTAATCAGGAAAACGTTAGCCCACCAATAACCTTTAGTGGACACTAGGGTGGCCCACATTTCGTTACCTTAGAGTTACACTGTTGTATGTAAAATCAATTAACTTTTGAGTGAGTGAGACATACCATTTAGTAACTGGAAACATGATATTTTACCTTTCATACAACTATGTAATTCTGCTTGCCTACATCCTAACCTTGATCTTACAACTTTGAAATTGTATAGAAACCACTGACATGTGGACATACACTTATGTCATAGTGAAAAGTCCGATCTGACAAAAATGCGACATACAACAGTGTAACTCTAGGGTAACGATTTTGCGACATTTGTTTTTCTTTGGTCTGACCATTCTAAAATGTTCTAAATGTCAAAAAAATAACGTGTGCAAAATTGCAAGTCATTTAATTAATCCAAAATGGTACCGCCGATGGAATGAAATATAAAGTTTTTTAAATTTTCAAACTTATTATCATAAATACCACTGACTACATAGAAACAGAGTATATATAATATTAATAAATTGTACCTAGGAACTAACCCTATTATGTATTTACATGAATAATTTGTTGTAATCAGTTTTAAAATGTTTCCGCAAGTGTCGTCTTATTGACATCTTTAATTTTTTTTCAATATTCGGTTACAATTTGCCGTATACATTGAAGTTGTTCTTCATCTTTTGTTAATGTTTTATTATATTCGTCTATGAGTTTAATATCCCTTTCTGCGGTATCATTCACTACGTAGTAAAAAAAAGCTACTTTCTTACTATAACGCTACTGTGTTTCCAGTCATTTGCACAGCTCTTATTATTACATTTACCTACAACGCCAAACTATTAAAATAAGTATTTCTACAGGGACATTGGGCATATTTTTATATTATATTATTTATAACGGGGAAGAAGGGTTCACTAGACGACAAAATTGACAAAGATGCCAAATAACACAATAATAAAGACAAAGACGAAATGAAAACATTCTCCGTTATAGTAGTTAGCAAATCGCGAGGCAAATCGGCTGAAGAGGACGCTACGTTCTTAATTGAGGAGCCCCATTCAATAAGGGGACATGCGCTCGGCCCTCCCCGGCCGGACCCTACCCAACCCTGAATGTATGCAATCCAACCTTTGTGCGTAGCGTTTTAGAAACAATTAAAAAACAATACCTTAACGTTGATTCTCAGCAAACTTTCTGTGGGAAAGTTGTTCCTCATAGTCTAAAGAACAATCGTGCGAAGGCACGAGATATTTTGACAAAAAATAAACAAATTAGAGCAGGTTTAATCCAGCGTTGCGCGCTGCGTGTAATGCGTGCGTAGTAATGTTTGAACAGTACAGAAGATAATTTGACGTTTAAAATATGACAGAATAATTGTAAACAAGTGTTACAAGAATAAAAATTGTTTTATTAAAATTATATTATCAAATATAAGTTTTTGTTAACACAAAGCATTTTAATACAAAGGATTTTTTAATATGAAACATTAGCGGCGTTCGGTAATTCAATTTTTTCCATCGTTTTGCTCGGAATTTTTGACAGGCACATGACTCATTGTTGTACTCAGTACGACTGATCACGTGCCTGTCAAAAATTCCAAGCAAAACGATGGAAAAAATTGAATTACCGAACGCCGCTATAATAGCATTAATTTTTAAAACGTAGGAAAAGCATGCATCATAATCATTTCACTTGTTTTGGCTTACTGCCTGTAACAGCTGTGTTTTGAAAAAGGTTTTCATAAAATTTGCAACCTTCAGGACTAAGATATTCAACCAAAGTTTTCAAATCATTCAGTTTTTCGCGAGAACTTCCGACATCTGTAGCAAGCGACGATTTTTCTAAATTTTTAAAAGTGATTACTTTCTCGAGAATAATAGTCGTAGGCTTTTCATTATAACTGTACAAGACGTCAATGTAGCCATGTGCAAAATAATTAATTTTCACCACTTTTTACAATTTAGAAAAATCGTCGCTTGCTAAAGATGTCGGAATTTCTCGCGAAAAACTGAATGATTTGAAAACTTTGGTTAAATATCTTAGTCCTGAAGGTTGCAAATTTTATGAAAACCTTTTTCAAAACACAACTGTTACAGGCAGTAAGCCCAAAAAAGTGAAATGATTATGATGCATGCTTTTCCTACGTTTTAAAAATTAATGCTACAATGTTTCATATTAAAAATCCTTTGTATTAAAATGATTTGTGTTAACAAAAATTTAAATTTGATAATATAATTTTAATAAAACAATTTTTATTCTTGTAACACTTTTTTACAATTATTGGGTCATATTTTAAACGTCAAATTATCTTCTGTAATGTTCAAACATTACTACGCACGCATCGAAATGTACACGCGGCGCGCAACGCTGCGCTGGTTTAAACCTGCTCTAATTTGTTTATTTTTTGTCAAAATATCTCATGCCTTCGCACGATTGTTCTTTAGGCTATAAGGAACAACTTTCCCACTGGAAGTTTGCTGAGAATCAACGTTAAGGTATTGTTTTTTAATTGTTTCTAAAACGCTACGCACAAGATACATTGCATACATTCAGGGTTGGGTTGGGTCCGGCCGGGTCGGGCCGAGCGCATGTCTCCTTATTGAATGGGGCTCCTCAATTTGAGTCACAAATATCGTCCGTTTTTGTTTTCATATTGCTGACTGCAATTCAGAAACGTATTTTATGACTCAAGAGTATATATCCTTCATATCATTAATTCACCAAATCCTTGATAAAAGATAAAAATATAAACCAATTTTATTTTCATTGCCTTTGTGTTCCAGTTCGTTTTTCAGTAAAATTTACTTCCGTCCTCGAGCTTCGGCGTATATTTTCCGGAGATAAGATTTTTACATAGCCCGTCACAGACCCAAGTACGGTTTAAATTTCATGGGTGTCCAAGCTCGTGTGGCAAATAATTTATTGCACAGTGCCAAATAAATTTCATTGTTTTTCAAGTTCAGTTTTAGTTTTTAAACTGGAAAAAGGGCTTGATAAGGCATTTTAAGACATATAGTTTGGATATGATCTTTAAATTGCTTTTATCATGGACCATATATTAAGGACGGTTGGTCTAAGAATATCCATTTCTTCTTTTTCATTTGTTGTATTCCCGTTTATTTTGTAACAAAACCAGATAAGTTACCGAAATATATTTCAACTTAAAGTTTTAGAGCTTTCAAAAATCTATAATTTAAAAATTAGTTGCAATATAGAGAGTTGCTCAAAAAGGTGTGCAGGCAAAGTTATATTTTCATAAATTTATTTTTTGCCTTACTTTCGTATTTATACCCAAATCTTATAGTTCCAGAGATATTGCGATATTTGTATAAAATTAAATAATAATAATAGTAATAATAAAGGCCTTTTTTCAGTAATACGAGAGACTATAAAGAATATAGACAGACACTCGAATACATCCAAAAGCCGGTCTCCCTTGAGACATTTGGTGGGTTTACTGATTTATAGTAAAAGTTTGTTTGTCCACCATTATATATACATGTAGGTAGATACATAGTATACATATTTATATAATCGTAGACAAACAAACTTTTAAACCATAAACGAGTAAACTCACGAAATGTCTCAAGGGAGACCCGCTTTTCGTTGCACGGCAGTGTTCGTCTAGGTATTATTTAGTCTATGGTCTATGGTAATACATAATAATTTACAATTTTATTTCATTTACCTTTACAGTTACCTGGGTTCGACCCCGATTTTTGCGTCATGTAATATTGAAGCCCGGTCTCTAGATATAACTAACCTAACCTAACATAAATCATGTTTCATAATCAGCAAAACTACACTATTATCACCTATAATACGCGGACGAAGTCGCGGGCGAAAGCTAGTTCATAACAAACTAGCTTTCGCTCGCAACTTCGTCCGCCGTATAATAATTTTACTCCATTACAAACTTTGAACCTTCATTTCACCCCCTTATAGGGGTTGATTTATTAAAAACTATAAAACACGTGTTTAAACATTTACAACCAGATTCTCTAACACTAGTCCGGTCTAATTTGACAATCAAAAGTTTTAAACTGACAAGTCTAAGAATAAGACTACCTACTAAGTTTTACATACTACGAATTTGTTTCTGAGTTTTTTTCGCAAATTTATAAAGAAAAGGACAATTTTAGTACGTACTTTCGACAATAATAAAACTAAATTTATTCTAGCAACCCGTTCCGAGATGAAAATTTGAAAACCAAGCTACTTAATCGCTGAAATATCAGAATAATTCATAAATTTTTAATAACGACTTATTAAAAATGACTAGACAAAAACCTATCAAATCATAACTGATCAACTATAACATCTTAATTTAAACCAGTACTAAATCTTAAACCTTCTTAGTGAATCTGAATGATATTTTTTAGAACACTTCTATGAAGTTTCGAGTTACTAGTTTACAAAGTTTGAACCCCTGTTTCACCCCCTTAGGGGTTGAATTTTAAAAAATGCTTCCTTGGTGGATGCAGACGTTATATAAGAAACCTCTGTGCAAAATTTTAAGTTTCTAGACCCAGCGATGTGCGCTGTGCGTTGATATATCAGTCGGCAAAGAAAATAATATGCTAGCATATTATGTTCTTTGCAGTCGGTCAGTCAGTCAGTTTCTTCTTTTATATTATCTATTGTTCTCAAAATGGTCGGCATTTTTTGACGATTTTCGAAAAGTTCATTTTAGATATAGTTTTAGAATAAATTTGGATAAATTAAGACTTTGAGAACCCGTTGAAAATGTGTACAGGGTCTTCCAACGAGGACTGAACAGGGGCTCATTTTTGAGCTTCCTTGTATTTAAAGAAAAATCTAAAATAGCCAATCGATGTACTGTTTCCTGCAGAATTCAAAAATGAAACCAAAAATTTATTTGAACCAGAAACAAAAGAGTTACGCTATGGATAAGGTGTTTTTTAAATGGAACATAGCTTTTTTTATACGATTTTCGGAACGACTGATTTTTTTTATGTCCGTTCTGATTAAAATATTTAATATTGTGACAGCTATTTTTATTAAATTTTAATGTTTTATCCAGTATAATTTAACTTCAACCTGTTTGAAACATACACTAGGTAATAAAGGTAAAATCACCTTGAAATCCTTCAAAGTCAAAAAATTTGACAAATTTACTATAATATTGCCGAAATGAAATATTCATTAGATGAGAGATTGCAGATTGTTATCTTGTTCTACAAATGCCAAGAAAATGCAAGAGAAGCAAGGAGAAGATTTATTGCAAATTTTCACAGAAATATATCCGTCAATACTATTTTCTTGGCATTTGTAGAACAAGATAACAATCTGCAATCTCTCATCTAATGAATATTTCATTTCGGCAATATTATAGTAAATTTGTCAAATTTTTTGACTTTGAAGCATTTCAAGGTGATTTTACCTTTATTACCTAGTGTATGTTTCAAACAAGTTGAAGTTAAATTATACTGGATAAAACATTAAAATTTAATAAAAATAGCTGCCACAATATTAAATATTTTAATCAGAACGGACATAAAAAAATCACTCGTTCCGAAAATCGTATATAAAAAAAGCTATGTTCCATTTAAAAAACACCTTATCCATAGCGTAACTCTTTTGTTTCTGGTTCAAATAAATTTTTGGGTTCATTTTTGAATTCTGCAGGAAAAAGTACATCGATTGGCTATTTTAGATTTTTCTTTAAATACAAGGAAGCTCAAAAATGAGCCCCTGTTCAGTCCTCGTTGGAAGACCCTGTACATTTTTTCCGTGTACGGTTTTTACTAAAAAAACATATGGACAATATCATAAGTGTAAAGGTACAAAATACCTGGCCTTCAGCATTTTTTTATAGTAAAACAGATGAAAAAACACACTAAACTTGAAAGTTTTCATATAGGAGCTAAATTCCTTAACTCCGATTCCTATAAATCTGTCTTATAGCAGTGAAGCAATGAACTCTCTCAAATGAACTTAAAATAAATTGAACGTTGCACACTTGGTGGCGTTTGCACTTTTATAGTTTATTTAGAGGTTTATGTGTATTGTTGGGCTCAGTGTTTTCGCTAAAAATATTTTGTGTACACTTACTTGCTGCCGCGAAGTAACGATAACGGGGTGATTCTAAACGAAATTGAAAATAAACAAGGTATAGGATGGATCTATAGGATATATTTTTTGCTTGTATATGTGAGATATAAAATAGGGAAGAATAGTATGGTAAAAATTAGTAAAAGGTAGTAAAGTGTACGTTATAATTGACGCGTAAGTATCTGATCAGATCAGTAGACTTCGGATTTTTCCGTATTTCCGTAGAGTCGACTTCTTCATTCGGATTTTTCTTAAAGCGAAGTAATACTTTTTACTGAAGCATGGTCTGGCGCAACATATAGGAAATCACATGCAAATTTTAAAGTGGTGATATATAGGCTCACCTATAATTATTTTAGACTAAGAGTGTATTTAAACTTTTTGAAAAATTCAGTAAGCCAAACTTACTTGCAAAAGTTTAATAATTTTTATAAAGTCCTAAAGTTCCTAAAATATATTATACGGATCTGAATTATTTTAATGAAGATATCAGCAAATACTTTGATTAGTTTTGTCAGTGTCAACTTCAAACAAGGTTTGACCATTTTTTTAAATTTTTAACACTATTGTGTTATAAACTATTCTACGTCTGAAAAGATTGCCACCGTTAAGTGGTATTATGCAGGAAACAGCAGCCGGAACGTATCCGATATGTTTGCATCCAGAGAGGCCAATTCCAGCAATATCGGCCATATTCAAAAATTTGAAAGTAGTGAAATTGCGAAGGAGAGGATGAAAGCAATAATCCTGCAAATGAAGAAGGTAAAGATTTAAATATTTTGCTACGTGTAGAAGAAAATAAGGGAATTATAAGTACTCGGCATATTGGAGACGGAGTGGGGAAACATCATACAACCGTTTGCGAGTCTTACATAAACATAGATTTATTATCCTCATACATACCATACACTTCAAAAACTAAGTGATTGGGATATTCGAAGGGCGGATTTTTGTTTTAATATGATGGAGAGGGCAAATAATGATAGGGAATTTTTGAAAAATATTTGTTTTGCCGACGAATGTACGTTTACCTTGAATAATGAACCTACTATACAAGATTTTCGGGGTTTCGTAACACTATCCGGACACCATCAATTTTGAAATTTTCACACATTTTTTTATTAATATTGATATTACTTACGTTTATAAATCACCTTTAATGTGGAAAACACAATATTTTTGGTAATTATTTAGATTAACGTAAACAGCGAATTTTTTCATGAAATTTTGCACAGACCCTAATTTTGGGTTGTAGAACACGAATCCGAAGTCAGTTTTTGGCGGTCTCGTAAAAAAAATTTTTTTTGTGCTCACCCAACCTGAGCAAAAAGGTGGTCAGGTTTGCTCAGTTTTGATTGATATAGATTTATATGTATCTATATCAATCAAAACTGAGCAAACCTGACCACCTTTTTGCTCACCCAACAAATTTAAAGAAATTCATTGAAAAAGCTAACCTAAAAGTTTAAAAATTTTTTTTACCAGACCGCCAAAAACTGGCTTCGGATTCGTGTTCTACGACCCAAAATTAGGGTCTGTGTAAAATTTCATGAAAAAATTCGCTGTTTACGTTAATCTAAATAATTACCATATTTTTACTGAGAAAGTACTTTATTGTTAAAGAAACATGATTTTTATCAACTACATATTTTATATTTTTGTAACATATTTGAGGTTATGGTATAAATCAATTTCAATTTTGGATGACATTTTGGAGTATGGCAACACAGTGTTGCCACATTTATTATTGGTTTTTGGTGTTTTTATTCTTTTTTGTCAAATTTTGGCATTTAAGCCAATATATTTATTATATACTTAGTTGTAAGTTGTGATTACAGAAGTCGTTTAAAAGTGGAAATAAATAATATCGATCAATTATATGAAATAATAAGAAAGTCTGATTTAGAATTGGTGCAATATTTGCAAGAAGTTCACTTGCTAAGAAATCAAAGATGTAAAGTACGAAATTGTAGAAGAGCATGTATCGTTAGAACTAAAATTGGTGCTAATTCTTTAAACTCCACCTTCTATTGTTGGAAATGTAAAAAAGATATTTCCATTTTTTCTGGCTCTTTTTTTCAAAATATGACTGTAAATGTTAGACACGTTTTATTGCTAATGTGGCTTTGGTGCTGCGAAGTGCGCTCCGGTTCGGCAGCTTTTATAACAGGCATTAGAAAATGTACGGTCATACAGCAATATCGATTTTTTCGTGATATTGCTAGTTTGAAGTTGGTTAATGAAGACAATTTATTTGTACTTGGTAAATAACAAAATTAATTTGTTAAGGTTTGTTTAGGATTGCTTAGGTTTACTCAGGTTTGCTCAGGTTTACTGAGTTCCGTTGGGAAAATTAATTTTTACGCAAACTGTTTATATGTATGGGAGTAATTATTATACTTTTAGGCGGAAACGGACATGTGGTTCAGATTGATAAATCGGTCATAACTAAAAGGAAGTATAACAGAGGACGTGTAAAACCAGAAAAATGGAAAATTGGGATTTATGACACCACTGCGAAAAAGGGATTTATTAGAAACAGATCTGGCGCTGTATCAACACAAGTACTTATACAATCGATTGTAAGGCCAGGATCAGAAATTTGGACCGATCAGTGAAGAGAAATAACCGTCAACATTTAGGGTACATACATCAGACAGTTAATCAATAATCACAGTAGATTCTTTCGTGATCGAGACACTGGTGTATGTACCAATTATGTTGATGGTTATTGGTCAACATTAAAGCAATATTTGCTCTGACTTGGTGTAATGAGTTCACCATTTTTGCCGGAATATATTGATTTGTTTATGTGGAAGCAGTTTTATGCCAATCAGGCTAGTGAGAATTAGGAACTTGTGTCTGCAAATTGCCGAAAAATATTAAGTGTTTTTTTATAAATAATTTCTACTCGTATTTTTTTCAAATAAATATTACAATGATGTTTTATTAATATAAAAGACAATATTAATATTCACTTTAAACTTAATATGAATCTGTATTTGCGTACAATTTTCAAAAAATTAGTTATGCAACTACTGAATGCACGATACTGCCGGAGCACAGAATTTCTTCTTGTGGCCATGGAGTTATGAAATGCGTTCTTGGATAGGTTTGCTCAGTTTTAGGTTTTATCAGTATTTTTTTAAAATTTTTTATGTTTGTTGAGTTATCGAGCACAAAATATCTATAGGAAACTCTGTCAACTTTGGCAACACTGCATATAACTGACATTTTATTATGCAATTTTTCAAATTTCAATAATTTTTTTAAAGAAAAATACTGAATATTGCTGAACTGAAAATTTTTTTCCAAAAAAATACCATTTGGAATACCTATTTTTCGATGACGTGAAAAAATTCTTAATACGGATGTCCGGAAAGCGTTCCGGACCCGATTTTCGGTCCTGGAGTCAAGAAAATGAATTTAGGTTTATTGAAACAAGGATGCCGTATTCCCAAAAAGTCAACGTTTGTGCTGGCATTTTAGAACATCACCATACTGGACCACTTTACAATATTTTCTTGACCTGCAATGAACTTACGGTGCAGGAAGGTGTTCTGGAAAATCAGGAAATTTGGTTTCAGATGGACGGCTGTCCAGTTCATAACTCCGCAGCAGTTAGGGAGTATTTACAAAATGTTTTAGGGGTTACGTTATTGGACTAAATCACACAATTAATTGGCCAGCCAGGTTTCTCTTTCGCCGAATGACTTCTTCTTGTGGGGACACCTAAAAACGACGCTCTACAAAGATATTAGATACGAGACGTTGGAAGATTTACAAAATGCTGTTACTACAGAATGTGCAAGGCTTTCCATATATCAGTTCAGAAATGTTCGAAACCATGGATCTATTATAATATGGATTCGATATCCGTATACTGTGAGCGTATCGAACGTGAAGCCTTATATAATATAAATATTTTGTTGTTTGTTATTCTCTTGAGAGAGCAGTTTACGAACTACGAACATAGACAAGACTACGAATTACTACGTAATTGAATCAAGAATGGTAGTAGAAAGAGATAAAATAGCATTGGAGTGTTGGAGCTCAGAAGTGTTGTTGTCTGCTGGGTGCTTAGGAAAAACGTCTGGGAACGCTCGGTTACACGTACGTCTTTGTCTAATGAACTAGAAAAGAAAAAGTACGACGTATAGATTTATATAGATTTATAAATGACTCAGAGCGACTTTAAATAATCGCCTTTAGAAATAACCTAACATAACATAACCTATAAATAATAAAACCTTTTTAACTTAAATTTATTACTATTTAGCAGAAAAATAAAATATTTTGGGGCTTTTATTACTTTTAGTAAATCTTGTGATGCTTCTAACGTATTTTTGTACAAAAATACAAGGTAAAATAAGATGTGGCCAATGTTTACAAATTGTGTTTACAGTGTCGGTTAGAATGGTTTGTTTTGGCTTCAAAGAATGTGAACTCATCCCGTATCCAGTCCTAATAAATCCATGTTCGAAACGAATTTTATGATCGTCTGGGTATTGCATAGCAGAAAATGGTGGATTGTTTGAACTTTTAATTAAATAGTTATGTTTCATCTAGTTTTTTTATTATGCATTACAAGGTACAATTTTCGAAAAAGAGTATTTGTTGTTTTGCAAAAATGTATTATTCATTTATCCTCTATACCCTCTATTTTCGTTTGGTTCTATCACAGACAGACAAACCTAGTTGCATTAAATAATTTAAACCTTTTAAAAGTCATTAACTATTTTAGCTGAAAAATAATTCTAGTCATGTCATAAACATCCCCCGTGTCAGTTATTGACATACCTTTTATTATAAAGCTTCAGAACCGGATTTTTTAATTTCGTCAATTTTAGATTATATTTTTCTAAATAACCCCCTAAATACCAACAAAATCAGGTCGAAATTTCGCAATTTAGTTCATCAAATTATTCCCTTTAATAAATTAAAATAAATTGTCCGTCTAAAATAAAGAAGGGAGCCAATATTTGACCACCTTAAAATTTGCATGGGATTTCCTGTATTGCGTGGATCGATGCACCACCCTTTATACGAAAAACTTTAATGGCCAGATTCTCCAATGCTAATTTGACAACCAAGAGTTTTAAGCTGACAGGTGTAAGAAAAAGACTACTATGTTTTATAGTGTGAATTTATTTCTGAGTTTACTTTCGAAATACTTACGTTTTTTCGAGAAAATATTTCATAAATCCATTTTTAAAAACGCGTCTTTAAAAAAGCTGTCAGGACATTTTTGAAAAAATGTACGTACGAAATAAGGTGTTAGAGAAAATATTTTTGAAAGTTTCGTTAATCCGTTTTCACAAAAGCTCTTTTCGAAGAGATTTACTTTTAAAGGGAAATTTTTTGTAAAAAAAAAATTGGTTATTTGTTTCCTTTAGAACGATCCAGCCCAATTTTTGATAAAATCGCAGTGGATGTGTAAGGAATGATTTCAAAAACAATGTAAGCATGAAAATCAAAATTGCCAAAAAAGGTCTGCGCTTTTTATATAACATATTAGTACTGATCTACATTTAAGTTTTTGTTTATAATATGTTGTAGAATATGTAGGAATGGTTAATGTTTATGTGACAATATTTATTTTTATAAAATTCGCTATTGAACACTTTGTACACGACTTCAGGTGGGGGGGGGGGGGACCTGTGCACCCCCCTTAATCCGCCACTGAACTAAATATACTATATTATTATTATGATTTTTTATTGGAACTTAGAACTAACTAGTTAATGTTGTTACTGTTCACGAAAGACGTGAGAAAGAAGTGTTTATTTTCGAATTTTATTATACATATGTACTTAACTTCACTTCGCGAGAGAAGTTCCGTGCACAGACTTTTACAGATTGTTCTTATTGAGAGCTCAGTGTAAAACTGGCAAACTGAAATCGGGTTAGCAATAACGTATCAGTAAATCAAGTTTATCAAAGCACTTCTCGAGTAATTTTATTTCTCTATGTTTATACAATTTTTACAAATTTTTCTCTGCAACTTAATATGTATAACAAATAATTTCCGCGTAATAGTATATTATATAACAAATGTAACGAGTAAAAGAGGCTGTACAAATCAGGGATGAAAGTTATAAAAAACATAAAACTAAAAAGTGTGAAATAAACTTGGTTTATTACAGGCAAGCTAGAAATAGTGTTGTTAAAATAATAAGAGAAGAAAAACAATAATATTTTGACCACAATATTGAACGGTGTAGGAATGATCCATCACACATGTGGACTGTTATAAAGCAAATTTTACCAAAAGCAAAAAGTTTAGATATTCATGAAATAAAGTTTGATGATCAGCTTGTTGACGACATAGAAATATTACCAAATAAGTTAAACCAGTATTACATTGAAAGTATTGAAAACATATTAGATACCATCATTATTAATTCCAGTTTCCCTGTTTGAGGGTTCTCTGATAAATGGTTCTGTATTTCAGGATTTTAAACTAATTGATAGAATCTCGTTGAAATACACTGTATTCTCTTTGAAAAATAAAACTAGCCCGGATGGCATTGACGTAGAACTTTTGAAAAATGTTTTTGATTCTATACAGGATCCCTTATTGAATTTAATAAACTCGTCTTTGGAGCAGGCTATATTTCCAGAGGGGCTTAAGTTATCAACGATAATTCCTGTACAAAAAAAAGACAATTCTACTGATGCATCAAATTTTCGCCCCCTAAATATTTTATATTCAATAGAAAAGGTTTTCGAAAGTGTCGTTTATGAGCAGCTTCTGGAATATGTAAATGCAAATAATTTATTAACAACTAAGCAGTCTGGTTTCCGAAAGAACCATAGTTGCGAAACAGCTCTCCAGTGTGTAGTGGATGATTGGAAGAATTGGATGGATGGTGGATACAGTGTTGTTGCGGTTTTTCTGGATTTGCAGAGGGCGTTTGAGACTATAGATAGGGGCCTCTTGTTGACTAAGCTTTCTGAGATGGGAATTGGTGGCAGGATTTTGGATTGGTTTCGTAGCTACTTACATGATAGAGTACAAAGGGTAAAGTTGAATGGTAAATTATCGGGAAAATTAATAAATAAGCATGGAGTACCACAGGGAAGTATTCTGGGACCCTTGCTGTTTGTTATGTACATCAATGATATTGTTAATGTAGTTGATTGTGTAGATATACATCTTTTTGCAGATGATACACTACTATATGTATCATCAAAAAATCTTAGGGATGCGGTAGAAAATATGAACAATGTTCTAACAAGAATAGATCAGTACACCACACAAAATTTATTAAAAATAAACTCGAGTAAAACAAAGTTTATGTTAATTGCTTCTGAAACGGCGAGGAGGGAGTTTGTATCAAATGACTGTTCTTTACAGATAGGTGGAACCAGGATTGAGGAAGTTAGGAAAATTAAATACTTGGGTGTACAGATTGATAATGGATTGAATTTCAAGGATCATTTTAATTATATTGTTTCAAAAATTAGTTATAGCATAAATTATCTGTCTCGCTGTTCAAGTTATTTATCATTTTGGTCAAAAAAGTTAATATATAATACAATAGTTCTGCCACATTTTAATTATTGTGCCACCATAATGTATTTGTTTGGCCAGAACGAGGTTGACAGATTGCAAAAGCTGCAAAACAGAGCTATGCGTGTGATTTTGTCTTGTAGTGGATACACGCCAATTAAGCTAATGCTTCAAACACTGCAATGGCTTCCTGCTCGCGAGTATATTAAGTTTAGTGTCTTGGTGTTTATATTTAAAGTGAAGATCGGTGCTGCTCCAAAATATTTGCAGAGTAAGTTGATATATAATAGCGATGTGCATCACTACAGTACTCGACAAAGAAATGATTTTTTTATTCCACCAAAAAATAAAAGGATAGGAACAAATTCTGTATTTCACAGGGGATTAGCTGAATTTAATCAGCTGCCCGAATACATTAAATCTTTGCACTCTGTGAACACCTTCAAAAGACAATTGAGAATATATATGTTGATCTCAGCTATACGGTATCCATTTGGTTTTGAGAATGATGACAGAAAAAACAATTGAACAAGAATTAACCCTATTGGTCAGTTCCATGGACCGTTTACACCAGAACATATTTTAGTGATCACAATATTCATCTTTTCTTTCCTGATAATCACGGAGGAATCAGAGTTCTTTCTATCCGTGTTGGCGAAAGTGCATTAGACAAAGACAAATAAAAAAAGGATTTGTTCAAATTTTTATCGTACATTCTTTGCTAACGGAAGTATTGCTGGTTATATACTTCGAAAGATAGTCATCGCAAAATTCTTTTTTTTTCCTGATAAAATCCCAGCGGAATCCGGTTTCTTTCTATCCTTGTTAGCAAAAGGGGCATTAGTAAAAGACAAATAAAAACGATGTTGTTGCCAATAAAAAAGAATAATCAAACATTTCATCACATGCGGCTTTGTTTGTGCGCAAGTATTTCTGGTTGCCTATAGTGAAACAGTGAAAGTTTAATCGGCGTTGTCATAAAAATAAATTTCTAACCTGACAAAATCAAAATACTTCCGTAAGTTTTATGATTTTATAGCAAAAGACCTTAGTTTTTACTGAACACAAACAGCATTTGCAAAAATCTCGCTTTTATTAAACAAAAACAGTGTCAGCATAGCCACATTAACCTTATTATTTTATAATTGTTTCCTGCCCAAATAATACTATCTCTAACCAACAATTTGCACTAAAAGGATCGGAGGAGAAGTATTTAAATAAATAAAGGAAAAATTTCAAAAATGAGTAAATATTTTTATTAGGATAAGCAATGTATAAGGTTAAAAAATATTCCCTATTCTCCGATATATAATGAAAATGGATCTATAATATAGCCTACCTGCGAACAGTGATGTTTGTGTAAGTTAAAGACGCGATAAAAGTTGTTTAATCGATTATGCCAAGTAGTTTCACAATTTTTAACTGTAAATGTTGAGTCTTAGTTCCAGAAGGATAGATACACTTTTAATGACACTGTGACTTCAGCTTTAAACTGAAACCAAACGTTTCTAAAGCGCAATTTTCACTACTTTCTCAGTAACTAAAGAAATCTTCTGTAATGCCCACTATTCTCAACTTTATATCGGGTCGGCGTTCCTGTTACTTATTCCCATAACGCCCAGTCCAAGTAGTGTAAAGGAGAACAAATATGTACCTTGCTTAATATTTCAATAGTTGATAGTCCCAGATTCATATAGCACAGGAATTTAAGCTGCTAATACTTTATATAAACTTTTTAAGTATATTTTTATACTGAAAAAACAACTTATATCATGGGACAGGCTTCAAATAATATGACATATTAATCTTTCACATAACCTAACTTTCTACCAGCTGTAAAAATTTTACGAGTGTGAGAGAGAAAGAAGACGACAGAGAAAAAAATGAGAGAGAAAGAACATGAGAGAGAGACATAATTGATCTCTTCGTTGTAAAATGGGTTTCTGTCATCATTCTCAAAACCAAATGGATACCGTATAATATTATTGTTGAGTAGTGGCAGGTGTGATGTCTCGGTTGTATATTGGTCTGAGGTGCTGTGTGTCTCGGTGTTTGCTTTTGTATTGCTTTGTTGTTTTGTGGATGTGTAAAACCACTGGTGTTCATTTTGTTAAATTTTTTTGCTCAATTTAGGCCTCAATTTTAGCCTGTTTTTAAATATTTAGTTTCAACATTGCCAGGGTCATGTTTCTTTTTTATTGGCTTTGTAATTTGTACGATTATATGTATATGTATTTTTTATTATGTAAGAATGACTAGCAATATGCTAAAATAAAGGATTTAATAATAATAATGTTGAAAGTGACATTTTTCACACGAGTGGGAATGTTGTCGCACGAGGCGACAGCCGAGTGCGATAATCCCACGAGTGTGCGAAAATTACTTTCACACGAGTAATGTACAATATTTTTCTTACGACCACAAAAATATTTACAAAAAAACCTCAATTTCTGTCTTTTAAATCCCTTACTTTCAACACTAACATTTTCATCAAGTGTGCTGAAAATAAAACAGATGAAATTGGCACCATCTATTTAAATGTCATGTTGAAAAGTACTTTTCAACACACGTGTTGAAAAGTACTTTTCAACACGCATGTGATATAAGGCACTTTCTCGCAAAGTTAACCGTGCTTTTTTACTCACTTTCATAGGTGGTCGTAGGAAAAGAATTTTACAGTAGGTCCGCGGATGGGGTTTAGAAGAGGACAAATGGACCAAATTTTGCAAGATACGTAAAAATGTCACTCCTAATAAAAGTTTTTGCTTGTAAAATAAATGAGATTCACGTTATGAAAAATTTAGTTTTTTATACAGGGAAACGAAATATGAAAGTGTTATTTTGCATAAGAGTAAACATACCTTGTTTATCATTTTCTACCAAAAGACCAATTATGAAATATGTTTTAAATTAAACCCTAAGCCGAAGTACAAGGTTTCATAAGATTTAAATAATAAATGAACGAGTTTTATCACATATTTTAGTCCCAACTGTTCTCTCTCACGCTTAACCGGAGTACTAGTTTCTACATATTAAACAATAATGACATCTATGGACATGTTTGTTAATGTCTATTATGTAAATGAAGCAATTATTTTATTCAAAATACTTCTTATTCAAGTGAAATTTTTAAATAATACGAACTTAAAAGAATATGATACCCAACCTAAGCAATGCAATAAATACAGGGTGGTTCATAAGTAATGGTACACAGAGCAACAGCAGGTTCCTTATGTCAAAATAATGCGATTTATTCAAACTTGCATACTTCCAAATTTGATAATAACCAAGATACAAGGTATCAAAAGTTTAATTTTGTTTTCGATTTTTTCCAATAATTTCCCAACAAAACGATATAGCGGCACGAAATGAGGGATTTGGGGTTTTTTGAGGCTAGGAATTCAAATTCGTCCCTACTTTCGATCTTAGTATATCGACCTGACTATTAAAAAAATCCTACTTCTTTTACGTCAAAGAGATAATTGAAGTCGCTAGGAGTAACCGTTTTCGAGATAATCGCATTTAAATTTCCTAAGCGATGTATGTAATGATACATATTGCAACAGCAGACTCCCCAGGTCAATACAATGCGACTTTGTTAAACTTACCCAGTCCAAGGTTTGATAATAACCAAGATACAGGGTATCAGAATTTTTATTTTGTTTTCGATTTTTTTGAATAATTTCTGAATAAATCCAAATAACGGCGGAAAATTAGGGATTCGAGGGTTTCTTGGGGCGAGAAATGCAAATTCATCCATAGTTTCCATCTCACCAGTAGAGAGCGCCACCTGCGGCACATCGCGCTTCTTTGAATTTTGCGGCGTATTGTATCGATTTTACTATATAAAAAATCGATTCTCCTACTTTTTTTGAGTAAAAAACGTGTACTTTGTTGGGGTCGTTGGGATTAACCGTTTTCGAGGTAATCGCATTTGAAATTTGCAATGCAACAAAAGTCGTATTTAAATTGAATGACGCTTTCAGATTTGGATGAATTTGCATTTCTCGCTCCAAGGAGCCCCTGAATCCCTAATATCGCGCCGTTATCTGGATTTATTCAGAAATTATTAAAAAAATAAACGAAAACAAAATCAAAATTCTGACACGCTGTATCTTGGTTATTATCAACTCTTGGATTGAATAGACAAGTTTGAATAAATCGCATTATTTTGACATAAGGAATCTGCTGTTGCTCTATGTACCATTACTTATGGACCGCCCTGTATATCAAAATTCAAAAATTCCACCCCGATATTCAACACATTTTTCTAATTTCTTCCTTAGATATCTGAAGGAATTTCTTCTTGGGATATTGAACGAACAGCCTGGGTAATTCTGCCTGCTAGCACGTCAATATATTTGCTACTGAAGTGGAATAAATAAACAGCCCCAGAGAAACATATCGGCCAACGTTAAGTTGGGGACCACAAAATTGGGCCAACGCTACCAATCTACCTTGGACCAAATCTGCGGTGAAGCCATTCTCACATTTTTCGGCGAAAATTTAATGGCAATTTTTCGAATTCATCGCTAAAAAATGTATCCAGCATTTCTAGGTGAGATATTCTATTGCAGGTGTTATAAAAAAAATATGGGCCTATGCCATGGACAGATATCGCGCACCACACGTTCACTTTTGTAAAATATTGTCCTCGCCTCATTACTCTCAATTCGGGGATTTCTCGAGACTGGTACCTGACATGCTGGGATTAGCATCCCAGCATGTCAGATACAGTTCCATTAGTAGAAAATGTACATTCATCAGAAGACATAATTCATTTATAAAAATACATATTTCCACTTAAAATTTGGTCTCCCACCCATATTTGTTTAAAGTCGGGTTTCCACGAAAATATTTTCTTTTCTTTTAAGATCATCTAAATATGAGGTTCTTTCATAACTTCTAGAAGATGCTTAGCACGATTTTTAAGGGACATCACAGCAGTTTCCCTAACAGACTGAAGAACTAAAACAGTGGCAGCATCGCTTTGGTCATATTTCTTGTTTTTCTTCTGCTTGAGACTCAAAACCGAACCAGTTGTTTAGAACTTTTTTATTGTGTTGTAGATTGTCATATCAGTTTTTGCGATTCCTACAAATTTCTCGCTAAATTGTTCCATGGTGTAGCGGAATGATACTTGACCATCCTCATAACACTGGACTATAAAAATCCTTTGTTCAGTAGATAGCATTAGGATTTTAAATTAAATAATTGCTTCATTTAATAAAGACATTGACAAACATGTCCATAAGTGTCATTATTGTTTAATCTTGTACTTTGGCTTAGGGTTTAATTTAAAACATATCTCGTATTTGTTCTTTTGGTAGAAAATGATAAACAAGGTGTGTTTACTCTTACGCAAAATACTCCTATTTTGTATGCTCCCTGTATAAAAAATTAAATTCTTTATAACGTAAACCTTATTTATTTTACAAGCAAAAACTTTTATTAGGAGTGACATTTTTACGTATCTTGCGAAATTTAGTCCATTTGTCCTCTTCTTAACACCATCCGCGGACATACTGTATACTTATAAAGAATTCTGCTGGATCTTTAGATCACAAAACCTATGTTAAAGAAGCTATTAAAATTGTTTGTCAGTTGGATTTTGTTAGAATACAAAGTTAGCTAGGCTTCCTTTATTTATTCAAACTATCTAGACAACGAACAAGTGTTGATAAAATTTTAATTAGATAGGCTTAACGCTTAACGGTCTATAAAGTTTCAGTCAAGTGAAACGAAGTTTTTATATTTGAGCTTGTGGCTTTAGCGTGCGGCAGTGAAAGACAAGTTGTGTTCTATGGAGACCTTTTTTTTATTTAAATGTGATGTGGGTTGTTGTAGGTATCTCGATAGGGAAATGTTTTTATTTAATTTTTTTTTGTTAGAAAAGTGATTCTAAACCTAATTGTATGTAAAAAAGTCAATATGTCACAAATACATATGTATAAAACAACTACGAGATACAAAATTTACACACGGACATTTTGCTTCACCATGCGTCATGTACGCTTTGGCCTCCTTTTTCTGTGACGATACTGATTTGACTTTATAAATCCCTCACTGGATTGAAAAATTTTAGGAGCACTTCCGGAAGCTAACGATGATCGAGTACTGAAATTAGAGTTACCAGTCTAAGTAAGGATTCTTCATGTAAATAATTGTTTGAAACATGACAGTAGCTTTTAATCAGTACTTCACGATTACCTTTTAGTAGGCACATAAGGATTTATTTCATCTAAAGCTAGTAATAATATAAAAATGTTGGATTATATAAGTTTTTAAATATAACAGTGTTCGGTATCGGCTAATAAAGTAAGAATCAAGCAAAACAAGCCACGAGCGTCATAGGCATGAAGACATCACGCGTGCTCTGTCTCGTTTTAGAATATTCCTGGCTTAGTTGCGGAAAATCGATATACCAGTGTCGTAGTCCCTTTAAACAAGGCTTTTTTAATTAAATAATTATTGAATCAAAAATAATTGCAGAAATTACACCTAATTATTCAATGATTGTGTGGATTGGTCTCCAGATTGTGGAAGGCAAAGTGCCTGCAGATGTTTTCCCTTACCCTCCAAACCTGTAATACCTTAAATTCCGTGTCAATGGATTACATTCCCTTCTCTTCAGACGCCCACGGTATATTAGTACTTAGGTTTGAAGTCTACGTGGACTGTCTCAGATAAAAAAAACCTAGATAAAGCATTAAAGTTCATAAACGGCCTTAAAGGAGGTAAGCAATCTTTCAAGTTATATTCTTTCCGATATAAGCTACATTCATGCTCTAACTTTTATTCAAGGGTAATAATGTCTACGAAATGAAGCAAAATTTTTAAATTTATTACATTCATGGATTTATTAAGAAAGGATTCGATGTGCGTATACTGTGAGCGTATCGAACGTGAAGCTTTACTTATATTTGTTATTTGTTATGAAAACATTTCCCCCAGGAGATTAGTTTACGAACTACGTAATTGAATCAAGAATGGTAGTAGAAAGAGATAAAATAGCATTGGAGTGTTGGAGCTCAGAAGTGTTGCTGTCTGTGCTTGTTGCTTAGGAAAATGGCTGAACCTCGGTTTGAACACTCGGTTACACGTACGTCTTTGTCTAATGAACTAGGAAAGAAAAAGTGCGATTTATAGATTTATAAATGACTCGGAGCGACTTTAAATAAACACCTTTAGAAATAACATAACCTATAAAGAATAAAACCTTTTTAACTTAAATTTATTATTATTTAGCAGACAAATAAAGTATTTTAGGGCTTTTATTACTTTTAGTAAATCTTGTGATGCTTCTAACGTATTTTTTTGTACAAAAATACAAGGTAAAATAAGATGTGGCCAATGTTTACAAATTTTGTTTTGGCTTCAAAGAATGTTAAATCATCCCGCATCCATTCTTAATAAATCCATGATTACATTTGATTTTAATCGTCCTATATTGACCAGTTTTATTTTTTCTTTTCGGCCTTTTAGGAAACCTAAATGCATCCTTCCACGTTACCCTGAGGGTTGACATTTGGGAACATTTTCTGTGAACCTTCCGCCCAATTAAAGCTAAAAGACCTCGGAAAATGTTATATATCTTCTCGAGAGTATCCCAATTTAAACTATGAAACTAAAAATAAAATAACGATGTAACAGGAGATTATCGTTAATTCGCATCCATACATTTTGTTCAATTATGGTTATTAATGGTACACGAAATATTTCTGTTATACAGTGTTATATCCTGCGGAGCCGAGAAGCTTCCGATAATTAAAGAACAATAGAGTTATCTAAAAGTATGCCGCAATTCTGTTATCTTACCTATTTTGTATCTAAAGGTATTTCTTGAATGGACATTTACCTGTAATTTACGTCGACACTGAAATATTTGCATAAGAACTATTCGTATAATGGCATTAGTATATTCATAGCAACTTGCCAATGCGGCCGTTTTGTTATACGAACCAAAGAAATTTCAGTAACAGAGGCAGTTAGTTCTATACTAATCAACATGGAAAGTGAGTGAACTCACATCTGATTTAAAGAGATGAGGGGCTAGTTTTCGTAGAAAAAAAGGCAAAATTTCAACAAGTTCTCACCAGGCGATTGGAAACATATTCGGAAGAAAATCTCAATAATAATATTGACTATATACATGTGTAGTTCGTGAAAACTATAAATACCTGTAGTGTGTAATTACTTATTTTCGTCTTCGGTGAAATGACCTAGAACTGCTCGTTGGTGTAAATTTTTCTTTCGTTTGGTTCTAACCACAGTTTCTTTATTTTTTCACCCTAAGATAATTGTCTAATACACTCACCGACATTAAATTCGTGACAACCATAATTTTGATCAAATTTAATATAACTTTTTTTCCATAGTCCGATTTCGATGTTTCTTTTTTCAAAATGTAGATAAATGTTTCTATTTTGATTAATTTTATTCAATTTTCAAAAAAAGAGTTTACATGTTGAAATATACAGGAAAATAAAAAAGTATATTTTTCCCTTAAGTTTGTAACGCCCTGTAGAGTAATTTTGCAATCTATACTCCACTGGATATGTTTTTCTGCAGCGCCTGATTCATTCTTAACATTTTGCTTTTTTATTCTCGATATCTTTCTCGGTTCAAGAGATATGAATTGTTGAAAAAAACATTGACGCTCGAACAGAACTTGATTTTATTGACAGAGGAACTCTAACTTCCCGAAGGTACATCGACGAAATTCTGGAAGAACATGCTGTTGTTTTGCCTAATTTACCGGTAACCAATTCGTTTTCATGCTCGTAGTCCTTACATTCGATAGAAAATGTATGGGACATGCTAGGTCAGGAGTGGCCAACCTTTTTGTAAGATGTGCCACTTTTGAAAACAAAAATTTTGGCCGTGCCACTCATTTTTTGGAAGGCAATATTTTATGTTTTTGTAGAAAGTTAACGGCGCCGCAAGCAAAATTTGTTTGTGCAAAATGTATTTGTGACAAATGTTTGCGTGCCACTATATGGCACGCGTGCCGTGGGTGGGCCACCCCTGTGCTAGGTAGATGAATCAGGAAACGTCGAGGACAGTTTCACTCTCCAACAGCTCCGAGACGCTCTGGAAGAAGAATGGAATAACATTCCACAAGAGGCTAGCCAAAACCTAATTAGAGGAATGAATCGACGTTTACTAGCTGTTACAAGACCTAGAGGGGGTAGCAGTAGGTACTAACTAAAAGATCGAGAAGAATAAAAAATCAAAATGTAAAGAATGAATCAGACTGCAGAAAAGCATATCCAGTGAGGTTTAGATTGCAAAATTACTCTACAGGGTTTTACAAAGTTAAGGGAAAGTATTTATACTTTTTTATTTTCCTGGGCCAATATTTCAACATGTAAACTTTTTTTTTGAAAACTGAATAAAATTAATTAACATCGAAACATGTATCTACATTTAAAAAAAAACATTGAAATCGGACTATGGAACAACAAGTTATCATACATTAAATTTGATCAAAATTATGGTTGTCCCGAGACTCCAGAATTTAATATCGGTGATGTATATTTTCTCATTTTGAGAAAAAATTCAGGTTTATTATAAATACATACATGGCAAAATTAAAAAACTGAACGCGCTAATTATTCAGTACATTCAACAATTCACATCGAGACAATCGAATGACTCGAATGTGATGATCTATTATTAAAAAACTTTCAGTAGTCACTTAACCACCTGTCATCAAGAGTAAATTAAACGGTGGGAGATGAATTGCCGAACGTAATGGTTGGGAATAAGCTTGGTTAGCGTTGTCTTCCTCATTAAAGACTGCAAGAGAAAAACATAACTTACATTTTTCGCTTTTTACGTGAAAGCATTTTTAACGTTAAAAACGTCGCCATTTAATAGTTTTTAAAAACACATGTCGCTGTTTTGTTTGACAAATACCTATTAATTGATGAAGCTTGCTGATTTGAAAATAAATGTGGACTTGGATGGAGCCATGGATTTATTAAGAAAGGATTCGATGTCCGTATACTGTGAGCGTATCGAACGTGAAGTATATTTGTTGTTTGTTATGAAAACATTTCTCTTAGGGGTACATTTTACGAACCCTAAGGAAATACGTAATTGAATCAAGAATGGTAGTAGAAAGAGATAAAATAGCCTCGAAAATAGCATTGGAGTGTTGGAGCTCAGAAGTGTTCCTGTCTCTGCTAGTTGCTGAGCCTGCGTCTGAATACTCGGTTACACGTACGTCTTTGTCTAATGAACTAGAAAAGAAAAAGCGCGACTTATAGATTTATAAATGACTCGGAGCGACTTTAAACAAACCTTTAGAAATAATATAACCTATAAATAATAAAACCTTTTTAACTTAAATTTATTATTATTTAGCAGAAAAATAAAATATTTTAGGCCTTTTATTACTTTTAGTAAATCTTGTGATGCTTCTAACGTACTTTTTGTACCAAAAAAAAAAAGATAAAATAAGATGTGGCCAATGTTTACAAATTGTGTTTACAGTGTCGCTTAGAATGGTTTGTTTTGGCTTCAAAGAATGTTAAATCATGCCGTATCCATTCTTAATAAATCCATGGATGGAGCTTTTGAAATTGAAGTCTAATTTTTTTAACATGTTTTATTATACCGAAACTTGTTCTTATTTTTATGAAGAAGGCTTCCTTTCCTCTGGGTTTTCCTTTCGCGTTAACCTTTTTACTAAAACCAACACTGACAAAAAACTAATACTTTTCTGAGACTTTTGCACTTAACTCGCATGAATTAAAAACTAGTAACTAGTAAGCTATTACGCTGCATATTAATATATTTATACAGGGAAACGTTTTAGTATGGGCAAATATCTTTGCTGTTAGTAAGGATAGAGACACCAAATTTTAGGTATATCTTGTTGGTTCTTAGATCTACTTTTATACGTAGTTAACTTTTTCAACTTCTTTGAGGGGTGACGCTAGGGAGTTGAGGTCAAAAATTTGAAATTCAACCCTATGCCGTGTGTTTCCTTATTTTAAAGGCCTTCAAAAGGAAACATATTACCGCAAAACCGAGGCCGAGGTCCGTATCTTAATTCGTTTTTAAATGGCAAGCCCTTAAAAATTAAAAATCGTGAGAAAAAAGTAAAAATTTAAATAGCTTTACTTCTCTTATTACTTTAAAAGTTGTTCAGAATAACCACCATGAACTTTTTGGCAGTGATAAAGTAAGTTTTGGAACTCACTTCTCACATTTTCGAGAATGGCAGGTGTTACTTCTTTGCAGAGTTCCAAAATCGACTTTATTATTTACAAGAAGTTCATGGTGGTCATTTAGAACATTTTTTAAAGTAATAAGAGAAATAAAGGTAAGCAGGTACTTAAATTTTAATTTTTTTTTTGTTAATTTTTAAAGGCTTGTCATTTAAAAACGAATTAAGTTACGGACCTCGGGTTTGCGGTAAAACGCTTCTTTTTTGAAGAACTTTGAAATGGGGTACCAGACGGCCTAGGGTTGCATTTAAAATTTTTGACCTCAACTCCCTAGCGTCACCCCCCAAGGGGATTGAAAAAGTTAAATTATATAAAAAGTAGATTTATTAACCAATAAGATAACGTTCTCAGTCATATACTACAACGTATTTGCCCAACACGTGGTTTTATAAAAATCCTATTTTGTCGGTGATTATTTGCAATGGATATCTAGTGATAATAGTGCAAAAAAAGTGTGTGTTATTTGCACAGAAGACACTGAAAAATAATTCTTTTTAATGAAAAGACATTGAAAAAAAGTAATGAAGTGCTGGAAATTAGAAAAAATCATGGGTTAAAATATTAGACATTATTTTGCCAACCAATGCTAACCTAAAAGACGGTTATCATACATACTCAATGTTACAAAAATTTCCTAGCTTTAATATAAAAATATTATGTCACACTTCATCAAGAAATTCTGATGTGCCTCCTTCCCCACAAGGTATGGGTATCATTTTGCTTTTGTTTATATAATATATACCCATAAATAATATTAGTCATTCGTAGTCCTACACCTACATACTATAATTTGTTTCATTGATAGATAAATTTTAAAATAACAAAATTACGACCGAGAACGTTATAACTACTCCAAAATTCTTACTAACGACCGCATGGGTGCTGTAAGTCACGTGGTCTTACTTAAATAATTTTTTGTATTTTTATTTGAGAAAATTATCACAATATTTTTTTGAGAGATATCTTTAGAGATAGATCAATAGTAAATCTGCCCCAGTGTCTATTTTTTCAAATATTTTTGAAAACGACTGTCTATTTCTTGTTGAAATTTCTTACGATATAAACACAAAATTAAACAAATATATTTGAAATAGAAAAGTTTATATATATATATATATATATATATATATATACATATATATATATATATATATATATATATATATATATATATATATATATATATATATAATATATACATATATATATATATATATATATATATATATATATATATATATATATATAATATATTATATATATATACATATATAATATATATATATATATATATATATATATATATATATATATATATATATATATATATATATATTCTTACGATATAAACACAAAATTAAACAAATATATTTGAAATAGAAAAGTTTATATATATATATATATATATATATATATATATATATATATATATATATATATATATATATATATATACATATATATATATATATATATATATATATATATATATATATATATATATATATATATATACATATATATATATATATATATATATATATATATATATATATATATATATATATATATATATATATATATATATATATATATATATATATATTTATTTATTTATTTATTTTATTTACTGAATAATTCTTCTTTTATCCTGTGAATATTCGTTAAGAATACAAATGACGTAACCAACCAGCGTATTCGCATGGTAATGGTGAATTTATACCACAGGCAAGGTAATCAACCATATACAAAGGAAATACTTAAATACCTGGTGATCGGTCCGTTGCTGTTGGTTTGCGCTAAAGAATTCGTCACAAGCGGCGACTGACAACGTTGCCAGGTTTCTATCAACAAGAGAAAGGTGAAAATATTATTGTAATTTTGTGTTTCTAAAAAATATATATAGACGAGTTAAAGTAAAGAAGCGCAATGACTTTTTAAAAGATTTTAGTACAACGTAAACTTGAACATCGTCGCTTT
The DNA here is from genome assembly GCA_963971165.1 of Philopedon plagiatum. Classification (NCBI taxonomy): domain Eukaryota; kingdom Metazoa; phylum Arthropoda; class Insecta; order Coleoptera; family Curculionidae; genus Philopedon; species Philopedon plagiatum. Next base: position 32,578,795 of record OZ020190.1, on the reverse strand, counting down.
TAAAAATATGCGAGTACCATAAAGATTAAGAGTGAAGCACAGAAAATGTTGTCCCGATGTGCCCCCACCCCCCACCCGATTCTTCTTTTATGGTTTTTTGGTTGCTGCCATAGTCAGAAGTAACACATTTACTTGTGTTATCCATTTATGTATTACAGTAAATTCCTATGTGGCGACACCGCATTTTTACTGCTGGATGCTTCTTTCATAAGAAAAGTAGTACATTCAGAACGTTAAGTTACCAATGTTACTATTACGAGAGTTGCTTTATAGGTCGCAGCAACTTGATACCTGATGCGTTTATGCCGTCAAAAAATTTAGAACATGCCGAGGAGTTCCAAAGAACTGAAAATTGATTTTTATTATTTTTTCTGGACTTATTTGAAGAAATCATGTAAAATAAATCTTAAATTTACATTTGCACTTTTTGTACTTTACAAGTTGGTGTCTGACGTGGTGAGCCCGACGCGACGTTTCGTCTTTCCGTTAATCCAGATATTCTTAATTTAATATTTGAGGAGAGGACCATGTTGGAAAACTTTTTATCGATCTTTAATGAGTTGACAGTGTGTAACAAAAATATGGAAACCTCCAAATATCTTGCAAACCGGTTATCTGATTTTTATGAATTTTTAAGCTGAATTCGAAAATCGAATAAAAATATAGAGCGTTCCATTTAAAAAAAAGTTCCTGCCGATTTCAGGAAAACGGTAAACTTAACAACAATGCGGAACTCACCATTGGATCGGGCGTAATTTCGTGCCCTCTTTTTAATTTTTTTCTCGTTTTTTTTAAATATGTGGCTCTGCTAGCTTGAATTCAAGCTACCTAGCAGAGCCATGCTGAGTAACCACTAAACCAAATTATTTTGATAAATAATTTTATATTGAAATTTTTTGTCAATTAATTACCCCTGAAATATGTACAGAGACTAAGGAAAAACCAAAAAGTTAGAAAAAAACAGCGCTGTACACTTTCATCATATTAAGCATTTACACAGATTACTCCTAGGAGTAATCTGTGCATTTACGGCCAGATTCTCCAACGCTAGTCGGTCTAATTTGATAACCAAAAGTTTTAAACTGACAAGTGTAAGAATAGGACACCTAAGCTTTATACTATGAATTTGTCTCTGAGGTTTTTCGGAAATTTATAAAGAAAAGGGCAATTTTAGCACGTACTTTCGACTAGCGATGGGTCATTCGTTCATTTTCAAGAGAGCCCGCTCACTCGTTCAGCTCACTTGGAAGAGTCGTTCGCAAGGAGTCGTTCGATTGAACGAGGGCTGCTGAGTTGCGAATTACAGAATCGCGGAGCTCTTTACTTTAACGTGACACCTGCACTTGTTCATGTGTATAAAAGAGAGCATAAAACGCGGATGTGAATTACACATTTACGACTGCCGACGGCCCGCTGCCTGATTGTGGCGTGACGGCTTCAAAGAAAAATAATATACATAATATAAATAAATTAAATAAAATTAATTAACATATTGGAATGATTAAAATTTTTATTTGTTAAATGTTCAAAATAAAAGTAAATACATATTAACAAAAATGGTTTTATTGTCGATTAGATAATGATTATGTAATATGGATTTCAAAGTTATAAACTACCCGCAGTATACGCCGTTAAAAAACGTTGTTGCAGTATTCCGGCAAAGTAGGTAATTCATCGTTAATCGTAAAATAATAGTAATAAGACGTACAAACTGGGTAATGCTCCACCACTCTCGTTCTATTATACGACTCCACTCCGACTGACTGAGCCCCTCCCGGCGCTCCCGGCTCGCGCTCTCGCGGATGGCGCTCTCCGAGTTGTCTGAAACTCGCGAAAGCGCGGAGTGGAATTTCTACGAACGGACGAGAGCGAGCCAGATATTTTAACGAGCGGTGAACGTATCGTTCAGTTGATGGGAGCGGCTCATTCGCGACTCTTTGAAAAGAGTCGTTTAAATTGAACGACTCGTTCGCGAACGACCCATCGCTACTTTCGACAATAATAGAACTAAATTCATTCTAGCAACCCGTTCCAAGATGAACATTATTTGAAAAGCAAGCAAATCGCTGAAAAGCAGAATAATTCATAAGTTTTTAATGGCGACTTATTAACAGTGACGGGACAAAATCTGTCAAAACATAACTGATTAGCTATCTTAATTTAAACCAGTCAAATCTTAAACCTCCTTAGTAAATCTGAACGTTACCACTAAAAAGTGGTAGATTTACAGTTGATAATTCGTAGTCTTTGAATGCTCAATATGATGAAAGTGAAAAGCGTTTTTTTTCTGACAGTTAATTGTTTTCCCAGTCTCTGTACATATTTCAGGGGCAAAGATTAGCCAAAAATTTTAGTATACATAATTATTTCAGCGGTTATTCAGCATACTTCCGCTAGCTTGAGCACCTAAGCTTGCAGGGCCACATATTAAAAAAAAAACAGTCCAAAAAAATTAGAATGAAGGTGATAAATTAGCAATAAAATAGCCAAAAATTATAATATAAGAAAAAAATTGAAAAGTCTTTGCGGCTCGGCTAGCTTGATTGATATTTAAGAGAATACATAGTTTAATTTTACACATAAAATATGGTGACAATTCTAACTTTGATATCTAAATGGAAAAAACAATACACATCTGAACGTTAGAACTGTCACCAGCTGTATATTAAAATTAATTTAAATATTTTATTTAAGTCGAAAGGTTGAAATCTCAGTCAGACAAAGATATAAACCGAAATGCTGATTTTAGGTTTTTACGCATATCTTCGACAGTACTGGGAAATTTCGAAATTCTAAAGTTTCTTGACATTCGGTAGTACATTGTGCAACTTTGCCCCAATGTAACGTGTGCTGTATCGCTAACCGTTTACGAGATACCAATGGTGGACGTCGAATTTGTAATACGCTGTATATCGTCAAATATTCCCAAAATTACAACCTCTACGAAATTGGCACCGAACTGTTTCTTTCGCGATTAAAATGCGATAAACGATAATAATCAGTAAGTTATATAAATTATAGTTTTTCTTCCTGCCGGGTTTTCCAATAAAATTAAAATTAGTAAAAGTATATAACAACCAGGGTAAAAGCACTCGGCAATAAACGGAAAATGGAACTATAAATTTTTAAAAAGTTGTTCAAACTAACTGAACAGAAACTGATTGGAATTGAATAGGCACAATTTTTTACGCAAAGTTCGCTAAATTAATTGCTCAGAGTTCATGAAAATTCACGAACTGTTTCAAATTATATCGGAAATGTGTGGAAATTTATCTCTACAGTGAGGACATAAAGTATGGAATAAATTCATTATATAAAAAATGACAAATTTTATGGAAAATCGCTGGGACACTTTATTTTTATTTTCTACGTATTTTAAAAACATTTGTCGTGTACAGGGATTATGTTTAAATGGAACACCCTGTATATTTTTATATTTTCGGATTCTACGTAAAATTATAATATCTTTTTATGTAGCGTGTGATATACCTATATCGCATAGTTTTGGAATTATATTATACTAGGTTTAAATTTTCAATTTTTTCGGATATGTTAATTACATAATTACTAAAGCACAATTATTTCGATGAAGTTTTTTCGAACGGATGGACCGGGAGGAGGGGGTTTATTGAGTGGCCAGCGAGATCACCAGATTTGCCACCTTTGGACATTTTTATGGGGTTATTTAAAGAGTAAAGTATTCAAAACAAAACGAATAGATCTTCATGATTTAAAAATTCGCATTCAAAATAAAATTTCACTAATACCTCCTAATGTAGTGCATATAATCAAATATAATTTGTAAATATAAGTACTTGGTTATTGCCAAGTAGCAAATGGTGAACATTTTGAACATCTAATTAAATACCATTATCTATCAGTATCTACCTTTAATGACTACTTACCCAAAATTTGACACTGTTATTTTTTTTTAAGTTTAATTCGTTAAAAATTAAATATTTTATTATTATTTCATTTTTCACAGATTCGTCTGTTTTGAATTTGTTCAGGTTTGTTTAGCTTTACTTAGGATTCTTTTTATCTTTTTCTATTTTTAATTATTAAATTTGGAAAACCAATTTTTCGAAATTAGAATTTTAGAAAACATCACCGATTCGCCTTTTTGAATTTGCTTAGGTTTGTTTAGCTTTGATCAGGATCTTTTCCTATTTTTTTAAAAAATTTTAATTATTAAATTTTGAAAAACCAATTTCTTGAAAACATCACCGATTCTGGATTTGCTCAGGATTGTTTAACTTTGCCTAGGATATTTTTCTACCTTTTTTATTTTTAATTATTAAATTTGGAAAAACCAATTTTTCGAAAACAGAATTTTAGAAAACATCACCGATTCGCCTGTTTGATCGTTTAGAAGTTTAGATAAACGTTCCATTCACTTTACCTATTGAAAATTTTATGTACGAAACCGGTTATTATACAAATTTCTATTAGAAAATAGTGTTTTAATGGAAAGCTAAATTTTTCGTTACACATATTGTTCTGTTGTTGTTGTCTCTACACCAAAATGTTTTACACAGCTAAAGTGTAACTGGTAGGTGAAGACTATGGACTTCAGTCTTCTCTTACTCCTCAAGTTTAACCTGCACCTAATATTCATAGAAAAATTAGTTAATAATGTTAAACTGAGTAGCAATAATACCAATTATTTTTTCGCTCTCCATCATGACTCCTTTATAATAAAACAGTTTACAAATCCCCAAATGCCATTTTATTATATATTATTTTTCTTCTGACCATTGTTTTTTAGATGGGCGAAAGTTTTTCTTTTCACACTTAACAAATTTGAAATAAAAGTTTTTTCGTCAAGAGGAGAGTTCTATCTTGGGACACACCGAATATTGTGTAGTTTCTAATAAAACAAATAAAACGATAAAGTTGTAGAAAGATTGCGGCAAATCAAAACAAATAAAAACGGCCGCGGTGGGATCCAAGTCATGCAAGAGGCAAGAAAGTCAAGGTTATTTTGTTGATGGATGTGTCTACTGTAAATGGGGGATGCATGCCGTGGTTGTAAACGGTTTTTTTTTTGGACGTTCTATCTGCGAATGTTTTATTTTGGTAAAAACTCGTCAGCTTTGTGCTGGGAATCAAATATTTCAAAAATCGCCAATCTGATTCTGCATGAATAACCTTTTACACTACAAATTAAACAAAAAACGATCTTCAAATATGTTATTTACACTTCGATATACAGTATGTCCGCGGATGGGGTTTAGAAGATGACAAATGGACTAAATTTTGCACGATACGTAAAAATGTCACTCCTAATAAAAAGTTTTCCTTGTAAAATAAATAAGATTCACATTATGAAAAATTTAATTTTTTATACAGGGAGCATATAAACGTTATTTTGTATAAGAGTAAACATACCTTGTTTGTCATTTTCTTCTAAAAGAACAATTTAAAATATGTCTTAAATTAAACCCTAAGCCGAAGTACAAGATTTAATTGCAAATATTAAATAGGGTTCCCAGCGTCAGGTAAAACAGGGAAATGTCAGGGAATTCAAAAATCGTCAGGGAAAACGAAATTTTTTAGTAATAGTCAGATATCTTTCTCAAAGCCAGGGAAAATGGCAACTTCCGTTAATTTTATTTTTAAAAACAATTTTTATAAGAAATTAGTAGGTACGGTATTTTGCGATACCGCCTCGTATGTCTTATAACATCTTGAACGCACCTCGTAGTACGGAAAGGTGCCGCGCGATAGTAGGCAACCGGTTAACCATCCATATAGTTTCGCATTCTCAGAGAAAGACAGCCTATTACGCTATTCATGTATTAAATAAAAAAGGAAATAAAACATGCATCGTGTAGTGAATAATTTGTCCCGTTCTTCTGACCAATCGAATTCGTTGTTATCAGAACGGCGGAGAAATACCTATACCTCTATTAAAAGTGAAATAAAGATGCAGAATAGATGTCATCCACAATCTTCCCGATCGTTTTCGCATTCCGTTTTTATATAGCTAAAGTTGCGTCAGATCGCGATTCTGGCGTGTATTTTGTTGATTTACCCTTATGTGTTATGTTTATTCTCTTGATGTCCAGTAAATAGTCGCGTTTCTCGAAAAATTAACGTATTCGTATACCTAAACATTAGTTTTAAAATTTTGGTGCAATGCGATGTCGAGTTCGCAGAGAAAAACAGTTTTTAAATATGACTGGGTCGATCCAGATTTAAATCCTCCAGAATGAGGCAAATATTTGAAGCCAGTAAAGAGTAACAAATATCAGGCTTACAGCAGTTTATGCTTTAAAGTAATAGAACTTAGAAATATGGGGAAGAGGGCAATTGCTACCCATTTTAAAAGTACTTCTTATTCAAAAAAATTACAATACCAACAATACCGTTTCGACTATGCTGTCTAACTCCAAAAAATCTGAAATATATCTCGGAGAGAAACCACTGCTACTGATTTTGGTGGTGGATGTAGTATAAGTACCGTAGTTTTCGAGGCCGTTTCTGAAAGCACTCGATCTATTCCATCAAATTGGAACTTTTTATCGAATTTTATGTTAAATGAAAACGTTGCTGATGTCGAAATAAGATGGTACTTATCTGTTTATTCAGCGGACTAAGATGTAGCGGTAATGGAAAGTATGTTCCCTGACAATATTAGTTCCAAGAAAATGTCACTCAGTTTTTCAACAGCTGCATACTCTATAGTCCTTCACAGAAAAAGCACTATCGTGTATTGAATTGGATACCATTTCATTCAGTGACATACTCTATTCGGTATTGCACAATACAAATTTGTTTTATTTAAATGATTAGTTTGTCATTGTTAACTAACAGGAATAGGATAGTTATAAGATTGCTTGAAATAATAGTGTTTCCAAGGGTGGTCCTGGACTGAAATTCTGGGGGGGGGGGGGGGTAATTTTTGTTAACCAACTAAAATATTTACAAACTGCTTTGTTCGCGGTCCGTACCATGCCATGGGAAGCCCAGGTTGGGGGGGGGGGGGAGAGGTTAGCCCCTCCCCCCGGTGGGACCGCCCTTGAGAGTTTCATTGATTTTTAATAAATTCTCTAAGTATATCATTTATTGAATGTCAATAATGTTATTAAATGAATAAAAAAGGGGGGTATCGAATGGGCCATATACAGAAAAAAAGTTTGGGGAAAATTCGCAAAAAGGCCTTTTTAATTCCAACAAACTTAAAAAAAGTTAGGCCAGTTTAAAAAAAATGTCGACAATATTGTCCGGAGAGAATTTACAAAAAAAAGATCGACTATTTTGAAATTTTATCTAAGCATAGTTGGATGTTTTCCCTCCACTCTCCCCCCGAACAGAGTGCTTTCGATCCGCCACTGGTAATTTCGAGTACGTACATGTGAAGGTATCTGTGAAAAATTTAAGTTGGTACGAGTAGTTATTTTTGTGTGTAGCAAAAACATTGTTCTATCTCCCTTTATGTGATGGTGATTACCATTGATTGTATGAGTGTTATATGTAATTTTTTTATCATTACATGCATTATGGTTTCTAGCCTATAATCTGGTTCAAAATGATATAAAAAAGATTAATAGGTTAAACCAAAAATATCAAGGTCTGCTTTGATGACTATAAAAGTACCAGTGCAAAATTAAACGCATAAAGAAATTGTAGTATGGTCTAATTATGATTTATAATAATAGAAAAAATGAAAGGGGCTCGCTTTAGAAAAAATGTTAGTAATTTGGATTGGAAGAAAGTGCGGTGTTGACGACAGAATCAGTGCGATGAAAACGAAAAATCGGTGAAAATTACAGTGCGGTATGGAGCGGAAACATGGCCTATAAGAAAGTATCTATAGAGGTTAGATGTGAGAGAAATAATAATTAATGAGAATAACAAGGAAAAATAAGTTTGAAGTTGAAATAAGGGGTACAGCCAGGGTTGTAAAAATAATAATATCTAAGATATAGGAAGACTGCAGAAGTACGGACATCTGGTAAAAAGAGACAGTAATTATGTCGGCAGAATGAAAAGTAATACGAATGGAAATATCTCGGGAAATATGTAAAAGGATGGGACGAAAAGTTTCCGTTCTAACAAAGAAAACAGAAGAATATTGGTTACAATTTTTTTAATTTTTCTACATAGTTTGGGTGTAGTTCAAGAGTATATTTACAAATCAGTCTATACCATCGTTATAGACTGATTTATCCAACTTGTCGAAATAGACGTTTGTGACAGCAGTCACTTCTGAATCCGACGCGAACTTTCTGCCCGCAAGAAATTTTTTCAAGTTAGGGAACCAATGAAAATCCGATGGGGAATCAAACCCAACCCAACCGGATCAAATTTGACAAATAAGGTGCATGAGGAACCAGTTGGAAGGCTAACTGAAGAATTTTTGCCATGACCATGACTGATGACATATAAAGGGTGTCCGAAAAATCTTAGTATTTGCTATTATATAGTGAAGATAGATACACCAAATGTTAGGGGTATTCCTCTAATGCGGGAATATTTTATTACAACACGGATCTCAAGTTTTCCCATCATTTACAGTATCTAAAGTTTCATAAATTTTAAAATGCAAACTACTTAATCCGCTCTCTTGAAACTTTAAAGGTATACTATCGAAGAGTGCGGCTGTATAAACACGTGTCAATATTGCGGTTGAACAACTTTTCATCCCATGACAGAATGATTTAAGGGAAAAAGGTTTAATAGAAGACGAAATTCCCGTACCGGGCGTTGAGGAAGCGATTAACAAGGAACGTCGACTTCTTATAAGTTGAAAAAAGACGAAGTGAAAGAATTCACAGAAGAGTAACCTAAAAATCGCGTAGTTAGATGTTTCCTAATTCAGACATCAGTTCAATATGCTTTTTTTAAAATGAATCATTCTTTCAGTTTATTTAATCTAGCAAACATTAACGTCAAATAGCTTTCGTGTTTTTCTCACCATTTAAACTATATTTTACAGATTCCGTTAATTGACACCAACAATTAACTCTATCTAGGCAATTATTTTTTAATCAGCCTTGTAAAACACAACTTAAAAGTTTATTATAAAAAGTGTTACAGCTATATGTATGTTTTAAATTGGCTTCGCAATGTTTAAAGAAAATAATAAATAATGTTTTTATTTTAAATAAACAGAAAATTTGTTCAGGTTTCTAAACATGCCTACGAATTGTTCGATGACAGAAGATCATTGGAAAAACATAAATGTTATGTTTCTGGGAATATATCTAACACTTTTCATACGACATAATGCTATTATTTTGTTTAATTATACATTAATGTTTGGTAGTTTATAAAATATCGTTGAATTAAAATAAACAGGGTATTATTAAAATACATATGTATGTATGTATTATATGTATTAATAAGTCTACCATGTACCGGGTGAGTGAACGATTGCGCCAAATAATTTTATGCCTTAAAGATAAGATTTGTCGATAATAAGCTTTTGTGTTAATATGGTTGGATATTCTGCACATTTTAAAATTATTTTGAATTATACAGGGTGCGTTCCAAAATAAGGGTGTCAGAAAGTTAAATTTTTTTAAATGAGACACCCTGTATTTGAATGGATTTTTGAATTCTACGTGCAATTTCATAACTTTTTCACTATTGGTTTAATATAGCAAAAAGTCATAGTTTTCTAGATAATAATAAATTCGTTGTGAAAATGCTTCCTACTTAAATTTTGACTCCAAGCGATTCATAATTTGTATCCTGAGTAAATTAAGTCAAAAAAACATATCCTCTATCAAACTATTTGACATCTCATTTACAGGGTGTTTTATTTCTAGGTCCAATGTCACAAAACATCTAATTAAAAAATGTCACTTTTATCAAATGGAACACCCTATATATTAATAGTATTGTTTTTCCTGACCATTTAAATTATAATATATGTTTTTTTTTTTCCATGGGGTTGCGGTCAAAATGTTTACATTAAAACAATAGTCATCTTTGACGTTTCGGTTTATTGACTGACTAAACCATCATCAGAAAGTTAACTCCAAATTTTTAAAAAGAACTTATTTTATCAGGTTTACTAATAATAACACAAATAGACATACCTTTTAACTATGATGAACAAACTTAGCACTAATACTAGTACATTTTAACAACCATGAACTCTCTACGAGACACAGAGTTAAACTATTATTTACTAACTTGCCTTAACAACCAAATTTGCATCGTACCTTTTAGAAGGTATAATGGATGGAAAGTCCACTATAGGTACAAAATGTTTTGTGAATAATGCAAAAATTTTTTATTTTTATGACATAATTAGGCCTCCATAAACTGAACTTAAATTTTCGGTATCTGACCTGAAATTGATGGTGTTATTGGTTTTTTTAATATGAATCATTTCTTTAATATTCCTTTTTTTGTTATTCGATTCAAACTCTAATATTTGAACATTATTGAAATTGAAATTATGTAGTTCGTCAAGAGCATGTTTAGATAGGGCTGTGGGGTTATGGTTGGTATTACGCAGGCTATTCTTATGTTCTTTTATTCGGTTTTTTAAATATTGTTTTGTTTGTCCTATATATGTTTTTGGACAATCAGAACAGTCAATTTTGTATATTAGATTTGTCTGAAATTCTTTAGGTGTTTTTGGTTTTAAATGTGTAAATAATTTATTAGTACTATTGTTTGGTTTTTCGGCGATATTTATGTTATATGGTTTAAGGACTTTTTTAATTTTTTGATTTATATGGGGTATGTGTGGTAATGAAATATAATTACTTTCGGTGTTCTGAGTTTCGCGATTTGTGGAGTTATTGTATATTTTATTAATCCGGTTTTTAATGATCGGTTCACAGAAGTGTTTGGGGTAATTATTTTTTTGTAACACGTCTCTAACTTTTCTAAGATTTTGTGGTCTATTTATCGGATTAGTTAATATGACAGCCCTATCAACTAGTGAATTGACTACGCTTTTTTTATATTTAATAGGTGTGTATGAATTAAAATTGAGATATCTGCCTGACCATACAGGTTTTGTGTACCAGTTTGTCTCGATGTTGCCTTCTATGTCGTAAGAAATATTAATGTCTAAAAAATTTATAGATTTGTTTTTTTCCTTTTCATGAGTGAATTTGAGTCTGCCCTATATATTTTTCTGCCATCTTACAGCTTATCAAAAACTCTTCACATTTTGTAAAGAATGTCCTATCCCTGTCTCTAATAGTTTTTGCAATATTTTGATTGACATTTTGTATACAATGGATCAGGGATGCTCAGACTTATACTATTGGCGATATACAGCACATAATTGGACGGCAAGCGATCGACTAGGCAGGAAAAATACATCTTTTATTAAAGAGGAATTATTGCGTATACGATAATTGTAACTAACTACTTAACGCGATCGACCGGAAAAGCTCTCGCGATCGACCAGTCGGTCGCGATCGACCGTTTGAGCACCTCTGCAATAGATAATGGGTACTTCCCTGCGCGGTAGAAGTAAAAACATGTAGGTAAAACTAACTAAATACAACCATAGATATCTTTACATTTACACTAAAACGTAATGAACACATTATTTTGGTATCTGTAACCCCAAAAAAATCGGTTTATTCTTAATAAATGAGGGATGTCCTTTTTGTTCAATACACATTCTTCTAATGATATTTTCTTGAACATTGGATAACATACCTGATGTTATTGTTTGACATATATCCCTAATCCTATTCTCCGTGTCCTGCCTTGTCGTAGGTGGTGTGACATATACATATACCTTATCTTTTATGTAGCCCCACACGAAAAAATCTAACGAGGTAAGGTCACAAGACCTTGATGGTCATGCAACAAAACCCCCGCGGCCAATCCATCTTTGAAGATAGTGCTGATCCAAATATTCTCTGGCTTCACGATAAAAGTGGGGGGAGCACCATCTTTGTTGGAGCCACATATTTTGACGTTCATCAAAGTCTACTTCTGTTAATAGTCTTGGCAACTCCTGTTGCAAGAAAAATAAATAAGTAGGTCCGTTTAAATGTTCATTAAAAAAATATGGCCCTATAATTCTGTTGTGAAGAATACCGCACCACACATTAACAGACCATTGGTTTTGGTGTTGAACTTCACTGACCTAGTGTGGGTTTTAAAAAAAAATGTGGTTTACTTCAACTTGGGCCCGTAACCATTGGCAGTAAGTTATGCACCATTGAAAATCTTCATCGTGAAGTTCCTGATGTCAGTCAATTTGGTACGGGTGGTATTTATACTAGCGCTTTGTTCGGTTTGCCGCTGACTGTGACGTGTCATCACACAGTGAAGCTAATTTACGGCTACTAACTCGGGGATTCTCCTGAACTTGTAACAGTATTTCGAGTTCTTTCTTAGCAGTTGTAGCTATTCTATTGGAAACTTCACGTTTTGAATGTTCCACACTGCCGGTTGAATCAAAACGCTCCATTAAATTTTGAAAACTCCGAGGACTGGGTGTTCGCCGCTTAGGATATTTCATCCTGTATAATCTTTCCGCAAAAATACAATTTGTATCTGCCTCGCCCAAAACATAAATCATATCGATTAATTCATTTTTGGAAAAATTCATTTTGTATATGTATATATATATATATATATATATATATATATATATATATATATATATATATATATATATATATATATATATATATATATATATATATATATATATATATATATATATATATATATATATATAACTGGACAATAAACGTAACACTAAAAACGCTTAACTTTAAAACCGATCTGATTCTTAATGTCATCCACTAACATTATTTTCAATTATTTTCCATGGCTACTGAGATTCACTGACAAAAGATGCTATAGCGCGAACAGAAAATCCCGAAAACTCACAATCTTTCAAGAACTATTAGAGATAGGTATAGAACATTCTTTACAAAATGTGAAGAGTTTTTGACGAGCTCCAAGATGGCAGAAAAATATATAGAGTGTTCCATTTGATAAAAGATAATTTTCTAATATGAAGTTTTCTGGCTGGACTTAGACATAAAACACCCTGTAAATGAGATGTCAACTATTTCATGAATACGTTTTTTGACTTAATTTACTCAGGATACAAATTATGAATCGCTTGGAGTCAAAATTTAAGTAGTATTTTAAGAACAAAGAGATGCTTGCAAATGCTAAATTTTCATTACAAGTCGAATTATCTTGAAAACCATATCTTTTTCGTATATTAAACCTAGTGAAAACGTTATGAAATTACACGTAAAATTCAAAAATCCATTCAAATACAGGGTCGTCTCATTTAAAAAATTTAACTTTGTGACACCCTACTTTTTGAACGCACCCTGTATAATTCAAAATGTTTTTAAAATGTGCAGAGTATACCTTAACACAAATACTTATTATCGACAAATCTTATCTTCAAGGCAAAAATTACTCCGCGCACTCGCTGACTCACCCGGTACAGTGGGTATACTAGCGAGTATAGAGGAAGAATTCCGCTACCACCTTTCAAAGTGGTGAGACACGGCCTTCCCAAGCGGTCACCCATCAAAGTACTAACCTTGCCGGGCGTCGCGTCATTTAACCTCGGTAATCAGGCGGAGAATGGTCGTACCAGCGAAGTTAAACGTCGCTTCTTGAAGACCCTTGCCTGGTTGGAAATTTATTTCCGCCCCCCCGCCCTTCCTCCCCAAACATTATGAAAATAATCTATAATAAAATCGTAAGGATTTTTGGTTATAATAATAATCTATCCCTTTTATTGAAAAGTATATACAGTGAAATACAAAAGTTGAAGCAGACGACTTTGGCTGCGTTCCTGTTCTTTCTTTTTACTTTCAAACGACACCAGGTCCAGTATGTAATCACAGCACATAAAATGTGCTGTGATGTAATCGTCCATAAATGCGACTTCCAGAATTAGACGGATTTTGGTTCTTTACGACTCCGAGATACCTGAAAATAGGTTTCTGGAAAAAAATTCGTCGCTTTCCTGACAGTCAAATGTGAGAAAAAAATAAAATTGCGATTGTATGTCTACTTTGCAATAAAAGGTCAAATCTGAACGCATGCAAGAATTTTTTTGTCCCGCGATGTGCGGTGCAGCCGTACTATTTTTTAAATTCGTGACCAGTTTTGGTTGGTTGGACAGTTTTGCGCGTCCACTATTACGAAGCGAACAAATTTGGTTTAAGGCGGAAGTTTAGGACGAAAGCTAAATTCCAAGTGGTCCTTAAAAATAGAATGACCCAAATATTAATACTAAAAACACACTTCTGTGACTCCATAAAGTCTATGCTGTCTATGAAAAGTATATGAAGTGAAAAATAAGCTCTAATAGTCGTTTACATGACTTTTAGTTCATTGTGAAACATGTACTATTTTTAACTCCATTAATTTTTATATCACACATCTGCAGTTCTATATAGCACAAGAACAACTTAAATATGGCCGTTGTTCTGCTCTTTCACAAGCGTTCTGCCAGACATTTTGGAAACCAGGAACAAAACATTGCTGTTTTTAGCCGCCGTTATTATTTACTTCGTCCCGAAATAGATTTTTATGAAGTTGGTAGTATACGCACCAAAGCGAACGTAAATTAAACTAAATAAAGGGTCTATCTTTATGTTAAAAGGTGTACAAGGAAAATTTATGTATTTTTACTCCCTTTAATGTTTACATCCTGTTTATATTAACGAAGTTAATGGATTTGATGGTACCTTAGGATAAATACACAGTGTCACGGATATTTTAAAACTTGCAAGCAGCAGACAATTGAGTATAATACATTTTACACTCGTTATAACTAGAAAGGCTTGGTAAAATTCTTGCGTGTGGATCGTTGTTACTTTGTGATTTTTTAAGTAGTTATAATTAAAGTAAGAATCAAGCAAAAAAAAAACCACGAGCGTCATAACTGACAGAGACCACAATTATTTCCTTCTCTCTCATCTTTTGCAAAGTGGGCATCAGAGGCGTGTTGTGGATTATTTTTTGTTCTTATGATAAAAATAGTGGTGCTGAATGTATTGGCAACGCTGCACGATTTTCGCTTTGGCCCATGGATTTATTATTAAGAAGGATTCGATGTCCGTATACTGTGAGCGCATCGAACGTGAAGCCTTATATTTGTTATGAAAACATTGACCGTGGTGGTAGAGTTTACGAACTTTAAGGAAATACGTAATTGAATCAAGAATGGTAATAGAAAGAGATAAAATAGCATTGGAGTGTTGGAGCTCAGAAGTGTTGCAGTCTCTGCTGGTTGTTTAGGAAAACGGCTGAACCTCGGTCTGAACACTCGGTTACACGTACGTCTTTGTCTAATGAACTAGAAAAGAAAAAGTGCGACTTATAGTTTTATAAATGACTCGGAGCGACTGTAAATAAACACCTTTAGAAATAACATAACCTATAGATAATAAAACATTTTTAACTTAAATTTATTATTATTTAGCAGAAAATAAAATATATTAGGGCTTTTATTACTTTTAGTAAATCTTGTGATGCTTCTAACGTATTTTTTGTACAAAAATACAAGGTAAAATAAGATGTGGCCAATGTTTACAAATTGTGTTTACAGTGTCGTTTAGAATGGTTTGTTTTGGCTTCAAATAATGTTAAATCATCCCGTATCCAGTCCTAATAAATCCATGCTTTGGCCAAATCAGAATCGAAATAAAATCCGCCCCGTCAACATCTTACATTGCGAGTGCCTCTCCGATGTTGCCGAATGTAGAATATAGTCAGATTGTATAATAATATGACTTGGGTTATTGCAAACTCGGCGCATGCCTCAGGTGTACAAAACACAAACAGTCAAACTCGGCACAGAGTTTAAAAGATACCCTTTTATAATTTTTTTTTCAAAAAAATGAACCCACTTCACAAAAGAAAAAGCACTAAAACGTATGAAATAATAGTTTTACGTATTTATAACTGTGGTTAATGGTAAACATAATTTTGTTGAAAGTTAGGTAACTTGTACACTGAAGTTCTAAACTTTGAAGTCGGCGTAATTTCACAGTGTAAGGATCCGTAATAAATCATAAACAATTAATGAGTTGCGCTTACTTTAAAGTTCAGAACTTTTGTGTATAAGTTACTTAAAAGTCGAACGCAATTGGGCTGACCATTAGGCTCAGTAATAAATATCTAAAAGTATCATTCTTTATTAACAATTTATTAATGTATGATCATTAAGGATTCCTATTAAACTTTAAAATTGCGCCCACTTCAAAGTCTAGAACTTCGTTGTATATACAAGTTACCTAACTTTGAACAAAATTGAGTTTAACCATTAAACACAGTTATAAATACTACGTAAAACTATTATTTCATACTGTTTAGTGCTTTTTCTTTTGTGAAGTCGGTTAATTAAAAAAAAATTGTTTCTTTTTTGTTCACCTAATCTCTCTTTCCCCTTCATCTTATCGCCCCCTATTTAAATTTTTAATGTTTTTTTATCTTCTGACAGCCCACGAAGGCCGAAGTCTAAGTACTATGTACCGTGGGTGTACTGGGGAATCGACTCACACATCCAGAGCTGGAAACATCCGTTGGGATTTCACCAACCCTTTAAGAGGATGTGTGGGGTGGTACCACCTCGGTCGAGGAAAAATTCCTCTACCACCACCAATGTCCACGTAATATTGAATTTTCAGACCTCAATTACCCCGAAAATGACATAGTTAACATTTTTAAAGAATTTTCCACCCTCTCCTTTCGCCCCTTGCCCCGCCGTAATTTTGTTTTTATCCGTTACATAAACTTAGCTTTTCTGACCTCAGTAACTCCGAAAATGACCCATTAGTTAATAGTTTTGGAGAAATTGGCAGTCGCGCCTCCCCCCCCCCAAACCAACCCCCCCCCCCCGGCCGTCAATTTGCTAAACATCTGTAACACAAAATTAAATTTTTTGACCTCAATAACCCCGAAAATGGCATATTAGTTAACATTTTCCCGCTAGTTTTTTTAACATCTGTTAGACAAAATTAGAAATGACACATTTAACATTTTTGGAAACATTCCCAGCCGATCCTTTTTACACCGCCCCCCTTCCGTTAATTTTTTTAACATATTGTATGCCTTTTTGGATGTTTATTTCAAAATGATTGAGTTTATCTTCAAAATTAGTGGTTTTTTGTTACCAGTTTCACTATTGCTTCTTTGCAAAATATATTCACCTCCATGGATTTATTAAGAATGGATACGGGATGATTTAACATTCTTTGAAGCCAAAACAAACCATTCTAAGCGACACTGTAAACACAATTTGTAAACATTGGCCACATATTATTTTACCTTGTATTTTTGTACAAAAAATACGTTAGAAGCATCACAAGATTTACTAAAAGTAATAAATGGCCTAAAATATTTTATTTTTCTGCTAAATAATAATAACTTTAAGTTAAAAAGGTTTTATTATTTATAGGTTATATTATTTCTAAAGGTTTATTTAAAGTCGCTCCGAGTCATTTAAAAATCTATAAATCGCACTTTTTCTTTCCCAGTTCATTAGACAAAGACGTACGTGTAACCGAGTGTTCAGACGTTTTTCCTAAGCAACCAGCAGAGACAGGAACACTTCTGAGCTCCAACACTCCAATGCTATTTTATCTCTTTCTACTACCATTCTTGATTCAATTACGTATTTCCTTAAGTTCGTAAACTGTACCTCCACGGTAAGATGTTTTCATAACAAACAACAAATATAAGGCTTCACGTTCGATACGCTCACAATATACGGAACATCGAATCCTTTCTGAATAAATCCATGTTCACCTCGCAGTTTTTCGAGGCATTCTTGGAACCTTGCTTCCATTTCCGCCATTTTTGTGGCAAGTTCTTGGCTTTTGTGCCTAGTTGATGGATTATTCCTTGTAATAGGCATTTGGAAAGACTATATACTACCACAACAATCACTACTAAACACTTTTTATAGAAAAGTATTACTATTTTATGCAGAAGCTTCTATTTTAAACTAAATTAACTTGGTTTTCGCAGAGCAGACGGCGTTTACGTGTTTATGCTACGCACGCCATCATCATCATTATACAACTTTATGGATTATATAGTCTTACAGTTTTGTTAACTAAATTCGAGAACTTATTTTTTCATATATATAGTACATTTTATTCCAAACCGGACTCCAGCAATTATTATTAAACCTTCTTTGATGTTCCTTTTACTGCTTAGAAGACTGGTAAGCGTGGAATTTATAATGATTATTATACTTTCAAAAAAATATTACAAAATATGAAAATACACCGAAAACCGCTTATAAGGCTAATAAGTCATTTTAATTAAGGCCTGTCTCTTTTGAATAAAATTGTTATGTTTTTAGCTCTACCTGTTTTGGAAGATAATACTTAAATTCCCTTACGTCATTGTCCTATTATATATATTTGCACAATAACATTATTTTCCTTTTTCCGTTTTAAAGCATTTTACTTGTTTAGGCGTTTCTGGTAGAAAAGTAAAATAAATCTTATAGGTAATTTGAATACGGAATCCTCTCCGGAATGACATAGCGTCCTTGTATAATGAATAAATATATTTCCTCGATTATTTTTATTTATTCTTCTTCGTTCAAGTGTTTGGATGTGATTTTAATCACGGTGACTTTCTTTTTTATCAAAAGCTGTTCTTCTATTCGTTTGAGAAACAGTTTCCTTTCGTTGTAAATCTGCTTTTAAGAACATGTCAAAACCGTAGGCGAAAAATTGGAGTCATTCGTTATGTAACCCATAATGTTTCTTTCTCGTTGATCATTAAAGTAATCCACTCGGTAATTCATATACGTACAGACGAATAACTGAACTCGTATAAAGTCGCGAGATGTATTGAAACAGTTTAAAACCCTGAAACACACAAAAATAACTTTAGTTTTTTGGTTCTTAGTCGACAAATGCTCATGCTTCCAGTAGGTATATGACAAATGAGGTCGGAGAAACATTTAAATGTAGGTACCAAAAAATTACATTATTGTATAAACTCGCATTTCTTGTCGAATATTGGACATAAAAAAGTTGCCAATATAATCTATATAAGAAAAGGCAATTTAATTTACCATATTATTTTTTTCATATAAAAAAGCTATACTGCTCTTAATACTCATCGTCATCGACAACTCGTCTTCTACTTACATTCATCCTCTCTGTCCTAGGATAAAGTAAACAGAGATAAATGAGTCATTTGTATGCCACCTTTTTACCGTACACGTTGTATACACACATATGACATAATATATTCATGGCTTAAAACCTTATGGCCCATTTTACTCGCACTTTTACATGTTTTCTCCTTCCGTCTAAAATATTTAATATCAAGACATTCAGGTCGGTCAATATGTCGCTAGGGGTGCGAATTTATTACGTAACAGGAAGAAATAAAAGTAGAAAAGTACTAGTACTAGTAGAAAAGTTTTTTAATTTGAAGACAAAGCCAAAAAAAATTATAATTAAGAGCCTTGTATTTTGTTTTTGGGGTCGAAAATGAAAAATTAACAGTCTAAAACGGGCTACATACAGTTCTGCAAGTGTTAAAACTGACCTAAACATGCAAGTATGTGAGCAAGTCCGAAAGCTAATATCAACGAATACTAATACAGGAAGAAGACCAACTAGCGTTGTTATTTGTCGCAGCACGGATCGAGTCGAAGGTCATATGAAATGTCAGTCAAACGTCAAATTACAGCGACAATTAGTCTGGACGTTTGGGAACGGTGGTGGGATTGGGAACTAAAGGTGGCGCAGGCGCAATTTAAAACTTCATATTTTTGGTTATTAATATTTTAAAGTAGCAAATAAAACTTAAAAAATTATTTGGAATCAAAACCAAATAGGTTTGATGCCAAATAAATTCATAAGTTTTAAATCCACTTTAAAATATAACGTCTAGAATGAATATGAAAAGGAAAATCAAACTTAATGAGTTGAGATCTGTAACTTTATTATCAAAAAGAAACACAAATATAAACATTTCATCAATGGCTTAAAACGATGCAACACTTTATAGATACTCACCCATACCTAAATTTTAAAACAACAAAATTTAAAGGAATCAAAAACAATATACATTATATTCTGGTCGTTTTTTTTTATATATAACATAAACCAAGAACACGATTTTCTCAAAATTAATTTAAGGCATACAGAAGAAATAAGACAATGTAAACTGAGCATACCTAAGAAAAAGTCCTTAATCATAATCACAATCCTGTCAAAAATAGACGTAACTTGTATTGATAATGTCAAACCAAATAAGTTAGTCTTCGCTTGGGTAGTCTGTGCTTTTGGACTCCTCATATGACATGAAAAAGAAAAAAGGATTTCAGGCTTTTATAATACAATACATTACAATATTTGTCACGTTTGCTCAAACAGTCCGATATTCTTCTGTGAAACTGTAATTGGAATTTTTGTCAAAAGAATATTTTCAATAATTTTTTAGAGTTTTGAAACCTGTAAAACCTAGATGTGACGTTAATGCACTAGAACTGTAAAATATACCACTGAGAAATTTATAGATATGAAATAAAGCTACATTACCATGGTTCGTAGGTCGATGCTTTGTTTTGTTAAAACAAAATCTATAATAGTCCCTGCTGCAATATACTTGTTTGCCTGTTGTGATCCTACCCACAATTCAACAAGAAACCTAAAATTAATGAGTACATGACTATTAACACTTTAAGTACCTAAATTATAACACACAACTTATTTAGGAAAGATACTGGAAGGTTACTTTTACAACAATTTTATCTGTATAATAAAAGAAAAATTCACTAAATACATGATGGCTACAATTGATCTATTACTACTATTGCCAAGAAAAAAGTTATGTTCATTGCACAGTTTTCGTACAAGGCTGATCAATTGTATATCAACTTTTTTTCACATAATATGAAGGTACAAAAGAAAATTGCTTCCGGAATATATACACCAACCAAACCTTTTAGTAGCTTACCTTATTTTTGCTTTAAAGAAAACAAGTTATATGCCATCATAATAATACAAGATAGGAATTTTATTTAAATGGCTGATTGATTGAGTATTTTATTTAAAAGATTCACTGAAACACTACTTTAAAAATTCTACTGGTAGCCTTGTCGAGCACTCAATGCAACATACGAATTCATTGGTGTGATATTAGAATTGTTTGTTTTTGAAGCTTAAAAGCAAAGAGTAAATAGGTGTCCTATCTATTATTTGCTTATAAATGAAAAAGTTTATCACTTCATTTCCTTCTAAAGTTTGTATGATTATACATTTCGGAGCATTTCTCTTGAAAAACAATGGTATTGTAATAAAAGTATCCCATACTACAAACAAAATATTTGAATTACTTACCTGGAAGAGAAAAAATAATCCATCTTCTTGTTAGAATGCTGTAATTAAATAAAAAGCTACTGCAAAGCCAAAAATGACCAGCAGCCATTTTTACATCTTTATGGGCGAGTCCACTTTCCAGACGGCCAGACCGGGAAATAGGGTGGTAAAATAATGAAACTGTTGATTGTTGAATTGGTCGCCTAACGCACCCATCTCTGTCTGTAGTATCGATGGTTGTACATTTAAAAAGAGACAAAGAAAAATTTGTATGTCCGAACTTTATTCGAAAAAATCTGGCCGGTACGTATGTCGTAACTATGCGTGTTGCGATACTGGCCATAAGAAGTTTCATGGGGCTGGCTAATATTGTACCAGAGAAAAATAAGACAGAGAGAATAATATCTCTTCTTTCCGCCAGCTCGACAACGCGATGGCCTTCAAACCCGAGAAGACCGATCAACGAGAAGCGACAAAATCCGCAAATCCTTTGTTCTTTCGTGTTCACGAATATTTACGAATATTTAACGATAATCAGGTCCCATACACTGAGGAAAATGCTGCGACCGAGTAAAAATTGCTTGTACACTGAGAAACTAAATTATATTTTATACGAAATTGTAAGAAATTAATCTGATTTAAAGTTTAATGTATATTCCTTGCACACTTTGATCTAAATGTTATTATACAGGGTGCTGATATAGTCTGAAATAATGAAAATATCTGGATAACGATTCACTTTCGTATAAAATGCTCAAACCTCTAAATTGCATCGTTTTTTTCTGGCGCTCTTTTAGTAAATGGGTCTTTTCATATTGATTTCAAAAATATTAGACTGTGTATAATTTTTTGTCTCGGATTTTAAACATTTTTAAGTTTAGGGCATAGAGAAGATATTTTGCGCCCGTCTGTCAGTCGGTCTATCTGTAGACAAATCCTTGGAACGCGCTCAGCTCAAGAACTGTTGGATCGATTTTAATAAAATTTGGTAGAAAGATTAGTACTGCCGAGTAGATGGTCCTGTTTTAAAATTAATAATTTTTTCTTTCCAATTGAATTCTAAACTTATAAAAATTTTAAAGAAACAATAAATTAAAGTACTACCTAAAATAGGTACTACCTGGGTCTAAATCGGAAAGAAATCATAAGCAGATACCAGTATAACTTATTTTTATACCTAAAAAACCATAATTTGTAATAAACAAGAAGGAAGAAGGCACTATAATAATAAAAATATGCATGGGGAGAAAATTTCAGTAATAATATTTAATAATAGAATAAACCCCTTATTTTTTTTGTTTACACCTTTCTGAATATTTCAGCTACTTTTTGATAACAATTTAAATTATAGTCACCTATAGCAAAGCCTAACATTTTACAAAATATTAAATATAATGATTTTTTCATCCCTACTGAATCCCAAACTTATACACATTTTAAAGAAAAACAACAAATTGAAATTAAATATTTAATGTAATTGCCTAAAATAGGTACTACCGGGGTCTAAATAAAATACAATTGTACCTTATTTTTATACCTAAACAACCATAATCTGTAGTGAACAAAAGAAGGCAGTATAATAATAAAAATATCCGTTAGGAAACATCCCAATAATATTTAACAATATATAGAAAATAACAAACTTAACTAAATAAGCTATAATAAACAATTACTTAGGGATAATTAAATGCATATTGTGTTTACTGGAGACTAGAGACACAAGAATACTTAACTAAGTAAGCTAGCGATCCATCAGTAAAGGGACCAGATCTTCTGGCTGCCAAAACTCATCTCTTTAATTTTTAGTACTGTTTGAAATTTTTAATTTCAACTATAATACACTTTAATGCGGGACGGAATCCGGCCAACCAGGACATTTTTGGGACGTTGTAAATGCGGGAAGGCTTGTCTGAAAACTGACAACTGACCGTCCCGCAAAATCTGGAACGAATGGTCACGTTACCCATCACCCAAACTTGTAATTTTTTAATTTAATATGATTAGATTTTTAAAACAAGTTTGGGTAAAATGATGTTTAAAAAAAATTAGAACGATATGGATTTTAAAGTAGGTTGTCTGAAAGTCTAATTAATTAACCCTAAGTTTGAATTTTTCTGTGAGGTATGATTCGTTGTATGTCCAAAACGCTACAAGATTTAAAATTTTAAAAAAGACATTGGACCTAAATAATATAGGTACCAAAAATTAGTTAAATTAAAATTATCAATGGACATAAATCTGGTGTCAGTGTTGTTTAGATAGTATAATGAGTGTTAAAAATTCTACTACTTAAGCATTCTAGAGAAGGAAAAATTGTTCCTGCTTTAGACTAGAGAAAAAGTGAGTTTGTCCTTTTAAATGCTAAAATGTTAGAAAAAATAACATTGGGCCTGGTAATTTTAATTTAAAATCTGTTTTTGGCCCTAGAAATAATTCTGTTTTATACAAAAAACGCAAACTTAGGATATGAAGCTATGCCTATATTTTAACAATTACTTAAGAGCAACTATTTCAGAAAGCTTATTTAACTATAAAATATATTCCTCACAGGATTTTTTAAAATATTTTTTGTGTCAGACAGTTGTACCCGAGATAAGATTTTACCAAAAAGTGCCTTTTTGGGGGAAAGTAATTTGTTACATGTTATAACAAAAAAATGCAAATTTGGTTAATGGAAATATAGTAAACATTTACCTTACTTCTTTAGAAAAGCTTCTGCAACTACAAAACACATAGATATAGCACAATTTTCTTAACCATGTTTTGCCCAGATAATTGTAGTGAAAATGAACTTTCTGGGGGCTAAAATAATCTCATTTAGCAAGAAAATTACAAACTTGGATCATGGGGCTATGGTAAACAATTACTGTAAGTACTGCTTTTATATATTTTAAGAAAAAAAATAAGAAATTTAACATTTCAAAATACGTAAACACTATTTATATTGAAAAGGTGTATATGTACTTACGGTTCAAGATCCTTGGGGAATGTAAACATACTTATTTTTTGTCCTCCTTGGGTACTGCATCCGCGAAAGGCACAACAATTTCCAGGCATATTTTTGCACGACACAAGATAGAAAACTAATCACTTAAAAACTTTAATAACACAGACAACAGCACTGTCAACATAAGTTAGACATCGACTCCCGGACTACCTGATCCGGTCGAAGCTTTGCCAGTAATCAGGTTTTACCCCCACTACTTTTTCTTTGGCGGGAAGCCGATTGTCGCTTCTCGTTGATCGGTCTTCTCGGCTTCAAACGGCAACACCCCGAGATTGGCGCGTACGATTCTCACAATACACCCCGACATTAGCCAGTGCGGTAGCAACAAGGCAAGCAGAGAGAGTTTTCTGCGGCGCGTCTCAATACTCATTTTCACTATGCTTTATAATAACCCAAAATCTGCAGTGCACGCCCGTGGCAGCTTATTTGAACGTCGGTTTGGAGGTCATCGAAAGCAAATCGTATTTAGGAATGAAATCGGTACGAGATATTATTCTCTCTGTCTTATTGTTCTCTGATTGTACGTCAGGTAAGTCTTCATGCAGTTCATGTCACGTCTTGTCTTGAAAACACCGTTAATCCCACGTAAGATTTGACACATGTCATTTTTAGTAAGATTCTGTTTACACAACTTGAAATTTAGTCAGGACCGGACTTCCCATTTTTATACAAATTTATCTGTTTAAATAGTGGAACAGAATCTTGCTGAAATTAATTTACTGACAACGTATGAGTAGAAATATGACAAAACAATTGGACTAGAACTATGAATAAGTTTAAATGAACATGTGGTTATATATGCCACCAATCTCACGCCGGCGCCGCTCTTGTAAAATCATTTATTTTTAGTTTCACTTAAACGAATTTGAAACGACAATTAAATTAAAAAAACAAAGTATAGCCATAAAATCGTCAAAAACAGAATTAATAAAAAATCGATCAAAGTTTAAACTTATTTTCATTAGATCGATTCGCGGAACCTTCGTCCACTTTATGGTTATGTCGTTTCGAGTGTCGTTTGGAGTGAAAAGGGTAGAAAAATGTAAACGGATACTCCCAATTGGGTTTTGGTTCATGCTCCACAGGATTTTCATAGAGATGATTTTCTTCTAACGAACCGTCGTCACCGTCTGAAACATGAATAACTAAGGGCTCTTGAGTAACCACAATATACTGGGTGTTACAAAAATATGTTAAGAAATTTAACATATTTACATCTAAAAATATGAAAATAAGTCTATATAACCATGGATCCTCAAACACTTCTTTTTCGAGATACAGGGTCTTTTTTAAATGCTTCTTTTTACTTCCTCGAAAATGCGTTAAGATATTGACATGAATTTTGGTACACGCTAGTATGTAATCAAAGGGTACCTTTACGTGCAAAATTTTATCTTCTGGTGTGCTTGCATCAATCAATTAAATTAGAAGAAGCCAGTTTTCGGTTGTTAATCAAACATTGCATTATGGTTGTTAGCTTTACTATCACCCAGTATAACAAGCAATCCCATTTCGTGGTTTATTCTCTAGAAACACAATGGATGTCGTA
Organism: Philopedon plagiatum; assembly: GCA_963971165.1. Lineage (NCBI taxonomy): Eukaryota > Metazoa > Arthropoda > Insecta > Coleoptera > Curculionidae > Philopedon > Philopedon plagiatum. Next base: position 32,552,958 of record OZ020190.1, on the reverse strand, counting down.
TTACAACATATTCCCCCATAGATTTAAAAGAAATTGAATCGCAGATCCTATTGAAAAAATATCGCGTCGATCTGAGGCTTATGTATGTCGGTAAAGTAGATGGCAAAGTAATGGTTTCCGTTTTTAAAAGAGACTGATGGGAATCACTATAATACGTACAATAATGTAATTTCCAGAATAATTGCTACTTGTGCTGGCAAGAAACAAGTTCTCTAATGACTCGTTAATACCTTATAAAGCTACTTATGTTTTGTATATTATGGCCTTAGATTTATTTATCTTTTTAATGGAACTGTTCCTCATATACAGTGTGTCGCACTTTTCATGTGTACGTCGTCATATATCAGTATTCGGACATAACTTAAACAAATAACAGGTACAGCTTGTCAAATATAGTTTTTCCTCTGAAAAATTTCTCACTTGCGCGGAAGAGGAAGTGAGATAGCATTCGGATACCAGAAATGGCAATATTGAGGGACTTCTGCTTAAAGTATGTACTATCAGCGACAAAAATAAAATTAAATAATTGCTTTATAATGTTCGGTTTCATTTAAATAAGATTATCCTTCCTATATAGTAATTAATTTAGCATAAATTAGTTTAAGACAGGTAGCAGTCAACAACAGTTTCTGAATTCTGCTTGCCTGATTGTGATAAAGAATAATGACAAATTATTTTGTGTTAAAGGAGTTAAATTGCAATTATAAATACTTTCCGGAAATTTTGGTAATTATATATTTATGGTAGGTACTAATCACAACTCTAAATTCGATAAGATGCATATAATAAATTGCTACCAGTCTTATTATTATTATTATCTTGTTCGGAAAAGGTACTGAAAAATTCCCGACAATAATAATTTTCTTTATTAAAATTAAAAACAATATTTCAGTCGGCAGCGTACTGTTTTAGATAGGCCCAAACAAGTTCAATGGGATTTAGATCCGGATGGTTTGAAGGTAATCTCATTTTCACTGCCTGCATGAACTATTACTAGTCTTTGCCCTTTTATACAGGCCTTCGATGCTCTTCGTTGAAGGTTTTTGATGCGTGTGAGAAGAATGAATGTATATCTCATCCATATAAATATTGGACCGTTCTCTTTACGAAATTTTTTCATAGTTAAGAAATTGTATCTCTTGTAACGAATATCGGGTTTTTCCATAAACAGTTTTCGGTTAGTTTTTGTTTTTCGCCACCTAAGTCCCATTTTTTCATAATTTTCCTCAGACTCAAGAGAACCGGTGTAATTGCTAATTCCTTAAATTGTTTGTGGATTTTAGGAAAGGTTGGCACTTTTTTATAGTCACTTTAAAGTTGACAATATATCGTCTAAGGACTCCTTCATTACCTACAACCTTCCAATTCGGTTTTAACTCTCGATTTTCTTCCTTTCAGTGTTCCGTGAAACGGAACACTTATGGAATCACTTCGGTGTCCGTCGGGTTAATTTCAGGGACTAAATTAGGAATCGGAAAATTTCAAAGGCATCGTGTAGGGTGTCAAATGAAAGCTTATTAAAGTATGAATTGAACAATATTTTTTTTTTTATCTAAGACATCCCACGTAGACTTCAAGCCTAATATGGGTGTCTGAAGAGAAGGGAAATGTAGTCTATTGACACGGGATTTGAAGGATTGGAGGTTGGGACGGGAAGGGAAAACATCTGCAGGCAATTTGTTCCATAATTTGGAGACCCTAGGTATGAATGAGCGAGAGAAGTGGTCTGTTCTAGGCTTTTGTAGCTGGACAGTAAAGGGATGCATACGTAACGCGCCTCTGGTTGTTCTGTTAGGGACATTCAGGGGGGGGGGGGGGAATAATGCCGGCTAGTTCTTCAGAGCAAAATCCGTGGAAGTAGCGGTAGAACAGGGATAAATCCCCCACAGCGCGGCGATGAGCGAGAGAAGGGAGTTTTCTCGTGAGGGCTGGGTCATTGATAAGTCGAATGGCTCTCTTTTGGATAGAATCAAGGATCTTAAGTGTCGAAGGTGATGCCGCTCCCCAGATGTGGGAGCAGTACTCTAGGTTAGGTCTTATTTGGGAAACATAGAGAGTGTATAAGTTGGAAGGGGAGAAGTATTTTCTGGCTCGAAAGAGAAAACCAAGCTTTTTAGCTGCCGATGTGGCTACTGAAGTAATGTGTTTGTGCCAGGTGAGATCATGTTCGAAAGCGACGCCAACGAGATCGAATGTTTCGTTGTTTTGTAGGGCTTGGCCATTCATGTGGATGGGGTGGGCGTTGCCAGATTTTTTGCGTGAGAGGGAGCATGACTGGGTTTTGGAGGCGTTGAACTGAACAAGGTTCTTGGCACCCCAGTCTAAGATTAATTGAAGATCTTGGGAAAGGGATAGGTACATAGATCTGCGTCCACTATCCAACTCCTGATTCGAAACTTGTCTGGAAAAATGAATATTGGAGTGAAGAGTACTATCGTCAGCATAACTGTGGATGGGATTAGTGGTTGAAGAGAGCAGGTCATTAATGTGAAGGAGAAATAGGGTTGGTGCCAGGACTGAACCTTGGGGGACACCAGCATTGATAGGATGGAAGTTAGATGAGTGACCGTCAACCACAACAGATATGCGCCGATTAGAGAGGAAGCTGCCGATCCAGGTACATAGTTTGGTAGGAAGACCGTAAGAAGGTAGTTTGTTGAGGAGTGCGGCATGCCATACTTGGTCAAAGGCCTTGGAAATATCGAGAGCAACCATCTGAGATTCGCCATGAAATTCAAGAGACTTGTTCCAGTTATGTGTGACAAAGCTAAGAAGATCAGCTGTGGATCTTTGATGCCGAAATCCGTACTGTCTGTCATGGATGATTTTGTGTTTTTCTAGATATTTTAGAAGTTGCAAGTTGATTACTTTCTCCATAACTTTGCTGACAACGGAGAGAAGAGAGATAGGTCTATAATTGGATGGAAGGGACTTGGAACCTTTCTTCGGGACAGGCTGCACACGAGCAGTCTTCCAGCCATCTGGGAAGACACCCCTGTCATAAGAGATCTGGAAAAGACGAGTTAAGATGGATGCAAGTTCTGGAGAGCATTTTTTTAGAACAATTGCTGGTATGCCATCCAGACCAGAGGACTTTTTGGTGTCAAGGGATAGAAGAATTTTTTGTACTTGTTTGACCTTAAGTATTTTATCGGGCATTTTGTGGGGTACAGACTTTGCGGTTGGAAGAGCGAAATTGGGGGGAGGGATCAGGGTGGAATTGGCAGCGAATTGTTTGGCGAATAGTTCTGCTTTCCCTTTAGAGGTGGAGATAACTTCGTTGTCAGAGGTCAGGGGAGGAAAAGTGCTTCTACAGAAGTTCTGACTAATGTTTTTGGCAAGTGACCAGAAAGATTTGCCGCCGTTGGGACAGGAAAGCACTTTATCTTTTATGCGGTTGTTAAAAGCATTTTTGGACTCTAAGATAGTTTGGTTGTATTGATTTCTGGCCTCGGTGAAAATTTGACGATTTTCGGGTGTAGGATTTTGAAGAAACCTTTTGTGAGCTTGGGCTTTTTTGAGCCTGGCTTTGTCACAGCCCTTCGAGAATCATGTCTTTTGATGGTGGAGTTTAGGTTTCTTGCGGGTATGTGGAATGAAACCTTCAATACCTGCTTGAATAATGTCTGTGATATGAGAGCAAATTTCGGAGGGATCGGGAGTGGAAAAACCAACAGGATTCCAAGGGAAAGCAGAGAAAAAGTTTCGAGGACCATCCCAGTCGGCAGAATTGTAGTGCCAGATCGTGCGTTCTGGCATGATTTCAGCAAACTCGGGATGTATGGGACAAGAGACGGTAATGAGGCCATGATCTGAACGACCAAGGGGAGCGCATACAGATGTTAAGTAAGGCTCAGGATGGGTGGTAAGAAAAAGATCTAGTGGATTTGCATTATGGGTAGAAACGCGGGGAAAGTATGTTGGTTCTCTGATCAAATTGGTGAGCGAGTTGCTGATTGCGAAGTTTTCTGCTGCTCTGCCTTCTGGGTCAGTTTTTGTGGATCCTAACCATTCCTTGCTATGGACGTTGAAGTCGCCTAGGACGATAACTTCAGCGGAGGGAAATTCGGAGATGAGATGGTCGATTTTTGCCGAGAGAAAGTCAAAGAACTCATTGTAGGATTTGTCTGATGGGGAGCGATAGATGCAACAGATAAATTTAGTAGAAGATTTAAGGGCGAATTTTAGCCAGAGAATATCGGGCTGGCCTGATTCCAGGTTCGGGAGTCTGGTGCAAGAAAGACTGCTGCGAACGTAGGCACATACCCCACCATGAAGACGAAAAGATGACAGAAGTTCATAGCCTGGAAACAGGACATGATTGGTTGAGGATTTGGAGCTGATTTGGGTTTCGGTCAGAAAAAGAATGTGGGGTTTGCATGATTGGAGATAGTGGTGGACAGAGTCCAAATTGGAATTAAGCCCGCAGATGTTGGCAAAGGTTACAATGCTCTTTGAATTCTTCGATGGTGGGCCCCCATGAGTACCCCTCGCCCGGAGATCCGAATGGAGGGGTAGTTTACCTCCGGAATTTTTTACCCCTGGGAGCGCCATCATCATTTTCATATTTGTGTTTTTTGAAGAGGTGGATAGTTAGAAGAGAGAAGGAACACAAAGGAGAAGAGAGAGAATGACAGTCTGAAGAGGAAAAGAAAAGAAAAAACCGACTCACGCACCCAGGGCTGGAAACATCCGCTAAGATTTCACCAGCTCTTTAAGTGGTTGCGCGGGGTGGTACCTCCTCGGTCGAGGAAAAGATCCTCTACCACCTTCCATGGGATGGGATCGAGAGGCCCGCGTGGTCACTGCCGTATATAAAAAGCATTAAGTGCCTGCCTCATTAACAAGAAAAATTAGAAACAAATACTTTTTACAGTGTACATATTTTATATGTACAGTGCACATACTTTGTATGTACAGTGTACATACTTTGTATGTACAGTGTACATACTTTGTATGTACAGTGTACATACTTTGTACGCGTAGTGTACATATAAAATTATCGTAAATTACTGTTAATAGACATTTAAGAGAATAGTGAACAATGTTCTGTATCTTCTCACTTTATTGGTTTTTAAAGGATACCTCGATCGGATCGAGAGGCCCTCGTGGTCACTGCCGTATATAAAAAGCATTAAGTGCCTGGCTCATTAACAAGAAAAATTAGAAACAAATACTTTTTACTGTGTACATATTTTATATGTACAGTGTACATACTTTGTATGTACAGTGTACATACTTTGTATGTGCAGTGTACATATAAAATTATCATAAATTACTGCTAATAGACATTTAGGAGAGTATTGAACAATGTTCTGTCACGTCTCACTTTATTAGTTTTTAGAGGATTCCTCGATCGGATCGAGAGGCCCTCGTGGTTACTGCCGTATATAAAAAGCATTAAGTGCCTGGCTCATTAACAAGAAAAATTAGAAACAAATACTTTTTACAGTGTACATATTTTATATGTACAGTGCACATACTTTGTATGTACAGTGTACATACTTTGTATGTACAGTGTACATACTTTGTATGTGCAGTGTACATATAAAATTATCATAAATTACTGTTAATAGACATTTAAGATAGTATTGAACAATGTTCTGTCTCGTCTCACTTTATTAGTTTTTAGAGGATTCCTCGATCGGATCGAGAGGCCCGCGTGGTTACTGCCGTATATAAAAAGCATTAAGTTCCTGCCTCATTAACAAGAAAAATTATAAACAAATACTTTTTATGTGCAGTGTATCTATTTTATGTATGTAAGTACAGTGTACATACTTTGGATGTACAGTGTACATACTTTGGATGTGCAGTGTACATAAAAAGTCATTATAAATTACCGAGACGGTTTGATTGGGGGTGTATTGTTAGAGATGGGACCAAAACTATCATAAGTTCAATCTCTAACTACAAAATCAAGCCTTGAAAGTGCATTGTAATTTTTTTAAAAGGTTTTCTTCTGGTTAAATACTTATTTTAGAGATATTTCAGTTCAACTGCCTTTAAAAGAAGAGTTTCTGGTATAAAAAATGAAGGTTGCAGCATAAACGAACAAAACATTGTTAATTTGTGTTGAGAACAACCTGAAAATCTGAATCATATTTATTAGATCGCTTTCAAAGTGTTTATACCTAAAAACCGGAGCAATGCGTTTAATTTCCCAAATATTTGGTTAGAAAAACATTTAATATACAGAATGTTATGAAATTCACTGCGCAATTTTATGTCAAGAGGCATGTGATCGCTCAACCAGGTGCGACAAATATGAACGGGGTTTAGGGTATTTTTGAAAAATTTTAAAATGTTCGATTTAGGAAAAAAAAGTCTGTATACTACCCCAGGAGTCGCTCATTCCAATATATGCAGTGAATTTCATAACACCCTGTATATAATGTATTTTTTATGTATTTTTCGGGGAAACGCCGTTTCAAAATTGCTGTTAGAATTGCACATTTAACATTTTTGGCAACATTCCCAGCCAATCCTTTTTACACCGCCCCCCTTCCGTTAATTTTTTTTAACATATTATGTTATGTATTTTTTGATGTTTATTTCAAAATGATTGAGTTTATCTTCAAAATTAGTGGCATTTTGTTACCAATTTCACTATTGTTTCTTTGCAAAATATACCCACCCTTATCATCAAATGGAGCGCTCAGAAAAATCTGAAAAAAATCATGAACATCGATTAGATTGAACGAAAATTATGAGGATTAAAAAATTCTAGTACGATCAATTGTTATAAACAATTTAATTGTTTATTTCCGTATAACTGCTAAACCACAACTGCTAAGATTTTCGCCAAAAATATTTCTCACGATGGAACAACTTTTGCCCTTACACGTTTTTCAAAATTTTTAATTTGGCTCAGTCGAAACGCTCCCCACTCAGCTCCGCGCATACGCCATGTGATACGGCGTTGGTGCCATCGGCAGCGGGTAGCGCGGCCGAGGTTTGCTAAGGTTAAGTGGGGGGCTAATGGCACGCAACATTGTGCAAGTATCTATAGCTTGCACTTGACCGATTTGTTTTAAAATATGATTTGCTCTTTTATAATTAAAAAAACTTTTGTTGTATAATGAATAGCTTAAAATATTTGCTAGAATTTATGTAAATCAACTAATTATAGTAACTAGAGACAGGACAGACTTTCCTAGAACTTAAAGGACTAATAATGATACATAATTAACGTTGTTTTAGTTGGACGTTGCTTTGACTTTGAAGACAAAACAAATTATTGTAAGTTTTACTAGCAAGAAAATCAAGAGAACGGCGTTATTAATTGTGTTAGTTTAATAGTTTATTTTCTTAGAAATGGAGAACATTATATTTAAGTAAATTATGGCCGGTGATGAAAGAATATGGAAAATTATGATTAAGTTCATTAGGACAGGTACAGTGAGAGCTAAGAAACCATAGTGGATATATTTTAAGGTCGTGGTCGTGTAAAAAGAGAGACTATTTTTTATTACAGCACAAAACTGAAAACACTCTTGTTGATTCTAAAGGTTACTTGGAAATAATTCGGATTATTTTTTTATTTGGTGTATCTTGGTACAAGAACATCTGAAAAAATATTAAAAAAAAATATTTTCTGAATTACTGAGGTTTGAGAGGCCTTTTTACGATCATATTTTGGATATATAAATAAAATACTTTTGTGAGATTTTTTAATTTATAACATATATATATATATATATATATATATATATATATATATATATATATATATATATATATATATATATATATATATATATATATATAGTATATGTTATAAATTAAAAAATCTCAAAAGAATTTTATTTATATATCCAAAATATTAATATTATCGTAAAAATGCCTATATATATTCGTTTTAGACGACTATTTTTTTTATCCATTCACGGAATAATGTTATAACCATATAAAAAAAATTCCCACCAAAGATTAGCTCCTAATTTTAATTTTAAGTACACGCTAATGTTTCTAAAAAATGCAGCCACAAAGCCTAATCTTGTACAACTTTTTTCTTTAAAACAAAGTGGCACTACGCTCTAGTACTTACAATCTCAAGGTGACCTTAACCTAAGGATGCTTGAGTTCTGCTAACGATCGCCAAACATTGCAAATTAGTTTTTGAAACATCAAGGGGTATATAGTATAATAGTAGGAAATAAACAATTTAATTGTTTATTTCCTTATAACTGCTGAAGCACTGGCTTTAGAGAAAAAGTTTTTTGACAAAAAATAGGTCTTACGATGTAAGGAACAACTTTCGTCCTAGGCGTTTTTCAAAATTTGTAATTTGGCCCACTCATGTCCGCGCATACGCGATGTGATATGGCGTTAGTGCCGTCGGCGGCGGCTAGGGCGGCAGATGGACGGAGATCGTGTGGCCGATCGTGCTGCGCTTCTTTCATCCACACAAGGTTGACATGTGACGGTCATGTATGTTGTGGGAGGAGCGTAGTGCGGAAGTGTGGCTGAAAGAAGCGGTCATGCGCAATAGAATCTACCAGAGGCGGGAAACTCCATAACCTCAACTGTGCCATACCGATAAGATTGACGTTTTGACAATTTTTTATTACTATTATTGTTTATATTCGGAATCTCCGAGGGTACATACCCGACAATTCGGAGATTCTAAGGGAAATACCACCCAAACTGGGTAAAGTATAAGCCACCCCTAAGGGTAGCTAGAGCTCTGGTTAAGCGCCGGACCGGGTGGATAGCTGGCCAACCTGTCCCCTGGATGAGGGCCAATAACTGAGAAGCAAAAAAGAAATGGCTGCTAAGGGCCGCTTTCTCAGATTATGGTAAATCACAATCTTAAGTTTAAAACTTCAGAAAGCGAGTCACTGATTGACCAATCTTGCAGTTAAACTGAAGATTGGGGTTTAAACTAGATATACTTGTGAAATCCAGTCTAAATACTCCCTAGGGCCATTCCCTAAAAAATAGAAATGGAAGTGTGATTTGGACAAAGTTTACGCAACAATAAATTAAAGTATTTTTAACTGAACGTTGAACTATTTAGAGAGAACTAGTCCACTCATAACTTATTATAAGTATTAATTAATATTATTAGATAACTTATTTTTCCAATCGTTACTAATAGTAAGATCCCTAAACACAAACTTTAATGCCAGTTTTAATGACAATAAACCACCGGTTTCATTTTAATTGCTATTTTAAATGTCCTTTGGACTATTAAAGAATCCAATGTCCCAACACCATTTGTCTTATGTTTTCAATAAAAACAACTTAATTCGATTGGTACTTAATTCACTTAGTTTATTTACCTCTCACTCAATAGGTTTCACATCGGGCGGTAAATAATTCAACAAGAATAGTCCCCTTTGTCAAATAAATGCCACCTCGGGTGGAACAGGTATTTGTTGGATTGCGGAAATTACTGACCTTTTCCAAACAAATTGATTTAAATGCGATCTGATTCCAAATTACGTTTCAGCTATTTTTAATTTATGCGGTGGTGTTCGATTGGAACATTGTCGCCATACAGGAAGTTTGCTTTAACCTTTTTCGTTAATTAGTGACCCTCATTTATTTACCAGTTTAGTCAGGTTACATCTTTTAACTAATGTGCATTATCAATTTGGCGTTAGGCAAACGTAACAGTGTAATTTTAAAGAGACGGGATTGTTATGTACACATGTACAATGTACATGTATATTTCTACAGTATGTCCGCTGACGGGGTTTAGAAGAGGACAAATAGACCAAATTTTGCAAGATATGTAAAAATTTCACTCCTAATAAAAGTTTTTGCTTGTAAAATAAATAAGATTCGCGTCATAAAAAATCTTGCTTGCAGCAGCTTGCGCCATTTTTTAAATGAAAACCTGAACAGTGCGCTGCTATAATTTTAACTATTAATTGTCGCTTATATTTCTTGTCCTATCCAAGCCTGCAAAAGTCACTGCAAATCTTACAATTTTAATAATATCATTTTAAGACAATTTTAAAATATCGCAAACGCCATTTATTTCAGAAAAATATTACATGACTGAAGTTGGATGTTGGATGTTTACCTAACATAAAATGAATAAAACTTACAATGAGTAGAAAAATATATAAAAAAAATATTTTTCTATTTTGGTTTCATTCAAAGCTCTTTCGTTTTTAGTATCGTAATAAGCTTTTTATGAAACAGCTTTTTTATTTTTTAAAAGTTGGTGATGAGGTGTGTTGTCATGTATGTATTGTTGTATATATTGACCTACAGTGTGTTTAGTTTACCTGGTACATTGTTAATATTTTATGTTATATAATAATATGTCCGTATTGTCAATCGTTTCTTTTGTACTACAATTAGTTTATTGAAGCCTGAATATTGAAGGTTTCTTTTATTACAATTTAATAAACTAAAACGTATAAACTACTCAAACCTGATCGCCTGGAAATCGATACAAACTCAAGTAACGCTGCACAACTCTGGAATCATTGGAAAAGAACATTTGAGAACTCTTTAGGAGCTGCTAAGGTTTTGGAAGACGAAACTAAACTGAATCTGCTGATAAATCATGTAAGTTATTCAGTTTTTGAACCTGTAAGTGAAAGCAGAACTTATACAGATGCTAAGAATATTCTTGAAAAACTTTATGTTAAACCACGTAGCGAAATCTTTGCACGACATACTTTATCCACACGAAAACAGCAAGTAGGTGAATCAATCGATCAATATTTGCAGGTTCTAAAACTTTTAAGAAAAGAATGTAATTTCAAATCTGTCACAGCAGAAAAAAATAGGGATGCTTACATAAGAGATTCTTTTATCCGAGGTTTAAACAACGCTCATATTAGACAAAGATTACTTGAAAATACAACTTTGACACTCGAACAAGCATATGATTCAGCTAGATCATTAGATGGCTTAACAACAATCTGGTTCTTATACATAGTTCTTTTGTTAATGCTGCAGTTTCAAACAGTCAACATCAAACGAGCAAAATGATTCTACACTTGCTGCCACAGCTTCCAAATGTAATTTTTGTGGCAAAAAGACATTCTAGAGATAGCTAAAAATTCAATCTGTCATTCATGTGGCAAATCTGGACACTTTCCACACAGTCCAATAAAACATCTGCCGCTTTAATTGGGATGATGTCAGCAGCGTTTCCATTATGCTTATCTAAAGCCATCATTAAAATTCAGGTTAACAACGCTGTTACAGACGCTCTAGTTGATACTGGCAGTTCAAATAGCTAAATATCCAATGCTCTTGCAACTCAGAAACAACTGAAAATTTTTCCTGCTGATTTAAACGTTTCTATGGCTGCATCGTCTTTAAATGCATCAGTTTGTGGTTTCTGTATCGTGAATTTAAAAATATTCAGTCAAAGCTATGGAAATGTGAAGCTTTTTATTATGGACGATATATGTGCTGCCGTTATTATTGGACACGATATTCTTCAAAAATATTCTGGAGTAGAATTCGTTTTTGGTGGAAAAAATCACCTCTTTCTATATGTAGCTTAACTACAACAAATGTAAAATAATAACCACTATTTGCTCAGTTAACAGAAAATTGCAAACCTATTGCGATAAAATCTCGGCGGTTTTCTGAAGATTACAAGTTTGTATAAAATGAAGTACAATAATTACTCAAAGAAAATATCATAGAACCAAGTGATTCGCCCCGGAAAGCACAAATCTTAGTAACGATAAAAACGAATCATTAGAAACGCATGGTTGTTGACTATTCTTTGACAATAAACCAATTTACTTTACTGGACGCATATCCTTTGCCAAATATAGATAATGTGATTAGTCAAATTTCAGAATATGAATAACAGCATAACTAAGGATAGGATTAGTATTAGAATTGAGAGTAATTTGTTAATATGAATGAGAAATAGGGTTGGCGCTAGTACTTGGCCTTGGGGACTATTGTTTGGCGATTGTATCGCCACTGCATCGATACAGAAAGTATCCCTGTGCAAGGGCTCTTATAATGTTATTGCTGTCCCTTACATATTCAAAATGTTTAAAGTTAACACTGTGAAATTTGAGGTAGTTGTAAAGTTCTCAATTTTGTTCACGTTTATATGTGCACTTTTTAAGTCAACAAAGGTAAGAATTATGTTTGGCTTTTACCTGAGGAAGAACCTATTTGGCAACAGAAAGTTTTCTTAATGAATTTGACAAATATGGAAAATCTATAGATACCTGTACCTGTACCTAAATAAATAAATCGACGAAATAAATTAAATATTAAGTAGCTATCAATTTAAGATGTTTTTAATTGAAAACATAAGGCCAGTGGTGTTGGGAGCAAATACTTTAATAGCTCAGTGAAGATTTTAGAGAGTAATTAAAATAAAGTCGGATGGTTTATGGAGAAATAAAATTGTCACTTAAATTTAGTTGTTACGGGTTTTACCGGCGTAACGATTATAAAAGTAGGTTATTTATTTTATATTCTTGGCAAAAGATGGCATATTATTATGTTCTTTACAGTGGCAGAGAAACCGAATCAGCTTGTGTTACACATAATATCGTTTCTGTTATTTGAAGGGCCCAGTGCAGAATGTGCTTACAACAGCTGTGCAAATACGAGTGATTCTAGTTGCGTTACCGTTTTATTTATTGATTTGCAGTGATATAAATAAAATACATATATAGAGTTTACCTGTTGTAAAGCTGAACAACTTGGAGTCTGTTCAGCAGAGGCGAACTTGGGCGACAACGATAATGACGTTCACTTTTTTTTTCTGAGACAGCCCACGACAGCCTTAGTACTAACGTACCGTGGGCGTCTGAAGAGAAGTAGAGTCTGAAGAGAATAATGTAATGGGAGGCAAAAGAAAAACATCTGCAGGCAATTTGTTCCATAATATGGAGACCCTAGGTATAAATGGGCGAGAGAAGTGGGATGGTCTAGACTCTAGACTTTTGTAGCTGGATAGTAAAGGGATGCATACGCAACGCGCCTCTGTTAGGAACAGTCAAGGGGGGAATTATAGCGGCTAGTTCTTCAGAGCAAAATCTGTGGAAGTACCGGTAGAAAAGGGATAAATCCCCAACAGCGCGGCGATGAGCGAGAGAAGGGAGTTTTCTTGTGAGGACTGGGTCATTGATAAGCCGAACGGCCATCTTTTGGATATATATATATATATATATATATATATATATATATATATATATATATATATATATATATATATATATATATATATATATATATATATATATATATACAGGGTGTTATATAATTCACTGCATATATTTGAATAAGTGACTCCTGGGGTAGTCTACAGACATACACAATACTTTTTTCCCTCAAATCGCAGGTTTTTTTATTTTAAAAAATGCCCAAATACCAGCCCTTATCCGACGCATCTGAAGAGCCTGACGTCAGGGGCTCTAATATATACCTCTATATACCTTATGGTTATCACCACAATAACCATCTATTTTTTAACCTTTTATTACCCTATTTCCCTCTACTGTCCATGTTTATATAAACATCTATTATGGTAATTGGCCTTTAAAGTTTAATGCTTACCCGTATCTGGTTAACCCCTACACGTCCCCTTAGACCATCCGGTATGAATTAACGTCTATTATTAACGGGGCCCAGATTAATTTTATAATAAATAAATAAACCAAGTGTATATCATTTAAAACTCCACGTGTGTTCAGTTAATCAAGACCAAAAGTGGGGTCGGGTAAGCTAATAATCCTGCTTTGATGAGATATCAAGAGTGGAGTTATTTGCTACGCGAACACCCTCCTTGATAGACTATTCATTGCTGATTAAACATGCAGTTCCAATTCATTAAGTGTAGGGGTGACAGTTATTCCGGTGTACCACAAGTCAGGTTATTATGTTCAAGAGATATGACATATGTATGCACGGCATCAGTTTTGTACGCTAGGCTTCAGTTATGATTGGAAACTTCTAATGGAGTAATTTATTACTAAGTTCAAATAGAGTGCCAATTGAACAAAGCTTCAGTTTGTGTTTATTGTTTGAGTCAGTTCAGAAATTTCTCATATATATGAAGTTCCGGCATTTCTGAGAACTATGTTGCTTAATTCTGCATTAGTTGAATCAGGCTATACAACTATACACTTTATTAACATTGTTTAGTGTAAAAACATTTCATTACAAACATACATTAAGTACATAAGAAATCGTTGTTTTGCCGGATAACTGTCCCGTTGCTGATGGTTATTAAAAATAGCTGGCAACATTACTTTTTTCATTACTTTGATTTACATTCGATCCTTTTGACTATGTAACTCTCACACCCTTCATTCCTGTCACAGGTAATGTGATCGTCATACACTAGTGATGTAAACTTTCGTTACTGTTGAATACTTGTACCGATTAGTTACTTTTAGCATCAATACCCGTCACTATACCCGTTACTTGTTACTTTCGGTACTTGTTACTATTCAGTAGATTGACTACTTTTTTATTGTTTTTATTCAGAAATAAGAAACATTACGATTTAAGGATATGTACTAGAATATTTAGTATTTAAAAGGTAATGGTAATGGTATGGTAATAGTTTTCGTCGGTAATCGGTAAATAATATTTAAAACATTTCAAACATAACAGTAAACAAACACTGTAAACATTAGATAAAATCCATCCACTCAAACTAACAAAACTAAAAGTATACCAGATTATCTCTTAGAAAAAAAGTCGGCCTAATATAAAATCGTTTGATGAGTGATGGTGACCCACAACCTGCAACGCATATGTTACATGCGGTGTCCCGTGTCTAATAATTCATAATTCAAAAGAGTCGACACCCCTTTTGGCAAGTGTCTTTATTTACATATTTACATTTCCCCGCTTTTTTTCATCTTGCCGAATATGCCCACAATATCGTTAGTTATTCGTATTCGTTACATTTATCGATATTTTAGTCTCTTTTTCATAAAAACCAGTTTCTTTTCTTGTACACGATAACTTGATACTATATAGGCTGAACTGCAATCGCCGCTTAAACTAGTAGAAGAAAAATGCATTAGAAGTGGTAAAAATATGCTAGGCTTAATTTCCTCAATTTAGGGTTGTTTTTTTTTTGCTGTATTTTCTTCAAAACTGGTCCGATACTGATAACTTATGGTGAACGTTATGATTTTCATTCATTATTATTATATATTTCACACCTACTGGAAAAATTCGATCAAATGCAGGCTATACTATTCTATACTAAATTTTCTAGCCATAGCAAGATTATTAATTATCCTAGGTTAATAATTTTTTCCGTTTCTCTCCCTACAAGAAATCATTGTATAATTCAAAAAAAATCGGTCAAGTGCAAGCTATACTTTCACAATTAGTGTTCCGTGCCATCAGCCCATCACTTGACCTGAGCAAACCTCGGCCGCCCGATCTCCGTCTATCTGCCGCCGACGGCACCAATGCGGTATCACGTCGCGCATGCGCCGAGCTGACTGGGGAGCGTTTCGACTGAGCCAATTTAAAAACGTGTAGGGACAAAAGTAGTTCCTTACATCGTGAGAAATATTTTTTGTCGAAAAACTTTTTTTCTAAAACAAATGGTTTAGCAGTTTGCAGTTATAAGGCAATAAACAATTAAATTGTTTATAACAATTGATTGCGCTAGAATTTTTCAATCCTGGTAATTTTAGTTCAATCTACACTTAATTTTCAATGTTCATGATTTTTTTTCAAATTTTTCTGAGCGATCCTTTTGGTGATGAGGGTGGAGGACAGCAATTTTTAAGCGTTTTTCCAAAAAATGTTTAAAACAATGCATACAAAAAATACATCATATTATGTATTATTGAATTCGTGCTTTAATAAGCTTTTATTTGACACCCTACACGATGCCTTCCAAATTTACCCCCTGAAATTAACCCCCAAAATCAAAATTCAACTTTTTATATTTCACGTCTATAATTGGGCCACTACACTCTATCTCTGTGCTACGTTTGAAATTTTTACGTCGAATAGTTTCAGAGAAAATTGCCTATGACAGACGTACGGACGGACACCGAAGTGATTCCATAAGTGTTCCGTTTTGCTGCTTAATTTTAGCACGGAACACTAAGAACAACTTTTATCAACCAGGGGCGTATTCATGGTGAGAGGTGGGGGCGCTTGAGTTGATGATTAGGACCTCATACCAAAAAAAAAGTCGACAGCTGAGTTTTGGGAAAATTCGCAATAAGCTTGACAGTTTAGTCCTAGCAAACGTGAAAAAAAGTTCGATCAGTTGTTAAAAAAAAGTCGACAGTTTTGCTCGGAGAAAAATTGCAACTGAGGTCGACAATAATTTTGGATTTTTGTCTTCGCATAGTTGGACATTTTTCCTCTATTGAAGCCTAATTCAACAGTCAATATAATCCAACTGGACACTTGTAATGTGATACCACACAGGTTAGTGTCATTGTCAAAGGTGAGTCCAAACATTAATTAAATTAAGTAATGACAATTTTTAATGCTTTGAGAAACTGAGTGTCAATGTTATTGAACGATTTTAAAGATAATAAAGTAATGCAATTGCAACCAAATTTAAGCTTAGCTTACCTAATTGTATAAAATTAACTATACATTTTACATGTTTAGGAGAGGAATAATTCGATTCAATATAAATTGCAGTTGATTTTTTGTGTATGCTAATATTTTTTACTTCCTCTTATTTATTTTGCAAATTATTGACTACTGGTACTTACAGAAAAATTTCGCCTTTTGCTATTTTTGTCAAAGAATCACCTGTAAAATTTTGTCGCTAGAGTTTTGCGACATCCTGTATACCTATAAGCTGTAAGTATTGGGGTGCATTTAGCCTTCCCAGGCCAATGAATTACTTACGCCCTCAAATGTTTCGTAAAATAAAGGAATGTAGGACCTATAAATCTTTTCTCTTCATTCGCCGCTCTATCCATATTTGTTTTATCTATAATTCGCTGATTGTCTAAAAAAGTTGCTCAATGAAATCTTTTTTTAAATTAACGAAAATGCGAAAATGACGTGCTTCGAAACTGTTACAGAGACTTATTTTTTCCGACAGTTTCAGGGAATCACGGAACAGAAAACCAGCTGTTGCTTAAAGTTTTAGCGGCATCATTTCGGATTAATGGGGAAACTAATTTAATAAAAAAAATCTGCCTTTTTACAGAACTTTATTCTGCCTCGCGATATAAAATTTAAAACAAAAGGTACCTAATATCGAAAAGATAACAGCCGAAAAGAAAATATTTTTTATTCAAGAAGAAGGTATATGCCAGACAAATATTTAAGCCTGTATAATAAGTTTTACTAAGGACAAAGCTATTCATACATCGCTTTCATTTCAAAACGCCACCCTCAATGACATTTTATTGAAAGTAAATTCGGTTAAACAAAAAATACTGCAATTTAGCTATTAAGCAGTTTAAAATGAATACATATTGAATTTCACTTTTCACCCGTTCACCCCCACCTGCATCTGCTTCCACTTGTCTGAGCATATCTTTTGACACATAATTTTAGACGTCGAAAAATCCTGATGTACCCACGTTCAAAATATTGAGATCGGTTGATCCTTTAATGAACGGATCTCTGTAAACTAGCGTTTGAAGATATCCCAGGGGAATAAATCAAGGGGTGTCATATCTGGAGACCTCACCGGCCATTCTAGAGCACCTCTCTTACCAATCAATTTTCCGGAAAATCTTTAATCCAACCATTTATCGTACATGTAGAGCATCATGTAAAATAGATATAATTTATTTTTTAGTTCCTCCCATGCTGGATTTAATATGCTTCTTACAAGCAACTTTGATTTAGGGAAACACAATTTTTTTTTTAAGTTTCTCACCCTAAATTGAATAACTTAATAAAAGTGGGGTAAACAGCCGTCAGACAGTAGGCAGCCTGGACCGAATTTAAAAAAAAACTATTTGCCCTTTTTGATACATAGAAAATGCACATAATTTCGTTAACAATGTTTTTTTTATTATCAATAAAAAGCCCAAAACCTGAAGATCTGAAAAATTTGATTCTTTTTAGTGTTCCGTGACACGGAACACTTGTGGAATCACTTCAGTGTCCGTCCGTCCGTCCGTCCGTCCGCCCGCCCTCCCGTCCGTCCGTCCGTCCGTCTGTCACAGGCGATTTTCTCTAAAACTCTTTGACGTAAAATTTTGAAATTTGGCACAGAGATAGAGTGTGTTGGTCCAGTTATAGACTGCAAGTATAAAAATCTGGCAAAATACTCGGAAGAAGCTTTTGACTTTCGTGAGTTTTATAATTTTATAGCAAAGTATCTCGTGTTTTTGCTTTTACCAAAAGCAAACAGCACTTGTACGTTTTTATCAAGCAAAACATTAACAGTGACAGCTAGAGATATCAGCTTTCTTATTGTATACTACTTAAAATTGTTTCCTACCTCTCGGAAACAATGCTTAGTACTTGCTGTCCCTCTAATGAATAATTCGTAATAATGGGAAGTTTTTAAATAAATAAAGAAGGTAGCAAAAATGAGTAAATATTTTTATTAGAATAAAAAAATTATAGTAATGTGATTTTAAAGAAATATATATATATATATATATATATATTATTATATTGGCAAATGGATCTGCAGCCTACCTACAAATACTGGTGCTTGTGACAGTTAGAGGCGATAAAAATTGTTTAATGGAATATACTAAGTAGTTTCTCAATTTTTATTAATTATTGTAAATATTGAAAGTCTTAACTCCAGAAGGATAGATACAGTGTGACTTCAGCTTTAAACTGAGCAATCCAAACGTTTCTAGGGCGCAACTGTCACTCCTTTCTCAATAACTAGGAGAATCCCTCTTTTCTCAACTTTATATCGGGTCTGTGTTGCTGATAAATCATTCCCATGACGCCCGGTCCAAGTAATGTGAAGAATCGAATAAATAAGTAACTTGTTTAATATTTCGGTAGTTGTTAGCTAGTCGCAAATTTATAAATACAGAAATTTAAGCTGCTAACACTTTAGGTATATTTACACCTTTTAGGTATATTTTTACACTGCAAAAACAACTTATGGGACAGGCTTGAAATATGTCATGTTTATGTTTCCCATAACCTAACTTTTTATTAGTTGTAAAAATATCATAGTATCAGAGAGAAAGAAGACGAGAGAGAAAGAATATGAGAGAGAGACATAATTGACCTCTCCGTTGTAAAATGGGTTTCTGTCATCATTCTTAATTCAAATTAGATAGATTATAATTGTTAGTTAAAATATCCCTAAATCAACTGTCAAATTATAAAAAATATAAACAAGCAGATACATACACATAAGTCCAACAATAATAAATCAATAAACATAGCCACATACAATTTAAATTTTAAAAATATAAATTTATACAAATGTACACGAATTTGACATAAAAAAGGGTACACCGTTGCCATTTAGGTTTGTTCAATGTTGCCATTAGTAGCGACAAATCCCGAAAATATCGCCTTTTTGATTTTTTAAAAACGTAACGGCTATTTTTAATAAAGAGTAGGTATATTTGTAGCGACTTTTTTAAATTTGAGATTTTTCAGAAATAAAAGATATTTATTTGCATAAAAAATTATAATATGAAGGAGGTTCATTAATATTATAAAAAAAACTATAAATTAGATATTGGGTTTGTCCTACATTTTTTGTCGTTACTGATTTTATATAATGAAATGAAAAAATGCTGTTTTATAAAAAAAAATTGACCACTTTTAAGTGTTTTATTTCATAATGTTAGACCGCTGTCGGCCTCAGAAGAACGTAGCGACAAAGTGTCGATTTTCCACACCAGATTGTAGCGATTTTTGGTTTTGCAACTCTGACAACACTGGGTTTGTTATACACATATTGACTAATGGGGAAAGTGAATAGTGGAATTGGCCTTCTCTAAAAGTTTATGTGGCCCCATTTCATTAAAAAATGTACTGTATTCGATGTGGGATAATGTCGATATGGAATACTAAATGTGTGTGGGACGATTTGCACTTGACTTCTTTTTCTTTGATGTAAAAAGTAACATGTGTACATTAAAGCCTTTTAACAAGCTTATTTTGCTCTTTAATGAAGAGTATTCCCGGTTTATATATTTACTCGTTTTCCTTTATAAGACTTATAATGATATTTTTGTAAATATACATAATTACGAAAAGATGAATAAACATTGTAAACTTGTGTACATGATGGTACATATTGTGTATTTTCGCTAGACAGCATCGAACCCATGCCACAGTGGTTCCGACTATATGGAGAGTGCGGTCATAATTAATTATTGCAATTGATATTTTTGGAAAAAGAATAACCGAATTTTTGTACTTAAAAAAGGGTTATTGTAAACAAACCATACAAAAAAATGGGCGTAAGTCCTGCTAGCGTGATAAGTGTTTCATAATGCAACTTTTTATTATTATAATTTTTTTCTACTGTGTGCATCATTATACAAACCCTTGCTTTTTTGTCAAATTTGTTTTATTCCGATTTTACAAACTGTAGGAAGGAGACAAAGGTTTTTGTAACTTCGTTTCAAATTTTACTTAACTCGTTAAGCAAATTATATATACAGGGTGTCTAAAATAGGTGATACCACTATTGCTATCTCCGAAACGGTAAAAGATACGAGGTCGGTTAAATTAGGAAAATGTGCTATTTTTAGTACCTATTCATATTCCGTTTACGGAGTTGCCAAATTGTCTATAGTTTCTTAACTACTGGGGATTTTTTTTTAAAATAGTCAAAAATTTAATTCATAAATATATCGAAAACTATTATAGTTAGAAAGGAATTGTTTTAACAAAAATCACACGATTTTTTACCTTCTCTAAATTAACGTTATTGTTTTGTTTATATCATTTGTTTTTATTGAGTTACTGATACTAAATTGTTTTGGAATTGTTTGTGGAACTTTTTGCTGCATTTTTTGTAACTTATCCAATGAAATATCCCTGCACTTAAAGTAGAAGGTTCCTAAAATTTTATTCATGTATATTTCAATCCGAAATCGGGCCAGGAATCTTTCAATTGTGCAATAAAAACTGGCATTTTTGCAAAATTTTGACACATCATACCTTAATAACTCCGAGTAAATAAACTGCAATTCTTTGTTTTCATGGCAATCTTTGAAAATTCTAAAATTTAAAAACTTTCACATTTTGCATGTCCCCGATGCAGATAAACCTATTTCTTTTTAATGAAAAAATAAGCGATTTAAATTCGTGGGAGGTATTCTTAGATAATTAACGGATAAAATAAATCTAAAAAGAACCACTAAATAAGGAAAGTGGTGTGAAATAATGTCGGTTAAAAATAGGATTTGTCGTAAAAATCAAGAAAATTCTGTTTTTACCCCTTAAATACGCTCCTGGATGACCCATTCGGTATTCATTTTAAAGTGTGATTATCCACCATAAGATAGTGTTAAAAATTTGGAAAAAGTTGGACAGGAAAAATACAGTGATTAAAATGTACCGATGACGAGAGCAAAAAATCGAAATTTGATCGGCGGTTGCTCCCCTCCTACAAAGGATGAAGAAACTAAAAAATATGGATATCATGTATTTCGACGAGCTCATTCCGATGATGTATATGGGATTTTAATTTGAAGCATTTGACTCCACAAAAAAATAAAAACCATGGAATAGTTAGGTCATAAATCGAAATTTCCAGTTTTTCACAAATATATCCATTTTCCAGTGATTTTAGATTTAGGTAAATTTATTCCAAAAAGAAAGTATTTGAGATTTTAAAGTTTCACTTATGAATCCGTTTTTCGATCCGACGTTTTGTTTTCGAGTTATTAGGTACTAAAGAGGGGCCTTCAAATGGCATGCTTCGACCTAAAAAAATCCAAAATAATTACTTGCCATTTTCCGATCCTAAACAGTTTCAATAGAGTTCTGAAACTCCGGGGCCTCTGCTACCTCCGAAAATTTACATCGATTTAATTCACTTTTGCGACCTGTACCCGATTTCAACGGAAATCGCAGAAATTTCTACTGACGTTTAATAGCTCCGAAACGAGACATCCTGTTTAGCTGAATTTTTTACCGAAGTTAGTTGCACTATTTTTCTATCAACCCAAAAAATTCGATTGTTCCCCTCTGACTGTTTCCGAGAGGAACAAACCTGTTCGACTTTAGGTTAAGCTTAACGTTATTTTTGCTAAAGTGCTGACATCACTGTTCACTTCCTGACGTCACTTTTCACTAAAGGCAAATGGCTGCTTTTTAAATTGTAATAAATTATATCAAGAGGTAAAGATTTTTTGTAGCTAAATTTTCATAGAAATATTCTTCAAAATAATTTTTTTGGGTTTGTAATGATTTCCTTAAGGGGTTATATACAGTCATGAGGCCTAAAAAAAGCGATTTTTCAAGAATTTTTCCTGAGAAGACTTTTAAATTTATTAATGTAAAAATTTGTACACATATTATGCACTGATAAAAAGGATCATTTGTTTTAATAGAATATGACATTTCCTCAAACGAATGATTCTTTTGATATATGCCAAATGAATGAGGAATTTAAAATAAGAAATACATTTCTTTGGTTCAGATTCAATTTATTTCTTTGACCCAGAAGAATATGAATTTACAATCCTTTATCTAGGAAAGTAGTAAACTGTCAAGTAAGAGAATAGGGATTTATGCCAAAATATGATGCACTCCGGGCACATGAACGCATAACATCGAGCTAATTGGTGCAAATTCCGTTCTTTGTTTTAAAATAATCGTAGATTTGAGCCACAAACTTGATTTAATTGTTACAAATTCTGTCCCTTATTTTAAGATCATCTTGAACTTAAGTAAAGAGACTAAGCCTTTTGTTGCAAATTCAATTTCTTATCTTAAGATTATCGTACAGTTGAGTCAAAAGATTAATTCTTTTAATATAAAATCAATTTTTCAGTTTAAGATCTCCATAACTTTAGCTCTAAAAATTAAGTCATTTGTTAGAAGTTTCGTAAGACTTGTCTATAAACTGTTACTTTGGGTAAAGAGAATAATTATCTCGTTTAAAATCCTATAATAAGGGATGTTTCAAAAGTGTAGTTATAGACTAAATTAAAATCAGAAGTGTATACTAGAAGGATGTATGCCTTTTCCTGGAGTTTTCCTAATTTGAATAGCATTTTAATGATATTATGTTTAACTTCAATTAACTTGCAAAATATAGGAACATTAATTTAAACTCAGTAGTTTTTTTATTTTATTAGTTACCTAAAACGTATGTATTAAATAAAATGTCGTACAGGGAACAAGAAAACAATGAATTATTTTAATATTAAACATATTTAAAACAGAAACACCTGTGTTTTTTGCTGACGCTATTACAACAAATGATATTTACTTATGAGAACTAACAAATCGCATAACAAACAAAATATTTTAAAACTAATATATCCCAAAAACTAACCATTTATATCTAATTATTATTTATTATTATTTACGATAAAGTAGGTAACGTAGCAAAAGACAGCAACATTATAAAAACGTGTCGGAAGATAATAAGAATAAAATAAGTTAAAATACTCGCAACTGTCTGGTATTTAACATTAATTTGCTTATATTTTCACCTGAGCTGCACTCATCCAAACTTTTGATGCCTCGCTGAAGCTGGAAGCCTATGTTTTGTATTATTGAATTGATCTGCTCTTCAGTGGGACATTTCAATATCTCAACTTCATTAATTCTTTGTTCTAATCTTGTCAGAAAATAAGAAAAAAATAAATTAATATCTTTTGAAAAACTAGAGACCGTAATTTCGTCCACATTCGTTTTTCATACGAGCGAAGCTGTATGTAACTTTTAGCTGTATTTTAAGATTTTTGTATATAATAATTTTGAAAGCTGCTATAGCTGATCTCCAGAAGTTCCTCTAAAAAAAGGCATCTTGCGGTGACAACGATATCTCTGGACTTGATCATCTAATATGAAAAAACCAAACGGATTTCGTTAAAGTAATGTATAATCTTCTAATTAATCGAAGGAATAAGCTAAATAAAAATTTTTGGCAAAATGGCGGCATCTAAAAAAAAACGATTTTTGGCCAAAATTTTGGCCTTAAATTGTTTATAAGAAAAATATTTATCGGTGAGAAAAAACCTTTGATTAATTACTAAAAAATATACTTAAGAAGCTTGGGTTAAAATTTGAGACTGATCGGTTGAGCCGTTTCCGAGAAATCTGTGTCACCGACTTTAAAAACACAGTTTTGAGAAAAACGCGTTTAAAGTTTCAAAAGCACTGTACATAGCGTACAATCGCTCTGACACGTCTTTACAAATATATGTGTGTAACTGCGAAAATAAGCGTCGGATTGCCTTGAAATTTTCTGTGTGTACTTGAATATATGTACATTAGGAAAATTAAATTAAAAAAAAATCGATTTTTTGAAAACTCTAACTGTATATAACCCCTTAAACGATTTATGCAATAAAATAATACGTGCATATTGTAGTATATAACCTAGTGTTCATGTCAAATGTAATTGTGATCCTAGTTTATTCAGTTGTAGTGTTTATCGTACGAGAACTTTTTCCAGGAATCGGAAGCGATTCACTTCAATTTTTCATCGGCATCGTAAGTTCAATCGTGGTCGTGTGC
The DNA here is from genome assembly GCA_963971165.1 of Philopedon plagiatum. NCBI lineage: Eukaryota > Metazoa > Arthropoda > Insecta > Coleoptera > Curculionidae > Philopedon > Philopedon plagiatum. Next base: position 32,528,400 of record OZ020190.1, on the reverse strand, counting down.
GTCGCGATTTTCAGATGAATGGATCAGATCGGTTCTATCGGCTCAAAACTGATTGATTTCTCTTATACATGCTAGTTCGTTTTACTATTAGTGGTTGGTGAAAAACTCAATAGGTGTGGTTAGTTACCTCCCTTTAAATACCACCATGTGTTGTAGTTTCTTACAAGTTTTCTATCTGTATAATAAAAATTGCCGTAGAGGATTTTCGGAAGTCCATATAAGAGCATGTCAATTCAAAAAAAAGGTCACTTTAATGCTTGAATTTCCTAAGTTCGCTACTGGGCTGTATTATACATCTTGTCAAGGTAGGACAGCCAGGATTGACTGCAGTCTAGCAACGTTCTCATGGGAACCGTTCCCTCTAGACCCGGAATGTATTATGTTAAATTACTTAGTGCCAAAAGTATCTTAGTCCTCTGATATAATTCAACCCTTTAACGCGCAAGCACATTTATGTCATTTGTCCTAAACTCTGTGGCTAAATATTTAACCTCTTAAATTTAGGTCGATACTTCATATTATGATTCTTATAGATATATTTTTTAGAGGAGCTGCAAAATCATCACACACACACACACGTGTTCAAGACAGTTATTTCCTAGTGCATACAAAAAAGACATATAAATTCATCAACAGAACAGTGACGTTTGTGAGAGTGAAAGACGCAATGAAAATTGTTTAATCGAATATACCAAGTAATTTTACAAATTTAACTGCAAATGTTGAAAGTCTTGTTCCAGAAGGATAAATACTCTTTGTACTGGCACTGTGACTTCAGCTTTAAACTGAAACCAAACGTTTATAGGGCGCAATAATTGTCACTCCTTTCTCACTAACTAAAGAAATCTCCTGTGATGCCCTCTGTTCCCAACTTTATATCGGGTCGGCGTTCCTGTTAATCATTCCGCCCGGTCCAAGTATTGTAAAGAAATGCAAATATATACCTTGCGTAATATTTCAGTAGTTGTTAATTTATAGAAAACAGAAATTTAAGAGGCTTTATATAAACTTTTTAGGTATATTTTTACACTGCAAAAACAACTTGTGTGACAGGCTTGAAATATGTCATGTTTATGTTTCTCATAACCTAACTTTCTACCAGTTGCTCTTACTTTAAGACGGTTCCCCGATAAAATTCGATGTTTGTCGAATTTTTACGGTTCTCGATTTTAAAAGAAAATGTGAGAAAAGCGTAAAATAATAATATATATTTTTTTTGTTGATGAATGTATACATATGTCTTTCTTGTCTACATCAGACAGTCATTTGTTTTTGATAGCAAATAACTGAACAACAATAATTTTAACAAAATTATAGTAATATGCGCTCTTAAGCACCTTGTGTTTTATAGTTTTCTTATTTTGGTATTACAATATTTTGTATTTTTATAGTACAATTCGCTTTTTATAGTACAATATGGGACTTGATGAAAAAAAATGTATAATAAAACTATTCTCGCTATTGTCATATCAGGAAATTTCTGTTTAGTGTCAGGGAATTCCCTTTTAGCAAATCGCTGGGAACTCTGTATAAGAAATAAAATATTCTATAAAATAAAGTAAAACCTCTTGTTTCATTCATTATAGAAGTGATTTAATTACTCACAACCCTTATTGCATTTCGAGATTACTTTGAGCAAGTAGATAGTGTTATATCAGGTGGGTATTATTTATTTAGAGCCAGCGTTTCTCGAAATCCGCTATAATCTCGGTCCCATTCGCTAAATGATGGATGTTGAGCTTGAGCTGACAGTATAAAGCACAACAGGTGGAGGAGAAATAGGGTGTGGAATGTAGGTGATGTAATTCTGGACAATGGCTTGTGTTGTCTTGAATCAAATAGGTTATTAGTAAGCTTAATACCCTAAACTTCAAACCTGTCGTTAATTTTAGACTATAGAGTGGATTTTAGAACTTTGCGTCGTAAGAACATTAAGTTATTTAACATTTTTAAAACTTTTTTCAGAAGATTATAAATATATATATATATATATATATATATATATATATATATATATATATATATATATATATATATATATATATATATATATATATATATATATATATATATATATAAGTCTCTGTGTCAAATTGGCTAATAACGCGGTTTTATAATGAAAATTTGTATCATAATGAAGGTTATTATAAAACGTATCCAAGGGTGGATCTAGAAATTTGTTTATCTCTGTTGCTACTTACGGGACCCATGCCAAGTTCAGGGTTTTGAATAGTGAGTCTACTAGAAATGTTTCGATAAAAAAAAATATTTTATAATTTGCAAAAAAAAGCTGAATTTTTGCGTTTTTTTTTGTAGAATTACGTGAGTGTCTACACGGGAATATTATTGATTGTTTTTTAATAAATACTTGAAATACCTAACTGAGCACCAACAATGTTAACAAAATAGTACTGTTATTGTTGAAAATAACTATAACCTGGATAATTGCGATTAAGAAATTATCTTAATACCCATAAATTGCTACTTTAAACCACTAAAATCAAGAATAACAGATAAAAAATAAACAATAAAATACGAGTAGGTATCAGTATGGGATGTGCTCACTCCGCACTCCTACTTTTTGCCTCTGACGTCTTGGGTTACTCATACTTAATCCTAAAAGAAATAAATACGTTTTATTATTATATATTATATATATATATATATATATATATATATATATATTAGGGTGCTTTTTTTCGACTATTTTTTTTTTCGGTCCCATCGTGAAATTTTGTTGGAAATACCGAAAACAAAATTGCCTGAATTAAGTCCTAGACCAAGGCATGTAAAGATTTCCCATTGAAAATACACGAAACCTCTGATTTTTTATCTTTAAATTTCTATAGCTCAGCGGCATTTTATGGCATCGCTTTGACCATAGATAAGTATTTCTCAGAATTGAACGCTCTACAAAAAGGCCCATTGCGGAAAAGTCGTAACTCACACCGGCGAGGTAGTACGGGCCACTAAACCTGATTTTTCGCTTTTATCTCGCAAACGACAAGAGATACAGAAAAAAATGTATAAAACAAACTTGTAGGAAATTCAATTTTCTACAAAAAAGGTCCTTAGTACTGAGTCGCTAACATCAATATTTCTGGAGATAGCTATCTATAAAGTTTTTGTAATTTCAAATTTTTATCGAAAATCACGTTAAATTATAAAAATATCGTTCTTTCATTATCCATCACTCGACCATCATTTATCCATCAACCGACTCAGTACTAAGGAAACTTGTAGAAAATTGAATTTCCTACAAGTTTGTTTTATACATTTTTTTCTGTACCTCTTGTCGTTTGCGAGATAAAAGCGAAAAATCAGGTTTAGTGGCCCGTACTACCTCGCCGGTGTGAGTTACGACTTTGCCGGAATGGGCCTTTTTGTAGAGCGTTCAATTCTGAGAAATACTTGTCTATGGTCAAAGCGCTGCCATAAAATGCCGCTGAGCTATAGAAATTTAAAGATAAAAAATCAGAGTTTTCGTGTATTTTCAATGGGAAATCTTTACACGCCTTGGTCTAGGACTTAATATTAATATTAAGGGCTCAAACGTTCAGGCAATTTTGTTTTTGTTATTTCCAACAAAATCTCACGATGGGAAAAAAATAGTCGAAAAAAAGCACCGTAATATATATATATATATATATATATATATATATATATATATATATATATATATATATATATATATATATATATATATATATATATATATATATACAGGGTGTTATGGAAATCATTTAATATATTGGAATGGGTGACTCCTGGGATGGTCTACAGACATATCTAATACTTTTTTTTTCTTAAATCGAACATTTTAAAAATTTTCAAAAATACCCTAAAACCAGTCTATATTCGCCGCATCTGGCTGATCGTACACAAGGCGCTTGACGGAAATTTGCGCGCGAAAAACTTTAAACAAATGAATTTGTTGAAACGTTGTCAGACGTATAAATCTTTAAGGAGAATTTATTTTCTGTTTTTAAGCGTAATTTAAGACATTTAAGAATTTTTTTTAACCTCTTCCTACGAAGAAACTAAAAAAAATAGTAAAAAGGCACTGCGAAATCAATCATTTTTGTCAGTAGCCTTAGTTTTAAGTAATATTTAAGACACCCTATATTACGTTATTAATGAAATAAGCGTTATTCTTACTAGCTTAAACTTTCTGCCAAGGAAAAGTTAAAAATCAAAACGAAAATACTAATTGAATTGAGCACAACTACATACCTAGTACTTACTTCAAAAGTATAACCAGATCCGCTAAATTACATTTGCACCGGCAAACGTTACCATATAATACGTAAATATTATTAGTGTTTTAAATTAAATTTAGTTTTCAACCCTATTACGCTACTCACTCAAAGAAACTAGATAAAACTGATCAAAATATTGGTTAACAACGGATCGACGAAGACCATTTTCTAGGTAGTGAAAATAAATTAAATTATTTAAATCTTTAAACGAAAAAAAAAAATTAAAACATTCAATTGTGTGGCTTGTGTGCTGTTGACAAACTTAAATATGGCGCACGGACCTTTGATGACAAGAAATCCTTCTATTTCGATCTCCCTTCATCATGAAACATGTCTCTTTGTCACTTCCTGTACTTTTATTTGGCGCGAAAATTTAAAATAAAAGGCCTGTTTGTATTATTGTCTTTGAAACACTAGAGTTAACTGCTAAGCCCATATATCGAAAAAGAGAAAAAAGGCGTCATCGATTTTAAGAAAGGAAGCAGAATTAACCATTAACCATACTTTTTTTATGTGTCAGATTTTTAGTAGATTGTTTGTTTTGCAAATATTTATTAAAATGTGTGAACAAGAAGGTAAGTTTTTGCCAGATTTTCACTTTACCGTAGAATAGAGCAATATTTCCTTTTTTAGGTATGTCGGAGTTTATAATATTGCCCTCAACCAATCCTTCCCAAGCCCAAGATGAAGGAGAATCATATAAGTGGAGTCACAATTCTACACTTATGTTCTTGGATTTGTATAAAGATTATAGGAACCAAGTTGGTTCTTTAAAAATAAGAAACCTTAAGAAAATGTTTGAGGAAATAGCAAAAGAATTACGGTACAAAACAAAACAAAACATAACTGCTGCAAATTGTGAGAATCGGTGGAAACATTTAGAAAGAATGTACAAAAAATATATAGATAACAATAACAGGCCGAGGAAGGAAAGATTTTGAATATGTAGAGATTATGGATAAAATTCTAGGTAAAAGGAATACATCCAGCTATATTGCTGTCTTCAGACACTGTGATTTATTCAGCAATTGAGAAGGAAAATACTGGTTTAGTGGACACAAACATGGAAAAGGAGAATATAATGCAGGATATTATAATGGAAGCAAATGCCACTGAGAAGACAAAGGAAGTAGCATCTGTAAAAACAATGTCAGTAAAAACTAGTTACAAGAATAAAGAGTTAAGGACATATACATATTCTAAAGGAAATAAGACAGGATAGAAAAGATTTCTATAAAAAACTTCTGGAAATAAAAGAAAAAAAGTTACAGGAAAAACAAAGAAAAAATAACATTTTAGAAGAAAGAAACACTATATTGAAACAATGTAAGTATGCTTAAAGAATTGCCATTGTTACATATAGAAGACATATACCTAAAAGAAATAAGTCGACTAACTACTTTAAATATTGAATTTTGTTCAAAGAATTATTTATTTTGATTATTGTTACATTCCTCTATGGATTATATTTTATTTTTTGTCTTCTAGACAGTTTTAGAGTTTAGTTATTTTTTTAAAATAAAACATTAAAATTTTATGTCGTTTGTTATAAAACAGGAGCTTGAGCTATCGTGTATCGATACAGAGGAATTATTTTTTTATTACTACCTTTTCATGCTTCTTATTAAACTAGATCACGATACACTTGCAACAGTATGCTACATATGACGTCACTTCGAGGGAAAAGCCTCAACTGACTAGACACTTGCACCCCTTGTACATATGTACAGGTCAATTTATTGTCGGGTAGTGTATTGGGTTGACGTTTATTCAAATATTACAGGTCAGTTTATTGTCGGGTAGTATATTGAGTTGACATTTATTAAAATATTATTGTCATATTTCATTTGCTCAGGTAAGCGCCTAGTCAATTTAAAATTTTCCCTCGAAGTGACGTCATAACGTAGCATACCATTGTAAGTGTATCGTGAACTAGATATAATGGCTAGTAACGTAGGTCAGTACCAGTGGCGTATGGTGAAATTTCAAAGTTGTATATCTCTGTTCCTATTTACAGGACCCGACCAAATTTAGAGGTTTTAATAGTGTGCCCACTGGGAATGTTCTGGTAAACTCAAGCAAAAATTCAACTTTTTTCGCAAATTCAAAACGTTTTTTTTTCTTTACAAAAACATTCCCAGTGGGAATTAAAACCAATTAAAATTGGGACCGGTCCTGTACGTAGGAACAGAGATATATACAACTTAGAAATTTCACCATATGCCACTGGTCACTACCATCTCTATAGTTGTGCCTTTAAACATATTTATATACGGGGTGCCCATTTTAAGTTTTAACCACCATCATATAGTTGGAAGCTCTCCAATTTTCATTTTGCCCCCCCCCCCCTCCTTGATGGCGCCCCTTGTTTGCATTATTTTATATATTTTTAGCATTTTTACAACAAATTCAAATTGGATAATATACTGTGTACGTGGTAATATGTACAGGGATATCCAAATAAAAGTGAACAGGCCTTATAACTTTTTTATTTTTAAAAATGAGAAAAAATGTTAAATATGAAAGCTTTGGGGATTTTTATGAATCATTCATATATCTTATCAGCAAAACAATTGAGTATCGAATAAAAGAAATATAGTATAAAACATTGATTTTCTCACTTATTTTAAATTGGATGGTATGATTTTTATCATATTTTTGGATTTTTTTTATCCGATGCTCGATTATTTTGCTGATAAGATATATGCATGATCTATAAAAGTCCCCAAAGCTTTCATATTTAACATTTTTTTCCATCTTTAAAAATAAAAAAGTTATATGCCTGTTCACTTTTATTTGGATATCCCTATACAATCGTGGTTTAAAACAGTTTAATTTTCTATTCAAATTCATTTATTCATGCTATTACAAATAAATTGTTTACACACGTCAATTACAGATAAAATAATTTTCATATTTAGACAATAATAAAAACATTCCTGACAATACAATGCATTAAAATTTATAAATCGAAATGAACACAATACAAACACATTAAAAAATCTAAATAAATTAAAATATATTACAACTATAATCTAAGTACTGTTTTGTGATGTAAAAAGCATGTTTTATTAGGAACTGTTTCACCTTCATTTTAAACTGCTGAGTAGAGAGCTCTTTAACATTTTGGGGTAACTTAGTAAACAGTTTTATTGCATAATATTCTGGTCGAGCCTGACATTTACCCAACCTGCAGTGTTGTGGAACGTAGTTGGTCTTATTCCTAGTGTCATGGTCATGTATGTCTTGGTAAGACAGTAGGTCATCCTTTTCTTTGATGTAGAGGAAACTTTGCAGGATGTAAGCCGAAGGAAGGGTAAGAACTCCCAACTGAACAAAGGCATTCCCACAATCCTCCCTGTACCCTAAGCCTGCCATGATTCTGACTGCCTTTTTGCTGGAGACCAAAGACTCTTGTGCATGAGGTGACCGTCCCCATGCGATAATGTCATATGTCATAACACTATGGAAAATTCCATGATATGCTGTTCTCAGGGTATTTATTGAAACACATTCACTCAAATTTTGTAAAACAAATACACTACTTCCAAGTCTTTTACAAACATTAGCTACATGGACATCCCATTTCAGCTTCCTATCTAGGTATAGCCCTAGAAACTTGACAGATGCAGCTGTTCCACCACCAAGTGACTGACTTCGTGATGTAGATGCGCTGACAACATAATCCAGCAGGCTCAGCGGATCTATTTCTTCCTGTTCCAGCCAATGTTCTGTTAAACATAAGACTCCCAGGTCACAATCAGCAATGGCAGCCTCGAGCTCGTGAAGCTTGTTTTTCACAGAGCGGACATTGTAATGTAGCAGTTTTATACATGACGATTTGCTACCACCAGGCTTCGCCCCTGTTGAGGTTCTAACCTAGTTAGGTTTAAAAAACTGTTTACTTGAATACCAACTGGCTAAACATTTTTGTCAAGAATGACAGATTTTTTATCCGTGGGCACACCAATTTTAAAAGAACTATATTTCTGCTTCCACTTTGTTTTTATCCGTTCGCATTCACAGTCGATGTTATAATTTAATTTTAGGTATTTTCCTATATCCTCAGGTTTTGTGTCATTAGACAATCGTGATACAAATTACCAAGAATAGCTACCTGATGAAGCGGCTTTCAAGGTGGTTGCATCCTCTGTTTGCCTTCGATTGAGTTTGGTCTCAGTTTTGGGTCCACTTGTTTCTTTTATTTTTTACTGTAAGCTTCTGTTTGTTTTTGTTCAACTTCGTTGAAAGCATAGAAAAATCAAAGAAAATAAAAGGGTTTGATTGAAGGGGCTGAAAGTAGGGTTAATGCCACTGTCATTTTCTTCTTTTTTCTTGGGATGGCTTGCAGTCACGCTAGACTGTTGTTGTGGTCCTTATTTCAAGTCGTTTTGTTCGATGCCAATTTCTGCTTCTTTTGTTTGTTTCGCAGCTAATTTCACGGAATTTTTGGTTTTACGGCTTTTTTTATTAGGTTAGAATTTTCGAAATTTTCTATATTCTTTTCCAAGTAAGCATTTTTTTCTTTAAGAAGTTTATTGTTTTCTTGAAGAATTTCATTTTTACTCTTTAGTTCGTCCACTAAAGTCTTTAAATACCTACATAATTTCGATATACTTCTCTGGTTTGGGAATGTCATCACTTTGTTTACATTCCTTACACATTAATCCAGTTTTGTAACTTATTATTATAAGTATATTAAGTATATTAACTTTATTAATTAGTGAAAAAGAATGTTTCCAGTGCTATAAGGATAACACTGGACATTTGTGGATATTATTTAGTGAAGAAGAAAGTTTCCACTTCCAGTGCTAATAAGTACGTTTAGTTGAAGATTATTATTTTACACTTCACTTGAAGAGCAGTTCTCTGTATTGTTTTGTGTTGTAATATTTTAGCTCTTTGAAATTAGTGTTACTAGGAGTTCTTTCTTTAAAGGTAACAAAGATATTAGGTTTTCAAACTTGATTCATAGAAATATGGTAAAAAAATTTGGCAACGCCTGACTTCGAAACAAAAAAATTTTTTTCTGTAACTGACATTTCTTGCTGTTTTTTATATGGTCATGTATTTATGACAGTGGCGCGCAGGTACTAAAAAAAATTTTTTCGAGGGCCGATATTTACCTTTTTTAATAGTGAAACACCATTTATGAATATTTTTATTCAATCTGAATTCATATCAGGAGTTACCCATTCCAATATATTAAATGATTTCCATAACACCCTGTATATATATGGGCAGATCCATTAGTTTTCGACGAAAGTGTGTTGATACCTGCCCTACTTTTCCTTAATTGCTTCGACTTCGTTATTATACGGCCATCCAAAGCCGATCGATTTTTCAAAGATCGCGATTTTCAGATAGCTATTACTTTTTTCTCGGAACTTCGATTTGCTTCAAATTTTCAGGAAAGTTGCTTTCTTATGTCCCTAAAAAGCCCTGAAAATTCCAGCTTTGGAATCGAGCTTGGATCCGAGTTATAAATTTTCAAACATTCCGAAAATTGCATTGAAATCAACAAGCTGTCTCTTGCAGAGCTGTGACATGGAGCACAGTGATGTTGGAACCAAAGTGTGTTTCTTATATCCAGTGGTAGTCGATGAAAAAATTCAAATAATTCCGTGTTCAAAAAGTTCAAGTAAGTTTCAACGGTAATACTTTCTCGAAAAAAGTACGACCCTACAATTTTGCTTTTAAAAACACCACACCAAACAGTTGTCTTAAAAGAATACTGGTCAGGACACTCAATTACAAAGTGGCGATTCTCATCACTCCACCACTTACAGTTTTGGGAACACTGCACCACGCCATTTGAGGTGAACGTGGCCTCAAGTGAAAATAATATTTTTCTTGCAAAAAATTAGTCATCGTCTACCTCACCTTGTAACCAAGAGCAAAACAAAAATCGTGAATCAAAATCTCTGGGCTGCAGATTGTAAAGAAATGTTTGTTTGCATGGGTGAAAATAATTTTTACTTAAAATAACTTGGGCCGTGGACGACGCATTCTTACGTTATGATACTTTGCAATTAAAATTAAAAATAGTTTGCGTTCTACGGCATTTATCGATTTTCCTTTTTTTGACAACCCGTATGCTGGGTCAAAATTTTTGATTTGAGTGATTTTTTCTTAACAAGCGGAACTTTTTATGAAAAACTTAAAGTCAAAAATAAAAATGTTTCCCATCTGTTTAGATGGTTTCTGGACACGCTGTATACATCTTTGTCTTGAAAAGATTGGTGTGACTACTAGGGATGTAACGGGTACTCGGTCTACCCGGCCAAAACCGGGTACCCGGCCGGGAAGGCCGGATACCCGGTTTTGCCGGGTTCAGGTGTTACCCAGTCGGGTACCCGGTTTTTTTATTATGTTTTCCATTTTTGATAAAATAAAACATAAAAGAACTGAAACGGTGTATTTTTGTGATGATAAAAAATACATAAAAAACAGATTTTAAAAGGTTATAATAATAAACTTTGTTAAAACATTTAATAACTAAAATCAATTAATGGCAAATTGTGATGAAGATAAACTAAAATTTCACCATTCTCAGAGGATAGTCGGTTTCGGGTTTCTTCATAAATATTACCTGCTTCTGAAAACAACCGTTCACTAAATATTGTTGAGGCAGGTGCTGAAAGAAACTTTTTAGCAAGCTTTGCTAGATTAGGAAATCTCTGCGAATTTATTTGCCACCACGAAAATGGGCTTGACTGTCTGTCAATTAACGGCAACGCCAAATATGAACTTATTTCATCCTCCACGTCCTGTTGTATGTTTGGTGCTTTAGCAGATGATTTTTTATTTGTATCTCGCGTGTTTGCAATACTGGTAAACACATCCCAAACTGAGCGTTTATCTTCTCTAGGTCTTTTTGATGAGGATGGATTATCTGTATACAAACTAAGAGGAACATTGTCATCTGAATCTGAATTGGATGACAAATTAACTTCATTATTTTGGATTAACAAATTTGCTTCAAGGATATATTTTATTACTTTTTCCTTCAAATTATCTGTGTCAGTAAAAAATGCAACCAGATAATTATTGTTCGTGTCGATATTCGAAAACCTTCGACTTAATCCTTCCATAAGATTTTCTTGCATGGATCCTAAGCCTGGAACTTGTGTTTCTCTTAAAAACCTCTTTAGCGAAAAAACTGTAGGAATTACTTCCGATATAGTACAGTGTGTACTGCTGAAATGTTTAGTTGTTTGTTCAAATGGTTGTAGCAGCTCCAGCAACTTTTCTGCTATGACCCACTGATTAGAAGTAAAAGAAGATATTGCCAATAGTAATATTCCGCAAGACCGGGTACCCGGGACCGGGTACCCGGCCGGGTACCGGGTTTTGCCTGGTCTTAATTGACCGGGTACCCGGTTTGGCCGGATCCTAAAAAGCGCTACCCGTTACATCCCTAGTGACTACGAATGCAGTTTAATTTTTAAATACATTTTTAAAATTCGGTTTGGGCTTATTTTTCCCGGTTGTCACTAATTATATTCTAACCCACTTGAATATTAACACACCAACGCTATTTTTTATTTTAAGATACTTTAATACAAACTTTGGCTTTGTTATTGTTTGCTAAAGTATTTTTATTCTCGAGTACGATAATGCCATACGTACATACGTAACACATAAAACCTAACAAGCGAAATTAACGAATGGATATCAATATCGGGTCATTATTTAACATTATTGTGTATGCTGCCGAATCGTAATTAAACCAGGTTACCAAAATTGTAATACAGACGAGAGAGTAATGAAACAAAAGAGACAATTAAAAGAATCGGTTTTTATGGCTTGAGGAAAATTTATTTTTTGATTTATGGTAATGAAGACATACAAAAATAATAAATCTATGTTACAGTTGACTTGCCATATCGTGACTTAATACAATTAGAACAGTACCTGTTTGTCCTTATTACCTTTTTACTTCCATATGGAAAATTTTTTTCTTTATTAATATAACTATAAATTTATGTCAAGCAAATTTGAAATTATTATGACAGTCGTGGGATATCAATAAAAATGGGTACTAAACCTAATGTAAAAAAATCTAACTCGCACTACAGCAATTATATTTTTTTTTTGCACCTATACAGCTGACCGTGTTTTTACGTTATTTTTATAATGGCTAAAAATTATGTCAGAAAGTATGAAAGAGAAACCAGATAGGTACGAAACCCTTTTATACGGGAAATCGATCAGAACTCCAGTAGGAAGCCTTTGGAATGCAAATTAGTCCTTTAATTACGATATTGAATTTTTTTTTCAATATTCAGCTAATGAATTTTCTTAATTTGATACAGAAAGGCGTAGCGACAGTAATGGAAGTAAGAAATTAGTGGGTCACCTTGACATTTTTAATAAATTATATAATAATCCAGAAGTCTACAAAGTTCTTTGATGCTTTAAAATTAGCTACCGGTAATTTTGTTGTGTTTAAATAAAGATGTAGTTGATATTGTAGCAAATAAGAAAATATTTTTTAATGTGTAATCGTACATAGTCATAGATCCTCATCATAGTATCTTTGACAACTATTTAACTTTACACTTTTCTTTAACAAAGTGCGCCGCAAATTTTTGGCAAGAGCTTCATCCAGTCTAAATCGCGACAGGAGCTTTTATAAACCCGCGGTATCAGAACATGCCCCGGAACTACTTAAGGTACACTTTAGAACACCACCGCTGAGGCAGCGCGCTGCCGCTGCCAAGACTGCGCGCTGCTATAGCGGTAGCGATCCGTACTGCTCCACATGTAATTAGAGGGAATACATTTCGAACATCACTGCCGCTTCTTTTGCGGCGCCGCAAATGAAGCGGCAGTGAAGTTCGAAATGTATTCCCTCTAATTGCATGTGGAGCAGTACGGATCGCTACCGCTATAGCAGCGCGCAGTCTTGGCAGCGGCAGCGCGCTGCCTCAGCGGTGGTGTTCTTAAGTGTACCTTTATGCACCTTAGCATGTAGCCGCCGTCTCTCCCTACTCAGAACCACCAAATCTCTAAAGCGAATAGACGGCGCTGTCAAAACTCGACATGGCCCGACTGACAGAAGTTCTAATGTAAACAAAAGAAAATATTTTCAGGAAAGAAAAAGGTAGGTAAAACCAGTCAATTAGCGATAACTAAATTAAGTGCAACTTTCCGTCTATAGTGAGGACTTGGAGCAAGGCAAAAAAAAGAAATTCAGGACCAAAACAAAACTAAGGTTCAAATCAAATTATGGGCCCCTAAAGCAAGCTACTAAATAAAAAAAAAAACAGGGAGACCAAGGCGAGGCAACGGGCGTTCGATTAAATTAAAACTCCTAGGACCTAAGTTGGAGGCAAAGCAAAAACAACTTATACAGCGCAATCGTATCATGGAGGCACAGCAGTACAACAAAGGTAGGAATTAAATAGGCATTTATAATAACAGCGGGTTGCACAAAACTCTTAATCAAGCGTTAAATCCTAACTCTTCGTTAAAAACAAAAGATGGTCAGTTTAACAGAGCGTTAAATTTTTTTTCTTTCTGAAACAGTCCAAATTTTGAGCTAATCCGTGATTAAACAGACAAATGCCACTAAAAAACCAAGGTGTTGTTTACTTCTTCATTTGTTTTTAACGAAGAGAGCACTCAACGATGAATTAAACTAATTACACGATCTGCTGTGATTAAAGTCATGTTTTTCGCAACATTTTTCATAAAATATTGGTTACTTTGGCAAAATTTGATGTTCCAATACAAGAGATTGAAAGAAAACTCCTTCCTTCAATATTTTAAAATAAAACTATATACACTTTTATTGCAGATGGGCATCTTATTTATCATAATGCTTAACTAAGCAGGTACCTACCTTGACAAACACATAAAAAATGTAGGAAAAACAAAGTTCATCTGTAACGTGGATTTTACCAAAAATATACCTTTCATCTTCAATACCATAACAAAATTACTCTTTATAATATTATTTTGTTGTTGGACTTATGCAAACATAATATTCTATTGCTCAAATAATAAATCCATGGCTCAAATTCTTGTGTTGGTTATAAACTATTCTTATGGCTTTATATTAAAACAGTTTTCCTACAGTCTTCTATAAAAATATAGATATTCTGCTAAACTTCCTTTTGCTTACATTTCTTCAATCACACAGTTTTCTGTAACACCTCTCTTAGTTTAAATAGCAAACCCTTTTGTGGGTTTAAAAATAATAACTATAACAACTTGTAGAGGTACCTAGATATTTTCTGAATTAATTACTTTCGTCCTAACGTCGAAAATTATCTTATTTACAGCAAAACACTCGAATGCAAGCAAGTTGGTATTAATTATTTATTTTATGTTAGTCACGGCTCTCTCGATAACAGAAAAACAAAGGGCTTGTACGTAAACAAAATAAAACCTAATTTTTAAAAAACAAAAAACTGACGCATGACTGACGACTGACGTATAACCTAACCTCAAATTTTTGAAGTACTTCACCTCCGGATCTGAGGCGTGAGGCGTATCGACAAATGCATCGATCCGGATCAGTTTACGAGCTTTAAGCGAATGTACAATAATAGGCGATTTTAAATCAGTGACCTAGTCATGACTACGTCACCTTATTAAGACAACGTTGCTCCAGATCCTCAAACCTAAAAAATCAAAGTATTAAGATTAAATGAGACAGTGTTGCCCAATCGTCTGACTAGATCATGATTTGATCACTGATTTAAAAATGGCTCTTAATTTAAAATGAGGTGTCAGATAACAACAAAGTCATTTTTAAATCAGTGACTAAATCATTACCCAGTCAGACCATTGGGCAACACTGTCTCATTTAATCTTAATACTTTGATTTTTTAGGTTAAACATTGAGTATATGGAGCAACGTTGCCAAATAAGGTAACGTAGTCATGACTAGGTCACCGATTTAAAATCGCTTCAAATAACATTGAGGTATCCTGAAGTGATCCCGAGTAATCTAATTTTTGTCAATAAAATACGGCTAAGTTCATGCACTTGAAAAAAATTCGAATTTGTTTCGAGTGCATAATATTCAACTTTCTTAAATTTAAAAATAACATTAATGCCACAGATCAAACTTAAAAAAAAGCATTTCAATTATTTTAAAAAAATAATAGTTTTTATTTTGGAATATTTATCTAGTTTTACAAATTTTCAGGGAATAATGAACAAAGATATAAAGTAACTGATGTAAACTTATGTTTTGAAAAATCACAAAACACAATTTATTTATGTAAATAACACATTTTTATTTAAAAACTATTTTAGCATTGATTTGATTTGATGTCACCAGTAGGTACTTTTTAAGCCTATATTCACATTAAAATATCTGCAAGGTTTTTTCTTGTGACTTTTCTGGTACCTGTAACAAAAGAAAACAAAGCAAATAAAGTAAAAAAATTACACAATTACATAATAATTTTAATAAAAGCACAATGTTCTACTGTCTACAGCCCAAGTAAATAACTTATTTATAGATATCTTATTCTAAATAGTGACAAGTGTTGGGGATATGGGTTTTATATTCACATGATAAAAATGGTAGTTAAGTAAACGTGCCACAAAAAAAATTAGAGTTAATGAATCATGAGCAAAGAGTTTATTAAAGGAGAAAGAGCAAAATTTTACTTAAACGAAGTTGAGGTGGCTTAAATAAATACTCTACAGTTTGCTCGAGTTTGAGCGTGACACATTTATTAATCGTTATATAATCGTTATACTACCAGCAATTAGGTTTACAAATTGACCAGTATACCCACCCAGACAAAAATGTTTTGTTAGCTTAACTGGACGAAAGTTATATAGTATGCTATTACGGGTATAAACACAGAACTTGAGGTAAAAATAAGAAACAAAATTGTACTCAAAAATTTTGTAATGTAGGTAGTGATAGCTACATATTTAACTAAGATATTAATGACAATATTTTACCTTATCAAGAAAATAACAACAAAGGTTTCGTTTCCAAATTTTTTCCTTGGCAGTAAGGTACATTGCCGAATATTGATTGTCTCTAGGATAACCTCTCAAATAACATTCATTTAGAACTCCATTCCTTACATGTAGGTTTATCAGGAAGTATGTTTTTGTGCTTTATCTTCCATCAAAAGTTCGATTTTTAGGGTTAGGAATTCTCATTCTTTAGAAATATTAAAATCTTTTGAATGCACCTAAAACAAACACATAAATGGATAATAATGACAAGAGGATAGTAGTTATTAAGAAAGCTGAAAAGCAGCAAATTTTTTATGTAAAGCATTTTTAACGCAAATTTTAAAAATTAACAGAAAAATTATACAAATTTGGCAGGTATCTGTACAGTATTTTATGGTTCAATGGTTTCATACAACTTACCTTAGAAATACATATACATATGTTCAGAAGTTTATTTTCTTCTATATTTGTGTAATTTTTCTATTCGCTTTGAGTATTTTCCCAAAAACATTTTTTTTGATTCAAAATAACTTCGCTTTACAAGAAATACAAAACGCTTTGTTGACACTAAAATCTGACGTTTATCGTTCGTTTATCGTTCGAGATTTCCCGAAACTGCGACCGCTTCCAAATCTAAGAGCCGATGTTAAGCGATTGCTGTTTCAAGTAGGCCTGGGCCGGCTTTGATTAAATCTTGGGTAACTTGACCAAAATTTAACAACGCAATAAAATTTAACACGTTGTTAGTTAATCACGAATTAAATATTCTTTCTGCAACCCGCTGTAAGAGTAATTAGTGAAAATAGGCAAAACACTGTGACAAAATTGAACCGTCACAATACTAATCAATAATCATTGATTGAATCAGCTGATGACCTGACTGATAATCGTATTGGAGACAGTAAAACGCATAGCTAGCCTCCTTTCTCGACATCAAAAAAGTTAACCATAATTTCTTTAAATCAGTGAAAATGGCTTGCAACTTGAGGCATAATGGACAAGCGGCTAACAAGTTTGATCGATTTTGTTGACTTTTAGCTTCGATATGTCAGAAGTTAGAGGACGCCGGTGTCTGCAGGAATGACTCTTCTCTACTGTAGGACATGGTTATTGAAAAATTCCTGACTGAACTTGCCAACAAAAGACTTTGCACTTACTACTCAGGTATACTGGTATCTTATTGTTAGTCATATAAGAGAAGTATGTCCACATCATATCAGTATCATCATATTGTATTTTGATCACAACAAACCTATGAGCAGTCATATGCGAATGCGTAGATTACTATTACAATCTACACCGTACACTTAGTGGTGGTTGATATAATATCTCGTCTCCGGGTAACCTGAAAAGAAAAAAAAACGTAGTTTGATACATATATAGTCATAGTTACTTTAACTGCTATTCGGAAACGTTTAAGAAGAAAAAGTAATGAGCACTTCCACTGAATTGTGTGCTTTTTTCCCTTTACGCTAGTATGCTATCCTTTTCTAACGAATTGTTTTAAATATGCCACAAATCAAAGATGTTTTTAGGTTATGACGAATCTCACACCGCACTAACGCAAATATAGTTTATTCGGCTGTTCGCAGCACCATTGTCAATATGCTTTCGGAGTTAGGGGATTTCTCTTGGTCCGACACTGATACCTGTGTGATGCTATCCTTTTCTAACGAATTGTTTTAAACATGCATCATGCCTGCTGTAAATCTTGCAGGGGTTAATCTTAATACACGTTGATTGTATGCAGGAGTTTTCTTTTATTGACTCGTAGGTCCGTCACAAGCCTTCGTTAAGTCCTGTTGATGGGAATCCAGACTTTTGTAATCAATGCCTTGATCAGTAAATTTAGCATTCATTTTTTTTGCCTTATCCAACCACACAAGTGTATCTCGATTATTGTGGCACTGAAGGCAGTCCAATACCAATTTTAAGTTGATCTGATGAAATGCTAGTGCTTTTAAAGCTGCCCAATTTATCAGTGCATATGAGAATGTTCCGGCTTCTGTATCCTCTTTCCGCAAACAGATAATAATAATGATGAACCTGTAATTGTCTCGAGAAGTTAGTACCTTAGAAATGATGCGTGTGCTAATACACTTTTAAAATCCCAAAACTCTCATTGTGGACAAATTAATTTGATGAATAAGACCCTGAAAGTTCTGAGTACTTTTGAGGAAGTAGTTGTTTATAACGGCTTATCTTGAGAAAACTTAATTAATAGGCTACACCGAAGGAGCAAACTAAGCCCAAATTTGTTAAAATGGTTGGTTGGCTTGAGCACCAGTTTATGATGTAAGGGTCGATTTATACCAGGCATGCTAATATTATAGGGACATAAAATAGTCTTAATTATGTCTATATCAAGAGATACGAGTTCAAGGCCACTTTATGCGTTTTATATCCTAAGGGAGAGACAATTATGTATTATTAGCAAGTTATTTCAAGTCTTTGCGTAATAATCAATGCATAAACTAACTATACAAAATATGTATGTGAACAACGAGTATACATGTTCAACAAATGAGTTAAATTGTTGGGAACTATTGACACAGTTGAGTTGTGGTGTGTCAATTTTAATTATAGAAGAAGAGAGACGGGCTTAATTAGTTTTAAGATTATAATATGTAGCTCTGTGTAATGCAGTTAAGAACTAAATATGGTTGGATATTTGCCGAACAAATATTTAAAGTAGTTTATCACTAAATATAAATTTTAGGTATTTTACATGTAACTGAAGTTTGCGTCGAAGCAGCGATCTCCTAGACAACGACCACAATGAATAATATCAATGAGAACCTATCCCAATAATTTCCGTTTTAGTGCTATTCAAATTCGAATTGATCTATTATGTCAAATATTGTACTCAAATCAATTATTTAGGAAAATGGCGGTCATCCGCATTTAATCTTAAGTATTTTATTATATAAAAATAGTGTTATACCATAGACTACATAGACGAACACTGGCGTGTTACAAAAATGGACCAAAAATACTCCCAGTTATATACATATGTATATATATAGGTACTATATAGATATATAATGGTGAACAAACAAGTTCCTAAACCATAAACCAGTAAACCGAACCAAATGTTTCAAGGGAGAACCGCTTTCGGTCCCATTTCGGTGTATTTGAGAATTTGTCTATATTCTTTATGGTCTCTGGTTATACATAAATAAATAAAAATATAAATCATGCTATAAAGTTATACATATTTCTTTATCAGAATTTTACAGTGTTAAAACTTTATTATACCGCACCCTCCGACTATGTTCTTGGTAATAAGAGGTGAGTAAGATTTATGAAAGTAAGTAATTAAAAATTAGACATCGTCTCCAAACAACCACCAACTTCTTTACTACCTCGAATATTTGCAACGTATCGTTACCACCTCCAGATAATCGCTGATGTAATTAATCTCCGTAAAATTGTATTTTAAATGACAAGTGGTGAATTAATCTTCGTAATAGCTTCTCACCATGTCGTAGGTAAAACTTTTAATATTTATTTAAAGTTTTAGTACACAGGTATTTAGTAGGTACCCGTACCCGTTACTATTATTGTTTTTTTTTTAGCATTGCTCTTGCTCAGTTGCTTAAAGAGGCACATTATTTTTAATAGGGTACTTGCATACCATACATTATAAATAAGTATTCATAGTTCTATTTTCTTTCGATTAATGTAAAAACAAAGTGGTTTCTGAAATAATGAAGAAAGAAAACGGCTAAATTTTCACACACGATTATAACTGATTTATGACCCTCAATGAAACGTGAACAAATTCACAACAAACGAAAAAAAATAGACTGCGCACAACTGAAAACCCCCAAGAAAAAGAAAGAAATAAGTTCCAAGATCGAAAGAGAACTAGAAACAATAAAAAGATCTGTACGCAGGGAGAGGACGCTGAAAGAACATGGAATGCTCTAAAGACTAAATTAACAACAATTCAAGAGGAAGACATCGAATTCGCAGTAAACAGCAAGAATGGATGAACAATGGATTGGAAGACGGAAATGCAAAACAAATCAGAAAGAATATAAATATTTCAACGGAATCAGGAAAAAATGCAGAGAAACAAAAGAAAACTGAATGTCGGCAAAATGCCAAGAAATAGAACGTCAAAAAAAATGACACCTTTAACTTATATATACAAAAAAGTAAAAGAAGGGAAGAGAAGAGAAAGAGAGATAGACACAGAAAATATGAAGGAGCAGTTTTAAGGGACAATAATAACGAATAATTCTAGGGGTAGAAGCTAAACTTGTGAGATGTAAATAAAATACATCGAAACACTTTTCGACGATGACAGACCCTATGTCCCATCACCGATAGATAATCACATAAATGAAAGAGGTCCAGAAATAACAAGAGACGAAGCCGGTCATGCAATAAGAGCGCAGAAAAATGGAAAAGCCACCGGCTCCGACAAAATCAACGCTGAAACACTTAAATTAATTGCAGAGAACGAAAACAAAAGCTTAGACTTAGTAACATCATTATTTAACAAAATATACAGTTCAGGCGAGATACCATCAGACTGGCTAAAATCAACATTTGTTACTGCCAAAAAATCATAACTTCTTCCAATGTGATGACTATCGAATGATCCCACATACTTAAAACTTTTCTTACAATCATCCACACACGAATTTGCAAAAAATGTAAATACCAAATGGGTAACACTCAAGTTGGATTCCGAAACGGATTAGGAACGCCTAAAGCTCGCTTTTTCCTAAATTTATTGACACAAAGATGTAGAGACAAGAATGTGAATGTATACGCATGTTTTATAGACTATCGAAAGGCGTTCGACTGTGTTAATCATAAAAAGATGATCGAAATTCTAACAACAACCGGAGTCAACGAACAACATCTGAGTGTCATCGCAGAACTTTATTTGCATCAAACGGCAGTGGTTAATATATTAACCACTCTGATGTTTTTTGTTCTATAGAACAAAAAACATCACAGTGGAATCACACACACACACACATCACAGTTGGAAAGTGCATTGTTCTATAGATCAAAAAACATTTTGTTCTATAGAACAAAAAACATCAGAGGATCGTTCGGTACACAATTTTAAAAAATAGGGTTGCTCCGAAAATCCCGTTCATGTTTGAAACTTTGACTCGGCTGCTCTACTATCTTTAAATGGACATTCGGACTATAGATAGAAATACAGATTCATTTGTTCAAGACCGCGCAGCTGCCGAGCCGATATATCCCCTTGGAAAAAGGAAAAATTTTGACCGCGTCGAGCCCACCCGTAACCTTCTAAAGGCTGTACCTCAAAACGTACGTTGAACATCAGTCCAAAATTTTACAGGAATATTCTTGGGTAGTGGTAAAGGTGCACGCTCACTTAGGCGAAGCGAAGTTTATCCATCCAAGAACCTTACATACAATCAAATGGAAGCCCGCACACTGAGGCGGCGAGAAGCGTAGTTGACGCTCGGAAAGTCTGGAGAGCAACTAGACGACGTTTGTCTCGCCGCTTCCGGTCGCGCCGCCTCGGAGGTGCGCGCCCACTTAGACGAAGCGTCGCGAAGCGAAGAGAATTTTATCCACCCAAGAACCTTACATACAATCAAATGGAAGCCCGCGCACTGAGGCGGCGAGAAGCGAAGAGAAGCGTCGGTTGACGCTCGGAAAGTCTGGAGAGCAACTAGACGACGTTTTCCTCCCTAGAGCAGTGCCGGCTCAAGGGGGGGCGCTATCAGCCCCGGGCGGTGGCCTAAAGGGGGCGGTGAGTGGAGTAAAGAAGTAAACCCAAGCTGAAAAACAATAACAGTTGTACAAAAAAATTGACAGAACTGACACACAAAACAGTTGACAGTTTCCGGCGTGAAATCTTTTATTCTAGGTTTTGAAGTTCCTTGAGCATTTCTCGAAGATAAATTGGGATGACGTTTGAAGAAATTTCGAAGCCATTTTTTGCCGGCATTCGCGTCTCGTTTTCAAAACGGATGAGGAAGGTTATTCCTTATAGCAAGCTGATACGCCAGTCTGCGAATGTCTGCGAGTCCTAGACCATAATATCTTTTGTCCATTTCCAAACAGGACTGGACCAAATCTTCTTCCATTTTAGGCAATCAAACTGGTTTTCGACCCATTTGTAGATTACATTGTTCTTCTAAGGGTTGCTCACGTTTGACATATAATTCAAGGGTTATTTGTGGAACGACGAAACTCTTTGACGCCTTTAAAAAACCCCATATGCTTACGTTTAACTGTGTCAATGGTTGCGTCTTCATATTCTGTGGATTCCAATTTTTATATGGGAGTCCTTTTGTAGGCAGTTTACTGAACTTTTTTTTCCTATAGATAAAAAAGTTTTCAAACCGTACATTTAGTTGGGTTTGTAAGTTTGGAGATCCAATTTTAGGACACATTTCTATCCAGAATTAGGCGGCCTTTATGACTAAGGTTATATGATTAAAATAAAAAATCTTGACAGATATTTTTGTTTCAAACACTTCGGCTTATTCTACAACTATTCTAGTACATCTACCTTGTACAACTACCTTGTATAATAATGTTTAGGCACGGAAACAAAAAACTGTATGTCACAAAGAAACACATAATATTATGGCGCCATCCAGTGGCGTATTAAGGGGGGGGGTCTAACCCCCCAGATGCGTGAATAAAAATATTTTTATTTCGAGTTTATGACGAACTTTGGGCGCGGCCCCGAACAATGTTCGCCTGCGGCACTTTTCCACCTTCCCACTTTCCATTTAGTGACCCCCCCCCCCCCCAAACAAAATCCTGAATACACCACTTGCACCACTGAACATCCAAACTGTGTACTCCCCTCAGACTCATTCTATATGAAAGACCTTTTTCAGTTTCGAGATGATATAGTATCCAAAATTAGGCAACTATCCAATATTAGGCGCCTTTCCTCTACATCTTTGTGTTTTTACGTTCGTTTTGTTCACATGGATAAGACCTAGTGGAAATAAACATCGGAAAATTTTATTGGAGGGGGGGGGCGGTCAGCTTTGAATAGCCCCGGGCAGTAAACAGCCTTAAGCCGGCACTGCCCTAGAGTCTAGAGGTTGGGGGAAACGTTATAAATAAAAAAAATTGTTTTGTCTTTTTGTAAAGGTCCCGAGCAAAAAATTAATCGTGTCTAGGTACCTTACCCTACAAAGTATGTAGGATGGGATATCTTTTGCCGTGGATTCTCTGCGCTTCGCTTCTCTTCGCCCCAGTGTGCGGACACCGCGTAAGCGACGCTTCGTTTCGCTTCGCTTCGCTTCGCTTCGCTTCGCCGCGCTTCCCTTCGCGACGCTTCGCCTAAGTGAGCGAGCACCTTAAGACTATTTCGGAAAGTTCAATTTTTTTGCACCCGGTAAGTTAGCAAAATCCGTAAATCCCTCCTTATCATAAATCTGTAAATTATGCAATGTGTGTATTATTTCTTTATAGTCGCTTTTAGTTTCAAATTGCATTGCTAATATGGCCACTTATTGGTCCTAATGAGCATCAGTTTATAATCGAACAGATCTTAATTGAAAATTAATTAAGTGCTTTGCACGGCTGCAAATTGGTCAACAATCGATTGCCAGATCTCTATATTAGGCGTAATATTCTGCAATTAGGAATGTTTCCAAGGGGAAATAATAAAGCCCTTGTTCTGTTTCCGATTAGCGTAATTTTTACAAGGAAAAGAATAACGACCTTAAAATTTATTACAGTGTCTAATTATCCCCTTTTGAGGTATTTGACCGCCTTTTATAAATATATACACATGTAGGTCAGCTCTATACGTGTGTATATAAATTGACAGCAATCGCCTTTAATGCTAGTACAACCGGGTAAAAAGGATCAGGCTATAAATTGATTGAATTAGCGAATAGAGGTTAACTATGGGAACACTTGTGCATTTGCACAGTTGGCCGCTCGTTTGTAGACAATTTTAATCAGTCCACTAAATTAATTTGGAATTAAATTCGCTTGATAATAATCTTGACTATATCGACAAGATGTGCCTAAAACAAAAACCTTGCAACTGCTTTATTAACTTCTTAACCAATGGGTTTCTGCAGCCATCAATTATAGTGACTTCATAGCAGCCCGTTGATTAGGAAGAATAAGAAAATGTAAAAAACTAAGTGATAAATATGTTTTATTTTGATTTATTGATATATAACTATTTAGTAGGGACCGGATTTTCTTGCGAGGTCGTAAAAGGTCATATATAATACATCCATAGGCGCGCATAATTTTGAAAAATATAGTAATCGTTTATTAATTGTATAACAACCACATGTATCATTTATTTGCTTCAACTCTTAAATCACATAAATTGCTTGAAATCATTACAGTACCAAATTTTGTTCGCGAATTACGGCGTTTACACGTGGCCAATAGAGAAGTCCATTGTTTGTGATTTCGTTAAAAATAGTATGTATTATATTGATACAATTTAAATACTCTTTTTAATTTAAAAATATAGTTTTCTCTGTTATCGATACCGGCTTTTCTTACAAAGTCGTAATTTTTTTGTGTCACGTGCTGATATTACTTGCATAGGTATTTACTATTAGCACATTACAATATTGGTTTTTATTGGACTAACTTATACCTACGCCATCGTCGAAAGATATTCTAAATAGTCTTGTCCAGCGCTTCCCAACCCAACCTGTGGTTGACCATGGGGAATAGTTTTTCGACAAAAAATATTTCTGGCGATAGATATAAGGAACAACTTTTGTCCTTACACGTTTTCCAAAATTTTTAATTTGGCTCAGTCGAAACGCGAATAATTGTTAATAATTTAAGGGGGGGGGGGGGGGCTGATGGCACGGAACACTAATTGTGCATTGATTGCACTTGATCGATTTTTTTAATAGTAATGCCTTTGTTTAAATTGCTCTTCTGGTATGAAAGGCAATTGTACAATTTTATTAGTTGTTAATATTATATTATAATTAAAAAAAAACTTTATAATAATTTTTGGTAAAATAGGTCAATATCTAATGCACAAAGCACAATTGATCAAAATATTTAATTTTTATTGTTCCATCCATTCTTAAACACATTTGGCACTGACCATTTTCGAAGTTTATGGATATAGGCCTTTTAAGAAAAACAAAAAATCATTTAAATTTTCAACACAACACGCATATTCCTACCTCCCAAAAAAGTTACACGCAAAATACCACGCATTGACAACTGTTTAAGTCTTGAATGAACGGGATCACGGCACGTTCTTCGAAGAAAAAGCGACGTTGCCAGTCTAACTCTAAATTTCGTCACCATGCAATGGAAATAACTTACTAATCATTTATCATCACGAAAAATAACAGAATATTGATATATTTTATTAACTCTTAGTCATATGCGTTAGCCTGTGGTATTTACGATTGCAGATATTAACCTACAGGAATAGCAAAATTTACAAAATAAGAAATTCGGTAAACTTTGGTAATAGCGTTTTTTTAGTATAGTTTACCAATCTGAAAATATGCCATATAACTGAAAGCCTGGCAACAGCCGTTCTCAAGAAGTAAGTGGGGGACCATATACGAGTAGTTGGCCAGATTAGTGGTATCCCTGACCTCTCATTGCTCTAAAATGTAAATATTTGAGTTATTGAGATGTGTTACGTCGATGTTAAATTTTGTAGTATCTGAAGAATTCACGGACGAGAATACTGTTAAAAACTTTAAACGTATATGTGAACAATATGGGAGTGATGATGACGAGGAGCCAGAGGGAATATTGAATATGCCTAGTGTGCTAGAGAAACGCCGAAAGCGGCAGATATCAATGCGTGCATTGCAATATTGACAACGAAAACATAAAAAGTGCAATGTCTTGCTTGCACAGTGTAGTAAGAAAGAGATTATAATTCAAGAAAAAAGCCAAGATAGAGAAAAATTACTGAATTTATAAAGATTTAAAATGTGACCATTTTTAATAGTATATCCATACATAATACCTATTTACTTGTAAATGTGTTAATGTATGTAAATAATTATGTACATACATATTACATTTTTCCTGTACGTATTTCTTTGTTTCAGTAGAAAAAGACATCGACAAAACCCTTAGTTTTATTTAATGTCAAACATTTCACACGAACACAGTCTACATGGCTTTTGCGTACATAGTTTTCATTCCGCTTATTATGTCGTCCATTTAAAATGACTAATGTGCAATTTTCTTTGAATGGCATTATAAACAGACTGCACTGTAACTTGTTTGTATTTCTTTTAACACCTCAATATTTACAAGTATAATTATTGTAAATTATGCCAATAAAGACCCTGGAGTTATCTAATAATGAAAAGAAAGTTTTATCGTTTTTCATCGACTAGTAACAATTTAGATCGTATAAACAAAAAAATTACCAGCAAACGCGTTTGATTCGGAGAGTGGAATAAAAATGGCACCTCACGTTGCGACTAGCCGAGATGGTCTAGGCTAGCAGAAGTCACTAAAAATCTTGTTCGAAAGTTTGGACAAAGTTTAGACTTTTAGACAATAAAACGACCAGGTTTTCCAACACTGGATCGGTTTTATTTGACAACCAAAAGTTTTAAACTGACAGGTGTAGAAATAAAACAACTAAGTTTTTTACTATGAATTTGTTTCCTAGTTTTTTCGTCAATTTATAAAGAAAATATCAATTTTAATATTTCCATAATAATAGAACTCAATTAATTCTTGCAACATGTTCCAAGATAAGAATCATTTGGAACCCAACCAAATCACTGAAATATTAGAATAACTTATAAGTTTTAAATGACGACTTATTAATAGGGACAGGACAAAAACCTGTCAAAACATAACTGATCAACTATAAGATCTTAATTTAAACCAGTACTAAATCTTAAACCTGAATCTGTCAAAAGGACACAAACAAAGTCAAACACCTAACTGATTAACTGGAAGATATTAATTTAAACCAGTTCTAAATTTTAATCCTTTTAGTAAAGCTAACCGTTAAATTTGTAATAAGGGAAATAAATTACAGTTCTGGAAACTGTAAAGTAATAAGATTGCAAAAGGAACTAAACATAATTAACATAATACTTACATATAATATTTGAAAACATCTTACAGGTAAAGTGAATCGCGACAGTATCGCGTTTACATTGATTGCGACTGTATCGCAACCGTATCGATACAACGACTATCCGAGTGCATTTACCCTAAAAAATACTTTTTCCCCCTCCCTGTATTGTAATCAACCTATTTTGACACTGCTTTGACAGACGGAAGTGAAAGTTACTCAACAAGGTATTGGTTGCCCTTAACGACAGGATGTAAGTCAACTTACATCCCTAGGGAAATAATAATCTGAAATTATTATAAGAATAACTTTAATTTTTGATTTCATCAACATATTTTATTACAAAAATCCGGTGATATTAATTGAAATGAATATTAATGGTACAATTATTACAATTATTCACATTATTAACAAAATTTGGAAACACGTTTCTTCTTGATGTGTATTACATTTTCTGACTCCACAGATCCTTCACTTCTAACCAATGTTTCTGTCACTGTTGAAGCACTGCAAGAGACTTCTGGGTGGGTCTTATTGTATAAAATTTTATTCGCTACTTCCTTTTTATTGTTGAGGCTCTCAGCTACGTAACTTTCCGCAATAGTAGCGGATTTCCATCCACCATGTCGCTTGATAGCTAATACATCAACTCCAGTATTTGCTAATAAAGTTGCCGACGTTCTTCTAAAAGAGTGTCCAGTATACATTTTGAAGTTCTCAAACTTTAGAAATTTCGCAATTTTACTTGGAATTGACGAAAACGTATTTTTCCCAACAGGCTGGTTTAAGCACTTTCCATTTTGATATCGCATAAAGAAGCGCGGATTAATAGTCGTCATGTGGGATCTTATATCAATGTACTTTTGAATTATTTTGAAATGACAAACCTGAGTGTCGTCACTTTTTGTCACTGTAAATGTACGTGACATTCCATTTTTGGAGTCAGGAATGGTCACAATTATGACTTCTTGACTTATTTTAACATTGTCCATTTTCATTTCACAGAGTTCATTAGAACGGCACGCCCCAGCAACTCCCATTGCCATTACGACCTTCATCAATAAGTACATATCATCGGGGGCTTCAAGCATGAACTTATTCACATCTTCCCTGTTAAACACATTCGATTTTTTGGGTCTGTAACCATCATTTTTTCTTTTCAAAAATGCTCGAAGTTTTGGATACTTAGAAATATCTATATTTTCCTCTATAAAAAGGGTGGACTTCAACATCGAATACTCACACCATAAGCTTGATGGGGACTTCAGTAAAGCACTTTTCTCGTGGAAATACGCCAAAAACAAGGCTTCTGAAACTGCAGTAGCCGTCTTGCTTTGGCACCAATTCTTAAAGGATTTATATGCTGCTTCATACCTTTTTTTCGACTTTTCCGGTAGTAGAGATAAACAAGCAATATTTGCTGATTCTTCTATGTCTGAAACATCCATTTTGTCCACACAGAATCAAATAATTCGACTTCTTCAAGCTTTTCGCTATGAATTGTCAACTTGACGTTGTTGATAAAATAAAAACTGCTTATATTGCTCTGGCAACGGATCACGGCTGCCTTCATAATTTAATGAGAATGCTATCGAATGTAATGATAATAAAAATCCAAAAATATATCCAACATTTTCTGGTAAACATACAATTCAGGGAGGGGGAAAAATGTTATATACTATATGGGATGTAAGTACATTAACCAGTCTCGGACTTTTTTGCCAGCCCTCGCTATCGCTCAGGCGCAAAATTCGTCCTCGACTGGTGTTACTTACATCCCTTATAGTATAAATAACTATTAATTTATAGTGTAATGTTTCCATTTATTAAATTTAAAATTAAATTATTGCAATTTTAAACTAAGTTGCATACTTCATTAAATTTCCATTCAGGTTATAATAATAAAGTTTTCAAATTATATTTTGTCGTGCAACCTAAATAATAGTTTGTTCGTGAATAAGCTCAGGCAATTAAGCAAACTTATTGATTTTCATTTATTTACCCTAATACAAACAAAACTTTTTACAACAGAATTAACAGTATTTTTTGAGGTCTCTCGTAAAGTCTAGAAAAAGGCGGCAAAACTACACTGTCATGTCTTTTTAAGATCGAGTTTGTGAATTCAAATTAAGCGAAACAGATTTGTCACAGCTGCAAACAGATGATTTTTAAATTGTAATAAATTATACCGAAAAGTAAACATTTTTTGTAGCTAAATTATCCTAGTAATTTTCCTCAAAATAATTTTTTTGAGTTTATAATGACTTCCTTAAACGATTTATGCAATAAAAAGAGATATATATATATATATATATATATATATATATATATATATATATATATATATATATATATATATATATATATATATATATATATATTTCTTATTGTCCCCCAAGCACCAAAGGGTTTCAAGTCTCCAAAAGTGCTTTAAGCTCTTGAAAAGGGCTTTTGCATCCTGGTAAAGTGCTTTATCCTCTCAAATAATAGCTTACAACAGCAGAATTTCTTTGTTATTTACTTTTGGTTATTAACTTTAACTATGGCAGATATAAAAATCCCATTTTCCCAATTTCTGGTAATAGTTGTTGAATATTTCGCTAACCCTCCAAAACTAAAACTAAACCCAGCATTTTTAATTTAGCTTTGTTTCGTTGCCAAAATGCCCAAAAAATAGTTCCAGAACTATATATTTAAAAAAGGACTTCAGCGTCGAAAGGACTTTCAATCCCTCAAGCTCTGCGCAGTTCTGTTGGAAAATAAATATGTATATCTTATTATATTAGCAATAAAATAATAATTAACAACTTCAGTTATGCTGATAAAAACAAGAAAAAATAAATGGCGACACACCATACACTAAGAGCTTTTATTAGCCCATAGCACAATTTATCAATGTATTTTGTAGGCCACCTGTTTGTAGGTTATACTTATTGTAACTATATACTCATTGTAACTATTATTATTATTAACTACAATATAGACTATAGTAAGTTTCATATACATTGTTTACTATTATTGTAGCTACCGTTTAAATATTGTTATTGTCATTAATTTTGGGTTTCATATTACTTATATACACTCGTTCGGAGTACATCGCTGTTTGGCTTTGTTATAATAATAATCAATCAAATATAAGGAAAATTGTTACTTATAACGAGTGATTTTTAATTATTTTCTCGAGATGGCGTTGCATTTTGAAAGTCGCATGGCCGTTGTGCGTAGATAGTGACATGATTATTTGTGACATTTACGTTTGATTTAAATTTGGATATTTTATAAAGTTTAAAAAACGAAGTAATTTTATAATTTTCGCATTTATTTGAAGGTAAATTACTATTGTTTTTTTTTTCGGGAAACCGTCTTTTGATTGCTATAGAGTGATATTCACGGGATATGATTTAATTTCTTGTTGTCTTTTGACATTTATCAGCGGTACGAGTTTTGACGAAGCTCTGTTGCCCGATTGAATGTTCTGCAGTAAAAATGTTGAGCGAAGCTCAAAAATCTTCTATTGTTACACCCCAATAATAACTCAAGGTAAACTAACATCACAAATGTAACCTTGAAATAAGCGTCGTACACCTGGTCATCATCAAACAAAGAAACATCTGCTCGCATTCATTGAAAATATGCATCGCAAATGTAACCTTGAAATAAGCGTCGTCCACCTGGTCATCACCAAACAAAGAAACAGCTGCTCGCATTCATTGAAAATATACACCGCAAATGTAACCTTGAAATAAGCGTCCTCCACCTGGCCATCACCAAACAAAGAAACATCTGCTCGCGTTCAAGGCCAAGTTATTGACCTTGACCTTGGAATAACACCTGCGCATATCAAGGCCAAATAACAATAGCACACCTGAGCGTTCAAGGTCGACCCTACTGCGCATGCGGAAACTCACTAAGCATCTACTTATACTACTGACGGCTATTTATGAACTCCTTCCTAATTATGTTCCCCAAAGACTAAATTTTTGTGAATGGATTTTAAACAATTTTCAAGATGACAATGTCGGTGGTTTTGCACAAATCTTTTTCACTGATGAAGCTTATTTTCATTTTTCAGGCTCTGTTAATTCGCAGAGTATGCGAATATGAAATACTGAAAATCTGCATATGTTTGTAGAAAGGCCGCTTCATTCGGAAAGAGTTGGCGTATGGGCAGCAATTAGTTCTAGAAAAATAAATAGGCCCAATTTATTTTGATGGCGCAATTATTGCAACTGAGAGATATAGGGCAAACATTTTAACACCATTTATCCATGATCTGCATGATGACGAATTGCGGGAAGGATACTTCCAACAGGATGGTAACCAGAGAAAATTTAAACTTTTTAAGTGTATTTTTGAAAACAGAATTATAAGTCGAAACACACCAATTACCTTGTTCCTGTGATTTGACACCCTGTGAGTTCTTTTTGTGGCCTTTTATAAAAAAATCCATTTATCGGACTCCAATTGAGGACATAAATGATCTCAAACGAAGAGTTTCTGCAAAAATTGCCGAAATTAGCAATTCTCCAAACTTACTAGTAAATGTCTTTTTGGGGGTAAGAACAAGAATCGGAAGGTGTCTAGAAGAAGGGGGCAGCCATATAAAGTGGGCTATTCAAATAAGGTAAATCATGATTTCATTTTAGATCCCTTAGAAAAACACTATTACAAATTTTCAATGGATCACCGCTGCTCTCTCGGAAACGCACTATGGCCTAATCTACGCAGTACTATACTGTTGCACCACGTGTTCCCGAGCACAGCCGCCCTTGATCAAAATATCTAAAAATCACTCGTTATGTGTCATTGATTTTTTTTTTCGTTGTCGCGTTTTTTTTTTCAAAGAAGAGCTGAAAAAGGCTTGTTGATAGAATTGTTGACAGAATTTTTGGTTGTGGGGAGCTAAACAATATAGTCAGTGAAAAATTGACGACGAAGGGGTATTTTCAAATAACATACTATGAAAAAAGTTAAACAGAACCCGATCTTTTTTTGAGCTGAAATCTCGTAGCTGCAACTTCGGTTTCCATTACTAAATTTCTATTTATTTGCGACTAAAACTGACCTTTGGGCTTATATACATATACCACGTCAGGTAAAATAGCTATATCTCCCTTCGACTAATCAAACTTTCGGCCAGGAACAAAATATGTTTCGTGTCGAAAGCTCGTGCTGATTCTTTGAACCTTTGGGGAAAAAGTATTACGGAATTTTTCGTGTTCGGCGACAAACTTTTGTTAAACATTTGCATTAATAAGAGGGTAGTTTCTGAAACTATTTTCTCAAGAATGGCTCATATTGCATTTATAATGCATTTAGGGTATCTTTATTACGATCTCTGAGCATTAAAAATATTGTATAAATCACGTCGCGGCCTCGACCAGGCTCATAGAAAACTTTAGGAATAATTGGGTCGTTCATGTCAGTTGGATGATAATCTGCAAAAGCTATTATATTTATCTTGACGTGTAATGGAATTTTAATATTTGTTATTTAGTTAATTTTAATTATTGACTTATTATGAAAATGGTTACATTATGTTGTTTTCATTATATGTTTATAGTCTACCTTCATTTATTTGCTTTTATATAGAGTTTGAACTTAGGACAAATAGAAGGTTTAATTTGTTTTTTCTTTTCTCACTATAGGAATTCCTAGCTGTGCCTCATTTTAATTTTTACTTATTTGGACGATACTATTTCTAATCTAAAATATCATACCCTGAAGACTTAGACACTTATTCCGGGATTCATTAAAAAAGGTTTAAGCTTACTACCTGTTTAAAATTAGATTTTTTGGATAATCGATTGGGTTTTGACAAGTTATTGTCCTATCATTATCATTGTTAATAAGTCGTAACTAAAAATTTATGAATTTTTGTATTATTTTTGGGATTTGCTTGGTTCTTAAATGATTTATTTTTATTTTGGAACTCGCCAGAATGAATTCAGTAAGTTCTATTATTGTGGAAAATGCTTACTTAAATTTCCCTTTTCCTTATAAATGTGCAAAATATCATCATTATAAAGGGTGGCCCACAGGGCCGTTCCGACCCGGGGGTGCAGAGGGTGCGGGGCACCCGGGCGGCAAGCCTAGGGGGCGGCGCGAGCCGCCTTATAAAAAAGGGAAAAATTAATTTATCATTAAATTAATATAATACATAAATATTATTCTAAATATTATCATTTAAATAATACTATTCTAATATTATTTGAATATATGTACTATTCTAAATATTATTAATTATATTTCAAATTCAAATTTTATATACACAACTTATTCAGGCCACAACCAGTGGCAAGTATAACAGTTTCTTGTTTTAACTCGTCTTAAGCTATTTTTCACGTCGGTCGCGAGGAAGATTTTACAGGAAAATACTCGTCTGTGGTCAAAGCATATAAATACACGCACCGGGATAATTTCTTTTATTTTAATTTTAAACGTGTAATCGTGTAAATCGCAACAGCTTAAAACGTTTTTGTTTGATATCCTGGTTAGAGAGACAGTAAAAATTATAGGTGAGTGCATACGTTAATTTGATTATATTTTGCTTTTGCGCGGTTAAATAAAATTTAAATAATATTTTGTTAAATTAAATTTATATTGTGTAACAAATTTATAACTTAAATAATAATACCAACATAATAACAATAGTAAAACATTTTTCTTTTTTTATTAGTAAAATATAGTTTAATTAAAGATTAGCATAATCTTAATATTTTTTTGTTTTGATTAAAAATGTTGAAATTTTCAGACAAAATAAAAAATTTTGTAAAGTTTCCTTTCAAAAGTTGGTATTTTTCGAAAAACAAAGCTTAATTAATTTATGCTTCTTTAAATCTTCGAAAACAAAATTTTTTCGACGAATCATAACTTGGATTCATTTTTTTTTGGTAGATGTCTGATAATCGAAAAAGGCTTTCTGGCGCACAGTACAGAAAAAGAAAGCGTGAAAAGGAAGAATTAGTTAAAAAGGCTAGTGGTTCACTCGAAACGTTTTTAATCTCAACATCACAGGAGGCACCATCAAGTTCCCAAGCTCGAGATGTAAATGTGACGGAGACCGAATTCATAGTGGTCAGTAGCGGGGAAAAAAAGGAGGACTCGTCGAATACCAAAACTACAATGGAAGCAGGTGTTTTATTAAAAGAACAAAGTCCTGAAGAAGTAAGTTTTGAAAATGAAAATCTTCATGTTCATGAGGATCCTAACTATTGGCCTGCTGTTTTATTGGATAAAATTAAATTAACTCTGATAGACTTAGGGCCTACCCAACTGACAGAAGCTGATATAACGTTTCCTTTAAATAAATACAATAGAGGTTTCTCGTCTATTTATTATAAAAAAAAACTGTGTAATGGGGAAATAATTCCAAGAGTTTGGCTGGTGTATTCTAAATCAAAAGACTGTGTATATTGTTTTCCTTGCAAAATATTTAAAACTTTTTCTAGTGGTTTAGTTGAGGGTTATAATGATTGGAGACATTTAAGTCAGGTTATAGAACGACATGAAAAATCAAAAGGTCACATTTGTAATACAAAATCTTGGATTGATCTAAAACAATCAATTTCTTCTAAAACGACAACTGATTCACTAAATGAGAAATTAATAAGCATGGAAAAAGATAGATGGGTTTCTGTTTTAAAAATTATAATTTATGTTGTTAAATTTTTAGCCAGTCAAAATTTGAGTTTTAGGGGTGAAAATAACAAGATATATGAGCAACAAAATGGAAACTTTTTAAAATTAATTGAAACAATTGCAAACTTTAATGATACGATATCCGATCATATTAACAGGATTAGAAGGACTCCATCAAATATGCCTCATTATTTAGGTGTTCATATTCAAAACGAACTAATTTCCCTTCTGGGAGAGAAAATAAGACATGAAATTATATCTATGTTAAAAGCTAGTAAATATTTTTCTATTATTTTAGATTCGACTCCTGATGTAAGTCACAAAGACCAACTTACTGTTGTAGTAAGGTTTGTTTTATTAAATAATACATCAAAGCAAATAGAAATTAGGGAGCATTTTTTGGGATTCGTTTCAATATCAGATTCGACAGGACAAGGCTTAACCAATGTTTTATTGGATTTTTTGGAGACTCACAACATTTGTTTAGGAGATTTAAGGGGGCAGGGTTACGATAATGGTGCGAATATGAAGGGTCGCAATAATGGTTTACAAAAAAAAAATCTTGAATTAAACCCTAGAGCTTTTTACGTGCCTTGTGCGGCCCATAGCTTAAATTTAGTTGTTAATGACGCTGCAAAAGCGTCTTTAGAAATTACAAATTTCTTTGCTATTGTGCAGGAACTTTACGTTTTCTTTTCTGCATCGACTAAACGTTGGCAAGTTTTAAAAGATGAAATCCCAACTTTATCATTAAAACCTCTTTCTAGTACTAGATGGGAAAGTAGAATAGATGCTTTGAAAGTTCTTAGATACAATTTGGCAAAAATATATGACGCTTTATTTGCACTTTATTCTGGTAATAGCAGAGACCCTGAAACCAGAAATATGGCAAATTCATTACTCTTAAAAATCAAGTCGTTTAAATTTATTTGTTCTATTATTACATGGAATAATGTGTTAACAAAAATTAATATTGCAAGTAAAGTGATGCAGGAGTCAGATTCTACACTACCTAATATCGTTTTAGTCTTGGAGCAGACGAAAACTTATTTATCTAATATTAGGTCAAATGAAGGTTTTAATGATATTTTAGAAGAGGCCAAAAAAATTGCCGATGATATCGACTGTGACCCTTCGTTTCCTCCGATTAATATTGTGAGACCCCGAACAAAAAAAGCGATTATTTAATTACGAGTGTGAAGACGAGGCACCTAAAGACCCGGCTGACCAATTCAAAATTAATTTTTACTTTGTAATATTGGACACCGCATTATCAAAATTGGAAGAAAGGTTCGAGCAAATAAAGCAGCATGATACATTGTTTAATTTTCTTAACAACCTATATAATTTCCTTCAAATGGATAAATCAATTAGATTTGCAAAATGTAAAGCTCTAGAGAATAGTTTATGTGATTCATGTAAAAATCAAAAAGATATTTTAGCTCAAGATTTATATGATGAAATTGACAATGTTGCACCCTAGATTTCCTCTGAAATGAACGCATTGAATGTTATTAACTACCTAGTCACAAATAACCTCATCTATCTATTTCCAAACTTAGTAATTTCTTAACATTACCTGTCACAGTAGCTAGTGGGGAAAGAAGCTTTCCCAAACTTAAAATAATAAAAAATTATCTACGATCCACAATGGGGCAAGAAAGGCTTTCAGACTTATCCATTATTAGTGTTGAAAAAGAGCTGTCAGAAAATACAGATGTGTCTAACATTGTTAAGACATTTGCATTAAAAAAGGCTAGAAAAGCAAACTTTACTGTATAACTTATTAGTAGAAATAGTAGATATGTTAGCATCCTTGCCTGTATGTATGAATTATGTATTTATTTCTTTATTACATTACAAATAAGTTGTAACATTATATTCTATTAAATAAACTGTGTATATTTGTACAATTTTTTTAACTTAAATTTACTTTATCTTTTTTATTTGTAAAGTTTTAACAACTTTGGGGGAAGGGGTTGGGTTAGGGAAGGGGCGGCAAAATTATTCTCGCACCCGGGCGGCAGATACCCTAGGAACGGCCCTGGTGGCCCTGGCCCGTGGCCCACCGAGAACTTCCCATCCAGGTTTATTTTCGTTTAAATAAATAAATCATATACTGTCGTTTTCAGGATGACATATTTTTTTGCTATTTTCACCTACCTTGCTTGAACCCCTAAACCGGGATGGATTTTACCCTTAAAGTCTTAAATGAGAAAATGAATCGAGTGATACCTTATTGTAAAGGGAATTGAATTGCCTTTTTAGAGGGACCTTGCTCGTGGAAATCGGGTGAGTAGTTGCTGAGAAATGAGACCTTAAAATTTTTTTAAAAGTAACGAAATTTCTTACCGGTTGTTTCAATCAAGTAAATGTTTAAAATGTCTACCCCCAACTTCCGTGCAAAGGCACAGTTCGAAATGTTCGCAAACATTATGAATCATTTCGGGAGTTATTTGTCGGCACTCGTACACTATTTGTTGTTGCAAGTCTTCTAATGAATTGGGCTGGGTTGTTAGGAATTTTTGTTTTTAAATATCCCCACAAGAAAAGGTCCAGTGGAAATAGATCAGGGTATCTTGCAGACCATTCAATAGGAACTCTTCTCCCAATCCATCTTCCTAGAAAATTGTCATCCAGGTACTGCCTCACAGAAAATGTATTGCGTGAAAAATTAGATTTTCTGGCCGATGACGGTCATCTTCAATAGCATTCGTTAAAGCAGGATCAATGGTGGTTTCCAACAACTCTGGGTAAATTTCACCAGTTAAATTGCCAGGAAGAAAATATGGATTGTTAACAAGGCCTAAATTCTGAAAAGTTATAAAATTATTAAAGTAGACCTACCTATGTGTTTATAAAATATTAAATGAATTTGTACCTAATATGTACCTGAAGAAAAGTTTTTATTACTGTTATCCAACAAAACGTATTTTAGAAGGCAATATGAAAAATTAACTTTTTTCTTCTTGTCAACTGGTTTCCTGCCTTTAGGAAAAAAACTAATAATGGACGGTTTAAGAAAAAGTTTGTTAAGCTTTACATTATTAAGGGAGTAGTTGCTAAGAACTATTCATGTTCGTGAAGAAAACAAAAATACGCAATGCCTTTAAGGGTGCAAAACAAGTTGGTCCAAGTGGCGCTAGAAAGACTTATATATGTACATATAAATGAATAGTTTCGTCTGTTAATTCCTTAATCTGAGGCAGGTACTAAAAGGTTTGTCACATAATATGTACAATAAAGTAATTTTTGCATGTTTTTCATCCGTGAGTTTTTGCATGATTTTTTTTTCTGTGCCAGATCTCTATAAACCATTGATATAAAAAGGACGAGATAGACTAGCAAGGCTAGTTAAACACCGAAACGTCATCAGCCGAGAACTTACTGCCATGGTCGAGTGGTGACGTTGCGGTGTTTAACTGACTTCGTTACTAGTCTATTATGTTTTAGAGTGATTAGAGATTCCTAAATTACTTATAACACTGCCAACTATATGGTCCCACACCTACTTCTTGAAAATGGCTGTTGCCATGCAGTCAGTTACGTGGCATATTTGCAGATTGATAAATTATACTAAAATAACGCAGAAACTTTGTCACGTGATTAACAGACCGGGGGTCGATCAGTTTCAATACAAGGAACTTATATTTCTTTTTTCTGTTTCAGGTAAGAATATGTGGGCATGCTGTCTGTACTAGATATTCTCTATTTTGGTAAGTTTTTTAATTCACAGTAGTTCTAATGGCACGATATTTAGTTCGACGATAATCAGAATTCTTTAAAATAACGTATTTTTTCGATGAAACTAAACATTGAAATAATAAATTTGGTTGAGAGTAAAGTTGCCTTTTTTAAATTTTAAAGCAAAACCTTAAATTAAATTTTAAAAGAATTCTTATTCCAGATTTTCAAGTAAAAATTTGAATCTTCTAAATCACACTTTTAAATCAAAATTGGCACCTTTTTTACTTGATTACACCTTTGATAACTGTGTCGTATTTGTCAAAATAATAAGGATGTTGTCATGAGGGGAAAGAATATTTATAATCCAAAATTACCTAATTAAGAAATGGCGAGAATTGTTATCGCTACGTTATTGAGACGTTTCAAGAAAAATTTTCAAATGTGCAATTATGCAGTTCTGTACATCAGATTTAAAAAAAAACTGCATCCGTAAGTGATTTAAAAAAGACCAGGAAAAAATACGACAAAAACGATGCTTCTACAGTATTTATTTGGCAGTTTGTTGATGAAAATCCTATTACGTATTTAAGGAAAATAAAATTCGTCCGTTTAAACCAATTTTTAACCAAAGTTTGAAAGATGGGGACAGTTACAAACATTTGGATTTTTGTTTGTGTGTCGTTGATGAAATTCTAAGTAACAACGTGAACTTTCATAAGCTGATAATGTTCTCAGATGAGTCAACCTTCAGTACAAACGGCACTGTAGCTTCTCAGCATGTGACATACTGGGGTAGGGAAAATTCAGAGTTTAGAATTACGAACCGTCAGTCAGTATTTAAAAAAAGTAAATGTTTGGTGCGCCAATTCCCATTATGGGATTATAACGTATTTTTTTGATAATACATGTAACTGACATTCTTATTTACATATGCTGGAGTCATTTTTGTCAGAGAACCTAGAAGAATTATTGCCTCTTCAATGTCGCTGAAATATGTATTTTCAGCACGATGAGTGTCCTGCACATTATGCTGCAGAAATAAGGCATTGGCTCAATCGCCAATTTGGAAATGGTCCAATTTCTAGGAGTCCTGATTTGACAATTTGTGATACGTTTCTCTGAGGGCACATTAAGCAACTAACGTATAAAAGACCCAATGAAAATGCATTTTCTAAATTTCCATAGATTTTCTTTATAGCCCATTCATTAGAAACATAAGAAAGGCGTTTTGGTGCAAAAGGTTGAGAAGTTTTGAAACTTTGCAGGATTGTAGACTTGGTGGATCTAAGTATTACCCTAAGGTTGCGACCTCGATCGCGCCGCCATCTTGGAAACATGGCGCTCAAAATCAGTTTTTGGCATATAACTCCGTTCCTGTAGGTTTCAAAGAAGACTTCTTATCGGAAGTTGTAGAGAATATAATTTGCTACAAAATCGCTTCTGTACGTTTTTTTGTCAGACTAATAATTTTTGAGTTAAATGGCCGAATAACTGGCCGAATTTTAAAAAAATCGCAGTATAGCGGCATCTGCACGCTACATTTTACCAGTTATCTGCCAGTTAGCGTAACTAAAGTAGTTTCATATAATTAAGTAATAAAAACCACTGCTGCCATCAACTCGTTTCCACACCACCCAAGAGGTAGAGTTAAGCGGCGCGTTTTTTTTTAACATGGTACCCCCGTAGGCCTAATCCACACTCCAAACTTACATACACGTCGTTTTGCACTACGCGATGTTCCTGGTTTACTATGTTCATTATCTTTAGAATCTTCTTCTGTCTCCTCCAACACCCACTCCAACGAATCAAGGACGTCAGCAGCCTCGTATGGCTCTTCGGGGTCGGAATCTTCTATTACGATAGAGACACAGCACTGAGCATTTTAAGCCCGTTTTCCGACATCCGCACGCTCCTGCACAGCCTTTTTTACATTTACAGGATATCGATTTTAAAATATTATCAGGGGCTGCTTCTGACGTACCGCGAATAGTATCGAGTCCATGCCTCGTTTTCTGCCAGTCATAGTTCTCAGAATCTTTTTCTGTGCCACACCACATCGCGACTTGATGGTACGCTCGCAGACAATGCTGCCTAGCCGCATCTCGTGTGGGTGGCAGGGACGCGAGAGGGTATAGATTTGTTGCTTCTTTTAACTGCGAAGGTGAGAGATCAAGCAAATATTTTTTTGCTGAAACCGGCGACGGGAAACGTTACGGAAACGCTTTATTTGACGCGGAGCCTGAAATATAACGAAGCTTTTGCGAAGAACATTTTGTTTTTACATTCCATCAGTGGTTGTGACATCACCTCTACGCTTTTTA
This sequence comes from Philopedon plagiatum, assembly GCA_963971165.1. Classification (NCBI taxonomy): domain Eukaryota; kingdom Metazoa; phylum Arthropoda; class Insecta; order Coleoptera; family Curculionidae; genus Philopedon; species Philopedon plagiatum. Next base: position 32,487,514 of record OZ020190.1, on the reverse strand, counting down.
ACCAAGGGAAATTGAGGTTCCTCGGTCTTCTGGATAAAAACGACTCGTTGGTTGACACTATAGGAATTTTCCTATCTCCAAGCAAATGTGGATGCTCTCGCTACAGCTGGTGAAGTTTTCTTAGTGGCACTCTATGGCGGATCGTCTGCAAGGGATACATTGGATTCCCTCCGCTGCACGGTGCCAAAATTTTGCGAAATCTGTGTCCTAGAACAAATATAATCTCGCGTTCCTGCCACCCACAAGAGATGCGGCTAGGCAGCGTTGTCTGCGAGCGTACCATCAAGTCGCGATGTGATGTGGCACAGAAAAAGATCCTAAGCAATATGCCTGGCAGAAAACGAGGCTATTCGCGTTACGTCAGAAGCAGCCCCTGACACTATTTTAAAATCGATATCCTGTATATGTAAAGAAAGCTGTGCAGAAGCGTGCGGATGTCGGAAAACGAGCTTAAAGGTCTCGGTGCTGTGTCTTTATTGTAACGAGACAGCATGTGATAACATTCCCGATGTGGTAGCAGAATCCGACCCCGAGGACCCATACGAGGCTGCTGACGTCCTTGTTTCGCTGGAGTGGGTGTTAGTGGAGACGGAAAATGAACAAGATTCTAAAGATAATGAACATAGTAAATCAGGAACATCGCGTAGTGCAAAACGACAGAAAACGCGTATGTAAATTTGGAGTGTGAATTAGGCCTACGGGGGATACCACTAAAAAAATGCGCCGCTCAACTCTGCCTCGTGGGTGGTGTGGAAACTAGTTGATGGAATCAGTTGTTTTTATCACTTAATTGTATGAAATTACTTTAGTTACGCTAATTGGCAGATAGCGGGTAAAAAGTAGCATGCAAATGCCACGCTTTACTGCGATTTTTAAAAATTCGCCCTACTATTCGGCCATTTAACTCTAAAACTATTAGTCTGGCAAAAAAAACCTACAGAAACGATTTTGTAGCAAGTTTTATCCTATGCAAAACCTTTTTTTCTGAAACCTACAGGAACGGAGTTACATGCCAAAAACTGATTTTGAGCGCCATTTTTTCAAGATGGCGGTGCGAGCGGCGTTCGCTCGAGGTCACAAACTTAGGGTAATACTTAGGGCCACCAAGTCTATAATCCTGCCAAGTTTGAAAACTCCTCAACCTTTGGACCAAAAATGTACCTAATGAGTAATGACTGGTCTATTATTCAGTTAAGCCATTTTTTGTTTCTTCTTTCTCCAAATAAATTTAGACTATGGTGTACAAGACTCAATTTTTAAATTTATTCTGACTTAAGAGTCGTTTTACATAGTAACAAATTACTCCTTACATTTCTGGTACGAAAGAAAAAGTTCTGGGAGAGGGGGGGAGGTAATGATGACCCTTACATAAAGGCCGATTCCTGTTTGAAAAATGTAACTTGCATAAAATAATATATAATGAATTAAAGTATAAAGGATTCTTATGGTTTATGATGACGATATTCAACAGCCATGAATTTAATAAAATGGTAAATGTTAAATGGATTTCGTATACAAAAATAATCTTTCTCTAAGCAGCAATTCACCCCCCCCCCCCCCCCCATTACCCCAACTCCGTAAACACGCTCTTGACTTACTTTAATCACTAATCAGACTCTTAGTGAAATAACCAAGGTATTTTTTGGTCAGGTGACTAGGGTTTATTTATTGGTAACTTAAGGTTTTATTTTAGTAGTTTGGATACCTTTTTAAATGTTTTTTAGGTTGCGTTTTTCTATTTATTTTGATATTTCACGACGTGTCATACAAGCCAGATTTTAACGTAACTTTACAAAATTAAGTGTGTGTCACGTTAAAATTTGGTCTTGATACAAATTGCTGCGTCAGTTTATGATAAAAATTATTGTTGTGTTAAAACAACTCTAATTGTGGGTACATGCATGGATTTAGTGGCGCCAGAGTGGCCACGCCAGTTCTGTATGCATGCCAGTGAAGGTTTAGAATAGAGATTTTTGGCCCTCCTGTTTCAGTTTTAATGACATTGCAATACAATTGACCTGCATGAAGGTGTTTACATTTTCAAATTATATTTTATTGACCTTTGAAGCACTAACTGGCGCATAAAAGTAACATTTTTAATCCGTGCGTGAATAGATAAAGCTTCAGTAACTTCTTATAAGAAAAATTCTTATCTATTTTAGCTTATTATTAATTGTAATACTAAAGAAACGGTTTCCCAACACAAACTGTTATTATTATAAGAATTGCTTGTATGCATGGTTGGTAATATCTTTATTACCAATCTCAGTGCACTGCAAATATCGCACAAATCCCGACAAGCGTTAAAGAAAACTTTATGTTTATTAATCAAGCTCGCCGTGCCAGTTGATGTAATAATTTGCATAGTGCACCATATCTTAATAGTCGTCATAATGGAATTCATATGGGGTTCTTGGATTTTCATTTACATTTGACTAGGTTTCCCCATGTTCTGTCTTAATCATAAAACTTAATACACTAGCCAACAAAAAGTATTTTCATGGGGTAAAAGCAAGTATTTCCTGAATCTTCATCCTGTTCTTCTTCGACTCGACGTTTTCCCACCTTTATATGAAGTATTTTCTGGTTAATCGCGTCTAAGTTTCTTCTTAGAGATGGACGACTAAGACTTACGATGCAAGTCGACTCGCAGGTCGACTTCATGAATTCAAGTCGAGTCAAGTACGGTGCAAGTCGACTTTCTCACGGACTTCAGTTAAGATATTTTTGTTCGGCGGTCGTTTTGCGTATCCATTGAATAAATAAAGGGACATTATTGGCGACTCAAATTAAGGAATCCAGCTGCAGTCAGCTGATTTTTAATGGGAAGAAGGGCTCACTAGACGACAAAATTGACAAAGATGCCAAGTAACACGATAATGAAGAGAAAGACGAAACGAAAATATTACCCGTAATACTAGTTCGCAAATCGGCTGAAGAGGACGCCACATTCTTAATTTGAGTCGTCAATTAGAGAAAGGAGAGTTTAGATGTCATAATAATCGAGGTATGCTATGCTACACTGTTTTCCCCGAACACAAAATTGGAAATATGTTTATATTAATGATCTACCACCTATAGATGGCACAAGTCAGTCATAAATGCTATAAAGATGTGTTGATAACATCGTTTGTAGGAGAGACGTGGTAAGGAGCTTGATGCGGCAAGGAGTGGGGATTACGCTGCCTTCACATTTGGATGTGACCATGCTAAGATAACCACATGGTTTCTCACCATTGACGTCTCGTCTCAGAGTTCAAGATAAAATATGTTTCCATGTGATTATCACATTTAAATTTGTCAATTTAAGTAAACAAAAATTTAATTTGAAGCCTAATTTTTTTAAAAGTTTTTTAAACAATTGAAAAAAAGGGTCCATAGAGCAGTCAAGTTTAATGGATGTACTCGTAAATACTGCTCCTAATAATAATAATTATTGTTACATGGGAAAATTGAACTTTGGTAGCTAAAAATATAAAATTAGGTAAACTGAATTTAAAAACAATTACACGACACAATTTTAATAATTTTTTCATTGATGCGTTGAAAAGTACGAATTTATGCGGAAAATCTAAAGAAATAAAATATTAACCTAACCTACAACCCAACTTTCTGTTTACTCACGTATAAAATGTAACTGCACAGTAACTGCACTGCAACTGCACAGTAACTGCAACTGCACAGTAACTGCAACTGCACAGTAACTGCAACTGCACAGTAACTGCAACTGCACAGTACAACTGCAACTGCACAGTAACTGCACTGCAACTGCACAGTAACTGCAACTGCACAGTAACTGCAACTGCACAGTAACTGCAACTGCACAGTAACTGCACTGCAAAGTAACTGCACAAAAAGTAACTCGCACGCTTGCTGCTTGCGACTAATTTTAATTACTCTAGAAATAAAAATATCACAAGACACTCAGCAATAATTTCACAAAACCGATATACACTCGAAACTGCAGAAAAACGCTGTCAAACAAACACTGATGATTCATGATTCACGTCGAAAGTGTGCAGTAACACGCGACTGTTTGTGCACAGTGTTTACAAGGTTAGGTTTATGTGGAAGTTTCCTGATATAAAATATAATGGGTCGCAAATAATATGTGTGGATTGTCCGCGAAGCTTATTGGCCTTCAAGAAATCTTTATGTATAAGGCACGTAAACAGTGCAACACCTCAACGGGGACAACGCCTTTATAAACAATTTCTTTTCGATTTACTTATTATGCTCTGTTCGTGTAATGTGCCGTTAGTTATCTCAAATAAAGAACCATTTCTTCAGTTTTGGAAGAAATATAATCCTAAATGGAAATTGCCCGGCCGACTTTATTATCCTTTGGTGAATTCTTGCGAATGCTTGATGACGTGCAAAAAGTGTTACCGACTTTAAATGACTAGACCGGTATTTGTATTAGAGAGACAATGTAATAAGAAAAAATCGAGAGTTTGTCAGACTACGACATATTTATAGTAACAGTGCTGATACGGGTTCGTTAAATAAGTTCAGAGACCATTTCAACTACGCAAATATAACGGTCGTTTTCTTTATATAAAAACATTTTTCGCCGAATCAGACAAGCGTTTACGAAAGCGACTTTAGAGACATACGCCTTGCTGCAAATGTTTAGCCTAGCCAACCAGGCTTTTTAATGCTAATTGGGTAAGTATTACATATTATATAAAGTATTACGTATACGTAGTTGTTTATATACGCCGCCACTGGTGTGGCATTCAAGTGGGCAGCCTTACTGAGGAAAATGAATGAAGCAACGTCATGTGAACAGGCCTCGAAAATGGCCGATGGCGCATCCCTTATTGCTGCGTTATCATACTGCAGATGTTTTACAAGGTTTTAGATTTTTCACGTCATGTTAATACTTTTAACAAGTTTGGCAAACCAAGTAGAGGGGCGCAATATGCATGTTGATTATTTACTTCAGGCTGCAATACGTTGATGTCAATAGGTTTATTTGTTATTGTTGTATCTAGTAGATGGAGATCATTTGTTTATATCGATACATATCTATATACAGGGTATTTGGTGAATAATATACCTTAGCAGTGACTTCCCTGGCTCAATTTAGATCAATTTAACCTTATTATCTTAGTACAAAACTTGATAATAAGAGAGATACAGGGTGTTAAACTTAAAATTTTGTTTTACATTTATATCGATATGTTTTGAAAGATAGGTACCAAATAAATTCACAAAATTTGGTAGGCGGAGGTTTTTTGGGATGGGAAAAGCAAATCCGTTCTCAAAGGTGCTGTACTTTGTAGAGGGCGCCACATACGGCACTAAATACCATTTTAAAATGTCCCAACTTTTTGTGCTTCAGTATACACAATTTATGAATTGAAATTCTTATTCCGCTAGCATTATTTACTTAAAAACGGTATATTTTATTAATGTCGCTAGAAGCAACTGTTTTTGAGAAAAATACATTTAAATTCGGTGTGCACTGAATAAATATGAAATTTTAGTATCAGCAAAAACTAAACCTTTTTATTAAGAAAATGCAAACATCAAGTGAAAATAATAAAAACCAAATAAAGCACGAATGAACAATACAAAAATGAACTGCTAAGAATGAACGCAATGCAATTTTGAAGATTTGATTAGAAATACAATAATTAACATGGTGCAAGGTAAATAGATTCAATTATTTTTATTTGTTATTTATTCTGGGCAACGCCGAATTCAAATGCATTTGTTTTTAAAACAGTTCTAGGGACATTAATAAAGTATACCTTTTTTAAGTAAAAAAGGAGAGGAATAATAATTTCGATTCAGAAATTGTGTACACTAAAGCACAAAAAAGTTGAGACGTTTTAAAATAGAATTTAATGCCGTATGTGGCACGATCTACAAAAGACAAGAAATTTCAGAACGGAGTTGCTTCTCCCATCATAAAAAAAACCCGCCTACCAAATTTTGTGAATTTATTTAGTTTCTTGCGAAACATTATCTGTAAAAGTTAAAAATGTTAAATAAAATTTTAACTTTTTTTAAATGTCTCTCTTATTATCAATTCAATTTATGATAAAGCTCAGCGTTTCGACATTTAACAATCACAGATGACATCAACAGCTTGGTTCCTTCGAAAAGTCCTTAGATCAGTTGTGGGTTCGCGGTGGGCCGTATCAAGCTGACACGACAGGTCGCGTCGCTTTATTTTCGTTTGATTTTTGTGTTTGTGATGTTGGTGTTTATGTGGGTGTTTTTTGTATAGTATATGTTTTAAACATTTTAATTTTGGACTGTATAAATATCAGAGACTAGATTTTCTTGATGTTCATTATTTAAGTTGAACGGTGAGTACAAGTCCGGTCCTGTCTTTTAGCCAACCTCTAAACGTAAAATAGACCAGACTTCAACAGGATGCCATAAATGACAAGTGACTTGGCCACAGGCGCGGCCCGTGAGTTTTTTTTACAGGTGGATCAAAATTTTGTGGGCAACTAGTGATATTAATATGCCTAGTTTTGCCAAAAAATTATTGGGGAGCGGTATCTCCTTGATTCTATCCAAAGGAGAGCCATTCGACTTATCAATGACCCAGCCCTCACGAGAAAACTCCCTTCTCTCGCTCATCGCCGCGCTGTAGGGGATTTATCCCTTTTCTACCGCTACTTCCACGGATTTTGCTCTGAAGAACTAGCCGGTATTATTCCCCCCTTGAATGTCCCTAACAGAACAACAAGAGGCGCGTCACGTATGCATCCCTTTACTGTCCAGCTACAAAAGCCTAGAACAGACCACTTCTCTCGCTCGTTCATACCTAGGGTCTCCAGATTATGGAACAAACTGCCTGCAGATGTTTTCCCTTCCCGTCCCAACCTCCAATCCTTCAAATCCCGTATCAATAGACTACATTTCCCTTCTCTTCAGACACCCACGGTACGTTAGTACTTAGGCTTGAAGTCTACGTGGGATGTCTTAGGTAAAAAAAAATAATAAACACCGCAAAAAATATAAAATGGGTACTGTAGTGTGTTGAACATTGCTATACTCTAGATTCTAGATGTTTATGACTTTTAGTATTGTTTTTCTATGTGTTTTAATCTAAGATTGTTAGCGGCTTTCCTTTTTGATACGTCTGCTCAATAGGGGTCACGCTTTTTACTAAAAGTATGATACTTGTAATGTGAATCTAAAGTTAGGCAAAAATAGGCAATACAAGGAAGGATTCTCTCTCTCTGCCATGAAGCCATTTTAGTTTAACATATATTTTTAGTGATTTACAATAAATCTAAGTTTTTCTACAGTTTATCCGTTTCATTATTTAATTCGACTCTGCTCCAGGTACTAAAATTGAATTTTTGAAACACCGTTTTCTTTAATAAATATATTTGAAAATAAAATGCGCATATTAAGTAATTAGTTTTTCTTTGTCCAACCCAAATGTTTCGAAAGAGTATATTTCACGGTGCGTCGCTGGCCACGCGCGCGACGAAAGCGATATTATTGGTGGGTCGTCGACAAATTTTAATGTTGTCTCTTTTTAACTTCCTAAAACGCGTATGTTTATTTCCCTCTTAGTTTTAATGCATTTATATAGTCCATATAAACCTATGAGGTCAATTTAAAATACGACCGAGCCCGGAGCAAGCTTGGACATCTTTTGACGATGACCTGGCTTGCTTCTTTCGCATGGAACTTGCACGATTTTGAAAGAAAAGTTTGGTTTTAAAAAATAAATTGTTAGGTGAATCATTGAAAATAAATTTAGGTGGGCCATTAACCAAATGACCTTATGGACGAACCGCGCCTGCTTGGCCACCATATTGCAAGATCTAAGAAACAGTTAAATACAGATATAACGGCCATACTCATATAAGTTAGATCGATCTAAATTGAAGGGAAGCCACTGCTAAGGTATGGCCCATTTTACCAGATACCCTGTACATATACCTCTTTATTTTCCTAAATCGTTCGCCCCCTTCTCGTCCATGAGGGACAAATGCATCAAAAATCACTTTTTTGCCCATTTTTCTTAGATATATTTCACTTTATGTCAAAATTAGTTATATGAAAAATTATAGATAATCAAATCATCTATTAGAAAGCTCTATAGATAATTTACGTCAGATTTGTATTTATCAGAAAATGACCATCTATAGTTGAACAAAATTGAGTAACCTCTATATACTCTGATATTGTGACCTTAATTTACATTATCAGTTTTACTTACCAAATTGATTTAAAAAGAAAGTACAAGAGTACAAGGATTTTTGCGTTTTAAGCGTTTTAGCAATAAAAAAATGTGACTAAGAATCAAATATTGGTAACTGAAAAATGATTCATCTTTATGTTATCGTGTCCCGTTATCGATTGTAGTTCTTTTTCATAATCCAATTTGAGGATCCTAAGGCTTCTGAGTGCTGAGAGGATAAGGTTTTGAAAATATTTCCTATTTATGTAAATAACAAGACTAAGATGGAAATGCTGTAAGCTAACAGTGTAAACAGTGTCCCTGTGCACTAGTTATCGAATTTACTGACTAGGGTAGCATACTTGTAATGAAGTTCCAACGAAGTAAATTCCTGTTTAATTCACAAACCGTGTCGGGTAAAAGAAAGTAAATATTTATGCTGTTATTGTTAGTGGATAATAATATAGGAGAAGCAATATTATCCGCAAATTAACTTTGTAAAACCAGTATAGCTTTCATCGGTAAATGACTTACTTCATTTGCCACTGTAAACCTCATAACTTTATCCAGCGTTTATATTGGACGTATTAACAGAGAAAACTTAACGAGAAAAATATTAAATTTTATAGAGGCTTTTAAGTAAACTCAGAAATACCAACACATCACGTTCCCCAGGCGAAATTATGACCATATAATTTGTTTGCGGGCTAAAACTAGCAGTATATTTATGCACGCTGTCATTAGCACGTAGGATAAATATAAAACGAGCTATCGGCCAATTTGTATATAGTTTAGAGAACATATTACTTTCTGGTACAACACTTAAAATGCCGTAAAATACAGTTTTTTTTAAAAGGATGTTATTGCAGTAAAATCTTGATTTATAAAAGTCAAAAAATTCGTATTAAAAAAAATCCAAAATAATGTGAAGAAATAACTACTCGTAGATGATGGTTATTGAAGAAAAGCCAACTATTATTTGGCATTTTCCAGTAATATACTTACGGCCAGATTTACTATTACTAAGACAATAAAGGATTTGAATTGTTAGGTTATTGATAAGATAACCGACCGTAAATGATTTGAGTTTTTTCGTACGTTTATTCAAAAAAAAAACTTCAGTTTTATTGGTGTTTATTTCCCACAATAATACAACTGTGTAAATTCATTTTAGCAACAGGATACATGCGGCTCATCGCCGCACTGATATTTCCACGGATTTTGCTCAAAAAAACTAACCCGTATCATTCCCCTTGACAGTTCCTAACAGAACAACAAGTGTTACATATGCTTTTTACTGTCCATCTACAAAACCTAAAACATCCCACTTCTCTCGCTCATTCATACCCAGGGTTATAACGGTTCGTTTTTTTATAGAATTCTTTTACCTTTTCTTAATACTCTCCGTTCTCGTTGAACTTGAACGCTGTTAAATTGCTCAGGTTACTTTCTGGAACCTTCTGTTTTAATAACCTTTTCTGACAACTTCTTGTTTAATTTTTATGATTTGTCAGTCACACTCTTGTGGATCTAGCCCTTGATCTTTTCCATTCTGTTTTATGTATCCCTTGGTGAAACTAACTTTTAATATTTACAAACAACTGTAAATTGTGTAAGAATAATTTAAAACTCGAAATAATTTCTCTCAGAACAAATTTATTGAACAGTTTCTTACTTTTGCCATCGTTGGCAGAAACGTTCTTTCGTAGAACTACCTGCCTGCCTACTTCGTAGGTCTGAGAGCGTTTTCGTTTGGAATCGTAATATGCCTTTTGCAAAGTTTGTGCATTCGTAATGTTCCGTGCAGCTTCTTTTCGAATCTCACCTATATCGTAGTCACTTTCGTGGTGACTTATTTCTTGCGTAAGGAATGCGTCATCCTTACCTTCTAGGTTTATACCCGAAGAGAAGCTCGTGCAGGCTTTTTCCAGTAACGCTATGCACCGACGAATTGATTCCGAATTGTATGGAATCAGTATGTCGATCCCACTTCCTCTCGTCATCAGCCGTCGCTGTTAGGGAAGCCAGAATCGTTCGATTGTAACCTTCAACCTTGCCGTTACCCTGGGTATGGCCGTTGCATTTAAGTACTACTTTAATACCAAACTTTTTCGTAAAGTCGTGGAATACTTTACTCGTAGAACATGTTCCACGATCACAGATTATATTTCTGGGCGTCAAAACGTACCAAAAATCTCTTCCAAAAATTTTATTAGTGGCCCAGTTTTTGTTGTTGCCACAGCTTTTACCATAAGATACTTCGTAAAAGCATCTACAGCAACTCTCAAATAGTTGTTTCCTTTCGGGCTCTTCACGAAAAGTCCTAAGTGGTCTAAATGTATAGTACCCATGGGCGTGGATAGCTTTTCTCTTGGGTGAAGGAAACCTTCCTTCTTTCCCGTTGGTGCTTTATTATATAAACACTCTAAACAAGATGCTATTATATATCTTTGAATATATTTTCTCATTCTCGGGAACCAGTAATAGTAGCGTTTTACTTTCAAGGTATCTCTGTAGCTAGATGACCTATTTACCTCTTATAGTAACAACTTCACATCCAGTGTCAATAAATCCCTGTAATGACTGGCCCTTAACTAGACAGATAACATTTAAATGTGGAGTAGTATTTCAAGATACAAATAATGTATATTAGTTAGCATTTATATATTTATATTATCATTTTTGAATTTGAATAAATTACATTTTTAAAACCTACCTAAAATCATTTTATTTATTAATAAAATATATGAAAATATTGTCAACACACCCTCGCTTCAAGCCTAGAGTTACAAGGTAAAAATTAAATAATAGACTACTAACTATTCCGAAACCTGTTAGACATCATCCTCTATATTCAGGGCAATTTATTTATATATCATAATTTTTGAATTCGAATAAATTTATATAAAAATATTATTGCCCATATTCAACATCCTCTTTTAAACCATTTTTAAACTAAAACGTTTTTTACTGCATTTAAATATTAAAGATATTAATATAATAAATCATCGCACTTACTACTTTCAAAGATTTTTATTATTTACATATTTATTTACAACATCATTTCAAGCTTAAAACTAGTATTTACATGTGGCTCGTGTTACAACCCCCAACTGGGGAGCTACAACCCGGCAACGCGGCCGGAGTACGGCCGGGGGTGGTCGTAGCCCTTGGTTTTCACCTGATGCGTCGATGCAGGGGAGGCGACTCTTTCCGCCAGGCTTACAGAGTCAAGGTTCAAATTTACACAGGGTGGTTTGAAAGTTATTTGGCATTTACATTTACTATTTACAGAATATTATTATTATTAAGGATCGCTGGAAAAAACTAATCCAAAAAACCAGCTTAAAACATCGCACTTCCAAGGCAGCCCTACCTTTTACCGCAAGTTTGCAGTAGTGCTTACGCACTTGTCTACACAACGTGGCCGACCAGGTATTTTTGTTGTAGTTAATAAGCCATATCCAAAAAAACACTTTAATAAAACCTAACTTTACGTCTAAGGGCGTGTACGCCGGTAACCTGAAAAGTTGGCAGATTGGAAACGCGGTTCCTAAAAAATATCTGTCATTAATTTCACCGAAGGAACCGATGTTTTTCCGCTGGTTTTCTAGTTTGATATGTCATTTGGTTGTTTATGTTTTGCTTTTTTGTTTAAATTTTCCACAAATGTTAAAAATTATATATGTTTTAAAATGTTGGAAGCAGGAGAAGAGGTATGTTTTTAGGTTGAGTCAATATCCGTAAAAATAAAACAAAACTATTTAAATCGTTAGGCTATGTGATCCCTGATAATTTGCCAGCTGAAACGACCGATCTGCATTCCGTAGTAAAACCGGTTCTTTCAGGAACCAGCGTTACCATTGGTTTACCGCAGTATATCGACTGGTAAACTGGTAAACTATTTAAATGTCAGTACAATGTTTGAAACAAAATAGTAAAGCTTTTCAATTGGATTTTAACAGGTTTTTGGTTTCTCTTTTAAAAAATAAGTTACACCCTACGGTTACGTTTATTATGAAAAAATAACTATAATATCCCATTATTTAAGATTTCAGTATATAGAAATAATCCATTGCTAGGTATATAAATTCCTCACGCGGTTGTAGCTATTATATTAGGCTTTCAAGAATTTTTCGTGTTCGGTCTGACTTCACGGTAATTTACATAAATATACAAAATTTCATTATTTCACGGTGCGGCAATTTTTATCCTAAGTGGTATATATTGTTTGGCTTAACACCAACTTTGCTTGCATCCAACACATTAAATCTAAGTACGTATCTCCACAGGTTAAACAGTCCTGCAGAAATAATGCATCCGAGCTAATTATAACTCCCGCCAGCCCAAAGCTACTTTAAAACCCTTATTCCACCGGCGCACCACATGTATAATAATAAAATTTTCCCCATGCTCATTTCAACCCGTTCTGTTTTGCAAATTGTCCCAACTCAATTATCTCTCTGTTGAGAAAATTTCAATAAAAAAATCATGTCGACACATATTCAACTAAATTTAGGCCTTGGGATTATAATGCAATTAACTTTATAACGCAAATTTAATAATAATGTTAACAGCGTCAATTTTTGTTTGCTTTATTTAGTATAAAAGCTGTAAGGTCTGCGTTTTATAAACTTGTGCCCAAATTGTGTGTTTCTGATTAAAACCATCCTTTTATTATTACTTATATGTTTGGGCTCAAGTTGATTACGATAGCCGGTCTATTATTTACTCCCCAAATATAATAGAGGCACCAACAAATGAGATGACATTTTGAGATGATTGGGTAGTAGCAGAGATTATAAAGAATATATACAAATTCTCGAATACACCGAAATGGGACCGAAAGCGGGTCTCCCTTGAAACGTTTGGGTGGGTTTACTGGTTTATGGTTTAGGAATTTGTTTGTTCACCATTATAAATATATATATATATATATATATATATATATATATATATATATATATATATATATATATATATATATATATATATATATATATATATATATATACAGGGTGGTCTGTAATGAATGCGCCAAAAAGCAATCCTAGATTAATCTCGTGAAAATAATGATATTGAGCCAAATATGCCTTAATTAAATGTCGCTCATTAATGAGATACAGGGTGTTAAAGTTCAGTTCTCAGAATTGTTATTTCTTTATAGCTCAAGTCGTTTTTGAGATTTCGACATGAAAACTGGGAATCGGGGGTTTTCAGGGATGGGGAATACGATGGTATTCCATTTATTGACATAATATGTAGAGGGCGCTATTTACACCTTACACACTCATTATTTCATGCCATAACTTTCTTATTAGTACCGTTCTTTTATTTTTTATTGAAAATTTTGAAAGAGTGACGTTTTTTAAGAAAAAAAGGTATACTACATTTATTTCGATTAAATAAGCCGTTTTCGAAATATTTGCATTTATTCGTTCTATGGGATAGTCAAAAAATATTAAACATTGAAACTGAGATAACAGACTTGACTAACGAATAATGAATTGATCATGAACAAATAACAAAAAATCACTTCAACAAATGCGAAAAATATCCACCATTCACTTCCATGCATATTCTTAATCCCTTCACCAAATAGCGTCGTAGTTGGAATAAAGTTCCTTGCTTATTCCTGATAACATTGGTGGAACCATGAATTTTTTGCAAAAGTTGCTCACGGGTACGGATTTCTTCTGTGTACACTAAGGATTTGATAAAACCCCAAACGGAGAAATCCAAAGGATTAAGATCCGGGCTACGCGGCGGCCATGGAATTTCACTGCCATGACCAAACCATCTATGAGGCAGCCATTCATCTAGATAGTTGCGAACTGCAACTGATTAATGGTAACCAGTACTTGCAGTTTCTTCAAAATGTTTTGCGGGATCTACTCGATGATATACCCTTGAATTTACGACAAATCATGTGGCTTATGCACGATGGTGCTCCACCACATTATCCAGTTGCAGTTCGCAACTATTTAGATGAATGGCTGCCTCATAGATGGTTTGGTCGTGCAGTGAAATTCCATGGCCGCCGCGTAGCCCGGATCTTAATACTTTGGATTTCTCTCTTTGGGGTTTTATCAAATCCTTAGTGTACACAGAAGATATCCGTACCCGTGAGCAACTTTTACAAAAAATTCATGGTTCCACCAATGTTATCAGGAATAAGCAAGGAACTTTATTCCAACCACGACGCTATTTGGTGAAGGGATTAAGAATATGCATAGAAGTGAATGGTGGACATTTTTCGCATTTGTTGAAGTGATTTTTTGTTATTTGTTCATGATCAATTCATTATTCGTTAGTCAAGTCTGTTATCTCAGTTTTAATGTTTAATATTTTTTGACTATGCAATAGAACGAATAAATGCAAATATTTCGAAAACGGCTTATTTAATCGAAATAAATGTAGTATACCTTTTTTTCTTAAAAAACGTCACCCTTTCAAAATGTTCAATAAAAAATAAAAGAACGGTACTAATAAGAAAGTTATGGCATGAAATAATGAGTGTATAAGGTGTAAATAGCGCCCTCTACATATTACGTCAATAAATGGAATACCATCGTATTCTCCATCCCTGAAAACCCCCGATTCCCAGTTTTCATGTCGATATCTCAAAAACGACTTGAGCTATAAAGAAATAACAATTCTGAGAACTGAACTTTAACACCCTGTATCTCATTAATGAGCGACATTTTATTAAGGCATATTTGGCTCAATATCATTATTTTCACGAGATTAATCTAGGATTGCTTTTTGGCGCATTCATTACAGACCACCCTGTATACAGTATAGAGGTCACAAGAGGACAAATGGACCAAAAATTTCATTGTTCGATAAAAAAACATTTCTGGTAAGCTACTGCTTCTTAAAAAAATACGGTCTACTAGGAAAATGTTTGACCTTTTTATACAGGGTGCTCAAAAAATACAAAAATAAATTATGTGAAGAGTAAACTACCTTCATTTTTTATTTCAGAGCAAAATGATAAACTCAAAAAATATTTAAAATTCCAGTCAAAATTTAAATTCAGAATATCAGCTGAATATTTTACTTTTTATTTTTGTGTTATAATTTTATCAAATATTACTGTACCTACGTTTTCTAGGTAATTTTTGCCTTGTCCACCTCATCTCACTATCTTTTACGACAGATATCAGAAAAATTAAAATTTTTGCAGCAAAATTTTAAATTTTCTGCATGTCGTAAAAGATAGTGAGATGAGGTGGACAAGACAAAAATTACCTATAATAATAAAATTTTTGCAACAAAATTTTAAATTTTCTGATATTTGTCGTAAAAGATAGTGAGATGAGGTAGACAAGGCAAAAATTACCTAGAAACCGTAGGTACAGTAGTATTTGATAAAATTATATCACAAAAATAAAAAGTAAAATATTCAGCTGATATTTTGAATTTAAATTTTGACTGGAATTTGAAATATTTTTTGACTTTATCATTTTGCTCTAAAATGAAAAATAAAGGTAGTTTACTCCACATAATTTATTATTTTTGTATTTTTTGAGCACCCTGTATAAAAAGTCAAACATTTTCTTCGTAGACCGTATTTTCTTAAGAAGCAGAAACTTACTAGAAATGTTTTTTTATCGAACAATGAAATTTTTGGTCCATTTGTCCTCTTGTGACCTCTATCCGTGGACATACTGTATATATATATATATATATATATATATATATATATATATATATATATATATATATGCTATAAAAGCACCAAACACGTCCGTGATCATAAGCAATATTGGCGGCTCGGCGATCGAAAGAACGATCATAGAACAATGTATCGGAAACATTCGGTGGTTCGTAAAATCGATTTAAAGGATATTCCGAGAAATTCAGCCAATCGGTCATCGTGGAATAGTAAACAATATTTTCGTCCTATGTTCTATTTCACGGACGTTTTCCTTGCTCGTGTTACCTGTCTTAGATAGAGATATTTAATCTGAGGATGAAATTACTACAGCCGTATGTCACAATGTATCGGAAACATTCGGTGGTTCGTAAAATCGATTTAAAGGATATTCCGAGAAATTCAGCCAATCGGTCATCGTGGAATAGTAAACAATATTTTCGTCCTATGTTCTATTTCACGGACGTTTTCCTTGCTCGTGTTACCTGTCTTAGCTAGAGATATTTAATCTGAGGATGAAATTACTACAGCCGTATGTCACAATGTATCGGAAACATTCGGTGGTTCGTAAAATCGATTTAAAGGATATTCCGAGAAATTCAGCCAATCGGTCATCGTGGAATAGTAAACAATATTTTCGTCCTATGTTCTATTTCACGGACGTTTTCCTTGCTCGTGTTACCTGTCTTAGATAGAGATATTTAATCTGAGGATGAAATTACTACAGCCGTATGTCACCTCGGCATTCGGTGTAAACCAACCCAAAATGTGGAAATTAGCAGCCCATCATCAAACTTTGATCTTTATTTTTCACATAAGAATTAATAAACCAAATAGAGTCTTCTTTTTAAGAATTATATAATAAGAGTTGCCCGAAAATGCCAGACCAATTTTGACGATTGCTTTATTACGAATACAACCTGCGGCTGAGAATAAAATTTACAATGGGTAATTATAAAACAGAAAGAAGGAATCTTGGTTCACATTATTTTGTAAGAATTCCAGATCGACGATAAAATAAGCACAACAAAGGATGTAATTAATAAAGTACCGTTTTTGAGTAAAGTGACATAACGTACCATTTTCTTTGTGTTACGGCTTTATGAGAACACTAATCGCTTAGAGTATAGGCAGTTAAGATAAAGACTGTATATTTTTCATGCTTTGATAATGTTATCCAAACTCATACGTAAAGGCATATACATACATTCGTAAATAAACGATACTGCTTTAATAGTGGTTTAAAGCATAAAATTTTATTACGGTTAGACCGACAGGAAGTTTTTAAATCATATTTAATTACAGAGTTCAGTACACCTCTTTTTCAAATTTTATTATGTTCACACGGTAAAGAACTTAAGAGACAGGTACGTTCTGGGTCATCGAGCAATCAAGCCAAGGTGCGCTGGCTGGGCCTTTGCCACCGTAAGACCTCCAGGAAGGCACTCGTAAAAAAGTCATTCGTCCGCCACTGACACACGTCCTGCTGAAAAGTGGACGCCACCTCCACCGGCAAAGCGAACTGTCACAGCGTCTGCGACGCAGCTACTTGGTGGTTGTAACTATAGATTTGGAAGCAAGAGGAGATTGTTGACATTTTAAAGCAATTGAAGACACCGGTGCAAAAACGAGGTAGCTCCATTTTTTTATGATTTTTAGTTTTACAGCATAACACAGTAACAAAAGGATGCTCCATCGTTTGGTGCAACAACGAGGTAGATTCTTTCATTTGTACCAGGGTTATATGGAATATTCCTATACCTCCTACTTTAATTCGGTGCAAAAAGGAGGCAGCTCCGGAGCTACCTCATTTTTGCACCGAGTTAGATCATATTTCTGCCGCTTCGATGCGGCACTTGTAGTATTAACACATGTTGGATTTGCAAACAATAAAGATGTAGTGCCGTCATTATTGTGTTAGGCTGTTGGCATATTTTGAGCATTCTTTACTATCAGTTGTGGACCGTTTTTTACTATCAGTTGAGCAAAAGTAAATTCCAATAATTTTCCTCTTTCTTTTTATAAATCAGTAAAATGTCTCGCAGTAGGTCATGTGAACAGTTTGATGATTCGGACAACGATCCTGATTTTTGTCCCGACCTAGTGGTGGGCGATTTTCTCTGTTTAATTCGTGAGTCGGGCTTCCCCAGTACACCCCGGTACATGGTCTTCGTGGGCTGTCAGAAGACAAAAGTGCTGAGATTTCTACCCTAACCGAGAATGACTGACAGTGATGAAAGAATAAAAGTAAAAAAGTTAGCAAAAAATGAGTTAGAGATGAAAGGTCGTGAAAAAAAAATGTGGCGAAAAAAACGGAAGCTGAAGGAAATTCTTATGTTGTGGTTAAAATCGAGAATAACTGTGTGAAAGAAGAAAGAAAAACTGGAAAGAAGAAAAAAGAAAAAAAAGCGAAAAAGACTAGTGTTACCAGAAGAATGGGTACCCCTGGAAAAAAATACGTCTCGCAACTTTGAAGGAGTTCCGGTTATTCAAGATAAACTTTTAAGTGACCATTTTAGTGGACTTTTTAAGAAAACTGTTTTCATCCAAAAAAAACGAAAGTTTGCTGTCTCTTCTTACCGTGTAATGGAATACACATAAAAAAAGTTGCATACAGTAGCTCCAGTGCCATTTTTAAAGATGAATTTATTATTCAACAACCTATAGTCTGCCCAGCGGTAATTGACACTCGAAAGGAATGAAAAATAAATCACTATGATGCCGTAGGGAATTTTTAAAAATTCGGAATACTAAAAAACGATGTAGTACGCGTACGCCTATAGTTTTTTAGCATTCCGAATTTTTAAAAGTTAACAACGGCGTCACAGGAATTTTTTGTCCTTTCGTTCCGAGTGTCAATTACCGCTGGGCGTATATTAGAATGAATCTGACTTTACCGAATCCTTATTTACATCTTTACTGCCGGTCATTTAGCACTAAAGAGCCACAAATACATATCTTCATGTAAACGGGCACTAAATACGTATCCGCTGGTTGTATGTAGTTAGTTTTTGGGGGCTGACAGATTTTATATCGCTGTCCGGTGCAAAAAGGAGGCAGCTCCTTGATATATTTTTTTAAATTATGCTTAAACTAAAATAATTAGAAAACGTAAAACTTTAAGACATTACGCATCTTCCATCAAACTGTAACATAGCGTTTATAAAAAGTACGTTAGAATTTGTCTTTTTAAGAAAATAAGTTTTTTCTGTCTCCTGAAAATTTTATAAAAATGGAGCTACCTCCTTTTTGCACCGGTGTCTTCAATTAAAGATCCCAGGGACTACTCTTAATCTGGTGAACAATATTGCCTTCACCTAGTTTTCGGGAACGGCTGTTGCCAGGCTTTTAATTTTGTGGCTTATTTTCAGATTGATAAACTTTAATAGTACAATAGGGAATATGCATATATCCCAAATAAATCTGAAATATTTTTTTTATATTCCCTAGAATCACTAAATAGGAAAAATAGTGTAGAATAATATCGGTTAAGAATTGGATTTGTTGGAAAAAATCAAAGAAATTCGGATTTTACCCCTTAAATACGCTCCTGGATGAAACATTCTGTATTCATTTTAAAGTCTGGTTCCTCTATAAGATAGCATTGAAAAATTGGAAAAAATTAGATAGGAAACAATACGGAGTGATTTAAAGGTACCGATGTCGAGTGCAAAAAGTCAAAAAATCTAAATTTAATCGGCGGTTTGTCCCTTCCTATAAATAATGAAGAAACTAAAAAATATGGATAATGTGCATTTCGACGAGCTCTTTCCGATGACGTATATAGAATTTTAATTTGGATCCATTTTGACCCAGAAAAAAAAATAAAAGCCGTGAAAAATTTGGGTCAAAAATCGACATTTCCAGTTTTCCCCAAATATGTATATCCATTTTCCAGTGGTTTTACGTTTAGGTAAATGTATTGTAAAAAGAAAGTAGGTATTTGAGATTTGAGATAAAGTTTTACTTATCAATCCGTTTTTCGATCCTACGATTAGTCTTCGACTTATTAGGTAGGGGAGACTGGCCTAAAACGGCATACTACTTTTTGTAGGCGTCATATATATTTTATTTAAAACTTTTAATCGACGACTAAAAGAGCTTTAGAATTTACAATGATAATACTTTTAACCGGTAAAAAAAGAATTTTAATTTAAACAAAGTTTTTTTCACAAATACGAAATTAGTAAAAAGTAACATTAACCATTTTACCCTTACTACTACGGGCAAAATGGCATACCTATATAAAAACATATGTAAATTGAACAATTTTAATTTAAATTGTTTTTTTTTTGCTAACAACCAAAAAAGCCCCTAAAACTAACTAATAATTTTAAAAAATCTTAAGAAAGCATTCTTATAATTAAAAAGAATGTCATCCTGAATACAAACAGGGCAAAATGGCATACATAAAATAAAAAAAAATAAAAACTTCTTCAATAGGTATGTTTAATCACAAGCATAACAAATGTAAGTTTTTGTCTTAGGAGTTTTTTACTGACTACTAAAACAGCTTGCTCTTAAAAAAGTTTAAATATACTGATAACGTCTAAATCGGCATACTATGCCATTTTACCCCAGACTCGTGTATGCCATTTTATACCGATAGACATATTAGAACAAATCCAGCTGATGGATAGCTTTAAACAATGTTTTTAATTGTTATGTATATCAAAACATGATTATAGGAGTTTGTATTTAATGACTTACCTATTAATCTTTACGAAAAACTATTCACAAAATATACATTCATAAATTACTCTAAGGTAAATAAAAACTAGCACCATTGTCAGGCCGGGCAATCGACAATTATAGCGGAACTAATATATTTGCGACGTTACCAAGCTTGTGGATTTTTGTTAATGTTCTTTTGCAGAATTAGGCTGACTTTGTCGGTTCTTACATTGATCGGTAAGCTCAAAACTGGCAGTATGCCGTTTTAGCCTAGTATGCCGTTTTAGGCCAGTTTCCCCTACCAAAGCACAGTGGTACGCCCCTAGGTCATAAATGCGATAAACTTATAGTTAAATATCCAATAAAGATGTACACGCTTTAATAGAGCGATTAACAAGCTACCCGGAAATACAAATATTTCACCTATTTACTTTTATTTCGACTTATATCTTTACCCCGGAAGTACGCGTATCGACAAGTTGATATCGCTGTTCTCAGCAGATCATCCGTGGGGTACGTTGCATTACGTCAATTGTCGGTTGGATATTATTTTGTGTAGTATTTTTGATAATGGAGATTCAAGAACAAGGTATGTTTGTCACATTTTAGTATATTAAGTATTTTTTTTGCCTATGGTTTATAATATTTGCCTCTTACACCACACACGATTAGTTGTATATTTTTACACATTAAGTTGACTTCATGTGGAGGTACAAAAAATGACACGCATATGCACGCATTCGCACTTAGTTTAAAATAAACATATACTTATATGTTTTAAAACTATTTAGTTTTGATCTGCTTCTGCTAGCCCCCATGGGTTATAGAAGGGCTCTTCGTCTGAGTATTCACGGTCAACAAAATGCACAACTAATTTTAAACTTTATTTTTAGGTACTTTGATCAAGTGTTCCTTCTCAAGAGTGCATTTCTTTGAGATTTCGACTTCCGTAAGTGGAGCTCTTTCAAACAAACACCAACACGTGTTAAAAATCCTGCTGTCGTCCTTCAAAGTCTTCAGATAGTCGCATTGTTAGTTTGTGTGAAAGCCGTGATTTTTACTTAGTTATTTAAACGATATGTCAAATTATGATTCAAGTACGTATCCGGTGCCCCACAAGTCTGTCCCACAAGTCTGTGTACGTATCCGGTGTCCCACAAGTCTTAGTATGGGCAATTATATTATAGCAAGTATCTTTGCTATTCGTAAAGATAGATACACCAACTTGTAGGTGTATCTTATTGGTTAAGACATCTACCATTTCATGTACTTTACCTTGTTTTAACTACTTGAGGAGTGATGCTAGGGAGTCGAGTTCAAAAATTTTAAATGCAACCCTATGCTGTGTGGTACCTCATTTTAAAGGTCTTCAAAAAAGAAATATTGTACCGCAAACCCGAGGTCCGTATCTTCATTTGTTTTTAAATGGCTGACCTTTACAAATTAACAATCGTGAAAAAAATAAACATTTAAATATATTTATTTCTCTTATTACATTAACAGTTGTTAACAAGGACCACCATGAACTTCTTGGCAGTAATAAAGTCAATATTGGATCTCACTTCTCACATTTTCGAGAATGACAGGCGTTACTTCTTGGCAGAGTTCCAAACTCGGCTTTATTACTGCCAAGAAGTTCATGGTTGTCATTTCGAATAACTTTTAAAGTAAAGTAAAGAGAAATCAAGGTAGTTACATTTTTTTTCACAATTTTTAATTTTTATAGGCTTGCCATTTAAAAACGAATTGAGATACAGACCTCGGGTTTCCGGTACAATGTTTGGACCTTTAAAATGAGGTACCACACGGCTGAGGGTTGCATTAAAAATATTTGACCTAACCTCCCTATCGTCACCCCTCAAGGGGGTTGACAAAGTTAAATTACATAAAACAGGAGATTTGTTAACCAATAAGGTACACTTACAATTTGGTGTCTTTATCTTTACTAATAGCAAAGATATTTCCCATATCAAGACTTTTCGGGGACCCTGTATTGTAACATATTATGACGTTTAGTAACATACTGAACTATATATTTTACCAATAAAAAAACATTAATAAAGGGTTTTCATATTTGTGACCGCTTTGGTTCGGCGGCGGCCAGAGCTAGCTGGATTCACACTTGACCATTTTTTTGAATGGTTTGTTTACAGTAACCCTCTTTTAAGTACAGAAATGCATTTTCAGTTAGTAATTTTCCAAAAATATGAATTTCAATAATTATGACCGCACTCTCCATATAGTAGTCGGAACCACTGTGCAAAGAGGAGTTTGCACAGATTATTGATTTAGAAATAAAGTTTTCAGAAAAATAAAAAAGTTTACGTTTTAGAAATTACAGCTCAGTTTTTACATGTTAATTTCCCCCCGAACGGAAATCTAGCGTACGCGCCTTGATTTGCATATTTCCACCTAAAAAAAATCAAAAAATTACTTGCCATTTTCCAGTCCTCACCAGTTTCAATAGGATTCTGAAGCTCCGGGTTCTCTACAACCTCCGAAAATTTAAATCGATGTAAATTCACTTTTGCGACCTGTACCCGATTCCAACGGAAAACGCGGAAATTTCGACTTTGACGTTTAATAACTCCGAAACGATACATCCTGTATAAATGAATTTTTTTACCGAAGCGAATTGCACTATTCCGCTATTACCCCAGAAAAGCTTTACATTATTTTTTCGGATCTCCTAACGTCATTTTGCACTGCCTGACGTCACTTTGTACTGCCTGACTTCACTTTGCACTGCCTGACTTCACTTTGCACTGCCTGACGTCACTTTTCACCGAGGGCAAATAGCTGCTTTTAAAATTGTAATAAATTATACCGAAAAGTAAAAAATTTGTCTAGCTAAATTATCTACTGACTAAATTAGCTACTTAATGTGTTTGTGCCAGCTGAGATCATGTTCGAAAGCGATGCCAACAAGATCGAATTGTTCTGTAGGACTTGACCATGCATGTGGATGGGGTAAGAGTTGCCAGATTTTTTGCGTGACAGGGGGCAAGACTGGGTTTTGGAGGCGTTGAACAGAAGAATGTTCTTGGCACCCCAGTCTAAGATTAATTGAAGATCTTTGGAAAGGGGCATAGATCTGCCTCTATTATCCAGCTCTTGATTCGAGACTTGTCTGAAAAAATGAATGTTGCAGTGAGCGTAATGAATGGATTGTTGTAGTTGAAAAGAGCAGGTCATTGTGTGGAAAATTGGGCTCTTTTCATCCCGGACTGCCTTTCTCAAGTTTGCTCAGGTTGAATACAGATTGCTTAGAAAGCTACAACGACGGCGACGGCACACGGTGGCTGATTTTTAACATTATCTCATTCTTCTTTCTTTGTCCTACGCGCAATGAATGAAACAGAACAAAAAGCTATTTATGAATGATTTTTTTAGTCTCCCCATGCTGATAAGTCTATAGCGAAAACCCTAAGTGGATTCGATTTAAACTTTTGAATAATGATCATGAAACATGCTGAAATGATACCAACATAAAATCCCACTATTTGTACAGGTATTTCTAAATCTCTGAGGTATATATAACTAAAGCCTATAAGAATATGTCAAAACACCAAAAATTATTAAGCATTGTTTACCTAACGTTTCCTTTAACATTTATAACGACTTAGTGCATTTTATTAGGGCAAACGAACGTCGTTTTATAAAAGCAGGATTTTGATTGATTGGATTTTCACAAGTTTGTATTGCCCTTCGATTTCTTAATAAGCAGCACCAGGCGCTATCAATAGGGGGTGTCGTGAGGCCTTCTTTTCCATTATCAAGTTTTGAAAAAGGGGTCAACTGATGTATAAGGTTTCAATATATAATATTGAACTGTATAAAATGAAAAATAGCTTTGTTTTATATTGTGAAACATCACAATTTAATGTAATATTATTGTTACAAGTCGCAATTATGCACTTAAAAAAGTTTCGCAGTAACGTTTTATGGATAAGCTAGGCCACTTGCTGTAGAAGTACAAGAATGACCACAGGTGGTCCGCAAAAACTAAAATATGGTCCGCGAAACATTTAAACATTTACTCATTTTACTGGATATTCAATCGTTTATCAATCGAAAGGTATCCAAAAGCTGATTCGTAACCCTTTTGGTATTAATGTTGGAGAGGTTGCTGACGAATGAATTACAAAATTATAGAAACTGTGAGTTTTGGTGTAAAAAGGCAATTTCATATACTGAAATTCGGAAAATTGCCTTACGCTATCTTATGCTCTTCTCCATGCCTTATTTATGTGAAAGATTTTCTTCTTTGTTTGTAATTAAAAACAAGTCCCGGAATCGATTGGAAGTATGATATGCGTGTAGAATTGTTCAATAATATTAGCTCCGGGCAGTGGCGTACCTACGGGGGGATAAGGGGGATATATCCCCCCATACCATAGACTCGGGCTAATTAAAATCATACTAATTTTTTTGACTTTAAGATATTTTTTGGGAAAATACAATACTCATCTTATGACACAAAATTAATAATTTTTCTTCAATTATTTTTAATTAATTTTTCATATTGTCAT
The DNA here is from genome assembly GCA_963971165.1 of Philopedon plagiatum. Lineage (NCBI taxonomy): Eukaryota > Metazoa > Arthropoda > Insecta > Coleoptera > Curculionidae > Philopedon > Philopedon plagiatum. The sequence continues at coordinate 32,462,484 of OZ020190.1, read as the reverse complement.
ATTTTCCTATTTTTCGTATGTTTCCAAATTGCCATACATTTTATCATATTATTTATTTTATATTTCGGAAACCACTCTTTGGCCTCACATTATTTTATGAACCCTGAACAGTTTATGTCAGGGGTCCTCAACCCGCGGCCAGCCTTTAATTTTTTTGCGGTCCGCATACAAAAATAAAACAAATTCGATAAAAGCGTAATAAATTACCCCAAAACTTAAAATATTGTCTTCTCTAGATCTATTACCTCGTTTAGATGAAAACTGAAAAAAATATATAATAATTTACGAAATTAGGTAGTAGTTGGGTGAATTCTTCACAAAATTTGGCAAAATTTGGGCGTGGCCCCGAAAATTTTTCGTCTGCTGCGCTTTTCCATCTAAGTACTCGCTTTCCACTGATTCTGGCCCGCCGCGCCGGTCAATAAGGAAACCCAAACCTGGCCCTTCGATAAAAAAAGGTTGAATATCCTTAGTTTATGCTGATTGTACAAACTGTTCTTGAGAGATTCGTATTATAGAGTACCAGCGAAATGCAAAAGAAAGCGGTACTGCCGCTTCGCGACGGGAGGCGGTACTGTGGTGTCGCGCTAGCAGTACCTACCAGTAGCGCTAACCCTTCAGGCCGAATAAGTGACCCCGTTGAAAGCTGCCCATACGCCAACGTATACATTAGTTGCCATGTAAGTGATCATCTTTTACCTGCTAAAAATTCGTGTTTTGGTAAACTTTGCGATATTTTATCAACCCCTGCGTAACATTTGGTGGAGGCGCCGGGTACCGCGTAACATTTTTGGTGAAAACGCCGGGTACCACGTGACATTTTGGTGGAAGTGCGGGTACCACGTGACAATATCACCACAAAAGCTTAAGTCTGGGTACGCCACTGGCTCCAGGATTACACAGCTTCTAAAGGAGATGCAAGCTCAAAAATCACATTGATGATTGGCCAAACTTAATTTTCCATTAAAAATGTTCTCTTTAATGTTCCGTGAACCGGAATAATTATGGAATCACTTCGGTGTCCGTCCGTGTGTCTGTCACAGGCGATTTTCTCTGAAACTATCCGACGTAAAAATTTGAAATTTAGCACAGAGATGTGGTGCCCCAACTATAGACGTGAAGTATAAAATGTTGAATTTTAATTCTGGGGTTAATTTCAAGGGCATCGTGTAGGGTGTCAAATGAAAGCTTATTGAAGCACGAATTCAACAATATACAGTGACCGGCAAAAAGTTCGCAACATATGGGAAAAATTTTTATTAGGAGAGTATCGGAAAAACTTTCCCAGGGGATCGGTTCTGCATGTCCGATAACCTAAAAATCGATTTTGACATACGTCACGTGACCACTGGTATAGCGTCAAATTAAAAAAAAAATTGTTAATTTACAAAAAGTGAGGTTAGTTGACGAGATATCAAAAAAAGTTATTTGAAAAAATTGTTTAGAATTAAATTCTAGGTCCCTGTGCAAAATTTTAAGATTTTATTTAAAGAAATTGGAAAACTCAATTTTTTTTAAATATTTTTTTATCGATTTACAAATTTCCGGTTTTTTTCATTTAGATAGCTTGGCTAATGTAAAGCCCATGTATCTGGATGAAAATAAACGAATGTAGTAGTTTTTTCTACAATTGACAGGACAAAATTTAAAAAAACAGGGTTTCGCCGGACGCTAGCTGTTGCAATGATTTGTATCTAGCAGCAGTGTCAAAATTTTAGAGACATTTCAATGAGATTACATTGAGAAAACCTTAATCGTCTTAAATATATCTGAAGTTCGACTTTTTGTAAAGTTAAGGGGATTAAAATAGATAATAAACAAAAAATTACCTGTTTATTTAATCGAAATTTTATAAACGAAAACCAATGTAAGAAAAACTTAAAAGTAGTCAAATTCTGTACTAACAACACAAAAAAATCATTGTTTTTCCTTGGGTGCACAAAATTTAAAACTCAGTATGACCACCATTTCTCTCCATACATACTGTTGTTCTCGAGCGCAACTCTCGATTAACATTTCGGAGCATTTTACGATTTATTTGCAATACACAATTTATAATGACATTCTCTAAATTTTGTATATTCCTAAAGGGTCGATGTTTGTACACAGGGTTCTTTAGGTATCCCCACATAAAAAAATCTAACGGAGTCAGATCTACAATTCTACAATTGACAGGACAAAATCGAAAAAATAGGTGTTCGCCGGACGCTCGCTGTTGCAATGGTTTGAATCTAATGAAATGACTGTATCAAGATTTTATTAAGATTTTTCGCACATAAATTTAACAACCAGGTCTATTTAGTTGTACTTAAAACTACCAAAGCAGGTTCTGAAATTAAAACAACCAAATAATCTAGTAGGTTAAAAACAACAGAAAAATGTCAAACAAATTATAATTTGTTTGATTTCAACCTATGTCATTGGTTTATGTCTCGCATCTTACTAAGTTTGATATTTTACATAAGTTTATTAATATTTTATTCCTTAAAATGGCACCCACACTACTTCTTCAGGAAAAGATAGAAATTATTTTAATTTCTGGAGATAATTACAAAAGCCATAGAGAAACAGCAGCAATTTTTAATGAGAGGCACCCCGATAAATCCCTCCATTATTCCACAGTATCTCGTCTAGTCAATAAATTTAAAGAAACGGGATCGGTAGAAAATCAGTATAAAGTTTCCCATGAAAAACCGGTAACAGGTGACGAAGGTTCTCTGGATGTGTGTTTGTCGATCACAGAAACACCCCAATTAGCAGTTAGTCAAATATCGGAGATCACTAACATTCACGAAAGATCTGTGCGGAGGATATTAAAAAGAAACAAATTTCATCCGTACAAACCTAAATTGGTACAAGTATTAAAAGATAGGGATTATGACGCCCGCTTCGATTTTTGTGCCTGGTTCCAGGGTATGATTGAGGAAGATTTTAATTTCCCAAAGAACGTTCTTTTCTCGGATGAAGCTACATTTACCTCTAACGGAACCGTCAGTTCACAAAACTGTAGATGGTGGGCCACCGAAAACCCAGACTTTGTAATTCAGAGTAAAGACCAATATAGTTTTAAGGTTAATGTGTGGTGCGGAATTTTCAACCTCAGAATAGTGTGACCTTTTTTCTTTAGAGACAATTTAAATTCAGAACGATATTTAGAATTTCTACAAACTGAGATATCTGACTTTTTAGACAATTTGTCATTAGCCGAAAGAAGAAATTTATACTTTCAACAAGACGGAGCTAGCATTCATTCCACAAATGAGGTGAAGAGATGGCTGGATCAAGAATTTGGAAACCAGTGGATAGGACGGTTTTCTGAAAATCCGTGGCCTGCGAGATCACCAGATCTGACTCCGTTAGATTTCTTTATGTGGGGATACCTAAAGAACTCTGTGTACAAACATCGACCCTTTAGGAATATACAAAATTTAGAGAATGTCATTAGAAATTGTGTATTGCAAATAAATCGTAAAATGCTCCGAAATGTTAATCGAGAGTTGCGCTCGAGAACAATAGTATGTATGGAGAGAAATGGTGGTCATACTGAGTTTTAAATTTTGTGCACCCAAGGAAAAACAATGATTTTTTATGTTGTTAGTACAGAATTTGACTACTTTTAAGTTTTTCTTACATTGGTTTTCGTTTATGAAATTTCGATTAAATAAACAGGTAATTTTTTGTTTATTATCTATTTTACTCCCCTTAACTTTACAAAAGTCGAACTTCAGATATATTTAAGACGATTAAGGTTTTCTCAATGTAATCTCATTGAAATGTCTCTAAAATTTTGACACTGCTGCTAGATACAAATCATTGCAACAGCTAGCGTCCGGCGAAACCCTGTTTTTTTTAATTTTGTCCTGTCAATTGTAGAAAAAACTACTACATTCGTTTATTTTCATCCAGATACATGGGCTTTACATTAGCCAAGCTATCTAAACGAAAAAAACTGGAAATTTGTAAATCGATAAAAAAATATTTAAAAAAAATTGAGTTTTCCAATTTTTTTAAATAAAATCTTAAAATTTTGCACAAGGACCTAGAATTTAATTCTAAGCAATTTTTTCAAATAACTTTTTTTGATATCTCGTCAACTAACCTCACTTTTTGTAAATTAACAATTTTTTTTTTAATTTGACGCTATACCAGTGGTCACGTGACGTATGTCAAAATCGATTTTTAGGTTATCGGACATGCAGAACCGATCCCCCGGAAAAGTTTTTCCAATACTCACCTAATAAAAATGTTTCCCATATGTTGCGAACTTTTTGCCGGTCACTGTATATGATGTATTTTTTCTTTCTTCATTTTTTCTATGGAAAACGCTTAAAAATTGCTGTCTCCCACCCTTATCACTAAAAAGAGCGCTAAGAAAAATCTGAAAAAAATGATGAATATTGAGAATTAGGTGTAGATTAAGCGAAAATTATCAAAAAGTTCAATTTTGATTGTGGGAGTTAATTTCAGGGAATAAATTTGGAAATGGGGAAAAAATTCAAGGGCATCGTGTGGGGCGTCAAATGAAAGCTTATTCAAGCACGAATTCTACAATTAAAATGATGTATTTTTTATGCATTTTTTTAACATTGTTGGGGAAAAACGCTTAAAAATTGCTGTCCTCCACCCTTATCACCAAAATGGTCGCTTAGAAAAATCTGACAAAAATCACGAACATTGAGTATTAGGTGTAGATTGAGCCAAAATTATCAGAATTGAAAAATTCTTGTGCGATCAATTGTTATAAACAATTTAATTGTTTATTTCCTTATAACTTATAACTGCTAAACCATTGGTTTTAGAGAAAAAGTTTTTTAACAGAAAATATTTCTTACGATGTAAGGAACAACTTTTGTCCTAACAAGTTTTCCAAATTTTTTAATTTGACTCAGTCGAAACCCGAGTACATTACTATTAATAATTTAAGTGGGGGGCTGATGGCACGGAACACATTGTGCAAGTATTGGTTGCACTTGACCAATTTTCTATGTTATAATTATACATAATAGTACACTCTGTGCATGTTACTATAAAGCTTAACGAATGTATTGAATGTTTTGATTAATGTTTATTATAAGACTTTATTTGCCAACCATACCCGTTTATTGCCAACTTTATTTTACTTTAGTATAATTTTTTACTTTATATTTCATTTGTATGAATATTCTTACAATATTAACCATTTATTCATATTATATGGGTATTTTTTAACGTATTCATAAAAGTTTTAAGATAGTTTATGATTTATTTTAGGAAAGCAATATTTAAAAAGAATATTGAGGTCCTAGTGACAAAAAAAATGACACCATAGATCTCTTAAAATATTCTTCTTCTGACTTAAATCATTATACACGTTAAAATTTTAAATAATTGACTGAAAATTGCTCGCAGGATATGAATCTACACTTAATATAGGTACTCAAAATGTTATTGTTAAAAATTTTAAAACAACAACAGACAAAACCATGTCAAAATGAAATTAAGTTGGTCACCATCGACCCGATTGGAAAATGCCACCTTAAGATTAACACAGTTTATTAGTATCGAACCTTATGGTCCCTGCTAAGAACAAAAAAAATCATAGTGGTCCCTAGGCCAAAAAAGGTTGAGTACCACTGCTTTAAAGGTTTACTAATGAAACGTGCGGCTGCTTAAACACATGTCAATATTATAGTAAATTGCGCCCTCTCTAGGTCAGGCTGGAAAGTTTTCATCCAATCCTCGAATATTAATTTAAATAGCTAATTTCTTTAAATCTTATGTGATATCTCTTAACGATGATTAAACAAAAGACAGTGACATAAAAACCTTAAACTTTTAAAATAATAAATTCACAATTTTTAAACAATTACCTATAGTTCTAGTCTTAAAACTATAGTCATTAAATAGCGTTTGAAAGACCTGTTTGCTGAAATTGTAAAGTTCATTTCCCTATAGCGTTTTTATGATTTTATCTTAATTCATCAGGCCAATAGCAAAGGCTGCTTTATAGAAACACCATATAAAACATTAAGCTCTCTTTAAAGACCTTGAAGGCATTTCTCAGCTTGTACTTTATAGTTATCGGGCTGTCTAGAAACTCTTGTTCTATTTATGCAAGGTTCAAAAGCTCTAAAACATGAAGTAAAATTATGTCTTAGAACAGAGCTCCAAAGGAAAATAAATTGATTTCATACTGGACTTGATAAGTTCAGACAAATTCTTGGCCAAATGCCAACGGGTTATAAACTACAGGGCTTTTGACCCTCATTTAATGTGCCCTGTTGCTTTATTCTTACACAGTTTGTGCTTGGTTTATTCGGAAACTTATGGTTGGATAAAGCAGTTTTAATATCTTTTGTATTTGTTATCTTAGATACGCAGAAGTCCGTAACTATTTTGATTTTAAATTTAAATTCAGTTTTTTAATAATATCAGTCATCTATGTATGACTAATGACATTTTTTATGCTTAGTATATCGATCTGACTATTGAAAAAATCGATTATCCTACTTCTTTTACGTCAAAAAGGTAAACTTTATTGAAGTCGCTAGGAGTAACCGTTTTCAAGATAATCGAATTTGAAATTTGCAATGCAGTTAAATACGTGTGGCTTAAAAGTAATGGAACACTAGAGCAATAGTGAATTTCTCACTTCAAATTATTATGATTTAACTAAATTTAATTAAAAATATGAATGAAGTCTACTTGTCGGCGGTACATATGTATAAATATGCAAAAATTGAGAATCAATTCTTTGTTCCTGGTAGTTTCTTGCATTCGAAACATTAGTATTTTCTTATCTAACTGTGTTAGAAGAAAATACGGCAAAATTTGGTATGTAATTCAGCGCTCGGAGGGGCATGTAGTCCGAAGAATAGCTGTTTTACCATTATTTATTGAAATCCTTATTGTATATATAAGGAATTTTCAGGTGGTTAGAGAATTGATTCTCAATTTTTGCATATAAATTTACTTAGTTCAAAAGTTGAGTTTATAGGAGATACTTCAGATAGGTACTGAAGATTTTTTTAATAAAAACACGGAATGCAAACATGCGGGAATACTAATTTTCTTTTCATGAAACTTTCTTATTTAATCATTAGTTTAATAACACTTAAAAGTTAATAACCAAAGAATGCGAAAGTATCTTAATGAACAATTTCCCGAACGATGGATAGGCCGTGGTGGCCTCTTGTCTTGGCCGACGCGAAGTCCGGATTTTAATCCTATGGACTTCTGTATTTGGGGTCATTTGAAATCCATAGTTTATGACAGTTTAATAACCATTCATAATGAGGTAGGTCAAAAAATTATAATTGCTGTTGATCTGCTCAGAAATGATAGGGATCTTTTGTTTAAAATAGGGTGCTTCAGAAGTCCCGCATAAAACTCATATTTCTTTAACGCGTTATTTTCGAGTAAAACACTAAATCACGTGAATTAATCGAACTGTTTACTCATTTTCCTGTAATATTTTCAACCGTCTCCCTTCAACCCTGTAACCCCCAGCCACCCCAACTGTTGTTTTAAATGGAATCTTATTTCAAATGGGAGTTCGTTAAGCAGCTCGTTAAAAACTGAATTTAATGGTATCAATAAACCATGTGTTACTTTTTTGATTACCAGGCTTTGTAGGACTAATAGCCGGAGTAATGTTATTGTAAAAATAATTAAATAACGGCATGCTTTATTTAAAATTGTTATATTGAAAATGACCCCCACCTTCTACTTGACCTGCACCAAGTCTGTGGTAAAAAAAATGTACTGAATTAGTAGTAGTTTGGGACTCTAAGTTATTGATCTCAAGTCGAATTCTATCGTTTAGGTCGTCAATGTTTTGTGGTCTACTCGCTCTTTCAAATATCCCCAAAGAAAATAGTCTGACTAAATAAATGTATGTGATTGATTGCGTCCACTACAAAAAAAACTTCAGTAACTTCATTTACCGGTTGTGATTTAAATCATTTTTATTTCTATATCTAATTATTTGACCATATTTATCATAATTTAATTATTTGAGGTGTGTCTGTAGTCTGTAAGTGGCAAGAGATTAATTTGGGATAGACGTATAGCTCCCAACCGATACGGTTTGCTAGTATTACAAATAAGCAAGTAATGCACAGCTGCTAACTAAGCTGCACACACGTAACTTGTGGCATGCGGTTTATGTCAGTTCCTTGTTAATATACAATTTTGACGGTTTCCTTCTGATCAGATAGTAACATCAGCTTAATGCTTAACTTAAAAATTGAGCTTGTTGTAGTGAAAAAAGTAAAAGTAGACCAACAGCTAGGAAGAGAATGATAAGATAATGTCAATTTTGAATTTATACTTATGTTAACATTACTAAAAATAAATTTAATGCCAAAAAAACTCATTTAAAAATGATATTAGAGTGAATGTCGTGAACGCGACCGTTAACAAATACGCCTCTAGGGATTTGATGCTGTTACGCTGTGACATTTTTTAATATTTGTTTTTCAGTGAGAGCAATGAGATTGTTAAAAAATTTGCTACAGTTTTTAAAAGTAGACCTTGTTTAATGCCAATATTTTTATTGTTAAATTACTGGCCGTATGCGTGTTTATCGTAAGTATTTATAGGAAATTACGTTAATAATTTAAAAATCTCTTCTATTTTACCCCTTTCTAGATGCAAAAATGGGGCACGCGTAAATATCTTAAAAGAAGGATAATATAATTAATTGATAGGGATTTAACGAATTAGAGGTTAGTATAGAAAGGAAAAACCTCAGCAAGCAGTTTGGTCTACAAGGTGAGTTTTTAAAGTGATACAAGGCGATATCTCGAAAATGGTTTAAAATATTTTCATGAAGCCATGGTTCTCCAAGGCCTGTGATAGAGCCGGGCTTGAAAAACTCCTAACTCACAAAAGATATCTTCAAAATCCTACACCCCGAAAATCGCCAAATTGCCAAATTTTCACCGAGGCAAGAAATCAATACAATCAAATTATCTTAGAGTCAAAAGTGCTTTTAACAACCGCATAAAAGATAAGGTGCCTGTCCCAACGGTAGCAAATCTTTCTGGCTACTTGCCAAAGACATCAGTCAAAACTTCTGTAGAAGCACTTTTCCTCCCCTCACCTCTGACAACGAAATTATCTCCACCTCTAAAGGGAAAGCTGAAACAATTCGCTGCCAATTCCACAATAATTCCTCCTGCCAATTTTGCTCTTCCAACCTCTACGTCTGTACCCCACAAAATGACCACATAATACTTAAAGTAAAACAAATTCAAAAAATTCTTCTATCCCTTAACACTAAAGAGTCCTCCGGTCTGGATGGCATACCCGCAGTTGTTCCAAAGAAATGCGCTCCAGAACTTGCACCCTACTTAACTCGTCTTTTCCAGATCTCCTATGACAAGGGTATCTTCCCAGTAGCTGGAAGACTGCTCTTGTGCAGCCTGTCCCAAAGATAGGTTCCAAGTCCCACCCATCCAATTACAAACCTTCCATCCTCTGTTGTCAGCAAAGTTATGGAGAAAGCGATCAACTTGCAAATTCTAAAATATCCAGAAAAATACAAAATTATCCATGATAGACAGTACGGATTTCGTCACCAAAGATCCACAGCTTTACTAATGAGTAATATTAAAGGAATCGGACATAAACTTTGATTACCTTGGAACTTTATGTTAATTATGGAGGGAAATAGTTTTATATCCAATCCTTGGAATCCTTTGTACCTGCTATCAATAATATCGATTTTGTATTAAGTATATGTCAGACATTATTACAACAGGGCAAATTGATATATTATTTTATTGGTGTGAATTATAGGGGTTTTTTTGATTCCTTTACATGCTCTTAGATTGTTTCTGATAACATTCCTTACACATGATGTGATCTTATCAAAATTTGCGTCGGATAATTTTGACTTCTAAAAGAAACAAATAACCCAATAATTTTTTTTTTCAAAAAAAACATCTCTGGAAAGTATTTTTTTTTGGCTTTTTCGAAAAAGGATTAACGAAATTTTTCAAAAATATTTTCTCGGAAACATATTTCCAACCTACATTTTTTCAAAAATGTCCTAACCGCTTTTTAAAGGTGCTTTTTAGAAAACGGATTTATGAAATATTTTGAAAATATTTTCTCCTAAAACCCGTATTTCGAAAGTACATTTTTTCAAAAATGTCTTCAAAGAAATAACTTTTAAAACAGGTACATTTTTCGAAAATGTATTTTTTGAAAACAATATTTAGAAAATTAAATTATGAGTTTTAGTACATTGGAAAATGTTAATGAAAAAAAGACGAAAAAAGATCCTGAACAAACCCAAACGAACCTTTTTTGGTTTGATCAGGTTTCCTTAGGTTTGGTACGTTACGTTCTCGTAAATTACTTTTTCAAAAAGCCGTTACTTGAAAAAATTAATACTATCCGAAAAAAAAATTAATTTCGAAAAAGATGTTCCCTGAAAAAATGTATTTTTGAAAAGTGCTGAAAAATGGAAAAATTGGTTTTAGACAAATTGTACTTTCGTAAGTACTCGTATATCCCCTCAAATGAGCAGAAGGCATAAATAAAAAATGCTACAATATTAACACTTCCATATTAATCAATCAATTTATCCAGTCGCGTGTAAGCTAAAGGTATGGTTTCGCTGAATGCGTCTGGCGGCAGTGTCCGACGGTAACCTGCGGCGGTAACGACTGGCGGTCGCGTCTGTGTGTTTTTGCTAAAAGCGTTGGCATTTTGGCGCTTGTTTAGAAACGACAGTTAAGTGCAGTATCTCGTACAGTAGATGGATAAAAAAGAACTCGCTGCTGTACTCTTAATTAAAGATGACGAAGAAGAAGAGGAACTGGCTTTACAGAGAAAAAAGCGTCAAAAAGTTGATCCCATTTTTAAAGCAAGACGAGCATCAAAAAGGGCGGGATACCTTCTAACTTCTTTAATTAGTAATTCGTCTTCATTTGCAGTAAATTGTGGAGCCATGATGTAAAAAAAAAGCAGTGAACACCGAAAAATGCGTTTACAGACTTAAAACAATTACCTAAACTGTACCGATCGCGCGACCGTCGGCGGCTAGACTGCTACTATGAGCAGTCGAGACAGGGACGCGCGCGTTCGGACGTCGGGCCGCGCGGCTCAGACGCATAAATGAAAATAGCGCCATATAAAATATAGTAAAGCAGTACGGTACCGCTAGCGGTTACCGCCGGACGCTACCGCCAGACGCACAAGTAAAAATATACCTTAAGATGACCAACTCGTTTAGCTGTTTCTTTTTTCAACAAATGTCTTTTTTGATGTTTAAATTAAGTACATTTTTTCAAAAAAGAGCTTTTTTCGAAAATATATTTTTAAGAATACGTTTTCTGGAAATATATTTTTTAGAAAACATAGTTTTTCTAAATTTAAACTATGAATAAATGAATGAATGAAATGTCAGTGAAAAAATGACAAAAAGATCCTAAACTAATCTAAACGAACCTTTTTTGTGTTTGGTCCGGTTTACGTTTCCTTGTATTTGCTTGGGTACTAGCAGTAAAAATGTGTTTTCGAAAAATTGTCATATATCAGTCCAAATGGACAGAAGGTATAAGTAATTAAAAAAATGTTAGAATATTGGTAAGTTAGGATGGCAAACCGTTCTGATTTCGCAAGAACAGGTTTAGATATTTGGTCATGCCGTTACGATAAGGACGGTGGGCTTGCGCCCCCTAGCCACCCGATGGCACGCCACTGGGTTTAAGCTTTTATCTAACTTAGATTCACAAAACTGTTTTATTCTCGTGTAACTTTTTATATTCAGAAATTTGTTATAATTTATAATTATCATTTTCGACTGTCATTGAAAGATGGCCTTCTTCCAGTAAAGCATCTCTACGATATAGTTCTACTTAATTATTACACAACTGCAAACTCTGTTAGCTGCAAATATATTACGTTGCGGTTTACGCCAATTTCTATTTGCGATGGCGACCCTTCCTTTAGATCGGTTAGTCACAATTTGTTGCACAGATATCTAGTTAGTTTAATTTGAAAATTAATTAGCTTTATTGTAGTGGGGAAAATTGACCGACAAGAGGCGATCGGGCATATTTTATTTTATAGCTGCAAACGATCTCAAACGCCGATTGCTTTGTTCAGCTCATTACTGAGTTTAAAGAATTCGTTCTGAAAAATAAATGGAAATTTTTTTTTCGATTTAAAGTAGACTGTGCTTCAAAATTAAAAGCAGATTTGTTTTAAGCTATATACAGAGTGTTCCGTAAATAACGAGCCGTGTGGTAAGTTGAGATAGAAATAGGAAGATTGAGTCAATATTCCTTAGTAAAATGTTGCTTGTTTAATAATAAGATACCGATTGGGTGTTGAATATGAAATATTATTTTTTAAATTTATCAGTAGTTTGAAAACCATCTATCATAACACATTTTAAATTGGCAGAATTAGGTATGTTTGGAAGAAATAAAAGAAAGAGGGAAAATAATAATCTAAATATTTTTGAAATTCTTCCCTCAGAGCGCTAGTTCCACCCGACAGATTGGATCCCCGCAGATTTTTTTACTCACCATATTTTAACATTTTGATTAAAAATTATGAAAGAAACACTATTAATTAAACAAGAAAGTACCTAATCTTCTACGTCACTGACGTACGGTTTAACTAAAGGAAAAACGAATTTAAAAATTAGATATTAAATTCTGTGTGTGATGTAGGGTGTTAATCAACTACTTAAACAAACTTTCCCTATTGATTCTTTAGTGGGTTAAGTTTGTTTGTATATTTAATAAATACTGCATTACACAGTACTGTCAAAATTTTAAATTTGTTTTTCTCTTGTGAATTTTAACCACATAAAAAAGAATAACTTTTTCCCCAAAAAGCAGTCTCTATACAGTATATCCTCGGATGGGGTTTAGAACAGGACAAATGGACCAAATTTTGCAAGATACGTAAAAATGCCACGGGTAATAAAAATGTTTGCTTGTAAAATAAATAAGATTCGCGTTATGAAAAATTTAATTTTTTATACAGGGAGGATAAAAATACTTAAAGAGTAAAATCTCGAAACGTAAAATGAACATCTGTATTACAACTGTCAGACTCAAGTGTTGTGTTATGTAAATATGTAAATAACTGTAAATATACATAGTGTTTAGTGAAAGTGATGTCTTTTACTGTCTACAAGGCGCAGCTGCCAGAGATTGCGCACCCAGATAAAAATGAACCAGCAACCTACGGAAATAGTTTACAGTAAGGTGGAGGTAAAGTTTTGGTAAGAGTCCCTTATCCATCCATCCCTCTTTCAATGTTTGGTTAAAGTAGCGTTTGAAAAGAAATAAAATTTATTTTCTTTTAAGATCATCTGAATATGAGTTTTTTTCACAACTTCTAGAAGATGTTAGCACGATTTCTAAGGGACATCAAAGGAGTTTCTCTAACAGGCTGAAGAACTAAAACTGTGGCAGCATCGTTTTGGTCATATTTTTTCTTCTTCTTCTTTTTCTTCTTCTATAATTACGTATAAAAAACATGTTTTTAATATATTTCTGACTATTCTAATAATAATAATAATAATAATAATAATAAATACATTTATTTGTGCCAAATAAAAATAATAAGTATAATAATACCTACTATAAGTATATTAATATTAAACATCAATGATTGTACATCAAAATTATTTTAAACGACATTGTAGGATTGTGTCATCATAAAGCGTAATTTGATCACATATTATCTTTGTATAACATGTATGTTCGTATATGACCAATTTTATACAATATAGATCTACTGGGTTAGAGAAAAGACAGGTATGTTCTTTGAGACCATAGACCATAAAAGATGTATTGTGTGTTTAGTTTAGAATATCGGATATGAGGGGGTAATTTTGATGACAATGCATACCTATAACGGTGTTACTGATTTATCCTTTTTGTCTCAATTGAAATTTAAATACTTTATGATATCTGCATTAAAAATATAGCATCAGACTGTCTAGTTTTACCAAACATCCTTACAAACCTGTGCAAAGAATATAATAGGCTACATCAGTATAAATGGATCACCTAATAGAAAATTTCGTCCGCTCGGTGGAGCCCCGCTTTAACCAAACAAATACTTATTTGTTCCCCTGTTTTAATAAAGGCAGCTAGGGGAACCCAGGTACTGCGGGCTGGGCTCCATCGAGAGAACAAAAATTAATGTTACCGGCTCTTTCTGATAGCGTAGCCTATTATGTTCCTTGCTATGTTAGTCAAAAGTCAAAACGAGTCAAAATTATTACTAAATTACAAGATTAAAAATATATTTTTAAAACTGATAATTTAAGAGTATTAAAAGTTACTGGTTTTTCCCTTTAAATTGAATCACATCATCAGCCTTTAAAACTGTTGTAACAGTATATAACGATCATGGAAAGTGGAACCTACCGCGCGCGTAGATATTAATGCACTAGGCGCTAGCCGAGTGCGAAAATCAGACGAGCGTGTTAAGTGGCTTTTCAGCGAGTTTTTGTAAGATATTTTTCCCACACCTCAACTTCAGACCCAAAGAAATAGACACTTTTTAAAGATTTTCTTTTTAATGGCACCAATCACAAGCAATTTGTCAGAATCATATGTTCCATAGTCTACTTATTTTCGATTTGCCCAGCGCACAGCTATCAGCGAAAAAAAATCAATTTCATGTTTTTCTATCCCACAGAGTGTGTTAGGAAAATAGCGTACAGTTGATAAAGAACAAACGAAATCATGAAGTCGCGCTTACTAAGTTTACTGGATATGTATTATATATGCTTTCTTAATGGGTTGTGGGAAAATAAATACTGTTTAATATTGATATTCAAGTTGTATAATAAATTTAAATTTTAAGCACAAGGTAATCTGTTCAATACAATAATGTTAATTAATTCAATTATTATTAGTTTAAATTAATACATACGCATTATGCAACTTACATGATAACGGTAAGTAAAAAAAACGTAGTCGAGTTGGAGTCTAGAGGTCTAGCGTTATAAGAATTTTGTAATCATAACAATCATAACTGTGTGCTTGCATATCTATTTTACGTGCCTATAGGTATAAAAACTATAATCTTTTCCTATTCTTTTACTACCTAACATAAAAGGTTTTGCAGACAGTTATTTTGTATTTGCGTTTTTATGTATTCTAAGGATAGATATAGGAGATAGACCACAATCTCTGTGTTAAGTTTCCTACAAAAAATGACCTCTTGCGTAAAAACTTTACTTGTTCACCTCATTTTCACGTATTAAATTATTGTGATTAGTGTCTACTGCTTAGGTGTCCTCGGTGATAATTTTTTCGCAAAATTTCTGTTCTAAAAATCAGCTTGCATCAGCTCATGAGGCTCTAAATCCTAAATCCCGCATCAATTAAATGTGAAATTTATTTATTTTTACCATAATTTAAAAAAAAATCTTTCAGACGCAAAATTTTATACGGTTTTTAAATGAAAATTTAGAAATCAGTTATAAGAGATGTAAAATAGGAACACTTGTGTGATGATCTTAACGCATTTTCGAGAAACTAAAAAGAAACATTTAAAAATTAAAATATTAAACACCCCTCGAAACACCCTGTATCTCGAGAAAGAAGCGTTTGAGGAGCCATGTTTATATAAACTTATTTTCATATTTTTGAATGTAGAATCTGTCCTTAAAATTTCTTAACATATTTTTGTAACACACTGAAAAAAATCTTGATCTAATTTGAAGATTAGAGTATTCTTGGAAAATTAGCCTTACATGAAGCGCTACTATTCTTGTGTCAAGCGAAAATTCTTAGTGCAAGTAAAGGCTAATCTTGAATCTACAAACGTTCTATTCTTGGCATCCAAGACAATAGTAATATTGGTTTAAGGACTGCTACTGTTCAGTCAAGAAGAAGGGTTAGTTTAAGATGAAGAATAGGAGTACAGTTATTTTAATTGGTAATTTACATTGTCTCAAGAATAACTAAAGTTATGGCAAACATTTTATATACATTGACATAAATATTGCTTAATCTTGAACAAAGAGATACACTTTTCTAGCAAAAGAAGTTAGTCTTCGTGGAAATACGTAATCCACTGATATCTTAGCGATCCTTTGGCGAAAGCGCTTTTTTCTTTCGCCAACCCTTTTAAAATACTCCCCTCTACCCTAATCCACTAGTATTTTTAGTGCCCCTTTGGCGAAAGCGCAAATATGCCTTTTGGACACTCACTCACCCTTATGCAATATATAAGCTGTTGTGAAATTGTACTTTATTTTGTAATAATAAATGTCTGTTATTCGTGGCTTATCTTACAGATACTATTGTTTCAAAGACTTGCTATCCTTATTTTAAGTTTACTTCCTCTAAAGTCAATTAAAGCCAGCAATTGGTTTAAAGACTAGTAAATTTACTTTAAGTTTATCTATTCCTAAGTCAAGGGCAAGAAGCGGTTGCTTTGAGGATTACTATACTTGAATGAAATCTACCTGTCAGGGGTACATATAAATATGCAAATATTGAGAATCATTAAACTCTCCTCCGACTGCTTGAAACTGCTAATGGATGGCGCTGCCTGTGTCTCACTGCTTATCCAGTACGACATGGTTAGCTTTAAGGATTGCTGTTTCGGAAGGTAGGTATGTTCGTCTATCCTGTACAGACGAGAACTAAAGAGTTCGAAACCGGTATGCAGGTAACGACATCCTAACTAAAGAAAAAGCTTCCTTCTGCCTAGTAGTTTCTTGCATTCAAAACACGTATTTTATTATCTAACTGTGTTAGAAGAAAATACGGCAAATTTTGGTATGTAATTCAGCGCTCGGCGGGGATATAGGCCCGGAGAATAGCTGTTTTACCATCATTTGTTGAAATCCTTATTGTATAAGGAATTTTCAGGTGGTTTGGAGAATGATTCTCAATTTTTGCATATTACTATACTTATTTCAAGTTTATTTTCGGGCAACTCAAGTTTAATTACTACGTTCTTTAAGGATTGCTGTTTTTGTTTTAAATTTACTTACTTTTCTTTTAAGTTAATAAAAAGTTGAAATAAGGATTACTATACTTGGGTTGAGGTTATCTACTTTTACATTACGACCGTATTGCAGTTCGTTTAAGAATTGCTATACTTATTTCAAGTTTATTTGCTTTTCTCTCAAGCTAAGAAAGTTCTTGTTTCAAAAATTAAAATACTAATTTTACTCTTATTTAGTATTGAAAGAAGTATAGATGTGCGTATTGTTTTAAGAATAACATGCCTTTTGGAAGGACTATACTTGCTCTTGCGGATATACAAGATTAAGCTATCCTTCACTGAAGACTATTACTCTTGACTCTAGTATAGCCTTTGTTCAGTGCACCCTGTATATTATGAATCTATGATGTAGCGGATTCATATTGAAAAAAAAAACTATCAATAATTGCGTGTTAGGTCACATTACTGTTTGGAAAAAAATAGTAAAAGTCAGTGCGTTTGAAAGTACAACAATAAAACAAATACCGAAAAAAAAATTCTGCAGTTTCAGTGACTTTTAATTATAAAAAGGGATGCCTGACCCTAATCTATCAATATTGTAGCATATATTCTAGAATTCTGTATAGTATACTGTTGTTAGGCTCTGTTCTATTAGAAGTATAGAGATAAAACTTGAAAGAGGTAAATGTCAGTTTTAAGATTATGTATTTTGCCAAATATATCAAAAATATCTCAAAAATGCATTTAAAATTGTGGCAAAATTTTAAATGTCAGACCATGTGTGTCACCTTCACTTGTCACTTGGTCCGAAAAGGTAACAATGATACAAAGGGTGTGAAAAATTTCAAAAAAATATATGTAGGTAGGTATTTTAGGTATTTTTGAAGCTTTTTTGCCATATTTGCCAAATTAACATTATCTTAAGATAATAAAAGAAATTATAGAAAACTAACACATCCTAATAGGTATTTAAAATTGTGCTTCTTCAGTAAAAACAAGTGTAGTTAAAAGTTTATACGGCAGATTTAAAATGAGTTGGTCTATTAGAGATAGTTTAGAAAATAAAGAGGTTTTTATCAGAAAAGTTTTAAACTCAGTAATTACCCTAATACCTTTTTAGATAGATCTTTTAGAAAGTTTTATAATAATACTAATAATAATGCTAATAATAATATTCAAAATGGAGCTGACGATAATCTAGATATAATAAACTTAACAATTCAATATATATTCCAAGCAAACAAATCAAAACAATTTTTTATGTCAGAACAATTTTAAAACACGTACTACTCTTGGATCTATTTTAACTCACGTTAAACCTTTTAATGGAGATCAAACTTCTACAAATACCATGTCAAGTGTGGTAAATTTTATATAGGTGACACATCTAGGCCATGCAGATAGTATTAGGTATCAATAACATCAGGATTTAGTAAGGCGTCGCGAATTTTTTAAAAGTAAATTAAGTGAGCACGTTTGGGAACAGGGGCAGATTAACTATAGGGCGGGATTGGGCGATCGCCAGGGGCGAAAAGTCAAAGGGGGCGAAAAGAGAAAGTCAAAAAACAATGTAACGATGAATCCTCACAACTACCTTATGTCAAAGCTGAAATAAGTGGCATGATAAAAACGATGGAAACTTTAGAAACTGGAGTTCTACTATGCTTTTTTGAACCACATTCTTATACATTTTGATAAGACCAGTAAAACGCCACAAAACATAAATACAGACGTCCTTTTGGTTGTGAAATTATATGCATCATCACTAGGATTTATAAAAAGTTAGAGAAATAATTTCAATGATTTTGAAAATATGGAACAAAAATGCTGAGTGTCTGGATTATCAAATCAATAACAAAAAGGCCAAGAAAAGACAGCTTCAAGACGACGAAACTAGAGTAAATGAGACACAATTTGATGGAATGTTTTCATTACATATAGACACACTTGTTGCAGAGCTAACAAAAAGAAAAATAACATATGACAAAATTTTGGATCTGTTCGGGTTTTTGAAAAAAATTGTCTTATCATCTGACGGGAAATAAGAACGAAACCGCAGCAACTTAAAGACATATAAAAACGATCTGGCCGATTATTTTCCTCATGACTGTTCAGTATGAATATTTTTTGATTCGTAGTGGTCACGATGACAGCCTAAATTTGGAGGAACGTCTACAAAGTTTAAAATCTGAAAAACTGATCTCGACATTTCCCAATATCGAGGTAGTACTGAGAATTTATCTCTGATTTCCATCGACCAACACCTCTGGAGAACGGTCTTTTTCCACATTAAAAAGGACTAAAGATTATCTCAGAAACACACTTTCAGATGAAAAGACAAGTGACCTGGCGTTAATCAACGTTTCTCATGAAATTTTGAATTATATTTCTGAAGATGAAATTATAAATAGATTTGTATCGTTAAAAAAAAGAAAAAAGTGTTAAGGTGCATGAGCATTTTTCCGAATGTTCACTTTTACTTAGTTCAAATCTATAGTCTTGTATCAGCACCTATTAGTCACAAATACAGTCTTGTATTTCCTAATAAAAAACCTAAGTATTTGTTTTTTTTTCTCTCAAGTATCTTCATATTAAAGAATTAAAGGGACGGTCCGGGAGGGGACGAAATGGTTTTGATCGCCCAGGGGCGAAAAATGTCTTAATCCGCCCCTGTTTGGGAAACAGGTCAGACGATAGAGTAAAATAATTGTAAAAACCTTTTTTAACAGACATAAATTAATTAATTTATGTCTGTTAACACCAGTATTATTCCGATAGATGTTGTTCTTTCTATGGATATCAACAGAATTTATCTAATACTGTTGAATGAATGAATGTTATTAAATAGTAATTTACGTTACAAGTCCGGTAGGTTGCTTATTACAGTACGAGTTGTTATACGGACGAGGCGACGCACAGTGGAACCAAGAATATGGAAAATGGACAAAAATCAATAACTCCCCTTTAGATTCATTAGTTGAGTTTATTTTATTTGGTGTCAATGAGATCTGAAAAGGCGCACAGAGTAAACATAAATTAATATATAAGTTTAGGAAAAATACATAAAAATAATAACATTATCTAGTAATTAAAATATAAACCAAAATAGAAATTTCAGTCCGAAGTATTGTAGAAATAACATAAACGGTCCATTTCATAAACATAACCGTTCAGATTCACTGAATGTTTAAGATTTACTACTGGTTTAAATTAAGATCTTATAGTTGATCAGTTATGTTATAACAGGTTTTTGTCCTGTCATTGTTAATAAATCGTCATTAAAAACTTTTGAATTATATATTTCAGCGATTTGATTGGTTTCCAAATGATTTTCATCTTGGAACAGGTTGCTAGAATGAATTTAGTTCTATTATTGTCAAAAATACGTACTAAAATTGCTGTTTTCCTTAAAAATTTGCGAAGAAGCTCAGAAATAAATTCATACTAGAAAACTTAGTTGCCTTCTTCTTACTGCCTGCTAGGCAACACTTTCCGGCCTAGTGATGCAATGTTTCACTTTCCGGACTCAGGTTAATGACGTATAGTGGTATTTTCCAGACTATGAAATAAAAGAATTTTATTTCACTGAACACTAAAAAGATGAAAATCGCAGAAATATTAGAACAACTTAGCAGTGACAGGACCAAGACTTGTCAAAACTTAAGTGATGAACTAGAAGATCTAAAACTAAATCAATACTAAGTCTTAGACCTTTGTAGTGAATCCCGGGGCAATTGTTTTTAGTTCTTGGTCTCAAGCAAATGTAACGTATTCTTTTTGCAATATAGTTGCTTTTTAAGGGAATAAAACCACCTTGTTGTACTAATATTCTAGATACTGCTGCGCGCATTCGCGGCAATGTTGCTTTTCCGTTAGACTTTTTTTAACGTAGAGTTTTACAAAACCTCATAAGCATATTAAATAAATCTTTGATATCAAAAATTAACTTGTCAAATTTATGGAACAGTCCATTATATTATTATATTTTAAAATATAATGCGGTGTTCCAATAAACTGAAATTATTAATGAAGTTCATATTTTGGAAACATCAATATTTACACAAAAGCCAAGGAGTGAGCAATTAATATATATATATATAGTTTATGTTTATGAAATATTTTATGCACCGACACTAATAATAATTAAATAAAACATGTTAAAATATGAGATACTAAAAATACAATTACTCTCCTGGTTTATATTAAATTTGATTTATTGGGTAGTACATTTAAATGGTAAACATTTGTTTAAATTTTATTAATAAAGCACTTGATGGACTCAAAATTTATTAAACGTAGTGGCTATATGTCCGCCGGCGGTAGGTTGCAGTTTGGCTTAGAATTCCGCCGCAAATAATAAGAACTTATCCGCCGTAAAAATTATAGTGCAGCGGAACGCAATGGTTGATAATTCATTTTCCGCCTTTCGACGGATTTTACTGCATAGTAGCTAAGATCCGCCGACAAAATTTTGGCAAGCTTTATAATTTATATATCTATATAAATAACACCCCAAATTTAAAAGTTGTTTTTCCCACAAATTTTTAGATCAGCGTTAAATGGTGAGGTGAGGAGTTGTGAAATACGTTCTCGGACAGGTTTGCTCAGTTTTAGGTTTCAGCAGTATTTTTTCAAAATTTTGTATCTATCTTTGTTGAGTTTTTTACTGCGACTGCACGATTCGTGTTGGTATAAAATTTTATCAACACAGCATCCAACTGACATTTTATTAAATAAGATACTGATGAAACCGAAAACTGTCCGAGAACGTTATTACTACCTGACAGTAAAAAACTCAACAAAGATAGATACAAAATTTTGAAAAAATACTGCTGAAACCTAAAACTGAGCGAACCTGTCCGAGAACGTATTTCACAACTCCTCACCTCACCTTTTAACGCTGATATAAAAATTTGTGGGAAAAACAACTTGTAAATTTGGAGTGTTATTTATATAGATATATAAATTATAAAGCTTGCCTTGTCGGCGGATCTTAGCTACTATGCAGTAAAATCCGTCGAAAGGCGGAAAATGAATTATCAACCATTGCGTTCCGCCGCACTATAATTTTTACGGCGGATAAGTTCTTATTATTTGCATGAGTCCGCCTTGCGGCGGAATTCTAAGCCTAACTGTAACCAACCCCGGCGGACATATAGCCACTACGTTTATTAAAACATATCAAAATAAAAAAAAAGTTGGCTTGTATTATACTGCCTATGTATGTAGTAAAAACTAGTAACCCATAATTTGGTTACTATTTTGAGAGTGCTAATTAATGTTACTGTTAAACCGTTCAGGTGCTGATGAGGGTTAATGTGACCAACATTCTGTAACTGAAATAGGGATAAACAAAGCAATGTACAGAAGCGGAATAATTTTAATACAAAAACTTTCATTCAGATTTAATAAAAAGGTTTTTAGATTTAGTAGTGGTTTATATTAAGGTCTTCTAGTTGATTAGTTAGGTTTTGACAGGTTTTTGTTCTGTCATTGTTAATAAGTCGTCATTAAAAATTTGTGAGTTATTCTAATATTTCAGCGATATATTTGGTTTCCAAATTTTCAGGTATAAAATCATAAAAACTTCTAATATCGATATCTCGGCAAAATGAGCAACTTAGATTTTCAGTCAAGAATTTTGGGAAACTACAGGAGTTCCTCTAAAATACCCTTTTTTCAGTTTTTTTCGACATTTTTTCAACCTAGCGGCGCTTTAAGCCCACTGTGTTAGAAGACACTTTTATGACTATTTAGAATACTGCTTGGCTGTAAATGAAGAACATTTTGAGCAACTTTTCTAAATAACTCCATTTTTTTTTGTATTTGTGATGGTTATTATTTTCAAAAATAATAAAAATGCAAAATTATGACAATTAAGTTTTCAACATCAGAAAACGTGTGTTATCTTCACCTGGTATGCAGAGGTAAAATAATAATTACGAGGGGTGTAAAAAATTAATGGTTTTAAAAAACAAAAACTGCATTTTTAGGTGCTTTTGTGGAGTTTTTTTGGCATATTTAGAAAATTTACAAAATCTTAAAACTCGGAAATTTACCCATCTCAAGTTTTAGCTCTGTACTTCTAATAGAGCAGGGCCTAACATGGGTTTAAAAATTAACATGTAAAACCCTATGGGCCGTTTTAAAGAAATGTACAACAAACCTGTGCAAATCCTGTTCAAAAGTCGTGAAAATATGATATGTAACAAAGATAAGACAGGATTTTTGTGTTAACCGTTGTCCTTTAGAGTTAACCGTAGTTACAGTTATTTCAAAATGCCAAGGTGTTTTTTATTTACTGAGATTTTTTGATGCAAGGGGTATACGTCCGTAACCACCGTTGCAGTTTAACAGTCTGATAACTAACAGTGGTAAAAGGTTTAGAAAACAATGTTATATACCATTTAAGATAATAATATAAAGACAGTTATATATATATATATATATATATATATATATATATATATATATATATATATATATATATATATATATATATATATATATATATACAGGGTGTTTCAAAAAATAAAGGGAGAATCTTGAAAATAAACTACGGCAAAAAGTTTGCATTAACATGGGTTCGCAGATGCTTTGTTTCAAAGATACAGGGTGTAAATGTTAGCAAAACCGAGTAAAGGAGAAAAATTGGAAATACATTTACGTACAGTTACACAAACAATTGAATCAAGAAATAGACTAATAAGACACTTGTAAGGTGACAGTACTCACGGTAATGTCATTGTCAAAGGTAGCTCTAAAGGATCAATTAAGTTTACTATTTATACTTGATTAAACGTTTTGGGCAAAAGGCTGTTTAACTTTTATTTTTCATTTTGTAGCTTTTCCATACAATTTTTAGATATTTCTACGATGCTTAAGCTTTTTGAAGGTCCCAATTAGTCCCATTTTAAGAGAAAACATATGTATTTACAGCACAAGAGGCATTTATGTGACTGCATACAGTATTTGTAACCATGTCTTTAACCTTTAGATAGCCAAAATTATACTTAAATACACCACAACATTGTGACAAAAGTCATTACATTCCTCGGTGACCATTTCTTCGTAATGGCTCACACGTATAACCGGATGTCTTTCTCGTTGCATGGCTTCCTTGAAAGAATCTGTCCTTGAGAGGTCAACCACTTCGGTGACTCCTGGGGTTCTCGACTTGTCGACTTCTATGCAAGAACTTTATTCCGTATACCTGCTGTTGTGGCTTCTGTCTCGTCTAAATTATTGGATTGGCAAACAAGAAACGTATCGGTTTTTCTAGAAATCTTAATTTTTATATACAGATGATATATTTTTATAATCTGTCCAATTTTAAAAAATACTTTAACATACACTGTGTGTAAAAATTCCCGGACCGGCTGATTCACTGGTCGACATGATTTTTGTAATTATTACTGAAAAAGCTCTTTATGGTGTTTCATTTTACTAGTTCTGTCTATTCACAGAAATGGCCTACCACGTCCCATTTCCGAGTAGGTGTTTGTCCCTTATATCGTGAGATTTATGAAGTACTTTGAATTGGTTAAACCTGGCTTTACTCAATTTAGGATTAATTACCACGGAGGTACCGTGGGGTGCGGGGGTATTTCCAAAGGATTCTACAGCCTTTAAGTCACTTTTCTGTTTCTTTAATGTTTAGTTTGATTCTGTCTTCCGTACAGTCAAGTATCTTTTAGTGGTTTTGTTGTATTTTATATAAAATGGCAAGTCCTAGTCGTCGATGTTGCAAAAATCCAGCGGATAAGTTTTGTTATATATGTGGAAGATTTATTTTAAAGTCACATTCTAGATCTCTACCTCAGGATGTGAAAAAGCCTATTTTTTCTATTTTCAGTGCCAAATTGGAAATCAAGATAAAAGTTGCTCTCCTCATGTGTGCTGTGTGAGTTGTCATGTAAATCTAGTGCAGTGGATGCACGACAAGAACAATTCTATGCCATTTGCTGTTTCTGTGGTGTGAGGAGAACTTTAAAAGACTGGGATGTCGCATGTTACAAATTTTTGCCGTCGCATATGGATTTTTTTCCGGAACATTTGGATACAGTAACTGACGAACAAGGAGAGAGATTTCATCAGGACATCAGGACAATGGAAATACGATACCAGGGGCGCTGGGCCCATCTATGATGGGCGACTACTGCTGGCTTTTAAAAAGAGAAGATTTTACTAAACACAAGAGAAAAAAGTGAAATATTTTGTCACTGTATGGTACCTTTATATAACATTTTATATAATTTATTTGAAATAAAAGACAAACTATGTCTGATTTCAACATTTATTTTCTTATTCTCCGACGCGTTTCGCTACACTGTAGCTTTATCGAGGAGTTACAACTGAATCAATCAATCCCAATCAAACATTTTATATTGTTTATTGCGTATGGTTCATAATTAAACTTCTTTACTTAGATTTAGCATGTTTTAGATATAAATGTATTTTTTATTCAGTATACACTACATTGCAAAAATGTGTCGTATTCTGATTTTCGTCAAAACCCCAACCCCTGTAACAGAAAAACTGTACGTGTCACAGTATTTTGCAAATAATTTTCGAATTTAGGGCCACAAAATACTTTACATAAAGCTATTTTCATCAATGAACTTAAAAAAAAAGTTTAAGTTTATTGACTAATGATTGTAACTAGACAAGTTAGTGAAAAACATTTGAAATGAATTTCTAGAGCTTTCCACACAGGGTTGCTTAAAAAGTTGTGACGCATCGAAGTTATATTTTCTTAAATGGAATACCCTATTTTTGCTTTAATTTCTGATTGTACTTAAAGGCCTAAGTCTAGACTAAGTTCTATACCCTGTCTTCACATCTGGGGAGCGGCATCACCTTTGACACTTAACATCCTTGATTCTATCCAAAACAGAGCCATTCGACTCGTGAATGACCCAGTCCTTACAATAAAACTTCCTTTCTCGGTCATCGCGATACTTCCACGGATTTTGCTCTGAAGAACTAGCAGCTGTAATTCCCCCTTAACTGTTTCTAACAGAATAACGAAAGGCGCGTTACGTATGCATCCCTTTACTGTCTACTTACAAAAGCCTAGAACATCCCACGTCTTTCGCTCATTCATAGAGTCTCCAAGTTATGGAACAAAATGCCTGCAGATATTTTCCCTTCCCCTCCCAACCTCCAATATTTTTAAGTAGAATCAGAAATCAAAGCAAAAAATAGGGTATTCCGTTTAAGCAAATATAACTTTGGTCTGCCACAACTTTTTGAGCAACTCTGTATTGCATTGGTCAGACATAACTTTTTGGACGACCTTCTGCTATGAAAATTTATCTCAGGATAAATAATTTGAATTTTCTTTTACTTTTTCCCAAAAAATTTTTCTCTTAACAGGTTCTTGTGGAATAATACATTTATTTAATTTTATACTAACATACCAATATCTATGGAACTATTAGGTTCGGGTATTGATATTGGGATTTGATATGTTACATAAACTTGACCTATATTTTTAAGTAGAATCAGAAATCAAAGCAAAAAATAGGGTATTCCATGGATCTATTATAACATGGATTCGATATCCGTATACTGTGAGCGTATCGAACGTGAAGCCTTATATAATATAAATATTTTGTTGTTTGTTATTCTCTTGAGAGAGCAGTTTACGAACTACGAACATAGACAAGACTACGAATTACTACGTAATTGAATCAAGAATGGTAGTAGAAAGAGATAAAATAGCATTGGAGTGTTGGAGCTCAGAAGTGTTGTTGTTTGCTGGGTGCTTAGGAAAAACGTCTGGGAACGCTCAGTTACACGTACGTCTTTGTCTAATGAACTAGAAAAGAAAAAGTGCTACGTATAGATTTATATAGATTTATAAATGACTCAGAGCGACTTTAAATAATCGCCTTTAGAAATAACCTAACATAACATAACCTATAAATAATAAAACCTTTTTAACTTAAATTTATTACTATTTAGCAGAAAAATAAAATATTTTGGGGCTTTTATTACTTTTAGTAAATCTTGTGATGCTTCTAACGTATTTTTGTACAAAAATACAAGGTAAAATAAGATGTGGCCAATGTTTACAAATTGTGTTTACAGTGTCGTTTAGAATGGTTTGTTTTGGCTTCAAAGAATGTGAACTCATCCCGTATCCAGTCCTAATAAATCCATGGGGTATTCCGTTTAAGCAAATGTAACTTTGGTCTGCCACAACTTTTTGAGCAACTCTGTATATTCCAACTAATTTTCAAATTTTTGGAAACCCTTGAACTTTTATATGAAACATTTTTTCTACAACTGTCAAAAAAACTTCACAAAGCTTCACACCAAGTTTCTGTCAAAACAAGACGAGAAAAGTCTTAAAAATAAATTTATTCTTTTACTTTAAAATAAATATAAAGCTCGTTTCAAGATATTTTCTTGCCTTTTGACAAAATAGTAAAACCTCCATAAATGTAAATACAAATATTTCAAGATTGTTAAAAGGCGCCAGAGTCGGAGTGGTTTAAATTCAGAATAATTTTGGAAAAAATAAAATCTTGTTAAATTACCATTGATTAAAACATTGTTTATTGATCTGTATCATTCGATTTATTTGTACAATAAAAAATTATTACTTACATTTAATTCGGTTTCGCTCTCAGTTTCATTTGCATCTACATTAAAAACCAGTGGCTCTATGTTATAAATAAATGAAAAATAGGAATCTTCGACTTTAAGAACATGGTTAATCGAATTTTTCCAACTTTCTATAGGAATGCTATCTACAATTTTTCTAATTAATGTCACAACACATGATCGATTGGGTTAGAAATACAGTAAGTAATAGGGGGAAGGCGTAAAACCATATGCCCCATATCGGCAGCAATGGTATCACATACCTATTTCTTCTTAATTTGAAATGTTTTTAATATTTCTGGATCACATTTTTTATATGTATTTTCAAAATATATATAATTTTTTAACATATTGTTCTGAATTTCTAATTTAGTGTTATTTGAATTAGGAACTTTATTTATTTGACGGATACGATAACTAGCGGAGAACTAACAATTACACTGTTATTCGGCTCATTGGGCAATAGGTGATTTTTAAACCAATCTTCAAAAAGTTCTGCTGTAGTGTCGTCATGGCAGTCCTAAGATGAATCTTTAATATTTTTGGAGGACAACCACAAACAATTTGGTACCCAATCATCTTCGGAACCCTTACCTTGTTCGATTCCCTTTGCGTTGAGTCTTATTTTGCAACAGTGGTGCAATTTAAAAAAACTGGGCAAAAAATCAAAATTTTCTTATGCAGCTGAAAGTTTGCATATGGGCTACAAATTGCATTTAGAAAATCTTTTTCTAATAACTTTTTTCGATAGTTTGAGAAATAACCCCACTTTTGATTTTTTTTTGCAAAAAAATAAAATTTGGCAGATAATACGAATCACGTGACTACTATTGTTTTGGTTGATTTTCTCTCGATCGAAGCAGAAATTAATGCCAAAGTCAAATTTCGAATAAAGCTATTAATAAAAAAAATCCCATCTGATGCGGACTTTACTGGTCACACTGTATATATATATATATATATATATATATATATATATATATATATATATATATATATATATATATATATATATATATATATATATATATATATTTATATATATATATATATATATATATATATATGTTATTTCATTTTCGAAAAAGATGTTTTAGTTTCTTTTAACACCGTCATAAGAAGTGTCAAAATATATGGAACCACCCAGTATATACTATTATTAATTTATTAATTTAACTGTTTGAAACTTTTAAAATAGATTTAAACTATCATTTGAATATTCGAAATCCCTCGAAGTGACGTCAAAATGGGAGGAGCCTGGCCAGTCGATCGACGCGACGCGTCGGCATACCGTTGAAAGTGTATCGTGAAACCACTTGTATACACGTTATTATTATTTTTTGTTTTTGTCCATTTAGCAAAGTATTGTCAAAGTTGTTGAAGAGATGCGCACAAATTTAATAAAATGTATTGAAAATTGTCTTGTATATTTATCTTGAAGTGAAAGAATCAATAATTTTTAAGAGTTCTCATCTGGTTTTGACGGAAATCTCGTCTGAAGGTAAAATAATCGTTGTAAAGGTATTTTAGTTTTCAGTGTGAAATCAATATTCCATGCTTGAAATAGCTATTTCACGCACGGTGTTAAAATGGCGTATAGGCCTATACTTCTCACATCAAAATCAATGTCAGAAAGTGAACTTTTTGACCGTTGCAGAAAAATAACTATTTCGCTAACTTGTTCAATTTTTAAAATAATCAGCTCTGGGAATTTTTACACACAGTGTATATACTTTTTATTTATGACCATACATATATAGTTATTATCCTAACAAGTGCGGAAAGAGTCACTTTCCCGCAAGCGACTGCCGTTACCCGAACGACGCGAAGCGGAGTTCGGGTAAGCAGTCGAGTGCGGGAAAGTGCCTTTCCGCATGAGTTAGGATCAAATTTTTTTCTACTAGCGTTAAAAAAACCAACATCATTTTTACAAAGTTTATTATTTTTTAATAAACAAAAAATAACAGGTATATAATGTTTACTTATTACTTATTATATATATTTATCGTAAAAGTACAATTGGATGCACTGTGTAAATTAATTGCTGAAGCTAGAGAGGTTGAAGTTGACTGATTCTGCATAGTGGAAGTTTGAAGAGACAGAGGTGTTGAACTTTCATGGACGCTACTGGGACCCGGTGCAATATCTAGGGACGTGGATGTTTCTAAGATGCAACTGGAAGTCGTTGGAATAGCTTGACTGATATTGAGAATTTTGTTGGACATATCTTTTTTCTGTTTGATGGACTCCTCTAAGACTTCATAATAATATTATTCATACATCACCAAAATTTTATTTCAATATAAAACATTAAAAAATATTTTCCCGCACTCAGTGCGGGAAAAATTTTCCCGCACGGTGCGGGAAAAATTTTCCCGCACGGTGCGGGAAACTTAGTCTTTCAGAGACAAAATGAGTGCGGGAAAACGGTGAATTGCGCACGCTAGTAGAAAAAATAATTTACATTAATTTATTCATATCCAAACGGAGATAAGTACAAGCAAAAGCCAACGTACACATCGCTCCTTTTCATCGAAATATTTAATTTTTTACTTACGACTGACGACCCAAATAGAACTACCATAGCATCTTAAAAATAATTGAAAGTCCACTTTTTTAAAAATTTTCCCCGTGTTATTTTTCCCCATCGTATTCTTTAACCTACTGTAAGCAACTTGTGTTTAAATTTTGAAACCAATTACAACATGTCGGGGGACCACTGGAGTTTTAGAAGTTGTTTTAAAAGTTGAAGCACAGTATTTTATAGTTTTTATTAGAAAAACAATAAACTTCAAGACGTCGGAAAAGAAGTTTTCTAAAAACTATTATTTATTTAAGAACTTTAAAGTTAATATTTGTGCTTTTGAAAACTTAAAAGAAAATACAGAAAGAGATCTAGACGAGGGACAATTTTTTGTTTTTATCATTTTATTGTATTCCGCTGCACCACTACACAGTAGCCCTAAGAATCTCCTTATTTTAAATATTGCTAGAGAAACCAAGGTTGATAAAAGGTTGTAACATAAAACCTCATAAAAATTCATTCGTAACTTAAAAACAGTTAAATTTGAGAAATGATTTACATAGAACGGAAGCTTTCCCGACTTAAGTCATTAAGAAAATCACGTTCTTGGTATTAGACTGTCAAAGTATAAGAATTTGTAACTAAAAAATGATGCTCTCTAGTTCCTGTCTTAAAACTACCAAGAATTAAACATTTTAGTTAAAAAGTAAGACAGTTCAAATGATTTTTATTCCAAGAACTTGAAGATGCACAAAAAATTCTTATCCCAAGTGTTGATATATTGGATAAATTTGAATTCATATTCGACTAACTTTTAAAACTTTTGCATGAAAGGTAGCTTTCTGTCATAAATGAAATAATGGATAGTTTTTTCAAACTAAATAATTTTACAATTAGAAATATTTTTATGTTCAAAACCATCAATTTGGAGTGTTTTTTATGTGACACAATTTTTTAAATATTTTTGAAAATATATATATATATAATATATATATATATATATATATATATATATATATATATATATATATATATATATATATATATATATATATATATATATATATATATATATATATATATATATATATGATATAATCCTATGCAGTGAGATCATCGACATTAATTTAAACCAGTACTAAATCTTAAACCTTAGTGAATCTGAACGTATATTTTCAACAGTAAGTTACAATCCTATTTATCAGTCCACTCGTCTTTAAATGTGTTACGTATACCGACCTCTGTTGTTTGTAGTATTGCTAGTGCGAAAGCAAGAAAATAAGACAGCAGTTGGTATTGGTATCGTCCATGGATTTATTAAGAAAGGATTCGATGTCCGTATACTGTGAGCGTATCGAACGTGAAGCCTTATATCTGTTGTTTGTTATGAAAACATTTCCCCTAGGGGTTTAGTTTACGAACTACGTAATTGAATCAAGAATGGTAGTAGAAAGAGATAAAATAGCATTGGAGTGTTGGAGCTCAGAAGTGTTGCTGTCTGTGCTGGTTGCTTAGGAAAACGGCTGAACCTCGGTCTGAACACTCGGTTACACGTACGTCTTTGTCTAATGAACTAGGAAAGAAAAAGTGCGATTTATAGATTTATAAATGACTCGGAGCGACTTTAAATAAACCTTTAGAAATAATATAACCTATAAATAATAAAACCTTTTTAACTTAAATTTATTATTATTTAGCAGAAAAATAAAATATTTTAGGCCATTTATTACTTTTAGTAAATCTTGTGATGCTTCTAACGTATTTTTTGTACCAAAATACAAGGTAAAATAAGATGTGGCCAATGTTTACAAACTGCGTTTACAGTGTCGCTTAGAATGGTTTGTTTTGGCTTCAAAGAATGTTAAATCATCCCGTATCCATTCTTAATAAATCTATGGTATCGTCCAATTTCCGGTATTGGCAAAAAAAATGTTGGTATCGACCCGTATTTCAGATGTACTCGTAAATTTTATATAACGGGTATCCAGGTATTCACCTTGAGATAAGAATAAACCATCATTTGACATTTATAAGATTGTTTCATGCACTTAGGTTGAAAGCCATCAACGTTATTACGTTCTGAGATCACGTAAATTATTTTACAGAAACAATTTGAAGCGGCATTGTATAATAAATTCTATTCAAGATTAGTGCGTTTTATGAAACGAAAGAAAGAAACAAGAAAATATCATAATGGCTGACATAAAATCCATTCTGTAGTAAATTACCTTTGACAGTGTAAAAGAAGTACAACATTTTGAGCTGAATCATCAAACATAAATGTATATTAGCCTGATGAAATAATAATGTGTTGTTATAATAATGGTTCTTGGAGGTGTGTTTTAAATATTGATTTAGTTTTTCTTTTATACAAAACAAATTTTGTAATAAACAGTTATAATGCGCTAGGACGAATTTTAATGGTATTTTCATGTTTTTAGTGCAGATAAACTGATGTGGTGAGTAGTAGTTCAGGCTCATAGCCGAATACTGCCGGAATATTAATACTTAAAAAGACAAACCATACATGGTTGAATATTAATTTGCTGGGATAGGGTTTGCAATGATAGTTCTGAGAAAAAAAAATGTTGGGAAAAGAAATTAAATTAAATGTAGATAGAAATACTGAATTTTTGTTACTTGTTGGAGGGCTTAATGAGGTGACGATTTTGGAGTAAATATTTTTTGTTTTGCTTAATTAACTAACAAGTACTTCTTCTAGCCTCTAGAAAATATGGTAGTAATCCTCATAAATTTTAAATCGAAAATTTTTTAAAAATATTGGTTCATGCTTCGGATTATACAGGTGTCTGAAAGGTCGTAGCAAATACCTTTGCTATTAGTAAAGATAGAGACACCAAATTTTAAGTGTACCTTATTAGTTATTAAGTCTACGTTTTTATGGAATTTAACCCCCTTGAGGGGCGACGCTAGGAAGTTGAGGTCAAACATTTTAAATGCAACCCTATGATGCCGTGTGGGTACTAATTGTAAAGGTCTTCAAAAAAGAATCATTGTGTCGCAAACCCGAGTTTCATATCTTAATTAGTTTTTAAATGGCAAGCCTTTCAAAATTAAAAATCGGGAAGGAAAAATTATTTTAATCCCTTTATTTCTCTTATTTCTTTAAAAGTGGTTTAAAATGACCACCATGAACTTCTTCGTAGTAATAAAGTCGATTTTGGAACTCACTTCTCACATTTTCGAGAGTGGCAGGTGTTACTTCTTGACAGAGTTCCAAAATTAACTTTATTACTACCAAAAAGTTTATTGCGGTCATTTCGAACAACTTTTAAAGTGATAAGGGAAATAAAGGTACTTAAATTTTTAATTTTTTTGGCCTGCCATTTAAAAACAAATTAAGATATGGACCTCGGGTTTGCGGTAAAATATTTCTTTTTTGAAGACCTTTAAAATGAGGTGCCATACGGCATAGGGTCGCATTTAAAATTTGCAAGGGAGTTGAAAAAGTAAAATTAAGTAAAAAAGGAGATTTATTAACCAATAAGATACACCTAATATTTGGTGTCCCTATCTTTGCTAATAGCAAAGCTATTTGCCCTTACTAAGACTTTTCGGACATCCTATATTTCTCAAAAGCGAATGCTTTATTTCAAGCAATAACTAGTAAAGGTATAACAAAAATCAGCAAAGAAGACTTTCAACTCGTCAAGATGGTGCTTATTTTTAACCGACTTCATCTTTCTTCTCTAAAGAAGAAACTGACTGACATATCAACGCACAGCCCGCACCTCTTGGTCGCATAGGTTTCTTATATAACGTAGGCGTCCACTAAGGAAGGGTTTTTTAAAATTCAACCTCTAAGGGGGTGAAATAGGGGTTCAAACATTACACGAAAAAAAATATTTGATGATCCTATTAGGTAGAAATCTCATAGCTTATAGTAATATAAATACATACATATGTATTTAGTATGTACAGTCGCGGTCATATAAATAGCACACTTTTTATTTTAAAGAATTTGGCTTAACCTGAAAGAAAATATTTTGTGGTAAATTAGGTATACGTTATATTTGCATCCCTTGTTACCAACATGATAAAAAAAATATTTTTATTTAAGCAAATAACAAAACATAAAATAAATTCTAAAAACATTGTGACATATAAATAGCACGCTTTCAAAAAAATCTATTTTGTTTCTCAAGATAAAGAACAATGTTAATATTTTGTTGGATATCCCTTATTTTGAATAACAGCTCTTAGTCTTGATGGAACTGACTCCCCTAAAGTTTCACAATACGCAGCAGGAATTTGAGTCCAGGCCTCTTTGCCATTTTCTCAGAGATTGGCTAAATTAGATGGATTTGTGTCTGCAAGATTTCTTTTTACATGTTGCCACAAATTCTCTATAGGATTAATGTCAGGACTTTGGGCCGGCCAGTCCAAAACATTAATCAAGTTGTCGAGAAGCTACTGTTTGACAAGCCTCGAAGAATGCTTGGGGTCATTGTCATGCATAAAAATAAATGAAACGGGCATAAACTCCTCTGCGTACTGCTCCATAATATTCTGTAGGATGTCTCTGTATTTAAACTGATCCATGATACCGTCGATTCTGTGAAGCGGTCCAACTCCTCGCCATGATATTGCTCCCCATACCATAATCGCTCCCCCACCATGTTTTACGGTTTTAATGGTATACTTGGGATCCAAACATTTATTTGGAGGACGTCGGACATATAATTTGCCATCATTTCCGAACCTGTTGAATGTAGATTCATCGCTCCAGAGTATTTTTTTTCCAGAAATTTACATCTTTATGCAAGTACTTCTTAGCAAATTTTAATCTTTGCAATCGATTCTTTTTTGACACAAGCGGTTTTTGTCGAGGAACGCATCCTCTAAGACTCTAAGGTTTACTTCAGTTAGCCTTCTCCTTAGTGTTGTAAATATCCGTATTCATTAGATATCCGAATCATACGGTATCGGAATCAGCTAATATCCGTATCCATTATCCGAATACGAATCCATTTCTTGACCCGCGCGAAAGCGGTTACAGATCATGTATACGTATGCATGCAACAGACTAAAACATTTTCTATCCGGATACACGGCTAGGTAGGTCGATGCGGTATCGGTATCATACCATTCGAAGTCGAAGTTTAGGGATAAGAAGGCACCGCGTCGCGCCGTTCTCGTTTGAATTCGGTTCGGGTGAGGCGGGACTAGTTTAACCAATGGGTCTCATCTCATATGATACCCGTTACCCCGATAACTGTGCCATCTTTTTTTAGGAAATGTCATTAGAAAGAGAAAGCACAATATCAAATATGCCAAATCGCAGACCGTGTTGTTCGCTTACACTCGATTCCGATTCCGTTTTCTCTTTGCACTTTGCATTAGTAACCACCCGATGCGAATTTATTTTGATTCCGAATCCGTATTCAAGTTCTCGGCCGGTTCCGGATAATCCGGATTCTTTTAATATTCGGATCCAACGGATTTTTGGATACGAATCCTTACATCACTACTTCTCCTTACAGTTCT
This sequence comes from Philopedon plagiatum, assembly GCA_963971165.1. Taxonomy (NCBI): domain Eukaryota; kingdom Metazoa; phylum Arthropoda; class Insecta; order Coleoptera; family Curculionidae; genus Philopedon; species Philopedon plagiatum. Next base: position 32,426,906 of record OZ020190.1, on the reverse strand, counting down.
ACCTGATTTCTGGATACTATATTCGGTCAATATTTTTTGTCTTACTTGTCGGGAATTACGAAAAGGGTTGGCAGTGCTAATTTTTTTTATTATGTTATCTTCCCTTTTCGTGGTTTTACATCTTCTAGGAGCCCTTATCTTATTCATTGTGCTGTTCGTGGTTGTGTAAAGTGCAAGAGCATTATACACAAGTTTCCTTGAACACTTAAGATTTTTTTGCAATCTGTGAAACCGACAATCCATCATTTTTTAACTGAACAATTAGTGCACGTCTTTCTGGACCGCAGTGCTTTTTTCTACCCACTGAAACGATTTTAAATTTTTTAAACAATCACAATTTGTTAAAAGAAACAAAAACTACTTACTTACTGCCGCAGAAATATCAAACTTCCCAATATCTAATGTGTGCTATTTATTTGTCCACTGCTAAACACGTTAAATTATACTGAATGCATAAGTCAATATTTCTCAGGCAACTTGTTTACGATAAATAATCCGCAGATAAATGTCCAAACTTGTTGATAATTAAATTCTTTAATATTACCGTTTTTGTTAGGTTTTTGTAAAATATTTCAAGTGTGCTATTTATATGACCGCGACTGTATGTATAATGCATGTATGTATATGAACAAAAATGTCCAGGTTTTTCATAAAACCCGAGTAGATCTGCTGTCTCTTTTTAGTCACTCTTTTTAGAATTATTCTAAGTTTTATGGTGTAGAAAATATTTAAAATTATACCTCTTACAACACCTTTGAAGATAACTTAATATGGGGGTGGGTAAATATGAGCCATTCACCTGAATCAATATTTAAAAAAAAATACACTGTTTGAAAACAAGTTGAAAAATGATGTATTTTTTCATAGTCTTTTTCAAAAAATTCTCGGGATGTCAATAATTTGTATTTGTACTGTTTTCTGTCTTCATTATGCTCCTAAACTTGTTTTGAATATAAATATTAATATTTCCCATTCATTCTGTTCTCTTTTGTTATATTTTTAAAGAATTTAATTAATTGTTTTTTCCTCTTTTGTCGGTAGTACAAATAACATGTCTCCGACAAAATATTATGTTTTGTACGTAGTCCGTACAGAAGGTTTTAATTTTGTCATAACTTGTACGACCGTAACGAACATAAAATAATTAAGTTGTTGACCTTATTTTTTATTTTCAGGTAAGAGAAAGAACGAAGCACGGTAGTAACACATTTACAGCAACATAATTTCATCTTTAAATGAAAGACAAAGTAAGTAGTATTAGTATTGTTTGGTATAATTAAATTTCCTTTTTTTTTTCTTTCATTACTAATTCAGTTCTTGTTAAAAAGAAAACTGCAAAGTGACAAAAATTGCGGTGATTACATAAATATCTCAGTTCACAAAAAAATATAAAAATACGTAACCTCATCCAAATTATACTCCTTATTTATTTTCATTATATATGTTTAGCTACTGGAAACTTTAATGGCAGGCCTGCTCGGGGCAAAAAAAATCTTAATACTAGAACTCACATAACATGTGAGAAATACGTGGGTAGGGTAAAAAGTTTCGGGCTTGAATAACAAGAAAACAACATTTTTTTGAGTTAATTCGCCTTTAGGTATGTCTCAGCGTAGTATCCATTTAGTTCGATATACTTTTTCTAAAGTCCTGGATAGACAGTTATGCTAGACTTATAGGTGGATTCGTCATCGAGGTCCTTAAAACAGCCATTTACAGTATCGAAAGATACATTATCGTTCGCAAATCTCTTGCTCCCCGAGCTATTTTTTTAGGCTATGAAAGAGTTTAAAGTCGCACGGGACTAAATCTGCCCATTTTGGTGGCTAGGGAAGCAACAAAATAATATTTAGAACATGACATCGTTTTTAGTCAGTTTTATGAGCAAATGCGGCGCCCATTTAGCGCATAGCTTTTGTTTGCCCAAATATTCCGGTAAAATATTACGCACACGTTCCTTGATAAGCCAACGTGCGAAGCACTTTGTTTAAAAAAAGTGTTAAGTTATAAACTGTCAAAGATACCATGATGAGTATCTTTGACTAAGTACTTACCGCTTAAAAATAAAAAAAGAAAATTTAATTCATGAATTACGTAAGCCAGAGACGAAAGAAACAACAGGGTGTTCTGAGCGAAGCAAGCTGTAGTAGAGCGCGTGCAAAGTAGCCCTTAGCTCAGTTTGCCGGATAGGTTCAGTTGGACGCCACAAGTTTTTTACACCGAGACAAACTGGAAGTCTGAAGTCTAGGAACCTGCTTCACACACAACAGACCTATTATTCATAATTTAAAATCAAAACATCAGGCGGAGTGAGTTAAATACAACAACTCAAGTACACTTAACCCTATATACATATTCATACAAAAATCCAGGTGGACAATGCCAAATAGATTGGCTCTAGTAATTAAAAGGTAAAAACAGGGTCGCATGACCAGATGTTAGATTTTAATTTCCTCTTATCGTTTTCGTTAGAATTATCGAATAGTGTACATAATTGAGGATAAGAATACTCAACCAGACTTTTCCCTTTAATTTGTCTAACACCAGCCGGGAAAACTCGGGGAGGTCTTGGTCCCCTCCAGCTCGTTAGCCCCCTCCGGGAAAAAGGTACTCTTGGGAAAAGTTATCCCCTCCGGGAAAAGCCCTCCTTGTGAGTGCTTTAGGTGTTAAATCCCACGAGACGAATATCAGGGGGAAAAGGACTGTTTTTAACTTCGCCAAGTGTCCATTGCCATGTCGATAATGGTGGCTTCTGACATCAAATCAAAACGAAGCCTTAAACCTCCACACTAGGCAGATAAATTTCATTTCAGAAATTAAAATAATGTCGAACCCAGGCCAAATCCAACACATGCGTGTGTTGTGCGTGCCCGAGTTGACGACTTCGTTGAGCACCAAAACGTAAGTAAAGTCCACGGTTCAGGGCTAAAACGAAAATCTGTGACCCGATGTGATATCGATTTCCGCACAAGCGCCGAAAACAGTCGCACAGAACCGAGTTTAGGGGGAGAAGAAGCTACTTTCAACGGAAGATCATAACAGCAATTACTCAAGTTAAAAATGGGCGCTACTTCATACCAACAAGAACGGTTAACTTTCATCCAATTTTAAGCACGAATTAGAAACTCCTAGTCCAAGCGATCAAGAAAACAAGACTGTTAAAGACTATTGGCCTTAAATAAGGAGACAAGCGCAATAACTATCGGAACCACGAACTCAAATTGTCTCAACTCAATCATACAAAGACACCAAGATCATACCGAGACCCCAACGCAAACCAATAAACTCATTAAACTACAGACAGTGACTCTATCATTCCGTAGCCGGAGATGTGCGATCGCTCTTCTACTGGTCACCAGGGGGCATTGTACTAAAATGGACGTATCCTAAAATACTAAACGCGTGAAACAAAAAACGTCGAAAATTTATGAAAGAAAGGTGATAAGGTCAGTGCTACAAAATTCCAAACTCATAGCCCATAGTTAAAGGTAAACAAATATTGCTGTAAATGATGTGAAAGTTTAAGAGCAAAATACCTGAATGCAAATGCAGTTTCACCTAGGGATAAATAATACAGAATGGTAAAGAGCAAGGGCGAAATCCTAGACACAGTGTAAGGGAATAACATAAAAATTAAACAAGGTGTTCAAGATCAGATGGTCCAATGTCAAAAGAAAATGTTGACAAAACATTTTCCGGAAAGGAAAAAGTAAGTAAAATAAGTCAATTAGCGATAACTAAATTAAGTGCACTTTCCATCTCTAGTGAGAACTTGGAACAAGGTGAAGAAAATTAAATTCAGGGCCAAAACAAAAGAAAAAGGTTAAATCAAATTATGGACCCCTACACTATAACAAGCTCCCAAAGCTCACATCAGCTACTAAAGACTCAGACGAGATAAAACGCAATCAGTTAAATTTAAACTCCTAGGAACCAAAATTGGAGATAAAGCAAACACAGAGCGTAATCGTAACATAGGGCACTGCAATACAACAAAGGTAAATTAAAATTAAACACTAAATAGGCATTTGTGGATAAGATCAATTAGTGAAAATTGGCAAGGCACTGTCACAAAATTGACCTGTCACAAACAATCTCGGCTATTTGGAAAAAAAGATTTTATGGGAATAGGACGTCCACTGCGCGCGACTCGTCTTTGGTGCTTCTTCGACACATTTTAATTTCAGAAGCTCAGTGCTTAACCGTTATGTATATAGTCCAGTTTATTGGGCATATTATTGCAATATATAATTATGTTACATATCTTGTCAATAAAAACAATTATGACAACTTTTATGTTTGTTGGAAGGGAGAGCCTCCATTATATTTTCTTTGGGGGGAGGGGGCGTGATCTCCGAGCCCCCCAGCCAGCCCTTGGCTCTTATGCATAAAGTAATGCAGGATGTCCGAAAAGTCTTAGTATGGACAAATATCTTTGCTAGTAGTAAAGATAGAGACACCAAATTTTAGGTGTATCTTATTGGTTAATAAATCTACTTTTTTATGTAATTTCACTTTTTCAACCCCCTTCAGGGGTGACGCTAGATACACCTAAAATTTGGTGTCCCTTTACTAATAGCAAGAGATTTGCCCATAATATATGTATACTTACATGTGGTTTTATCATCAGATTTCTAAAATTTATTTCCATTCTGTTTTTGGTAATACTCAGGACACAATTTCTGGATGCCTTTTTACAACTATCGGGAAATAGAAACTCTAACTAAAACAATTGTACCGTTACTAATTGTTATTCGCAAGCAGGCGAATTTAGGTACCTGCTCCTTTAATTAGATCCTTCCTCGGTTCCGTATCTAGACTAGAATTATTACAATAATATAAAAACAATTGACATCAAGTTTTTGATAAATAAGAAGTTTGCTACTTGACGAATGACTTTTATTAAAAATATTATTTAATGTTTCCAATTTAAATTATATCAAAATGACACAATCAAATCTTGGAATTAAACTACACATTTACGTACAACCTGCTCTGCCAATTTACATATAAATGGTAACAAATCTCGTTACAACTTGTAAGCTTGAAAATTCAATAATTATTTTGAACCCTGTTATATTTTTTTATTTTTAACAATATATCCATATTACCAGTATAACAATATACCAATATTACCAAATTATATAGACCAAAAGAAAAGTATATTTCAGGAACTTACTAGGTATAAAGTTAGGGCCGCTAATCCTGAAATCTCGTGATCCAGATTGATTTTAAGCGTGCTTCGAGATCGGGATTACATTTCTGTAATTCCCAGATTTACGCTATGATCGGAATTGGTAAATATATACCGTGATTGGTTATTCGAATATGATGTTACTGCTCCATTTTGTGACGATTTTGTGACTCTTGAGCCTATGTGTATACAGTATGTGCGCGGATGGGGTTTAGAAGAGGACAAAATGGATCAAATTTTGCAAGAGACGTAAAACTCTCCTAGTAAAATTTTTTGCTTGTAAAATAAATAAGATTCACGTTATAAATAATTTAGTTTTTTATGCAGGAAACATAAAAAAATACGGAAACGTTATTTTGCGTAAGAATAAACATACCTTGTTTATCATTTTCTACCAGAATAACAGATATGGAATTAAAACTACTATGAAATTAAATTAAGCCCTAAGCCGAAGTATAAGATTTCATTCAAAAAATTTAAATATTAAACGTACCAAACGAGTTTTATTACATTATTTTTTTAAAGTCCCAACTATTCTCTCTCACACATTTAACCAGAGTACTAGTTTCTACATATCAAACAGTAATGACACGACACCTATGAACATGTTTGTCAATGTTATTCAAGTGCAATTTTTAAATAATACGATCATGTAATTAAACTCAAAAGAATATAATTGAAACTAAGCAATACGATAAAGATATCAAAATTCAAAAACTTCACCCATATATTCAACACATTTTTCTAATAAAATTGTTCCCTTAGATAGTTGAAGGAATTTCTGATTTCTTCCAGGACTATTGAACGAACAGCCTGGGTAATTCTGCCTTTTAGCACGTCAATATTACTTGGTACTGGAGTATCATAAACAATTTGTTTTAAACAGCACCATAGAAACATATCGGCCAATGTTAAGTCGGGGCTCCTTGGGGGCCACGAAATTGTGCCATTTCTACCAATCCACCTTGGACCAAATCTGCGGTGATGCCATTCTATTACCTTGCAAGCGCAATGTGCTGGACAGCTATCTTGCTGAAAATACATTTTTTGACGAAAATTTAATGGCAAATTTGTAAGTTTATTGCTAAAAATGTATCCAGAACTTCTAAGTAAAATATTCTATTGCAGGTATTATTAAGAAATATGGACCCTTTAATGCCATGGAGAGATATCGCGCACCACACGTTCACTTTCGTAAAAGATTGTCTTCGCCTCATTACTCTAAATTCGGGGTTTTCTCGAGACCAGTACCTGGCATGATGAGGATGCTACAGTTCCATTAGTAGAAAATGTACATTCGTCAGAAAACATAATAAATTTATAAACATGGATATTTCCACTTAAAATTGGTCTCCCACCCATTAACAAAAATCTAGTCTTTTCGCTTCATCTCCCTCTTCCATGGTTTGGTTGAAGTGGGGTTTGAACGGAAATAATTTATTTTCTTTTAAGGTCATCTGAATATGAGTTTTTTTTTGCAACTTCTAGATGTTTACCACAATTTCTAAGGGACACAGAAGTTTCTCTAACAGACTGAAGAAATAAAACTGTGGCAGCATCGTTTTGGTCACATTTCTTCTTCTTAAGATTCAAAACCGAACCAGTTCTTTGGAAGTTTGTTATTGTGTTGTAGATTGTTATTAATTATTACTGGGATTCCTACAAATTTCTCGCTAAATTATTTCATGATGTAGCGGTATAATACTTGGCCATCCCCATAACACTGGACTATAAAAACCAAAGTTCAGTAGTTAGCAGTTTGATGAGAGGTATTTTGAATTAAATAATTGCTTCATTTAATAAAGACATTGACAATAATTAATTATCGTCGCTGAAAAGACAAAGGAGCATATCTCCATTTAACATAATTTTCAGGAGAAGCGATTAAAAATTAAGCTAGTATTGCATGGGTTACTGAACATTCAACCTTCTTCTGTTGTAATTTACAGTACATTTATGTAAGTTGTTTAGTAGACTAGACTTTATGCTAAATGTTATAAATATGACCTTGGGGGTAGGTATGGTGGCCATAACTTGAAATTAGCGTTTTTGGAGTTACGCTCCTTTGTCTTTTCAGCGACGACATGTCCATAGGTGTTTTTAAACGTCTTTTAAATACCGGCAGTGTTGTTCCCCATGTTCAAACAGAGGACCTCAAAGACAAGTTACTGTCCAAGATGGGAAGAACATTTTGTCCATCCGAGAAAGAGAACCAGGGTCATCAGAGGGTCATCGCAAGACAAGCTGGATGGTCTCAGATTTAGTATGTTTGGTGGCATTTTTCTTTGTAAAAATTAAAATATATTTTTTAAGCGTTGTTCTAGATATCCTTGAACGGTTTTTATTTTTAAACAATAAAACCGATGTGGCTTCCGACAAAGGGTTAAAATTAGGTTAGCCGAAAAAGCTACTGGTTATGGACTGCACTAGCTTGCAATGTTGCCATATTGTCAGAATTTTATAAACCTTTGATACGACAATAGCTCAAACCTATAAAAGATTATCATAGGGTCCTTATTATAAGGACTTTTTTGTTCCCTTAAGCCTCTATTTTTACGTAATAAAATATTTGCACTTATACCCCTTTCACCCTGTATACCTGTACAGCCTAAGGGTAACTTAGGTTATTGATTATAACAAAATAATAATACTTTTATGTGTCCTCTGCATAAACATTGTTTTGTTTTTATTTTAAAATGACAATATTATAAATAAAAATAATTTACCTTTATTAGTGCTATCAAGTGGAAGTTCCAAATGTTTTTGTTTTACAAGTTAAAGGTTTGTGAAATATATTTGTTAAATCCAAATATTTATTCTTTGATTTTTTACGTAAAAATAAATGTTAAAATGTGGGAAGAGGTTAAAAACGGCAATTTATTTTGCGCGCAGTGTATTAAAAATCTGAAGAATCATCTCCACTCTCCATGCTTGAATCTGCTACTGAAATATTAGGAGGAATTTACTTTATTAATTTATAAAAAGGTCAGTGTGGAAGCGCGTGGAAGTAAACTGTAATTCTACCAAAATAGTATAATTATTGATGAATTCTGAAACCTATTTGTAAGAAGTAAGACTCTATTTACACAAAGTATGGGAAACCCACAGTACAACCAGTATAAACCAAATAAGTGCAAATATTTAGTACATAATTAAGCAAAGTTTGTAACGCGTATACTAAAACACTATTGATTTCACAAAATCGTACCAATAACTGAATAATGTTTAATACAGATCACCATTTGATTGCACGCTAATGGTCGCCCGAGATATTCTCGCTTGAGAACGGGCGTCCCGTCCGTAGGATTAGGGTGGCGGAAATAACGCAGTGGTATGTGTGGTTAAGAAATATAAGCAAAGGTAATTTCAATGTTCAATTTCATATTTTGTATAAATGCCAAGTTTCCGGGTTCTGGGCATCACTTTGCGATGTAAGGAATAACTTTTGTCCTTACACGTTGTTCAAAATTTTTAATTTGACCCACTCAGCTCCGGTCATACGCGATGTGATGATAAGTCGTTGGTGCCGTCGGCGACGGGTAGCGCAGCGGAGATAGGGCGGCCGAGGTTTGCTCAGGTTAAGTGAGGGGCTGCTGACACGGAACACTAAATGTGCAAGTATAGCTTGCACTTGACCGATTTTTTTAGTTGCAGACTTCACACGAAAACTATACAGATAGGTTAAATGTTACGCTCCTTTTAATCGAAGGTCAAAATATGTTTATATTTACCGCGCGGACTTTTGTTTTTAAAAAATACTTGCATTCATAATCTGGGTACTTTTGTTTAAATGTTTATTAACATCAGATGATCTGCCCTTGACTTACTTTGCAAACACGCATACAGACATAATAAATACCTAGTTGTTATATTTTCAACAAAATTACGATCTTATGACATGACTTATAAATAAAAGTACTTTTTCTTTTATATGAATCAGATATTTCCATTCATTTATTTTACTCAAGGTCTGATTAAACTGTAATAGAAATTAAGTATTATATTACATCTATGTATATTATTGTACTTAAGTGTCATTTTTTTAGTAAAAATAATAACATAATGAAAAATTTGCTACTTTTTAAAAATCAGGATGTAAATATTTGTTTAATAGTCAAGTTGTATCCCTCGTATGTTTGTTTATCGACAATATTTAGTAAAATATTCATATGAAATTGCTCTTGTATTTCGGCAAAAGACCACGCACTTTCCTAAACATTATGTTTTTCGGAAGACCGAGTAAACTGAACAAACATAATATGCAGACCCGACGAAACAAAAAAGATGAAGTGTGCATGTTTGTTAATTTTATTGTATTGAACCCTATGTATGTAAAAACATATTTACTAGAAAAGAATATTTACCTTTTTGTTACCCTCCCACAGATATACGAACCATAAATAACGAACAGAACGTGGTACACTTAAACCTTGCAAAACTGCTTGGGTTTGCGATATCTATCCTAGGTACTATCGTTGAAAGTTTATAGCTAGAGACCGGATTCAAATATTACATTCCAGGAACGGACTCAGTTCGAAAGACAATGTACACCGATATAATAAAATAAAATAATAAAAATATTTTGAAGAAGACTAGTAATTACATTACCATCATATTTTAAACTAAACTAAAGAAGAACTATAAATTTTATTTGGTTATGTAGTAGGTACCTACCTGCATGTTTTTTAAATCAGAGGTCATTTTTTGTTTTTACAAATCAGAAACAGATAGGTATTAAACATTCAAAGTGCTAAGCCCAGACGTAACTAGTTTTGAATTTTTAGGGGGGCTACTCCGGGGTAACTGTTTTTTTTTAAAGAAAAACAAGAAACAGGCCAGAATGGCACACAATTTTACCGTTCATTTAAAAGTGACAACCAAAAAAAAAACAGCTATCATATTTCTACGATTTTTGTGATGTCTTACTTTTTCCAACATTTTTAACTATGTAGCATTTTAACATTGCACAAGAAGCGGACCCTGTGACCTTGTGGATTAGTGTAGAATATTAGTAGGTATAGGGTTAGTGGTATTACATTTTTAGGGGGCTAACTTTAGTTTTAGGGCTAATCCCCCCAAGGCACCCTCTTAGGTACGCCTACGGTGCTTAGGTGACTCAAAAGTACTCCTCTTTAATTGATATTAAATACTGTGCCGCCATGCGAAACCTGCAGAATACACGCACGCAATATTGTCAGATCGTCTAAACCATGGATTTATTAAGAGTTGATACGGGATGATTTAACATTCTTTGAAGCCAAAACAAGCCATTCTAAACGACACTGTAAACGCAATTTGTAAACATTGGCCACATCTTATTTTACCTTGTATTTTTGCACAAAAAATACGTTAGAAGCATCACAAGATTTACTAAAAGTAATAAAAGCCCTAAAATATTTTATTTTTCTGCTAAATAATAATAAATTTAAGTTAAAAAGGTTTTATTATTTATAGGTTATATTATTTCTAAAGGTTTATTTAAAGTCGCTCCGAGTCATTTATAAATCTATAAGTCGCACTTTTTCTTTTCTAGTTCATTAGGCAAAGACGTACGTGTAACCGAGCGTTCGCAGACGTTTTTCCTAAGCAACCGGCAGACAGCAGCACTTCTGAGCTCCAACACTCCAATGCTATTTTATCTCTTTCTACTACCATTCTTGATTCAATTACGTAGTGATTCGTAGTTCGTAAACTCTTCTCATAGGAGAAATGTTTTCATAACAAACAACAAATGTAAGGCTTCACGTTCGATACGCTCACAGTATACGGACATCGAATCCTTTCTTAATAAATCCATGGTCTAAACGAAGCCTTAATGTTCCCCCCGAATGAATGACTTACCGTAATAATTATATCAAAATAAGTTTTTGTTATTAACATAATAATTATTATTGTTACAAGAGTTACATCGTTTCGGATATTTTTTTAACGAAATTCAGTGGTGGTTTTTGGAATTTTAGCACTTAACGAATTTGAGAGAGTAAAGAAAAATAGTGAAGGGGAAAGGAGAAATTAACTTTTTGAGAAAAAATGAGTCAGAAAATGGTTGTTAAATTCGTTGTTAAATAATATAGTGTTTATGACGAGGGGCGGCTAACTTCCAAAAGAGGTGTACACAGATTTTAAATCAGTATTGATTTAATCTGATTTAACACGATTTAATTGCTGTAACGCGCTGCCCAGCACTGTAGATGATGCCAAATTGTGATGATGATTTAAGGAATGCTAGGTGATTTTTGTGATTTATTGATGATTTATGGTGATTTTACATGATTTAAAGTGATTTAACTTGATTTCAAATGATTTAAAGCCATTTAAATTGATGTAAGTGATTTAAAAAAATCAAAAAATCTAATGATTTAAGAAAGATTTAAAATGATTTAATGTGATTTAACAATATTATGTACACAGATTTAAGGGAGTGAGACGCCCCTCGGTTTATGATTTTCTAACAAATTTGATGATGTTTTATTCTTTTTGTGCGGTGTTAAAATGTCTCATAGCTAAGAATGTTGGAAAAAGTAAGACATCACAAAAATCGTAGAAATATGTTAAATACGTAGTTGGTTTTTTTTTTGGTCATCAGTCATCATTTTTGAATGAGCGATAAAATTGTGTGCCATTTTGACCTTTTTTATGTAGTATGTTTCAAGGCTACTCCATAGAAAAAAAATATTAATTACGGCACGCTGCCGCCGCCTTGATTTTTTAACAATAATTAATAAAAAATAGTATTTTCATCATAATTAATTAGTTGTACCAAGTTTTGATCATCCATCACGTTGGTTAATTTATTAATGAAATGAAGAAACTTGTTTGAAGCTTATTAGCACATAACATGATCTTTAAGCTTTTACTCCTTTAGTTTCTGCAGATGTAGGTAAAGTTAGGATTTGTAGAAAAATAAGCAGTTATTATAAATAAATCAACTCTCGACAACGAAGACAATAGAATACCTAGGTTTCTTAGACCGGAAATTATCCCATTGTCCTAGCAATCGTCGTTGGTTAATCCTTTTAATCAAATGTAATGCTTCTTATCCACGAATTCTGCTAATCTTCAGGAAATATTTAAGCAAGTAAATTGGCACTACAATTCACAGTACATCAGCCATAATAGCACTTTTATTTAGCATGTGACGTCACAACCAATAGGATCACGTTTTGCAAGTTTCGAATTTTGTTTAAAGATTCGTAAAAGAAAATTTTTTATTTCTTAATAAAAATCCAAATGAATGGTTAAAAACAACCGCTATATATTAGTTTATGTAGAGAAAACAAACAAAATAGGTATATTTAAGATTTATTTGGAGTACATACTTGCCTATTGAAAGGTGAAAGAAAAAATCTAAGTATATATCACTCAATATTATGTTATATTGTTAATGTTGTCTATTATAAGCCATTTTAAAATTTGTGTTTGAGTATTTACGATTGCAGACTTACAGTAAGCTTTAATGTGTTTCAGATTTATTTGATGTGCAACAGTGTTTCCGCTTGAAAAGATAAACTGAAAGCCATTATTAAAAGCTTTACTTACAAGCAGTCTTTGCTTCTTGAAATATAAAAAAATATGTTCGCTTTCAATCGATTTACCAGGTTACATCTCTGACCTGTATAATACAAGCAATATGGCGGTCTAGGAAGTTAAGTTAATAATTTGGTTACGTATTTAACGGTTAACTGTTGAGCAACAATGAATAATTATATGCAACGCTTTAAAAAAAATTAGTAAAATGAAAGACTGGGGTTTTGCTTGCATATAGACATTTGTAAATGCTACTTATACGTGGACGTAGATCGCGTGGGTGGCTCCTATTAAAAGTAGTGTCAAAGTTATCGCTGAAATATATATAATATATTATGTTAAATTAGGTATATGGCAAGTCTGGCATTCTTAATTTCGTTTATTCTCGATGCAGCCGAAGCAAATTATAAGACCGTCATTATATAAAGTTTGAAACCATACCCTTATTCCAAAGAGGGCCGCCTGGATATTCTGAGCATTAAACTCGGCTTAGTTATAATCATTATTGTTTTAAACTTTTTATTGACCTACCTCGCCTTGCTTGCTTATATTTTTTTAAGTATCAGAGGTTTAGTAAAGTTTTAATTGTATTTTAATCATGATTTTAAAATTCCTGGTAGGTACGCTTAATAGTATGTACACACAGCTAAAATGGCTATCCGTATGTTTTCAATAGTATTGAAATTTATTTAAATAATCCCGTTTTCACAAGTAATTTTATTTATTGCTTAAGTTTTGTAATATAAGCAAGTCGCTACAAATCCACTACAAGTCACTTTAAAATGCTATTTTGAGGAAAATTACTGTGAAAATTTAACTAAAAAATGTTTTAATTTTCGGCGTAATTTATTTTAATTTAGAAAGCACCAATTTGAGCAATGGTAAATGACGGCAGGTATTGTCAAAAGCACGCGTCGGTGTGCCATGCTACGTTCTTATATTCAATCCGTTTTATCTTTTTCGGAATTTTCAACTTTCATGGGATCAAAAAATTAAGGAACACAGCCTCAAATGTGTATTCAGTTGCCTATACTTACCAAACCTAATCCGAATCGTTCATCTTCGATGTAAATAGAAAACATTTGTTGTTTGCTGCTAGTTCTTTTTATGATTACACTGTAATTTGTATAATTCTTTTTATTAAACAACCCTAAAGTATACAAGTATAGAGTCCTTTTATCGTGTCCTTTTTACCTGATGTTGCAGGGCCGTACCCTCCTCAAATATGGATTCCAAGAAAAATTAGGTAAAGAAAATGAACATTTCTTTTACCCAAGGGATTAAGAGAAGGTATTAAAAAAATTGAAGCTAGTTTTCTGAAAGCTTTTAAAACGTTCATATGTTAAATTGCTAAACACTGGCAAAGAGACAAAATAAAAATGTCGCATTATCTGGAAAACTGGAACTGGAAAACTGAGACATCAAAAAAGTTATATAGAAAACATTTGTCGTCAGACGCAAAACAAATTATAAAAAACGTTTATGAGTCGTTAGTGAAGATGGACTGGAATAAGTGCAGTGAAAAAAAAACAAGCCATATGACAAAAATTCCAGTACCCACAGTGCGCGATATAATACGAAAACCACATTTTGAGAAAAAGGTGCAATGTGATATTGGCAAAGCTAATTGTTTGCTTGAACTGAAAAATACCTTATTCGAAGCAACTAAATATTAAACCAAATTGTTTTATTACCTTTGAAAATTTATTTAAATAATCACATTAAGTTCAACCCACTGTGTCATTGTTCTGTAGGGCCATTCATGTGGATGGGGTAAGTGTAGCCGGATTTTTTTTGCGTGACAGGGAGCAAGACTGGATTTTGGAGGCGTTTGAGCCACCTGAGTCTAAGATACCCCACGACGCGACCTGCCAAGATAGTTTTAGCTAACAGAAGAGTCACGTGATCCAAGCCTCGATCGAAACTTCATACTAAGTTCAGACTAGAAAATTTCTGATGAGAGAAATATACAACACTGTACAATACTGAGATTGCAAAGGGAACTGAAGTTTGTTAATATAATATTTGCATATAATATTTGAAGGAACTAATATTTTATTCAATTAATAAGGCCTTAATAACAGAATCAAAACAAAAGTATATTAAGAAAATTTTATAGACACAATAAAATATTATTTATAGTAAGAAAATATTTGCCAGTTGAATAATTTCATTAAACCGGCCCAATTTTTTCGTTAAAATATCTTACCTATCTTTTACTACTCAGTTATATCTAAGTATTTCACTTGAGAAAAATAGCTTGTATGGCCACAAATAACAAAAAATAAACTAAACGGTTTAATTGGAACAAGAAATAGTTTTTTCTCAGTGTACATTTGGCAGCTAATGTAAACAGCTTTTACCTTCATGCGTCATATATTATGATATGAATTCTATTTTATCCATAATAATATCACTGTAGCACATTAAATCATAGATTACCAGCAAACGCTTAATAAACCTGAAATATTTCAATTTGCCTATGACTGATATAAACCTAAATTTGGTGTTTATTATTATTTATTAAAGGGGGGATTATGTTAATTAAACTTGCTATTTCCACTTGGTACTGAGCGGGAGAGTTTATAGACCAGCTAGTTCAGTACGTACCGGCGCGGCGGGGCGTGCGGCGCATGAGTTCCAAAAATTATTCACCCGATTTTTCTGCATAATCTTGTTTTATACATACTAATTATACAAATGCATGGTGCCGGGAGGCAACCCTGTCAGATATTATTTAAACCGAAATGGTTTAAACAAAGGAAAAATAAGCATTTTTGTCTGTTTTAAATTTTTCACATATTCTGTGATGAATTACAAACAAAAATTGTCTTTTGACTTTACTCGAAAGTTAAATATAGAGACATATCATTGTCTACAAAATTGCTCCCTTGCAAATTTATATCTAATATTTCTAAAAGATATAAGCCACTGTTTCATTCGGCAGAACGGACCTAGTAAATAATTAAAAATCAACACTTAAAAAGAAAGCACTGTTTAATCGCATTTTCGATTTTAATTATTTTCAGCCTAAAGTATACAAAAAAATATTTTGCATGTTTAATCAAATTTTTAATATATTTATAATGAGTTGAATTTACTTAAATAGTTGCGACATTTCTCCAACTTAAAAAATCATAACTCTAAAAATATCAACTAGTAAAAGGACTTTTTGTTCGTAATTAACCACATAATATTACAAAAAATTAATGCTAAAATGTTCATCTATTATTTTGTTTAAACCATTTTGGTTTAGACCATATTTAACCAAGTTGCCCCCAACATGCTGAATGCAACTGGTGATTGTTTGACCAAAAACAGAAAGAAAAGTTTCAATTAACATAGATCCAGAAACGCTTCTTTTCCGAGATATTGTCACGAGTCAAAATTCCTCATTGATTTATTGTATCGATTTTTGTTTGGTTTATTTAAAACATTTTATTAAAATATTCATTCACATATTAACGATGATTTGACAGTTTGTCGTTCAGTGAACTTGGTAGTCTCATTAGCGGTCAGCTTGATTTTGTTTAACTTTACGGAGGAAGCCAAGTTATGCTGACTTAGCAATACTCCGGGCATTGATCGCTGAATGACAAAACGATAGGCAGTCGTTCCGGAAAAGATGTCGAGTGAAGACATGTGCCCGTTGGTCGGGAGAAGAGCCGCCTTTTCCGACATGTATTTACTCAAAATTTAAGTAAGTATTTACCTTCATTTATTATGTTTATTTACAATTGTTTTTAATATATTTTATTTTTATAACTGCTGTAACTTCATTCCCTCCACACGATCCCAGAGACTATCATTTAGTCTCAGTCGCAACAACCCCCGTTGTGACAATATAGCGTGATTAATTTTAATTATACTGTCGTTTTCTTATTTATTTCATCTCTCTGTATCTCGGTAACAACGAATTTTCGGCAATATGTTACTAAAAAGTTTTTTCTTATCTTTGGCCAAAAAATCACCAATGTGCACACCCTGTATTAACAGTGAGTTGAATTTACTCAAAATCGTCGTTTTCCCAACTTTGAAAACTCAATAACCATAAAAATACTCATTTTAAAGCAAAAAGTCCAAAGACATTTTATAAGTATAAATTTTAAAACGGACGCAAAAAAGGGCTCCCTACTAACCTTCACCCTTTCCAATCCCAACTCATAATCGAAATAATATGTACACCTAACTAAATTAATTGTTAAAAACAATGCAATTTACGTTTTAAATAAGGTGCTAGGTAGACATAGGTAACACGTTTTTAAGATACGTTTTAAACGAACATAATTGATTTAAAATACAAAAACAATTTAACGACTGGAGTCGTCAGAATTTTCAGAATTTATCTGTCCAAAACCACACAATTATAAAACAAAATTAAAAACGTTAATTATAAAAAATCATTTAAACCACACACGCCACTGTCCTATTCACTTAATTACTGGTCTGACAGTTATGGCTCAATTATCTAAATAATCATGGTTTAAGCAGGTGGATAGAAATATTTTCATTCACTCAAAATATTCCGCTGTTCTTGTCTAGAAATAGATAAATTTGCAGTTGTCTTTCTCTTTCCATTCTTTTCGAGATAGCATGGCCTGTTCTCCAGGGTGTTGCCAGTTCTACAAAATTTTCGTAAGTATAGGAGAAACATAAGGGGTTGTTCATTAGTTTTTTTTAACAACAGTAAAAACCCATTTTATTTTGATTTCAATTATTTATCTATAAATAATATTTCTTAAGGACTAAAAAGATATAATATTAATAAATGGCTTTTTCTTTTTTTCTTTGACACTCAGAACTTCTTGGTTTAAAGTACATTGGCAAACTAGCTTTCAAAGAGAGTTACTGACTAACAATTGAATACTGATATCAAAAGAACATTTTTAATAAAAAAAACTTAATTTAAAAAAAAAAAAAGATCTGACAACCCTGGTTATGAGGTTAGGTCTCTTTGAAGCCCGTTAAAAGCTTTTTTATGTCATCAGACTGACTTTGGATGAATTATACTAAAGTTATTTTAGTCTAATGTTCACTTTGTACTGAGTGTAGTCGTGGTTATCGAAAATGGTTAATTCTCGCCCGTTAGCAGAAAAAATCGAAGCAATATTCATTTATGGCGCAATGTGTAACTTCCATTAAGCGGTAAGGGTTTTTGATGATCGTTTTCTAGATCTCCCAATCTGCAGGAAATATCTAAGGGAACTGGTGAACAGCTTTTGCAGTGAAAGGGTAGGTTACTTTTAAATAAATAATTTTATTTAAATAAACTTTAAGACGTGGTCATTTTGCTCTGAATATGTTTGATGACGTAATATTTTTGAGTCATAAAGTACTCAATAAGACCTTTTAAATGATGTATCGCAAGGCCCTTCTTTCCATTTAATTTTTTGATTTTTCCGAGAGTCACTTGTGCACCAAAACATAGTATTTTTGTCCTAATTACCGTATACCAACTTTCAATTTTCTAAATGTAACTGTTCAAAAATTAAGAGAGGGGGGAGGGACATTAAAGAGCCACTCTGTATGATAAGTAGCACATATTGAACTAGAACAGGTATGTTAAAAGTGGTTTTCGGAACTCCCGCGACCCGCGCCAATACGTACTGGACTAAGCAATCAAATCCATCTTTTTTTCATAATTTCCTCAAAAGTTTTAGCAAAAGTATTTGTCTAGTGATTTGTAGTTTAAGCAAAAGGGTGGACTAAATAATAATATTTCGGAAATTATGACATAGAAATAGAAATTTGTTGTAGTGTGTATCAAAAGGGTTATTAGAATATGTGACGTATTAAATTTTTTAGTGCTACAAATTATTCACACAACATACTCAGTACTCAGCCATAAAGCGTTTTATTATAATAAAACGCTTTTTATTATAATAAAACCCGTGTCAACTTTTATTTTAATAATTTAATTTGTTAGAATATTTTTATTAATAAATTTCATTGTTCTGACAATATAGAAATGGTAGGAACGGGTTTAGTTTAACCCCTATAACTACAATAGCTAGAATGTATGTATATAATTATTAACGTTTATAACAGTATCAAGTACATTAAATTAAATATAGAATAGTAATAAATACAACTGCTGTAACAGCCGGAATATTAAAACGCCATTATAAATGGTCTATATATAAATCAGGGTTTTGTGTATATATTACTTATTTAGGGTAGCGCTTATAACATAAAGTCAAATTGATGTTTATTAAATCAGGGTATATTACACCCCGACGAAATATTTTATTCTTGGTTTTTCTTTTTTTACTTTAGACGCAATTCTGCTTCTTCTTTCAATCCGTCGCTTCCTACTTCATATGCATTCTGTAATATCTTCCCAAATCTTGATCGTGCTTTTAATATCAGCTTGAATCCTCTATGGTTTTTACAGTCTTGTAGATAAGCACAATAATGCTGCCTTTCCACTGACTCAACGTTTCTTCCTGTGTGTAAATCGTTTGCATTAAATGGTTTAACTATGCATTCTGGTAAGTTTTGCAGACATCAACTGGTATGTCATTAGCTCCTGTTGCTCTTCCGATCTTCATTCTGTTTAAGGCATTTTCTTCGTCTGCTTGACGCACCGTAGTTGTTGCAAGATTTGTGGCACCATCTCCGAAGGTCTGCTTGAAATTCCTTCCTCTCCATCTGTCCTTGATCTTACCTTCATTAATTAATACTTTCTCTTGACCATCCTTTATCTGTCTAATAGGTAAGATGTGCCTTATGCCGAGTAGTTGCTAATTCGCATTTCTTTAGTTTGTCCCAGGCTTTCGCTTTCGCTTTGGCTTCTACCTTGTTGCTTCTGTATTAGCCATTTTTAAACAGTTGACAATTGTTTCGACACAGTGTATTCGTCGTATGGTTGGTATGAACTAAAAACTGTTATTATTTAATGTAACTACTACTCAACAAATTTTCCCTAAATTTGACAACCTAGTAATTATGTTTACTGTACCATTAGGTATAGACCTGCATATTTATTTTAAGTTGTAAGAATAGACACTAATGCCGTTTTAGTGCTGGTGGAACTTACAACAGATTATAAATTTAATAATGCGGAAATATTCAAGTCCAGCTGGTCGTTTAATAATACTATATGTTTAATTTTTTACATTTATTTTTTCCATACTTTTTAAGAAATTAAGTTTTAAAGATTTTTTTTCTAACTGTAAAATTTCAAAATTATCATCAAAACTGTGTTGTTCATTATTTAAATGTGGAGCTGGCCATTTGGTTTCAACCAGAGCCACTAATCCAAAAACAACAACATTAAATGTGGAGCGTAGTGAGAATTATTATATTTTTTGTTACAGCTAGCTTTGTATTCTTTAAGTATTTTTTCAAAACTTCTACCTGTTTGTTCTATGTAAATTTTTGGGCAACTCCCACATTTAAGTTTATATACCTCACATTTTAGTTCTTTTTTAATTTTACTTTTGTTGTCTTTTATTAATTTACCTAATTTAGGGAAAACTCTTTAAGTCCACGTGGGCCGAGATATTTATGAACGACTCGGAGAATAAAATTCATCAAAACCCTGAGTAATAATTTTCTTTATTTGTATAGGTATGTGGATGATATTGTGGGTTGCTTTGTCGGTACGAAACGTCAACTTCAAAGTTTTTTATATTTTGTCAGCAATATACACCATAATATAAACTTTACGTTAGAAATAAAACAAAATATTTCAATACATTTTTTAGACCTAACAATAACAAAGAAAAATAATACGCATGATTTTTGAATATACCACAAACCTTCACACACTGATTACACAATAAATCCAGTCACCCACATAGCCATAAAATTTCTGCTTACAGCTCTTTAGTGCACAGACTTATTAGCATACCGCTGTCAGAAGAAAATTTTAATAAAGAATTAAATATTATCAAACAAATAGCAATGAATATAATGGTTATAATACTAATAATATGATTGATCAAATTATTAATAAAAAAAAATACAAAAAAGCTATTAATTTAGCATTTCCGCCAACAAAATCAAAAGCTAACCTTAGTTACAGAACACTGGCAGGTTGCGGTAAACTTACGCAAAAAATCAAAACATACTTAAATAAACTAGATTTGTATATTGCTCTCAAAACGAATAATAAATTAGGTAAATTAATAAAAAAATAACAAAAGTAAAATTTAAAAAATCGGTCAAGTGCAAGCTATACTTGTACAATTAGTGTTTCGCGCCATCAGCCCCCCACGTGAGCAAACCTCTACGAACAAAAGTTGTTTCTTACATCGACATCGTGAGAAGTATTTTTTGGCAAAAACTTTTTCTCTAAAACCAATGGTTCAGCAGTTATAAGGAAACAGTTGACCGCGCTAGAATTTTTCGATCTTGATAATTTGTTCTCAATCTACACTTAATTCTCAATGTTCATGATTTTTTTCAGATTTCTCTGAGCAATCCTTGTGGTGATAAGGGTGGTGGACAGCAGTTTTTAAGCATTTTTCCCGGAAAATGTTTAAACAATTGCATTAGAAAAATACATCATATATTGTCAAATTCGTGCTTCAATAAACTTTCATTTGATACCCTACACGATGCCCTTGAAAAATTTTTTTCATTTTCCAATTTAACTTTTTATACTTCGCGTTTATAATTGGACCACCACACCCTACCTCTGTGCCAAATTTAAATTTTTTACGTCGTATAGTTTCTGAGAAAATCGCCTGTGACTGATGGACAAACAGACGGACGGACAGACGAACGGACGGACACCGAAGTGATTCCATAAGAAATATGCAAAAGTTAAAAACATGAAAATATATTTTTTAGCAATTCTGTATGCCCTTCACACAAAATTGTAAATTGACTGACTCACTCATTCATCAACGCCCAGCCAAACCTACTGATGCCAAAAAGTTGAAATTTTGCACACAGCTTTATTTTACGCCGTAGACGTCCACTAAGAAAGGGATTTTGCAAAACCCGCCTTCTAAGGGGGTGAAAGCAACCCCTAAAAATTAAATTATTTTTTATTTTAAAAACTACTAAGTTTTAAGGAAAACGCGAAAACATGTCAATTTTATTTTATGTTTTTACATAAGACTACTTTTTTCGTGTTGTAATTTTACCCCTAGGGGGTAAAACACACTTCTAACACTGATTTATCAAGGCCCAGTCCTAACTACCAAAGAAGAAAGCTGAAATTTTGCATACAGCTTTAGTTTAGGTCCCAGGCGTCCAATAAGAAAGGATATGGCAAAACGCATCCTCTTAAAGGGTAAAATGTACCCCTAAAAATTGAATAATTTTTTAGTTCATAAACCAATGAGTTTATGGAAAAGGCCGAAACATGTCGATTTTATTCAATTTTTGTGTTGGAATGCCCGTAAGGGGTAAAAACACCCCTCACCAGATCTACTAATACGCCGCGTCGTGATATTTTGAAATTTGGCATGCAGGTTTGCTTTGCGGTTTTCGTGCAAAATAGTAGCGGGTGTTATGAAAGTATCTTGCTAAGGGGGTAAAGTCGGTCCCAAAAAAAATTTTTTTTTTATTCTTAAACGACTGATTAGAACCATGTCAATTTTTTTTTAGACAAGAACTAGTTTTTTGTGTTGTAATTTAATACCTAACACCGTGTGCAAACATTTTTAGTTTATACTTAAATAAATCTGGCAACCGTGCTTTCAAATGTTCGATCCGCATAACATAGCGTGATCTAACCATAATTTTTTATTTTCCACATTCTTTATTGTTATACACACAAGCTATAGTTTAAAAAACACTGCGTATACTGTATAGATGTGCTTAACTGTCCAACAGCTTGGCTATTTTGCAGCTTCTACGAAAGACAACCAATGTGGTTTACAACGAAGTGCTAATTTCCAAATATATATTCTAAAAATATATTTAATGATTAAATCACGCTGGCGAGGCCCGCGGGTACCTGTTAGTAAATAATAAAATAGTCTTCTGTACATATGTATGGTTAAAATCTAAAATCGTAACGTGTCAACCCATGTTATGTATCGTATATCTTTGTAATAAATTAAAATTTAAAATTTTCCCCAGGTTTCGGACCGGGACGTCTGGTCTCTGGATAGTTTTATTTTGGCCATTTGCTATTTAATTCAGCAATATATTTCAATCACGTTGATCCTACGAACGTGTCGAAGTTTTTTCTTCGCAGTTACTTTATATGGCTATACAGGGTTAGGAAATTTCGAATTTTGCCGCTCTATATATACAGGATGTTAGAAATTCGGTGTTTACCATTGGGATCTTGGAAACGGCAAGAGCAAAGGTTAAATAGGGATAAAGTTGAACTATTAATTGGCGACTATATCCGCGGTTGGGGTTTGGAAGGGGACAAATGGGCCAAGTTTTGCAAGATACGTAAAAATGTCACTCCTAATAAAAGTTTTTTCTTGTAAAATAAATAAGTTTCGCGTTATAGAAAATTAAATTTTTTGTACAAAGTACGAAAACGTTATTTTGCGTAAGAGTAAACATACCTTGTTTGATATTTTTTTACCAAAAGAACAACTATGAAATATGCTTTAAATTGAACCCTAAGCCGAAGTACAAGATTTCATTTAAAAATTTAAAAAATAAAAGTAACGAGTTTTATCATATTATTTTTTTTAAGTCCTAACTATTCTCTCTCACACCTTTAACCAGACTACTAGTTTCTACATATTCAACAATGATGACACCCATGGACATGTTTGTCAATGTCTTTATTAAATGAAGCAATTATTTAATTTAAAATACTTCTCATCAAAATTATATCTACTCAACAAAGAATTTTTATAGTCCAGTGTTACGGGGATGAGCGCTTGTAGGAATCTCAATAACTGAAATGACAATCTACAATACAATAAAACAGTTCAGACGAACTGGTTCGGTTTTGAATCTCAAGAAGAAGAAGTATGACCAAAACGATGCTGTCGCAGTTTTAGTTCTTCCATCTGTTAGAGAAACTCCTGTGATGTCCCTTAGAAATCGTGCTAAACATCTTCTAGAAGTTTAAATCAAAAAACTCATATTCAGATGATCTTAAAAGAAAATAAATGCGTTCAAACCCCACTTTAACCAAACACTGGAAGAGGGAGATGAAGCGAAAAGCTAGATTTTTGTTTATGGGTGGGAGACCTAATTTTAAGTGGAAATATCCATTTTGATCAATGTATTATGTTTTCTGCTGAATGTACATTTTCTACTAATGGAACTGTATCATCCCTGCATGTCAGGTACTGGTCTTGAGAAAACCCCGAATTTAGAGTAATGAGGCGAAGACAATATTTTACAAAAGTGAACGTGTGGTGGGCGATATCTGTCCAGGGCATTATAGGTCCATATTTTTTTAATAACTCCTGCAATCGAATATCTTACTTGGGTTTTTTAGCGATGAACTCGAAAATTTGCCATTAAATTTTCGCCAAAAAGTGTATTTTCAACAAGATGGTTGTCTAGCACATTGCTCGCGCAAGGTAATAGAATTACTTCACCGTAGATTTGGTCCAAGGTGGATTTGGTAGAAATGGCCCAATTTTGTGGGCCCCAAGGGGCCCCGACTGAACGTTGGCCAATGTGTTTCTGTGGGGCCATTTAAAGCAAATTGTTTATGCCACTCCGATATCAAATAATATTGACGTGAAAAAAAACACAATTACCCAGGCTGTTCGTTTAATATCCCAGGAAGAAATCAGAAATTTCTTGAGATATCTAAGGAAGCAATTAGAAAAATGTGTTGAATATGGGGGTGGAGTTTTTGAATTTTGATATCTCTATTGTATTGCTTAGTTTATATCATATTTTCTTTTAAGTTTAATTAAGAATTTGTATTATATAAAAATTGCACTTGAATAAGAAGTGCGTATTTTGAAATAAGTATTGCTTCATTTAATAAAGACATTGACAAACATGTCCATAGGTGTCATTATTGTTTAATATGTAGAAATTACTACTCTGGTTAAAGGTGCGAGAGAGAATAGTTGGTACTTTAATATGGCTGCAATTTTTAATATTCAAATTTATTCATAAAATCTGTACTTCGGCTTAGGGTTTAATTAAAAACATATTTCATATTCGTTCTTTTGATAGAAAATGATAAACTTTATTATTATATGATATATTACAAGCAAAAACTTTTATTAGGGGTGACTTTTTTACGAATCCTGCAACATTTGGTCCATTTTGTCCTCTTCTAAACCGGACTAGATATACCATCAAGAAATTTTGAAAATTTTTAGTCCTTCCGAAGATATGCGTATAAAAACTGAAAATCGACATTTTGTAATAAATAAATTTTACATTTGCACTACCACTTTTTCTCCTCTACTCGATGATGCCCTCAAATCTTAAGTCCGACATTTCGTCTTCGGGCCACCATCATCAGGTCTCCGTTTTTAATACGAATTTGTATTTTTTATTGCCGTTTTGTAATCTCCATTGCAAATTTTCATCTTAGTACACTATTACTTTAATTAGATTTCAACGTCTCGAATGGACGGACTTATCGAGTTTCTCGAACATCTACGCGTGAAAACCGACATGTTTCATGTTGTAAAGAAATAATTATTTATTTTGTTTTAATTTGTCGAGGAGTGTTAAGTAGATTTAGTTTTCATAATAGAGATAAACCCACGTTAAGAAAATCGTACCATTATAAAAAATAATTCCTAGTGCAAATACGTAACGTAATCTTCAAGTTTTGAGAGGCATTGTTAATTTATTAACAAGTTAAAAAAATATGTAAACTATCTGATAAATTAATTTTTATTTTTGAGCTTTTTTACGGTTATAACTAGATTTCAAGTTTTGTAGAAAAGATTTTCTATTTTGTTTTACATTTTTATAAAATTTTCTAAAATCTTCAATTAAACAAAAATAGTTTAGTACAGTTTCTTATTCACTCTAACTTCTAGTTGAAGGTGCTACAGCTGTCAAAATGTCAATATTTTAAAAACGTCAACTTGGACATATGCAGCCAGGATTTACTATTAATTATGGATAAGACCGGTTTGTGTAAAAATCAGATGACTAAGTTGTGTACTATAAATTTAAACGGACGCGGACGTGTCCGGTGTCTTTATTAAATTCTTGAAAAATGTCTGAATTTAAAACCTGCTCTGTCTTAACATCTACAGGTTAAAACCGACACGGAAATTTCACGTTGTAAATAAATTATTATTTATTTTATGTTTTATTGTATCAAGGTGTGTTAAATAGGTTCAGTTCTAATAATAGAGATAAACCAACATTTGCAAAATCGTGCCAGTACAACAAATAATTCGCATTGCAAACACTTAACGTAAACATCAAGTTTTGAGAGACACTGTTAATTTATTAACAAGTTTTGAAAAATAAAATCTATCTAGATAATTCATTTTAACTTGTAAAAATTCAGCTTTTTCACGGTTATAACTTGAATTCAAGTTTTGTAGAAAAATATCGAGGTATGTGTCGGGTTTGAATGCGTCGGTTCAGTATAGATGTTCAGGTTCTGATTTAACTGAACGTAATAAATATCTTCAGTAATAGAGTGTAGATAAAAAATAAATAAACACTATTATTGAATAGATATGTTATTTCACGTTTTTATAGGATTTTCTAAATTTACAATTAGACAAAAATAGCTTGCACATTCTGATTTAACTGTCTTATTCTCTATTGACAATTGTCAAGTCTTGGTTGAAAGTGTTTATAATCTGTCAAAATGTCATTTACTGAATGTCAATATTTTAAATACTTCAACTTATACATATGCAACAGCCAGATTCACTACTATTGCTCAGCCCGATCTGATTAAGGTTTTAAATTGACAAGTGTTAGGAGAAGATAACTAATTATAAATTTATTTTTAGGTTTTTTTTGCACATTAATTAAGATATGGGCAATTTAAATATGTATTTTCCACACAAAAAAAAAACATGAAATCGCAGAAATAGGGTAACACTTATAGGTTTTTTAATTTATTTATTTAAACAAGCTTTACTGTCCAAGAACAAAATTCTTATCGACAAAGCAACAAACTAAGCCTAAATAAAACTTTATGCCGCACATTGTACCATACATATGCACCATTATAAAGAATGTAAATGTTCATAGCTATTAAAAACAAATTTTGCATTTGTTTTTAATAATAAGTGTGGGAAATCGCTATTTCCCACACTTAAACTATCACATATTAACTCGGCACCACAAAACTTACACTTCCATAGTACATTCATTGTATAATCAATAAGAAACATAGAATCACATGTAAGAAGACAAACATAGCAAATTATGGAAATCTGTGGTCAAGGAATGATTGTACAGAGTAGAAAGCCTTTTCAAGAAAAACAACTTTACATCCACTTCTGAACTTTTGAAGGTCAGTGATTGACCGAATTTCAACAGGCATGTGATTGACGATCCACAGCGTGTCCAGAAACCATCTTAACAAATGGAAAACTTTTTTATTTTTGACTTTACTGAAAAAAGTTATTCTTTATAAAAAAAAGTTCTGCTTGTGAAAATAACACTCAAATCAAAAATTTTTACCCAGCATATACTTCTTTTACCCAGCATATATTTTCTTAACAAGCAGAACTTCTTCTGAAGAATATTTTTTTTACGTAAAGTCAACAATAAAAAGTTTACCATTCGTTAAGATGGTTTCTGGCACGCTGTATCAACAATGACAAGGCAAGAGCTTGCTAACTGATCAACTAGAAGATCTAAATCTAAACCAGTACTAAGTTATCTTTGTAATGAATCCCGAGGTGTATGACGCCCATTTTACATAATTTTTAATAGTATGATGCACATTTCATTTTTAATTAGTTAATATGCACTTTTGTTATGTTACGAAGTTTATATCGATCAATAGACCACTACGATATTCTTTATTGCTTTTTCGAAAAACTCTATTTCTGAAAAAGCGTCTTCCGAAAACTGTTTTCGAAAAATGTTTGTAGATCTTGAAATATCAAATTTAAGGTTTCATCTAGTAACACTAGATTTAAATGAAATGCAAATAAGCTAATTCTCACATTGGGGACTTAATACCAGAATAAACACGTTACGTGAACTAGATTAATGATGTATGCCTACTCATTATACTTGGCCAAGTTGGGAATTATCAAGCAAGCAGTGCTATTTTACTTAACTAATACAAATAGGACAGAATTAACAAGAAATTTATAGAAACTTGTTGAAAGTTTGATGACATTTCATACACTTTTAAGATTTTCTTGATATTGAATAGTTTAAAATACGTTTTACAACATCTCGGTGAGATGGATGAATGGGATATTTTAATGTGTACTTCCACATAATTTTTTATATAATATTTAGAATTTTTCCAATTTTTTGTATATTTCTTATAGAAAAAAATATTGGAAAATCCAGGATTTAGTTTTACGGAATATATTATCAGAAAAAAATAAGAATTGAGCGATATCTTAAACATGGAACCATGTTGGTTGGTTTATTATGAATATATTCGACAGATTTTATGGTATAGTGTCCGAAAGAGAGTAACAGATAATTTTAATCTGACTGATAACCCCGCACTACTGAATGTTAACACGATTGTCGTCACATTTTTCATACAAGTAAAGCTCGTTTTCTCAGGTAGAAGTGAGGATCTGAGAGTACTAAGTCCAAAATTCGTCCGTAAAATATTCCCCAATTTTACTATAACTTATATAGCGCGTTCGGCAATGCAATCTTTTCCATCGTTTTGGTCGGAATTATTGACAGGCACGTGATCGGTCGTACTGTTTACAATAATAGGTCATGTGACCGTCAAAAATTCCGAGCAAAACGATGGAGAAGATTGCATTGCCGAACGCGCTAATTGGATGGATAAACGAAGTTCGATGAATCGTAAAAAAGCGATCATAACCTAGAGGAGTACACAGTTTTACTAAGGCATATGCACGTGTTTTTTTATTGCATAAATCATTTAAGGAAGTCATTACAAACCCAAAAAATTATTTAAAATAATTTAAATTTACTTTTCGGTATAATTTGTTACAATTTAAAAAGCAGCCATTTGTCCTTAGCGCAAAGTGACGTCAGGCAGTGCAAAGTGACGTCACAAGATCAGCAAAAATAACCCAAGCTTAACCCAGGGGGAGCAATCGAATTTTCTGGGTTAATAAAGAAATAGTGCAACTAGCTTCGGTAAAAAATTCAGTTATACAGGATGTATCGTTTCGGAGTTATTAAACGTCAAAGACGAAATTTCCGCGATTTCCATTGAAGTAAATTAAATCGATTTAAATTTTCGGAGGTTGTAGAGGACCCGGAGCTTCAAACTGAAACTGGTGAGGACCGGAAAATGGCAAGTAATGTTTTGAATATTTTTAGGTCGAAAAATGCCCTTTGGTACCTAAAAACTTGAAAACTTGAAATCGAAAAACGGATTGATTAGTAAAACTTTAAAATCTCAAATACTTTCTTTTTACAATACATTTACCTAAACCTAAAACCACTGCAAAATTGATATATTTGGGAAGAACTGGAAATTTCGATTTTTGGCCCAAATTTTTCTTGTTTTTTTTTTTGTCAAAATGGATCCAAATTAAAATTCCATATAGGTCATGGGAAAGAGCTCGTCGAAATACACGATATCCATATTTTTTAGTTTCTTTATTCTTTATACAACAGATAAACCTTTAGGACTCCATTGGGCGAACTTTAGTATATAAGGAATTTAGTTTTTAAGAATTTAGAGAACAATTAATGGTTGGTCTTGCAGACCAGTTTTAATAATAGTAAACGCCGCAGGCTTTATCAATAAAAAAGTTATTTATAGGAAGGGAGCAATCGCCGATTAAAATACGATTTTTTGACTTTTTTGCACGACATCGGTACCTTTAAATCACTCCGTCTTTTTTCCTATCAATTTTTTTTTATCAATTTTTAATTATCTCATAGGGGGATAATCAGACTTTAAAATGAATACAGAATGGGTCATCCAGGAGCATATTTAAGGGGTAGAAACTGAATATTCTTGTTTTTTTCAACAACTCGTATTTTTACCCGACATTATTTTTCCTATTTAGTGATTCTTTTTGGATTTATTTCATCCGTTAATTATCTAAGAATACCTCCCACTAATTTAAATCGCTTATTTTTTCGTTTAAACGCTACATAAATAGGTTTATTTGCATCTGGGACATGCAAAATTTAAAACTTTCAAATTTTCGAATTTTCGACCATTGCCATGAAAACAAAGAATTGAAGTTTATTTACGTCGAACTTATTAAAATACGTGTTGATGTGTCACAATTTCGCAAAAATGTCAGTTTTTGTTGCAAGATTGGAAGGTTCCTGGACCGATTTCGGCTTGAAATATACATGATAAGATTTTAGGAGCCTTCTACTTTAGGTGCAAGGATATGTCATTGGATGAGTTACGCACTAAATGCCATTTTTATTGATTTTTCGATGACCTTGCAATACTGGAATTCGCTATGTACTTATTATAACACTTTTGACGTCACAGCCAATGGGATCACGTTTTACAAGTTTCGAAATTCGCGCGAAAATTTGCACTAGAGAATCATTTTTTTTATTAATAAATCAAAATAAATTGACAAAAACAAATCACCACAAATATTTAATTTATGTAGGGAATATAAAAAAATATTTCGGATTTATTTGGGTTATATGCATATTCCCTATTAATTGGCTAGATCAGTAGTGAATTTTTAAAATGTGACCACTTTTATTCTAAAATCTTTAGAATTAGTCGTCTGTACAAAATGCTACACATGCTCTTAATGTCCAAATAGGATGCTGTAACCCAGCTTACATTCAAGAGTACTTGGATTGCGACACCGAGGTATATAAATATTATAATACTTATAACTGGTTAGCAAGCACCGGGAGCACAGCGTGCTGCTTATCCATTCGCGTTTAGGATGGCAATGTCGAGACCTCGTCGCTCTTTGCCGTTTGGGTACAAAGTTCAAGGATTTTTATATCGCTTTCCGGACCTAAAGTACAATGGAAAGGGAATATAATGTTCTGTTTGTGGGTTGGAGTTCCTTTAGTTGCAGATGATATATTATGTAGAGTAAAAAACATGTGTTTAACCGGCAGCTGTACATGCCTTATTGGGGCTTTATATATGATCTAATATTTGTATGAAGCTATTGCAACATTCCTTTCTACGTACTTCAAATTCATTTGCGATCTTTTTGGAGAAAATATGTGCGTAAGTGGCCGCTACCGACCCAGTGACAATTACGGTACGCTTTTCCTCGTGTCAAAGAACAAATAGAAACTACCATTAGGTCCGCATTACATAATAAAAAAAACTTTGGATTAACAGTTGATAAAAGTACAGACACCAAAAATAACCAAGTAGGAAATGTTTTATTGTGCATATTAACACCTAATTCACCAACGAAGCCATATGTACTTGCAAGTAAAAGATTAGAAAAAGGCAAGCTGAAACAATCCAACAACTACTAACGCAAACTCTAAAAAAGTTTGACATTAATACGAATAATATTGTACGGTTAGTTACAGACGGTGCTGCATATATGGTAAAAGCAGCGATATGGCTTAAAACTGTGTGTCCTAATTTATTGCATATAACCTGTTTACTATATGTTAGATACTATATTATAGATACGTAAATACAGCTCTACAAACGTTAAAAGATGGCCCTGGTGTTGAAGCTGCGAGCAAGTTTAAGTCTTTGTTACATCCGACTAAGGTAAGTTGGATTCCTATTTTAGTCTCAAGAATATGTGATATTTTGTACAGACCTTTTAGAGACACCCTGTAGAAACCAATACATAATGCATTGATAAACACAAGTAGAAATCATTTCGTAAACAATACTTCAGTGTCTTGACTGGGGATGTTCATACAGTTTAACTTCAAATCATTCTCTTCTATTTTTTTTATGGGCAGCTCTCTTATGGGTATGTCACGTTAATTCTTGAAACCGCCACAAATTTTTTTAACTAGGAATAAATAAAAAGTTTCTTGGTATTTTTTAACTTTGAGTTGAAAAGTTTTGTCCGGTTTCAGTATTCCAAACCTCAAAGTCTCACAGGTACTTTGTTATTCTAAGCGAGGAGTCCGGAAGGCGATCGGAACAAGCCTGAAAAGCAATTACTAATGGTTTTTCAATGAAATAAAATATTTTACAGCCCTCAAAGGAGTAGACAATGGAAAAACTGAAATTATTAGAAAATTTAATTTTATTCGGGGAAAACAACCCCGCGAGGTCATTTCATTGAATATTTTTGTATTTACAACACAAATCTGGTAAAGAAAAAATACAATTCTGTTGCAGTAACTTTAAAAATTATTTTCTCCCATTTTTTGTACGGACGTTAAAACTTTTTACTTATTACCTTTGGCAGAATGTTGAGGTGAAGCACAAAATTTGTTCTCGATACTAGATGTGTTTTGCTCCCTGTATTCTAGTTCTGCCCCAGTTTTCTTTCACATTTACAGATAACCGCTTTCTCTCGTTTTGGTGGACTGTTCTTGAATTACGGTAAATTTTTTCCAGATAATGAATGTGCATTTTTATGATATTCCATTTTTATGGGGTCCTAGTGAAAATGGTCATATAATAAGGACAAATCTGTTACTGTTTATCTGGCCCAAGGTTAGTCCATTATTTTTACTCTAACTTTTCCTACCATTCTTTGTTGATGCGGACGTAATAAAAATGCAGAGTTACCGCAAGGGAAATTGCGACAGCAATGGCTTTAGATTGAGCCATAACAAGGACAGATATGTCACTGTTTATCCGGCCCAGAGTTGTTCCATTATTTTTTAGCTCTTCTTATTTTAATTTAGAAACAAAACACACGAACATTTTTTTTTTAATTTTATTTACTACGGACGGTAAAACATATCGTGTGCTTCTTGAATGTTAAAATTTGACAAAAACGTCCCTTTTATTAGCATTTAAAATTATTGTGTTTTGGTAGTTATGTGTCGAAGTTAAAAGTCATGAGCTTGCGTTGGCAAGTTTTAATACAAAACCATTTTTTGGGGCTAATACGGTTCAGAACGGTTCCAACACATTTTATTTTCTTGTTAACCTGTGACGTGATATATGTAGGTATGTCGCGTTTTCGACCGTATTGGAAAACATCTCGAACTTGTATTAGAGACCCACTGTCCATTCTTCTCTAATATTGATCTTTGTTTTAGTCGTATTTTAAAGCTAAAATGTAGGTTATATTTTCATGGCGGAAGTCCCCTAAGGAGGTTCCCGAAGTTTGAAAATTTTGAATTATTGGAGATCATTCTAATTTCATTTGAAACGGAGGTATTTTGGAATGGTCGACAAATCGCAGCGATTTCTTGATCCTTTCATTTGCCAAGTGATATATGTAAATCAAAACCTTCTTGTTTTAGCTTTCAAAAGGTTTTTTCTACTCCTGTTATAGAAAATTGACATTTCGAGCATTGGTTTCTATACCGTGTCTAATTTGATTTGAGAATGATGACAGAAACCCATTTTACGACGGAAAGATCAATTATATATCTCTCTCATGTTCTTTCTATCTCATTTTTTTTCTGTCGTCTTCTTTCTCTCTCATACTCGTAAAATTTTTTAAAATGGTAGAAAGACTAGAAAGTTAGGTTTTGAGAAACTAAACATGACATATTATTTGAAGCCTGCCCATAAGTTGTTTTTGCAGTGTAAAAATATACCTAAAAAGATTATATAAAGTATGAGCAGCTTAAATTCCTGTATTTTGTGAATCTGGGACTGAGTAACAGTTTGTTAATTACACTCCTAATTGTGTGCAAGCAGACTCTGACAGCTTGTTTA
Organism: Philopedon plagiatum; assembly: GCA_963971165.1. Taxonomy (NCBI): domain Eukaryota; kingdom Metazoa; phylum Arthropoda; class Insecta; order Coleoptera; family Curculionidae; genus Philopedon; species Philopedon plagiatum. The sequence continues at coordinate 32,393,400 of OZ020190.1, read as the reverse complement.
GAAAAATTTAGAAGTTTAGAAGGTCTTTAATAAAAATCACTGCCTTTATTACAAAAAAGGGCCTCAAAGCCTCAAAAAAAGATTTATAAACTTAAACTAAGGAATAAGTCTTTCATTTTAAGCACAAGGCGGATCTTCAAGCAAGTAACTGGTTTTAGTTTTAAGGGCAACAGAACTTTTTATAACATAACTATTTTATCACGACGGACCCTGAAAGACAGGCGCCATTTTTACAACCTCGTGCTTTATACAGGAGAGTGATAAACGCTTAAACAAGAATATTATACTGCCTAACAAAAGCCATAGCAAAATTTGTAATTTTTTGTGTCCTACGTTCTTAAAAGGACTAAAATAACACAGTATGGGGTCGATAATTTTTGATTTTACTGACCGTATACTAATTTTCGCTCCATCACAGGTAATATGAACTGAAATAATGCAGAAATAAGTTATACGTACCTTCGAATTTCGCCACCAAGAGGCCCAGATTCCAATCTTTCAATAACTGATGAATTGCCCTAATTACCGCTAAGAGCACAATACAGATCTTCCTTCATCAAGGGTTGTTTGTTGGCCGACTAAATTTTGGTCGGTATGCGCGGCTTTGTTAAAAACCCTTCGCGAATTATCCAGAACGCAAGTGATACGTAGGTAGAGTGTAGAGCACGCTACAGGGTCTTCAGCCAAATTCACAGTATCTTGTTTAAATAGCTGAGTCTTTGTATACAGATCTTTGATACAAGGGTTAATGTGTTAAGAAAAATATTCTTGTCTTAAAGTAATAGTTATTCAAGAGAATTTGTAAAATACTTCAAGAACCTTCATGTTCTTATGCGAAAAGCAATTCTGTTAGTTCAGTGTCTTTGCTTCGATCATAAGATTCAATTTGTCAAGATCACTGAATATCTTGACACAAGTGGAGCTCTTTTTTCAGTGCATATATAAAAGAAAAAACTGACTGACTAACTGCCTGACTGACATATCAACGCACAGCCCACATAGCTGGGTCTAGAAACTTGACATTTTGCACAGAGGTAGGCATCCACTAAGAATTCCAAAATTCAACCACTAAGGGGGTGAAACAGGGGTTCAAACTTTGTATGGAGAAAAATATTAGATGGTCCTATTAACTCGAAACTTCATAGAAGTATAAATGTTTAAACACGTGTTTTAGAGTTTTTAATAAATCATCCCCTAAGGGGGTGAAATGGGAGTTTAAGGTTTGTAGTGGTTTAAAATTGGTATATCGTAGACGAAGGCGCCGGCGGAAGATAATCACCAATAATTTAAAAACACTTTTCACAATTTGTATGTTTATGACACCCGTGTCTTCACAATTTTGAAATGTATGATATACAGTTTATGATGACAGTGTGATACTTAAGTATAGTTTTTGTATAGTCGCTATCAGCAAAATTGTTCACAGTCTAACCATATTTTAAAGGATTTACTCATAGTTGTGTTATATAGCTACGTTAGCTAAGTTAGATTTACGATTTTCTGTTCACGGGTATACTTCAATAAGAGTAAGGAATATTGTTAATCACATTTTTTAAAAGATTTTATCTTTGAAGATAGTTAATGATATAGATAAAGGAAGACATACGAACCAGAAATAGCACCATAAAAATATTTTTTTACAAAAATGTCTGCTTATTACATACGCCTTTACTAAGTACGTAAGTGCTTAGGATTTCTAATTAGCCAAATACAGACATTCAAGCCTTCTTCACTTTGCTATTTTACCTAACAGCTGGATTTAGTTATTATAAACAATAGTTTATATACCGATTTCAGTGGTAAATGACAATATTATAGCACGAACAAAAACCATTTTGGAACGGGGCTTAATAGTATTAATAATCTCATTCCCTTATTTGTTTTCCGCATTAATGGCGTGGCCTAGCGGGCGGCCAGTTTCATATCCAGGTTATTAACGCAAGATTAGACACCAATTTTGTGCATGCAGTTTTGGCGACGTGCGGCATGTTTACCACAAACACGTTGGCTAGGTTTTGCCAGGTATTTAAAATCACCATCATCAAATTGCAAAAATTTTAAGTATCACTTTAAGATTTTTCTCCAGATGTATGGAAATCTCGTTTATGTTCGGTAAGTTTTTATAAATTGGCACATAAGCGTTCAGCACAGCCGTGCTTTTGTAGAGGTAAAGGGATTGATTTTCTCTAAAATTATATTAAGCGCACATTTTTTAATAATTTTTCCTAAATTTTAGAACCTGCTATTTGCGTTCAAATGTAATAAATTAGACACAACTTAGTCCTATAAAAAGAGACAGACTGGTTTTGTTATTGCACATTGCCTCATTAAAAAAGAAAGTTTTTTTATACAAGCTTTCGTTGATTTTAAAGGTTAATATATAATAAATAATATCAATCAATATAGTTCCAAAAAACATACTATTATTGTTAAGATAGATAGATAATACAAATGTGGTGGACATAATTTAGTACATGCATTTAGGCCATTTATTATTAACATTTTAATAAATAGTAAGTTATTTTGTCTCTCTTTTCACAATACCACGACCCTAGATCCTGGTAACTCTTAGATTATTCAGTTGATCTTTTATGATCGGACGTACTTAATAGTCTTTGATTGCTTAACTTGGCGCTAGCGTAAAATGCCTTTTTTCTAACAGTTTATTAGTGTGTCGTGAAACGGAATACTAATGGAAGCACATCGGTGTCCCTCCGTCCGTCTGTCACAGGCGATTTTCTCTGAAACTATTGGACGCAAAAATTTAAAATTTAGCGCAGAGATAGAGTGTGGTGGCATAATTATAGACGGGAAGTAAAAAAGTCGAATGATTCTGGGGGTAAATTGGGAAATGGAAAAACAAATTCAGGGGCATCGTGTATATAGGGTGTCAAATGAACGCCAGTTATAGACGTGAAGTATAAAAAGTTAAATTTTAATTCTGGGGGTTAATTTTCGGGGGTAAATTTGGAAGTGAAAAAAAATCAAGGGCATTGGGTAGGGTGTCAAATGAAAGCTTATTAAAGTACGAATTTAACAATATATAAAATGTATTTTTTATTCATTTTTTTAAACATTTTTCGGGAAAACTCTTAAAAATTGCTGTCATCCACCCTTATCACCAAAAGGATCGTTTAGAACAGGGGTCTTCAACCCTCGGCAAAAAAAAACCTATTCTATAAATACGTAATAAATTACCCAAAACTTAAAATATGGTCTACTCCAGATATATTACCACGTTTAGACGAGAAAAATAGTAATTTAATTTACGAAAATAGGTAGTAGTTGGGTGAATCCTTGACGATATTTGGCAAAATTTGGGCGTGGTCCCGAAAATTTTTGCCTGCGGCCCTTATCCACCTTCTCGCTTTCCACTTCTGGCCCGCCGGTCGATTAGGAAACCCAAACCTGGCCCTTCGATAAAAAAGGTTGAAGACCCCTGGCTCAGAACAATCTGAAAAAATCCTGAACGTTGAGAATTAGGTGTAGATTGAGACAAACTGATCAGGATTGAAAAATTCTAGCGCGATCAATTGTTATAAACAATGTAATTGTTTATTTCCTTATAACTCCTGAACCAGTGGTTTTAGAAAAAAAATTTTGCGACAAAAAATATTTCTCACTATGTAAGAAACAACTTTACTTACAACTTACTCATAGTTCTAAATTGTTTCTTCATATTTCTATACATACGTTGTCAGTAAATAAATTTCAGCAAGATTCTGTTCCTCTATTTAAACAGTCATAAATTTTGATAAAAAATGTGAAGTCTGGCCATGACCAAAGTTCAGGTTGTAAACAGAATGTTACTAGAAATGACATGTGTCAACGCCGCCATTAAAATCTTACCTGATATTGAGTACATCTCTAAGTCTTATGAGTCTCAAACTTTGCTAGTGAATACCGAGTTATAAAGAATGACACTCTTGTTTATATACGTATAAACTGTTTTGTCTGTTTTAAAACTTCAGAAGTGTTTCTCCTGTCGATTAGACTGTTTTTTGCGTTACAAAACAGTTTACTAAGTCAACAAAAGGCTCCATTTAATTAGGACCGGCGTTATCCGTTGGATCAGCAAACAAACCCTTTGCTAAATGAAGTTTTGTTTTGACAGGCAGAAGCTATATAATTAAGTATGATTAAATTGAATTTTCATTTAGTATTGACCCAAGTCAATGTAAAAATATGTTTTTAGGAATGCAGTTTTTTGGGCATTTGTTAATAAATCTTAATGTTGATTTCCATATTATTAATAATTTTAATTCACAGTTTTGTCAGAAACTAAGAATTGAACAGAGGTATTGTAACGGAAACGGATAATAAAAATGCCAGATAAGGAATGAATTTGTGGATGTTTTGCCAAAAGAACCCATATCATACGTTGCTATCTTCAGAAATGAAATCTAAGATTAATAATTGTTCAAAATTAATAGAGGCAAGCCAAGCTGTATTTCAAAAATAGAATTTTAGCCTTTTTTCCCTGTAGTCTATTTCGTTTCTCATCAATAGTAAGGCAGCCCCACCAATAGTTTCTAACTAAAATATGATAAAATCATAACTTTCTCGATGTGCTACGCGATACAGAGCGTAGTTGTCTCCTAAATTGTCTCTGTCTCGCGTAGCACAACGAGAACATAATAACGGCTAATTAAATACGAATGCGGTCATGTTCATAGACATTCGCTCTAGTGCTTATACTCGTAGCATGCGAAATGATCGTTAGATTTATTCGATCGTATGCTTTCGCATCCGATCGAATGCGAATAACAGTTATATTTGTCCGATCGTTTGCGTCCGCATTCGATCGAGTGCTTTCGCATGCGAAATGACTGCTGGATTTAACTGATCGTAAGCTTTCGCATTCGACGAGTGCTTTCGCATCTGGTCGCATGCGAAATAGAAGTTAAATTACATAAAAAAGTAAAATTTGGTGTCTCTATCTTTACTACCTAAGCAAATATATTTGCCCATACTAAGACTTTTCGGACATCCTGTACATAAACTTCACATGAATATAAGCTATATTTGAAATTATATTTCAACGAAACTTTCATCAGAAACCATGGTGAATAAACCTAGTTTGAATTCTATTAACGCCGACACCGACTTTTGATTAGCTCATTGAAAATTTTAATTAATTATAAAGTGAGATTATAAACTTTATTCCTATACCGCGTTATACTCCAAAGTTTCTAAAAAATAACGATTTAATATTGAATAAATCACAATATAGGTATTTATTTTCCATGATTTAATTATTTTTGTCAGTAAAAGACGTTCAAAGAATCAACACCAACTCGAACTAAGCGAGACAGGCATGGCCGTTGGCCGTATTATATATACGTGATACGTGGGTTTTTTAATGAAAAGAATTAATTTGTTAAATACCATTTTAAAGTCATTTTATATCAACTTTTGGTTAAATACTTCAAAGACATATAAATACGAGTAAAATTGGAACTATACGAGTACATACATACGTATCCTAAAGGAATTAAAAAAAAAACTATGTTTTTAATTTAAATTTTACCTAAATATAATATTATAAAGAGGTCAAGTTTGTCTTTAGGTCCAGTCGGTGAGATTTTGTTGTTAAGATTAAAAATGTGACGTCGCACAGTTTGTTAAAATCTAGAAAGAAAAGTCAAAATATTAGAAATTTTAAATCCCTAAAATTCGTATTAAATACTATTTGTTACTGGATAATAAACCATTTTAGCCCAAAATAGAGTAAAAAATGATCACCAGTTTTGGTTTGATGCAGACGGGAACTGATGAAGTTTGAATATAAAATTTACCAGCGTTGTTAGTATGCATCAGTACGCGTATTTGTAACTAACACGTAGTTTAAGGTATCTGTTATGTATTTTTGTTAATCCTATTATTGTGTCTTTCAAGGCAAGTGTATTTATAATTTTAAGAAAGATTTATATTTCCAAAGTAGTTCGACTTTAAAAAACGCTTTTGATTTTTCGGTCAAGATTGGTATGCTTTTTATTACATTATTCAACAATAAAGATCCCACCAATTGCTAGATTCATTTGGATTTATGTATCATTTTCGTAAGCAGTTCTTTTAGATTATATCACCTTAAATTCAAGTAGGACCGGAAGCGCGCAGTTAGCTATTTTTTTCTTTATTCTGATTTGTCACACATAACCTATAATACATGCTTTTATTTTATTTTGTGAGTTGTTATAATGAATGACTTACTAAGTTTTATAAAAGAATTATGTTTTTACTTTTTTTAAACATATCTACCTACTACTACGGTCATTTATGCACATAAAATATGTAGATACCAAAATAAATATTAAAAAAGTTTTTATTGTGTTTAACTGAAACATGCTAAGAATATGAATAAAAATATACGACATAATATAGTAGATACAACTGGAATTTGCTATTTAATATTATATCAATAGCTATCCACATACAATGTTTTACAACTCCTGCGAAATATACTTGGGTAGATATCTGTTTTTTTTTCTGGCTAACCCGGTATACTAAGATACTCAAAATGTATAGAAACGGTAGTTTTGATAGAAGATACTGCCACATAATTGCCATTTTAAGCTCCGAAAGTTAATTATGATTTTTTATTTTCTAGATTGTGCGTTTGTCACACTGTGCGTCGCCTATTGCTTTAACACTATTTATATAATACACAAAAGTTCCTATAAGAGGTATCTTTTATACGTATATTTATGCTTTTGTTTCATTGCTTGAAGAAAAAATATTTTTGATTAATATTATTTTCTTTTTTTAGGTAAGTTCTCCTTTTTGTATAGCCTCTGATGCAGATGGTAAGTTCTTGAATATTTAAAAACTCTTGTTTTTTTACAGTAAACAATAAAAAACTTATTTGACTGTCTTTCAGCACTTCTCATTAAAGGAATTGTTATTTTAAGAATTTGCCTTGTATGTTTTATAGAAAAGAAATAGAAATTACATACGGAGTGGTGAAAACCCAAAACGACAAAATTTTGCAGGTGATTTATAGGCTCAAAACAAGTAAAAAGTTCCTATTTACATAGGTCTGGAAACGCTTCGTTTCCGAGATACAGGGTTATAAAATTTTAATTCCATTTTGATTTTCCTTCCATTTTAGACGTTTTCAATTCAATTCTAAACGCACTTACTTAGACAGTGATATATAAAATAAGGAATTTCTTTGACGAAATAAATGTCTTTTTTCTGTGTCTACCCGTGAAAGTCTTTAATATTTTATATCCAGTCACTGAACCCAAGACTAACAATAATGTTTAAAAAAAGTAATGGGAATGTGACACATCTTAATAAATAATAATTTATGTGGTTTGAATAAGGAATATACACATATTTTTTATAGCATAAATCGTTTAAGGAAGTCATCCAAAAAAAAAAATTTTAATAACATTACTAGGATAATTTAGCTACAAAAAATGTTTACTTTTTTGTATAATTTATTACAATTTAAAAAGCAGCCGTTTGTCCTCAGTGAATAATAACGTCAGATCAGACAAAATAAGTGCCAATCTACATGTTAACGTAAAACTTAACCTAAAGTCGAACAGGTTTATTTTCCTCGGAAACAGTCAGAGGGGAAGCAATCGACTTTTTTTGGGTTGATAGGGGAATAGTGCAACAAGCTTCGGTAAAAAATTCAGTTATACAGGATGTTTCGTTTCGGAGCGTCAGAGTCGAAATTTCCGCGATTTCCGTCGAAATCGGGTACAGGTCGCTTACGTGAATTAAATCGATGTAAATTTTGGGAGGTAGTAGAGGACCTGGAGTTTCAGAACTCTATTGAAACTGGTGGGAATCGGAAAATGGCAAGTAATTCTTTTTATGTTTTTTAGATCGGAAAATGCCATTTGCAGGCCCCTCTTTGTTACCTAATAATAACTCGAAAACAAAACGTCGTATCGAAAACGGATTCATAAGTGAAACTTTAAAATCTCAAATACTTTGTTTTTGCAATACATTTACCTAAACCTAAAATCACTGGAAAATGGATATGTTAGGGAAAAACTGGAAATTTTGATTTTTGACCCAAATATTTCACGGTTTTTATTTTTTTATGGGTTTAAAATGGTTGAAATTAAAATCCTATATACGTCATCGAAAAGGGCTCGTCGAAATACATGACATCCGTATGTCTTAGTTTTTTCATTCTTTATAGAAAGAAAGCAATCGCCGATTAAATTTCGATTTTTTGACTTTTTTGCCCTCGATATCGGTACTCTGTATTTTTTCTAGCTAATTTTAACCGAATTTTTCAACACTATCTTATAATCACACTTTAAAATGAATACCGAATGGGTCATCCAGAATCCAGGTAAAAATCGAATTTTTTTGATTTTTTTCCGACAAACCAATTTTTAGCCGACATTATTCCGCACTATTTTCCATATTTAGTGATTCTTTTTGAGCTTATTTTATCCGTTAATTATCTAAGAATACCTACCACTGATTTAAATTGCTTATTTTTCGTTAAAGTTATAAATAAATAGGTTTATTTGCATCGGGACATAAAATTTGAAAATATTTGAATTTTCGAGGATTCCCATGAAAACAAAGAATTGCAATTTATTTACTCGAAATTATTTAGATCTGATGTAACAAAATTTCGCAAGAATGCCAGTTTTCGTTTCAAAATTAAAACGTTCCTGGACCGATTTCGGCTTAAAATATTCTTGAATAAGATTTTAGGAGCCTTCTGCTTAGTGCAGGGTATATTTTATCGGATGAGTTATGCATTGAATGCCATTTTTATGAATTTTTCGATGACCCTACAACACCGGAATTCGCCATGTACTCATTATGAGTCATAAAAACACTTTTGACGACACAACCAATTGGAGTCTCGAAACTCGCACGAAAATTTGCAATAGAAAATCCTTTGTTTTTGGTTGATAAAGACCAAAATAAATGGATAACAGCAACCGCCATCAACATTTAATTTATGTAGAGATTATAAAAAAATATATTTCGGATTTATTTGGGTTATATGCATATTCCCTATTACTCTTATGTGAATTTTACGCAAGATTTTTCTCTTAAATAAATTATATATACGGGCATGGTTATTGAAGATGGGCATAGTAACGTTTGTATCTATATGTAGTTTTGCGTGCTTACCTCGAATCATACAAACAACAAATTTCGAATGCCGTTGCATGTCACAATTTTAAACACGAACGTTGTCATGAATGCATTGTTATGGCCCGATCATGAAAACAATACTCTTATGTAAAGAATTGTAGGTATAATTTGTTTTATTAATATATATTCGTTTGTATCTGTGTTAATTACTTAAAGTTCTAAACTTAACACGACCGCTTAACGCGATCAAAAGATTACACATGTAAACCGAAGTTTATAATCGCCAAAACAGGTTTGCTCAAATATCCGACATAGAAATTTTAAAACCTGTTTTGAGCGAATATAAAATGGGAAAGTAGTATCTTAAGATTTAACTCGGATATTGCCATGCCATTTCTTAAAGAAATATTGGCGCCTGCCGGTCGCTGTCCATAAGTAAGCGTACCACCAGACTGTTGTGCCGAATGTCGCTAGTTCGATGCCGACTTCGTGGTAGGCAAGACGTACTAAAAGAAAGAAAAAAAGTTTAAAAAGCTAAACCCGACTACGCAAAATAACAGAAAAGTTAGAAACAAAATGCTTATCTGTAAATGTGATTTTTGCATTACAAATTTTCCTAAATAATGTTTATATGAATATGGCGGATTCATACTGAAGTTGGGTGTTACGCCGCGAACCAACTAAATTAAATAATTAATTAATTATAAAAATACTTAAAAAACTATATATGAAATTTCTGCTTGAACTCTTCGGTATTTTTCAAAAAGGGTTCTCTTAATAACAGTTTTTGCTTTTCTGTCACTACACTGTTTGACATTGGTCATAATGGCAAGTCAAGTAATTCAGGAACATGACTATATACCGTAGGACAAAAAATATCTAACTAGGTATCTATTTATTCAATATTAAAATCATTTTTAGTAGCTAGCCAAATTCTGTTGATATATACAGAAAAATTAGAAGAACATTTATCGTCATTAAGAATAAAGAGTTGCGCTTTCAGTTAATGTACGCCTATTAGAAAAAAACAATTGATATTTTAGAATTATTCCACTCTTTCACATGACCTGTTTCCCAAACGTGCTCACCAAATTTACTTTTAAAAAATTCGCGACGCCTTATCCTGATAATCCTGATGTTCGTTGTACCTAACACTAACCGACCTAGATGTTTCATCTGTATAAAATTTACCACACTGACATCGTATTTTATAAACAACATTTTTAGAAGCTTAATTTAAGGGATTTAACGTGAGTTACAAGAGATCCAAGGGTAGTACGTGTTTTAACAATTGTTTTGACATTAAGATTTTTACCTATTATTTTTATTTGTTCTAAAATATCTGGAATATATAAAATTATTATATCTAAATATATATTATAACAGTTAAAAACAGGATTAGTAATAAAACTAAATCTTTCAATAATCAATATTTTAAAAACAAGTGGAACGGTAGTGATGCGAAAAAACAAAGTTATTAATGAGCTGGTAAAAAATAAGAATAATACAATTATGATTAAAGCGTTGAATGTAGAAAATAATTTGGTGGATGATCCTTTAGAGTAGGTAGAAAAAATGTAGGAAATTGGCACGGAAGTACAAAATTTGGAACTAAATGTTCTTAGAAATCTACAGTTTGATGAAGTACACTGTCAAAATAGGATGTATAGAATTAATATCCCTGTAGGAGGTAAGAGCGATTATTGGACAATTAAAAACATAACTTTGCCCCAGGTCATGACCAGGTGTCAGTCTACAATATACGTAACTCAGGTGATAATCCTGAAAAATTTGGTAAACAACGTTCTTGCCTCTGGTATCCTTTCCAACGAACTAAAGGTTAGTAAAATAGGTCCTGTGTTTAAGTAAGGTTTTAGAGAATGTGTGTGAAATTGCAGGCCTATTAGTGTTTTGAGATATTTTTCGAAAATAATTGAAAAATTAATGAAAATACGAATGTTCAATTTTATAGATAAGTAACATAATATATTGTTGATATGTACCAATATGGTTTGGGTCAAAATAGTAATACCCTAAGCGCAACCATGAATCTCGTAAACAAAATATCTGTTGAATTGGATAATAAAAAATATTTGTGACAGTGTTTGTAAGTAGAGGGATATGATGCTCCCCGAGTCTCCGCATGCGCAGTAGGGTCGACCTTGAACGCCCAGGTGTGCTATTGTTATTTGGCCTTGATATGCGCAGGTGTTATTCCAAGGTCAAGGTCAAGAACTTGGCCTTGAACGCGAGCAGATGTTTCTTTGTTTGGTGATGACCAGGTGTACGATGCTTATTTCAAGGTTACATTTGCGGTGCATATTTTCAATGAATGCGAGCAGCTGTTTCTTTGTTTGGTGATGACCAGGTGTACGACGCTTATTTCAAGGTTACATTTGCTTGGCCTTGAACGCGAGCAGATGTTTCTTTGTTTGGTGATGACCAGGTGTACGACGCTTATTTCAAGGTTACATTTATGATGTTAGTTTACCTTGAGTTATTACTGGGGTGTAACATGTTTTGGTATGACGGTCGAGTGGGTTGGGTCTAAATGTGGATCGGTATATATGAGGGTAGGGGGGGTTAAATTTTAGTATAGAACATTGTGTTGAGTAAAACGGTTCAAGCAAGTTAATTTGAAAGTCATGGCGTACGTGTGTGAAAATTGTGGTAAATCATTTACTCGGAGTTATAATATGTTACGACATAAACGAGAATCGTGCGTAGCACGATTTGAAAATATGCATGGTGGAAAACAGCGAAAAGTTGACGATGGGGCATCAACATCCGAGGTGCGTACTTGCACTTGCTGCAATATAACCATACCAGCAAATCGAATGGCAGGTCATCAAAGAACAATACACCATAAAAGTAATGCATGTTCACCAATATCAGCTGGTGTTGAGCTAGTGTCCAGTGCTTTTAGAAATAGGATTGCCACATACCGTATATCAAGTGATAATGAACATACTGACTATTCATTATTTTTTGATGAAATTAAAGCAAGAGTGTTAGAGGTAGTAAGTGACCTAGTAAGAGTGCGTTGTGCTTTGAAAGTTAATATGGTGGTTGTTGGTCGGTATCTTTTACCAACACAAGATAATATGTACAGTGACAAGTCATTTAATACACGCAATGAAATTGTCACTTCAGGAAGCGATTTGGAAGAAATATATCAATCATTAGTGGAAGCCATGAAGACTCAATCGACTGAGTTTCAGGAAAAAGATTCAGGTATGTTATAAATTAACGACTAAAAATAAAATAAATACTTATGTCATTCTTTTTTGTTTTCGTAGGTTGGGCTCTGGAAAAAATTCTATACCTGGAAGTAAATGTCAACGAGTATAAACCTTTTGGTGGATCTTCATATATAAAGTTACCCCGATTCATCGAATTGAAAAAAGCCATCATCAATGTGTTTAATCAAGATGAGTGTTGTTTTGCGTGGTCAATCGTGTCTGCTTTGTGCCCCACCACTAGAATGGCATCACAGATTCAATCTTATCCACACTATTCAAGAGTGCTGAATTTTACAGGTATAGACTTTCCAGTAAAGTTGCGTGATATATCAAAATTTGAAGAAATGAATAATATTTCAGTTAACGTTTATGGTTTGCAAAAAAATTTCGAAAATAATATGTTAAAGTACGAAGTTGTCGGTCCATTAAGGTATTCGGGTAGAAAACTTAACAGACATGTCAACTTGTTGTTAATAACAAAGGATTGTAGTATTAAAGATGATGATGAACATATTTGTGATACGCGTTGTTCTAAAAGTCATTATTGTTGGATAAAAGACTTATCGAAATTATGTTCCAGTCAAATTACATCACGTAGAGATAAAATGTATTTTTGTGATGGTTGTTTGATATATTTTAGTTCACCATCATCTTTGATATCACACCAAAAAAATGACTGTAACCACAAATATTCATTAACACCATCACTAAATTTAAAAATAGATAAATTTGGAAGGAGTGTAAGTGAAAATATATTAAAATTTGACAACATAGAAAAGCAAATGCGTGTACCGTTTGTCGTTTACGCGGATTTTGAATCGGTGCTTAAACCACTGGATACAGTGGAACCGAATCCCACAAATTCTTACTTAGTCAAAAGCATCAAACATGAACCGTATTCTTTTGCGTATTTAATTAAGTGCTCCTTTGACGATTCGATTTCAAAATTTGAGCTCTACCGGGGAAACGACGCAGCCCAGGTTTTCGTTTCTCGACTTGAAAGTGATTTAAGATCTCTTTACAATACATACTTAAGAGATATAAAAGCAATGGAAACTTTAACGGCTGACCAAATAGCGGAGTTCAATAATGCCACAAAATGTGGTATATGTGAACGACCTTTTGAAAATAATAATTGTAAAGTAAAGGACCACTGTCACATAACTGGGAAAAAAAGACCTGGTGCTGCTCATTCGATTTGCAATTTAAATTATAAGTTACCCAATTTTATTCCAATTATATTTCATAACTTGAGCGGGTACGATTGCCACATGTTTATTAAAGAGTTGTGTCGTCACGGAGACAAGATCGATGTTTTAGCTCAAAGCAAGGAAAAGTATATTTCGTTTACGAAAAGTATTTACGTTCACGATTATGTCGATAATAAAAGTGGGACAATAAAGAAAAAATATTTGAAATTGCGGTTCATCGATAGTTTTAAATTTCTATCAACATCACTGGAAAATTTGGGTAATGGATTAGCTGTGGGTAGTTTCAGGGAAACAGGAAAATATTTTTCTGATAATGAGCAGTTTAATTTAATGCGTAAAAAAGGTGTTTTTCCCTATAGTTTTGTCGATTCAATAGACAAAATGAACCATCCAACTTTACCCACAAAAAATCAGTTTTATGATAGTTTGTCAGAGGAGCACATTAGCGATGAAGATTATGATAGAGCTAAAAAGGTGTGGGACACATTTAATTGTAAGAATTTGGGGGACTATTCGGATTTATATTTGAAATCTGATGTTTTATTATTAACCGATGTTTTTGAACAGTTTCGCGATACTTGTTTACAAACGTATAAACTGGATCCAGCACAGTACCATACCCTTCCAAGTTATTCGTTTGATTGTATGTTGCGTATTTCTAAGGTAGAGTTAGAGCTATTGACCGATATCGACACGGTTCATTTTTTCAAAAAAGGTATTCGAGGCGGTATAAGTCAGTGTTCAGAAAGGATGCACGCTGCCAACAACATATATGTACCAAACTACGATCCTAACGAGCCATCATCTTTCATTGTTTATCTTGATGCAACAAATCTGTACGGTCATAGTATGTCGCAAGCATTACCATTTGGCGGCTTTAGATGGTTATCAGAGCATGAAATTTTAAATTTAAATATTATGGATGTGGACGATAATGGTCCAGAAGGATACGTTTTGGAAGTTGACGTTCATTATCCGGATACGCTATATGATGATCATTCCGACTTACCCTTTTTAGTTGAAAATATTGTACCACCCACGGAATCGGCAAAATTTTCAAAGTTAATTCCGAATTTAAACGATAAAAAGAAATACATCATTCATTACCGAACATTAAAACAAGCAATCAATAACGGCCTAATGGTAATGCAAACACACAGAATTTTAAAATTTAATCAATCCCCCTGGTTAAAGACATATATCGACTTAAATACAGATTTGCGCAATAGGGCAACAACAAAGTTTGGTAAAGACACTTTTAAATTAATCATTAATGCTGTTTTCGGCAAGACCATGGAAAATGTGGAGAATCGTAATGATATAAAACTAGTCACCCGATGGGAAAATGACAGGAATAAAATTGGGGCACGAGCATTAATTTCTCGTCCTTATTTTAAAAGTTCAACGGTTTTTAATAAAGAATTCGTTGCCATTCATATGGATCGATTAAAGGTAACTTATAATAAACCAATTTATATCGGATTTTCCATACTGGACATGTCGAAAACAGTAATTTATGATTTTTTCTACTCATTCATTAAAGCAAAATTTGGCAAAAATGCTTCTTTACTGTATACAGACACAGATTCGTTAATATTAAAAGTTTACACCGAAAATTTTTATCGTATAATTGCAGAAAATCCGGATAAATTCGATACATCCAATTATACCGAAGGAAATATTTTTAACATAAAAAAAAGCCAGTCAGTAGTAGGTAGAATGAAGGATGAATTTCCAGGTGATCCAATAATAAGTTTTTATGGTACCGGAGCCAAAGCTTATTACATAAACTCAATCAGTAGCGAAATTAAAAAAGCGAAAGGTATAAAAAAACGTGTAATTGAAAAACAGCTTCACCTGGAAGATTATCGGAATATCGTAGAACGTGGTGGTCAGATATTTCGAAAAATGAAAACCTTTCGAAGTTATAAACACGACGTTTATACCGAAATAATTAATAAAGTTGCTTTATGTCACCACGACGATAAACGTTATATTATACCATCAACAACAAAAACTCTACCTTGGGGACACCCAGACATAAAGTTTTACGAAACAAACCCTGAAGATAACCTAAATATGTTAATACAAGCTATGCAAAGTTTTTTACCCGAAAATATTAGTTATAATTAGAAAAATGTTGGAAAGTCTATGTTTTAGAAAAATAAAAAAATATTAACTCCAATGTCACGTAGTTTTATTAACCACTATAGTAATAGCAATAGTTGAAATTTTATAACGCAGGATAGGAAAATACATAGATAATTGTTTCAATAATATGTTGTTTTATTTTACAATATAGTAATAAAGTTACAAAAATAAAAATTAATTAATGTCTGGCTTGTAAACTTCTCGAAGCATCCATTGTCTTCTCAACATATCAGATCTGCTAATCGGCCCTCGTCGACACATCAGCGTTCCACAGTAATGACACTTAACAATCCTTACTCTCAACAATTCAATATAACTGTAAGATTGCATGTGGTCAGTCCAAATATATACTTCTCTTTTACAATTATAGCAAACAGCAGAAATTATTATTTGTGCTCCCGAAAAAGTCTCAGCTGGACGACTGTTATCTTGATCTGCGGGCAACATTATAGTTTCTGATAATAGGCATCGAAGGAAAGAGAGTGTCTATAAATATGGGTTGTCTGGGTCATATAACCTTGAGAGCACAAACAATAACAGAAGTAAGGACACACGATTACCTTGAAAATATGTCCTTGAATCGCTGTTTAGCCGTAGAACGCAACCTTGTAAGTTGAATTAACTTGTTTGGCCTCTAAAGCATCAACCGTCAGATAGGGTGGGGGAGTTTATGGTGGGGTGATAAGTATAAATTTGGTTTGCTAGGCAGAGCATTTCATAGTTCGCTAGAACAGTTCGCCAAGTAAATACATTCGTCAGTTAAGTGCAGTGAGTTAGTCAGAAAAATGAATTCCGGTAGTGAGTCGTTGTTAAATGCGTTTAACTTGGATGGAAGTATCCAAGCAGAGTTGATGGGGCAGGACGTTATTGACCTGCTGACCCCGGGTGTGTTTGACGAGTGGCACAATGACGACGTGCTAAACACTGCGTTTGTGGAAGAAGAGAATGTGGGTGAAAAAAAAGTATCTTCGGCGGTTGATTACGTCAACAACTGGACGGAGAAGGACGGCGGGCGCATCAATATCATAAGTGATGTGGTGGTAAAGAAGGCGAGGCGGCAACCCACTACGAAGTTGGAAAAGCTGCTGAAATTGCCAAAGACAGCCGGCAACAATAAAAGTCAATTTTATGCAGCTATGGAGGGTGAACAGAAGAAGAAGAAGAAATTCGTGTTCAAGCGACCAACAGTGCCAGTTCAATACCCCGATTTTTTGGAGACGTCACAACCACCGAAGCCTCTGTCACCGGTCGTCGTCATTAATGAAGGCCCAAACTCGACAACGCCCGAGCCGCCGAAGTCCATGCCTCCGATTGTGTTGGTGGCCGACGCTGACGAAAAATCGCCGATCGCGAGTGCGCCGATATCGCCAATAGTTGGGCGTGGAATGTGCCGCAAACCATTAAAGAAGCGGTGCAAGCGGCTATTCGAGGCGGTTAGTCAACCCCGTCAACCTGCTGCTGCTTCTTCTGCAGAAGTGCCGATACCGGACTGGATGGAAGAGTTTTCTCCAAGCCAGAAGTGTGCCTTCTCCGTGGCTTTTAGTGCGAGGCAAAAACTAGTTGATGAACTAAAAAAGAACGATAGTGATGTGGCGCAATACGAGAGACAGATTAAGGAACTGCAGGCGAAAATTGAACAGTGTAAAAGTGAAGGGGAAGTGTGTAGAAAAAGACTTAAGTTATTGGACAATTTTCCATATAATTAATTTTAGAATTTTATTGTAAATATAGAGTTAAGTTATTTTTGTAATAGTGTTGTATATATAAGTAAAATAAAATGTTTTTGTATATATGATAATAAAAAGTTAAATGAAACAATATTTTTTATTTCTAAAATAAGTATGCGAAAGTTACACAAAATAAAATAAAAATGCAAAATAGAAAAAAGAATAGACGAAAAAATGTAGGGCCGTAACTTTAGGTGTGTAATCATTAGATGCACACAACTTAAGTATGCGATAAAGTGTTATGTCTGTGAAGAGAGGCTACCCGTTACAATGCCTGAGAACATGCATCTTATTTGTAATAAAATGTGAATTTTACTGCAAGTAAGATAATAGACCAAACTCTCGGCATTTTCACGAGAACTTACTAGAAATTTAGCTAGTTCTAACGTATGGTAAGAACGTACATGTCTTTATAGAGTAACACAATATTTTCCAAAAGAAATTAATTCTTGAGAAATATCATGTTACTTGGGATGTGACATGAATCAACTACAAACTACGATCAAATATTTTGTAGCCCTGAAAAGGGCTGATTTTGTCGGGGTAGGTCGGGGAGGGCATGGTTCCGGGATCAGTTGGTGGAATCAGCTGGACCATCATCATCCTGATGGTCCGTGATCCACCAAGTGGATGAATCGGCCGGACCGTCATGACCTTCCGGCGGCGGTGGTGGCACCCAATCAGTGCTGGAGTCTGGCTCCATGTCTTCAGCCGACAACTCCCCATTTTGCCAATCCATGTTTGGCAATTCCAGACCCACATCTGCTTCTTCGACCGCCCGCTCATCTTCCCAGGCATTAAACATATCTTCTGCCTCGATGTCTAGAAGTCGTTCGATGTCCAAGAGTAGGTCATCCATATCGACATCATTCATGTCAACGGTATCATCGCTAAAAACCGATGAACCGCGACTCAATGGTCTTTCGAAATCCATAGTTATATCTTCGTACTTTAAGATTTAAAAATGAAGTGATTCTGTGACCCGCTCGTAACCGTTTAAATAGAGATAATCTACCCCCTCCACCACTCCATCCCCACCTTTCCACCGCCAACAAACTAGAGTTTATTATACAAATGCCCTCCATCCAAAAATGATACTGGCGGACTTCACTGTCGAAAACTGCTTTTAGTTCTCAAAAATGGTGTAATTGTGTTGTGGAAATGTGACCGACAAAGAAACTTATGCTCGATCCGTCTGGACTTACATAATTTCTATCTAATGTCACAGATGCCGTGGCATTAGATAAATACAAGTAAGATCAAAATATCCTGTACAGATGCCGTGGCATTAGATAAATACAAGTAAGATCAAAATATCCTGTCATCCTGAAAAGGACGGATTTTGCAAGGAAAATTATAGTCGATCCGACTGGACTTATATAATTTTCTACCTAACACCACATGTACTATGGCATTAGGTAACTAAAACTACGATGAAACATTCTGTGGCCCTGAAAAGGACCGTTTTTCAAGGGATAAAATCTTATTTGTAATCAGGCTCGATTACAAATAAGGCACGCACTCTTATGTTGTAGAGTACCAAGAGCTACTCCACAACCTTTACAGTTCGGTATGTGCGCGCGACTACCGAAATCTTGGGTTACATGACCACTGAAGAATTGGTCACCAGCCGACTTGTTTTCCAAGTCGGCATAGCAGCCAATACACCAGCCGTCATCACCCACCTTCACCAGGTTTAAGATCTTGCACACCCGGCGGGATCGGACGGGGAAAACTTTCCTCTGTCTAAGTGCCCAATTATCCAAATTCCTAGGAGTATCATCGCTTAAGTATCCATCATCATCTGATGATGCCATGTTGAGATGAGCGAATGTAATGAAGTAAGCAGTCGACTCGAGCTGCTTTTAAAGACCTCAGCTTCCCCCACCCTTGCTAAAAATACAGGAGGGGATGATGGTGCGATTCTATGACGACTACCAAGATATGATAGAACCCTTAGGAGATGACAAACTTAAACGCTGAAGGGTGTTTTACGTGCAAAGATATAAGAAAAAGAAATATATAAAATTCAGTTTTGGAAGGTCTAAAATTGCACCAAAGACCCCCAAAGACCCCCAAAAACCTCGAAAAATCCCGGGGTGGCCACTTCGTGCCCCCCCGGCCCCCCCCCAGATCGGGGGCTCCGCCCCCAAACCCCCGCCAGGGGCTACCGCCCCTGGACCCCGTTTGGCTTTTGCGCAACGGAGGCGGGCCAGCGGGTGGGCGGTGGGGGCGGCCGGGGGGGCGGGGGCGGCGCGGAGGTTAGGTCGCTTCGCGACCTAACGACGCTGCTACGCAGCTAGCGCCGCCCCCGCCCCCCCGGCCGCCCCCACCGCCCACCCGCTGGCCCGCCTCCGTTGCGCAAAAACCAAACGGGGTCCAGGGGCGGTAGCCCCTGGCGGGGGTTTGGGGGCCTCGCCCCCGAACCCCGGAATAACAGTCAAGTTGTACAATTCACATTAGTTTGGACCTGACTATCTTTTCATAGTTCCCTGTTTTCCCTAAAATACATACCTACTCCCTAGGTCTTTTTTTGACCGACCTCTTATTACTTTTAATGACTCAAATCACTCGGGTCTTATTTAAAAACGATTATGCCACCCATCCCTCATGCCTTCGCCCTATTCCCCACAGCTTCCCTATACTACCCCTTTGAATTAATTAGAAATCTGAAAAATGTCTTTTTCAATTTTTCCAAATTAAATATTGAAAAGTCATTTCCAATCACAAAAAGTTTACTCTAAAATATTTTCCTATAACTTTTTTCGATCTGAGCTACACTTCTCCCGTTATTCATGAGCAAACCCAATCAAACCCCATAATTCTTGAAATTTTGATTAGTCTGATCATTTTGATCATAAAAAGTTTTATGTCAAATGTTCTGAAATGTCCTTGAACTATCAAATAATAATAATATTAATAACAAAATTCTTATTATTTGTATTGGCTAAACAAACCCAAGCAAACCTGAGCAAACCCACAAGTTATGTGCTTGTTGTCATTGCTTTGATCCGAAATAAAAATATTTTTGTTATATAAGGGTTAATGTGGTTGCTTTTTTTGTTAAAAATATACAAAAATAAAAATCTTAGTGGGTCGACAAATATCGATTTTTAGTTCCAAAAATATACGTCTCGGAAATAACTAAATGGATACAATTTTTAAGTTAGAAAAATAACAATTTTAACGGATCTTGGACCTTTAACTTAAAATAAGTTTTAGACACTTCTAGGTAAATTATCGAAAAGAGTTATGCAAAAATGCCAACGTCTATTTTTAAACGTCCTGAAAATGTCATCCTTGGTCATCTTTGCATTTTTCACCGATTCAGTGTCAAACACAAAGTGACTAAGAATATCTAAACTACGATCAAATCTTTTGTGGCCCTGAAAAGGGCCGTTTTCACGGTGGGTTGGAGAGGGAAACCTAGAGTGGTTGTTCCCCTCTCGCGATCTGCACCGATCGCGGTGCAGCTCGCCGTCTTCGCACCTCCAGCCGAGTGCTGCGACGGCTCCGGCGACGCTCCGTGAGCTCTTCTAACAGAGCCGCCCTTTCTTCAGGACCCAGCAGCATCTGTGGTCCTTCCACCACTTCCACGGGCTCTGTTGGAGCCGGCTCCGGTGGTGGTTGCGGTCTTGGGATCGGCTGTACGATAGCCGTTGGCTTATTCGCGTTTTTTAAACGCCAAGCCTCCCAAAACTCGCTTATTTTGGACTCCCTTGTCGTCCTTAACATCAGCCTGTCCCACTTCATGGATGGTTGAGAAATGAAAATTGTGATGGCTGCTCCCGCTTTTAAAAGCATTTAGGATGGTGGGGGGTGAGAGTGGGGGTGAGAGTGGGGCTAAACAGTTGTAACATATCCTTTCAGAGTAACAAAATATTTCCTATAGAATAGATTTCTTGTTAGAAATATTTTGTTACACTGAAAGGATACGTCTGTTTTTGTCATACTTAAGAGCAGGTTTGCCAACGTTCTATGTGAAACGACACAAATTCAGATGTATCTTTTTGAGCGTATCAACCCAGAGTGAATTTATTGTTTAAAATATGTTTCTTGATAGAAAGTTATGTCACTTTGAATAACTAGAGGCATATGCGTTCTTATAATACATAAAAACTACAAGCTAAATCTTGCAAATGCTCTTTCTCTCGCCATCTATGTATGATTTAAACACATAATGCATCTCTCACCCAAACTAACACAATTTTTCCTTCGAGAAATATCTTCCTTAGGAAACATAGTGTTTAACTACAAACTACGATCAAATATTCTGTAGTCCTGAAAAGGACTGATTTTGTCAGGGGACAGGCAGGGTTGTCGTATGAGGAGCTTTATTTGTAATAGAATTTACATTCTATTGCAAATAAGGCAAGACTGCTGATGAACGACGGTAAACAGTCTCTCCCTACACAAAGCACACCTCGAGTGGTTCCGCCTTTGATCACCTCGCGAACCCACTGTAAAATGGGTTGTGACGAAATGAACATCCATAATCGCAGCTCCAAATCCTCTCGTGTAGCAGTTCATACACAAATCTCTAGACCCCCATGAGACGTAGGATTGCATGATGCAATACCTAGGTCTAAGCCTACGCGGTCTGCGTACGAGCCTATGTTGCACATTTGGTGCGACTGCCTGCTCGTCGTCACTAGAATAACCATTATCCGAGCTTGACGACATTGTGGCTTCGAGTGAATTTAATTTTCTAAATCCCGTCTTATATACTTTCTTTTCCCCACCCCTCTCCTAAATTTCTCTCTATTTTTCGCCTCATAACCTTATTTACCAAAGCCCCACATTTGAACTATTAAAATAAGGCAATAGTAAAAATAAAACGCAAATATGTCCTTTATAAGTTTATTTTAAATATGTAAAAATATATAATTTGGAGAATTGGAGAATTACATAACTTCAAACTAATGTATTGATTTGTTAGTAACAGAACCATTAAGTATATTGTAGCTAAAAAATGCATCGTGAATAACTAACGCGTACACTTTAATGTCTTTAGGAAATTTACTTTTGCGTGTTTCAAACTCCAATTTCACGTCCACTGTGGACGTCCTCACGGCTTCTGGTTGGTGACTGCAATCGATTACGAATAACGGATTTTTCAGATAGTCGGCAAAACTCATCATAGGATCGCTCAGTTCTCGCTGGTAGTAGCTAGCTTGAAAATTCTCATAATTATAATAGGCTGCGGCATACAGTTTCTTTGAAAAATCTAAATTCCATCTTTCGTACGGAAATACGGCAGAGTTCAGATAGAGCCTAATATCACTTATATCGGCCGTTGTAAATTGTGTGCTATCTTTTGCTCTGTTGTCGGACGAGCTAGTTGGTTGAAAACCGATAATCAAATATCTCGGTTTTTCGAGACTCGTGCTAGTTCTTAAGGCCCAAACGTCTGACGATGTTTCTCTCAAAGAAGGTAGCTCGTAAAGATCCCATTTACGGTAAGCCATTGGAACGTTTGCGTTACTGCCACCTTTATTCATGCGTGATAATATCTTTAACTTCTGTCGATCGTCTGGAATAATGTGACGAATTTTCCATTCAATTTTTTCAATTGAAATGTCTGCATCTACTTCGCCGATATAGCAATTGTTGAAAGTGCGGGCGATAATTAAAATCAACTCTTGCTTGACGTTAAAAATACCCTTTGAATAATCCTCTGCGAAACCCATGAGATATTTTAGAGGAAGCTTGCCGGAGAACATGTTACTTGTGGAATCTAGTATCCCTTGATTTGCTTCGTCTAGACCCCATCCGCATGCCATGAGAGCTCTATTTTGTGCGGCACCCAATGACACCATAGTTTTCATCGTTGTGGTAATTCCGGGTTTCCGAACGACGGCAACTTGCTCCCCTCCCATTTCATAACGACATTCGTCGAATAGAAAGGCGATGGCATTATTTGATAGATAACATTTTTTACTAACATCTTTGGGTTTAAATGTTCCTTCGATGTAAATGTAACTATCCGATATATCCAAAATGATATCTTGAAAGTGTACAGGTATACGAATTTCATCGGAATTGCGGAATGTTGGAGAACCGTAAGGTTTATATGTGTGTTCTTGAAAACTAATAATGGAGTTATCAAAAATGGGTTCGGTAAAAACTTCGATTTTGTCACTGCTAGCGGCCATCATTTTCTAATTTTTCTCACTTTCAAACCGATCGATTGTAGAAATTTGCAATCTTTCGCGGAGAGCTGGCGATTGCTGTGCGGATGTGTTTTCGATCGTCCGTCTGACTTGCGAATGAACCTTGACTGTGTTGTCTGCTTACTTTTATGTCGTTTAACTGAATCTTGAATTGTTGACAGCTTATGCAGTTGACGGTTAAAGCAAAAACCCATTATACGATTTTTTTCAACTCTAGTTTAACTATTATTTTCTCACCTCGAAAATCGATCAAATCACCGCTATCGTCCAAGATGCGTAGAGTAATGTTGTCGATAAACTGACGACCATCCGGCATTATCGGCATATAAATATTATTTTGCGGTTCTTTAGAGATTTTGTAACCGGGTTCGACGTCAATATCAAATTCAAATAACGTATGACTTTCCAGAGAATTCAGGTATGCTCCGGAAATTATATTACAATCCACACGTACGATGCGCACTTTCATTATGTCCACGATGGTACTTGATTCGTGTCGTTGTCCACCTTGCAGCAGCACAGAGCCAAATCCGAGCACTTTGCCGATACTATTGCTACCTCGAAAATCGATGCTATATTTTGACTTTAGCTCACATTTTAACGTATTATTATTGGCTGTTAATGAAAATAACTCGGTACCAACTTCATTGCATGACTCTTTTAAAGCGGTGTACATGGCTTTTGCTATTTCATTAATTTCGTAAGCTCCTGGTGGAATCCTTACATACTTTGGTATCGCTGTTTTCAAATGGCTGAATGAATTATTGCTTTCGTCGATATTAAAAATCGAATTATATGTGTAAAATCCCAGCAGTGCAACTCCATATTTGTCTGTTGTATTTAACTCGATGGGTGGGTAAAAATCCGCACTTAAGACACTTGTATGTCCTGTTAGAGTGAATGTGTAAGACATGACTGACCACGAAACTATTTGTGTAGCTATTTTATTGCTGTTTGCAACAGTTAAATGGATTTAAGCTGAAGCGTTGCTTTATTCCTTTGGACGTTTTTAAACTGTTTTCTGCCTTTATATTCACATCGTTAATTTTGCAATAACAACAAAATATTTTTTTTGGTATCGGTCCATCGCCCTCGTCCGAATCTGAATTATTGCTATTATAATGTTCGAAACAGTATTGATATTTCAATATATCGACGTCACTTTTTAGGTGATTAGGTAACCTATCCCAAACTAGTGCTATTTCATTTGGAGCTAATGCGATCAACACTTCTTTGGGCGTATTTTCTAACTGTTCGGCAGTCATTTTTTGTAATCCTCCGACTTCACGATATGCTTTAAGTGATAGCAACATTTTGGTGTAGTTGTCACGTTCCATTTGGGGTGTCAAAGACATACTTTTTACGATTGTAAAAGAAACTTCAAACACAAATGTCCACACCAGACTGTTCCGAATTCTTGTTGACGGTCGTATGTATAGTAAATTTTCTTCGTCGCTTCGGAACCCATCTGCAGATATCGTACCAATTCCATAGGTGGGGGTAAATCACCGAAACTATCGTAGTATGTTACATCAGAATTGCTTTTTCTATATGCTACCCAATGAGTCCCTACACCCGACATACT
This sequence comes from Philopedon plagiatum, assembly GCA_963971165.1. Classification (NCBI taxonomy): domain Eukaryota; kingdom Metazoa; phylum Arthropoda; class Insecta; order Coleoptera; family Curculionidae; genus Philopedon; species Philopedon plagiatum. The sequence continues at coordinate 32,368,224 of OZ020190.1, read as the reverse complement.
ATCCAAATTTATAATGGCGGCCTCATAACGTTTGGGACCGCGTACAGGTAATGAATCTCTCATATATACGCCTCGAAAGTGTGGTATTTTCATTTTTAAGGCGTACTTTTCTATATCAATATTGGATAGTGGTCTTTGAGGTAGGGATTCTATTAGTTTTTTGATTTCTTATTTTTGCCGTTGTTTATATATAATCCCAAACCTGTGCGATATGGTTTCAAGTATAATCCATTTCCTCTTGAACTTAGATGTAAGCCGGTACCTATTTTTTCTGCAGTCGACTTTTTTACTGCTTTTACGGCACGCACGATGCCTGCTGCACCACCTGCTAATGAACCTAAGGCCGATAGTCCTGCAAATATTGGTATTAACGGTAATATCCCCCCAGTCTTCGGAATTGGAATGATTCTAGGCGTGCGAATTTTTCGTTTGCCACCGGCTATTCTTAGGGATTTACGTGCAGCTACTGCAGCTATTTTCGATGCTTTCATGATATTTTTCTCGACAAGTTTTTTCCCACCAGCTTTTAACAATTCTGATCGAACGGGTCGTCTAATAGATGATCCAAAAGCTACTTTGTGTAGTCGCTTATGTTTACCAACGCCTTTACCTTTAGTGTGGCGGCGGCGGCGCTGGAAGCGACGTTTACCTCTAGTGGATGCTTTTCTCGATTTTGATGATGATGATACACCCATACCAAAACGTTGTTTCGCTTTCATAATGTTGGTTACCAACCAAGCTGCAGCTTTTTCACCAGCGCTAGAGTCTTTAGATTTTACTCTTTTCCACGCGCTTTGCTCGAGTTCCTGATCTGCTTGGTGGCGAGCACTTAAATTTTCACTATTACGCAAATAGGCTAAATCGTGTTTTTTGCATGCGACATCCAAAGAATTAATTCCTTGATCTCCTCTTGCCACACGTTTTACTACTTTCGTCCCGGGCCCGCAATACTGATAGCCGGGAATGTGTAACTCAAACGGTAGCCTATTAATTACTGAATTAACAATACCGCTTCCAGTCTTACTTGATAAACGAGACCGTCTACTTCGTCTGACGAGCGACATCTGAATGATAGTTTACGTGAAAGTTCAGTATAAAATATAGATTTTGTTAAGATGCGTGTCGTCAATCTTAAACAAAAACTTCCCGTCGATAATCTCGATGTAAAGGTCGGATCTGGACTAGAACAAAAATTATTTAAAAGACATGGTCCTTTGCTACCGTCATCTATTCGTGGATTATTAATAGGACCTTCAAACTGTGGAAAAACAAATGTTATGATTTCGCTGCTTACTCACCCCTCGGGACTGCGTTTCGAAAATGTTTATATCTACTCAAAGTCGCTCTATCAACCGAAATATGAATATTTAAAGAAAATTTTATCACCAATCAAAGGTCTTGGCTACTACGCTTTTAGCGACGCAAATAACATTGTGGAACCGTCAGATGCTAAACCTAATTCAATATTTATTTTTGATGACGTTATGTGTGAGAAACAGGACGTTATAAGATCGTATTTTAGCATGGGACGTCACAAAAATGTGGATGCCTTTTACTTGGCGCAAACGTATTCTCGTGTTCCTAAGCAGCTCGTCCGGGATAATGCCAACTTCATTATTATGTTTAAACAAGATGAGATGAATATGAAACATATATTTTCCGATCACGTTTCACCCGACCTGACGTTTACACAATTTCAAGAGATGTGTGCTAAATGTTGGGATAATAAATATGGTTTTTTAGTTATTGACAAGGACAGTGATGTAAATTCGGGCAGATACCGCAAGGGATTCGATAGTTATATATTCCTATAATAATAACTTGGATAATCATTTCATCGTTGAACGGTGCTTTGAAAGCATCATGAATGAAGAAATCGAATTAAAACGAAAGCTACTGGAAACTACAAATGCGGTTAGAAAAAAATTTAAACAAATTAAAGCAGCTAAAGTGCAGAATGAACATGATTTGGAAAAGTTTTATGAACCAGTTTCTAAACCACTAGAATCTATATCTAAAGCCGTAAAGCAGCAGCAGCAACAGTACGCAACTAAAAAATCAAGTACTACGACTAAACCACAAAGTCGGAGTAGCAGCAGCAGCTCGGTGGGAATGGCGAAAATGTTTGAAGAACATCCAACAGAAGCGGATTTTGAAACATCTACACCGATTTCGCAAAAAACACAAATTCCTACACCAAAACGTGGAAATCGTGAGTCACTGTTCGAAACCCCTTCCCCATCAACGATAACATCATCTTACACATCACCACACACATCAAGTGGTAGCAGTTCAGCCGCAAAAACTATTCAAGATTATTTAAATGGATTAAAATTCGAACCGTCCCGTTATGATACCGTGTATGGTGTACGCTTTGGTAAAAAAGACAATAAATCAACAAAATATATTGGCAACTTGGTGGTTCGTTTTCTAACAAACGGAAAGATGGTGTTATACAAGAACAAAACAAACATTGCTGAATTCGATGGAACGGCTGAGCTTTACGATTTGATTTTTCTAAAAAATCCAGCATGCTTAGATAATGAAGACGAAATTAGTCTAGATGTACTTCGAAAATACCAAACCATTTTGAAATTGACGGATGCGGCCTACGACGGTTATGACAAGAAACGTGGTTTAAGGGAAACCCGATGGAGAAAATATTTACGAATCATAAAACCGCTAATTATGGGAACCAAACTGGGTGGTGGTGGTGTAGGAAGAAAAAAAGGCGACAACAAAATCCAACTACCAGCAAAAAAGCGCCTATCGTCGAAATCATCTGAATATGTTTATTGGAATAAACCTAAGGAGTTAGTGGATAGATTACGATTATTGTGGGGGTCAAAAGTAGCTGGACATACCGGACATGATAATGAGATTATGTCAATTATGGAAGAGCTTCGAGAAGAAGGAATAATATATTAAGTTTTGCACGTAGTTGCCATCCTCAGTGTCTGATAAGACGTGGAACCTTATAATATGGATCCTAGCCGAGAAAAAATTAAAGTCGTAAATGAATTACATAGGACAGCAAGGAAAAATTTTGTTAGAAGACGTACAGTCATAAAAGGATATCGAGATTTGTGGCAAATTGATTTGGCGGAAATGCAGCAATATGCTACTGACAATGATGGTTACCGTTACATTGTTGTATGTATAAACTGTTACTCCAAATTCGTGTACACCAAAGCAGTTAAGAATAAGACCGGTGTTGAAGTTACGAATGCCATGAAAAGCATCATTGAAGAAGCATCATATGCACCAAACAATTTACAGAGTGATCAAGGAAAGGAATTTTATAATAGCACCTTTCAAGCCCTCATGAAAAAATATAATATAAACCATTATTCCACATATAGCACGAAAAAAGCGGCAATTGTTGAGCGTGTTATAAGAACTTTGAAAAATAAGTTATATAAACAATTCTCGGCTAGAGGTTCTTACAGATGGTTACAAATATTACCAGCTATAACGAAGACCTATAATAACACTAAACACCGCACCATTGGAATGAAGCCTAACAGTGTAAAAGAGGATACCCCTATTAAAGCATATGACTATTTGAAAATTGCTCCGAAGAAAAAAAAATTTCATTTGGGTGACGTTGTTCGCATTAGCAAGTACAAAGGTGTATTTGACAAAGGATATACGCCTTCCTGGTCCACGGAACTGTTTGAAATAGCAAAAGTTAATATTACAAATCCACCCACCTACTTGCTGCAATCATTGGAAGGTCAACCTATTAAAGGATGTTTTTACGAAGCAGAACTGCAAAAGACAGCTAGCCCTGGTGTTTATTTAGTTGAGAAAATTCTTAGAAAACGCAAGAACAATCAAAACGATCAATTGTTTGTAAAATGGTTAGGTTTTCCAAATCAATTTAATTCTTGGATAGACAAATCAGATATTGTATAAATATTATCAAATAGGTTTTACGTTACGTATGTATGCATTATAAATAATAAAAATAAATATTGCTTTTCATAATTATTCGTTTTATTTTCAATTTAACAGTATAATTATGTTTTTAAATAGAACTTTATCTAGGTTGGTTTCCATTTTGGTTTTTTTGGATCCTTTATCTTCGTTGTAGTATACCGTGCAGCATGTGAGTGAATTTGATACATTTTTTCCTTAAGGTACGTAATTTTGGTCTCATCATCTTCAAACATTTTTTGAAAAACCGGTACTAGCACATTACTAAGTATGGTATTTATCTGCGAACCAAGTTGATGAACTTCCGTAAGGACATATTCTTTGGTAGCAGCATCATTATCATTTATCGGTTGGGCAACATTCCTTAATAATTTTCCCTCTATATCAAAATGTCCATCTGAAGTAAGTTTAAATCCGATTCCGGGCAACCCTCGCGATAAGTTGTTACAAACAGGAGTTTTCTGTCGACCAAATTTATCAATTGTGTTGTTAACACGACCCATTTTAAAGTAAAACTAATTCACTCTCTTTATGTTCAGCCTATATATAAATGACATAACTAATAAAAATTCATTTTACAATACACCATGAAGCAAGTAAGATTTGACGAAGAAAGAAATATTATCCACCGTATGTCTGTTTGGTGTTTTGCATATAGACAAGCCAGACAAAGTAATTTTCAGCAACTAATACTTGATAGATATCGTTTTCAAAGGAGAATTGGAAAAATGGATGTAATGCTAGCGAGGATTTTAGAACGGAACCACAGAAATAATATATATCAAGAGCGATTTGTTAATTCAAATGTATGGTGAATAATAAACATATTTAGTACAAAAAGATTTTTATTAAGATTTAAATAATACATACACACTATCATTAGAAAAACGCACTTTTTCACATAAATTTAAAATTACATGACTATCATAAGAAACTTTTACACTATATCTAAATTGTCTCTATTTTTCGGAATTACCAGCGCTGCCCTTCTTGGTCGAATTCCATGGTCTCACTATTATTACGTTCTGATGAACCTCCTCCCCCTACTCCTCCTCCTCCTCCTTCTAAGAAAACAGGACTTTGCGGTGATTCGTTAATTATTTCGAGATCTTCAAAATTGCTTGAAGAAGTCCAGCGCTGCCCTTCTTGACTGAATTCCGGCGTATCGTGATTATTATGTTCTGATGAACCTCCCACTGAGACAGCGAGACTTTGCAGAGATTCACTAGAATTTTCACGAGATATTTGTTGCGGTGATTTCATCCCATGTTTCTTATGGTACTCATTTTGACACCATTCACAGAAACCCATTATTCCACTAATAAATTCCCAATTTTCGCAATTGGCACACATCTGACGACCGTTTACAGAGAATGGGCGAACAACTGCAATTTGACGTTCACTTTTTGGTGACTGCATTTTGAGAAAATAAATTACTATGTAGTATTCTGGAAGTACTGAAATGCAGACTGAAACAAGAAAGTTTTGTGCCTCTATTTGTATCTGTTAGGTGACCTTCAAACCCCTCCACTCTCATATCCCATGTAAAATCGAGGTCACCATACACAGAATAGACTTGTTTCTTTATCTACATGCGCGTAATACGTATACGCTGAATAGCTTTTTCTTGATTCAACAATTTTGAATCGATTTCCTTAAGTCTTTTTGTAACAGATTGCAAAAAATCTTCATTCGCCTCTTCAGCAAGCTTTTTATTCATTTCATTAAGTTCTTTTCTAACATATTCCAAAACATCATTATTCACTAATTCACTAAGTTTTTTAATAATTTCACGCCTTTGTTCAAGAACATATTCCTGATTAGCGGCATCCCCAGGATTCTTTGGTGGTGCTACATTAGTTAAAGATTTCCCTTGTATATCATATTGACCATCATCGGTCAATCTAAATCCAACTCCTGGTTGTCCAACAAGAACAATGTGATTTTGGTCATTAAATTTTTGGCGCCCAAATTTATCAATTGTGTTGTTAACACGACCCATTTTTAGCTTAAACTGATGTGATTTTTGTGAAGGTTGCCTATTTATAAAAAATTAAACAATAATTTAGGTACATAATCATTTATTTAACATCTCATGTTATTATATTATACAATGAATTAAAGATTTTCTTCATCTTCTTGAACACACTCCATTTCGTCATCGCTAACAGTAGCCAATGCTTTACTATCAACTTCATTGGTGACTGCTTTATTTCCAAGGTCATCAAGAATAGTGGTATCATCTGCGGGAGCCAAACCATATTTTGTAGCTAATTCATCGGGTAAATGGGGCACTTCGAATAGGTAGCTTCCCAATTCTTCATTTATCATTCCAGCGCAAAATTCGTCCAGATCAATGGTTCCATATAGGTATTTCTCGCAAGTATGTGCTCCAGCCGTGAAATTTACGGCGTCTTTCATATACTTCCTATACTGACTTTCACTAAAACCCACATCGGATTTACCATAATTTGCAAAGTGTACTATTTCTTCAGCCAGCTCTCTTAATTTACATGATAACCAATTAATGTACATATCTCGATTTTCAATGACAGTAGGGCAGTCACACATCTTAAATAGAAAATAATGGATATGTGATTGTGTGTGACTGTGTGTTTTTCGATATATACTTAACAAGAACTATTTTATTACATTTTAAATCAACATTAAAATAGCCTAATCAACAATATATTACAAACAACCAAAATTTAACAACGCTCTAGTATTACCTCCAGAGAATACATGTGAGCTTTGCCCCAAATAAGTTAAGGTGTACTGATCACCGGAGTTATTCATCATTTCAATAGTATCCTCTGTCAGAATTTCAGCTACGCGTGATGGTAAAAATGTTTCAAATGTTGCTTGATGTGTTGGATCAAACAATGTGACGATAATGGCTTTTCCAAAACGTGAAGTCAAAGAATTAATTTTTTTTATCATATAAATTTTGCCCACCGTTAATGTAGAGAATTTTCTACGTTCCAGAAATTGAATATCTTGGTTTATCATATTATTAATTTCGGCTATGGTCTGCTTTGAAATGCTCATGATTTAAAATACAATAAAAACAATTACTGTCAAGTACCTTGAATAAACACTTGTAGAACACACCACAAACACAATACTTTATATGCCAAAGCAACAGTTAACGCATACGATGTATGAGTGACAATGAAAGCTATTTTCGAAATGAGCCATATTTATTAGGAAGTAATCCAAGGTCAAGTATTTATTTATGGTGGGAGGAATACATCCGACGACCTCGAAAAATACAAAACAAATGTAACCTTGAAATAAGCGTCGTCCACCTGGTCATCACCAAACAAAGAAACATCTGCTCGCGTTCAAGGCCAAGCAAATGTAACCTTGAAATAAGCGTCGTACACCTGGTCATCACCAAACAAAGAAACAGCTGCTCGCATTCATTGAAAATATGCACCGCAAATGTAACCTTGAAATAAGCATCGTACACCTGGTCATCACCAAACAAAGAAACATCTGCTCGCGTTCAAGGCCAAGTTCTTGACCTTGACCTTGGAATAACACCTGCGCATATCAAGGCCAAATAACAATAGCACACCTGGGCGTTCAAGGTCGACCCTACTGCGCATGCGGAGACTCGGGGAGCATCATATCCCTCTACTTTTGTAGATCTTAAAAAGTAGTTCGATGTGGTTAGTATGGAAGTATTGGGTTTTAGGGGTGTTATCATTAACTTGATAGAAACATTGACAGATAGACAGCAGTGAAATTGGATGGATCTTGTAGTTCTTTCAAATGGAACGAATGTGCCGCATGGCTCGGTACTTGAGCCCCTGCTGTACTCCCTACATATGCTGAGACTTAAATGTGAGGAATTAAGGGCTCAGTATTATACATTTACTGATACAGTATTACTTTTTACTGATGAAAATGATATCCTACAGTTATGTCGTAATGAAGACTTTGAACGATATGCTTACTGGCTGAGATGTAACAAGCTCAAAATTAATGTCACAAAAACTAAATTCATGCTATTTAAAATAAAAAAAGTTGATTTGAGAACCAATAAAATTACACTGTACAAAAATATCTTGGAAAGAGTTTCACATATAAAATATCTTTGTTTAATCTTTGTCGAAAATCTTAACTGTAATACACATGAGTAATAAAATTGTCCCAATGGTGAATACAGATGTCGAAACTATTTGACTTATAAAAGCAAAATGGATGTTTGTAATGGTTACTTTTTATCCCATTTTAAATATTTAATTCATATGTGGAGAAACTGTGATAAAATTGAATTTAACAAAGTGCAGGCATTACACAAGAAAGTTTTAAAAATCTTGTTCGTCTATGTCCGGTTAACATACACTGAAGAATTATATAGTGAGTTAGGTGTCTCCAAATTGAAAAAAAAATAATGCAATTAGAACAGGGTAAATTTATGTTTAAAGTATCAAATAAAAAACAAAAGTTAAACACTGAGTCCATATTTTCTGAGCATGTACATAATCATTAGATATACTAGAATACATTACAATATGTATCACGATAATGTAAGAACGAATAAAGGTATATAACCCAATATATCAAGCATCCAAAGAATATAATAAGTTATCTAATAACATTAAGTTTGTTGATTCAGTTAAAACGTTTACTAAGTTGTTACAAAAACACTTAGGTTAATATTAAGAGACTATTATAGGTTGTTAATTCCTGAATATTTATATCACACTGTTGCTTTGGTTTTTGGCTTTTGTGTATTTAACCTTAATACTAATGATTACTGCTTAAAGGAAAGTCTGTAAGTCTGTTTTTTATTTGGTTGTGATTTAACTGTTTAAACAAAATTATCATTAGCGGTATTTTGCTTATTGTTATTAACAAACTTTCTAAAAGATCTATCTAAAAAGGCATTAGGGTAATTATCTTCGTTTAAAACTTTGCTAATAAAAAACATTTTATTTTCTAAACGATCTCCATAAGAATAAATCGACGAGACGTCGGATTAAAAAATGAAAACTCCATGTTAATGCTCATTAACAGCGGGTTGCACAAAACTTTTAATCAAGTAGTAAATTTAATTGACGTATAGAGTCATCTCTGGCAATGACGTTAAAATGAGTGCTGTCACATTAGAAGTGTTTAATTAGTTTAACTCTTGATTAAATTGTTTGTGCAACTGGACGTAAGAGTGTTATGGTATGAAAATGTAATCTTCATTTTATTTTGGCTTTAATAATAAGCCAAGAAAAACATAGAAACCCAAACTCAAAATTACTTTGTCACTTTACCGCCCTGTATAAACGAAACAAATTTTTATGTACTACAAAATGCCTGTGATACCTATTCATGAGAAAGAATGCTTCGTAGAACACGCGTTGTTGCACGTCATTATTAATCAAATACTTATCGAATAGCATCATTAAATCTTACTTATCTTAATTTTAAATTTAGAACTGGAAAGTGAAAAAAATCGTAGGTGTAGCATGTTAATTTGTATTACACTTGGGTATTTGACGGCGCGCGACTAAATCTGTCCTGTAAAACATCTTTCTTATAAGTAGATATGACAGATGTTTTGTAGTATACCTATACAATTTTGTAATATTACTATAAATATAAATCCAGCGGATAATGGATTTTACATTATAAAATCATTATATTCGCCTCTCTTAATCATTTAAGACAAATCGTTTGATGCATCATTTGTTATAATCGATTCAGTAGTTTAGGCGCTGCAAGGGAACATGCAGGAATATGCATTCATACATACATACATACATAACATGCAATATACATAAACTTCCGGACAAGAAATACCGACACCCTGGATTTTTTGCTAAGTTTGATCTTTTATAACTTTTTGGTTTTTAATCCAATTTTTACAGTTAGTTTACCATTTTATAGATAATTTCATTAGGAATGTGCTGTATTTTTTTAATGATGGGTCCTACTCGATAGGGCGATATTATATCGGGTTGAATCAGTGTGTGTTTTTTGTCCTAAGTTTTAAACACACTGTGCAGAAATTTGGGTTGTTATTTTTTATACTAATAATATCTTGATAAGGTTTCATGTATTCCTATATAAGTTTTTGAATCATCACCTTATATCCATTTTTAGACGAGATACGGTTTTATGAAAAAGATTCTGCATATTACATTATTTATAAGACCACCAGTCATTGTTAAATTGAGTCAACTTATGCGATTGTTATAATTAATTGACAATGACAGCCCTCAAAATAATTGTTGGTGTTAGCATGGTGGTAACTATAAGAGACGTAGCAAAAATTGTTGCTCTGAAGATGGTCATAATAAATGTTATGTGACTCGTACGTTGGGATTTCCACGTGCTACAGTTCAAGATGCTTGGAGTAATGTACTTGGAAACAGTGGATTTTATTAGACGGCAAGGATCTGGAAGAAAGAGAAAAACAATTGCAGCTGTCGATCGCTTCCTTGTGGTAAGAGCCTTAAGGGAACGAAGAGTAAGTTCCGTGGCAAAAAATGAGTTGCGAATGGTGGGTGGGGTTAATATTAGTAACAAATCACTCCGAAGAAGGTTAAACGAAGCTGAGCTCCGTTCACGTAGGCTGGCAAAAAAACAACGATTACTTCGGCATCATCAACGTGAACTGCTACGATTTGCCAGAGAACATTTAAACTGGACAGTGGAGTAATGTTCTCTTCACAGATGAGTCGAGGGTTTGTCTTCGGTCGCCGTAAGGTCGTAAATGCATTTATAAGAGACCAAATGAAAGATTTGCCGAATGCACCATAACAGAGGTATTATTTTATCATGGTGGTTCGGTTATGGTGTGGCCGGGTATTTCAACTGATGCACTAACTGTACTAATATTTGTGTAAAATGGTGCACTAAATCGCATCGGTGCATTGAAGATATTCTTCAAGAGGCAGTAGGCTCCATGTTGCACGGGTGGCAACCGAATATTTAGATGATATTGGTATTCGACGGTTAGATTGGCCTGCATGTAGTCCGGATTTGAACCCCATTGAACATTTCTGGGATCAGTTGAAAAGAGTAGTTTGTCGTCGCCCTATGCAATCAAGCACTTTACAGGAGCTAAGGATAGCACTTTCTGAAGAATATAATTTAATCCCTTAAGAAGGAATCGTCGTCACTTTTATTCATTCAGTACCTAGCAGAATGCGCTGTGTGATTGCAGCTAGAGGAGGACATACATTTTTTTTTAAATGTTTGTACTGTTTTAAAATTGTTTCAATAAAAAAGGTTTTAAATAGAGTTTTATTATAAAATGCATATCTCTTCTAAAAATGGGGATAACGTGATAATTCAATAAACAAAATGTTAGGAATACATGGAACTTAATCAAGATATTATTAGTATAAAAAATAACAGCCCCAGTTTCTCCACGCTGTGTTTAAAACTTGTGACAAAAACACACATTGATCCACTCCGGTATAGTATCGCCCTATCGTACATTCCTAATAAAATTATCTATAAAATGGTAAAAGAACTGTAAAAATCGGATTAAAAACCAAAAAGTTATAAAGGATCAAACTTAAAGCCTCACTAGGAACTTGAATATATTTTACTACATTACAAACTTTCAACCCCCATTTCACCCCCTTAGTCTTGTTTCGCGAATCGCGAAATGCGAATTGCGAATATTGTCCTCATTTGTCAGTTGCACATTAAAATTTGAATCTGACCAATTAGAACAATTTTCGCATTTGGCGTTTATATGAAACAAGACTTAAGGGTTGATTTATTAAAAACTGTAAAACACGTATTTAAACAATTGTTTTTTAGAGTACTTCTATGAAGTTTCCAGGGCCGTAGCCAGAAATTTTTTTCGGTTGGTCTCGAAGGATCCCCAATTTTTGCTCGGAAATGTGGCGTCACGCCGCACTGTGGTCTAAAGTCTATTTATTTTCAAGGTAGACCGATGTAAATATTAACCATCATAGTCAGACGATCTCATCTAGCCTCCACCAGCTTCTTGTTCGTATTGGCCGATCGGACATTAAATTGAAAGAGGCGTGCCAGGCAGCTATCGGCGGTATTTCGCAGGATTGTTATTAGGCTGTAATTAGTGAAAAAGGCTTGCTATTATTCGACTTTTTTTCGAGTTTTGAATTGTTTTGTAGTTTTAATTTTTTGCGTTGATTTTTTAATCGCTGTTTTGTTTGTTCGGTTGTCAAGGCTGGCAATTATTTTAGTTTTTATTTAGTTGTAAACAATTTTGTTTGTTCACCACTTCACAATTTTCTATAATATAACACTGTACATTCTCAATGCGGCCCTGTTCAATTTCACCGTTTGAACCGATCACTTGTAAACAGCGTGCGTTTGTTTGTATTCGATCTATCTTCGAAATAAACAGACTTTAGGGTGTGTTTTTGCGACGACAAAAATACTATATAGGGTTTATGAAAATGCATATGAATATACCTTATTTTACATATAATATACCCATTGCCTTTAATGGGTTAAATAAATTAATGTTTTTAATCTGCTGCCAATCGGAATTTAGATGGCAATTTTTATATATGAGATGTATTTCAAAAATTTTGTGAAATTGCTATTTGGGGTATGGTTTAGAACTTATAAAGTTGCAAACAAGAAAAGACCTAGGAGCTATAGAAACTCCACACCGCGATTCTAAATTCTATAATTTATTAATGTCCACCTCCCTATCTGTTTATCAGGCGCGGCCCGTGAGTTTTTTTACAGGTGGTTCAAAATTTTGTGGACAACTAGTGATATCAACGCAACAAGCAAAATACACTTTTTTATTCAAGAAAGGATTTTTAATAATGTGCCTAGTTTTGCCAAGAAATTATTTACATACAAATAAACACCGCAGAAAACATAATAGGTACTGTAGTTACTACAGTACATATGAAACAGTAACATGAAACCTTAGATTACCAAAACTTACAAAGCATTTACTACATTCTCTACATGACTAATAATTAGGTACCAGAACCAAATGGATTTCTAGTTATCCAGTATATCCAGTTTATCTCAAACAAACATTACTAGTTATTGCATAATAGAAATGTAGGTACCTGGATGTTTCCTTTTAACGTGAGCTCTCAAGTTAGAAGGTTTACAGAAATCCAATTTACATTACCCACAACGTGCCATTTTAGATTCTTATCCTTAACACTTCTTGTGGATTAACGACTCTCTAACAGAACAGTACTGCCACATACACAAATGAAAGTATTTTACAAGCAACCACCAAAGCAAAACTAAGCAGTATTTTTGGTACCTTTTTACTAAAGTTTTGGAACAATTTAAAATAAAAATTCTGTTGTATGTAGGGAATTAATTTTGACACATCGACATCGACAAGAAAAAAAGGTATTTTTTCGCGAGATCCCGTTGACCAACCGTGAACGGCCGGGAACTAGAAGTCACGTGATATCTGCATTGACATATTAAGTGACATACACGTGACACGCTGTTCAAGGTAGATCATTGGGATCTCGCGAAAATACACTCTAGATCACATACCCGCAGTTTTAAATCGATAGACCGGTTGGATGTTGCAGCTGCGTTGCCAACTTGTTTTCAAAGTCGTAATTAGTAGGTCTTAATGTTTGATAGGCACCGTTACAATTATTATTATTAAATATCTTAAAATAAAATTAGGTAAGCTTATATAAAATGTATAAATGTATCGCGAATATTGTTTTAATAATAAATTGGTCAGAATTTTCGACAAACCGACACCGGACGGAGCGGCGTTGACAACCACGCGCGCCCCGAAAGCGATATTATTGGTGGGCCGTCGACAGATTGTCTCTTGTTAATATCCTCAAGCGCATTTTTTTGTTTCTCTCTTAGCTTTAATGCATTTTATGTAGTCCATATACCCCTATGGGGTCAATTTAAAATACGGCGAGTCCGGAGCAAGCTTGGCTTGATCACCGTTGTATACGATGGCTTGATTATTTCTTGAGGAGTTTTCGCATGGAACTTGCACTTTTTTGAAAGAAATGATTTTTTTTCGGATTAAAAAAATAATAAAAAAAATTATTAGGTAGATCATTGAAAATTTTAGGTGGGTCATTGACCAAATGACCTTATGGACGGGCCGCGCCTGCTGTTTATTCATCTGAATCAGATTCTTCATAACTTAAAGTTCTTTGAGGTATCTGAATGAGACCTATTAGTTCTCGACGATATTAAAAGAATATGCAATAGGTCATAGGTCCCCTATATTCTTTGTCGACTTAGTTTTCACATGTTGTGTTCTAAACAATGACGTGTACTTAATTTTTTACAGTATCCTTGTTTTAATCTGATGCTTAAAGAACTAAAATCTTTTTTATGGCGGCCACGAGATGTTTCTGCTGTTGTAATAGCATTGCCACGATTATCTACCGAATTCGGAAAATACCGTGCGAAATAAATTTTTGTTTCGTTTTAAAAACTTGCCATGTTTCGTTTATTCTTTTTTCTGTCGACTTTTCCGTGCAATCAGATATTTTGGACCTAACATAGGTAATTAAGTAGCTTTCTGGCATTTGCCGTTAATGATTTGAACAGGAGAAGTTTGGTTTTTAAGTAATCAAACAATTTATTAAAATCGGGTAAACCGCTTTGTGACATCTAAAACACAAAGAATAAATTTCTCCTACTTCCGCATACCCACGCATCTTAAATCCAGTCTTAAATTAAAGGTCGACAGTCAGAAAAAGAAATAAAAACAATTAGGACGGAACAAAGGGTACATTAATTTTTCCACTTAAAAATCTTTACTCTTAATTGATAAAATTATTAATTTATTTTATTTTCATGTTCGCTGGGTTTATATACTGCTAAATAAATAGGATTTTTTTTAATTGGATTTTTCACATACCTGAAAAACTGTTTAATATGTTCATATTAAATATGAGTCAAAATATATAAACTAAGTACCTACTTCTTACCACAACCAAAAACTTTATCATTTGTATGTAAACAAATTCTTTTCTGCAACAGAATAAAGACGAGCTATGTCTCGGATCTCCCCACTCGCTACGTATGGACCGTTGCAAATTTAGTAGATGTATTTAAAATTAGTTATCTATTTAGGAACAATACTAAATATTTATTTTTCATTTAAAGATGTTTCCTGTTGATCTTTTTGTCGCTTTAAAAACGGGTTTGGACTACAATGCGCCTGCGCCGGTCTGGGGTCTGTGCATAATTGCGTTGATGCCAAACTTAGGGCTAATGCTAATAATTTATTTTTTAAAGCTTTTTTAAAAGTACCATAGGGTTAACTTTAGAATATTTTACTGTAAAAATACTGTAATTGCTTGGGTTTGCTTGGGTGCGAAATATTTATTAAAACGGTGTAAGTATTAAGCTGGCAAGTGGTAAATTTTTATGGGATTTTGTACATTTCGGGGTAGCGGAGTACAACCCCCTAAACCCCCCCCCCTACGGTCCTGGAAGTTTCGAGTTAATAGGACCATCTAATGTTTTTTCTCTATACAAACTTTCAACCCCCTTATAAACGCTTTAGGGGTTAAATTTTGAAAAACCCTTTCTTAATCAGTCTCTATATAAAATAAAACTACTGACCAAATTTCATGTTTATAGCTTCAGCGGTTTCGGCTCGGCGATGATGAATCATCATGAATCATGATGACATGTTATTTTATATAACATCGGTAATTTTATTATGCACAAATAAATGACTTTACGTTGTATTTTAATTTATTCATGTGTTTTTGAATGTCGACGGAGTTACGTACGTTATGATTTTAATAAATTAGCCATTGAGTTTGGAATCCAAAACATTAATGGAAACATGAGCATTCAGCTTGTTAATAAATGGTAATATTTTGGTGAATCTAAGCATACAAAATTTTGAGAAACTACATGTAGACAGAGGACGGAGTTACGTATTATTAAAATACACATAACCTCCCATTAGGTTTTTAGAGTTTACTCATATTTAATATCAATATAACAAATCTCATTTGGAGTCATAAGCAGAATATATGTCGATAGTTTGTGGTGCAAAAAAAAGAATTATCATATAGATAAAAATCATCTTTTACATTATGATACATGATTATGAAAAACTCCGTCAACAAATTTCTGGTGTGTTAGAATGTGAAATACCGCCCGCTTAAGGGTGGAAAATTTTAGATCATTTTTTGTAGCAAATACTACATTTTTAACAAAAAATTAAGTCTGTTACTGCATTGACAAAAATATAAAGGCGATTTCATTTTCCAGATTTTTATCGAAGGAAGTCGACGGAGTTGCAAATTTGACTATAGTAAAAGGTTTTTTAGCTGATACTTTTACCACTTACATAATTTTGGTGTTGAATATATTAAAGTAAGCCTCAAACTTGAATATGCAGTTATCAGTTTGTTTTTATCCTCACTGTTTGTTGAGATTTTTAAGAAAGAACGAAATCGGCACTTACTTAAAGAAACCACCATATGCACTTACATCCATTCATGGATTGCTAAAATCATAAGCCTTCCTTTTTGGCTTCAAAGTAGTCAAATAAAAAATATAGTCTTTTGTGATGGGTCTGCCAAAACTCCTTGAAAAAAGATACCGTGTTTGTCGGTTTAACAAACCTAAGCTTAGCTTTAACTTCTTTATTTGTAATTTCTGAAGTAAACCTATAAAGTCATGTCTATTTACGTAAGTTATTTGTTATGGATTAAAGCTATTAAGAAAGCAACACGCCATCATCGGAAACCAATATTATGAATAATTCAAGTAATTATGTTTGCCCACTATAGCATGACTTGTGAAAAAAGTAGCTGTTTACTTTTAGCTGTCAAGTGCGTCTTCTTTTCTTAGGTGTTGTTGCTTTGCATGTGTGTTTGCGACTTGCGACCAATATATATTTATTAAGTCTACATGCAATTATCATTTAAATAATTCATTATTTAATTAATTAACCATTCTGGCATTAGTAGTATTCCTTTCACAACTAGATTTGTAGCATGTATCTAATAAAGTATTTTTTTAACGTGGGCCATAATATGGTAAAACTTCGACCCCGTGTAAGGCCTTGTTTTATTAAAGATCTGTGCTAAAATTTTAAATAAAGATAGGTAGTTTAGGGCATTGTGTACAGGGTTTTCTCTTATATTTTGAACGGGGTCCACAGTCCTTATTTTTAGAGATATGGAAAAATGTTTAATAAAAGAATTTTAGGGTTTTATCTAAATCATCAGAATTTTCTAAAAAAATAAACAAATGATTATCAGAATGTCAAAAATTGCTATCAACTTTATTTTTTTAAATAGAACACCCTGTATATTTTCAACCATTTAGAAAGATATCTTTTTTCTGATTTCAAAAATATATAGTTTGTTTATGTTTCTTTAAGCAGTTTTTGAAATATTTAGATTTAAATGTTTAAAAATGTTCAAAGCGATACGTTTGCGATCACTGAACAAGTAATTCCAAAGCCACCTATGCTTGAGCGGCTATGACTTAAAACTCAGCATTTTTAAATATTTAAATCTAAATATTTTAAAAACTGCTTAAAGAAACATAAACAAACTATATATTTTTGAAATCAGAAAAAAGATATCATTCTAAATGGTTGAAAATATACAGGGTGTTCTATTTAAAAAATTAAAGTTGTTATCGATTTTTTGACATTCTGATTATCATTTGTTTATTTTTTTAGAAAATTGTGATGATTTAGATAAAACCCTAAAATTTTTGTATTAAACATTTTTCCATATCTCTAAAAATAAGGACTGTGGACCCCGTTCAAAATATAAGAGAAAACCCGGTACAAGATAGGATATCGTTTGTTTTGATAAACCTGAGCAAATAATTGTAAAAAATGGGTTTATGTTATAATAAAACAAAGTTGTATCTATCTCTGTATACATCCATGTATTAAGGTATTTTTGACACTCACTAGTAAATGGCATTATCAAAAGGTTTGACAGGTTGTAAATTAAAAATGCCTATCCTTTTTCTTAATTTCGTGAAATCTCATCGCTTTTATGCTTAACTAACCTTACCCGTACTTAAAACTTCAAACAATCATTTTTGGTGAGTTACACGTCATGGGCATTGGTGTAGCTAGGAGGGTGCTAGGGGGGCTTAACCCCCTTCTGATGGAAAATTAGCCCCCCTAGAAAATGTTCCGACAATTTTGTTCCTATTTAAATCATCTATTGAAAATTAAACTTGCATCAATATTTCTTGTGGCTTTTAATCTCATTAAAATTATTAACTGTGGCAACACTGCACGCAACAGATATAAAATTAGTAACAATGGCAACACTGGACACAACATATACGGTATATCCACGGATGGGGTAGACAAGAAGACAAGTGGACCAAAAAGTGAAAGATACGAAAAAAGAGTATTCTTTATAAAAGTTTTTGTTTGCTTTAAAAATAAGATCCACGATGGCAAAAAATCTTTTGTACAGAGTATGCAAAAAATACTAAAACATAAAATTTGGTTAAGAGTCCCGAAGTTGTCTTTTTTAAATTTTAATGCAAAACGTTAAATAAAAAAGTTGTTTTAAATTTTAAAATAATTCTTATTCCAGATTTTCAAGCAAAAATTTAAAATTTTTAAATTACGTTTTTAAAATCAAATTTTTTCTATTACATTGTCACCTTCTTTTATTCGATTCTACCTAAGTATGATAACTGTGACGTATTTGTCAAAATAATAAGGATGTTGTCTTTAGACCAAAAAATATTTATAATCCAAAATTACAGACTCATACAGGTTAAGGAAAATTACTAATAGAATATTAAATAATAATTGTAATATTCCAGAAATATTTCTTATTTTAATAAACTTTGAGAAAATTAAGGGCACATCATATTTTTTATTTTTCAAAAATTTCTCTATATTTTATTCGCATTTTTCTAACTGACGCGACGCGACGTCGAGAATGGCTAAAGCTTCTTCTTATTTCTTCCAGTGAAATCGATTCTATCGCTCTTAAAATTCACTGCTTTAAAACTTCTTCGTCATTCTCAATTCAGCATATTATGTAAATAAGAATGTCTGATACATGTATTACCAAAAAAAAAAATTGTTATAATCCCATAATAGGAAATGGCGCACCAAACATTGCCGTTTGTACTGAAGGTTGACTTATCTGAGAACATTATCAGCTTGTGAAAGTTTACATTGTTACTTGGAATTTATCACCGACCCACAAACAAAAATCCAAACGTTTGTATTGGTTTAAAAGGACGAATTTTATTTTCCTTAAATACATTTTGAATATGGCTTTTTTTACACAATAATTGTAAACTTCGTGCTTGTTTTCTTCAAGAATATAGGATATAGGATTTCGTCGTATCTGTTTGCTTGGGTCTTCTTTAAGTCACTAACGGATGCAGTTTTTTTTTAATTTGATTACTAACTTATGTATGTGCTGAACTTCTGCATAATTGTACATTTTGAAGCTTTTCTTGAAACTTCTCAGTAACGTAGCGATAACAATTCTCACCATTTCTATAATTTTGGATTATAAATATTCTTTTTTCTAAAGGCAACATTTTTATTATTTTGACAAATACGTCACAGTTGTCAAAGGTGTAATTAAATAAGAAAGATGACAATGTGGTAGGAAAATTTTGATTTTAAAAGCGTAATTTAGAAATGTTAAATTTTTCCTTGAATATGTGGAATAAGAATTATTTTAAAATTTAAAACAACTCTTTTATTAAATGTTTTGCATTAAAATTTTAAAAAAGGCAACTTTGCTATTAACCAAATTTTACGTTTTTGTATTTTTTGCATACCGTGTACAAAAACACAAAATTTTGGCATCGTGGATCTTATTTTTAAAGCAAGCAAAAACTCTTATAAAGAATGACCTTTTTTCGTATCTTTCACTTGGTCATTTGTTCACTTGTGTACCTCATCCGTGGGCGTACTGTAAATGAAGTTGTTTTTGCTTGTATTTCAATATCGTAACATGATTTTGTTGCTGGGGCTTAAGCCCCCCCATATAGAAAGAGCTAGCTGCACCTATGGCCATGGGCTGCGTCGAACTGTACTTACAAATATTAATTTAATGGTAACTTACAGAAGGTATTGTTTAAAGTTTTAAAGCGTACCTTACACGGTCAATAATACTGACAATATGTTATTATATTGACAAAAATATTGACCGTGTAAGGTGGATCTATTGAGGGTTTGATGGATTGATGGATTGAACTAACGCGAATTCGAATTTCCGAATATTAGGCATCAATATTAGCGAGTGGGGGGATACTGTCAGTATTACTGATCGCCTAGGGTGCGCTGTCAATATTAGATCAATCGTTATTGTAACATCAGCTGTTGTCAACAATGGAAGCAGCAAGCACGCTTTTTTAACCAATCTTTCATCCAGCGCTTACGCTCTGCTGTACGTTTTATGCCTAAACTTAAAATTATCATAATATATGCTCTCTGTCCTCTGTCGAGGATCGATTTTCAACAGGCATGGCTAGCAGTAGGTTATGTACTGAAGGAAATATTGACAATAATACTTATCGTGTAAGGTTGAAGAATATTGATACAGAGATTGAAGTGGATTGTTGAAATATTTGATATCAATATTATTGACCGTGTAAGGTATGCTTTAGATTAAAAAATTTTAAAAAATATTATCGGTGAAGCAAAATAAATTTAATGATTTTAAACAATAACAAAATAACAGGTAGTCGAATCAATAAACAGCTAAATTATTTCAATAAATTGTTCAAAGTGTCCTCCTTTAATTGCTAAAGGTAAAGAGTACCCTAAACAGCCATAAAAATGTTTTTTGACATTGCACAACTGGCTTACCGTAATAGTACGTGAAGCCTGGATAATTCTGTAATCCACATCATTAGGTCTCCCTCTTCTCACAACATGATCAAAAATCTTGAATGATAGATATCCCCAAGAAAAGAAATCTAAATCTGAGATATCGGGACTTCGCGCAGGCCATTTAAAAGGACCGAATCGTCCAATCCAGCTACCAGGAAACATGGTGTTTAAAAATTCAGTCACGACTGCTGTGCTATGAGCTGGCGCTCCATCGTGCTGAAAAATTATCTCTTCATTTCTGTTTGCTAACGCAGGACCCACTTCCGTTTCCAAAAGTTCTAGATATTTTTCTGCTGTTAATGCGCCGTTTATAAAATATGTTTCGATGATCGTATTTCCTAGAATTCCTGGCCAAACATGAATACTTTCGCGCCTCTGTGTATGCATTGGCTGGATTTTCTCTAACCCATATTCTGCACTGCTGTTTGTTTACTGTTCCATTTGTAGAAAAAGAACTTTCTTCGGTAAAAAGAATAAGTTTTGTAATATTTGGGATATTAATTTTATCCATCCAATATTCACAAAATTCCATGCGTTTAAATAGTCGTGCGGTAGAAGCTCTTGAACGATTCAAACTGTATATGATTTAAACTTTTCTTGGTTAAGTGCCTTGTAGCAGCTGCTTTTAGATCCATTCCAAGTTTCAGCAAGCTGCGTGAGACTAACTGATGATGATCATTCTCTTCAACTGCTAGACATAGGTCCATTTTTAAATCGTCATTTACTACAGGGGCATATCTTTCTCGCTTTGCATAAGAAAAACACAAGGCGTTATAAATTTTTCTTGCAGTCGTTGCACTGTTGTCTTGCTAAGTATTGGACGATCTCGATACGCTGCAGCAAAGTGATCGGCAACTTCTTGATAAGACATCCCTCTTAAGCAGTTTGAAATCGTTTCAGTTCGTTCGTTAACAGCGTAAATGGACATCTTTTAAATATTTTTGTTGTGACAATAAACGCTAAAAACGCCAGGGAATGTCTAAGTGTCACCTTTGCCTGGTAAACACTGGTAAAAACGAGGAAATACGGGGGGTTAAAAAGTGCTTTTTATCAAAAACAAAAATTAATTTTTTAAGTAGTACTCGAAAATTTTTTGGGGAAATTATTCGGATTATTGTATGCACCGAATTTTTTCATGAAATTTTGCACAGACCCTAATTTTGGGTCGTAGAACACGAATCCGAAGTCAGTTTTTGGCGGTCTCGTAGGTTTTTTCAAAAAAAAAAAATTAACTTTTAGGTTACCTTTTTTTTATAGATTCCTTTAAGTTTCGACACTTTCACTTAAACATATCTGTAAACTTATAATTTTTATTTTATTTCGTGACACAAAACACCACATTTAGGCAAAAATAGCTAAGAAAATTGCTTTTTCCTATAGAAAATTCCATTTGACTCCCTACTAGCCGCCATTATTTTCCCAGCTGTCAAGTGTCCGGCGTTGCCAGGTTACTTATTTTTCATGAAAAAGTTGTATATTAGGAATAATAAAAAAGCTAACAAAAAGGTGTATACCCAACCCATGCAAACCTGAGCAAAAAGGTGGTCAGGTTTGCTCAGTTTTCATTGATATAGATACATATATATCTATATCAAGGAAAACTGAGCAAACCTGACCACCTTTTTGCTCAGGTTGGGTGAGCAAAAAGGTGGTCAGGTTTGCTCAGTTTTCATTGATATAGATATATATGTATCTATATCAATGAATACTGAGCAAACCTGACCACCTTTTTGCTCAGGTTTGCTTGGGTGTATACAACTTTTTGCACAGATTCTGTCAAACTGTTAAAATTTGTGGGAAAAGCGATTCGTAAATTTGGCAACATCACGTCTTTCAATCAGAAATTTCGAGAATGTATACCACGGTTTGCGTGTTTATTTTCTTTCAGTTTTTTGATATTTTCTCTGTCTTTTTAATGTGTTTTTACATAAATTTGCCTAAATATGGTTCAGAAAAATAGTGTGTAATGACTTGTATAGATGTGTTTAAGTAAAAGTGCCGAAATTGAAAGAAATTCATTGAAAAAGCTAACCT
Source organism: Philopedon plagiatum (assembly GCA_963971165.1). NCBI lineage: Eukaryota > Metazoa > Arthropoda > Insecta > Coleoptera > Curculionidae > Philopedon > Philopedon plagiatum. The sequence goes on along the minus strand of OZ020190.1, from coordinate 32,345,447 downwards.
AAAAGTTAAATTTTTTTTTTGGAAAAACCATTCGAGACCGCCAAAAACTGACTTCGGATTCGTGTTCTACGACCCAAAATTAGGGTCTGTGCAAAATTTCATGAAAAAATTCGGTGCATACAATAATCCGAATAATTACCTTTTTTGGTACAATTAATAACTTGACTTGTTTTCATGACTTTAGATTTAATCTGTTTCAGGTTTTAACTTCATAGCTGTAATCTACATAAATGAGGTTAACATGAGGATCAGTTTTACCATGTAAAACCCTATGGCCCGCGTTAAAAAATTACTTATATTGCGAACTGTAAAGTATGGTTTTTTTAGATTATAATGTAATTTCACATTGTACTACATTATTTCAAAAAATACTTATCTAACATGCATGTATATTTTTTGTAGGTAATTTAGTTATCTTTAATGACGATCAAAGTTTTACCATGTAAAACCCTATGTCCCTCGTTAAAAAAAAATCCTTATATTGCGAACTTTAAAGTATGGTTTTATTAGATTATAATGTAATTTCACACTGTACTACATTATTTCAAAAAATACTTATCTAACATGCATGTATATTTTTTGTAGGTAATTTAGTTATCTTTAATGAGGATCAAAGTTTTACCATGTAAAACCCTATGTCCCGCGTTAAAAAAAATCCTTATATTGCGAACTTTAAAGTATGGTTTTATTAGATTATAATGTAATTTCACACTGTACTACATTATTTCAAAAAATACTTATCTGACATGTATGTATATTTTGTGTAGGTAATTTAGTTATCTTTAATTTTGCATCCAACTATTTTTAGCGTGAAGTTAATAGAAAGTACCTTTATCCGTACCGGACAAGGAGGACACTGACCTCACTCGAGGGGGAAAACTTAAGGACTTTTTGGTATACTTGTAAAGAATCATTTCATGAAATAAAATTTCTTCCCGGAATTTTCTCCATCACAAAATACATGGCATCTGGCCTGAAAGGCAATATTTGTATGTAAATTGTTATTTAACCAGCGATTTCAATCTTTCACAAAGTAATAATCCCCAATAAAAGTTAATTTAAAGCAAATTAGTTTCACGATGCATGCTGTTAATTAGCTCCAGTTAATGGCAATTCAGGTTCGAGTTTAGAAAAGCACGCATTTGTGTGGATGTGAATTACTTCGTGCAACGTCAATTTGCATTTCAAAGAGCTTTACTTAGGTAAAGTGTCGGTTCGATCATAACATTTTCCATTAAGGGTTTTATTCATAATGCCCACTTGGCTCTGGGTTGAAAAATTCAGCTTTTAGATATACGGGGAAGTAGGAAAATCTTAACTTTACTCGAATAAACGATTTCACGATAAAAGAGGTTTCATAGCAAAAATTACAATTAATTTAAATATACAGTGAGAACGTAAAGGTTGCAATAAATTTGTTTCAAATATAGGCATTTTTTTCTTAGAAAAACGCTCGGACGCGTCAAGTTTTCATTTTAGGTGCGCATTGTTTAAACTAAATTTTATATATACAGGGTGGCCCAAAAATAAGATATCATGACACGCTTAATTTTTTAATAGGAACCTATTTTTTATTTTATTTCTGGATTCTGCGTAAAATTTTAATCATATTTCATGTATCATACCCTATATCTAAATCGAACTGTTTTTTTATTCTCGCCCGGTGCGGAAAAAAAATTTAAAAAAAATAACAATAAATATAGGGAATACAGTTTTTCCTGGGCGATGGATTGGTCGACGGAGTCCAATACAATGGCCGGCCAGATCCCCCGATTTAACCCCGCTAGATTATTTTCTGTGGGGCTACCTCAAATCCAGAGTGTACGTCAATAGACCAAATATACTATTGACAACCTGAAAAACCAAATAAGGCAATAAATTAGATTAATAGAACCTCAGGTAGTTCAAAATGTTTTGAGGGAATTCGAAGATCGCCTTGGATATTGCCAGGACGTCGGTGGACGTCAATTCCAACATTTGTTGAAGTAAGTTTCCAGAAGTTTTCCATTTATTATTTTTAAAGGTAAACCCTTTTGTCAGAAACGGTTCAATTTATATATAGGGTATGGTACCTACATGAAATATGATTGACATTTTACGCATAATCCAAAAATGAAATATAAAAAATGGGTTCTATATTTAAAATAATTAAGTGTGACACGATATCTTCTTCTTGGGTGACCCTGTGTACATCAAATTTAGTTTAAACAAAGCGCACCTAAAATCAAAACTTCTAAGAAAAAAATGCCTGAATTTTAAACGAATTTATTATAACCTTTGCGTTCTCACTGTATGAACTCCTGCAGCAGTCATTTTTACAGTTTTTTGTAGCTTCTAAGTAAATATTTACAAGAACGCCCCGCTTGGGAAAAGGGATACAGGGATAGGGTCGTATTAAGAAAAACACGTGAATTTTCCAATAAAATTAATTTTTTGGAATAGTACACTTTTCCATATATATGACATATCAAAATTCGATTTTTGTCAGCGTCGTCCCACCGTGCGCCGACGCGACGTGACGGTGTTGACGGTGAAAACCGCGTAGAGCGCTGACGAAATGCATTTAATAACAGTATTATGAGGTTCTTCTCGAGTTTTACTTACTTAATGAAAATATAAACTTGATTCCTTTGAATTTAATTGCCTTTAAATGAATTATTTTCAATGTATCATTCTATATAAAAAGACAAAATGATACATTGAAAATAATTCATTTAAAGGAAATTGTAATAGAAGGAATCAATTTTATATTCTCACTAAGTAAGTAAAACTCGAAAAAACCTCATAATACACCTATTAAATGCATTTCGTCAGTGCTCTAGGCTCTGTCAACTCCGTCGCGTCGGCGCGGACATACAGTTTCCGACGATTCTGACTTTGGATTTATTCCAGATAAAAGATAATTTTTTTTTCATTTTGCTTGAAATTAAGTCAGCTTTTTGAAAATGATGAACAGTTTTAACCATAATTTATGATTATTAAGATATATCACAACATTCAGATACCATCATTTTTTTTTCCTCCTATTACCTATATCTTTTGAACAGATGGAGATAGAGAGACAAAGTTTATTTTTGATTTGTAGATAATTGCATTATCTTTAAAATGAATTCATAAACCATCTTATTTGAAAGTATCATTTAAGAGATAGGTACCAAAAAATGAAGAAAAACTCATTTTATCATCTTTTTTCAGGAGTATCAACGCCATTTAAAAATATTAAATATTTTCACTAGGAAGATATTGTTCCCAGGACCAGAAGATTATACGCCTTAAAGAATTTTGATACTACTCTTTTTCATAAAATAAAGCCGCTTAACCGAAAAAATTGGTAAAATCAAGTTTTCTTTTCAAACTATTGATATAGGATTTTCATTTTGGTCTTAAGTTACTTAGACCGCACTACTTTAATACAATGTGAAAAAAAAATGGAAGAGGGAAGACCTTTGAGTTAAACTTAGTCTGCTATAAAATTTTGGGGATTATATTAATTATATCGCTTGTACTCGTGTAAGATCAATCATAAGTACATACATCTTAAGCTTGGTGTGGTTGCTATTTTTCATTACCTGTTTAGTCTTTAATTATTAGACACACAGTATAAGGTGCGGTGGGCATGCGTTTTTTTGATTTGGCAAGAGCAATTAGATTTATGCATTTGGTTTTCCCACTTTATAAGTTATTCAAATTAATGTTTTTACAAGCCTTATTAATTTCTGTTAAGTTTTATAGCAACTTTGTACAGTATTCTCTGTGATGCCCTGAACTTTATCTATGGATAATATTAAAAATGCAAAGAAATAAATTCTTCGCTAATGCAATAAAGGACCTTCAGAACTCGAGAGAAAGGGCATTCGAGGCTGTTAACACAACATAATATGTGGAATTTCTTAGGGAGTACAAGTGCACAATTATACGTAAAAATAGGGATCGCTATTCCTACTAATCCCCAAAGAAAATAGAAGGATATGAGAAAAGACGGAACAGTGTATTTCAGTCGAAACTCGAATTCAGCTGTTTTCAAGTGGGCCTATAATAAACACTGTTTTATCGACCAAAATGACAGATCCTTTTGTAAAGTTTTTGATACTGCTGGCAAAACAGCTAACCTCTTTACCGACTGAGAAAACTTTGCGCGGGAAGCCCATTTAAAAGTTTAAAAAATATATACTAGCGGTAACGCTTAAGCAACGCACAAAAAAAAAGTGGTGATCTCAAAATTTCTATTGTGCTCTAAAGACCTACTTACGTTGGAGTTATTCATGGTAATCTATATAACAGGCATAATTAGCAAGTAATTTGACTCTCCCGATAAAACAATTCCCCAAGTTAGTAATAGAAAAATATGTAATGTTTTTACTATACTTATTCCTATTATTCTGTAACATACAATTACTTTCAAAATACCTTTAGAACTCAATAATTTCGAGAACCACATTAAATTTCAGTACGATGCTTTAAGCAGTACCTTGCACTTAATTTATAATCTTTTCAGCTAAACATGAACGATGTTTTAACACCAATTATTATATTTTAACGTTAATTAAACCTATTAAATTGATTAAAAATCTTGAGCTGTAACATGTTACTTAAAATTTTTAATCCAGTAATATATTTAATTGACGTTTAGGCAGCGTCATTAACATGATTGCTGTCACATTAGTTTAATTTCTTTAGTTCTTGATCAAATAATCTGTGCAACTGGACGTAAGACTTTAAATGGAAAAAGGATAAATAAAATCCAAAAGTTATAAAAAAGTAAAATTAATTTAAACCATAAATTAAAATTGAAAATCGTCAACAAAGATCAAATTGGATAATAATCATAAATGCCTTTATTTCTGGGAACATTTAACTTCAAACATACATTCTGTTTTCAGTAAGTACCAAATATTAATATTATATCTATATTAGTACATATTTTGAGTAGCAGCATCTTAAAGTGGCCTAAATAAGATACCTGAAAATATTACTCGAAAGTATAAGGTATTAGTGATACAAAATTCAACAAATTTAAATATCTAAATTTTATACTAAAAATCGAATTTTTTTGATATATTTTAGAACATGTAATTTTTTCATATTCTCCCTAAGTGAAAAGAACAAGGAAATGAATACGACTGCTACAGAGATATAAATCTGTTTTAATCCGATCAAAAGTGAAATTTTGCATACAAATCTGAATTAGAACATTTTCTATTGACATTATGCTCTAAAATAAAAATTAAGGGCAGTTCTTAGGAAAACTTTTCAATTTTCGGCCACCCTGTAATATCAACCTTTATTATTCAAATCTTATTTCTTCATAAAGCAGAACTTTTTAGGAAGAATGCCTTTTTTTGATAAAAATTTCCCATTGGTTAAAAACCTGACAGTGCACTACTGCATGTTCTTAGAATTAAACTAAAAAAGTAGTCAGTCGATTTTAAATACTTTATGAATGACACTAACTGTCTAACGTCATTTAATTTTCATCAGTTTTGTTATAATGAACAAGTTGTCTTAATTCCAAATTACCATAAATGGTTTTTCAATAATAGTCAAAGGTAATTACAGTTTTTTTAGAAATACTTAATCATTTTTTAATAGTCATTTGTTTAACCTGCAGTCCTACTCCGGATGGTTATAGTTTTCTAATCGACACAAAGCGATCGTGTTGTTTTTGTCTGCCGATCATTCGTCAGCGAACGTAAAACAGAGCGAAAAAATATCGCTTTGTCTCTTCACATTCGCAGTCCCACTACTGAGATCTTATTTTGACTAAAGCCCTTACTGAACTGAACAATACTTAATGTTGTAAATATAGTATATTTCTGAATTTGTAACAGCAAAAGTTTACTACAATCTAAAAAATGCTGCAGCATACAAAAACATTGCCATTTTAAAGAAAATTGAGCACCAGCAACTGGTATGTATGCTACTGATAAAGCTCATGGCAGTAAATTAATACTTACTTTTTTAACAATATAGATAATATCTGTGTTCTTCAGCAGTCTTAAAAATTTCGCTTACTTGGTACAAAAAAAATATATAAAAAATTGAAATAATACAGTGCTAAATGCTAAATAATAAAATATTGCTTTCAAATTCAAAAACTTGTGCCCTTTATTCCAATAGTAATTCAAATACAACAAATAATGCTAACCTCAAACTGTTAACTTAATTTTTATATATCTATGTTCCACATATGAAATAAAAAGTTTGGTAATTTTATGTTAAAAATTAGTTAAAAAAAAATTACCTTAAAGCAGGTTTTTAGGTTTATTTCCATTAGATCCTTAAAACATGACAGCTTGCTAACCCACAATTTTTTAAGCACCTCATGTGGGTAAAACAAAGTTTTTCCTGTTATTATATAAAACAATTTTTTTTCTACTTCTAAAATCAAGTCTTACAGAGTCTCAATTAAAAATGTTTAAATATTAAAATCATACTTTACTCTCAAAATACCAATTACGTTTTATCACTTTTTAAATGATTCAATTCTTAAAGGATTTAAGAAATTTTTCAAATAATTTGGTGCCCCACTTGTCGATAAGTTTATTTACCCCTACTAACATTCCACTTGTATGTTTAAGGTACAAAACGTTAGAAATGGTAGCAACTCAGTATGAAAAAACCAATATTAGCCCCATTTTCACAATCCATATTGATTTTAAAATCTCTAACCCAAAAAGTTTTACATATGTTCTTAAAGGTGGCTATACACGAAGCGAGAAACCACGTGCGTGAAATGTATTCGTGACTCGCACCACGAATCTAGTATGCGGGACCCTGCTGACAATTTCTGGGAAAAAATACAAATTCCAGTCAAACAAATGTTTTACGAATTATTATCAAACTTACCTGCTGGGAAGGAAGAATATCTTTTAGCTTAAAAAAAGTCCAAAGAGATTTTATTAATTCACGAAAAAGCACTTCTTTACACTTACGAATTGAAATTAAAATGAAAACAGCGACTTGAGATGGAGATGGTTCAAGTGGGAGCAGTGCTACCAACATAAAAACTTCTTTGAAAATATAGAGATATTATGGATATTTAAAACAATTTCTTAATTAATAAAATTAGTATCCTGACGTTAAAATTTGTAGTGTTTTTAAAAATTAAATAAAGGCAATAGAACTAATAAACTTATTCCGAAAAGAAAAATCCCAAAATCGCCACCAGTCACGTGTTACCCCTAGCGTCTAGCCTCAAGTGGGCCACCATTTAGTTTTCATCTTCTCCATTTCACTGACATACCCCTGCTAATCCCTAGTGTACCACCTATACGGTGGTGCTCACTCTTGAAGAAATTCGACCTATTTCTGTTGATACAACAAAACCTCCTCGAGTGAATGGTCCGCCGAAGAACGATTCTCGCTTCGTTGTCGATTCCATTCGGTTCAGCCGACAGTCTAGGAAGTCTTAGGATACATATATTTTCCCTTTGATTTCATTTCTAAAACGGATTTACAAGGACATTACTTTTAGTGAATTTTATTGTATTGATGAATTCACTTGTTTCTTCTAATACGGCCCTGCCTATGTCGCTTAGTTGATTATTTGGTACTTGGTAATAAAAGGAGTGTAAGGAGCTTGGAAGTGAAAATAAAGCAAACTATGTAATATGTAAGATATATGGATGTCTCAGCACGATGAAATTCAAAATATTAAAAACTTCCCGTCCTTCAGTAAGATAGCAGATCGATAATAAGAAGTTCTCGCTTATCAGGAAATAAGAAAATTAATATGCGGCAACTTCTGGTTAAACCAGAAGTTGACGTTTTTAAATAGAGAACGAGAAACTAAGATAATGACATGTAAGCCTTTTTCTCTAGGATGTACCATTATTTAGCTACAGGTTGACAAATTACAAAAAATTCTATTTTTTTTTAGAGACCGCCTTTCAGGCCGGTCTCTATACCGAGCCCTTGGTCAGAAAAATGTTCGTATGTTGTCCAATTCTGTTTTTCGGCAATCTCAATTTTTTTTCTCCGAGATGGTTCAAATTTTCTGGGTTAATAGAGGGATAGTGCGACTAGCTTCGATAAAAAATTCAGCTATACAGGGTGTTCCGTCCGGAGTTATTAAACGTCAAAGTCGAAATTTCCGCGAATTCGTATGGGATCGATTACAGGTCGCAAAACTTAATTAAATCGATTTATATTTTCGGAGGTTTAGAGGACCGGGAGCTTCAGAACCCTATTGAAACTGGCGGTATTCGGAAAATGGGAAGTAATTCTTTTGAATTTTTTTAGGTCGAAAAATGGCGTTTGCAGACTCCTTTTTGGCGCTTTATAAGTCAAAGCCGGACCGTCGGACTGAAAAACGTATTGGATCATAAAACTAAACAATCTCAAATACTTTCTTTTTGCAATACATTTACCTATACCTAAAACGACTGGAAATTGGAAAAATTTGGGAAAAACTGGAAATTACGATTTTTCTTGCAAATTTTTGACGGTTGTGAATTTTTTTGGGGGTCAAAATGGATTTAAATCGAAATCCCATGTACCTTATCGGAAAGACCTCGCCGTACTACGTTGTAAACGTATTTTTTGGTTCCTTAATTCTTAATAGGAAAGGAGCAATCGATAATTAAATTTCGATTTTTAGCCATTTTTTTTCATGACATCTCTACATTTGAATCACTCTGTATCTTTTCCTATCTAATTTCTTCCAACTTTTTCAACGCTGTCTCTTGGGGATATAATCAGGCTTTAAAATGAATCCCGAACGGGTGATCCCGGACCGGATTTAGGAGGTAAAAACTCATTTTTTCTATTTTTTTCAACCAAAATTCATCTTTAAAGGGCATTATTATATATTATTTCTGTTATTTAACCGTTCTTTTTTGGTTTATTTAATTCCCTCGTCATCTGAGAACACTCCACACTAATTAAAATTGCATATTTTTGAGTTAAAGTTATAAATAAAAAGCTCTTTTAGCATCGGTGCAGGAAACATTTTAAAAAATGCATTTATTATAGTCTGCCTTGGAAAATCAGTTGAAGCAGCCTATCTTTACGTCGAAATTAAAAATATGACCTGTCAGAATTATGCAAAAATGCCAGAATCTGTAGTGATTTTGGAAGCTTCCTGGACCGATTTCGGCTTGGAATATACATGGAAAAGACAGAATGGACTTTATATTTTTAATTACGGTGCATTTCATTGGACGATTATTATATACCAATTTTTTTTATCTTTCTGAGACCCAGCAAAAGCATTTCCAAATCAGTTTATACGGAGAAATGTATTAAAATATGAAGGGTCGAAGTGTCGCAAAAATGCCAGTTTTTCTTGTGAGATTTTAGGGCTTCTGAACCGTTTTGGGCTTGAAAAATACCGGGCAACGCCTCTACAGACCTTCCCGTGTGGATTACGGAACATATAACTTGAAGAATTGGGCATTCAGAACCATTTTTAACTATTTTTCGATGACGGTGCAAAGCTGCATAGAATGGTTTTATTCCATTAGTTAGTGTACGGGGTAAATCACAATGACTGGTCTGATTTAAAATTTGCTTAGGTTTGTTATTATCTGAGAACGGCTTATCTGATTAAATCGAGTGAGGTGGCAATCGAAAGGGAAGGAATTAAGCAATTTTCTTATTTCAAAATAATTTCGACATTTCGTTGGCATGACGACGAACAACTAGCTATTTTCGTTAATTTTTGAGTTGGACAGTTGAAAGTTGATATATGGGAAGAATTCGGTCAATTATTCAAAATTCTATATGTAAAATTTTGATTCGCATGGTTTCTATAGCAACGATTAAGGATAAAGTTGCCAATTTCTAACTCACGCACGGCTGATCTGATTGAAACGAGTGAGGTGGCAATCGATTGGCAAGGAAGTAAGCTACTTTTTTATGTGAAAATAATTTTGACATTTCGTTGCCGTGACGACGAACAATTTGCTATTCCCGGTATTTATTGAGTTGGAGATTGGAAATTTGATATATGGGAAGAATTCGGTCAATCATTTAAAATTATATGTGTAAATTTTGATTCGCGTGGTTTCTATAGCAACAATTAATGATAAAGTTGACAATTTCTAACTCACGCACGGCTGATCTGATTGAAACGAGTGAGGTGGCAATCGAAAGGGAAGGGAGTAAGCTACTTTGTTATGTGAAAATAATTTTGATTTTCCGTTGCCGTGACGACGAATAATTTGCTATTTCCGTAATGTATTGAGTTGGATAGTTGAAATTTGATGTCTGGGAAGAATTCGGACACTCATTCAAAAATATATCTGTAAAAATCGATTCCCATGGTTGGCATAGCAACGATTAAGGATAAAGTTAACAATTTCTAACTCACGCACGGCTTATCTGATTGAAACGACTGAAGTGGCAATCGAAAGGGAAGGAGGTAAGCTACTTTTTTATGTGAAAATAATTTTGATTTTCCGTTGCCGTGACGACGAATAATTTGCGATTTCCGTAATGTATTGAGTTGGATAGTTGGACTTTGACATCTGGGAACAATTCGGGCACTCATTCAAAAATATATCTGAAAAAATCGATTCCCATGGTTGGCATAGCAACGATTAAGGATAAAGTTCACAATTTTTAACTCACGCACGGCTTATCTGATTGAAACGAATGAAGTGGCAATCGAAAGGGAAGGAAGTAAGCTACTTTTTTATGTGAAAATAATTTTGATTTTCCGTTGCCGTGACGACGAATAATTTGCTATTTCCGTAATGTATTGAGTTGGATAGTTGAAATTTGATATCTGCGAAGAATTCGGTCAATCATTCACAAATATATCTGTAAAAATCGATTCCCATGGTTTCTATAGCAACGATTAAGGATAAAGTTGACAATTTCTAACTCACGCACGGTTTATCTGATTGAAACGACTGAAGTGGCAATCGAAAGGGAAGGAAGTAAGCTACTTCTTTATGTGAAAATAATTTTGATTTTCCGTTGCCGTGACGACCAATAATTTGCTATTTCCGTAATGTATTGAGTTGGATAGTTGAAATTTGATATCTGCGAAGAATTCGGTCAATCATTGAAAAATATATCTGTAAAAATCGATTCCCATGGTTTCTATAGCAACGATTAAGGATAAAGTTGACAATTTCTAACTCACGCACGGTTTATCTGATTGAAACGACTGAAGTGGCAATTGAAAGGGAAGGAAGTAAGCTACTTTTTTATATGAAAATAATTTTGATTTTCCGCTGCCGTGACGACGAATAATTTGCTATTTCCGTAATGTATTGATTTGGATAGTTGTGTACTCTGTGTCGTGTTTGTTATGTTTGTATGTATGTATAGTACAGGGTGTCCGAAAAGTCTTTGTATGGACAAATACCTTTGCTATTTGTACAAATATAAACTTAATTGTCGGATTTAAAGCAAATCGTATACATTTGCATTTCTATGTGTACGGAGGTATATGTCTGTATACAAGCTGTCCAAAAAGTCATTGTAGGAGCCAATATTCCTAGTAGTACCAGGATAAATGTAATTAAACCGGATTTCATGCAAAATCAATTATATTTGTTTTTATATGTGTTGTATATACCTATACAGGGTGTTCGAAAAGTCTTGGTATGGGCAAATACTTCTAATAGTACCGAAATAAACCTAATTAATTTGGATTTTAAGTAAATCGACTATATTCCTATTTAAACGCGTGGGTGTCAGTTTGAATGTATACAGGGTGTCCGAAAAGTCTTGGTATGGGATTCCTATTATTACTTAGATAAACTTTATTTGGTCGGATTTCACGCAAATCGAATACATTTGTTTTAATATGTGTTTATGTTTGTATGTATGTATACAGGGTGTCCGAAAAGTTTTTCGTTGGCAAAAATAGTTTCTACGTGTTGGCGTTTTTATGTTTGTAGCGATACGGTTACGAAGGGCGGTCTATTCTCCATCATCAGTCCGAAGGAGTGTGATATCTTCCTTAATATATGGCCTAGCAACACGAAATTTTCAGGGCATGACAATGATATTACCGACCTTATAGAGCCCCCTCGGGGGGCGATTAGGCGGTCTATTCACCCTAGTTTTAATGTTCTGACAGTCCACGAAGACCGAAGTCTAATTACTATGTACTGGGGAAATCCGACTCACCCATCCAGAGCTGGAAACATCCGTAGGGACTTCACCAGTCTTTTTTAAGAGGATGTGTGGGGTGGTACCACCTCGGTCGAGGAAGAAATCCTCTACCACCTTCCATTTTTGAAATGACCTCAAAAACTATTGTAAAGTGTCTCATACAATACGGAATTTTAGGTAGAATTCAAAAATTCAGTAAACGCTCCGTAGTATTCAATTTGAAATTTACAAAGTGTTGCCAGCTAATGGTTGGCATCCTTAAAATTGTTCTTAACTTTCTATAGCAATCTGCTATGCATCTGACCAAGATTTTATAAATTTTTAAAGGTAAGAAATTATTCTCGAGATCTTCTAACTGACCACGCACTGTGAATAACCCTGTATATCAGCTGCACTATGACCGAACAAAAACTCATCTCCTAGTTTATTAGCGGCGCGGCGGACCTATGAAATGATTAAACGATAGTCTCACTTTCCACTTCATCGACATACCCACTTTGTTCGCTGATGTAGTAGCGCAGTTAGTGCATGAATTTTAATGATTTGGTAAAGTTAGTTTGGCCGGTATGCGCCGAAATTGTCGAGAGTTATGAGACCTAAAGTTATTTTCATATATTTTGGCTAAGCTTCCTTGTCCAATATACAGGACTATATAGCCGTGGGAGTATATTCAGAGTGTCCGAAACACGATGTTAAAAATGTGTTAAATATAATAAAAAGAGGTACTAAAACTGTATTATTAGGGGAATATTAAATGGGGAATATATAATAGCACTTTGGGAAAATGTTCCTAACTTTGGGTTAATGACATATAAAATGGCATACTCGCACTTTGAGGAAGGCACATTCCAACTTTAAGATTTCCAACTATAAAATGACATATTCGCACTTGGAATAAAGTGTGTTCAAACTTTGCACTCGCCCCGAGACTCGCCCACTATAATTAATAATAGATTCTCACTTTGGATAATGCTTATTTAAACTTTTACCTCACACACTATTAAATAGCATATTGACACGTTGAGTAGGTATATTTAAACTTGAGACTGTATATATTATGTACAATGACGACAATTAGGCCAAATACGTTAATGACCGGCCACTACCCGGATAGTGTGGAGGAATACTGTGGAAGATTACTTAGGTTTCTCAGTATATATTAGTTGATAAGTTTTTATTTTTACTAATATAACAAAAAAAATCAGAAAATAATCCTGAGCAAACCTGAACAAACCTGCACAGCGTGCTTAAGATTGGCCGGCCAATGTCGTCACTGTCCAATGTTCATCATTGTCCGTAACATATACATATATGTTTTTCTACACTAAAATAATAGAAAAACACGTCGTGCCTCGACTAAGTTTAACCCAAAGTCCTTCCAACTTCCATTTTCAAATTGTGTTAAAGTGGCATGGCCTAAGTAATTTGAGCCCACAATGAAAATCTTAGATCAATAGTTTGAAAAGAAAACTTGATTTTACCAATTTTTTTAGGTTAAGCGGCCTTATTTAATGAAAAAGAGTAGTATCAAAATTTTTCAAGTCCTCGAAACAATATCTTCTTAGTAAAAATATTTAATATTTTTAAATGGCGTTGATAATCCTGAAAAAAGATAAGAAAATGAGTTTTTCGTCACTTTTTGGCACCTATCTCTTAAACGGAACGTTCAAATACGATGGTTTATGGATTTATTTTAAAGATAATGCAATTATCTACAAATCAAAAACAAAATTTGAATCTGAACGTTAAGTTTTATATCATGTTTTTGTGTCTGATTTTTTTGTCAAATTTATAAAGAAAAGTACAATTTCAGTACGTATTTTCCACAATAGTAGAACTAAATTTAGTTTATCAACACCTCCCAAGATAAAAAAAAATACGTGGAAACCAAGCAAATCGCGGTAATATTAGAATAACTCATACGTTTTTAATGCAGACTTATTAACAATGTCAGGACAAAAACCTGTCAAAACAAACTGATCAACTAGAAGAACTTAATTTAAACCAATACTATATCTTAAACTTTTTTAGTGAATCTGAGCAGTAATGTCAGAACAATTTTTAAAACACATACTACCCTTGGATCTCTTCTAACTCACATTAAACCTCTGTTTACAGATCAAACTTCCAAAAATGAATGAACTTGAAAAATGAATATTTTATTTGTTTTCTTAAGAAAATATTTTAAACTGGTTCAACACTTTTAAGTAAATGTTTATTTCAGCAGCAAAGAATTTGCGTTATAACCCCCATCAAACTTTTTTGACCGACTTCTTCTTTCAACCCTTATTCAAATTTGAAATAACTAAAAGTTGTGGATCGATTATGACGAATAACTTTTTTATACCACACAATTTAGAAATACACCAGGCACCTAAAAAAAATATGTAAAATTAGCATTGCAAAACTGCAAAAATTATATTTTTCAAACAATATCATTGTTAAGACATTAAAACTATAGTTTTTTAAAAGCGTGTTGTCGGATCATAAATTATTGTTATTTTAACAAAACCGATTTGAAATCATGAAATTGATACTTTGAACAATAATATCGTAAATAAATATTCAAGCAAACACACTTACCCCATAAGTAATTTAGATTTAATTAGATAGTACATGAGTAGTTTTAAGGTATTAAAATCAGAAACTTTAAATAAGAAGGTCTCGGAACAAAACAGGCCTCTATTTGTTAATTTTATTTTTTGATAACTTAATTGTGAAAAAATATTGAGCCCCTGGTTTTTATGTTAAAAATGTATAGACTTACAGCGGGTTGCACAAAACTTTTAAACAAGTAGTAAATTTAATTAACGTTAGAGTCATCTTTGGCAAGGACGTTAACATTAGTGCTGTCACATTACAAGTGTCTAATTCAGTGGTTTTCAACCGCCGTTCCGCGGAACACTGGTGATCCGCGAACCTCTTCCAGGTGTTCCGCGAAATTGTTTATTAAATATTCAAGTAATCCGAATATTTTCATAAAAATAATTTTGCGATAATTTACACAACTTGGCAACATATATTCATCACCCTACCCACGCAACGGCTTTTTGTCTTTATTTGTCCATAAATTCATTGAATTCGTAATCAGTCTAGTAGCCGTAACCGTCTCATCCTTTGTAGATCCAAAAGTGGTTTTGCGCATGCAGTTTTCGAACTTTAAGAGATTTTGTTTTTACGTTTAGGCTACCAATTGTAGAGCTAAGTGTTGATACAATTTCACATATATCTGAGACATTCTATTTGGTTAATCGGGTAATCTTGTAACAAAGGCAATTTCGATAGGGTTACCAGACGTCCGAATTTGCCCGGACATGTTCGGGTTTTTACTACGTCCGGATGCGTCCGGGCGGATTTTGCATAAGCGTCCGGATATTAAAAATACCAAAAAAACATGACAGATTAATAAAACCACTCCTCAAAATATTTAAAAAAGCCTCTGTTCATAAATTCCAGATAAACGCTGTTCGTTAGAATAATAAAAATTATATTTGCTCTGGTTTTTATATTTAGTTTTTTTTTTGTTTGTGGTTTGGTATTTTGGTAGTAAAGTAAAATACCTAAAAGTAGTAAAACCACACCATTAAGTGAGCGAATAATGTGAAAAATAACACTCATACTTTTTCAGAAGAAATTTGATAACGTCCGGATTTTGTCCGGATTTTTTTATAAACTTGTCCGGGCTAGAAAATCTTTGATCTGGTAACCCTAAATTTCGATTATATTTATTATTTATATTCTAGTTTTATGGTTATGACTTAAGGTGGAAAAATTTCTTAAACGAAAATTTGATGTTAAAAAAATTAATGAGCAAGTACCAGTGGTACTGTAACTGATGGAAATACGCAACCAACACGCGAAAGAAGGAAAATGTATCAAAAAATCGACGACCCGACAATATTTGGACGAATACTTGAGTTTTGGCTTCACCTGGACTGGAGATAAAGACAATCAAATCCCAAAATGTATTGCATGTGGAGAAAAATTGGCCAATAGTGCAACAAGGGTTTCTGCTAAGTTAAAGAGTCACTTTTCTACAAACACACTAATCTAGCATCAAAAAATAATTTATAATATTTCAAAAGATTTCTTTGCCATCTGATCGCATGTTAAAAATAAATAGAGTTTACAGAGGTAGTTCTTGAGAAACTTTGGATTTTTGAGCGAGGGATATCCAGCTCTTTCCAAAAAGGCACTTAACATTTTGCTACTCTTTTCGACTTCATATATCTATGTAAGTTTGGATTTTCAACATTGACCAACATAAAAACTAAAAACTCACCAACGTCAAATACCTCACTAAAATAAATTATTTTTACATAGGCGTGCCATATAAAAGTTAAATTAGAAATAGAAGTTTGCCTATTTTTTTGTATTTTTAGAATAGAACAGTTTGAGCTCCAATATTAGTTTATTTGTTAGACAAAAATATATGTATGTTTTGTCCATTTTATATTTTGTTAGATTTTTTAAAAAAATCTTAGATAGTGCTTGAAAAAACGGATTACTTTAATATAAACATGCCAACAAAGATGGTGTTCCGCTATATTCCTATTACTACTACAAGTGTTCCGCCGCCACAAAAAGGTTGAGAACCACTGGTCTAATTAGTTTAATTCATGATTAAATTGTTTGTGCAACCGGACGTAAGTGATTAAAAAGGGCAATACACATAATATCTGGTTTGGTAATGAGTATTATATTATGAGTACTGCTTTAAACTGGCCAAGCAAAGTAATAATTTGATTAATGAATAGAAAAGCCTTCTAGGTTTGGAAATTTTTTTCGGTCTGTGGGTAATAAACACTCACCGACATTAAACTCGGGACAACTATAATTTTGATCAAATTTAATGTATGATAACTTTTTGTTCCACAGTCCGAGTTTAATGTTTTTTTTTAAATGTAGATAAATGCTTTGATTTTCATTAATTTCATTCAGTTTTCAAAAAAAGAGTTTACATGTTGAAATATACAGGAAAATATAAAAGTATATGCCTTAACTTTGTAACACCCTTTAGAGTAATTTTGCAATCTAAACTCCACTGGATATGCTTTTCTGCAGAGTCTGATTCATTCTTAACATTTTACTTTTTTATTCTTTTCGATAGGCTTTCTCGGTTCAAGAGATATGAATTTTTGAAAAAAAAAACATTACGCTTTTTTTCACTGGAGATGCTTTTTCTGTTCTGCACAGTCTGATTCATTCTTAACATTTCGTTTTTTTTATTCTTCTGGTTATTTTAGTTAGTACCTAGTGTTACCCCCTCTAGCTGTTGTAACAGCCACTAAACGTCGATTCATTCCTATAATTAGGTTTTGGATGGCCTCTTGTAAAATGTTATTCCATTCTTCTTCCAGAGCGTCTCGGAGGTGTTGGAGAGTAAATATCTGTCCTCGACGTTTCCTGCTTCGTCTACCTAACATGCCTTGTACATGTTCTATCCGATTAATGCAGCACTACGAGCGGGCCAGTGCATAACGTTTATTCCAACTTTTAAATATTGGGTCACTATTCTTGCAGTATGTGGACGGGCATTGTCATGCATGAAAACGAATTGGTCACCAATAAATTGGGCAAAAACAACATGTTCTTCCAGAATTTCGTCGATATACCTTCGTGCAGGTCATCTGTCAATAAAAACAAGTTATGTCCGAGCGTCAAAGAAAATACCGCCCCACACCATAACGTATCCACCACCAATTTAACCCTTCCGCTAAAATTACATTGCGCGAATCTCTCCCCTTGTCGTCTCCATACTCTTTCTCGTCCGTCAGGAGACCTCAGGCAAAAGCTAGGCTTGTCTGAAAACAGATCTTGCCACCCTTCTTGCAGGTTCCAGCTAATGTGTCCTTGCGAAAAAACAAGTCTATTTACTCGTTGTTGTCTGAGGAGCTCTGGTCCAGTTGACTGTCTTTTGGCCTGTAAATTGTCTTCATTAAGTCTTATTCTTAATGTTATATTTCATTGACATTAACTTGACGAACTATTTTGGTTCATTTCTGATCTCTACTGCAGTGGTATGCAGATCTCTTAAAACTGAGACTCTAATAAAGCGATCAAGGGCAGAAGTACCACGATTTCTTCCAGATCCAGCTCTACTATCATAGCTACCAGTCCCACGAAACCTTGCCATGGCTCTTTCCACGGTGGATTTTCTAAAACCTAGCATATGTGCAACATTATCTTAAAGAGCAACTGCTCTAGCTGAATTTTCGAATGACAAATGCATCAAGGTCTGATTTTATTTAGTGGTAAAATCTGGTATGTAGCGAAGAATCATTTTTTTGTTTCATATTGCTCAGGTTTGCTCAGGATCTTTTTTCTGTCTTTTTTGATTACCAATTTCTAAACTATTAGAGTTCATTCAATTTTCGAAAATCTTTGTTGTCCAAAACATACTTACATACGTACATATGCAGGATGTTATAAAATTCACTGCATATATTGGAATGGGCGCCTCCTGGGGTAGTCTACAGACATACCCAATACTTTTTCCCTCAAATCGCACATTTTTTTATTTTAAGAAATGCCTAAATACCGGCCCTTATCCGACGCTTCTGAAGAGCCTGACGTCATAGGCTCTAATATTATAAAGAAAAAACAAATGATCCAGCCGGGGTATTGCCAAACTTAAATATTATTGTGGCATCTCATTTTTTATCAGATATAGTGAAAACCGAAAATAATCCAAAGTATTTTTAATTCAACAGACGCATTTTACCAAAAATGTGTATTTTAATTTAATAGGTGCAATTTTTTTACTAAATATGGGAAAATATGGATCACTCGTGAAATCGGTTGAAATTGTAACCAGAACGAAACAGACTATGTTGTACCATTAACACAAACAATTGTCAGTTGTCACTTACCTATTACGTTATTTATTAATAAGATGAACATAACTCTTACTAGCTTAAACTTTCTGCCTTTCAAAAAGGGTTAAAAATCAAACAATAAATTGTTTATAACCGAGTTCAAAAAAACTTCTTCAAAGTTCTTTCAGCCGGTTCAAAATTTGACTGCACCACATAAAAAGAGTTAAATCCCACATTCATTACTTATTTCTTTGCTAGGTTTCTGACTTCGGTATTATTATTCGCATAAACAAACGGTTTTGTCAATATTATAATAAAATATGAAAAATTACTCAAACACCTTATTCCGTACACATGCTTCAAATCAGCTGATCGACCTAATAACCGCGCTATTAGGGAGATTTTGCAAGAAGAATTTGCAGATACGCTAATCCATGAACGATAAAATTTAGAGTGGTATTCTAATCAGAGTCTTAATCTCATTTGCTAAATGAATGTATAAGCCTAACAAAGATTTTTTTTATTATTTTTATTTTTTTTTTTATACATTATGTGATATAGAAACACCACTTCAAATTGTATCATTTATGGGTTAGCGTTGTTAGTTGCAAAATATGAAGTGGCGACTCAGATTAAGAATGTGGCATTCTCTTCAGGCGATTTGCTAACTTCTATAACGGAGAGGTTGCATGTTTTCGTGTCGTCCTTGTCTTCATTATCGCATTATATGGCATCTTTGTCAGTTTTGTCGTCAAGAAGTGAGCCCTTCTTCCCCGTTAAAAATGAGCTGATTGCATCTGGCTTCCTTAATTTAATTCTCCAATACTTTTCTTGTTCCGTTTTAATTAGTTGTCCCTTTTTCTACAAACCCTTTATTTTTCTGGGGTTTTTTAATAATGCTGATAGTAAAAAGTACCGTGGATTCTTTTAAGCATTGTATTTAATTAGTTTTACATTGGAATGTTTTTTCATTAATGGCTTACTACCTACGGTTTTGATAGTATTGCATAAGTGTGTCAAATTTAATGTACCTAATCATCTTTTTATAATAAGGGAAGTGAATTTTACACAGATTTTGCTTTAAAAGTAACAAAAACATTAGTTTTCAGTTTTTAATAGTACGGGTAGTGACAAAGTAAAGTTGGAATCTTTGAAATTTTGTGTTTGATGCGTTATTGGAACTTTTTTTAATGTTAGTTGGTTCCTTGCATTAAATTAATGGTACTGTATTGTCAGTGTTTTTTGGTATATTGGTATTTTCAAAGCAAGTGTATTTTGAAGGGAGTTTACAACAAAGGTAATAATATCATTACTTCTTATGCTAACTTACATAAAAAAATTATTGGTAGAATTGGCAATTTACTCCGTATCATGTATTTCTTGCCAGTGGCGGGTGCTGCTTGTTAGAGAAAATTTAAGGGGCGATTACCAGCTTATTATTTTAAAGCGCCATTTTTGACTATTTTTCTTCAATCTGAATTCATATCACGATTTACCGGTTTAAAAATATGCAGTGAATTTCATAACACGCTGTATTTCCTTTGCTTCGACCATAACTATAAGACAAGTAGTGAATATGTCAGAATTCCAAGTCTGTTAAATCATAAACGCTAACCAATGCAAATTTTTTTTAATTAATAACGATAATTCCGGAGATCTGCCCCAAATTATATAATATTGTCGCCGTCTATCAAAAATTATTAATTAAAATTAATTTGAATTAATTTAAATGTTCAACTAATATGCACCTACTTTTCCCATTTAATGCGTCATTTTATTAGAGTCACTATTAATTAGGAAGCAAATTTAATTATAAATGTCAGTGTTTGAATGATTAAAATTACCGCCATCATAAGTTAATTAAAATTATTTAAAATGTATTACTTTTAAACCAATTTAATTTAACCGAGCACAGTATAGAGTTTTTTTTGCTCTAAATTTAGAGCGTTACAGTTTTATTGAAATTGACTGTCACATTGTATAAAAAGTGAGTATGTCCCATAAAATATCGGTTTGTAATATATTTCATGTGGTAAAATACAGGGATATACCGGGTGGCATATTTACAGATGCTAGCGTGCGTTGACACCAGTTTGTTGAAATCAGTGAGGGTTTGGAAAAACAGTACATTTACAAATGCTAACAGATTTGGACACCAGAGGCGATCAGAGTGTTGAAACCAGTGAGCGTTTGTAGTGGGCATACATTTACAGATGCTAACGGATGTTGACACCAGTGTTAAATTGACACTATAATAATATTTAATTCTGCAATCAGAGATTCAACTTTTAAAACTATTGGGAGTATTTTGTTATTATTAAAAGCAATTTCAAATTAAGATTACTTCATGTCCCGCAGTTTTAATGTTTTTGATGTGAGTTTGTGAGTGTTTTGATGGAGACACCGTGTTGCCAAATTTACAAGTAGTTTTTCCCACAAATTTTTATATCAGCTTTAAAAGGTGTATTGGCAACGGGTTAGAGCTCTGTTACTATAGTCACCTTCCATTTAACTAGGCGGGTTATGAATTTATCACAGACAAACTAGTCTAGTGTTATTTTGCTCAAGTCCAGGTATAAAAAGGCATTATACAGATATCCGTAATATAAACGCGATAAGCTGATCAGTCATTCATGAATCAGAGAGAGACGCCCACATAAATTTTAGTGGATATGAAAATGTTTACATCAAGACTCCCGTATTACGTATCTGGTAAAATTTGATGAAAGGTTAACACATTTTTGACAAATGTGTCAGTTATTAAAAATATTGTGACATGGCAAATAAAAATCGGTTTGCCGGTTTTTTGCATCCCCAGGCAAAAGAAATGGTTCTTAATCTAATAGAATACTTTGAAAATGAACAGAAGAAGACTACTGAAACCGGCGAGGTATCAAATCCCAGGTCCATTAAAGAGAAAGTCTCGGAAGCACTCAAACTAAGTTTAAGATCTATACAGAGAATTGTTCATGAAAGTAGTAGAAGTATACCAATGAAGAAAACGCAACGACGATCAAGGAAAAAGAAGACTGAGACTTTACAAGAATGTTAAAAAAATGGATGTGAGGAATGTTATATCCGACTTATATGCATCACAGATTAACATAACGCTTCCAGTTTTGAGAGATGCTTTGAAGGAACGAGGTATTTTAGAAATAGGACTCATTGTCAGCGTTGACAAAAAATTTAGGATTTCGTTATAGAAAGGACTGCAACAGAAGATATTTGTGCGAACAACCAAGAATTGCAAGTCAGCGAGTCAAATTTTTAAAAAAATATGTTGAAAATTATGATTCGAAATTTAGAAAAGTTGTATTTTTAGATGAAACTTGGGTATTTTCGAATGGGAGTGGGTCCAAATCATGGCAAGACGACTCGGTGAAGTCAGTGAAACGAAAAAAAGGTTGTGGTTTGGGAAAAAGATTTATTATAATAAATGCTGGCTCGTCTACTGGTTTTATAGAGGGAGTGAGTTTGATTTTCTCCTCTAGATCAAAGAGCGCTGACTACCAGGACAATATGGATTGTGAGCTTTTTGAAAAGTGGACCACAGAAAAACTTATACCAAATTTGGATGAACCATCGTTAATTGTGCTAGACAATGCATCTTATCATTCTCGGGCAATAAATAAACAACCAAATTCATCATGGAAAAAAAGCGACATCTTTCAGTGGTTGGTTCAGGAAGATCAGAATCCATCACCCGATTTATTAAAATCTGAGCTTCTAATGAAAGCGAAAACTATTCAAAAACAAAAAATATATGCCGTCGACGAAATGTTGCGGGAACACGGTCATGAGGTTTTGCGGTTACCACCTTACCACTGCCAATTTAATGCCATAGAAAGAATGTTGGTAATGGTCTGAGTTCACAACAGGTAGAAGAAGTTTGGAAAAAATCCCTATCACAAATTACGGGGGACTACTGGAGGAAAGCAGTAGAGCACACGGAAAAAGTTATCCTGGACTGGTGGAAGAGAAAAAGTACTGGATGTCCAAGTGGAACCACTAATTATTTCGACTGCAGAAGATAGTGAAAGTACTGCAGATGAATTTGATGATTCTGAATTTGAACAATGTTAGAGCTATTTTTAATTATTTATTTTGTTTTCTTATTCACTGACCTTTTTTTTAAATTCTGTAATATAGTTTTATTAGAATTAATGTTATATATCTATGTGTTATCCTATTTATTATATTTGAAACATACTAAAATTTGTTTTATTTATCTAATTTTCTATATTTAATTTATTTCTTCAATTTATTAATTAACCAAAATATTCAAAAGTCGTATTACAACCTCATGCAACAATACGAATGCACCTCTGAAACATTAATTTCGGAACGAGACATTTCAATGCCCGGTGGCCGTCAGTTTAATTATGCCTGTCGGTTTCAAATAAACTGTTAACCTATTATCATTAAATTTTATTAAACATCAGCTGTCCATGTACCGCCATATTGTTTTTTACTTTTAGAAATATTTTTGGGACCTCTGCTTCTGCTGATTGATTCGTAGATAATAAGCCGCCTAGTTAAGTGGAAGGCGACTATATTTAATTATTTTTTGTGAAATTTTGGCATTAAAGCTGTTCTTAGAAATAATATAATTTCTTCTTGTGGCCATAGAGTTGTAAAATACGTTCTCGGACAGGTTTGTTCAGTTTTAGGTTTCATCAGTATCTTTTTTTAATTTTTTATCTTTGCCGAGTTTTTTTACTGCGACTGCGCGATTCGTATTGGTATAAAATTTTGGCAGCACCGCATACACCTGACATTTTATTAAAAAAGATACTGATGAAACCTAAAACTGAGCAGACCTGTCCGAGAGCGTATTTCACAACTGACTTTATTATGCAATTTTAATTTCTGCACCTTGTAGGGCCGATCTGGGTTAGCTTTTATTTCTTATTCATCTTAACATCTCACAAAACCAGCCTGATGCTAAAGCGCATTGATCTGCTCATTAACCTAATATTTTATTTTTATTTTGTTCGTTTGCTTTAATAAACGCTCACTGATTTCAACACTCTCATCGCCCCTGGTGTCCAAATCTGTTAGCATTTGTAAATGTACTGTTTTTCCAAACCCTCATTGATTTCAACACCCTGGTGTGAACACACGCCAGCATCTGTAAATATGCTACCGGGTGAGTCAACGATTGCGCGGGTTTTATGCCTTGAAGATAAGATTTGTCGATAATAAGCCTTTGTGTTAAGGTAATTTTAAAACTTTTTCACTAAGGTTTAACATTCGAAAAAGTCATAGTTTTCAATATAATTCGACTTATAATGAAAATTTAGCATTTGCAAGCATATCTTTGTTGTGAAAATAGTATTTAAATTTTGACTCCAAGCGATTCATAATTTGTATCCTGGGAAAATTAAGTCAAACAGCATATCCACTATAAAATATTTGACATCTCATTTACAGGGTGTTTTTTTTTCTAGGTCCAAAGTCAGAAAACTTCTAATTAAAAAATGTCACTTTTATCAAAAGAAACACCCTATATATTTTTCTTCCATCTCATAGCTCGTCAAGAACTCTTCACATTTTGTAAAGAAGTCCTATCCCTTTCTCTAGTAGTTTTTAAAATATTTTAATTGACTTTTTCAATACAATAGATAATGGGTACTTCCCTTCGCGGAATATTAAGGCATTATTCGCCCTGGGAACAAAATGGCGGCTTGTTGAAACGAATATTTATAAAATAGAAATAAATGTAATGAATATTGCTGTTTTTCAGCTGGCGGTTTGAAAACACTCACCCCCACTAATTGGAATAAAATTTAAATTGTGTTAAAAATTTGATCTTAAATTATTGAAATGACATTGAGAAAATACCAATTTTTTGGTAGTATTCTTATCGACTTAAAAAAAAGGTTTTGTAAACAAGTACATGGTACTAAAGTTATTTTAGTCTATATTCACTTTGTACTGAGTGTATTCGTGTTTTTCCAAAATGATTAATTCTCTATCGTTAGCAGAAGAAATCGAAGCAATATTCATTTATGGGGCAATGCGTAACTTCCACGAAGCGGAAAGGGTTTTTAATGATCATTTTCCAGATCGCCCGATCTACAGGAAATACCTAAGAAATGAACAAATTTATCGCCACCGGCAGTGTACAAAACATTAAGAATCCTGGCCATCCATTTATCTCCGATGAGAGACAAATCCAAATTGTAGGTGAAATGGTAGTAACTCCCCAGCAATCAACGTCGCATGTTGCAGAAGTTTGTGAAATTTCCCCTTCCCAAAAGACATAAATTTTATCCGCACAAGTTTTAAATGCTTCATCAGTTAACTGAAGATAACCATGACAGAAGAATAAAATTTTGTGAAATTATGACCAACACAACACTCTTCTCTCCTTGTCCTACACACACGCAGTGTTTGAAACAAAACAAAAAGCTAGTTATGAATGAATGGTGTTATCTCCTTTTGCTGAAGATCAATAGTCTGGTTGGGTTAGCCTATAACAGAAGTACCTAAAAGAATCATTCAGTTTCAAGTATGTGAAATGTGGTCGACACGCTGCTGCTTTTGGCGCTGTATATCTTTCCAATCCTCCAAACTACTCCTCCGAACCTTTTTACAGGTAACAGATGACAGGGAGTAGATAATCGCCCTGTTGTTGGCTGTACCCCTTTTTTCCTTTTTCTAAGCAAACTGGTTAATCGTCTTTACAAGTCTGATCCTACCCATGATAACAGTTGTGGCATGTTTTTGTCAGCATAGAACCAGCACCGAGTTGAACTTTCTTGCTTCCCGGAATTCCCGGTGCCAGTGGCTGATTTTGTGCTCAAGAACTAGGTAGTCTTTATTAAATGATACCTTATTGGGCACCCTTGTAGACCATGGGATAGCGACATGTCTTAGGTTGCGATTTTGCTTGTCTGCCTTTTGGAAGATTGAAAAAGATAAGTTTTGTTAATGAAGAAAAGTGAAGTTTTGACCACGGTTCGGGTGATGACGCCCAAATGAAAATTGGAATTTTCATTTCTACGAAAAATTCTACATAAAAAAGGCAGACGGTTAGCAAGGGACCAAAGGGTTAAAGTGTCCGAGTGAACTTGTAACAAAAACGAAGAATTTTCCACGTTTTTTTAGTGTCTGCCAACCGTCTGCCTTTTTTTGTAAGTATTATTTTTCAATGGCTTTATTTTAATTACATGACAATTACAGACAATATAAAATCGTCCCCAAAACCCAAATTTTTTATACGAATGAAAATTTAATTTTTATTTGGGCGTCACTCGGGCCGGGGTCAAAACCTCACTTTCCTTTTTCAGTCCGCCAAAAGGCAGACAAAAATATCGCAACCCAAAACATGTCGCTATCCCACGGTATATTAAATAAACTTTCAGTTTACTGTTGTTTTACATTAAATGCTCGAAAGTAATGTTTATTTAGGTAGTCAAAATTTATTGAAGAAAAAAAAAAATTTCAGTTCTGCCGATATCTTGTGCGCTCCATTAATATAACAGTGTCATAATACATAACTCTGAATGAAACATTTAATTAATTGCTATTGTCACTTACTCCCTAAATATCTTGGTATCTTGGAATTTGGAGGTTTTATATAACAATTATTAAACATGAAAGAAAGAGGTTACTAAAGGGATTAAAAAGTAATAAAGGCATCATAAAAAGAGTTATTAAGGGAGAAAATATGTATGGAAAAGGCCTTTTGAAAGCTGACCTTTTATGGGATATCAGGTAAAATAATAATGTAATGTTCTTTAGATGTTCATGTTTTTAAAACGTGTTTTATAATGGCTAATGGATAATGTGTGCATGAAGAAAAACAATAAAATTCGCTTAACGTTTTTGTATATGAAAATATTTTTAAAATGTTAAAATGTGGTTTATAAAGGACTAATTTTTTCACCTTGAACGAGGTGAACTTTTGCAGTTACAATGGAAAAAATCCCAATGTGAATTTATCTAATAGCTTAATTAACTGAGGTTTAATTTCAGAATTAGTTGTGATCTATGCAACTGGGTCATAAAAGCCCATTCATACATCAGTAACGCGGCATTTCCGTACCGTATTCGTGCATCAATATCAGTGGTAAATAATATCAACGCCTTTATTTTAATCAACACGTTCGTACACGTTCGGCACAGTAACATTTTTTACCCTCAGTGTAGTGTCAGTGTCCATACCGTGAAAATAAAAATTCGTCGACAACGATATTTTTTAAGTTTCACTGAAGTGTTCTTGGACTGTCTTAAAAACATGAACGATGAAAAATTGTGTTAGTATGGGAGTATCCCGTGTAATTCCGTGTATCCCGGTGTCTGTATACCGGGCAGTTAGCGAGGAAAATGTACTGACGTAGCTTTTGATATTTTCACCATTTCATTTTTTTTCTCGACAACCGTCAGAGGGGGAGCGATCGAGTTAATAAAAGGATAGTTATAGCTTCGGTAAAAAAAATCTGTTATAAGCAGGCGCGGCCCGTCCATAAGGTCGTTTGGTCAATGACCCACCTAAAATTTTCAATGATCTACCTAATAATTTATTTTTTAATTTTTTAAAACCAAAAAAGAATCTTTTGTTTCAAAAAAGTGCAAGTTCCATGCGAAAACTCCCCAAGAAAGAATCAAGCCAAGCCATCGTCAAAAGATATCCAACTTGCCCCGGGCTGGGTTTTTTTTTAGATTGATCTTATAGGTTTACACGGACGATATAAATTCATTAAACTAAGAGAGAAACAGACATACGCGCTTTAGGAAGTTAAAAAGATACACAATTGGTCGACGGCCCACCAATAATATCTGGCCACTCCCACTATGGAAATACTCTCAAACCGCCCCCTAAAATATACTATTTCAAAACATTTGGTTCGGAAAAAGAAAAACTAATTAGGTACCTAATATGCGCATTGTATTTGCATTGTATTAATAATATTAATTAGCGGTTAAACATAAAAAATTATAAATACGATTTTTATTGGCCAGCGCTAGGCATAAAGTTTAACGGTATCCGACCGATTTTCTTACATTACCAGCGTAGTCCAGAGGTATAATCTCAGCGAGTTGATCAGAAGGTCGAGGGTTCGAACCTGTGTTGGGGCAAGAACTTTTTTTTAATTTTTTGTTATTTAAAAAATTAGATCGGTTCTAAAAGGTGTATTGGCAACACGTTGTTCCTCGATAAAATATTTTTAAAATTGTTGGCAATCTCATATTTGCTACAGCGTACAGCCTGCACGTGCGTAGACAAATATCCTATTACTATGTCTAGTCGCCAGCATTGTATTTATTAAAGAAAACGGAGTTTCGGCAGCGTTCCTAATTT
Organism: Philopedon plagiatum; assembly: GCA_963971165.1. Lineage (NCBI taxonomy): Eukaryota > Metazoa > Arthropoda > Insecta > Coleoptera > Curculionidae > Philopedon > Philopedon plagiatum. The sequence continues at coordinate 32,317,247 of OZ020190.1, read as the reverse complement.
TATTTTACGAATAATCATACTTTTAGCTCAGAATTTTGTTCTGTTTATATTCTGAGCTTTTAGTACAAGGCGCGACATCTATTGAGGAGATGCTAAACTTATCAAAACGGAAGCCGCTAAAATCTACTAATCTAGAGTATTAAAACACATAGAAAAAAGCCTAGAGTAGTAATGTTCAATATTCTGCAGTACCTATTTTATGATTTTTCCAGTGTTTATTTGTAGGTAAATAATTTCTTGGCACATTATTCAAAAACATTTATTGATTAAAAAAGTGCATTTTGCTTGTTGCGTTGATATCACTAGTTGCCACAAAATTTTGACCCACCTGTAAAAAAACTCACGGGCCGCGCCTGGTTATAAGGGTGTATGGTTTCAGAGCTATTAAACGTCAAAGTCGAAATTTACGCGATGGGATCCATTACAGGTCGCAAGACTGAATTCAATCGATTTAAATTTTCGGAGGTTGTAGGAAGCCTATACCCAAGAAATCACAATTTTTTCGGATCAAATTCACCCTCAAAATAGCGATCAAACATCGCTCATTATAAAACGGGAAGATGGCCTCTGATGACGTACCCAAATTTAAGAAATAAATTAAACATTGGCACCGCTGCAAAAACTTTCCGACGATTCCGTACACAGTGGATTGGTTTTCGAGATTATGTAAGTACTAAAACGGCTTATAAGACTCATGGCGGTGTTGCAGTATCCTTAATTTGAGTCACCACATTACCGGATATGTTCAGTTGTTTTTCCTAGGGTGACGTCAGGCTGAAAACCGATTCATTTCAATTTGGCCAAAGTTTAAAACTTAATATTTTGTTAGTATCCGTCCAATTGGCGTAATTTTTGTGTGTTTCGTCAAGTCCATTATGGATTGTTCTGATTTAGAAAATAATAATTAAAAAATACAGAAAAAATCCTGAAGAAAACCTAGAAGAAACCTAAATTCTAAAAAAAAAATTAAAACTTTATCAGCCAGATTCTTCAACGCTAGTCCAGTCTAATTTGACAACTAAAAGTTTGAAACTGACAAGAGTGTAAGAATAAGATAACTAAGTTTTATACTATGAATTTGTTTCTAAGGTTTTTCGCAAATTTATAAAGAAAAAGGCCATAATTTTAGTACGTACTTTCGACAATAGAACCAAATTCATTCTAGCAACCTGTTCCAAAATGAAAATGATTTGAAAACCAAGCAGATCGCTGATGGGTTTTTAATGACGACTTATGAACAATGGCAGGACAAAAACCTGTCATAACAACTGATCATGTAGAAGGTGTTAACTTAAACCTGTACTAAATCTTAAACCTTCTCAGTGAATCTGAACTTATATTTTTAAAGAAATGTATTTCCGAAAATTTGGTTTTTGAAAAAATTTCATAATTACAAATATACCACACAGTTTTAATAGAGCAGCCAATAAAAACGGTATTATAACAAAACGGGGAATTTAAAGCAAACAAGCTCAAGTTCTGTGTGTACAGCCTTTTATTTCATCGCCAAGTTTTAAAACCGTGAAAACTGTCGTAAATTATTCCTAAAATTTGACGGTGAATGATTTATTGCCCAGCAAGGTAAATGGACAACACTTGAAAGTTTAAAAGAAAAATTTTAAGTTCAGTGAAGTTTTATTTTTGCGCAGGAAACGGTTCATGGTTGAGGTATTTCTTAGAATGAAAGGGTTTTCTTTCGTAATTTTAGGTAAATTTAAAGGGCATAAAATGATCAAATGAAAAGACTTGAACCAAAAACCTTAACGGCCAGAGTCGCCAACGCTAGTCCGGTCTAATTTGACAACCAAAAGTTTTAAACTGACAAGTGTAAGAATAGGACACCTAAGCTTTATACTATGAATTTGTTTCTGAGTTTTTTTTCTCAAATTTATAAAGAAAAGGATAATTTTAGTACGTACTTCCGACAATAAAAGTCAATTCATTCTAGCAACCCTTTCCAAGATGAAAATTATTTGGAAACCAAGCTGAAACATCTGAATAATTCATAAGTTGTTAATAACCGCTTTTTAACAATGACAGGACCAAAACCTGTCAAAACATACCTGATCAACTAGATCTTAATTTAAACCAGTATTAAATATTAAACCTTCTTAGTGAATCTGAACGTAATATTTTGAGATACAAATAACAGTGGCCTACAAATTTCAACTTTGTTTTTGTATCCTTAACAAAAATTTATATTATTCAGTCTGGCCCAAGTATGTCTAAAATATCTGTTAAAATTATTACTTGGCTCTAAAATAAATATAACCCTTTTTGTTTATTGTATAATTTTTATTAAATAAAAAAAATTATAAACCGGCATACTGAACATAAAAAATAATAAGTCTTCTCTTTGTCTACATCCAAATCAAGGGTGTATTGCTTTGATGGATTTGGAACAGGCAACTCATTAGGAGGAATTGGGCGAATGGCAGATCGTAGATTTAGATATGGTAGTGTAGTCCTTTTCTTCTTTGTGATACCTATCTTAATGGGAGGTATCATACAAAAATAACAATTAGTAACGTGATCTGTAGGTTTTCGCCAGACCATAGGCACAGCAAAAGCCATTGAACGCCCTCTTCCACTTAGCCAGCTACGAAGATTGTGTTCGCATAATTGCTGCAACAGATATGAGCTGCCCAGCTTTTGTCTCGGCCACCAATTTTGTAGCCAAAATACAAATGATACGTGTTATGGGACAGACTCCGATTCTCAAAGCTGACTTCACCACAAACATAACAAAAGTTATATGGTTTATTTACACACTCTTGGCATCTGGTTGAAAGCTCACTTATTTCTAAAATACGAACACTTCTAACTAATCCAAAGGTTAAATCAGAATCGGGTAAGAATTTACACGTTTACTTTTAGGTATTTACAAATATATAGACTATTCCCAGAATACAATACAATAGTATCGCCTGTAATTAGGTACAGGCGATACTATTAGTAGCAGGCGCGGCCCGTCCATAAGGTCATTTACTCAATGACCCACCAAAATATAAAAAAAGCAAAACCTTTTTTTAATGTTCAGTGTAATCTCTATATTATATAAAGGAAGAAACTGACTGACTGGCTGACATATCAACGCACTGCCCACACCGCTGGAGAAACTTATATAACGGTTTTTCAAAATTCAAACCCTAAAGGTGTGAAAGAGGGGTTCAAACTTTGTACGTAGAAAAAATATTAGTTGGTACTGTTAAGTCGAAATTTCATAGAAATACTCTAAAAAATAACGTTCAGATTCACTAAAAAGGTTTAAGATTTAGGGTACGGCCAAATCAGCGACTTTGTCGCTGCGACGAAAACGCTGCGACAAATTTTTATGTCGCAGGAATATATAAGTCTGGCCAAATTAAACGACTTTCAGTTAGTTTTACGATGGACGCGGAAGAAGTGGCATTGTTAGCGATTGCAGTTTCTAGATATCTCAGGCGAAAGAAATCGAAAAACAAAAGATTTGCAGTTCATCCTATAAATATGAAGAGAAAGAAACACGGCTAGTTTCACACTTTATACAATTTGTTACTAAAGGACGATGCAAAATTTTTCGCTTATTTTCGGATGTATCCCAAAACATTCGAGGAGTTGTGTGAATATGTGGCAAACATCTTTGCTGCTTAAAATACAATCCATTACTGAATATCTGAGCTGGTCGCAACGTGTAGCCCGACGCTAATCTGGCCACTTGCATTAAAAACAACGGAGAGCGTTTTTGTCGCCGCCGCAGAAAGTCGCTCTCGTTCGCGACAGTGCTGCTGTCGGTGCACATGAAACGCTAGATTTGGCCAGGCCTGTTTAGTTACATTTTTTGTTGTCAAGCTGCGACTGAGTCGCAGCGTTTTCGTCGCAGCGACAAAGTCGCTGATTTGGCCGTACCCTTAGTACTGGCTTAAATTAAGATCTTCTAGTTGATTAAAGTTTTTGTCCTGTCACTGTTAATAAGTCGTCATTAAAAATTTATGAGTTATTGTAATATTTCAGCGATTTGCTTGGTTTCCAAATGATTTTCATCTTGGAACGTGTTGCTAGAACGAATTTAGTTCTATTACTGTGGAAAGCACGTACTGAAATTGCCCTTTTCTTTATAAATTTCAGAAAAATCTTAGAAAAAATTTCATAGTATAAAACTTAGTCTTATTCTTACACTTGTCAGTTTAAAACTTTTGGTTGTCAAATTAGATCGATGTATCATTGGAGAATCTGGCCGTAAATGTTTAAACACCTGTTTTACAGTTTTTAATAAATTAACCCCTAAGGGGGTGAAATGGGGGTTCAAAGCTTGTAATGGAGTAAAATTGTTATACCGCGGACAAAGTCGCGAGCGAAAGCTAGTTTTATATATCTAGTTGGCTCAAGTTTGCTTAAGTTTGCGCAAAGTTATATTTTTGATAAAATATATTTTAGGTAAGAAATTATAAAAAATTTCGTTAATCCATCGGATAGCCATATAAAGGTTGACCGTGTAGCAAACTCGCTTTAGTACATTTACAATAACTTAAAATATATAAACATAACAATATGAAGCTGTATTATGGGTTCGCTCTTTAAAAATTTCTTAACTGGTGCAAAGCATTGTTGATATAAAACTTCAAGTTTTAAACGAAAAACTCAACTCATTTGCAATAAAAACGAACCGTTTTTATATCTACGCTAGTTCTAAAGTTTTAAGGGCACAAAAAAGAAAAAGAACTTTAACGACAAAGGTAAAATAAAGGAATATTCGGAAAAAGAATTTAACACAAGTTTTCTATATGCTTAGTACATTACGTTGCAAAAAGCAGCTTCTAACAACTAGGTCAGAAAATTAATACTACTTATCGAAAAAAATATTTTCAGGCCAAATAAATACAAGTTGAAGAAATCGATATCAATTCATTTTCATTAAGGGTTTACTGTTTTTACGCAGAGGAGGAACATCAAACCATTATTTTTAATAAATGTCCTTCGATGGGAAGATTTATTTTTGTGGTTTTTATATTAAATGTGTAACAAACGAATATAATATGTATCTACTACTTCTCACTAACATGTTAGTAATTAGTTGACAAACATCAAGCATTTTAGCAATAAAATAATGCATTAAAATTATTAATACTATACGAGTATAATAGAAATTAAACATTTATTATTTTGGAATTCACATTTTTAATGGAAATTGGGTGGTATTTATTTATTTTATTGTTTTGCTGATCATGTAATGAAATTACCTAAAATATTATTCATTTGATATTATATTTAAAATATTATATTCCTGCCGAATTTTTGGTAGATAACAAACAAATGGTTATGGTACACATCGTCATTAGTTTTCTCTTAGAGACACCATTCGAAGACTAGAGTCGGATTTGTTATTTGTCAAGGATGAATATCTAGAAAACTTTTGAATCTATGGATGTACTGTTTTATACTAAACTAGATGTTCTAAAAAAATATCATTTTTGATTAGGAAAAAGGTCCCAATATTGACCTCTCGAAAAAACCTCCACAAACAACTATCAACTAAGGCCAATAGCTTATAAGCACTTGTTACGATGGCTGTAGTGTATTGATTTATTCGTTTGTTATTCTAAACTGCTTGTAAGAAGTTTAATAAAGTATTGATTTGGTGATACAGGATTACTGATAACCGAAAAAAGGGTTCAGTTCTTATATGACCACGTGTATGTGAAGATTAGCGGGAATTATACAATACCCTTAAAAAGCTTTTTACTGCATCATACAAAAATCTTAAATTTTTCTGGAAAGCCGGAAAACGTAATGAAAAATTTAAACGTACTTCCAGCTTTTCCCTTTTAATCTATTAGATTAAAAAAAAATTACGCACAGTTATTGGTAGTCCAAACAGTAAGCCCGATGTTTAAAACTTTTTTTAATAGAGACATAAATTTTTCACCATGATCAAAGAAGAATTTCCAAAAAAATATTTTTACAGTCCTCCGCAATTGAATTTCATGAATATTTTGTTTGACCATTTTTGTAAAAAGAAATCAACTGTTTTTATCAGAACATAAAAAAAACAAGATTTTTACAAAATGTGGGAAGCACATTTGTATTTATTGTCAATGTGACAACGCTGCATAGCAACCTTCCTCATAACCCGGGTATCCCAACATTTGATATTATAAAGCGGTCTAATCAAGGGTGGATTGTTACATAATTTTATATTATACAGGGTGGTCAGAAAACTTTGCAACAAATGGAAAATTATTGATTTCTCGGACAATTTTATTTATGATAGAAGTTGGTGCATTATCTGAAACCTACAGAAAATAAATTAAAAGTCATGATGATTTGTTCTTAAGAAAGCCAAAAAAAAAAACTGCTAATAACTCCAGAGTAAACTAAACCTGTTTTGTTTGTTACCTTGTACAGCTAGCTATAGAAGGAAAATAATTATTTTTAACTTTTTAGCTCTCGACTCATAAAAGCGTGTTTTATTATTATATATATATATATATATATATATATATATATATATATATATATATATATATATATATAGTTATGGTCAAAAAAATAAATACTGCTGAAAAATAACCAATTTTTTCAAAATATTTCCATATATTAGGTTCTACATGATGCCATATTTTAATTAAGTAATAAACAAATCTCAGTAATGCCTAAAAATAGAAAAGAATAAAAAAGATTTGTTTACAAATATTTAAAAAAGCGAAGAAAGACCACAGAAGCGACAGACAGACGCATATTAATTGCAGCAGAAAAGAGCCCTTTTGCGTCTTTTTCCAAAATTTTAATCGACGTTCCGGAAAATGTATCAACACGAACTATTCGTAGAAGGCTGGTTGAACAAGGTTTAAAAGCCAGATCCCCAAGAAAAGTTCCTCTGTTAAAGAAGAGGCATGTGAAAGACAGAATTTTATTTGCTAAAAACCATATCGACTGGTGCGGGAACGACGGAATACAAAAATGGCGAAATATATTGTTTAGTGATGAAAACAAAGTTATGTTATTTGAAAATGATGGCAAAATTTCCGTTAGACGTCCGCCAAAACAAGCATTTAATCCTCGTTATACCGAGAAGACTGTAAAACATGGTAGTGCGAAATTTTTAGTTTGGGGCTGTTTCTCGTGGTATGGTGTTGAACCAATACATCTTATTGAAGAAAAGATGACCACGGAGGTTTACATTAATATCTTGGAGAATGTCATGTTACCTTATGCTGAGTGGAATATGCCATTAAGAGGGGTTTATCAACACGATAACGACCCAAAACATAAGGCTCGTGCAACAAAAGCGTGCATTCAACGACACAAAATTAATGTTTTAACATGGCCAGCCCAATCCCCCGACCTCAATCCGATTGAGAACCTGTGGAAACTAGTAAAGGCTAAAGTTGGGACCACTAAACCAAAAACAAAAAGGCGCTTTGGGCAGCTGTTAGGGAAGCATGGTATGGTATACCAGCCGAGACCTGTCGTCAATTAGTAGAGTCAATGGCAAAGAGATGTCAAGAAGTTATTACAAATAAGGGCCATGCAATTAAGTACTAAGTGTAGATTTTGTATTTACATATTATTTTTTTACAATATTTTCATTCAATTGTTCGAATGCTTCCTGTATTAATCAATCAATCAATCAATCAATCAATAAAGCTTTATTGTCCAAAGAAAATCTTATTGACAAAGCATGCTTAAAATTATAAAAAAAAAGTCATTACATGGACACTCTACAATATATGTGTATTTATTTTTTTGTCCAACAATAAATGTGTATTTCTTTTTTTGTCTTGAAATAAATAATAGTTAAAACAGATTTCTTTTTAAAAGACCCTATTCTTTGTACCTACAGTACAAGGCTTTCCACTTACCAAAATATGTCGTGTAAATACTACATCTCTCCTATTCATATAGAAAGAAGGCACAGGGATAACGTATTTATTTTTTTGTCAATAACTGTATATATATATATATATATATATATATATATATATATATATATATATATATATATATATATATATATATATATATATATATATATATATATATATATATATATATATATATATATATACAGGGTGTCTAAAATAGGTGATACCACCATTGCTATCTCCGAAATGGTAAAAGATACGAGGTCGGTTAAATTAGAGGAAATGTGCCATTTTTAGTCCCTATTCATATTCCGTTTACGTAGTTGCCAAATTCTCTATAGTTTCTTATCTACAGGGGATTTTTCAAAAATAGTCAAAAATTTAATTTTTAAATATCTCGAAAACTATTGTAGTTAGAAAAAAGTTGCTTTTACAAAAATCACACGATTTTTTACCTTCTCTAAAGTAGCGTTATTGTTTTGTTTATACCATTTGTTTTTACTGAGTTACTGATACTAACTTGTTTTTTTCAAATACGGACCTGGATTTTTGGCTGCATTTTTTGAAAGAATACTTCATACCCGTTACAACTATGTATCACTTGATTATGGTTTTCGACGTTTAGATCGGGAATAACAACATCATAAGGATTTTCTATCGATACGGACCTGGGATTTTCCATGTTAAGGCACAATTTCACAACCCATCGCTGTGGTTTAAACTATTCAACTGATTGATTTTAAACTATGTTTATGATTACTAACCAGAACCCTTTGGTCATTAAAGTTTGTCAAATTGCACTTAGGCCAAGGAGTTATTGAAAGCAAAAGTTTAGCAGACTCAGATCAGATATAATTAGCGGCCTTTATTAACAGCACCAGCACTAGTGGTTAAGTTTACTACATATTGTAAAAGGCACCCTTGATGATATGTCTTCGTTATTTACGTTTTTAATCTTTTCGTATCCAAAAATCACCTTTCAGTTCAAAAGATAATAATAAATAATCCTATTTTCCCTAATGGTTTCATTTCTGCTGCAACTCATTCTGCTGGTACAGTTGAATTACAATTTACTGACTTTGAAAACAAACCATATTATCTCAAAATAAAGACCTTTAACTATATTCTAGCATAAATCCATTGTCATATTTACTGTGTTCCGATCATAATTCGAATCTAAAATCCGTTTTCTGCTTTGTTTTTTGACGTTGCGTTGAATTATAACATACGGACGGGCGGACGAACAGGTTGATGGACGCGATTGGACTGACCACACGAAGCCAATCACGCGTCTAAGAATTAATTATTAGGATTTGTTATGATTAAAACTAAGCTTATGCTTTTTTCAGGCGTTGCTTGGACCAATTTTACAAACTTGAGGGTCCTGGTTAGTAATCATGATTATAATTAAAATTTACCAGTTAAAACAATTTAATCCATAGTTACTGATTCTGAATGAAAATGAAATGGCGCATTAACTTGAAAACTGCCAGGTCCGTACTGGTAGAATATCCTGATGATGATACTATTCTTCACCAAAACGTCGAAAACATAATCAAGTGATACACAGTTGTAAAGGGTATGAAGTATTCTTTAAAAAAATGCAGCAAAAAATCCAGGTCCGTATTTGAAAAAAACAAGTTAGTATCAGTAACTCAGTAAAAACAAATGGTATAAACAAAACAATAACGTTACTTTAGAGAAGGTAAAAAATCGTGTGATTTTTGTAAAAACAACTTTTTTCTAACTATAATAGTTTTCGAGATATTTAAGAATTAAATTTTTGACTATTTTTGAAAAATCCCTTGTAGATAAGAAACTATAGAGAATTTGGCAACTCCGTAAACGGAATATGAATAAGGACTAGAAATGGCACATTTTCTCTAATTTAACCGACCTCGTATCTTTTACCATTTCGGAGATAGCAATAGTGGTATCACCTATTTTAGACACCCTGTATATATATATATATATATATATATATATATATATATATATATATATATATATATATATAATCTTTGAAAAAAGTTTTATTGTTGATTTTATAAAAAACAACCACTTCGTAAAAAATTCTGCATCATGACAAAATAACATCGCCATTCCAAAATTTGATCTAGGACATACAGGGTGGCTCAAAAATGTAAAAGTCCTAATCCACATGAAGCTGAAAAGACACAAAATTATTATTTAAAGGTAAACTGCCACTGTAAATGTACTAGAGTTAACTTTTTTTTATATTAGCGAATTAGGTTTGCTTGGGTCCAAAAAATAAAATAATTTTTTTTTATTATCGACTTCTTAAAAAGTTCTACATTGTAAAAAATAACATGGTTATTGAAAAACTTGATGTAGGTCAATACAGGGTGACTCATAAAGCTGAAAGTCACAATTTAAATTTTTAGCCACCCTGTATGTCCTAGATAAAATTTTTACATAACCATGCTCATTTTTCACATTGTAGAACTTTTTATGCAGATATACTTTTTTTTTGTAAATGACATAATAAAAAAATATTTTTTATTAATTTTATTTTTGGCACCTCCTGAATGTTTCAAACCTAATTCACTAACATAAAAAGTTAAGTTAACTCTAGTATATTTGCAGTGGCAGTTTACCTTTATATAACGATTTTATGTCTTTAGCTTCACGTGGATTAGGACTTTTACATTTTTGAGCCACCCTGTATGTACTAGATTAAAGTTTTGACTGGCAATACTATTTTCTGACGATGCAGAACTTTTTAGAAAGAGGCACTTTTTTTCGTAAAATCAATAATACATTTTTTACATATGGTAAAAGCTTCCGAAGACACGCTGTATATATAATATATTTTTTCCTAATAAAAAACATATTATTGTATTGTCATCAGAATTGCATAAGTTTGCAAAGTTTCCAATCGATACGACGATTAAAGGTGATTGAAAAATTCCCTTACAATGTTAGGCATTCGAAGACTCCGATTTCGATCAGGACTAGCCAAACCGATGGGCAAAATGTGGAGTTGTCGGCTGAAGAGATGGAGCCGGACTCCAGTACCGATTGGGTGTTACCGCCGCCGGTGGCAGATCATGACGGTCCGGCTGATTCGTCCACTTGGTGGATCACGGGTTATCAGGATGAAGATGATCCAGTTGATTCCACCAACTGATTCATCTGTCTCCGAACCATGCCCTCCTCGACAAAATCAGCCCTTTTCAGGGCTACAAAATATTTGATCGTAGTTTGTAGTTGATTCATGTTACATCCCAAGTAACATGATATTTCTCACGGATTAATTTCTTTTTGAAAATATTGTGTTAGAGGTCAACCTAATAAACGCGTGTTAATTTAAAAAAACAATTCACTTCTGAAATTTAGAGAGACCAATAATATTTCGATCTATTTCAATGAAGATATGCTTTAGTTGCTATTCTTATATCATATTCTTGCATTAAACAGAGCTCCGAATGCACTTAGCCGCAATCCGCGATCGAATGAGTATCAAATTGTGGGGTGCAATAATGGGGTGCTAAGCCGGATATAGCCATACGGTAAAGGATCCGTACGCGTATTTAGGGTGGATATTTTTAGAAGCAAGTGCCTGGATTACACCATTCGTGCATATGGCATCGTGTTTTATTAGCTATATGGTTTGCAGACCTTACACAACAGATAAGAGCCCTAATGTGTGCTTTGGTGTATGGTTTATGTTTAACAGTGGCGCAACAGATGTAAAAATCGTAAATTAAACTGAGTTGTATAAATTTTATTGTAGTTGAACTCAATAATTTAATTTACCTAGTACTAGGTATTATATTTGTTTCTAAGGGAAATGTACAGCCATTGACAACTCAAACTTTCCGATATGCATTTCGTTTATATTTAAACCTGAAAGTTTAAGTTGTCAACGTTGTCTTACGTATATTATATAGATTAGTTTTTTATGAATGTCATAAACGGTGCATTTTGTATTTTTTGTTAAAACGGATAAAGCGACAAGGTCCTAATACTAATAGTCTAATCACATAATCTGTCACTGTCAGACATGTTACACACAAGAAAAAGTGTCTATTGATTAATTCATTACTTGTAGAACCTACTTAGTAGTTTTAATTTTATTGGTAATTAAGCGGTCAACCTACTTTTACTGTGTGTTGACACTTAAGTAGGCTTTACACCCCAAGTTGGAAAACGGACCACATTCAAACCAGAATCAAAATAAGCCCTTATGTTTTATATTTATATATTAATTTTTGAATGGGTATGATATAGGAAAGATTACGAGTAATTACTTTTTATTTCCGGCTTTAGCTTTATCTTCAGTTTTGTGGTTAATTTAAACCGTATTATTATACTGGCTGTCCCAAAATATTAGATTTAAATAACACTAATCGGGACACTGTACTTTAGGGAAAAACCATGGATCTATTATAATATGGATACGGGATGATGTAACATTCTTTGAAGCCAAAACAAACCGTTCTAAGTGACACTGTAAACACAATTTGTAAACATTGGCCACATCTGATTTTACTTTATATTTTTGTACAAGAAATACGTTAGAAGCATTACAATATTTACTAAAAGTAATAAAAGCCCGAAAAACCCTAAATTTTCGGCGAAATAATAATAAATTTAATATAAAAAGGTTTTATTATTTATAGGTTATGTTATTTCTAAAGGTGTTTATTTAAAGTCGCTCCGAGTCATTTATAAATCTATGAGTCGCACTTTTTCTTTTCTAATTCATTAGACAAAGACGTACGTGTAACCGAGTGTTCAGACTGAGGTTCAGCCGTTTTCCTAAACAACCAGCACAGACAGCAACTTCTGGGCTGCGTTCGATATCATCGCCGAGTGACACACCGGTGTGATTTTTCAACCTGAGCTCCAACACTCCAATGCTATTTTATCTCTTTCTACTACCATTCTTGATTCAATTACGTATTTCCTGTGCTATTTCCTTAAAATTCGTAAACTCTGCCACTACGGTAAATGTTTTCACAACAAATAACAAATATAAGGCTTCACGTTCGATACGGTCACAGTATACGGAACATCGAATCCTTATTATAATAGATCCATGGGAAAAACTGTATATTATAAATACTCTAGCTAATTTACCACTAGAAGAGCCAGCTGATATGGTTCAGCGTCTTATGGCGCATTTAAGGTTAAATTTGAAAGAGTGCTAGCATCAAGAAAGAAGTCATTTAGACGACGCACATAAGGGTATTTTACCGATCAAGCTGGCCAAAATTATTTAAATTGTTTTATTGGTTTATTTTGTGATTTAGTATTTTATTCTTAGTTATTTAGAAAGCTATAATTAAAGAAAAGAGTGAAAAGTATTTTTGCATATCATTTAATTTGCTTAATATATAAAAAAGTTAACCGAAAGAAAACTAATGCAACGATTCTTCATAAGCAGCCATAATATCTTCGTCCACATCGGCCCTAAAAAAAATAGAACAATTTGGATAGGTTATAAAATCTTAACTCAAAATTTAATTTTGGTTATCGCTAATACGGTTTTGATGAAACGGGTCGCTACCAGGCCATCCGGACGAATCTGGACCTGATATTTTAAGAATATTAAGAACTCTTCATTTATAATATCTGAGAAGATTCATCACCGGGACGAAACCTGAAGTATATTAAAACCCTTAGGAAACATGAAATTTTTTAACAAAAACAGTTCAGTGATTTATATTTTTTATGATGCTAACTTGTTAATAAAATTCAATTTCCTACCATGAAATAATACTCAATATAATGCACATACCTGCCGTGGAACAATCCATACTGCAATATTACTAAAAAATATTTTTAAAACCCCTTTCAAACATTACGAGAAAGAAAACGCCAGGAACGTCCACTGTAAATTAAGCTCCAATTCTGACTGAGCGTTCGGTATCTGCGAACGCCAAGGGCCACACACAAAGTGCACCCTTTGTTCCTCGTCTATTTAGGTACCTGACGCATCATAATATTTTGTGTTATGACGGAATATAGATCCTACGAAACGGACTTATGACCAGGTAGTTTGTCCAAATACCACTATGTGTGACATTATTTTTTATAAATAAATTTCTCAAACATTTTCGGCCAGATTCTCCAACCAAAAGTTTTCAACCAGCAAATGTAAGAATAGGACATCTAAGTTTTATACTATAAATTTGTTTGTGTTTTTCGCAAAATAAAAAAGGCAGTTTTAGTAGGTACCACGATACACTTACAACGGTATGCTACGTTGTGACGTCACTTCGAGAAAAAATCTTAAATTGACTAGGCGCTTATCTGAACAAATGAAATATGACAATGATATTTTAATAAACGTCAACTCAACACCTATCCGACAATAAATTGACCTGTAATAATATTTTAACAAACGTCAACTCCACACACTACCCAACAATAAACTGACCTGTTTTTATGTACAAGGGATGCAAGCGTCAAGTCAATTTAGGATTTTTCCTCGAAGTGACGTCATAGCGTAGCATACCGTTGTAAGTGTATCGTGGTAGGTACGTACTTTCCACAATAATAGAGCTAAATTCATATTAGGCAACACGTTCCAAGATGAAAAACATTTGGAAAGCAAGCAAATCGCTGAAATATTAGAATAACTTATAAATTTTTAATGATCACTTATTAACAATGATAGGTCAAAACCTAACTAATCAGTTAGAAGATCTTAATGTAAATCAGCACTAAATTTTAAACCTTTCTAGTTAATATGAACGTTTAATTCTACAAAAATAAACCTTGTTACAAATATTATCGGCCATATTCTCCAACGCTAGTCCGGTCTAATTTGACAACCAAAAGTTGGAACCTGACAAGTATAGGAATAAGACAACTAAGTTTTATACTATGAATTTGTTTCTAACGTTGTTCGCAAATTTATCAAGAAAATGACAATTTTAGTATGCACTTTCGACTATAATTAAACTAATTGATTACAGCAACCCGTTCCAAGATGAAAATCATTTGGAAACCAAGCAAAACTATTTGAGTTATTGCCAAAACAACCGTAAACTGTATCAAACCTAAAACAGAAATTGTTGAAATTTAAATCAAAGATGTAAATATAGGTGTATATATATTATGAATTAAATAAAAATATTCCAGTTGCACAATTAAGTCAATGGTAATTAGACACTTGTAATGTGACATCACTCATGTTAATGCTATAAAGGTGACTTTAAACGTCAATTAAATTTATTTATTGAAAATGCACTGCTTGAGTCGTTAATACTTTTTTGGGGTATGTTGTATGTTTACAGAACAAATTGCGCTTCTGCTTGTGGTAGCCACAAGAGATTGCTGTTGCCCTCCTTGTATTTTTTTGGCAATTTCGATTTCATTGGAAATCGACTCTTCTATAATACCCCCAGTAACAGTGGATGACTTACATCCACCGTGGCGTTTAAGGGTGGTAATGTCGCCTCCAGCATTGGCCAAAAGGGTCGCCGAAGAGCGACGGAAGCTATGGCCAGTAATGTAAATTTGATTCTGGTAAACTTAAAAATTGTGAATCAACATTGGGAATTTTTGCCAATTTATTAGGGCCAACATACTGGTGTGTACATTTTCCTTTTTGATAATAAAAAAAAATCCTTTGTTCTGCACATTGTGTGGCCTTAGTTGTACATATTTTCTAATTAAACCCCATAACGGGGTGAAATGGGGGTTAAAAGTTTGTAATGGAGTAAAATTGTTATACCGTGGACGAAGTCGAGAGCGCAAGCTAGTGTAATATAAAACTCAACCTAATTCGTATCATTTATAAAATAAAAACAGTTACATTACATGTACTTACTTTGCTGCAGTCATTTTTCAACGCATTAAATAAAAATTATTGAACTTTGCTTTTAACAGTCTGGTAGTCGGATTGAGGCCGCTAAAGAAAAGCTCGCGTTCCACAAAAAGCACTCAAAAAGTGAAAAAGGGATTTTTCAACTCCACTTGGCTAATGATGAGAATGAACAACTGTTGTCGATTTAACAAAAGGGTGTGTGCAGCAAAGAGTCCGGAACAATTGATTGACAATTGCCCCATCACGTTCCGCGCTGTAAGCAAATGTGTACAGGGTGATTGCGATCGCATTAAACGCCTATTGTGTGGAATGAGTTAGGCAGGGCGGAATAATCCTCGATGATAAATATTATTTGCGTACATTTTTTCAGCGTTATGGATGCGGGATAAAATTTGAGTCGAGTGGGGATCAAGAATTTGAAGCCGGTTTTTTATTTGTGAAAACATATGAGACTGGAGTTTAAATATATGAGTTCAGCTTATTAATGATTTTTTTAAGCAAAAAAGAAGAAGAGCTTTAGTTCAAGAGTGTTTCTGGTTTGTTGAGCGGAGAAATCTCAAGGTAATGCCGCCAAGTGTCAGTGAAGCAAAGCAAGCAGAAAGCAAAATTAATTAAAGTGCTTTTCTTTTAATTAATATAAAATGTTAGTTGTCGATGCGGAGTGCAGAAAAGCAAGTCAAAATTTGAAATATACTATCAGTATTTCGGTTCATCAATATACTGTTAGTATACGTCACACGATCATTATTTCTGTTAATATTTGCTTTAGTTAGAGCGTATTGTTTTTACAAGCTTTTATTACAGCCTTTTATTTAACTTCACCTGTTAGTATGTATGTTAGTATGTTTAGGTCAAATATGGCAATCAAAATTTCGACTAATTAAGCTAGAGCTTTGAAATTTTGTACACGTGTAGGTATTAGTCCGGCGTAGGGATTCACGGCTTGACTTGATTTTCAAGTTACTTGACTTGACTTGACTTGAAATCAAGTCAAGTTCAAGTCAAGTAGTTATATTTTAAGTACTTGAATAATCAAGTAATTATATTTCAAGTACTTGAAAAATCAAGTAGTTCTTCAAGACTACTTGGTTTTTCATTAAATACATTTGATATAATCAAGCAATGACAGGAAACCTTGCAATAAGCCTTTTATTTACAAAACTAAATCTTAAATTCTTATTTCAAAATTTATAACAAGAAATAATATAAAAGTAAAAAATGAAAATAATAATTTATTTTTAGGAAATAATAATAAATTAACATATTATTCTTAAATCTTAAACAAAATAATAAAACTGATTTTCCAGTGTATGTCCTCTTCATCTTATTCAGCAACACAGTAGTAACAGCTAAATTTAAAAGAGGTCTTTAATATCATCGTTCGCCATCCAAGATCTGGCACATAAGGCTTCTAATAGAATTGTCGCCTAATCGGTTGCGGGTTTTTGTAATAGTTAGAGCAGCCCTGGTTGATACACTTATTATTATACTGGTTTGTTTAAACATACGCAACTACGCAATTGTTACAGTCGATTCGGGGAACCCCGCATCTTGTTTATATGTGAGCATGAGCTTGCAGCAATTATTTGCGCGTTGTTTTTATACATAATCGGGTCGTTATCAAGTAATATCAAGTAACTTGAAATTGCTTGATATCAAGTCAAGTAGTAACCATAGAAAACCAAGTCAAGTCAAGCAGTGAATTTCAGAAAAGCTTGGATTTCAAGTCAAGTCAAGTAATTTATAAAAACTTCAAGCTACTTCACTTGATGAATCTCTAGTCCGGCGACAATGCAATATTATAGTATATTTAATATTGTTCTGTCGGACGCCCCAAGATGGCGGATTACCTTTTTCTTTACAATCCCCTTAATATGGGTATCAAATGAAAGGGTTTGACGAGTAGAATACGATAAGCTATGTGATGTCATTCTAAACCCCAAATGACGGCCGCCACAAGATGGCGGATTACCTCTTTTTTCACAACCCCCTTGACATGGGTATCAAATGAACGGGCTTGGCGAGTAGAATACGATAAGCTATGTGACGTCATTCTAAACTCAATATTGCGGACGCTACAAGATGGCGGATTACCTTTTTCTTCACAGTCCTTTTGATATGGGCATTAAATCAAAGGGTATGACGAGTAAAATACGAAAATCTATCTGACGTCATTCGAAACCCAATATGACATACGCCACAAGATGGCGGATTACTTTTTTCTTCACAGCCCCCTTGACATTTGTATCAAATGAAAAGGTTTGACGAGTAAAATACATACGCTGTGTGACGTCATTCTAAACCCAATATGGCGGAGACCACCAGATGGCGGATTACCGTTTTCTTCGCAACCCCCTTGATATGGGTATCAAATGAAAGGGTTTGACGAGTAGAATACGATAACAGGTAAAATTTCTTGTAATAGTGATGCATTATCAGAAAGGCATAGGTTAAGACGTAGGTAACTAAAAATTTAAAAATAATATCTTATAAAATATACTTTCTAAAAACAAGCTTTTGTTATTTAGATGTACTAAAACGGAAAAATAAGTATATTTGGACGTAGCTCGCGTGGGTGGACCCAAATAAAAGTAGTATCAAAGTTATCGCTGAAACAGATAATAATATAATATATTATGTTAAATTTATTGTCTTAAAAGCTTGTCGCGTGAATAGAAAAGAATAAAATACTACATACTTAGGTATCTACAGTTACAATGCCAAACAAAATTATTGCCTGTATGAACTTTTCGGGCGTTACAAGCTTTTAAGACAATAAATTTAAAATAATATATTATATCTGTTTCAGTGATAACTTTGATACTACTTTTATTAGGATCCACCCACGCGAACTACGTCTACTTATAAATAGCATTTAGCATTGCCACAAGGAAAAACTATCCTTATTTTTTTTTCATTTTAGAACATGTAAATAATAGAAGCTTGTTTTTAAAAAGTAGTTTTTGCAAGATTTTATTTAACTTCACCTGTTAATTTGCTTGTATGTATGTATGTATGTTTGTTGGTATGTTTAGGTCAAATATTGCAATCAAAATTTCGACTAGTTCTAATAATTCTAGAGCTTTGAAACTTTTCACACGTGTATACGTCCGGTGACAGTGCAATATATTATATTTAATATTGTTCTAAATCCAATATGGCGGACGCCCCAAGATGGCGAATTACCTTTTCTTTATAAGTGGACGTAATTCGCGTGGGTGGATTCTAATAAAAGTAGTATCAAAGTTATCACTGAAACAGATATAATATATTAAGTATGTTAAATTTATTGTCTTAAAAGCTTGTCGCGTGAATGGAAAAGAAAAAAATACATACTTAGGTATATACTTACAATTTCTGCCAACCAAAATTATTGCCTGTATGAACTCTTCGCGCGCGACGAGCTTTTAAGACAATAAATTTACCATAATATATTATATCTGTTTCAGTGATAACACTGATAACTAATTTTATTAGGATCCACCCACGCGAACTACGTCCATTTAGATATAGCATTTATCATTGCCACAATGAAAACACTGTACTTATTTTTTTTCGTTTTAGTACATCTAAATAATAAAAGCTTGTTTTTAAAAAGTATTTTTTAGAAGGTTTTATTAATTCTGAGTCTGCTGGCTGTTGTAAACTTTATATTCATTAGTACGAGTAGCTTCCGCCCGCGACTTTATCCGCAGTATAACAATTTTACTCCATTGCAAACTTTGAACCCCCATCTCATCCCCTTAGGGTTGATTTATTAAAAACTGTAAAACACGCGTTTCAACATTTACGCCCAGATTCTCCAACGCTAGTCCGGTCTAATTTGACAATCAAAAGTTTTAATCTGACAAGTGTAAGAATAAGACAACTAAATTTTATACTCTGAATTTGTTTCTGAGCTTTTTCGCAAATTTATAAAGAGAAGGGCAATTTTAGTACGTACTTTCGACAATAATAGAACTAAATTACAACAACCCGTTCCAAGATGAAAATCATTTCAAAATCTAGCAAATCGCTGAAGCATCCGAATAATTCATGTTTTTAAT
Source organism: Philopedon plagiatum (assembly GCA_963971165.1). Taxonomy (NCBI): domain Eukaryota; kingdom Metazoa; phylum Arthropoda; class Insecta; order Coleoptera; family Curculionidae; genus Philopedon; species Philopedon plagiatum. The sequence goes on along the minus strand of OZ020190.1, from coordinate 32,297,553 downwards.
GACAACTTATTAACAATGACAGGACAAAAACATAACTGATCAACTATGAGATCTTAATTTAAACCTTCTTAGTGAATCAAACGTTAGTTTTTAGAGTAATTCTATGAAGTTTCGAGTTAATAGGACCATCCAGTATTTTTTCTCCATACAAAGTATGAACCCCTGTTTCACCCCCTTAGGGGTTGAATTTAAAAACCCTTCCTTAGTAGGTACCTACGTTATACAAGAAACCTCTATGCAAAATTTAGAGTTTCTAGACCCAGCGGTGTGGGCTGTGCGACGTGCGTTGATGTCAGTCAGTCAGTTTCTTCTTTTATATAATATACAGGGTGTTATGGAAATGGTTATATATGTTGGAATGGGTGACTCCTGGGGTAGCCTACAGACGTACCCAATACTTTTTTCTTAAATCGAACATTTTAAAAATTTTCAAAAATACCCTAAAACCCGTCCATGTTCGACACTTGGCGCGACATGACGCTTGACAGAATAATGCGCGCGAAAAATTTCAAACAATTGAATTTGTTGTAAGTAACGTTGCCAGACATATAAATCTTTAAGGATAATTTATTTTCTGTTTTAAGCGTATTTAAGACACTGGTAAAAAAAAATTCCCGATAATAATCGACGATTGAATTGTTTTAAATTTTACGGATGCAGTGCTCTCTCTTTCCTCGTTCTCATTTTTATCGCTCTTCTCTCTTCATTTATTTCTTGCGCCGAGAGGAATTAACGGCTACGACTTTCACGCTTCTGTTTTCTGAACTGAAACTTGGCCAACCGTCCGGACGCGAGCGTGTCATTGGGTGGATGGGTATCCAATTCAATATACGATAGTGTTTTTTTGTGTAAAATATAGATAAATAATAAAAAAAAAACTTTGGTAGTTCGTCAGTTTTTTAAAAATGTTACTCAGGATTATTTTACGCACACCTATGAATAAAATGATCCCTTCCTTAAAGGTAAAATGACGAAAATTTGAAAAAATACTTTCGTTCGGATTCACTAGAAACGTTTAAGATTTAGTATTCGCTTAATTTAAAATCTTCTAGTTTTTTCGCAGGTTTTTGTCCTGTCATTGTTGATAAGTCGACGTTAAAAACGTATGAGCTATTCTACTATTTGCACAGGTTTCCAAATGATTTTTGTCTTAGAACATGGTGCCAAAATGAATTTAACTCTATTATTGTGAAAAGTACATACTAAATTTGCCCATTTGTGTATAAATCTTTGTCAATTTGGTCGTCTTGTGAACCCTTCTTCCCCGTTAAAAATCAGCTGATTGCAGCTGGCTTTCTTAATTTGGGTGGCTAACTGCCCCATATTGACGTAAAGCAATGAACTTAGACTACAAATTGTCAATAACCTTTTGGAAATATTATGCGTCAAGATTAAACACTAATACCTACCTACCATATAATACAGACACTGAGACTACGGAACTACATATCAAATTAATTTACCGTTAGTTCAAAAATTGTACATTAGAAAATGCACGAGAGCAAATAAAGCCCCAAATCAAATCTGTTGTTGCAATTTTGGCCTCAGAAAGGATACCCTTTGTCCAGCTGCTACAAAATTACCATATTTTACCGATACGTCACAATTGACAATTCTAGTATAAAAGGAATCATCTCAACCATGTCTCCCCTACTCTTATTTTTAAAAATATCACAGGGTATTATTAGGAAAAGTTGTTTATGATTAAAATTTTAAGATTGATGTTTAAATATGAATTAATTCACTTTTATGTCAAAAATGTAGGATATTACAAGCTTTTATTTAACTTCACCTGTTAATTTGTGGTATGTATGTCAATGTGTGTATATATGTTTAGGTCAAATATTGCAATCAAAATTTCAACCAGTTCTTATTAAGACGGGAATTTGGTCGCTCAAAATCTGACTAAAATTAACGGTCAAAAATAAGTGACAATTACTCCCTTATATATTTTGTAGATGGCACCTACAATATTATTTTATAAAATTATTGGGAAAATGAATTTTACAGGTGTACAACTAACCCACAAAGACCTACGTTTGTATTTTATGGCTACTTTGTTTATTGATTGACAGATGGCGCTCGGCTCGTACATGCAAATTATTAAATTTGGGATCATATTATACCGTATACCAAATAAAATACGAGTGTGATTCAAGGTTTTCATTTACTATAAATAATAATATGATCAGAAATTAGTTTTAAGTGTACTTTTTCAACCAAGTCCAAATAACATTTTGGTAGGAATCGTTCATTTACTACTGATTATCTTTTTTTACGCATTATTTCTGAGATTTATTTCATTTCGTGCACGAAAGGAAATATACATTATGTAGGTAGGTATAAGGGCTATTCCAAGCAAAACAATAAATTTTGTGATGTGGGGTCATATAATCGGTTAATTTTGGCCGCCGTTAATTAAGCCGCCAAATAAATAATTTTTATATTTAGCAGAACTCATCACTCATCTCTGATGAGTTGGCAGCATAGAGACAGTGGCGTGCCGTCGAGGGGGCTAGGGGGGCGCAAGCCCCCCCCCCCCTCCGCCCTCGTTTTAACGGCGCCCTCGCGCCCCTACGGAGATTCACTGCCTACTATGACCACATACTCTCCAATAAAAGGAAAATAATTTACGGCTCCCCCTGGAGATTCACTGCCTACTATGACCACATATTCTCCAATAAAAGGAAAAAAATTTGGCGCCCCCAAATCATTGTCCCCCTCCGCCTCTAAAGGCACGGCACGCCACTGCATAGAGAAAATATATAATAGAGAAATAATGTCATTTGCGAATGTGGCAAATTTACCAAGCTGAATCCGTAAACACAGACGGTCTTCTGCGGGCCTGCGCCTTGTCCAACGTTTGCCTTGTGATAGACAGGACCGTACTTCAAAATTTATTTCACATGACGTGAATCTTTTATCGAGTAATAAATGCTAAATATATTACTTGTAATTATTCTTTTTATTAATGATAAAAATGTAACCATTAGTGAGATTTTAACAAAAATTGTATAGTTTGTTGGCTTAAATCTGAGTTTTCTTGCTATACAAAACTGTCGATAATTCGTCGAAAATAGCTCAGTTTATACATATACAGTGCGTCTCTTTAATGTCCCCCCTCTTAATTTTTTAAACGTTACATTTACAAAATTGAAAGTTGAAATAAAATATAAATAGTATTCTAAACAATAGAAATAAAATATGCAACTGTTTTAAGAAGTAAAATAGTAAATAAAAAAATTACCAAAACTATGTGTATATTGTATTGGATTGGCATCCCATCCTGTATAATTATGGAACAAACCAAGTTCTATGGTAAGATGTAAATATTTTTACACCTATTTACAGTGTGTACACTTGATACTTTGGTGAAAGCGCTACTTACGTACGGCCCCATGTCAATCTAATCCACTGATATCTTAGCGATCCTTTGGCGAAAGCGCTTTTTTCTTTCGCGATCTCTTTTAAAATACTCCTCTCTACCCTAATCAACTAGTATTTTAGTGCCCCTTTGACGAAAGCGCAAATATGCCTTTTGGACACTCACCCTTCTAATCCACTGATATCTTAGCGATCCTTTGGCGAAAGCGCTTTTTTCTTTCGCCATCCCTTTTAAAATACTCCCCTCTACCCTAATCCACTAGTATTTTTAGTGCCCCTTTGGCGAAAGCGCAAATATGCCTTTTGGACACTCACCCTTCTAATCCACTGATATCTTAGCGATCCTTTGGCGAAAGAGCTTTTTTCTTTCGCCATCCCTTTTAAAATACTCCCCTCTATCCTAATCCACTAGTATTTTTAGTGCCCCTTTGGCGACAGCGCAAATATGCCTTTTGGACACTCAGTCACCCTTATGCAATATAGGGGAAGGAGGCATTGACACTATATATGACCTTCTTTCACCATCTTACCCCTTATACAATGCCCCTAATACACACACACCCCATCAGTGCCTTTCTGACACCTTGACCACACTCAATATACGTCACTGATAAATATTTCTACTTCTCCGTGTGTGTGTTCACTTCAACACCGGAGTGCATAGTTAGAAAATTTATTTGGTTAGAGTTACTCTTAATAACTCAAAACTTAAAAGTATTTTTGCAAATGGAAATAGCAACTTCAGCATTTACAACAGCTGTATTCCATGTGTTTCCTTCAGTGATTACAACTGGGTCCGGTTCTGATCGCCGAGTTGCGTCATTGAGTTCAACAACCACTTTTGCGAGACGTCCCGAGTGCGCATGCCTCGAGAGAACAGTCGTTTAAAAACCTGACTGGCGCCATATGCGTACAAACGCACTTTTTCGCCCATACATTGGACGGATGCAGCTGGTGTCGCAAATACGTTGTGATGGTCTAAATATCTTTTGTCTATGGGGTGGAAACGTCGTAGGGTGAGGGGTGTGGGGTAGTGTCACAACGGCAGGGGTGAAAGACAACAGCGTTTTCGCCAAAGGATTGGAAAGATATGAGTGGATTTTGGATGGTCTTTGGGAGAAAGGTGTCTTTAAAGGTCTTTAGCATGCGGTGCATTACTTTTTTATACATGAATCTGATAAGGCATCAGTTTATAAAAAAGTAATGCACCGCATGCTAAAAGACCTTTAAAGACACCTTTCTCCCAAAGACCATCCAAAATCCACTCATATCTTTCCAATCCTTTGGCGAAAACGCTGTTTTCTTTCACCCCTGCCGTTGTGACACTACCCCACACCCCTCACCCTACGACGTTTCCACCCTCACACTTTAATGCCCCTTCGGCACACCCTCATACACACTACTTCTTTTTGGGAAGGAGACATTTCTATACATCCATCACCCACCATTCTGACACTCAAATCTTCACCCTGTGGCGAAAGCGCTCTTACAGCCTTCCTGACATTCCACCCTCACACCCACATCTCATCTTGTCGCTATTCCTTTGACACCGGTGCTCCTCAATTCCTCCTCCGAGCCACTGGATCATTTGTATCTCACTCTAAACAGTCTCTCTCATACACATTACACACGGTTGCTATGTAAGTTTCGCTGGTTGCTAGGCAGCAGAGCACTGTTTTACCGACATGACGTCATCCCATAAGAAATGCATGTAAATTTGAATTTCGCGGGCTGATAAAGTTGTTTACCATCGGTATGTCCGTTTTGTACGTCTGGCGTCTTTAACAATACATACAAATACAATACAAATGCTCCTAACCTAAAGATGCACACCATTTTGCCGTAACATATTTCTAACAATGTGTTTTCCATTTTTTTTTCAGTTACTTCTAACTTCTTCCATATATACCTAACGTACTACTGCCAGAACGAATTATTTTTTCAGAAAATATATTATTCCCTTTAGATTCATAATTTATATGTGTTATCAAAAATTTTACTCCAATTTTATAAACTTTACCATCAGAAATCAGAAATTATTTTATTTGGTACACTGTATATTGCTCATATTAAATATATTAAACGTAAATACATCTTTCTCCCAAATCTTATAGAAAACTGTAAACAAACTATTGAGCTGCCCTCTTTATAACAGGTACTGAACTTTTGCCTGGTTCTTGTCTAAGTAACCACCAGTCCGTGAAATTAAATATGGCGGAAAAATATCGACCATATGATATAATATTTAGTTTTGGAAGGATATTGGACGAATAAAGGCATTTTTTCGGTTTAAACTTTCTAAAAACAATTCTCGTAATTTAATCTCGGATCTAACCCATTTTTGTTAGATTCTGTGACAAAAGTTTTTAAATTGTTATTATTTTTGTTTGTTGATTACGTGACAATGTGGCCAAAGTTTCTAATAAAAAATATGTTAGATCGGAGCTTAACATTTTAGCTTTCAATACATGTCTCTAAATTGTTCTAAAATTGCGTAGTTTTTAAAAAGACCTTCTTGAAACGAAGCTCTGCAAGGCAGATTTTTCCGGATTCCACTCTTAAGGTAGGGCTTTAAAATTTGGCATACGTGTATAGGTCCGGTGACAATGTAATATGGTATATCTAATAGTGTTCTAAATCCAATATAGCGAACGCCCCAAGATGCCAGATTACCTTTTTCTCCACAATCTCCTTGATATGGGTATCAAATGAAAGGGTTTGACGAGTAGAATACGATATACGACTATGCGACGTCATTCTAAACCCAATATGGCGGACGCCACAAGATGGCGGATTACCTTTTTCTTCACAATCCCCTTGATATGGGTATCAAATGAAATAGTTTAACGAGTAGAATACGATAAGCTATGTGACGTCATTTTAGACCCAATATGGCGGACGCCACAGTATGACGAATTACCTTCTTTTCGCAACTTCCTTGGCATGGGTATCAAATGAAAGGGTTTGACAAGTAGAATACGATATACGACTATGCGACGTCATTCTAAACCCAATATGGTGGACGCGACACGATGGTGGATTACCTTTTTCTTCACAATTCCCTAGATATGGGTATTGAATGAAAGAGTTTGACGAGTAGAGAACGATAAACTATGTTACGTCTTTTTAAATCCAATATGGCGGACGTCACAAGATGGCGGATGTCGCAAGATGGCGGATGGCACAAGATGGCGGATTACCTTTTTCTTTACAATCCCCTTGATATGGGTATCAACTGAAAGGGTTTGACGAGTAGAATACGATAACAGGTAAAATGCCTTGTCATAATAATTTAAATGTAAATAAAAATTTTGAAAATAAAATCTTACGTAAAAAATAATTTTTAAAAACAAGCTTTTATTTTAATATTTGATTTTACTCCTAAACTCAGGTTCTCCCCTATATACTACTTGATTTTTTATAATTCTGATAATGGTTAATTTCGTTTATATATATGCACCAACATGCATTAATAAAATAATTTCACATTTGTTCGAAACTGCTTTGGCCACCCTGTAAACACGCAACAGGGCTCGCCAGCCAGACTGTGACTGAGACCGGTTTTGTAACACAAGGGACTCGACGTTTTCATTAAAAAATGATGAGGTTTTTACGTCGATCGGTATTTTCTTAGTCTAAAAAAAATAAGGTATATTTTTAAAACAGTCATTAACTAATTAATCAAACTGCTCGTTTTCGGCAATGACAAGGAACGGAGTTTAACCAGCGTCTGCAACGATAAGGTCCTTACGAGTCATTAATTACATTTGCCTCCGAAATCTGTTATTGGCCTAAATACCATTTTGCCAAGCCGACATTTGCCAGGAAAATGATTTAATATAATGATTGCCGTGTCAGAATCACAACGCAACGAAATCCATAAAACAATGGAGAGAAAGAGCCAGTAAAAATATAGCTTTTGACGAATTAATAATGTACGCCGAATAAATTGGGAAAATTATGTAATAAATGTTGGTGAGAAATATTTATGAGGCCCTCTAAATAACAAGTGCTATACACAACGTCACTCTTTTAACGCTCATTTGATTTGAATTATTTGATCCAATTATTTTATACTTGCTTTACCCGTTTATTTTGATTTCGTTAAAATATAACAAAGCGACACTTTATACAGTCCAAGATTTATTATCTTTTAGAACTTAAATTTTAGTTTTTTTTTAAAGTAACATTGTTACGATTACACAGAAAAAAGTAATGTTGAATATACCAAACCGATATGATTACTTTTAAAACAGTTACTTTAACTGTCATAAACTGATGCATAATTTTTTTTATGAACTGTACGTTTGAGCACTTACTTAGTTTAACTTCACAACCATCTCTACTTGACGGTTGTGTTCACTTCATTGCAGTGGCGTGCCGTCGAGGGGCAGCCCCCCCCCCCCGCCCTCGCGGTAACGGCGCCCTCGCGCTCCCACCGAGATTCACTGCCTACTATGACCACATATATACTCTCCAATAAAAGGAAAATAATTTGGCGCCCCCAAATTATTGTGCCCCTCTGCCTTTAAAGGCACGGCACGGGACTACGTCATTGTAATGAAGGAAAAAAATAATTTTAGCCATTTTAACATAACAACGTACAAAACCAATTTTGTTACTTTTTCTATGGACCAGTTGCTAAACAACCTCAAAGACTTTCCCAGAGAAAAAAAACTCAGTATATAAAATTATTTAGTTTGTGAACGTTGTCTTGACACAAAAATAAAGTCTCCTGAAAATGAGACCCCACAGCAAATTAATATTTAGCACGATTTCTAAGGGACATCACAGAAGTTTCTCCAACAGACTGAAGAACTAATTAAACTAAAACTGTGGCAGCATCGTTCTGGTCATATTTATTCTTCTTCCTGAGATTAAAAACCGAACCTGTTTTTTGGAACTTTTTTATTGTGTTGTAGATTGTCATTTCAGTTATTGAGATTCCTACAAATTTCTTGCTAAATTAATTCATAATGATAGGGGTATGATAATAGGGAATATGCATATAACCCAAATAAATCTGAAATATTTTTTTTGTATTCTCTACATAAATTAAATGTTTATGGCGGTTGCTGTTATCCATTTATTTTAGTCTTTATTAACAAAAAAAAAAGGATTTGCTATTGAAAATTTTCGCGCGAATTGCGAAACTTGTAGAGCGTGATCCCATTTGCTGTTCTGTTAAAAGTGTTTTATTACTCATAATGAGTTAATGGCGAATTTCAGTGTTGCAGGGTCATTGAAAAATCAATAAAAATGGCATTTAATGCATAACTCACCCAATGAAATGTTCTTGCACTTAAAGTAAAAGGTTCCTAAAATCTTATTCATGTATATTTCAAGCTGAAATCGATTCAGAAACCTTTCAATTTTGCAACAAAAATTGGCATTTTTGCGAAATTTTGACACATTATGTCTTCGTAATTTCAAGTAAATTATTTGTTTTCAGGCAATCTTCGAAAATTCGAAAATTCAAAAATTTTCAAATTTTGTATGCCCCCGATGCAAATAAACCTATTTATTTATAACTTTAACGAAAAAATAAGTAATTAAAATTAGTGGAAGGTATTCTTAGATAACTAACGGATAAAATAAACCCAGAAATAATCACTAAGAAAAATAATGTGGAATAATATCGGTTAAAAATATCGATTTGTCGGAAAAAATCAAGAATATTTGATTTTTACCCCTTAAATACGCTTCTGGATGACCCATTTGGTATTTATTGCAAAGTGTGATTATCCCTTTATAAGATAATGTTGAAAAATTAGCGAAAAATTAGATTTAAAAAAATACAGAGTAGAGTGATTGAAATGTACCAATGTCGAGGGCAAAAAAATCAAAAAATCGAAATTTAATGGGCGATTGCTCCCTTCCTATAAAGAAAGAAGAAACTAAAAAATATGAATATCACGTATTTTGACAAGCTCTTTCCGATGATCTATATGGGATTTTAATTTGAACCATTTTGATCCCACAAAAAAATTAAAAACCGTGAAATATTTGGGTCAAAAACCGAAATTTCCAATTTTTCCCAAATATATCCACTTCCCAGTGGTTTGAGGTTTAGGTAAATGTATTGCAAAAAGAAAGTATTTGAGATTTTAAAGGTCCACGTCTGAATCCGTTTTTCGATCCGACGACGACGTTTTGTTATCGAGTTATTAGGTACCAAAGAGGGGTCTGCAAATGGAATTTTTTGACCTATAAAAACTCAGAACAATTACTTGCCATTTTCCGATCCTCACCAGTTTCAGTAGAGTTCTGAAGCTCCGGGTTTACTACACAACCTCCAAAAATTTCAATACCTCCAACCTACAAAAATTTACATCGATTTCAACGGAAATCGCGGAAATTTGACGTTTAATAGCTCCGAAATCAAACATGCTGTATAACTGAATTTTTTACCGAAGCTAGTTGCGCTGTTCCTCTATATTAACCCAAAAAATTCGATTGCTCCCCCGCTGACTGTTTCCGAAAGAAGCACACATGTTCGACTTTAGGTTAAGCTTTACGTTAACATGTAGATTGGTACTTATTTTTGCTGATCTCCTGACGTCATTATTCACTAAGGACAAATGGCTGCTTTTTAAATTGTAATAAATTATAACGAAAAGTAAAAAAATTTTATAGCTAAATTATCCTAGTAATTTTCTTCATAATATTTTTTTTTGTTTTTGTAATGACTTCCTTAAACGATTTATGAAATAAAGAAAAGATGTGCATATTCCTTATTGGAAATCTCCATAACACTGGACTATAAAAACCTTTGTTCAGTAGATAGCATTTTGATGAGCAGTATTTTAAATTAAATATTTGCTCCATTTAATAAAGACATTGACAAACTTGTCCATAGGTGTCATTTATGGTTTAATATGTAGAAACCAGTGGCGTGCCGTCGAGGGGGCTAGGGGGGGCGCGAGCCCCCCCCCGGCCCTCGTTTTAACGGCGCCCTCGCGCCCCTACAGAGATTCACTGCCTACTATGACCACATACTCTCCAATAAAAGGAAAATAATTTACGGCGCCCCCTGGAGATTCACTGCCTACTATGACCACATATTCTCCAATAAAGGGAAAAAAATTTGGCGCCCCCAAGTCATTGTGCCCCCTCTGCCTCTAAAGGCACGGCACGCCACTGGTAGAAACTAGTACTCTGGTTAAAGGTGTCAGTGAGAATAGTTGGGACTTTCAAAAAAAATGTGATAAAACTCGGTATTTTTAATATTTAAATTTTTTAATAAAATATTGTACGTCGGCTTAGGGTTTACAGACAGTAATCGATTTTCGGTCCCAGAAGAATCACAAACCAATATGAGCCAATTAAATTGTTGAAAGCCAGGAAACCAGTCAGCAAACTGTCACATTACCAAGTAACTAAAACTTAATTGCCGCTAATATTTGATTGGTGATTTCTTTACGATCAGAGCTAGTGTTAAGTCAAAAATTATTAGCATTATTCATTGGGTTAAACATTTGTTCTCGAAACTGGTTAAAATACTTCCCAATAAATAGCAATTAATGGCACACTCAATTTAAAATTAAAAAATATGAAGGGGACCACTGACTAAATTGTATTTTTGCAGACATAGGATTCATGTTTGGAAATTAAATTAAGGTGGAGTGTGTAAGTACTGAATTAGCGCCAGTTCATCAATAATTACAAACGGTAATTCTATCGATCAGCCCCTGATTTATTTGAAATAACAACTGGATAAATGTTCACTCTGAACTTTTACGATAGTCCTCTTCAATCTTTATACACTTTAGCTAACAGTGTTCCAACATTTCTATGGTATCGTAGAAAATATCTCCTGGAACCGCTGACAGACGACTGCAATCACATCATCGCATCGCATGAGAACTTTTTGTCATTTACATCTTATAAGGCCAGATCGGGTGAATAAAGAAATGGGTGTTAAAGTAATTCAAATCCTTCTTTCGAAATCACAGCCCTGACAATGCAAGATAAGTGACTGGACATTTTATCCCGATGAAAGCGCATACATTTTGCTTTTTTTTGTACAGCGTCATTCTTTTTTCTGGATCTCTTAGATTTAAAATTAGTTAAATATAGTAGCCTAGTAACTGTGGTCATTTTACTTTAAAGGCGTTCGGAGGCGTTCGGCTATTAATACTATTCGTTTCTTTTTGAAATTTATTATTCTTGGTCAGTTACTTGTTCAAAAACCAATAACCAGTGCATACACATAAAAAAAGACGATAATTTACTAAAGGAATCAAACTGATATTTTTTATTTTTTGGAGCTCGAGAACTGCAAAATAAAATTACGATTTCTTTAATAAATTAAATATCTTTTTGATGTTTGCACTTAGAAGTAATTATTTTCTTTTAGTTCGTAACTGAACAACCAAAAAGAAAATCGGTCTAGTGCAAGCTATACTTGCAGAATTAGTGTTCCGTACCTTCAGCTCCCCACTAACCTAAGCCAAATTAAAAATTTGGAAAAAACGTGTAAGAAAAAAGGTTGTTCCTTACATCGTGAGAAATATTTTTTGTCAAAAACTTTTTCTCTGAAACCAATGGTTCAGCAGTTATAAACTAATATAAATTAATAAACAATGAAATTGTTTATTAATTTCAGGGAGTAAATCGGGAAATGAAAGCTTATTGATGCACGAATTCAACAATATATATGACAAATTTTTGTATGGATTTTTTAAAACATTTTTCGGGAAAAACGCTTAAAAATTGTTGTCCCCCCACCCTTATCACCAAAAGGATCACTCAGAAAAATCTGAAAAAAAATCATGAACATTGAGAATTAAGTTTAGATTGAACCAAAAATATCAGATTTAAGTAATTCTAACGCGATCAATTGTTATAAACAATTTAATTGTTTATTTCCTTATAATTGCTGAACCATTGGTTTTAGAGAAAAAGTTTTTCGACAAAAAATATTTCGCGCGATGTAAGGAACAACTTTTGTCCTTACACGTTTTTCAGAAATTTTAATCAGTGGCTCAGTCGAAACGCGAGTGCATTACTATTAATAATTTAGGTGGGGGCTGATGGCACGGAACAATAATTGTGCAAATATAGCTTGCACTTGACCGATTTTAATTTTTTTGCAAATGGCCGATGTTTTTTGCGCTTCCCGGAATTAATCTGCCAAACTTTGTGCAAAATAGTGCAAATATTCCCGAAAGTAAACTTCGACGTTGTTTTTGGTTCAAAATCCCGATTAACTCGTCCTTTAATTTTTTAACTTGAGCAACTACGTGGGAAAATCCCCCATCGCCACTTCCCCGGATGTGCCCTTGGTTTGATTTTATATAAACAATTGCGCAACTCGCTAGTTAAAGCCCCTAATTGACAGAATGAATAAATGACATTATCTAAAGTTTTATACCAATGCCATGTGTGCATGCGGTGAAGTAACAAACGAAATAGCTGTATTTTAATCAAAAATTATGAATCTTTATGTATATACAGGTGAGTTTTTTTAAAATACTACAAGGCGATAACTCGAAAATGGTTTTATGAAATTTTGGTAAGTTAATGGGGACATGTGGGGACATATTTAAACATATTTTTGACATTTACCCCCTTTCCCTATTTTGGGGGGTAGGGGTAACCTTGAAATTTGAAATGGAATAATGTACTTTTGTTTATAAAATTCGAATCTACGTAAAACACTACTTGTGTACAGTTTTTTTTTGATTTGCTCTTTCGGTTACGTAATTTTAGTTAACTAAATTTTGATGGAATTTAAAAAATAAATAAATTTTACCAATAAATCAGGTTCACTTATTTCAGAATTATTATTCGTTTCCATAGAAATGCGAACGAATATTTCTCAGTTTATTGCTAGGTCTCCAGATTTGACCCCCTTGACTTTTTCTTGCGGGGTTTTATAAAGGGCAAAGTGATGGCGACTGCACCTACAACTTTAGATGATATGAAAGACTGAATCCGCTTTGCCTGCTTATTAGTGACACCTGAAATGCTACAGCGGGTACACAGAAAAAACACTCTCGTATCTTGAATTAGATACCAGTTCACTCAGTGACACACTCTATTCCGTATTGCACAATACAAACGCGGTTTCTTTCAATGATTAGTTTATCATTGTTTACCAATAGGTTATAAGATTGCTTGAAATATAAGGTTTCATTGGTTTTTAATAGGTCGTTTAAATATAACAATTATTTGATGCAGTAATACCCTGTTCTAAATTAAATACAAAATATACCATTGGTTCCAGTAAACGTTTGTGAGAATATACATCTTATTTAATCGAAGTACTTATTATTATTGCAAAGCTTTATAGATTTGTTTTACTTACATACCATAAAACACTGAAATGAGTTGCTCCAGTCCCCAAAATTGCAAAAGATCTGTTATTTTTGGCGTACCTTTAAGGCAATAAACAAACAGGCTGCAAGCTTAAGCGACCGACTATTCAACAAAGAAATACCATCAGTACAATTTTAACCTCTCCAAAGGTGTCCGCGAACAATAAAAGTAATATTTCAGCCAACAATAGCACCCATTGAATTAATATTTTTTTTATTATTTCCCCAATACCTTATTTGTTTTATTGGAGTGGTTATTTTAATTAACATGATATAAGAATTATTGCCTTAATTTTTAGATTTTCTGTTTAAACTGTAGTTCTTGTTCCTTTAATAAAATATATTGTAATTTGAATTACACCGCCTACAAATAGCTATTTTTCGCCCAATTATATTTAAGCATTCTCATCAAATAGTTTAATTTTTTGGCTCTAACAATTCTACACTCTAAGATAATAGAAATTTATTGATTTCCAACAATATCTTGGTCATTGAAAAAATGGTAATATAGGTGTCAAAGAAGTAGGAATACTTTTGACCTCCAGTAATAAGTCTATATTTTAAAGAAATATATGATTGTTAATGTTACAGTGGTCAAAAATAATACTGTTATTGAAAATAGCATAGCAGTTTTTTCTGTGTACGAAATTTATTTAGAAAAAGAGTGAGAAAGTATTTGGAAATTGAAGGGGGACATTTCGAACAACTTCTCAAGCATGACAGACGATAAATAAGTTGTATTTAAATGGTATTTTTTTTTATTTTAAAACCGAATAAATCATAATTCCCTAACCTAAAGAGCAAATAAAAAAAATGCACACATATGTACGTAGTTTTTTACGTAGATTCGAATTTTATAATCAAAAGTACATCATCCCATTTAAGATTCCAAATTTTCCCCAACCCCTCAAAATAGAGAAAGGGAATAAATGTCAAAAATATCTCCCCCATCTCTCTAGTAACTCACCAAAATTTCATGAAAATATTTTAAACCGTTTTCGAGATTTCGCCTTGTAACACTTTAAAAAACTCACCCTGTAAATGGCCAGATTAAGAATAACTCTGAGATCTCTGATTGCTCTAAAATGTAAATAATAGTGTCTCCTTGTGTCGAAATCTATAGTGTTGCCATTTTAAAAATATTATTTTTATGTTGTTTCTCTGAATCGCATTAATCTCTAAACTGTAGTTTTGAAAGTATTAGCATATCTCTTTATATAAAAAAGTTGGCCAATGTCAGATTAAAAAAATAGCGCTGTAGGTATAAGAGTACATGCTGCTAAAATAAAAGTAGCTCCATAGGGCTTGACTTACGAGTGGTTTATTAAGTTAACCTTTCAGAGCGCTACACAAACAAAATTATGACTTCAAATTCTCAACATCGCTTCCCAACAATACAGGGTGGTGCAACCAAGACGGGGAATTTCGAAAAAATTTTTATTGGATATTATCGATAGTCAAACACGCTATGTTTTAAAATTATAGCCATAATACAGGGTGGTGCGAAAAACTCGTAGCGAACCTAACTTGTATTTTTTTAAATTGGACACCCCGTATATAATTGTTCCCATTGATTCTCCTGTTCGTTACGATCATTTTAATATAGGGCTTATTGGGTCTAAAATTTATAGTAAGCGAATGGGACGCGGTTAAAGTTGAAAAAATGCTCACAGTTCGGCCATTTTTTAAAAAAAATTTGAAACTGGTATAGAAATACCAAATATTCTATAAAACGTTACATATCCTTGAATACATTAATCGCTTGCAATTTGTTTAAAATTATTCACTGTTATACAGGGTGTTCAAGTTTTTCAAATACGCCCTGGACCAATAACTACTTGAAACTACTTAAATGGAACACCCTATATATTTTATTTTCATGTTAAAGATAACATTACTAGCTTTCAAAAAATACCATACATGATGCCTTTCTGACCAACAGTTTTTTAGTAAACTAGCCGTGAAAGCAAAGTTTCTTCATTCTAATAAGATTATACTGAATTTAGAGAGAATATTAGGAGGCAATGACACTATCATAAATGAAACAAAAGATTGACGAACTTGTCAAAGCTACTGCCGCATAATCCATTATTTACACGTCAAGCGTAGGTGAGGTAAGAAAACTGAGACCCGAAACCTTTACATGTTTATTAGAGATATTTCAAAAAACAGAAAATATTGTTTTTAGGAAATGTAAAGTAATTAATAAACCAGCTATAAACAACTTTTTGAGAAACGAGTTGCCAGTATTGCTTGAAGATTTACCTTTAATGGTAAGGGGATCCTTATGGTTTCAACATGATGGAGCGCCCCCGCGTTACCATAGGAATGTAAGATATTTTGTCGATAATCGGAAGACAGATCGTTGGATTGGGCGAGGTTGACCAGTTAAGTGGCCAGCCAGATCACCAGACTGAACACCACTAGATTTTTTTCTATGGGGGCATGTTAAAGAAGAAGTCTATAAAGAGGTTCCAACCACAGTGAACTATATGAAGACGACAATAAGAAACAGTTTTCGCAACATTTCAGAACAGACTTTGGGAAAAGTGAAACTTTCATTTATGGATAGACTCGAAATGTACCTTCAGCAAAATGGTGGTTTAGTTGAACACCTTATATGAGCTTTTTTAATTGTTTATATTAAATTAGGTTGTCAAGTAAGTACATAACACATAACTAAATAATTTTAAAAGATGTTCTGTTTTTGCTTAATTAATTTTCTTACACTATTAATAATACTGATAACTGATTATCTTTGTTTATAACTGGTGTATTAATTACTTTACATTTCCTAAAAACAATATTTTCTGAAATATCACTAATAAACATGTAGGTTCACCTACGCTTAACTTGTATATAATGGATTATGCGGCAGTAGCTTTGACAAGTTCGTCAATATTTTGTTTCATTTATGATAGTGTCATGGCCTCCTAATATTAGATATTTCATAATAAACAACGCAAATTCAGTATAATCGTATTAGAATGAAGAAACTTTGCTTTCACGG
Organism: Philopedon plagiatum; assembly: GCA_963971165.1. Lineage (NCBI taxonomy): Eukaryota > Metazoa > Arthropoda > Insecta > Coleoptera > Curculionidae > Philopedon > Philopedon plagiatum. Next base: position 32,280,837 of record OZ020190.1, on the reverse strand, counting down.
CTAGTTTACTAAAAAACTGTTGGTCAGAAAGGCATCATGTATGGTATTTTTTGAAAGCTAGTAATGTTATCTTTAACATGAAAATAAAATATATAAGGTGTTCCATTTAAAAAAATGAGTCCAGGGCGTATTTGCAAAACTTGACCACCCTGTATAACAGTGAATAATTTTAAACAAATTGCAAGCGATTAATGTATTCAAGGATATGTAACGTTTTACGGAATATTTGGTTTTTCCATACCTGTTTCAAATTTTTTAAAAAAATGGCCGAACTGTGCGCATTTTTTCAACTTTAACCGCGTCCCATTCCCTTACTATAAATTTTAGACCCAATAAACCCTATATCAAAATGATCGTAACGAATAGGAGAATCAATTGGAACAATTATATACAGGGTGTCCATTTAAAAAAATACAAGTTTTGTTCGCCACGAGTTTTTCGGACCACCCTGTACTGTATTATGGCTATAATTTTAAAACATAGCGTGTTTGACTATCGATAATATCGAAAAAAAAATTTCGAAATTCCTCACCGTTTACTCACAATCGTCCACCCCATCTTGGTTGCACCACCCTGTATGTATGTAGGTTCATTCAAGTTTATTTTTGGTTTATAGTCTCGGATATTGCGCCTTATCTCTTAAAAATGATTTGTTGAGCAACTAGTCTTACTCTTGATCGACATAATTTTAGTGGTAAAATTTTAAAAAATTCTTGAAACCAATTTTCGTACAATTGTACTGAGAAATCAATCCCTTTTTGGAGGATCCAAATTTGTGTGATTCGATTCCATTTTTCAAAACTTTAATTTTAGCTCTGCTAGAACTATCCCGCAGATAAATTCAAAGGGAAAATTAATTCCTACGTTGTCAAAATATTCCTTTTTAAAACAGCAGCTAAACAAAAACCGTGCAAGAAAATTGGTCAATCGTAATTCCTTATTGGTAAATTGTTTACAAGACATAATAAAAAAAGGATTTCCCAAAAGAAAATCCCTGTAACTGAGATCCCCTGGCGATTCCTTTTTTATTTTACTTTTACGGACTAAACCCTCTTAATATTATGAAATAAAAAGAAACGACGTTTTTCGAAAATAAAGCTGACGACAAGAAGAAATACGGAACGGAATATTTCAGCGCTTGGGATATTTTAATATTTAATTTCAGTTTTGCTTATCTAAAGTTTTCTTACCAATTTTCCCTCACACAGAAAATACAAATACACCGAACGGTTTTATTGCAAACTTTGCGAAAATAATTTAAAATGAAATACTGGCGCTGACCAATAGGAAGTTGTTCAGGGAAAAATCCCCAAGTACACTAAGGAAAGAGTTGCGGTAAATTTATTGGCGTTGAATGCTGTAAAAAAGTTGTAAATTAAATGATATTTTTCTCTTTTTTGGTTGATTTTAAATTGGGCGGCTAATATTGTTTGATGGTGATTATAGAATTGCTGAGTAGGCTTGATCAGTTTCCTGTTTTCAACGTTAATATTATTAATCAAATTAATGATACGGCAACACCACCAGGCGTCCCTTGGGCCGTTTTATCTAGTACTAACAGGGAACGTTTATATTTTTCATAACTTTTGTAGCATTTTTTAATCTGTAAATTTAATTTTATTTTGAAACTTTTTTCGGAATGCTTAAGTGAATTTAAATATAATGATGAACTACAACAGAAATAAAAGTGAAACTCAAAATTCATTCTGGAATAACCTGTAGTAGTTTTTTGCCCCGTCATTCGATGAACTATGAATTTTTTTTTAATTTGTAATAGGCTAAAATAAAAAGTGGTGGATGTATAAACTCTTCCTAGAAAAAAACGCCAAAGATTGTTTTCCTAATATCAAGGTCGCTCTGGGAATGTACCTGTCACTTATGGTCACAAACAGCAGTGGAAAAAGGTCATTTTCAAAATTGAAGTTGATTAAAAACAGGCTTCGACATCCATATTAGAAGACAGGCTCAACGTTTTATGGTTTTGGCTTTGCTCAGCATTGAAAGTGATATTTTAAGACAACTCAGTTATGAAAATATTATAAGTAGCTTCATTAATATGACGTGTAGGCGCAAACCAATTAATCACTAAGATTATTTGATACTCATTTTAAGTCTAATTGTTTGGTAAAGTACTGTATTTGAATTTAAAATAAGTACAATTAAATATATAATGTTAAAATTTGCTTGTTTATTATATTCCTTTTTTATCTTGCATTTGCCTAAAATGTTTACTTTAAATTACAATAATAATATATTATTTTTTAAATTGAAATACTGATTTTTGCATATTTGGGAACATAGACATGAATATCAACTTTGGGTTCTTTTTTTAATATAGTTGTTCATAGCAATGTTAATAAATCGTGTTGAATACCTTAATGATTTTTAATTATTTTTATTTTTATTATCTCATCAATAATTTATTATCCTCTAAATACTGTATAGTAAAATTTTCTGCAATTTAATAATAAACTTTACTTTCAGATTCATTAAGAAGGTTTAAGATTTAGTACTAGTTTAAATTAAGATCTTCCAGTTGATCTGTTATGTGTTGAGAAGTTTTTGTCCTGTCATTGTTAATAAGCCGTCATTAAAAACGTATAAATTATTCTGATATTTCAGGGATTTGCATGGTTTCCAAATTATTTTCATCTTGGACCGGGTTGCCAGAATGTCTTTAGTTCTATTATTGTCGAAATAACGCACTAATACTGCCCTTTTCTTTATAAATTTTGACACAGGTAACAAGTCACATTAGTTAATATTCTTGGACAAATTGACCGCCCTCCCTCCCCGTTAATTTTTTTACCATCTGTTAATCAGTTAGATCAAATTAGATTTTATAACCTCAATAACCCCGAAAATGGCATTTAACATTTTTGCAAAATTTCCAGCCGCTCCTTTTTATCACACGTGAAAGCCACTGCTGAGCTGTTGTGTTTGTGTGTTGTTGTGTCATTACCTAACTTGTCAACAAGCAGGACTAAAAGTAAATACATTGAATACAAAAAATGAACTGAGAACTTTCCTACCAAAGCTTTATGGAGTATGAATTAAACAATTTTGTTTTGCATTTTTTTTTTTCGTGAGGCGTAAAGCCATAGAAGAAAGTGTAGACGAAATTTATCTTAAAGCAAAGTCGCGATAGTTATCGTTTCAAATTACCTGCAGAATCAAATTGAATAGTTTATTGTTGGCTTTATTGATTCAAAGTCGGCCAACAGAGAACCAACCACCAAATATTATTGCTGAAACTGTTGTAACCTGAACTAATGTTCTGCAGCAAGTATAGGCACGATACTTTGGATAAATAAGTCAAAAAATAAAGAATTATTCCATTGCCCAACCTTTACATATCTCTAGAAAAAGGACGATTTATTGATTCTAGTCTATAGTTGCCTTCCTGTATCACGATTTCTGGGCCCTTACTCTTCATCAGGCGGACTTTCACTTACTGTGGCTGACAACCACGCTTTAACCAGAACTAGAATCAAGCCTTATATCCATGGATGAGTTATGAACGGATCATTCCCGAACAAACCCAGCTATTCCAACTTGCTGATGTAATATGTTCTACGGGCATCTCTATAATGTAACATCCATATATTATGTAAGAACAGATTAGTTACCTCTGTTTTTCCGCCAATAATACCTCACAGTCGCTGGAAGGTGTGGGGTTTATTACATGGATACCTAATAGCAGCATTTCCAAAATGGGCAAAATTTAGCCAGCTTGTTTCCCTTTAATTAGGTTTCATAATAAAGATTCGCTGTTTCTAACAATGGCATTTGGCAATCCCTTATGACGATTGTACGAGAGGGGTCTTATTTTTAAACGCCTGCTCATGTCTAGCTATTAAAACTAATCGGCAAGACTAACCATTAATTTTACTTTAATACGGCTTAAAACTATATACTTATCTAAAGTCACTCCAGTGATGTACTTTAGGTTTAACTGATAACTTGTTACACTATCACTCATGCGCTGTGCTCTGGTTTCACACAACACACTACACCAGATCAAATGGTTTGATCCTCTTCAATCTCCGGACATGGTGTTGATTGTCCAGTAGTTGAAGAGCTTCTACGTTGACATGGAGGTGTAATCTTGTCTGGTGTAGTTGGAATTTCTATGTCTCGATAAATATCCGCATTGCGCACATACAAAGGGGCATTCACAATGTTGCGCAATACTTTGTTCTGGAATGTCTGAATTGTTTTGATATTACTGTCTTTGGTTCAACCCCACAACTGTATGCCGTAAAGCCACACCGGTTTAAATATCTGCTTATAGATCAGTAATTTATATATCGACAATTTGGAATTTCTACCAATAAGCCAATAATGCTGTTTATACTTCAGGCCCAGTTCTGTCCTTTTCTTCTTAACGTGTTCTTTTCATCGTACCTTGACATCAAAAGTCATGCCAAGATACTTTGCTTTTAGTTCATATGAAACAATTGTGCTGATGTTCAATTATTTTTTTTGTTGGTAAAGTTAACGTGGATAGATTTAAGTTCGTTAAGCTTAATCTTTCATTATTTGGTCCACCCTAGTACAGAATTTCTAGCTAATTGCAGTCTTCTCGTAGATCTTTCTTGATTATGATCAGTTGCGAGGAGAGCAGTATCATCGGCAAACATAGCTAAGGTTGTATTGTCTTGGATTAACAGATCACGGGTGTATAACAAGTAGAGAATGGGACCTAGGACACTTCCTTGAGGTACCCCAGCTATTATTTCTTTTAGGTCAGAATATTCGTCCTCCTGTTTTACTTTAAAGAGTCTATTTGAAATATACGTATATGATGTTAGTATTTCTGCATATTGCTTTGGAAGCATTTTGTTCAATTTATATAATAATCCTTCGTGCCAAACCTTATCAAAGGCTTGGGCAACATCCAGGAATACTGCAGAGCAATTTTTCTTTCCTTCAAGAGCACTCTTAATGGCCTCTGTTGTTCTTATGGACTTGATCAATAAAATTCTTGTTTCTGTCGAAACCCAAACTGGAAATCCGGAATTAATTTGTTGTTTTCAATCAGAGGTTTTATTCTTTTAAGCAGAAGCTTTTCAAATAATTTTGACACGATTGGTAGGAGTGAGATCGGTCTATAGGATTGGACATCGTTTGGCGGTTTACCTGATTTAGAAACATTATTACTTCTGTAACTTTCCAGCAAGTGGGGACATGTTTTAGTCTGAAGGCTGCAGTGAAAAGATAAGTTGGTTTTGATTTTCTCGGATACTTCTTTCGGATTAACGGGGTGATTTATCTGATATTAAACTTTCAAATAAAGACAGAATATGTTCTACTAGAGACTGATTAGTCGTGCAGATCTCAGCGAGATGCTCAGCAAATGGATCTGATTTTTGTTTATTGTCTAGAGCCCATGGTTCCCTGCCTCTTCTAGCAGGCAGTATGGAGGTGATGGGTCTCTTAATAGTCCGGGTAACTTTCCAGAGAGAGAAGTCGATCTTCGCACCTGCTGTAAGATTTTGCAAATAGGAGTTCACAGATTCTTCTTTTAATTTTTGTATCTCTCTTCTGAGCTTTTGAGTTTTGTTGTTTAGTATTGTCTTATGAGCAGGATCTCTTGTCTGTTGCTATCTTCTCCTCGCTATCTTTATTTCTTTAACTAGAACTCTTACCTCTACAGGATAGTTGATTCCTTTGGTTAGTGAGTAATTTTTCTGGTAATGCTACATGCTGCTGTTTGTATTAGCTGTATACAGTGTTCAGCCTCTTCTTTAAGCCGTTCAGTGGTTCATGCGAACAACGACAGTAGCTTCATCTGTTGTTTTCTTAATCTGACGTAAAATCATATACTCTCTCACCAAACTAATGAATATGTAATTCGTTTGCTTTTCAACTTTTGCATCTACTCTATTCACCTGATTTGGCACCCATTAATTATTTGCTGAGTTCAAGTAAACCTTTCTCAAGAAGAATGTAAATTTGGTTAGTAATTTGTAGACTCTTTTAAGAAAATTCCCGTATTGCTTATAATTTGACCATTAATAAAAAGAAATTTTTTAGACATCGTTTCCATTGAAAACTTTTTCTTTGTTTTCAAGCGACTCGACTGGGAAAATTATTGCATCAAATAAAGTGAAACATTTTATCGGTAATGAAATTAAGTGGCTAACTGGCGGAACAAATTTAGCAGCAGATGTTTATTTTATGCTTCATTCACACTGTTTAATAAATTATTCCGAATTTTCATTATATTTTGGCGGAACCTTTGTTCTTACCGTGGCTTCGGTTATATCGAGAAATTAAAATTACATGAAATTCTATATTACGGTATTTGGTTTGTCGTTATAAATCTAATAACGAAGTTAATTTAGGTAATGATTGTTTTATCCACGACTCGTCTATAATTTGATTATTATACATGAGTTTATGAAATAATAATAATATTCATTATTCACTAGTGAATAATGGTTTCATTATTCACCGCTTCCACGGATATCTCGATCCAAACTCCAAACAAGAGCTGTGCTCGATCCAAACCGTGACATTGTGTGAACCCAAACATTACCATTAATGTAAATAAATAATTTTTGTTTTAATTAGTTAAAGCTAAATTAGTTAGCTACCTAGTTAAAGAAAATTTCAATGTTTTGTTTCCATGTTACTTACTCGTTATACTCGTTCAATATTTTTTTGACATTAAAAATAAAAACATATATTAATATTATCTAAATTTTTTTGATAGTCCTGGATAAAGTATAGGATTCTACTCGCATATAATGGCTGTTATTCACTTGGATGATTTATAACACTCGCCTGCGGCTCGTGTCATAAACTTCATCCGCGTGAATAACAGCCACCATTATATGCTCATTGAATAATATACTATTCTCAAAGTATTAGTAAATTTAATTGACATTTAGGGTCACCTTGCAATGACTTTAGCGTCTGTGCTGTCACATTACAAATGTCCAGTTGAAGGGAATATGCATGTAACCCAAATAAATCGGAAATGTAATATTCCCTACTAGGCCAAGCAACAGAGCAAAATATTAGCGATTTTTTGACATTAATCTTATTAGAAAACCGCCTGCGCCATCATCTGTATACGTAGATGATTCCTGGTATATTTCCAACTCTGAAATTTTTTCCTTTAATTTGTTATAAACACTTTTAAGCAAAAAAACGCGATTTTTTTAGTTTTTTGCTTATAAAATGGAAAGTAATGAAGCAATCTTAATGGTGTAAATGGACGATTTGTAGAGAATAAAAATACGAACAAAATGAGAGGTCGAACGTCCCGATAGGATAAGTAGCAACGAAGAAAATCCGGAAAAAGCGGAATATTAAGAGTTTTTTTTTAATTCATAAATCGGCCATTTTTAAACGTAGAGGGCTCAAACTTTGGGAAAAAGTAGTAACTTATAGCTACTTTATGTGTGCAAAACCCCGACGCTGTCCGACGATTAGTTTTGCCACAATCGTCATTTTAATTTTTCAACACACTATTTTGCAACAGGTCTGGATGCTCTACGGATCGTTCGATTTTAATTATTGAAACGGATGTGAAAAGTACCAGTTTAATTGAACAAAATGTATATTTTAATTTTTCCATAAAATGCTACGAAACCGGTTGAAAATGCACGTAAAAATGCGAAGAAATGGCCGAGCGCGCGAATATTGGCTCCCCTACGCTCCGCTTCTCTCCCGCTACTCGACCGATTTCGAGCGCTCAGCCATTCTCACGCATCTTTACGTGCATTTTCAAACGGTTTCGTAGCATTTTATAGAAAAATTAAAATATACACATTGTTCAATTAAACTTGTACTTTTCAAATCCGTTTCAATAATTAAAATCGGACGATCCATAGAGCATCCAGACCTGTTGCAAAATAGTGTGTTGAAAAATTTAAATGACGATTGTGGCAAAACTAATCGTCGGAGAGCGTCGGGTTTCACACATAAAGTAGCTATAAGTTACTACTTTTTCCCAAAGTTTGAGCCCTCTACGTTTAAAACTGGCCGATTTATGAATTTAAAAAAAAACTCTTAATTTTCCGAATTTTCCGGATTTTCTCCGTTGCGACTTACCCTATCGGGACGTTCGACGTCTCATTTTGTTCGTATTTTTATTCTCTAGAAATCGTCCATTTACACCATTAAGATTGCTTCATTACTTTCCATTTTGTAAGCAAAAAACTAACAAATCGCGTTTTTTTGCTTAAAAATGTTTATAACAAATTAAAGGGAAAAACTTCAGAGTTGGAAATATAACAGGAATCATCTACGGATCGTCTTTCAGATGATGGCACAGGCGGTTTTCTAATAAGATTAATGTCACGACAAATCGCTCTATTGCTTGGTCTATACATAAAATAAATATTTGTGGTGTTTTTATCAATTTATTTTGGTCTTTATTAACAAAAAAAAAAGATTCTTCTGCAAATTTTCGCGCGAATTTCGTAACTTGTAAAACGTGATCCCATTGGCCGTGACGTCAAAAGTATTATAATAAGTACATGGCGGATTCCAGTATTGTAGGGAGGTCATCGAAAAATCAATAAAAATGGCATTTATGCGTAACTCATCCAATGAAATATCCCTGCACTTAAAGCAGAAGGTTCCTAAAATCTTATTCATGAATATTTCAAGCCGAAATCGGTCCAGGAACCTTCCAATCTTGGAACAAAAACTGGTATTTTTGCGAAATTTTGACAGATCATAATTTAATTATGTCGACGTAAATAAACTGCAATTTTTTCTTTTCATGGCTATGGTCGAAAATTCGAAACTTTAAAAGTTTCAAAGTTTGCATGTCCCCGATGCAAATAAACCTATTTATTTATAACTTAAACGAAACAATAATTAAATTAGTGGGAGGTATTCTTAGATAATTAACGGATAAAATAAATCCAAAAGGATCACTAAATAGGAAAAATAGTGTAGAATAATGTCGGTTAAAAATTGGATTTGTTGAAAAAATCAAGAAAATTCAGTTTTTACCCGTTAAATACGCCCCTTGATGACCCATTCTGTATTCATTTTAAAGTCGAATTATCCCTCTATGATAGCGTTGAAAAATTGGATAGGAAAAAATTCGGAACGATGTACCTAAAGGTGCCGATGTCGAGTGCAAAAAAACTCAAAAAATCGAAATTTAATCGGCGGTTGCTCCCTTCCTATAAAGAATGAAGAAACTAAAAAATATTGACATCATGTTTTCGACGAGCTCTTTCCTATGAGGTATATTGGATTTTAATTTGGTTCCATTTTGACAAAAAAAAACCGTAAAAAATTTTGGTCAAAAATCGAAATTTCCAGTCTTGCCCAAATATATCCATTTTCCAGTGGTTTTAGGTTTAGATCAATGTATTGTAAAAAGAAAGTATATGTGATTTTAAAGTTTTATTTATCAATCCATTTTTTAATCCCACGTTTCGTTTTCGAGGTATTAGGTACCAAAGAGGGGCCGCATTTTCCGACCTAAAAAATTCAAAAAATTGCTTGCCATTTTTCGGTCCTCACCAGCTTCAATAAGGTTCTGAAGCTCCTCTACAACCTGCGAAAATTTAAATCGATTTAATTCACTTTTGCGACCTGTACCCGATTTCAACGGAAGCTTCGGAAATTTCGACTTTGATCTACAACTCCGAAACGATACATCCTGTATAACTGAATTTTGTACCGAAGCTAGTTGCACTATTCCTCTATTAACCGAGAAAATTCGATTGCTCCCCGCTCTGACTGTTTCCGAGAAAAACAAACCTGTTCGACTTTACGTTAAGCTTTACGTTATTTTTGCTAATCCCCTTCACTGCCTGACGTTACTTTTCACTGAGGGCAAATGCCTGCTTTTTAAATTTTAATAAATATACTGAAAAGTAAAAAAAAATTAGCTAAATTATCCTAGTAATTTTCTTTAAAATATTTTTTTGGATTTGTAATGAGTAATGACTTCCTTAAATGATTTATGCAATAAAAAAAAATACGTGCATATTCCTTATCATTGATTAAATTGCTGTAAGAAACCAATCAAAAGTATGTCAAATAGATTGTAGTATATTGGATCTGTATTAATTGAAGACATGAAGGTCACATTTTCTTCGTTTACCTTTTTTGCCATGACAAAAACACCGATATGGATGAACATGGAAATAAAAAGTATTGTTAAAGCGAACATCTAGAATCATTAAAAATTTTGATTAGTCCATTATAAGGGTAATATTGATTGTCTAAGGATATATCTTTATATACACTTGCGAGCATAGAGACATAGGATTTTTTAGAAGCCAGACATCAGTTTAAATAAAAAAAATATTGTTTGTTCAGGTTTGCTCAAGTTGCAAAGTGAGTCTAACTCTGTCAAGATGACCTTTTTTTATTTAAACTGATGACTGTTTTTTAAAAAATGTATTCGGTTTTAAAAGTGTGGGGTGAGTCGATTTCTATGCACGTAAGTGTAGTTCCCGAAGTAAAAACTCTTGGGCTTTAATTTTATTACCGCTATGTCAGACCGCTATGTCAGATAAGGAAAACCGACCAGACATTAAAATGAGAAATTCATCATAATTCAGAGAAATGAGAACTAAAGAAGTATAGGGATGTCATTAAACTAAAGCATCCTTAAAACTGTTGTTTAGCAATAATAGGGAGATTTTGCAATTTTATTGCAGACACGCTGACCTATAAGCGATAAAATTTAGAGTGGTGTTTTTGCTATATTTGTTACATGAATTTATAAACTGACCAAAAATTCGGCACCCTTTGTACATTTTTTTTGTTTTACGTTTTTTCAATCGTATGGTTGGAACACTGTTCCAGATTTTATCGTTTCCGTGTCTGCGATTTCTATTTGCAAAATCTCACGTCTGTCAATTAAAGTTCCTATTGAGACGTTTTCATGGTGGTATTAAAATATAAATTTGGTGACGTTTTCTCCAGATTTGTTGCTATATATATTAATAGATTTTAACTTAAAAAATAAAAGATAACCCTTCTGTAACACGGCTCTCTTAAAATAGTTTTTTGATAAAGACGATAATGGATTTTGTATAAATCGCTGCAAAGGGTAGGATGTCCTTATGGAATTTTGAGTATTTATTTGTTACTAACTTTCGCCCGCGACTTCGTCCGCGATATAACACTTTTACTCCGTTGCAAAACTTTAAACCCCATCTCACCCCCTTAGGGGTTGATTTAATAAATACTGTAAAACACGTGTTTAGACATTTTTTAAGAGTACTTCTATGACATTTCGAGTTAATTAGAACCATCTAATATTTTTTCTCCATACAAAGTTTAAACCCCTGTTTTAACCCCTTAGGGGTTGAATTTTTGTCGTAGTTAGTGTTTACATCGTATCGCCGAAAATGTATTTATTTCATATGCGTTAGTGGATACTTAAATAATTGATTTTTACTCCTAAATATAAACTGAATTATATAAAAAAACTTTTTTTACTAAAGAAAAAGAAATAATTTAGAAGGAAACAATCAAATTTTATTTGAGTTTGATAATATTATTTTCTTTGGCCCATTTCCTAATTTGAACAAAATATATTTCGGTAACACGCAAAAGCGTTTTACTAATTTTTTTATGGGACCTCTATAAAAACACAAAATCTAACTTTTTAACAATTACTCGAGGCGAATAGAACTGTTTTAATGGTCAATCACATGGGCGCACCCAGGATTTTGTCTTGAGTGGGGGCTGATTTGTCTTTGGGGGTGGGGGGGTGGTGGGGCTGAATAATGCATTTCAGTGGGTTAATTAACTTTTTTAATATTTGTGTCTAGGATGTTGGTCTGGGGGAGCTGTACCCCCCCCCCCCCTGTGTGCGCCCCTGCTCAAACATAATCTTATTTTGTAAGTGAGGCCTGTGTAAAAAAAGATTAGTTCCTTGGTTAATCCGACCTACTGAGGGTAGGCAGTTGAGAGTTGGGAGAATAGTGTCAGAGCTGCGGGAGGGATGTTATACTTAGGATGTGCAAGGGCGCCGAATAATGTGGATTTAGTGGACTAGGTCGCGATTTTCTAGCTAATTGCAAGTGACAAAGTTAAGATCTGCTGTGGACCTTAAATGACAAAATCCGTACTATCATGGATTAGTTGGTATTTTTCTAAATATTTTGAAATTTGTAAGCTGATTATCTTCCCCATAACCTTACAAACAACAAGGAATAGAGAGGAGGTCTATAATTACTAGATGAAAAGAAGTTATATACATATAAACTTTGACACAGTAGTAAAGATGGGTACAAGGCAAGTTTTGGAGGGTATTTTTTAGGGTTATTGCTCATGCCATCCAAATCTGAGCATGGTGTTAAGGGATAAAAGAATTCCTTAAACTGGTTAGACCTTAAGCATCATTTAGGGCTTTAAGGCCCTAAATGTCAAATTATATCCATTTAAAATAAAGCGAACCCGTTCGAGTCATCAAAAATTGTATTCAGTTTTGGCCAGCTGATGCTGCTTCTCTCCGATTAAACAGTATTCGTACTGACCAGGCTATTTTACGAACATAAGCCACATCTTAGACAAAGAATCTTATTCTGCTTCTGATTTTCATCCTGGCTCACGCGGCCCATATATGTTTTAACCTAAACTAACATTGGCGTTTATATATTGTTTATAAAACAATTATTGTCTAGCCCTTAAAACTGTTTAATCTGTGTGAAATTTTATTCAGTTTTTAACCTCAATTTTCTTTGTTTTAGGTAAGCTTCATACATAGAAGTAAGAAAACTTTGTAACGATGCATCGTGCTCAGGTAAATATAATATTAACCCCCAAAACTCCACGCTAACTTTTATCCAGATTTGTATTGGTTCAAATTTGAAAGCATTAACTCATTTTTAATTTTTAATGGTAAAGGTGATCTCAGCAATATCTAAAGATTTATGCTAATGTACCTAATACAAAATTGATTAAATGAGAAAAAAGTTGTGTAATTAAAGAACTAATAAAATTATGTTCCGAAATTTTTTAGATGATTTTTCATTTTCGTGTTATTTTGAAAAAACTGAATTATCGAATTTTTAATTTAATTTTTTTCTGGCGTTAATATGAAAGTTAGGGCAAAACTAATAAAACTTCTTCATAGCAACTTTTAATGAAGTTAAAGATTACGTTATAAATTTTTTATTCGACGTTTCGTCGTTGGGCAACGATCATCAACTTAATTTTTTTAAATACGGTCCTGATTTTTTAATGTCAAATTTAAGAAGCCCTTTTTATTCTGAATTTAACAGTGCGTACTACACATTATGGTTAAATTACGTTTTAAGGTTTTTTTTCAGCAATATTAAGAAATTTATGTGAAACGGACCCGTCTCCTAGAACATTTCATGCATTGTTCTAGATTTTGTAATTTAATGAAGAAAATAATGAAGCATACTTAATAATTTAATTTCTTATTTTAATTATGGATTGTAAATAAGAAAAATAACACAGGTCAACATGGTTTTGTTCTAAGAAAGTGAAGGGTCATTTCCGAAGTAATTGTTCATGTAGAATCCGAATCCGGGGTCCGAATTGCTCTATCACGTCAGGATTTTCAGATATCCTAACCTAAAAGTGCAAAAATCGCGATTTTTGGCTATATTTGGGATTATGTAGCATCATCATATTCTTTTTTCTCAAAAAACAACCAATGGCACCTTAAAGTGTAAGTCTTTGTCTTTCACATGCCGTTGAGTTTGCTCAAATAGCTTATGTCTGCATTGAGAGATTTCATTTTGAAGTTTTCGAGTTTCGTCAATTTCGTTATTCCCAAAATTCACATGATTCTGTAGTCGGTCTTTGACGTCCAAATTCGACACTTATCTTCAATTTTTAGTTTTCACATTTGTATCAAGTTTTTTTTGCGACAATAGGTTCTTTAAAACTAAAATTTAATGTGCATCAAGTTTTACGACCCAAAACCAAGCCCCCTTCAAAGTACTTAGGGCTATATACAGGGTGGTGCAACCAAGATGGGGTGGACGATTGTGAGTAAACGATGAGGAATTTGGAAAAAATTATTTTTTGGATATTATAGATAGTCAAACCCGCTATGTTTTAAAATTATAGCCATAATACAGGGTGGTCCGAAAAACTCGTGGCGAACCAAACTTGTGTTTTTTTAAATGGGACACCCTGTATATAATTGTTCCAATTGATTCTCCTGTTCGTTACGATCGTTTTGATATAGGGTTTATTGGGTCTAAAACTTATAGTAAGGGAATGGGACGCGGTGAAAGTTGAAAAAATGCTCACAGTTCGGCCATTTTTAAAAAAAAAATTGAAACAGGTATGGAAAAACCAAATATTCCATAAAACGTTACATATCCTTGAATACATTAATCGCTTGCAATTTGTTTAAAATTATTCACTGTTATACAGGGTGGTCAAGTTTTGCAAATACGCCCTGGACTCATTTTTTTTAAATGGAACACCCTGTATATTTTATTTTCATCTTAAAGATAACTTTGCTAGCTTTCAAAAAATACCATACATGATGCCTTTCTGACCAACAGTTTTTTAGTAAACTAGCCGTGAAACCAAAGTTTCTTCATTCTAATACGATTATACTGAATTTACGTTGTTTATTATTAAATATCTAATATTAGGAGGCCATGACACTATCATAAATGAAACAGAATTGACGAACTTGTCAAAGCTACTGCCTCACAATCCATTATTTACAAGTTAAGTGTAGGTGGCCCAATAATTATGAGGTAAGAAAACTGTGACCCGAAACTTTTACATGTTTATTAGAGATATTTCAAAAAACAGAAAATATTGTTTTTAGGAAATGTAAAGTAGTTAATAAACCAGTTATAAACAAAGATAATCAGTTATCAGTATTATTAATAGTTTAAAAAAATTAATTAAGCAAAACAGAACATCTTTAAAAATTACTTCGGTATGTACTTACTTGTAAACCTAATTTAATATAAACAATTAACAAAGCTCATATAAGGTGTTCAACTAAACCACCATTTTGCTGAAGGCACATTTCGAGTCTATCCATAAATGAAAGTTTCACTTTTCT
This sequence comes from Philopedon plagiatum, assembly GCA_963971165.1. Classification (NCBI taxonomy): domain Eukaryota; kingdom Metazoa; phylum Arthropoda; class Insecta; order Coleoptera; family Curculionidae; genus Philopedon; species Philopedon plagiatum. The sequence goes on along the minus strand of OZ020190.1, from coordinate 32,265,827 downwards.
CAAAGTCTGTTCTGAAACGTTGCGAAAACTGATTCTTATTCTCGTCTTCATATCTTTCACTGTGGTTGGAACCTCTTTATAGACTTCTTCTTTAGCATGCCCCCATAGAAAAAATCTAGTGGTGTTAAGTCGGGTGGTCTGGCTGGCCACTTACCTGGTCCACCTCGCCCAATCCAACGATCTGTCTTCCAATTTATCGACAAAATATCTTACATTCCTATGGCAATGCGGGGGCGCTCCATCATGTTCAAACCATAAGGATCCCCTTACCATTAAACGTAAATCTTCAAGCAATACTGGCAACTCGTTTCTCAAAAAATTTGTTTATAACTGGTTTATTCATTACTTTACATTTCCTAAAAACAATATTTTCTGTTTTTTGAAATATCTCTAATAAACATGTAAAAGTTTCGGGTCTCAGTCTTCTTACCTCATAATTATTGGGCCACCTACACTTAACTTGTAAATAATGGATTGTGCGGCAGTAGCTTTAACAAGTTCGTCAATCCTGTTTCATTTATGATAGTGTCATGGCCTCCTAATTTTAGATATTTAATAATAAACAACGTAAATTCAGTATAATCGTATTGGAATGAAGAAACCTTGGTTTCACGGCTAGTTTACTAAAAAACTGTTGGTCAGAAAGGCATCATGTATGGTATTTTTTGAAAGCTAGCAATGTTATCTTTAAGATGAAAATAAAATATACAGGGTGTTCCATTTAAAAAAAATTAGTCCAGGGCGTATTTGCAAAACTTGACCACCCTGTATAACAGTGAATAATTTTAAACAAATTGCAAGCGATTAATGTATTCAAGGATATGTAACGTTTTATGGAATATTTGGTTTTTCCATACCTGTTTCAATTTTATTTTAAAAATGGCCGAACTGTGAGCATTTTTTCAAGTTTAACCGCGTCCCATTTCTTTACTATAAGTTTTAGACCCAATAAACCCTATATCAAAATGATCGTAACGAACAGGAGAATCAATTGGAACAATTATATACAGGGTGTCCCATTTAAAAAAACACAAGTTTGGTTCGCCACGAGTTTTTCGGACCACTGTATTATGGCTATAATTTTAAAACATAGCGGGTTTGACTATCTATAATATCCAAAAAAAAATTTTTCGAAATTCCTCACCGTTTACTCACAATCGTCCACCCCATCTTGGTTGCACCACCCTGTATATATATATATATATATATATATATATATATATATATATATATATATATATATATATATATATATATATATATATATATATAATATATATATACAGCGTCTGCCCAGATTTGGTTACCAAATGGGAAACTTTTTATTTTTGATTTTACGAGAAAAAGTTATTCTTGATAAAAAGTTTTGCTTCTTGTAAAAGTAAGACTGGCATCGAAAAAAAAAGATACGTTATACAGGGCGTAAAGAAAATAAAGAAAATCGAGTAGTTAAGGTAAATAGCATGGAATTTTCGCTAGTAATGTCATTTGTAAATGCAAATAAATACTTTTTTAATGAAACGTTTCATTAAACTTCTTTCTTAATACTTCTTTTATGACTTAAAGGCGTTTTTTTTTTGAAAAATCGAATAACTTATTTTTATTATCATACTTGTATGTGATGCTGGTTTCATAATAAGTAATAGGTAAGAGTGACATTGACGATGATGAGCTCGATATATTGCTTCATGTTACAGAAGAACCCAAAAAAAGCCTTGAACAAAGGTCCCATGAATTGGGTTACTTAATTAAATTTATCCAAACTGTTTTGAAGAAAAACCAATAGAAATATTTGAAACCAAAATTTATTCACGCATTTCCTGGACATGGATATACGATTTAATTATTTTCACTGGATAATGGGGTATTATGAAGATCATCCAAATTTCGGTTTTCAAATTTTGTTTTCCGTCGAAGCGACGACCAACGGAATGTTTTCGTCACAAAATTCGGGGTTTTGGAGTATAACTAATCCTTACTGGGTAGTAGAATGTCGGAGTCAAGTGTCTCAGAAAGTTTATGTTGGGTGTGGTGTTTTGAAAAACAAAATTTTAGGACCATTTTTTTCGATAATAACATTAACGGACAAATCTTTCTAACTTTTTTGCAAAATGACCTTGTTGACGTTATTGATGAGTTACCCCTGCATGTAAGGCAATATTTAATATTTAGTTAGATGGTGCCCCTTGTCATTTCTCACCAGAAATAAGAGCCTGGCTTAACTCCAATTTCAAAATTGGGCGAACTTCGAATCAACATGATAATTTTGCGAATTGGCCGCCTAGGTCCCCCGACCTCACACCTCTTGATTTCTTCTTTTGGGGACGAATTAAGGAAATTGTTTACAAATACAGACCTGAAAATCTTATTCAATTAAAAAACAGGATACGAGAAGCATGTGAAGAAATCCCAGCCGGTCATGTAAGACATGCTGTTTGCCGGTTTAAGAAAAATATTATTGAGTGCATTAAAAATAACGGTGGTTCTGTAGTGGCCTAAAATTTGTTTTTAGGATCTGTTAGTTAAAATAAATGGTTTTCTAAATATTTTTTCTTCATTTTCATTACGCCCTGTATAACATACATTTTTTTTCAATGCGAGTCTTACTTTTACAACAAGCAAAACTTTTTATCAAGAATAACTTTTTCTCATAAAATCAATAATAAAAAAGTTTCCCATTTGGTAACCAAATCTGGGCAGACGCTGTATATTTCTACTTACAAACTAGTGTATATTTTCTTCTTACGCTGACTAAATTAGCTCTTTCTTTTCTTAATTATATACCTTCACGGTAATGTGCAAAAGCCGTTAATGCTGACATTACCTAGGTAAGTTGAACCGGATTTAACACGTTAAAAGACGAAATAAAAATTTCGTACTTTATCCACTTAATGTCAACATTAACGAGGCCATGTCCGTTAAAGTACGAAAAACGGTTGAGACAGTGTTGCCAGAGTAACTAAACAAAAAGTCGCCATCGATCTGTATGAAACGTCGCCACTTTGTCGCCACAGCTTTTTTGAGATAGTGGGGTTAGAAAACTGTCAATAACAAAAAAAAAGGTTTTTGTGGAACAAGCCTGGGGGAATCCCCAAAATTTGACGTACAATTCGTGGCGCGTTCAGATATTCTCTTTGAGAAATCTCTCGGTGCAATAATGATTATTATTGTGACGTTGTTTCTCCCTACGTATTGTATACGTGTATTTTCAATTTTTTCACCTGTAAAAAGTCGCCAAAAATAAGCTTTTTATTGAAAATCGCCGCCACACTCTAGAGACAAAAAGTCGTCATTTTGGCGACTTGTCGCCCCAAATGGCAACACTGGGTTGAGAACGTCAGGGCAGTGTTTATCAACTCAACATATCTGTTTGTAATATTACATATCATGGGCGCCCATAGAGAGGGTCAGTTGGCCCCCTCCCCCTGGGGTCGGATTCCACGGTGCTTTTTAACAACTGCGCAACTTACAACATATATATAACATATATAACATATATAACAAACAACAAGCGGCCAAAAAACTGTATGTTACACAATCACGAAGTTGCGCAGTTGTTAAAAAGCACCGTGGAAACCGACCCCAGGGGGAGGGGGTCAACTGACCCTCCCTATGGGCGCTCATGATATGTAATATTACAAACAGATATGTTGAGTTGATAAACACTGCTCTGACGTTCTCAACCGTTTTTCGTACTTTAACGGACATGGCCTCGTTAATGTTGACATTAAGTGGATAAAGTACGAAATTTTTATTTCGCCTTTTAACGTGTTAAATCCGGTTCAACTTACCTAGGTAATGTCAGCATTAACGGCTTTTGCACATTACCGGGAAGGTATATAATTAAGAAAAGAAAGAGCTAATTTAGTAAGCGTAAGAAGAAAATATACACTAGTTTGTAAGTAGAAAGTAGACCACAATGCCGAATAGTTGTATATTTCGTTAAACTAGCAGACAAAACAATAGAATATTATACTATGCTATAATTATTAATTTGGTGTAATATAAGTTTTGTGGGTCGACGGTATTGAAAACTATGTATAGGTATACGTGCAAAATATTATGTGCGGGTTTATTTATTATGTCATATAATGTCGGAAATAACTGAAGGAAAGGTTTGATCGTATCATTCCAATTTTCAGACTCAAAACAACAAATATGACATTAAGTAGGTATAAAGCAAGACACGTTACAGCAGCAGGGTAAATGCGGTCTTCCTAATAATAAGTTTTAATTTAGGCTATTTTTTATATTTCGAGTTTCTGGCAAGGAAAGATTTCCTAAATGTTCAGAACTAAATTCGCAAACAAAAAGGTATTACCTTTCTGATTTTCTTTAGATAAATGGAATGAATTGTATTAACAATTAAAAAATAACGCCAAAAAATTGACAACCAAATGGATATATGCATCCCTCTTCAGTTCGAGGCATTCACACAAGTTGCGTCGTATTTTCCTTACGATGCCTTGCCTGGCATGATCGGGTTGCGCTGAACTGCTAATTGATCTTTAAAGGCCCCATACACCTGCGAACAAATTGCGCAACAAAGGCTGTTGTGCAAACAATTGTATAGTGTATAATGTTGTTTAACATGCTGCACAACTAAATAGTTGCAGAAATTCAAACTTGTTTGAAATTAAATGCGCAACGAGTGGTGTTGCGCAACTAATTACATCGTGTATGGGCTATGTGCGCGACACATTGTGCAATAACTGCAGTTTCTTTTCAGACGTTTAACCAAAAGGTAGTGTTTTAAAACGGCGAATTTTATAAATAACAAAGAATTTTTAAGCGAATTTATTGATCTATACCGTTAGTTGCCGGAAGTATGGAAGGTAAAGCGCGATTCATACAAGAATAGGAATTTGAATTGGGATACGAAAAACTGATTGAAAAATTGAGGGAGGTCGAACCTAATGCGGATAGAGCGATGGTGCGCGAAAAAATTAATGTTTTGCGCGGTGCCCATCGGAGAAAATTTAAAAAAGTAATCTCAAGTTATAAATCTGGCACAGGAACTCAAAGTGTTTACGAACCAAGCTTATGATATTTTGAGGAACTAGATTTCTTAAGGGATGACGAAACTCAAGTACCAGGAACCTATTTTCTTTGCACTCTTTCATCCAGACGCTCCGCTTCCTTTTTCTTTTTTTAACACCAACATCCGACGCAACACCAATTATTATAGCTAAATACGCTGCATCGTCAGACGACATGTTTCCTTAAGTACACGACAAAAGCAACTGGAGTTTGCATAAAATTGCAAATAGTGTATGGGTGACCTTGTTTGCACAACAACCGGTTGTTTGCTTGGGTGCAGGTGTGTGGGGCCCTTTAAGTTAATTAGTATAATATTTTTAATTATTTGATTCTGTTTTTGAACATTGCTGAAGTAAAACAGAATTTCCCATCACAATATTTCTTAATAAGTTAAAGCAGCAGTGTAATATATTTACGTTTTCAGATTTAATCTTAAAATGCTCAAGTGTTAAAAGGTCGAAAATAGAGCAATAATTTCGCACCCTTGCCACTGTAAACAGAAAATCCAGCCAAGATTAATTAAGTATGAATAATAAAAGCAACGAACTTAAATTGATATAATAAGCTAAAACGTTTCTGTTGGGCGTATGAAATTGTTAATAAATTGCTTGATTAAAAAGTCGCGAGATCTGTGTCACTGTCGGACTTTGCACGAGAACGAGACAAGATGATTTAAGTGTGATTGAGACACTTAATAGAACCATTTACAGTCAATGTTAAATGGAACTTGAGGTTTGATGCCCCTTTTGTATTTTTTTTTAAATAATTTTAAAATAATTCTAAACATACATAAATATGTACCACGTATGTATGTAAGGTTAGACTGGTTTTAAATTTCAGTTCTTCTGATTGAATAGTTAAGTTTCGACATCTTTTGGTTGTAAAATTGTTTAATTTGTCATTTAAAACTTGTGTTATTCTGTTAGCTTATTTTCCAAATAATGTTAGACTAATGTTATATAACAATAGCTAAATATATTGGAACATATCCAGTGAAAACGTTCAGGCTGGAATAAATTCCTTTAAAATTCAGGCATGTTTTTCGTAGAAAAACGCTCGAAAACGTCAAGTTTTGATTTTAGGTGCGCATTGTTTAAACTGAATTTGATGTATACAGAGTGACCTAAAAAGAATATATCATGTCACACTTAATTTTTTAAATAGAAACCTCTTTTTTATTTTATTTTTGAATTCTGCGGAAAATTTCAATCATATTTCATGTATCATACCCTATATCTAAATTGAACCGTTTTTGAAAAAAAAAGACAGTTTACCTTTAAAAATAATAAAAATAATAAATGGCCAACTTGTAGAAAAATTATTTCAACAAATGTTGGAATTGACCTCCACCAACATCCTGGCAATACCCGAGACGATTTTCGAATTCTTGCAGAACATGTTGAACTACTTGAGTTTCTATTAATCTAATTTCTTGCGTTATTCGGTTTTTCAGGTCGTCAATATTATTTGGTCTATTGACGTACAATTTGTATTTGAGGTATAACCCCACAGAAAATAATCTAGCGGGGTTAATTCGGGAGATCTGGCCGGCCATTGTATTGTACCCCGTCGACCAATCCATCGCCCAGGAAAAACTATATTTAGATACTCACGCACCGGACAAGTATAAAAAAAAAACATGAAACATGATTGAAATTTTACCCAGAATTAAAAAAGGAAATAACAAAGAGGTTGCTATTTAAAAAAAATTAAGTGTGACATATCTTCTTTTTGGGTCACCCTGTATATAAATTTGTAGTATAAGTATCTAATTCTTACACTTGTCAATTTAACCCCTTAACTGTCAAATTAGTATGGTCTTACTAATAATAGACTAGTATCTAGTTACAAAATGTTTAATTAATAATTTAACGAATTTGACTTGTAATGTGGCCGCACTCATGATAATGCCAATCTCAAACATCAATTAAATTTATTACTCGATTAAGTTTTGAACAATAGGCTGTAAGAGGTATTGACGTCACAATCTACAGAATTTTCTCATGCATCTCTGTCGCTATTATCAGAGTCTGGCTGGCGAGCGACGTTGTGCGTCTATAGGATGGTTTAGGAAGTTTACAGCAATTGTGAAATTAGTTTGTAAACAAGTTTATCTACATAAATAGGATTACAAAAGTTAACCGTTGAAACACGCTTTGTTTACAAAAAGTAAAACAATTGTCAAAGATACTATAATGAGTATCTTTAATTAGGTATCTTTGCTTTAGAGTCAAAAGTAAAGAAAATAAAATTAATGAATAAAGTAAGCCAGAGAAAACAGGGCGTTTTGGGTGAAGCAAGATGTTATAGAGCGCGTGCAAATTAGCCCTTAGCATCCGGTTTGCCGGGTGGGTTCAGTATGTCAATATTAGGGGCTACCAGTTGTTCAAACCGACACAAACTGGAAGTCACCTTGGTGGTCTAGGAACCTGCTTCACACACAACAAACCTGTTATTCATAAGTTAAAATAAAAAAAGAAGGCGGGGTGAGCTAAATACAACAAACACACTCATATTTTTACATTAATAATAATTAACCATGGTCCCTTTGCCACAAGTAACATATCAAACAATTAAATATGACTCGAAAGATATCAAGGCAAAATTAAACTAATTAAATACAAAACCAGGTAAGGTAACGAAATCATCCGAAACAGATTGGGAGGTCCCCCCCCCCCCCGGAAAAAAATGCACTTTAGCCCCCTCCGGGAAAAATCTCTTGGGGAAAGTCGCCCCCTTCGGAAAAAAAGCAAGGCTCTTCAGCCCCCTCCGAGAAAAACCCTCCTCGGAGGGTTTTAGATGTAAAAAAGGGACTTTCTCCAGTATGCTAAGGGTCCCGTGCCATATAGATAGTGAGGGCTTTATTGGCATCACATCAAATCAAGGCGCTAAATCTCTTCACTAGGCAGATAAATTTCATCTCAGAAATTATAAATATCTATCTCAGGATAAATCATACACGTGCCCTAAAACCGTTATACCTGAGCCGATGACCTCGTTGTTGACGACCCAAAACGAAAGTGGCACGACTCAACAATAAAATGGCCGTTGACCTAATATCGATTCGAAGGTAGGCAGTTTAGATAACAGAAACACCCACTCGTAACGGAAGGTCACAACGGTAATTATCCAGGTGGAAAAGGTCGCACCACTTGATACTGGCAAGAACTGCCAACCTCCATCCAGTCGTAGAATCGCGACACCAACTCAGCAGCGTTAATATTCCAATGTCAAAAGGAATAGTCCAATGTCAAAAGAAAATGTAAATAAAATCAAAAATTTTTAGGAAAAAAAGGGTAGGTAAAACTAGTCAGTTAGCTGTAACTAAATTAAGTGCAACTTTCCATCTATAGTGAAGCCTTGGAGCAAGGCAAAAAAAATGAAATTCAGGGCCAAGAAAAAAAAGGTTAAATCAAATTATGGACCTCTAAAGCAAGCTACTAAAACAAGGAAGGAGGAGACTTAAGACAATATACAAGGCGAGGAATTAAATTAAAACTCCTATGACCTAAATTGGAGACAAGACAAAAATAATCTTATATAGCGTAATCGTAGCATGGAGGCACAGCAGTACAACAGAGGTAAGATTTAAATGGACATTTATAAATAAGAGCAATAATTAGTGCAAATATGAAAAGCTCTGTGACAAAATTGAACTGTCACAACCTTTCTAAAACAGGGTACAGACCAATATTCCAACCCAAACCAAGGCACATGTGGAGAGATATTTAAAAGCGTTGGAGTCGGTGTGTACGACACGAGCCAGCATGGATCAATGGACGCTAACGCTTTCCAAGCTGGGCGTTGGCTTTCGGACGCGTTCGCTACTTAAGCGGTACATCAAAGAGGGTTTGATTTGGTCTTTCCGAGCGCTGTACAACTGACTGCAACTCAAATCTAAATTTTGATGTGGACGAGCGGTTTCCAATCCCTTCTAACTCCAAATGGCAACGTCACATATGTGCTTGGATTCGTTGGCTTGACTTTGGACTTTCTGTTTGTAGCCGGCTTAACGCAACAAGCAAACGGTGTGCCACGTCATCGATATCTCTCCGTTATGACGGACGCATTTAAAAAAAGCATATAACAGTTGAAGAGTGGATTAGGTAAATATGTCGTCTAAGTGGCAAAAAGTTAATTTTGAGCCATTAAAAAAACGCTTTGTAAGATACTTTATAGGAACTGTGTATGTGTATTTTTTATATCTAAATGGCTAAGTGCCAATAGACTGAAATTTAAGAAAAGAGTAACTGTGCTGCAAGGACCAACGTCAAAAAGAAAGACAATTTATTAAATTTATTTTAAAACAATTATTATCGGTACCTACTGCTTTTTGACACTGTCCGTCTTTTGCGTTAAAGAACCAACAACACTGTACTGAATAATATTTGCCCATTTTAAAGCCCATCTGCGTTGGCACTTCGACCTTTATTACGTGAAAAACAAGAAAAAGAATATTTTGTATTTTTTTTTATCTTGTGACAGCCCAGGAAGACCGAAGCCTAAATACCATGTACCGTGCGGTGAGACATGTCGTTCCCAAGCGGTCACCCATCTAAGTAATATCCGTGCTGGGCGTCATTTAACCTCAGTGATCGGACGGAGGGTACTTTACTTTAAAATATTTTTATTATTTCTAAGTGGTAACATGGTGCGCTGGTGTACAAAAATAGGTATATAAATAAAGATGTATATAACTAAAACTAAAGATCACGCACCAAAAATAAGTGTAAAAGACACCCTATTGGTGGGTGGGGAACCGGCAAGCCGGGAGCTGGTGTAAGCTCTAAGGACACCATGCGCATCGGAGTTTACATTATTTGTTGGCTTGTGTCCGGGTGGACCCTTGCAAAGCGTTATTTTGGGGAATTGCAAATTAAATTTGCTTTAAGGAGAGTAGTACTTGTGAAGTTAATTGTTAGGATTTTAAAAGTATATGCAGTTTTACAGTGGAAAAATTTTCACAAAAACCACTTGGATATTAATAAGGAACAAATTTACTTAAACATAGGATTAAAGTCGGTGCGCCATTATGGCCAAGGGGTAGGCGCAGATCGCGCAGGCGTGTCTGTAATTGTGATTTGTTCAAGCAGCAGTCAATGATTGTTGCTTTTTTTTAGTTGTAGTCATTAATGGCGGGCGCCAATGTTATGTTTATGCATTATTTACAACTTAACCTACCTTAATCTAACTATGTACAGGGTGTCCGGATTTCGTTGTATTTGTGGGTTATCTCAGTTATTAGTAGAGATAGAAGGTTGCGGTTTGCGTGTCATGGCGCTACTTTTTTGTGAAACGAAAAATGCCACAAACAGAATTTTCATAGCTTTCTTTGTTTTCGAGCTACAGGGTGATTTTGAAAATTTGCACTTTTCGAGCACCCCTTGTATCTCGGTTATGCCGCATCATATCAAAATAGTAAAAACTGGCTTTTATGCAGAATGTTACGTAGAATACGATGACGTAGTTAGTTTTTTTCTAAATATTATAATTTTCGAGCAATGGAGTAAAGTTATGGTTTTTTAAATGGGACACCCTGTATATTTATACGTCGTGACATCCCGCTTATCGAGGGCTTTTCAAAAATATATAACACGTGATATTTATTTTTTCATCAAGCCGTTAAATCAGAATTTTTTTAAAAAATATCAATATTTTATAGTAGGCCGTGAAGTAAAACGTATACCTACACATTACAGGTATTGTTCGAATTGGTTTCCGTTATTCTGAATACAATATTGGCACATTTTTTTAATTCTTCGTAAAGCATTTAAATGGTTAACTGACCGTGCTTGCAAATTTCTGAATTCCATTTCAGTAGCATTCCGCAATTCTTCTATCGTTTGATGCCGGGTACGATATATTTTATTTTCCAAATAACCCCACAAAAAAAGTCAAGAAATGACAAATCCGGTGACCTGGGAGGCCATCTTATGGGACCATGTGTGCCAATCCAGTGACCAGGAAAACGATTTTCCAGATAAGTTGTTATAACGTGAGAATTATGAGCAGGAGCTCCGTCTTGCTGAAAAAATATATTATTTAACTGGGCCAAAGGAACATCTTCGCGAATTTCTGGTAACATATTTTCCAGGAAATGTAGATATCTGTTTGCAGTTAGGCTTCCTTCATAAATATGAAATTTTATATTAGACCCCAATATGAAGCAGGAAACACTGAAGCCAAATCTGCCCTGTCGCTCCCTTGGAAATATACCGTGCTCGTTTTCCTGCGACCAGTATCTACTGTTTTGTCGATTTAAAATTCCTACGCTGCTAATATAGGCTTCATCCGACCATATAATTTTACGGTAAAAATGTCGGTTTGAGTTAATCTTTTGTAAATACCAGTGACAAAATTCTAGGCGTCGCTGAGGATCCCCGGGATGCAAATTATGTACCAGCTGAAACTTATACGGCTTGAAATGATGTTTTTTCAGTATTTCCTGAACTCTAGATTTTGGCACTCCTACTTCGTCTTCAACTATTCTACATGAACTTGTAGCGTTTGTCCCCACTGTTGCCAAAACATTAATCTCATCATTTTCTCGCTGCGGTTTATTATAAGCTTTTGGACGAGGTTTCAAAAATGATCCAAAATTGACAAGATTAGCTTTAATTCTGTTAAATATGACTTAGTTGGGTTGTCGCCTTTCTGGATATCTCTAAATATTGAAAGTAAAATAGATGGTAAGGTTACCTCATAAAATATTAATTTACCTCTCAAAATACAGTTGTGACGCCGCATCGCTATTTTCGTTGCACTGAATAAACCAGGTTAACATATCATATTTTTCAAAATTTTCAAAAGTCTCGTTTGCTGCCATATTAATATAAGCAGTGCCAACAAAAATAACAAACTATAACTAAATTAATAAACCATATAACAAAAATTAAATGGCAAAAATAAAAAAACTGGCGATAATATAAAATTGTAAACATGGATGACATCGACAAGTTAATATACAAGATTTCTAAAATGCATGTCAATTGTTTTGTAACCAAAGCCTACTATATAAAAATTAAAATTTTTATTAAAAATTGTGATTTAACGGCTCGATGAAAAAATAAATATCAAGTGTTATATATTTTTGAAAAGCCCTCGATAAGCGGAATGTCACGACGTATAAATATACAGGGTGTCCCATTTAAAAAACCACAACTTTACTCCTTTACTCGAAAATTATAATATTTACAAAAAAACTAATTACGTCATCGTATTCTACGTAACATTCTGCATAAATGCCAGTTTTTACTATTTTGATGTGATGCGGCATAGCGGAGATACAAGGGGTGCTCAAAAAGTGAAACTTTTCAAAATCACCCTGTAGCTTGAAAACAAAGAAAGCTATGAAAATTCTGTTTATGGCATTTTTCGTTTCATAAAAAAGTAGCGCCATGACGTGCAAACGGCAACCTTCTATCTCCACTAATAACTGAGATAACCCGCAAATACAACGAAATCCGGACACCCTGTACATATTTACAGGTTTATTTACAAATATTTACAAGTATGTACAATGTACTTGTACATGAGTATGTACATTAGATTAATATCAGTGGTTTTGAAAATTATCTGATTTGTAATGCGAATTATTATGGGTGTGTTGTGTTTATTGTAGGTCTTCAAAAAATATAGGGAGTTTTTTGTATAGTGGTCCGTGTTTGTTTGTTGTTTCTGGGTCGTAACGTATGTCTGTCAAGTTTGCTGTTAGTCTGGAGTTATGAATTTTAGTTCTGTAGAATTTCTCACTTATTTCTGTTACATAGTCGCGTATCGTTTGAATGTTTGTCATTGCATGTAGGTCGGTGATTTTGGTGCGTCGTCTGGCCGATGTTACGCATCTGAGTATGCAGTTCTGCATTCTTTGCAGTCTATCAAACTGATTCAAACTGCGCCTTCGACTCGGAACACCAGACGGGGTATGTGAGTATGGGTCTGATTATTTGTTTGTAAATGATAAGTTTGTTGGTCGGTGATAGGTGTGATTTTGGGGAAAGAATAGCATACAAGCTCTGCATAGCTCCGTATGCTTTTTGTAAGGTGGCAGATACGTGGGGCATGAATGACATTCTTTCATCCAAAATCACTCCTAGGTATTTGACTCTTCGTTCAGGTCGGATGTTAGTATTGTCGATTTTGAGTGGTACAAAGATTTTGTTGTTGGTGTATTTTTTAGTCATAATTGCGCATTCAGTTTTAGTCGGGTTAATTTCAATTTCCCATTTTTTGTAGTAGTCTGTCAGTCTTTGAAGGTGACCTAGTATTTGTCTCTTCGCTGCTTCAGCATAGTATGACTGGGCATATACTAGAGCATCGTCTGCGTATAGTGCAAGTTTTGTTGTGGGGTGTTGTGGCGTGTCGGCAGTGTAGAGATTATATAAAATAGGGTGATAGGACCGTGCCTTGTGGGACAACCGCAGTTAGTTGGCGTTGGTCGGAAAGTTCCGCCTCCACTTTGACCCTAACCCGTCTGTCAGACAGGTATGAGTGGATCAGAGTGACCCAGTGGAGGGGAAAGTTGTGGTAGTAGTAGAGTTTATGCAACAGACCACCGTGCCATACTGTGTCAAAGCACAGAAAACATAGCTACGCATAGCTATGTTTTCTGTGGTCAAAGGCTCTCTTGACGTCGAGCAGTAGCAGCACAGTGTTCTGCTGCATATTGAATTTATTTAAAATATCCTGAGCAACCCTGCTGACGAGTAGGGTCATACTGTGGCCCTCTCGAAAGCCGAATTGCTGCTCAGGGATTTTGTTATTTAGTTGCTCAGCTTTCATTTTTGTCAGTAGCGCTCTTTCCACCACTTTTGACATGGTGTCAAGGAGCGCCACTGGGCGGTATGAGTCTGGGGATGTTGGATCCAACCAGCGAAGTTAAACGTCCCTTAGCCGACTGATCTATTCCACTTTTCAGTTTTAGATGTCCAGTTTAATAATATTTAGCATGCACTCTAGGCCTAACTACAACAGCACGCTGCTTCATACATAAATATACATAATGTTCATTATCGATTTTGTCAAAATTGTAAATCGAAAAGCCACCGTCCGGTGGCCATAACGGAGAACATTATAATTCTGGAAACCCATGCCGATGATCGCGATAAGAAAACAATATCGAGGTTAGCATGTCCATCATCCAGCATGCAATATCCATAAATTTATAGAGGAATCCTGTGTTAAGGTAATTCCTTTATGTAATCGAATACAATAGCCTCTCGATTGAATTTAGAGTATTTTCGGAAGCAGGCAACACCTAGTCGGGTGTTGGCGAAGTTTCGCATTCATTCAGCCAGGTTTCGTATAGGTGAATATTTGCATAACAAACATTTTGAGGTATAGTTGCCGTTATCAATATTTTTTTAGATATTACCTATACCATTTTTAGGGTTTTATTTAAATATCCTTTCTTTAATCGATTGGAAAGGATGAGTATCCTCAAAAGGTTGGTTTTTGGCTCCACAAATTGAAAAAATTCCACAAATTTAATAATACACAGAAAAAACACTATCGTATATTGAATTAGATACCAATTGACTCAATGACCCACTCTGTTCCGTATTGCACAATACAAATTCGGTTTCTTTCAATGATTAGTTGATCACTGTTAACCAATAGGTTATAGGATTTCTTGAAATATAAGGTTTTATTGGTTTTTAATAGGTCGTTTAAATATAACAATTATTTGATGCAGTAACACCCTATTCTAAATTCAGTACAAAATATATCATTGGTGTCAGTAAACGTTTGTTTGTGTAAGAATATACATCTTATTTAATCGAAATACTTATTATTATTGCAAAGCTTTTTAGATTTGTTTTACTTACATACCATAAAACACTGAAATGAGTTGTTCCAGTCCCCAAAATCTGCAAAATATCTATTATTTTTGGCGTACCCTTAACGCAATAAACAAACAGGCTGCAAGCTTAAACGACTATTTAGCTAACAAATACCAACAGCACAATTCTAACCTCTCCAAAGGGTTTCCGCGAAATATAAAAATTAATATTACAACTTAAAATTACAATTTTTTTACACCCGTTATTGTAAAGAAATATTTTTTACATCTTAACAATATAAAAAGCAATAATACAACTTATAGTCGCAATTTTTTGTAAAAGTATAAGTATTTTTTAAAAGAAATTTGTAAAATTTTAAAAATTGTATGAGTCATACATGATTTTAGGTGTACCTATTTTCACAACGACTCGTAAAACCATTTTACGAATAGGGTAGAAGTCATCCAGGTGGTTTTTGTTGAGTAATATTCAACTGGAAGACTAGCACAATTCTTAAAAGCCTGGGATTTCTTGCTTTTTCAATGACCATCATTTTGACTTTATGTGTACCATCGCCGTTTGCACAGGCAAGATAAGTTACTATCTCTATCGAAGTTTTTCGCCCTGGAGAAGTAGTTTTTTCTGGCATGCACCAATGTCCGATCAGGTGGAAGTTTTCAGAATAATGCCGATTCATCTGCATTGTAGGTTCAGCCTATTCATTTTTTCGGTGAATTTTCGTAGGAAGGGTTGAACGGCAGATTAATCACTAAATAGTTTCTCTCCAACCACTTTGAATTGACGAGTGCCACGTCTCTTTCTAGGCCTATTTATACACCCTCTGCTTGCAATAAAATTGTGCTCATTAGTTTTTTCCTTTAAAATATTACTTGTGAGAGTCGCATGTCTTTCTGCTGTAACTAAAACCATTTGTACAGTTCATTTTCCATTTCTGGATATTCTGATTCCCGCAAAATTTTCAAACGCGTTGAAGTTGAGACTCAGCTTGCAATGCAGCTGCAAATACAAACACGCGCCATTAATAAATTACCATTAAATGGAAAAAGAATAGTACGGACCCCATTATTTTTTCCTTATTCTATTTAATAATAATATGTAAAATTGTGGATGTACCAATACCATATTTCTCTGCTAGTGCTTTACCACCAACACTACTATTCAATTTTTGCAATATATCCTGTTTTTTCGGCGAGAGTTAACATTTTGTGTGGCCTTTTTGGTGAAATGTTGATTCAAACTGATTCGGGAATTTCCCTTCTTATGTTTCACACTTAGTCGGGGATTCCCCGAGTTATTCACATACGGCTAGAAATATCTAACGAAAACATACGACATGCAATCCGGTTTAGAGGATCTATGGGCACTCCGAATTACATTATAAAATTTATATCTTTTAATTTTGCCCGGATTACAAGGACATCCGGATTAAGGGAGGTTCGAATTAGCGGAGCTTTACTGTAATAATATTTTCTAATTAAATAAATAATTACAAGGTGTATTTACCTAGATTTACATTGTAAAACATCCTCAACTAGCTTTTACCCGCGACTTCACTGGCATGAACTTCGGGATTTCGGATTTAGGCAAATATTATTTTTCGCTGTATTTTTATTTAATACACACAATACAGTTAGTGACAAAAAAAGTCAACAATTACACTTTATCGTGGAAGTTGTTTTCGTCACATTACACGATCTTTTTTTATACTTTAAATACTCCAGTTCCATCTACATATTGACAATATGACTATGCAGCGATATAAAAATACAGATTATCACTCACATAAATTAACGCTGTATTCTAGTTATCTCCGCTAGGGGTCAGATCAGTCGTTTGAGTTCGCGATGGGCACATTTTGTTTGTTTTAATAAAACCATATGGTGCTGAAATGCCACTTTTAAAAACTATGGTTTATATACGCATATCAACGTGGTTTTTGGCGTTAAAAAGAAAACGATATATCGATGAAGGCAACTATAAATACAGCGTGACCAAAAAGTATGATGTATGATTTTGTACGTTTTTAAATGTATGTACTTGCTAGAAGGAAGCTTATTTCGACTTCTACTGTCATCTTAGTCATGTCCACGGATAACCAAGTTTTAAAACACTGCGACACAGAAAAACAACCTAAGCAATTTTTTACATATGAAAATAGTTTTAAAATTGGAATTGCACTTTAAAAAAAATAGTTTCGATGAATCTCTTTCGATTTTTTTGTGAGCCCTGTATTATTTTATTTTTCAACATTCTCATTTCTCTCTAACACAACGAATAATGTATCATTGTCATCGCTTTCTTTTTGTTGCTACATCAATACAGTAAAAAACAGTAATAAAACTCATTACGTACGATGAGAAGACAATTTTAAAATGTCATTGTCGCCAAGTTTCAACGCGATGCCACTCAGTAATGTAATTTAAACCTATCACAAAATTTGAAGACAGCCGGAAACGTTCTGATGGTTAAAGTGTTGTCGGCTCGCAGCATTATTTTAAAATTTATGGAGGAACGACGTAATTGTATTACAGTGCAACTGCATTCCCACAATCGGTGTCAAATAACGATCATAAATTGTGGTTAAACCAAGTTTTTTTGCCGATATTCTATGTTTCAGTGAGTTGTAATAATATACGGGGGACTCACTGCCAGAGCTGGGCAAACTACTTGAAAAAAGTAGTAGAGTATAACTACTAACTACTTTATCAAAAAAGTAGTTTGACTACTTGGTAGTTAAACTACTTCTTCAAAAAGTAGTTGGACTACTAATATTTACCTGCTTTTTTAACTACAAACCAAACTAAACATTCACCGTTGTGGCTCAAAAAACCAGTGCCGTAACCGTACTTACAAAAATGATTAAGAAGGGGACTTGAACGTATAACATCAAAAAAAAATAAAAAAAATTCAAAATAAAATAAAAAACTTTTTATTTTAAACTTTATTTTAAAGTTAGCTGTCCACTGACTTAAATTTAAACAAAAATTATTAAACAGTTCCTTTTTGGTACAAAACTACTAAAACGTATTAGGTAATAGGAATAGGGTATATAGTATAGTTTTGAAGCTGCGTGTATGTCTGCGCGTTATCAGGGAAAACATAATACCATTGCCTATTAGCTTAAACAAATAAAAAATAGATAGTCCTGAGGTTTTAGTAGTTCGGACATTTATTATTGACGCTGTCAGTTAAGACCTCTAGCGATCAAATTTAAAGCTTACAAAGAATTTCCAGAAACTTCTGATGACCACTTTGGTGATAATAAAAGTTTTCGGAAGCTCTGTGTATTATATTTGCTTCAATATCGCCGATGATTAACTTTTATCAGGACACCCTGTATGTTTTAAATACAAAAATTTTGCTTAATAGCTCTAATTTTGTTGCAATTTGTCATTTTGTCACTATAAAAAATACTTACGCCAGTTTGTTTCTTAATATAACACTTTAAGTAATGTTTGCCAAAAAATCAGGTCCTAGAAACCATGGTGCACCGCGTGACGCTATATGCTGCGTCAGAATGTTCGTTATAAAAATAAATATAATCTCGGTCTTTTTGGCACGGGGGTAAATTGCATAGTTGTATAGCTGTAGGGAATCGTTTCTTAACCTACTGGTCGCGACCCCTAGGGGGCTCGCGATCAGGTATAAGGGCAGTCGCAATTGGTCAGAAAAAATAAGGCACGTATACGAAAAATCCTTTTATTTAATAGGGAATTTTACACTTTAGTAATGTAAAACCGTGATAAACCTTAAAATATATAGTGAAGGGGTCGTAAGGTTCTTACTTTATTTTTTGGCTTAATAGGGGGTCTCGACACTAAAAAGGTTAAGAAATATATAAGGTATCACGTCAAATGTGGCAAAATAAATAAAAAAAAATTTAACTGTTTCAAGGTCAGTTGGTAAAATACGATTAAATGA
This sequence comes from Philopedon plagiatum, assembly GCA_963971165.1. Lineage (NCBI taxonomy): Eukaryota > Metazoa > Arthropoda > Insecta > Coleoptera > Curculionidae > Philopedon > Philopedon plagiatum. The sequence continues at coordinate 32,247,063 of OZ020190.1, read as the reverse complement.
CTTACTTGATGGGTAGTTGTCAGGGGCTGATTGAGCTATAGCCCAGGGCCGCAGAATTGTAGGGGCGGCAACTATCTCTTCATTTTGATGTAAAATGTGAAGAAATGCTGGCTGTGGGAGCAGATTTAAGTAGCCCCAATCTGCACTGAACCTAACGCCACTGGTAGTTGTAGAATGTTAGAGGGGGCTTCCGGAATGAGGCAGTCCAAGAATCACATAGGTCAGAGTTTATGTCTCAGAAAGGATTTCTTTCATTATGAAGAAATTGTCTTCAGATCGTAGTTGTTTGATTAACAGGACATGACATTGCCATTTAAAAACGAATTAAGATACGAACCTCGGATTTACGTTAAAACGTTTCTTTTTTGAAGACCTCTAAAATGAGGCACCATACCGCATAGGGTTGCATTTAAAATTTTTGACCTCAACTCCCTAGCGTCGCCCCTCAAGGGGGTTGAAAAAGTTAAATTACACGAAAAGTAGATTTATTAACCAATAAGATACACCTAAAATTTGGTGTCTCTATCTTTACTAAAAGCAAAGATGTTTGTCCATACTAAGACTTTTTGAACACCCTGTAGATGAAGACAGTCAATTCAAACAAAGAATTAAAATGATTTTATTTTAAATAAACTGTGTCGTATTAGGAGGAAATATGGACAAAGACATGATGTTATGGTTTCCCATTTGAAAGAAATATTTCTTTGAATTACGAAGATATCAGAGATAAGATTTACTTATTTTAAAGTATTTTTTTAACTTAAGAGTCCTTTTTTTGCGTGTAGAAGTTAACACCCCTGTGCCCCCAGTACTGGTAGACATTATGTTTCGCCCTCTAGAAAGTTGTTGGAATATCCAGTGTTCCTTATATGGATTACGGAGTTACGGGACAAACTTGTGCCATTCTACTTTATTATTAATGCTTTTTGTAATGTTTTAGGACGTGTAATTTTATCCGTTTTATATGCCGACAACCCAGAATTTTTAAGTGTTGAATTTGGCTTGTTACCTCGTAAAAGTAGAAAATAATTTAACTAATTATGAAAATAATGAAATAAAGTTAACTTGTGCGATAAAACGAAAAGTTGACGTTGCGTATGAGTACATCAGTAGGTACCAAGCCCTTCTTATTTATACAGGTTGTATCATAGATTTGTCTCACGCTTCTTTTTGTTTCTGAAAATTCCGTGTAGAGCGATTCTTATGAGATGTTTACATACGCGATTTACAAGGGAAGCACGAGAAACCTTTAGCAAATTTTTTGTTAACAGGTTCACATTAAGCAACATTTTTTATATTTATATTTTAACCACATCTTACGAAAAAAATAAAACTGAACTTTATTATTTCGTGTTAATTTTTTAAAATTTGATCTTAATGATTGTTCTTAGTGACGCCTTCATACACATTTCTTAGTATTTCAGTAATAGCAACGGTTGAATTAAAAAATTATTTTTATTTACAGAAATATGAACTAGGCTGGAAATATAGCAAAATGAACTATTAAACTGAATTGATATGGTGTTTTCTCAATTTACTTCTTCAAATCAGTGATGCCTTCACTCAAATTTAAATACTTACGATGAATACAGTTTTGTAATTCTTTGTTCGATAATTTTCTTCACTTTGTAAATAGATCGTATAAACTTTTAAAGTCAATAGTTGTTTAGATAGGAAGAGTATCAGAAGCCTTATTTTACAAGGCTTAAGTTGCGTTGTGTTGGTTATTTGCAATTCTCACATCGGTAAAGTGTAAGAAAACGGTAAATATTGCATTTTTATAGATTTTTTTATACATAGGTTTAAACACGATCAGTTGACTCACCACAAGCAAATAACTTTTTTGAAATTGTGTTTACTTGGTAATTATTAATTGTCCTCCAAACACAGTAAAATCAGTGGAGCTTATCTTAGTGAAGATCATTATTCACCTAAAGAAAAAAAATCAGTGGATATTTTTGATTTCTTTAACTTCTATGAAGAAATTCAGGGACCAAGATGCCTAAAAAAAGTTCATGAAAAGCAAAAACAAAGATAAAGGAAGGCTATACGGGGTGAGTTTTTTAAAGTATTATACAAGACAATATTTTGAAAACGGTTTAGAATATTTTCATAGTGAGGTAATAGAGAGATGTGAGGACATTTAAACACTTTCTGCAATTACTGTTTATTTTGAAGGGTAGGGGTAACTTTGAAATTTTAAACGGGATGATGTTATTTTGTTAATAAAATTCGAATCTACGTAAAAAATTGCGTATAACTAAATTTTGATTAAATTTAAAAAATATGTAAATTTTACCAATAAATCAAGTTCACTTATTTCATCATCATCATCATCATCATTGGAAATGCTTTAGTTTTACTTAAGTGAGTTGAGAATTTTGACGGTTTAACGATTATTTGTCAACTGGTCTACTAACTCCCCGGATTTGATCCCCCTTGACTTTTTCATCAAAGTGATGGCGACTGCACCTACAACATTAGATGATTTGGAAGAATCCGCTTTGCCTGCTTATTAATGGTACCTGAAATGTTCCAGCAAGTACGAATTCGTTTAGAAAAAGAGTGAGAAAGTGTTTGGAAGTTGATGGGGGACATCTCGAACAGCTTCTCAAGCATGACAGACGATAAATGAGATATTAAATCGTATTTTTTTTTTCTTTTTATAAGCTGATAAATCTTAATCTCGTAACCGAAAGAGCAGTTTTTTACATAGATTCTAATTTTATAAACAAAAGTACATCATTCCATTTAAGAATTCAAAGTTACCCCCTATCCCTCAAAATAGAGGGAGGGGGTAGATGCCAAAAATATAATTAAATATCCTCATCCCCATCTCCCTATCAACTCACCAAAATTTCATGAAAATATGTATAAGAAGACAGTAAAAAAATCAAATCGGTTCCTATGATGTGTAAAGAGAGAAGGAAGAAAAAAGAAATATTATCTACATTAGCTATAATATTTCTGTTTTATTTTATTATCAAAAATTATACTATGCAACATCTTACATCAGTCAGATTAATTTAAAGAAAGCCTTTTTCTTTCTGAAGTTAAGCATTAAAGTGTGTAAACTTTATTAGAAGCATTAAATAGAACAAACATACCTAGTTCAGTTAAACTTTACTTCATGACCAACATTAATAACATCTCATAAGAACTCAATCATCTGATGGACATTATAATACACATTTTAGATATTTCAACCAAACATTTTACTAAATGGTGCAGGTACATGATTTGGATAGTTATACATTTATCATTAATATTTTTGGAATTTACTTTTTATTGAAAGTATTCCGACGACATGTTTTTTACCATTTGTCACCGCCCAAAAACTATTTCTTATGCAATTAAAAATGTTACGTAACAATTAATTAATTCTCCGAAAGTTAAACTAATGATACTAAAATACCGGCTACCACAGAAAATTGTTGGGTTTTAATGACTTTGTAATTAATTTCCTTATACCACCTCGTGAAAATTGGCTTGAATAATATTTTCTTTAAATAATTTTGATGAAACAGATTTACCTCCTAATATTTTACGGAAAATTTTTTTTTTTGGGTTTACTAATCTTAGTTCATTAATGCCACATGCCAATGACCAAACAATGTACTTACCAAAAATAAATGTACACTCCTTAATACCATTATTAGTGTAGGCCAATAGTTTCTCGCCAATTACAGTATTATAAATGTGTCAAACAGCCCACTACCAATAATTAAAGCTCCTGTAAATAAACTCAAAAAGTGCACATAATGAAACACGATAAAAGTAATTTAAATGTTTAATTAAAAAAAAGAAAGACATCCTAGAATTTGAATAAGATGTACAGGGTGTCCCATTTTCGGCACTTTTGCGGGGTATCTCCCTTATTTTTAAAGATAGAGGGTTGCGGTTTTCGCGACAGTGTGCTATACTTTTTGATGAAAAGAAAGACGGCATAAAAATATTTTTTATGGCCCCCTTCGTTTTTGACATACAGGATGAAATTGATTTTTTTTCCATTTTCGGCCTCCCCTCGCATTTCAGTTATCTTGTGACTTATAAAAAAAGTAAAAATGGATCCTATTAGAGTTTTCTACGTAGAATCGAGTGGCGTGGTTAGATTTTCATCAGATGTGATATTTTTCGATATATTAACCAAACATATGTTTTTTTTAATGGAACACCCTGTATATTTCTTAACCATTACGTTTCCCCTTTCGATAGCTTTTCAAAAATATATGACACTTTATAGTTATTTTTTGTTTTTAGTCCTTAAATCGAACTATTTAATTTTAAGCTTTAATTTTGCGTAGTTGGCTGTGTTTAACATGTGGTTTAACGTCAATTCAATTATTTAGATTTAAAAAAGAAACTGGTTAAATCCTGTATTTTCATTAATTTATTAAAATTGGTATTATTTTTAACCTAAAACACTACTTGTTATCTAGATATATAGAAAATCCTAACCAGAACTAAAACTGCTTTGTTTTTAATTACCTACTTAAAGATTAAATTAGTTGTCTTGAATTATTAATAGCAAATAAAAGTCAAATTTAAAAACAAAACATACAAAACTTTAGGTAACGAAAAGAGCTAGAATGGATTAAATGGACTAACTCTTTTCGTTACCTAAAGTTTTGTATGTTTTGTTTTTAAATTTGACTTTTATTTGCTATTAATAATTCAAGACAACTAATTTAATTTTCAAGTGATTAAACACTAAGCAGTTTTAGTTCTGGTTAGAATTTTCTGTATATCTAGATAACAAGTAAGTAGTGTTGTAGTTTAAAAAATAATACGAATTTTAATAAATTAATGAAAATACAGGATTTAACCAGTTTCTTTTTTAAATCTAATTACCTGAATTGACGTTAAACCACTTGTTAAACACGGCCAACTACGCAAAATTAAAGTTTAAAATTAAATAGTTAGATTTAAGGGCTAAAAATAAAAAATAACTATAAAGTGTTATATATTTTTGAAAAGCTGTCGAAAGGAGAAACTTAATGGTTAAGAAATATACAGGGTGTTCCATTTAAAAAAACATTTATGTGGTTAATATCTCGAAAAATATCACATCTGATGAAAATCTAACCACGCCACTCGATTCTACGTAGAAAACTCTAATAGGATCCATTTTTACTTTTTATATAAGTTACAAGATAACTGAAATGCGAGGGGGGGTCCGAAAATGGAAAAAAATCAATTTCGTCCTGTATGTCAAAAACGAAAAATATTTTTATGCCATCTTTCATTTCATCAAAAAGTAGCACACTGTCGCGAAAACCGCAACCCTCTATCTTTCAAAATAAGGGAGATACCCCGCAAAAGTGCCGAAAATGGGACACCCTGTACGTAATAAAAGGAAAATGATAATTTTTAAGCTAGCTCTAGGATATTGCAACGCCTTTACAATGTTAAAACACTATCTTAAAACAGTTTTCTTTATAAAAATGATTATTAAAAACATTTAGCTTTTCATGACAAATATAAAATTAGGTGTTTATCTTGATGATGTTCTTAAAAAATTATGTAGTGAAGCAGTGTGGCTTCACTACATAATTTTTTAATGAAAATTTCAAGTCTCTGTGTTGTAAATCTGGTTTTAGTCACTAATATTGGGACGAACCACGTTCCGTATCTACAGCGTAGTCCAAAAAGTTTGCAACAAATGCTAAATGGTTTCTATTAAGTAGTAACTTTATCGAATTGTAATTATTACGAAGAGTTGGTGCATACTTAAAAAGAAAATTAACTTTCACTATATACCATATTATAGACTGCCAACGGTGGGCTACATACTTCCCTGTTAGTGAGGAAAATGTGTGTCTGTCGTCGTAGATTTTGACATTTTCACCATTTCAATTTTTTTCTGGGAAACGGCGTGAGGGATAGCAATCGAATTCTATGGGTTAATAAAGGGATGGTGCGACTAGCTTTCTTAAAAAATTAAACAGGGTGCATGGTTTCGGAGGTAATAAACGTCAAAGTCGAAATTTACGCGATTTCGTATGATATCGATTACAGGTCGCAAAAGTAAATTAAATCGATCTGAATTATGTGCAGGTTGTATAGAGGACTTGGAATTTGAGAACCCTATTGAAATTGGCGAGTATCGGAAAATGGCAAGTAATTTTTTTTTTAATTTTTTACATCAAAAATGCCAGCCCTTTGGGTACTTAATAACTCGAAAACGAAACGTCGTATGAAAAAACGGATTCATACGTGAAAATTTAAAATCTCAAATACGTATTTTTTGCAATATATTTACCTACACTACAAAAAATAACTTGGTGAATTTCAATTATTTTACTTTGGTCACAAATGGACTCACGTAAAGTACCGCATATTTACAGAAACATCCTGATTTTATTACCCTATATGTTTTTGGTAAAATTCACTAATAAATTAAATAAATTTGTACACAATAGATTCATTATTTTTTAATATCAATAACGCATACCTGAAATTTCCCTTAAAATTACTTTATGTACTACCGAAATACGTTAATATCCGTAATCGGAATATAAATTGATTATATTTACCATTTAAATTGCGTATAATATATTTAATTTTACAACCCAATTTTTCTGCACATATTTAGAAAATTTACAGCTGCTATAAGAATTATTTCTTTCTTCTTTCTAATTTCTTAATATTATGTAACGAGGTGTTCGTACACAATTGTGGATCTTAAATGCAAACTGCTGGAAATGGAAAAACATGTTTAATTTTTTTCGTTACTAAAAATATTTGTTCAATTTAGGATCGACAATAATTGCGGATAAAGCAAAGCAGAATAAGAAATTAGAAAACAGAAAGAAATAGAAAGTAAATTTACGTAAATAAACTGCTGGCCACTCGAACTTACACATAGAGATTTTTAGGCAAAATTTAAAGTTCAATATTTTCAACAGGAATGCAAATTTTTGAACGCGTCTTGCAGATTTTAAGAGCTAGTTTTTTTCGGATTAAGCTGCATGACGTATATTTATCGTAGGACCATAGGTTTATTATATACGGGGTGATCAATGAAGTCATGCAAAAAATCAAAAAGTTTGTATGAGTGAAATTTCCGCAAAAAAATTTTTTGGTCGTTGCAATATGGTTCGTTACTAAGGTAACATCAATATCTCTAGACGTTTTTGTCACTTTTTGGATTAAGGCCCTTAGGTCTTGTACACACTACTAAACATAAAATTTGGGTAGCAAAATTTTTAAAATGCTATAACTTGACATTGGATTGACGGTTCTTGATGATTTTTACGGATTTCGAATCCATATTTCACGTAGATTTTCTATAATCTAAGCATTTTATTTAGGGGTTGAAATATACAAGTTAAAATTTACACATTATACCGGGTCGATAATAGACAAAAACGTAGGGTACGACGAACTCTAAGGTTTGGCATTATTTAAGTTTTTGTAAAAATAAATTCTCACCTCAAGTTGATTTTGTTTAATGTCCTTCTCACTGTTCTGTCCAAAACTTTCACCCCAGTTTATTGTCTCAAAGAGTCATTCAGTTCTTTTTCTACCCCCATGCCCATATTTATGATCGGCTGTAATTTCTACGCGACGCGTCAATTTCAAAGTAGGGTTTTTTTAGGGATTGCAGGAACCTTTAAATTAGGTCTAGAATTAGAAATTTTGTAAGAATTGACTTTTGGCCGTTGTTAACCAATCTCGTATATTGTAGAATATAATGTAATAAACTTGTTCTTGTCGCTACGTTTTTGTCTATTATCGACCCGGTATAATGTGTAAATTTCAACCTGTATATTTCAACCCCCAAATACAATGCTTAGATTTTAGAAAATCTACGTGAAATAAGGATTCGAAATCCGTAAAAATCATCAAGAACCGTCAATCCAATGTCAAGTTATAGCATTTTAAAAATTTTGCTACCCAAATTTTATGTTTAGTAGTGTGTACAAGACCTAAGGGCCTTAATCCAAAAAGTGACAAAAACGTCTAGAGATATTGATGTTACCTTAGTAACGAACCATATTGCAATGACCAAAAAAAATTTTTGCGGAAATTTCACTCATACAAACTTTTTGATTTTTTGCATGACTACATTGATCACCCCGTATATAATCCACCTATGGTCCTACGATAAATATACGTCATGCAGCTTAATCCGAAAGAACGATATTGCAATGATCAAAAAACATTTTTGCGGAAATTTCCCTCATACAAACTTTTTCATTTTTTGCATGACTTCATTGATCACCCCGTATATAATACACCTATGGTCCTACGATAAATATACGTCATGCAGCTTAATCCGAAAAACAGTAGCTCTTAAAATCTGCAAGACGCGTTCAAAAATTTGCATTCCTGTTGAAAATATTGAACTTTAAATTTTGCCTAAAAATCTCTGTGTGTAAGTTCGAGTGGCCAGCAGTTTAGTTCCACTGCTGCATTTTATAACTTTTTAGTAGAAAAAGTTGGGTATAAAAACTATTTAGAAAACTGGAAATCTATATAAAAAAGAAAAGATACCACTGTTGGAATACTAAGCGTATACTAGTGGAAAAAAGGCAATATATACAAATAAGTAAAATAAATATATGGTTGGTTTTTTTTATTAGAGTAAAAATTATAAATTTAGTTTTAAATATTTATATAAAACACATTTAACAACAAACATATTAAAACATATTATATTATACTTTACAAAAACATTGCTTAATTGTTTTTAAACTAATATTACAAAGTCTGCACATAAACATAGTTAAATAATATATTCACTTTATATTTGTAAAACACAAAATTTATCAAAGTAACAACGAACTACACGAAATGCTTGTTTATTGTTGGAAGATTCACAAGGAAATGGCCGTAAATGCCGGCTTACGTTTAATCTTGCGACATTTTCAGTCAGCCAATGACTTGTATAGCCGGGCGCCGCCGCCGCGCCGTTACAGAACATATAACGTAAAAATTGGCGCTAATTTGTGCTGTATAATATTTAGGAATATAAACTGTATTTCTAATTTGTAATTTTACTTTACTTTGTGAAATTAAATATTTTATAAATGATTTTCTTTTAGGAATTAAAGTTGCGTAACTTATTTTGTGATAACAAAGTAGCATAATTTGTTAAGGAAAAATAGGCAATATCTTATGGAACCAAACTGTAGAGTCGGTATCAACCTCTTTTGCAGATCTTTCAACTGTCGATTTTTCTTTTGGAAACGCTCCCCGGAATTAAACTATCATCCTTTCTGCAAACCCTACCAGAACTAAACTGTCAATGGTTTTTTTTTATTTGGCGCTCCTAGGCCTCTGGGACCCTGGGGCACTGCTTTACTTGCCCTTATGGACAAAGTGGAAGCCCGGGCCTGCAGTGCGCACCAACTTTACCAATAGGAAACGCTGTTAAACTGTAACTTTTTTGGATGCATATTTTATAAACAAACTTCGAAATAATTTAGTTCATTTATTGATGTCCACTTTGAAATATAACACAATACCAAAACTGGAACGAAACCCTTAAACTGCAATTTACAATTTTCCTAACGCGGCATGGCACGATTATTTTCAAATCAAGATAATAAGGAAGGAATTCCATTTTCAGCTTAAATTTCCTAGTTGAATTTCAGAGCTATTTACTTATCAGACTGGTAAAATTATATGCACTTTATTCCAATAACATGGCGATCTAACCCGTAACATAACATTTTTAGTTATTTTACCAGTGGCGCGTAAAATGACATTTATGAGGTAAAATTATATGCTGTGAGGGCCGAGTTTAGCATTTGATAAGGTGAAGTGCAGTTAAAAAGGCGATTGTGAAATCACGAAAACCTTATCCACGTACTAATGTTCTTGTTAAATTATTTTTTATGCTTTAGTAAGGCATTAATTGAACTTTTACGGTCAGACTCATTATTGTTAAGACTGCCTAATTGGAGAAGTTAAAGGTTTAGATCGACAAATGTAGGAATAATGCAACTAAGTTTTAGACTGCCTTTATTTCAGACCAGAGTTCTTGTGGAAAAGGTCAATACACAATACATCTAGTCGTTGCCAGGCAACGAAAAATAACTGTTAGGAAACATTCATTATTGCGCGACAATTTCTCTGATGTCAAAATCATGACAAAAAAAGGAAATTATTCCCTAGGTCAGCAATTTTTTTTAAAAATTCGCTAGGTAGTTTTCATTATAAATTAAATAAAAATGTAATAATTTAAGAAATTTAACACGTTTATTTATTACAAACTTGAACCAGAGAAAAATAAGACAGAGGGAATAATATCTCTTCTTCCCGCCAGCTCGACCACGCTATGGCCTTCAAACGGCAGCATCCCGAGATTGGCGCCTAGAATTCTCACAAGACAACCCGACATTAGCCAGTGCGGTAGCAACACGGTAAGAAGAGAGAGTTTTCTGCGGCGCGTCTCAATACTCACTCTCACTGTGCTTTATAATAACCCAAAATCTGCAGTGCACGCCCATGGCAGCTTATTTCGACGTCGGTTTGGAGGTCATAGAAAGCAAATCGTATTTATGAATGAACTCCGTCCGAGATATTATTCTCTCTATCTTATTTTTCTCTGCTTGAACCACTCATTTACATATATAATTTGTTCAGATTATACTTAAGCGTTACATGTTTGCAATTGTAAAAATTAACACCAGGTATATTATTAAGCAAAACGTTTTTTTCTTCGGAATGTAAATTTATTCTTGTCGACGTACTTGTACCCTGCAGTATTTGATTAGAAATGGCTTTCTTACTCTCCACTGAATTTTCAACATAACCCTCAGCGACTGCTGTAGATACTAAGCCCATAGGGTAGAACATTTAAACCTTTTAGATTTTTCACACTTTTCATCGCATTTTCAGTAAGGTTGACTACATGCTTTTCTGAGCACCACTTTTTAAAAGTTTGATGTGCTTCTTCGGATAACTTCCTTGACTTTTTTGATAGTAAATTGACTGCCACATTTGCTGCTTCAGTCATCTTTTCAGGTTCTTCTACATAAAAAACTTTAAAATTCATATCTTACCACAAACGAATCTTTCTTTATTTAAATTTTGACAGTGGTTTATTTAAATTTTGACAGTTGTCAAGGACTTTTTTTTCAACTGATCAAAGGCTATTTATTAATTTTAAAATCAATACATATTCATGAAATTAGGTTTTTCGTTTTAAACTTGCATGGGTCGTCAAAAAAAATAATCTATAGAGTTCAGTTTATGATGAGACTCAGCGTTTCGACATTTGACAATCACAGATGATATCATCATATTGGTTCCTTCGAAAAGTTCCTAGATCGTGGGTTGGTAGTGGGCCGTAACCAGCTGACACGACATCGACAGGTCGCGTCAGTTTATTTTCGTTTGATTTTAGGGTTTTGTGTTTGTGATGTTGGAGTTTATGTGGGTGTTTTTTGTATACTGTGTGTTTTAAACAGTTTATTTTTGAACTTTATATATTTCAGAGACTAGATTTTCTTGATGTTTATTATTTAAATTGAACGGGGAGTACAAGTTCGGTCATGTATTTTTAGCCAACCTCTAAACGTAAAATAGACCATACTTGTCCATCCAGTGGTGAGAAGAAAGAAATCGTTTATTAACTGAGTCCGTTGAGACCATTCTGCAATGCCAGTATAACTTTAAATTATGTGCAGAATTTTATATGTACAGTGCGTTCAATTTAGCTTGATAACATTTTGATTCGCTGTAACTTTTTTGTTTTTAAAGATATCAAGGTAAACAAAAAAACAAAATGTAGGGTTAGTAGCCAAGTTCTTGCAAATTTGCGGGGTTTTATTACTGCTGGTGTCGATAATAGTTTATTGCAGGCAATAGCTCAACGAAATAGCTTGAAGCGAGCTTTACCTTACCTTTTTCCAACTTTCTGGAGCACTTTCTAATTTTTATTGCTTGTACTATTATCAATAAATTTCTAGCTGCACTGCAGCTAGACCTTGCGTACCAACTTTTCTCTACGGTTATACCAGGATAAATGATTATTTCATACTTAAATTATGCATTTTTATAGATGTAATCAAAAGTGCACATTTTGTATACATATTTAAAGCTCCTTATTCTTTTGTTCTCTTCTGCTAAGTTTACCTTTTCAATTTTATACAGTTTTCCATACGGCCTGTGTGCAGTAAAGTTATACGATTATAGTAGGTATTTAAATAACTGAGCACAAAAGTCACGCGACGTCTTGGTTTGATATAATCACAACCAGATTTAATGCGTAATCGTGCTTAGAGGTGAGCGGTTGCGACCTCCACCACAAGCGTATTTGAACTTAACCTGATTTATAACAATAGTCTAACATCAGACCGACTTGTCTAAGATTATTAAAGTAATGCATATTATTTTATTTTATTAATTTAATTGTCCTTAAGATTTGACTACCACGCCTGAAAAAAGTCTGTTAGCATGAAAAATATATTTAACGTCAACAAAAGTGATATACCTAGTTAATTATTTTATCCCTATGTAACGATTGATAAATTTTGTGTCGAACTTCTGATCAAATTAATTTTTTTAATGCTAAGTATGATTGGTAGTACTGGGTAATTATTTTCACTAGTTTTACAATACTTTTTGAAATTTTCCACCTCTTACACTAGATGAACATTATTAATTACCTCACTTAAACTTGGTTTTAACATTTTGCTTTTATTTTACACTTCCATCATTTTTATTTTTTATCAGTCACGTGACCGATTTAATTTACAATGAAGGGCTTAAATTAACAAATGGACGAATAAGACAATTAAGTTTTATACTGTGAATTATTTATCTCTGAGTTTTTTCGCAAATTTATTTATTTGTTTATTTATTTACCAATAATAGATACCCTAATGAAACACAATTTATAGGCCTATTCTTATACATTCACTAATTTTCCATCACCCTCTTCAACGATCATCCGAATGAGCTTTTTTTATCCCTTTTGATTAAAGATTCGTTGTTAAAAATTTGATTTAAATAAAAAAATGGTAATTGTTATTATTACTTTACCAAATGGCTTATTTATCATTATCCAATTCCAAATTTTATTAAATTTGAGGCACTACGACCTGATTTGTCGATGTTGTTTGAAAATTTGTTTTAAATAAATTAAAACTTTAATGCCTATAAGGAATACGCACGTATTTTTATTATTGCATAAATCGTTTAAGGAAATCATTACAGACCCGAAAAAATTATTAAAAAAAAATTACTCGGATAATAATTAATTTAGCTAGAAAAAATTTTTACTTTACGGTATAATTGATTACAATTTATGAATCAGCCATTTGCCCTCAGTGAAAAGTGCCGTCAGGAAATTAGCAAAAATAAAAATAATAAAATTTACGAAATAAATTCGTAACTTTTTGCAGCAAAATTTTGACGATTCGTAGCGTATTTATCAGAATAGCTGTCTGTATTACTAATACTGTAATACTGTTGTATTTTCGATAAAATGTCAGATACGATAGCAAATTAAGAAACAAAAAGTTCTACAACGATCACCCTACAAAATTCCGTCTATATAAATTTAATATTGTAGGTAGGTCATTCTACAGGATGTCTAAAAAATGAAGTGTCTCACAACAATATACTGCGGATCTTAAAAATCACTAAAGCCGTTTAGTTTTTTTTGTATTTAAAGGATACTTGCATTTTCAGAAGCAAACACATAGATAGTGTGCTGCTAATTAATACATATATTAATTATGTTACTGACTTTTATCAAACATCTTTAAACAATGAGTGTTGCTGTTAAATCAAAGCCAAAACTATACCGAATGTGCACAGCACAGAGCTAAGGAACTTTAGTAGGAATTGAAATTAACAGGGGTGTAATTCTTTTGGTGTAAACTACTTGCCGCTAATATTAACAATACAGAGCTATTAGGATTTTTCCATTTTAAAAGGGCGGAAAATAATTGTCTGTTTTGATTTCTGATTAAAAGACGGGGCGGCGCACAGTGGAACGAGCCTGTGTTAATCTTTGGACATTTGACAAAATGTGAAAATAAGAATAATGGTTAAGTATTAATAATTATTTAATTTTGAAGTGTATATCTGTGTACTTTATTCGATACTTTTTAAAAATATTTGATGAAAACATGTTTTCAGGGGTATGAAAGTTAAGTGTTTTGGAATTGTCTAAAATTGTGAAAATTTTTTGATAAGTTTTAGGCCGTTTATATTCTTATTTTTTTAAATTGAGTTTAATTCCATAGTTATAATAGGTATGTGGAGGACTCATTTCTGTTTTTAATTTACTTTTAATTGCATAGACTGATTGACGTTTTCTCTATGACATAAATGTCAAATACTTAAATTTATATTGGAAGCAAATATTTATTCCTAATTATCTTACTTTATCCAAAGCATTCCAAAAAAACAATGTCTGTGCATTATAGACCAATGTGTCCACATATTAAATGTATAATAAAATGTTGCCCCAGTCTGCCCCCCTAAAGGAAAATAATTAGAAATTATTTAAAATACAATATTTTTAATCGTAAGCCAATACTTGTTTCTAATTATCTTAATTTATCCAAAATCTGGCAAAAGGTCAACATTGCAGGTGATAAAGAAACATGCGCACGTACTAAATTCGCCATAAAATGCTGCCCCAGCCTGCCCCCTTAAAAGAAAATAATTAGAAATGATTGAAATATATGATTTTGTTCGTGTTCCTAATTATTTTAATTTATTCAAAGTCTAACAAAAAATCTAACTACAACTAAGTGTTGAAAATTAGTTTCATATGATTTTTTATGGTGGGTGAATATTAATAACTTGATGTAATTTTTAATGTGTTGTCAAACTTAATACATTTAAATTGAAATTTTGAAGAATTATTTCATTTATGAATTATTATGCATAAATACGTATCTACTTTATTAAAAATACAATACATATTCGTAAATATTAACCTTCCTAATGGGAAGAGACAGATTTGTTCTCCTTACAAAATGCTTATATGTTTCCATGACCTTTTTTATTTTCGAACATCGATATTAGAAATCAGAACGCAATAGAAATACCTAAACATCATACTGAAAAATATAAGTCTTCGTTTAAATATACCTCTTCTGTAATTTATAATAATATTCCTTCTAGTCTAAGGGGCTTAAGCTATATAGCTTTCAGAAAAAATATAAAAAATTATTTAGTAAGGGTAGGATTGGAAGAATGATTTTTTTATAAATCAAAATCCTACCTATTTATGCCAACTAGTATACTACTGTCATTTTTTGGTTTTCTTTTTTACTTTTATCAATTTTATATTTATATTTTTAATTGTTTTATTGGCATAAACAAACATCTTTATTATTATTATTATTATTATTATTATTATTATTATTATTATTATTATTATTATTATTATTATTATTATTATGTAAATAATTTG
Source organism: Philopedon plagiatum (assembly GCA_963971165.1). Lineage (NCBI taxonomy): Eukaryota > Metazoa > Arthropoda > Insecta > Coleoptera > Curculionidae > Philopedon > Philopedon plagiatum. The sequence continues at coordinate 32,231,672 of OZ020190.1, read as the reverse complement.
TATAAAAAATATTTTATTAATTATATTTGATTTAAAATCAGATATAAGGTATACAGTGTGGTCACTTAAGTATGCAACATGTGGGATAATAAATAATAACAATTACTAAGATTTTGCCCTTTGAATTATGGTTTTTTTAATATGCCTATTTTTACTGATGTTTTACCTTGGCAAGAATTTTTTTTTAGAAATTTTAAAGTTGTGTTTAATATCGTTGCGACAAACATGAAGTTTGGGATTACCTAAAATATTACAAATCTAAATTAATTTTTCAAATATACTTGAATGTGAACAAAATTGTGCCAGATTGATTTGATTTTGATTAAATTATAAACGTGTTTAGGTTAAATGAAAAAAAAAACCAAATTAACATTTTTCAAAACAAAATGCTTAGAAGGACATGCTTTGGTATTCGAGCATGACTTTTAATTCTACACAACTTTTCTTAATAACATTTTGCTGAACTTTTTGAAATAAGGGTACTTTACTCTTGTGCAATTTTTATATTTTATGACTACCTTGTATACCGTTTGACTTGGAACCATTCTGAGTGCACCTAAAATGGTTATCGAACATGAACCAACCTTCGACAATAATTGTATTTTGGTCGAGCAATATAATTAATAAAAAAAATTCGCATATGTTGCACACTTAAGAGACCACACTGTATAAGATATTTGTTTTGTAAAACAAAATAATAGGCTGGCTGGAGTACAAAATTACCCCAGTTAGTGCTTTACGAGGCACACATTTACTCGATATTAAGAAGGTTAAAGAAAATTGAATTAAGTTCAATTGATACCACACAAGCCATATTTTCCATAAAAATATAATTTGACCACACTGCCAAAAAAAAATATTTTTTAAAACTCTAAACCCAATTACCATTCATTTGATACCCCACAAGCCATATGCTGACATACATTTTAATTTTTCAAAACTACCCCCACCCTTTTTCTCGGCTTCTATGGGTTTGATTAAAACCATTTTAAAACGGGACCAACTAGAGCCCAAACCAAGTATGAGTACCAAATTTCATTAAGATCGGTCAAATAGTTTTTGAGTTATGAGCGATGTCCAACCGTTCAGATAAGCTCGTTCCACTGTGCGGCGCGGCGGTGAGGAGTTGGCACGAACAATTGTTTGGAAGATTCCTTCATTTTAGGAATTAATGCGACACTGTTTTCCTTACAGTCGAACGGAATTGAATAATTGAGATAAATCGAAGGCCTTTTAAAAGATATTTGAATTGTTCTTAATAAAGTGCTTTTAATTTATTAATATTGGCATCTCAGAAATTTACGGGCTTTGTCACTAAATAACTAAGTGCATTCGCGAGACTCTCCGTCGGCGCTTTTGATCTTGCTATTCTCTTATTTTATTTAAATGCTTTATAAGAAGTTGTAGATGTCTCTCATTCTCTAGTCTTGAAATATAAAAATTGCAACACCTGGAACCATAGACGTTAAAAAAAGCTACAGACAAAGTTATTTACTATTCAAAGCGATTAATCATTCGATTTGCACTAAAAGCTGGTCGATTGTATTGACTGGTTAGCTGCAAACTGTTGCCGAAGTATATCTACAAAATGTCCTGATTGATGCCATCCAAGCAATACAGTATTACATGACATTTATTTGACTATATCTTCATAAAATGAGCATACAAGTATTAAGTAATTAAAAAGTAATACATTTTGTTCTATTTTATGCCCAATAAACTTTTATTCCCTTCTCACTGTGATAAATTATTAAGTAAAAGTAGCAACTCTGTTTTACCGTTTACTACCGGTTTTACTACGAATTGAAAAGTGCCGGAAGCGGTCATTCATATAATTCGCTGACGAGTGCGACGTTTTCGAGAATGGAATTGTGTTTTTGTGGTCGCGAGAAGCGTTTAACTGTTTCTTTTTGAAGAAGCTGACATTATTTTGCGAAAAAAAAAGACATTTAAATATGCGGCACTGTCAAGTTTGCAAGACTGTTTAAATCCAGAAGTTTCTTTTCACCAGTAAGTGAGGATACATTCACTTGTATCGAAACCATTGGTGTAGTTGGGTTGAATGTTGAACAGAGTTACCATTTTTGTTCGCTGTGTCTTCCTCTTTTAGTCGCATCCATTGCAGTTAAATAGTATTAACCGGAGAGCTACTGAGCCCTGTTAGTAACGGTATTTGCACAAAGCAGGAAATTTGTATATTGCCGATCGAAGAGCAACCATAAAAGTCATGACCTGGCACGCCTCCCCCGGTCGCGTCATCAACCACTATATTTTTGAAAATGTAAAAAAAATAAAAAATTAAAAGTTAAGTCACAAACTTCAAATTTTAATATGTTTACATTTAGACATAACAAAATACAAAAAAAAATTCCAGGCTATTCTGAAGGTCGCACGCACCTGCCAGGCTATTCCAAGTGTGCCATGTGCACGGCATAAAATAAACATTGTCCTACAAGGTTTGAGTTTTTACAGGCTCTTTATTAAACGATTCAACGTAAATATGTTCAAGGCCAGGCGAATCCGACGGTCGCAAGGGTCCGCCAGATGCGAGAAAAATAAAACGGGAGTGCGAGAGCAAAAAGATTAGAGATGCTGAAATTAAGTAATTTTTTGTATCATAAAAAATACTTTTTTTAACTAACAATTATTTCCAATACTAAGTCTACAAAGTCTTGGTCTGGACAAAGGTAAAGACACCAACTTTTAGGTGTATCTTGGTTAATAAATCTACTTTTTTATGTAGTTTAACTTTTTCAACTGGGGTAACTCTGGGGAGTTAAGGTCAAAATTTTAAATACAACCCTATGCCGTATGGTACTTCATTTTAAAGGTTTTTAAAAAAGAATCATTTTACCGCCAACCCGAGGTCCGTTTCTTAATAAAATTCGTTTTAAAATGGCAAGCCTATAAAAATTAAAAATCGTGAAAAAAAATTAAAAATTTAAGTACCTTTCTCTTATTACTTTAAAAGTTGTTCAAAATGACCACCGTGAACATGAAGGTATTTAAATTTTTAATTTTTTTTACACTATGTTTAATTCTTAAAGGCTTGCAATTTAAAAACGAATTAAGAAACGGATCTGGGGTTTGTGGTAAAATGTTTATTTTTTGAAGACCTACTGAATGAGGTACCACACGGCATAGGGTTGCATGTAAAAAATTTTTACCTCAACTCCCTAGCGTCGCACAGTAAAATAGTCCGAAACTAAAATGGACAAAATCAAATATACATTTATTATCTTGATCGGAAAACGGTATCGGGATGAACCAAAGGGCTGTAGTTTAAGTGATTATCTATCTGGAAAAAATAGACATATTTTGGTCGCTGCTTTTTACTGCCTGTTTGAATTGATTAACATGATTTTGTTTTAAATTAAACTCAAAAAGCTTAAATTTGCTGTTCAGAATATACAGGGTGTTAAAGATGTGGGATCATAATTTAACAGCGCAAATAAATACTTTTTGATAAGTTTTGACAACCAGATTAATGACAAGCACCTTCAGTCTTGCTTATTAGCGATAAGTCATGGCTTGCTTAAATTAAATAATTAAAATCCGGAAAACTTATTGTAAACTACCTCAACGAATTAATTCGAAGAAATATTGGTAACTATAGCTCTTATGAAAAAATCTTAAGAGTGTAATAATTTTTAGTAAACAAACCAGGCTAATAAAAAAATAATAAAAAGGGGTAATACATCGGGTACCAAAAAAATATTACCATAAGTGCATCAATCATCAAATCAAACCCCTGTTCTACGCCTCTAAAGTGATTTGTCTAACTATCGTCCGGTAGGTTACTGGGCATTTATGTTGAGATAACATGTCTCAAAATTCTATATCTCGTTCCTAGCAGATATTAGGTACAGGGTCTTCCAACGAGGACTGAACAGGGGCTCATTTTTGAGCTTCATTGTATTTAAAGAAAAATCTAAAATAGCCAATCGATGTACTTTTTCCTGCAGAATTCAAAAATGAAACCAAAAATTTAATTGAACCAGAAACAAAAGAGTTACGCTATGGATAAGGTGTTTTTTAAATGGAACATAGCTTTTTTTATACGATTTTCGGAACGAGTGATTTTTTTTATGTCCGGTCTGATTAAAATATTTAATATTGTGACAGCTATTTTTATTAAATTTTAATGTTTTATCCAGTATAATTTAACTTCAACCTGTTTGAAACATACACTAGGTAATAAAGGTAAAATCACCTTGAAATCCTTCAAAGTCAAAAAATTTGACAAATTTACTATAATATTGCCGAAATGAAATATTCATTAGATGAGAGATTGCCATAAATCTTCTCCTTGCTTCTCTTGCATTTTATTGGCATTTGTAGAACAAGATAACAATCTGCAATCTCTCATCTAATGAATATTTCATTTCGGCAATATTATAGTAAATTTGTCAAATTTTTTGACTTTGAGGGATTTCAAGGTGATTTTACCTTTATTACCTAGTGTATGTTTCAATCAGGTTGAAGTTAAATTATACTGGATAAAACATTAAAATTTAATAAAAATAGCTGTCACAATATTAAATATTTTAATCAGAGCGGACATAAAAAAAATCACTCGTTCCGAAAATCGTATAAAAAAAGCTATGTTCCATTTAAAAAACCCCTTATACATAGCGTAACTCTTTTGTTTCTGGTTCAAATAAATTTTTGGTTTCATTTTTGAATTCTGCAGGAAAAAGTACATCGATTGGCTATTTTAGATTTTTCTTTAAATACAAGGAAGCTCAAAAATGAGCCCCTGTTCAGTCCTCGTTGGAAGACCCTGTACATATTAAAATGTTATTGTCACACATCTTTAACACCCTGTATTTTCTAAGCAGTGCATTTTTGCCTATTGGCACAATACAATATTTAGACGGTAGTTTTTAATAGATTTTATTGTTTAATAAAAATAACTATATACAGAATTACACTGTAATATAAAAAATCAACCGTAACACAAGTACTGTCTATAAGGCGGTTATCACATGCTGCTCATTTAAACGTACACATTTGTTAGCGAAGTTAAATTCCTCGTCTGATTAGTTGATGTGTTGCGAAGAGGAAAAAGTAAATCTGATAGAGTATGTGACGCTTGGAACGTGGATTTTTTTTGTGTTGCATAACAAACCTGTTTAGCTGTAGGTTAAGCTTTACGTTAATATGTAGATTAACACTTATTTTTGCTTATCTCCTGACGTCACTTGGCACTGAGGGCAAATGGCTGCATTTTAAATTGTAATAAATTATACTGAGAAGTAAAAAAAAATTTTGTTAAAGTATCCTAGTAATTTGCTTTAAAATAATATTTTTGGGTCTGTAGCTAATGACTTCCTTAAACGATCGGTTTTACCAAGTAAAGAGCATTTAATAAATTTAATACGATGTATCCTTGAAACAAAGCGGACACATGTTCATATCAACTTTTTTCTTAGTTTCTTTCATAGAAGCATTTAAGATAGGTCTTATTTATGTGTTGCAATTTTTATAAGTAGTATAGAAGAGCCAATACTTCCTTAGCTATGGTTATGGACGGCATGGGGGTACCCAGCGAGGGGCAGGGGGGGCAGCTGCCCCCCCCCCCTAGAAATTTATAAATTATAAAAAAGCACAGCTAAGTGCAGAAAATAAAAAAATCAAAATAAACCACTATGGTTTTACTAAAAAAATTACAAAACCGAAAAATATAGGACACTACTACTAAAATATATTCATATACGTAAGTCAAACGCAGCGCACTGCACAGCCTATTAGATTTGCAATTGGCGGAATTAGCCAAGAAATATGAATTTTCTATTACGACCCTGGCTATTTGCCCCCGCCGAGTCAGCCGAGTGCACTGCCGAGTGCCGATGCCGTTTGTTATTTTTGTTTTGCCAACCGAATTATAGAGTGGAGTGGGAGACATTCCGATCCGATGCGTCCGACTCCGAATTCGGAACGTCGAAATCTTAACCTTGCAAAGTCGTGAATTTGTTGTATTGTGTTGTTTTTCTAATGGAATTTAATTATTTTCATTTGGTGTAGGCACTATCAGGGATGTTAATTTGTTTGTGCTAGTACTGCAAGTAGACTTAATTTACTTAGTTGTTGATAAACGTCTATGTAGTTAGCAGTTACGTTACACTAGTAAACATTGTGAGAAATTTATATTAAATTGTACTGTAACGAAAATGACAAACCCTCACTAATTGTTGCCCTAACTATAATTGCAAAATATTCAGCTTTACTGGAGCCGGTTGTTAATGCCTTGCAAGCAAAAACTATGGATTTAATTAAGTTGCAAGAACATCTGAACGTAATCCTTAAGGTACTGAAGAAAAACCGTGAAGATGCCTACCTACTATCCATTTCTAAAGTTTTGACCCCTCAGTCTGAGGGTCAATAACAAAAAAACCACGGGGCAGAATAAACTGAAAAAATTACAGCTTGTTAGGACGTTATCCAAGAGTTTCTGCCAAAAAATGTATTATTGTAGTGTAAACGATATTGAACTTATTCATAATCAAGTAGAAAAAAACAACGATTTTACTGCGTTAACACTGATAAACGATTTTCTCATGTCTATATATTGGTTAATTTTTTCCCTATTTAAATGCAATTTTGAAGGTAGATAGAAAAATATCTATACTTTCGCAAGAGATTGGTAGTATGTGTCTAAAATTGTATTTTTTTATTTTTTAATGATGTTTGTGTATCCGCTGTACTGTGGACAATTTAAAACCTTAAAAAAATCTTTACACTCGTAGACGTAGTTATTATTATACAAATGTATTTTATTACACAAAATTAAAAAAAGCACCTTTAGTTCTTGTAAAAATTGCAATAAATATTAAAAGCCACATAAGAAAGAGATGCAAAGTGTCAAACGCCTTTACCGACATAATCACAGTACGGTGGCGTCGTCGTAAAGGTCGTATGTAGTCCGTAGGTCCATGTATTTTTATTTGTTTAGAATTTGTTGTGTATTGAAAATATTTGTAAAATAATATTATTTAGTTGATTGTGGTTGTTTATATCTACTTACTGTTGATTTAAATTTTTGGTTTTAGTGGTAGATAGTAATTTGAAATTATTATTGTTTTCACACGATTTTTAAGATTATCTTGTTCGAATTTATATAAATACCTGATGTAATCTGAACCAAAAATACGGTATCAAACTACAGTCTAATGTCTCGTCAGTGCAACGAACAAATGAAAAATATTATATTAAAAGTCAGAGCGTACTTTCAATAAGAGAAAGACAACGGTTTGGAAAATATTTTGATTGAGCAAGTGGTTAAAACAACAGCAGATTGCCTGGGTATTAGTGAAAACACCGTTAAACGTGTTACTGCGGAAGAAAAAAGTTCCGGTATTATACCATCAAAAGGGAGAAGTGGAAGGCCCCGACTGGAATGTGATGAGATTTTGCATGGCGTCATAAGGAGAACAATATTAAATTTTTACCTGGAGCGTCGGTTTCCTTCTATAAAAGAAGTTTACCAGAAATTGAAAGAAGATGTCGATTATTTACCAGAATTTTCAGAAATGACTTTGTACCGATGGATTAAAGAACTTGGGTTTTCCTAGAAAAAAACTAATTAATAAACCAATTTTAATGGAATAAAACACAATTGCTGCCAGAAGAGCGGAATTCTTATACGCCATAAAGAGATATCGTGAAGATTCTTGGCAAATATTTTATACAGATGGAACATGGTGCGGTGCAAATCATTCAGGGAAGTTTGGCTGGGTTGAAAGAGTTAATCCCTCAAAACGGGAGAATTTTGATGAATTCAGAGGTGGTATACAGGAAATTAATGGCTTTAGAGGTGGAATAAAACGGCCATCAGGATTAGGACAACGGGTTATTTATTATCTTACATATTGGTAGTAAAAATGGGTTTTTGGATGTCTGCCTGAAGTGTTTCGTTGGGAAAAAAAGTGCGGCGTCAGTGGATTACCATGACGAGATGAATAAACAACATTACGAAGAATGGTTTAGAACAGTGCTTTCCGTAATACCTGACAAATCAGTAATCGTAATTGACCAAGCACCGTATCATACAATGTTGGATCCTAATTTTCGAAATCCTACAACTGCCTGGACAAAACAAAAAATAATAGAATGGATGTCCCAGCGAAAAGCAACATTTCCCGATGGATTTACAACGTTTAATGAATTAACCAAACCAATGCTTTTAGACCTATGCAAGAACTATCACTTTCCAAAAACGTATCTTTTAGATACAATTGCAAAGGAGTTACGTAATGATAATGTAAAGCTTCTATGGTTGCCATTTGCACACTGTGAATTCAACGCAATTGAATTAATTTGGGCATATGTGAAAAATAAAGTGGCAAAATTGAATACTACGTTTAAAATTACAAATGTACTAAATGTGTGTCTTGAAACGATGCAGAACGTGCCAAATTCTGTTTGGGAAAATTGCGTTGGACACGCTAATAAAATTGAGGAATCCTACAGAGAAAAAGACCTCTTAGTTGATGTTGTTGTAGCACCATTAATTATCAATTTAGATGAAGAGGATGAAGATGATGATTCAAATGAAGACTTTAGTAATGAAGAAGGAGAAAACGATCCATAAGTGTAGGTATTCTTCGGTAAAAAAGAGGGGTGTAATCCAATCAGGTTATTTTTAGTTTTAGGTTTAACTAAATTTTGTCAGGGCTTTGTATCTTAAAAGTTAAATCAGATGTGATGATATTTCTTTTATTATTAAGCAAAGGCAAATGCAGACAAACTTAACACAGCATTTGTTACAATTTTCCAAATATGCGAATCATAAAAATAAGAGAACATCAAAAATATTGTTTGTCTTTTAGGTGAATTATAAATACATAAAGCTAATTGGCCTATTTACGTTACTCACTTTGAAGTAATATTTTTAAATTACTATTGCTCTACTACACACGTTTTGCCTATTTTATAGATCTTAATGAAACAATCGAAAATCGTTAAATACAAATAAATGTAAATATTTATCAATGTATATACTTATTTTTTCTTAATTGTACCAGTTACCTAATTTATCATATAGAGCACAAAAAAAAACCTTCACTATATTGCATTACTTTAATGATTATTACCTTAACACCCATACTATTGCACCTTCGACGCCCCGCTCCATCCCGCAAGCTCGATGCTGCTATCCTTTACACAAATTAATTGTTTGTATTTACGTTTATGACAACTGCCAAAACAAAATTTTCGTTAAACGTAAAGTTACATCTCTTTATATGTAATACAAAAAAACAAAAATTGTTGCTGTAAGATTACTGGTAGTAATTATATAACCACAATTATTTTTTGAATATTACTACCAAACCTAAGAAAAAAAAATAAAACTAATATTTTTTGGGACTAAAGTAAGGTTCACTTTATCGCCTGTAAAAAATTAGTTAGGCCTGGGAGTACCAGTAAGGCACAATAAATTTTTACAATTGAGTCATTGATGAAATAGGGAAAAAATGGTGACAATTTTACAATTACCTTCCCATTAGAAAAGCACCAAGGCATCTACGGTTACAAAGTTTTACATGTGTAATAGAGACAAGTAACTTTACCGAAATATGTGAAAATTATATTTTTTAAAATTGTGCTTTTAACTTTACAAGCTTCCAAACTGAGGGGTCAAAACTTTAGAAATGGATAGTAGTTACTGATGAAGTACTTAAAAAAGCACAAGATTTTGCATTGGAATTGGAAATCGAAATTTCTAACCCTCGAATTACCAAGAGGCAAATACATAGAAACAATCCTCCATCAGACTGTGATAGTGACTACTGGAAGCGTTCGTTAATTATACCGTATCTGGATTCAATTATAGCCTCTTTAAATAATTGCTTTTCTCAAGAACATACTCCAGCGTTTGCCTTAACAAAAATACATCCATTATATATGCTCGACATGGAAACCAATCAAGTAGAAGAAAATGCACAATATTTTACCCAGTTTTATCAATTGGATGATATTACTGCGGAAATGGACCTATGGTATAATTTGTGGAAGGAAAAACAGTCAACTGAGGACCAGCTAAAAGACGTCGAAATAACTGACCTTCTCGACGAGACCGATGTTTTTTATCCCATCCTAAAACAGGCACTTTTGATTTTAATCACAATTCCATGCACCACGGCCACTGTAGAACGATCCTTCAGTACTCTTAGAAGAGTGAAGACTTGGTTGAGAAGTACCATGGGAGAGGAAAGGCTTACAGGATTATGTCTGATGAGTGTGCATCGTGATTTAATTAAATCAAATCGAGAGCAATTTGAAAATTAAGTTTTAAATAAATTTGCGACAAATCCAAGAAAATTGTTATTGAAGTAAAAATTAAGCGAGTTATGTCAAAATTTAGTAAGTAAAAAGAGAAATGCAAAATCCATTGTTTTTTTTTTTGGTCAGCCCCCCCCCCCCCCCCCTATTTCAGATCCTGGGTACGCCCTTGATGGACGGTATTATCTTATCGGGCTTTGTATTTTTTTTTTCATGTCCTTGGCACCCGAGCAATTTCCCCAACTTTTGGTAAATAGGAACATGAACAACACAAAGGGGGTTTAATGGGGATTCGGCTCTATTATAATTTTTAAAAATTACGTTTAATTATGGACGGTTTCAAGCAGCAGTGTACTTCATGAACTAATTTTAATTAGTTAGAATTAACTCGGGCTTGGAACTAAAGTAAAACGTATTTTTATAAGTTATTATTGAATTCATTATAATAAAAATTTAATTAGATGGATCAAGTATTAAAAAAGTAATTTTTAATACATATTCCCATACATGTGTTGGTTAATTTCATGGATTTATTAAGAAAGGATTCGATGTCCGTATACTGTGAGCGTATCGAACGTGAAGCCTTATATTTGTTGTTTGTTATGAAAACAGTTCTCCTATGAGGAGAGTTTACGAACTACGAATTAGTACGTAATTGAATCAAGAATGGTAGTAGAAAGAGATAAAATAGCATTGGAGTGTTGGAGCTCGGAAGTGTTGCTGTCTGCTGGCTGCTTAGGAAAAACGTCTGCGAACGCTCGGTTACACGTACGTCTTTGTCTAATGAACTAGAAAAGAAAAAGTGCGACTTATAGATTTATAAATGACTCGGAGCGACTTTAAATAAACACCTTTAGAAATAACATAACCTATAAATAATAAAACCTTTTTAACTTAAATTTATTATTACTTAGCAGAAAAATAAAATATTTTGGGGCTTTTATTACTTTTAGTAAATCTTGTGATGCTTCTGACGTATTTTTTGTACAAAAATACAAGGTAAAATAAGATGTGGTCAATGTTTAAAAATTGTGTTTACAGTGTCGTTTAGAATGGTTGGTTTTGGCTTCAAAGAATGTTAAATCATCCCGTATCCTTCTTAATAAATCCATGGTTAATTTTATGTATATTATTTGTAAAAAAAAAATTCCAACCAATTGGAAATCATGAAGATTTTTAAGCGTACGATTTATAAAAGAATGACCTATATGCAAAATGCATAAAAATTGAAAATTTAAAAAAAAACTAAAATTTATTTTTAAAGCCTAACCTTTATTTCTTAAACTTAAATTTCTATTATCTAAGGAAACTATAATGTCTGGTATAAAACTGAAATTAAAATTAACCGTTATAAACATTAAGCAACTGCCGGATTTTTTAAAACATTTCTTGACTTTGCAACACACACCGTGAGTTGTCTTGTATATCCAGAATTAATTCCTTGATTATTTCAAAACGTTCTGCGTCAAATATCGCCGCTTTAATCCATGTTCCCCAGCGGGTGATTACGGTTTCCGGAGGTAAGTTGACCCTGGCAATTTTTCCTTATATAGTTGTACTCTTAAAGGTGCTTTTAAAAACACTTTTTTATATTTGATATTAATTTATATACTAAGGGGTACTCAATTCTGACTGATTCAGCAATTCGGTTTAATCCATGTAACAGGCAAGTAACATGAACCATGTCTTGATAAAATGATAGGTATTTTTAGATTTTGTCCCACTTTTACTATATACTTAAGGTGCTGCATCGGACTAAAACGAGTTACAGTCACTTTGTTAGTTTTATGTAACTCTTGGTGCAGTTAAGTATGGCTTTCTTAGTTCATCTTCTTTTAGGGCTCCAATCATAAGATATACATAATATAGCGATCACAGGCACCTGTACCAGAGAAAAATAAGACAGAGAGAATAATATCTCTTCTTCCCGCCAGCTCGACAACGCGATGGCCTTCAAACGGCAACTTCCCCAGATAGGCGCGTGTGATTCTCACAATACATCCCTACATTAGCCAGTATCAACACGACAAGCAGAGAGAGTTTTCTGCGGCGCGTCTCAGTACTCACTCTCACTGTGCTTTATAATAACAATAACCCAAAATCTGCAGTGCACGCCCGTGGCAGCTTAGTTTAACGTCGGTTTAGAGGTCATCGAAGCAAATCGTATTTATGAATGAAATCGGTACGAGATATTATTCTCTCTGTCTTATTTTTCTCTGCCTGTACTTTCGTCAACAGTGATGTAAAAATTATTTTCGTTTAGCACGACTTTGATTTCTTGCATTACGGTTTCATACACTGCTTGTACATTTTTCTTTCTTAGCTCTACACAAGTTATGATTAAATCCTTCCTTTTTACTTTTCGTTTTGTCACCGTTGTTGTAAAATGATGTTTTAACAGACTACTGCACTGGTCCTGATTTAATTTTTTGAAGCTTTGCTTTATGCAATGCTGTTTTTACCTGCTAATCTACCTGGAACTTTTTTTCACAGACAATAATTTTAGCACAAGCTTTGCAAAACACTTTATCACCATCGAGGTTCCAACTCTAGGAAAATTTTCACCCATAAAGAAGTTTTCGGCATTTTCAGTATTTATAAACACAATCAGTAATAATATTAGCATCTACACAATACTTTCACAATGCGGTCTATTTAATAACTGAAATAGCAAACAAGATGTTTTTCGTATTATGCGTCTGTATGTAATTCGTCGACTGGTACTGGTACCTGACAATACATCTGGAAATTCCTAAACCCCTATTAAATTTAGAATGTGGTCATAAAAGTGGACAAAACAGGAAGTTTTAAAATTTAGTTTATTTAAAAGTCCTATAATATGCATACCTAGTAATGCATTTTTAAAGTACAGGGTTATCCAACGAGGACTGAACAGGGCCTTATTTTTGACCTTCCCTATATTTTTGAAAAAAACGAAACAAGCAGATTGGCGTAACTTCTATCGCTGAATTTGAAATTGGCACTTAGAAAACGATTGCGCTCAAAACAAAAGAACTACGACATAAACTTGTATTTTCTTTTATGGAATACCCTATATTTTATTTGATATTTGAAAAGCCGCCATTGTTCTGCGTATATTGCAGTGTAAATCTTATCTATTAACTTAATCGTTAACTGTTATTTATTTCGTTTTAAAGAAAAATGTTTCCCTTATTTTGACCTAAATATTGCTATAGGTAACAGGTAATTAATTGATTACCTATGATCTATCAAATAGAGAAAGTCAAAATACCATTTTAAGGATAAAAAATGTATTCGAGGAAACAAAATCAAATATAAAAAAACTAATAGCACTAATAATTTAAATGTTCTATGTAACCGCCGTTATTCTCGAAACAACATCTGTAGATTCTTTGCAATCTTTCTAGACTTGCTGTTAGGATATAATTTTCCCGATTAAGTCTATTAACTTCGTTAACTATTTTTTCCTGAATTTCTTCAATGTTTTGGTTTCTTTCCCTATATACCAAATTTTTCAGATGACCCCAAAGAAACGAATCTAAATGCGACAATTCTGGACTATTTGGGGCCCACGGAATTGTTCCATTGCGTCCAATCCATTCCTCGTGGCGTTGGTTTAGAAAATTATTCACGTCGCGACTGGCGTGCGGGGGTGCTCCGGCGTGTTGCCAAATTAGAGAGCAATATACTTCCAGAGGTAATTCTTCTAAGAAATCTTCAATTTCATTATGAACAAAGTTGAGATACCTTTGATCAGTTAACGCCCCATGATCAAATATTGGTCCTACAATTAAATTGTTTATCATTGCACACCAAACATGCACGGACGTTCTTCCCTGAAATTTAATAGGTTGAAATTTCCGTGGGTTTTCACTGGCCCAGTGGTTGTGGCGATTAAACATGCCTGACGTGGTAAATGTAGCCTCGTCTGTCCAAAAAATTTTCTTAAATATGTCCGGACCATTGTCTTGCTGCCTAATTATTATTTGGGATACATATTGAAATCTCGACTCCTTTTGTTGGGTGTTAAATGTGGGACAGGAAGAACGTGGAATGGCTTGAATTTGTTTTCTTTCAAAGTTCTGTTTACCGTTCTATAACTAACTCTTCGCCTGTAATTACCATATCTGATGTCTCGAACTGCGTCAGGTATAGAATTCGCAGGATGTAGTATAAAATAATTCGTAATTAGGTGGTCTCGAAGTCTTCTTCTTGCAACGGTTCTCTTCTTGTCACGCAAAGATTTTGTTTCCTCGAATAAATTTTTTATCCTTAAAATGGTATTTACCGATATATCCCTTCCAAACGTAGCAATATATCTTCTCCTGGCTTCTCTAGCGTTTTCTTGGCTTTTATAATACGTCGTAACGATTTGCAGTCTCTCTGCTAATGAATACTTCATTGTGTAACAATATTCCAAAGTCTATTTTGACTTTCTCTATTTGATAGATCATAGGTAATCAATTAATTACCTGTTACCTATAGCAATATTTAGGTAAAAATAAGGGAAACATTTTTCTTTAAAACGAAATAAATAACAGTTAACGATTAAGTTAATAGATAAGATTTACACTGCAATATACGCAGAAAAATGGCGGCTTTTCAAATATCAAATAAAATATAGGGTATTCCATAAAAGAAAATACAAGTTTATGTCGTAGTTCTTTTGTTTTGAGCGCAATCGTTTTCTAAGTGCCAATTTCAAATCCAGCGATAGAAGTTACGCCAATCTGCTTTTTTCGTTTTTTTCAAAAATATAGGGAAGGTCAAAAATAAGGCCCTGTTCAGTCCTCGTTGGATAACCCTGTACATATGCATTACTTTCTTAAATTAGTCAAAATATGCAAAAATGCATATACATATATGAACATTGCATATACATATTCCACTCTCCACAAATAACAATCTTCTCTAAATCTTTCACTGCTTATGCGATTCATCATTCAATAAAAATTCAAAGAAAAATAATTTTATTTTAGTACCGGAAAATGTGAATCATGTAGGTACCAACCTTTTACCATGTTTCTGTATTTTCTTATAAAAGTAAACAAATAGATTCGAGTTTTATCTCTACAACTGATACAATTTCACAATTAAGGATTAAAATTGAGAAAATTTTCGCTATACGTTCCAACTTAAAAATTCATTTGGAAAATAAGCAAATCGGAAAAATAATAGAATAAGACAAATTTTAAATGATACCTACATGTAAACAGATTCACATCTAAAAGTTATTAAAACTTAACGCCATCGCCAGGTAAATTTGAGAAGATTATTTTAAATTATTTATACGGTGCATAAATTGATGTAGAAAAGCTCTGTTTAAAGCATTTCAATGGCATATCAATGATAACTGGACAATAATAAATGCAGCATATTATTTTTGAAATATCAATATCACAAACGCAGTTATAAAATAAAATTAGAAACATGTAAAATAATTACAATATTCCGTAAATACGAGTTTAATAATTATTAATTTGTTATAATTATTGTAAATAATATTGGTAGAGTTGCATGTAGACAATGTCTTAACCTTTCTAAATATTTCCTAGATGCATTTTTCTTTATCTTAATTTACTAAGTGCATGTGACGCAACGCATTAAGAGTTCATGTCAGCTGATAAACATAATAAGGCCGTGTGTAAACAGAACAATATTTTATCCGATATAAAAACTGACGGCAATTTAAGTCAAACTAATTAGTTTTCATCTTGTACTGAACTTCCTTATGAAAGATACATAGGCGTAGTTTTTTATGTAATGCATAATTTACTACATTGTATTTAAAAAGGTTATTTACCGTATGTGTCACGACGAGCTTGCAATCAAAGTTTATTGGAAGCATCATTACCTTACAGGTTTACTCAGGTATATTTAGGTTTGCTTGGAATCTGTTTCTGTAAAAAAAGAAAATGATTCTCAGCAAACCTCAACAAATCTGCTCAGGTTTGTTTAATTTGTGTTTGGATCATTTCCTTAAGGTGCGTTTCCTATGGGGCGGCTGACGCTCGCTGCTGCCGCACAGCGTCTGACGCCTAGTACTGCTCATGTGACAATTTAATTTATCCGCTTCTTTTCGAGCGTCAGACGCAAGCGTCAACGTCAATGGATATACTGGCGTCAGCAGACGCTGTGCGGCAGCCGCGAGCGTCAGCCGCCTCATAGGAAACGCACCTTAAGAGAAGACAGATAAAGATAGTACCTACAGCTCTAAAAGTTTCAAGATAATCCGAGTTCAAGAAAGATTTTTAAGCTTAAGCTTAGATATCTTACTAAACATCATTTATCACTATCTTTATAAAAAAAATATCCAAAAATTTTGGTATATGTAAGGCTTGTCCCTGAAAGTTTTGTACTATTTCCAACAACTTCTGTTAAGTTGTCAAATCAATATTTTAACGAGGTAAAATATATAATATACAGTAGGTCATGGTCTACATTAAAACGTTTTTGTTTTGTTGTTTTGTAAGTTAGTTGTCAGATTGCCGTCAAACAGACTTGAAGTGAAAGCGAGAATTTTGCGAATTTAGTCTCAGAATCCGCAAAAATCATTAAGTTTAATAGCTAAAAAGCTAGCTGGAGTACAGTTTTTTAGCGCTGTAGAGAGAAATTATGTGACAGACCAAGAAAAATATATTTTTATTGAAAAATGTGTTGGTAATGTTCTTGCAAAGCAATCTGTCAGTGCGGTAAAAGAAGCAGGCCATTTTTTACTAAGAGCTCGATTAATACGATGTTTATGTTAGAGAGTGTCTTCAAGCTCGTTTGTTACCATTTTTGAGAAGTCACGATGGTTCTACCACAGCTTACCATAACATTATGGTAAGCTGTGGTTCTACGTTCTTCTGGCCGGACTTAACTACTAGTCACTATTAGAGATCGCACGATACCGATATTGATATCGTTATATCGGCATATCGGCGGTTGTTGCCGATTATCGGTATCGTATCGTATCGGCAGGAAACTTGCCGATATATCGGCACATATAAAACGAAGAATTTTGGATTCTTACTGCATATACCTACGAAAGGTAATACTCGTAAATATAATAAAATAAAATACATTTTTGTGCCTCTTCTAATGTCACTAATAATATCTAATCATTTATAACATAACTGGAGTATAACTGAGGCCTTTTTCCGGAGAAATAAATTCAGAATTTCACAAAGCAATACTGACAACATTAAACAGGAACTTCCCCGAAACTTCACCAATCAGAAACGTTATACCCAGTGATGTGAGTCAGTCATATGACCCCATCATTTTGTGCGGTCATGACGTCATGACCGTCACGTCACATTAATAAATGACCGTTAGGTCATTTAACCTAACCTTAAATTTCATGTTTCGACACAAGAGTAAAAATTAAGCAAGAAAAAGTCACGAGCGTCATAGAAATGAAGACATCACGCATGCTCTGTCGCGTTTTAGAATATTCCTGGCTTAATTCTAAAACGAGACAAAAACGAAATAAGTGACGAATTTGCACATGGCGCCGAAAAACATGATGAAAGTTAAAGGCATGCTTTTCTTTTTTAAATTTTGTAAGAATATTCTTTTTTAACTACAAGGTATTTTTTTTGAAATTATATTTTAGGTTTCAAAAAATTCAAATGACTATAACTTTCTACAAACACATTTTTTTCTCTTAAAATTTACAAAGTGTCGACAAAATGATGTAAAATTTGTTTAGAAAAAATAATAAATAAAATACCCAAACGTGTTCATTTTTTTCCCGGTGGAAGCAATGCAAAAATTCGACTTTTTTCGCAAATTACAAAATGTTTTTTTTTCTTTACCAAAACATTCCCAGTGGGCTCACTACTAAAACCCCTAAATTTGGTACGGTTCCTGTAAGTAGGAACAGAGATATACAGCTTTGAAATTTCACCGCACGTCCCTGGTTGGCATGAATAACTAATTCACATGATTTAAGCATTGACTTTTTTTTATGTCATGACTTTTTCCAACCCTGATAAAAATTAAACATTGAAACATGTACGAATGTCTGCCGATACGATATATCGGTATCGGTATATCGGCATCGTAAATATCGGTATCGGCCGATATATCGTATCGGCAAAATAAAGTCATATCGTGCGATCGCTAGTCACTATGCACAAGTGACTCAAAATTGGTTTGTTGAAAATACCATCGAATTTTCTGAAAAAAATCGAATCCTTCCCGAGAAAAGAAGGAACATGTGCTAAATATTTTCATGAATTTAAAAAAATGTGGTTAGTGGGTAGTAGAAAAGTTGGTGGATACTATGCAAAAAATAATGCGCCGAGTTAAATCGAAGGTCCGATTTTATTTTCAGGGAAGCCATTAATTTTAAATAACTAGTTATCTGATTGTAAGTTGTTAATGTTAATCTATGCTAAGAATAAAATGGGTTTTGGTTCTTAACCGGGTTTTATTTTATCTGAATATAAAATATGTGCAAAACTTTCTGGATCAAGCCTTACATTATTAAATTAATTTAAAAAATTAATTAAAAACCTTGTTTTTTTTTTCATTATGTTGCCAACATAAAATTTAAGATTTACCATTGTTTGCAAAGGCATCTTACTAAATGTTGTCAGAAAATTTAGGAAAAAGTACCTTGATATAAGTTTGCCAAAAAGGCAATTTAGCTCAGTCACCCTATCCTCCTGTGAGCCATCCTATTCCCTACTTGAGAAACGAGCGAATTCTTGGAATTGGAATATGTATGTTTTGCACATACGTGTTACGGGAGATAGGCAGGTACATGTTACAAGGTCTTGTCATAGCACACCTTGAATGAAAAGCTAGAACAGAGACAATTTCATAGATAGGTTATAAGCCAACGAAATTTTCTCTAGAGATCGATGCGTGGACGAAGTAATGGTTTTAAAAATCTTTCTAAGCAGCGTGTGTGCCAAAGATTATCTACAAGCCACACATTTTTGACACGTTTATAACAGTCCATTAGTTTCTGCCGATTACTCAAAAATGTGTTTTACGTTTCAATAATACGCTTAAATACTCCCCGTTAAAAATTCGTATAATATATTAATATAAGAATGTCGTTTCCAAAATATATCGATACAGAATACATGACGATATATCGTTATTTGTTTTTACCATTCCTACAGGACGGCGATGAACACCTTTCGAATACGAATATCTGAAAAACAATACTTATTACTTAGTCAGTAGTTCGGTAGATCCACCGATTTCGGAATAATGATTAGGTATTGCAATAAAAATACATACGTTTAAAAAATATATTAATTTTTAAAGTATTCCGAAATATTTACGAGTAAGACACATTAATTTTAGGCGTGCTTAGTGCATGCTTGCTTCTGTTTGAGTTCATAGTCTAATAACGATATTAGGTATTGTCTTATTCTAGAAGCATATAAAAACAAAGGATAAAAATACAATTTATCAAACCGCCATCCATAATAATATCCTTGTCAAATGTCGATGTTTTTACGTTAGATACACACTATGCCCTGCCGGTTTAGGGGATTCCCCGATGTGATTATCCGCAAATTGCTATTTTATTTGTGCCGTTTGTGCATTTGAAACTGAAGCAATTGTAAATTTGAGGTTAGAAAAAATATCTTTTTAACACTTGGGGCTTATTATATGCATGTCTTAAAGTTTAAAAGAAAACTACGGCAATGGGAACATTGAAAACCCTTGTAATTATTTATTTTATAACGTAATCAAACTCAACCTTCGCGCATCTCGCTGTGGCCGTCCCGCGAAAAAATTTAAAGCTACCGATTTTTTGTGGAATCTACCGAACATTTTCAATCAAAGCTACCGATATCCCTGTCTACGATCTGGCAGCACTGTACTTTGCGCAGAAGTTCTGCGATCATCATATTGTATGGCACGGTGGAATGTGGAGTGCGCGCCGGTGTTAGTTACATTGCTTTGTGTTCGTGTCTTGTTTTTTTAACACGCTTTTATTAACTTTGTCTGTATCTGTAACATTGTTAGAATCTCACAACTCACTTTCACCCCCTTCTAACTGTCGTATCGATTTGAAACTTTGCAAACTTATGCAATAGCGATGACAATACAATAATCTGCCTTTTTCCTTAAAAAAAATATACAGCGTGCCTTTAGAATGGAAAATTTTTTATTATTGATTTTACAGAAAAAAGTGTCCCCTTATTAAAAGTTCTGCATCGTGAGAAAATAGCACTGTCAATCAAGAATTTGATCCAGTACACACAGGGAGGTTCAAAAATCTAAACGTCCTAATCCACGTCAAGCTTAAAAGACATAAAATCGATATTTAAAGGTAAACCTCCACTGTAGATGTACTAGAGTTCCTTTTTTTTACGAGGTTTAGTGGAGGTCCCAGTAATAAAATTAATTTTTTAATATCGCCTTTACAAAAAGTATATCTTCATAAAAAGTTCTACACTGTGAAAAAGAACATGGTTATTCAAAACGAGCTAGGGCATACAGGGTGGCTAAAAATTTTAATTCAAATTGTGACTCAGCTTTTTGAGCCAACCGGTATTGTCCTACATCAAGATTTTGAATAACCATGGTTTTTTACAGTGTAGAACTTTTTATGAAGATAAAGGTACTTTTGTTGTAAAGTCGATAATAAAAAATTAATTTTGTTTTTGTGACCTCCTGTATGTTTCAAACATAATTCACTAAAAAACTAAAAACACGCGCTTACAAGTAGCGCACTAAAAAAATAAAAATAAATTATAGTTTAAAAAACTAAAAAACACGCTTTTGTGAGTAGCGCACTAAAAAGTTAAAAATAATTATTTTCCTTTTATAGTTAACAGAAAACCGGGGTGTGCAGTGCACGCTTCGTATGGAAAGTAAAGCAACTAACAAACTGCGCCTCCCTTTACGCCACACACATTCATACCCCAGTTTTCTGTACAACTTGTACAGCTATAAAACATTTGGTCTTTAAATAAGTAATTAAATTTAAAAGCGTGGTGCGCAGTTATATAGCGGTCTAGGACTATTTATTTATATTACTAATAGTACTTTTTTACTTTTATACACCATGCAAAAAAAAACATAAGTGTTGGCCAGGTATTTTGAAAAATTCACCTGTGTGCGCTGCTTTCGGCAAAATACACCAAAACATTTTTTTATTGTATCCCTTAATTATCAAAAAAAAATCATTTTTTATAAATGATTTCATAAAATAAATGCTTATTAATGCAACTCGTCATAAAACTATACAGAACCACTCAATGTTTGCTATCTCTGACACAAAGAATTTTTGTTAATTAACTTTATTTCACAAGAGAGTAACACATTACTCCACAGTTCATATATTTTATAGTATAAAACAGCTCTGGACTCGTTACACGTAACCAAAAGGTTTGCCCTTTCTTCTAGTGTCTAGAGGCATGAATACCTAACTCAGGATGATCGAAAATTTCGAAACTGTTTTTATACAGAAAAACAAATTTCAAAGCTTAAAAGAGTAGAGCTGAATTTAATCGGTCAGTTCAAAAACTACCTAAGTACTCTTTTTATTTAAACTAAATTTATTTGCCGAATTATGTCCTTGTAAGGTGGTCTTTCGTTCAGCTCAATTACCACACAATCCCCAATGACCCAATACACGAGGTACGTCACACGACCATCATTGCAAAAACATTGCTATTCAGTCAGTCACACAGATAGTTTTTGCATTCACTAAAAGATATTTCGAAGGATCATGCTCCTTTCGCATACCTACATGAGCTTTCATTATAATGCTGTTAAAGTAGGGACTGTGGTGTTCATAATCTCTGTTATACATTTTTTAGGGGGCATGGCACAACGTCAAATTTATTTACAGTATTTCCTAAAAATGTGTTCGTCATAATTTTTATTGGCTTTGACCAGATTTAGGGGGAGACACTTGCTCCTTCTTGCCAAACTCCCCCCCACCCCCCTCCCACCCAAACCACGCCCATGATCGTGGCTGAGGAGTTTATTAATGGTTTGTAAAAAAACACATTCTAGCTGAAATCACTGCTGCTGTCACTTTCGTCAACCACAGCATATTATGAATTAAAAGTTCCAATAAAGAACAAAAAAAAACACAGAAAATCTAAATCAAGTTAAAGGTAACATTTTTAAGAAATACAAGGTGTTCTCAAAGTTGAGGCATTTATTTTAACAGATTGTAGAACTCATAAAAATAAACCATTTGACCAGAAATCGCCTATACAGGGTGTCTAAAATAGGTTATACCACTATTGCTATCTCTGAAACGGTAAAAGATACGAGGTCGGTTAAATTAGAGAAAATGTTCCATTTTTAGTCCCTACTCATATTCCGTTTACGGAGTTGCCAAATTCTCTATAGTTTCTTATCTACAGGGGATTTTTTTAAGATAGTCAAAAATTTTATTCTTAAATATCTCGAAAACTATTATAGTTAGAAAAAAATTGTTTTAACAAAAATCACACGATTTTTTACCTTCTCGAAAGTAACGTTATTGTTTTGTTTATACCATTTGTTTTTATTGAGTTACTGAAACTGACTTTTTTTTTCAAATACGCACCTGGACTTTTTGCTGCATTTTTTGAATGAACACTTCATACCCGTTACATCTGTAGTGAAAAATAGCATCATCAGGATATTCTACCAGTACGGACCTGGCATTTTTCAAGTTAATGCGCCATTTTACAACCACAAAAACCACAAATCATACCGATAGGTTGCGAATTGTGCCTTAACATGGAAGAACCCAGGTCCGTATTGATAGAAAATCCTGTTGATGTTACTATTCTTGATCCAAACGTCGGAAAACATATTCAAGTTATACACAGTTGTACAGGATATGAAGTATTCTTTCAAAAAATGCAGCACAACCTCCAAGTGGTCCGTTTGTGAAAAACAAGTTAGTATCAGAAACTCAATAAAAACAAATGGTATAAACAATACAATAACGTTACTTTAGAGAAGGTAAAAGTCGTGTGATTTTTGTTAAAACAATTTTTTTTAATGATAATAGTTTTCGCGATATTTAAGATTTAAATTTTTGTCTGTGTTTAAAAGCTTTCCCTGTAGATAAGAAACTGTAGGGAATTTGGCAACTACGTAAATGTAATGTGAATAATGGCTAAGAATGGCACATTTTCTCTAACTTAACCGATCTCGTATCTTTTACCGTTTCGGAGATAGCAACCTATTTTCGACACAAGTTGCAGAATAAATTTTTTATTACATTAATAAATTTAAAAATTAAAAACTAAATCCGGTCATGATTCCTGGTGTTTCAAATAGTTATTGACAGTAAAATAAGTGTATTTTTTCACAAATATTTTTCAAAAATATGTAGTCGATATACACGTGCACATCTCAACATTCTGAACCACTGCGTTATACATATTCGCATATCCAAAGTATTAAAATGTTTTTTGTTTGGTGTGATTACTGGTGATAATAAAGTGGAAGTAGAAAAGTAAAGAAATAGGTTTGCAGTTAAGAGACGACCGTAGCATAGGTTTGATTGTTACAATACTTTAGATCAGATAATTGTAATTGTATATTTGCGATATTTAAATATTTAAAGTTGGTTTTATTTAACTATGGTTTTATTAAATTATACACATGCATCCAACAATATTTTCATAGTTAATGAAAATAAGTGATTCGTTAATAAATTGTTGATTGTTCAGTTAAAACTCCATAAATTATATCTGGGCAATTTTTTTGTGCGGCAAAACTGAATCGGGTCAAGGGCCCCCAAATCATTAGACCCCTAGGCCAAGGCATATTGTGCCTAATGAATAATCCGCCACTGGTAGTGGGTATTTAGCTGAATTTAGATAAATTGAGTGATTTGTGACTCCGCGTCCTTTAAAAAGAAACTATAAAAAGGTTTTTTTAACGAAAATTGTTATATGAGCTCGCAATGAAAACGCCATTAAAAAATATCTCAAACATTATTTTCGATGTATTTTTTCCTCAGCTATTTAATACGCTAGATTGAAAGATCAGAATTTTTTATGTCAATAAAGTTTCTTCCAGGGAGGACCTTTTTTTGTTTACGAGAAATTATTCGAGAAACATAGCGCGGCTTTCCACCGTGCGGCGAGGCAGCGACACGTGGGCCAAGTCCTCGCTCTAAAGTAGCTTTTTCGACGTAGAAAATCCTGATCTTTCGATCTAGCGTATTAAAAAAAAATTGCGTTTTTCGAGATACAGCACGTTTAGTGTTTTTTTGAAGTCAAAGAAGCGAAATTGTTCCGGGATCGGTCGCTAACCTTCTCATAACACGATCGATCGCGTGTTAGATTTTATCTAACAGAAACAGAAATAAACCATCATTTAGTGCTTAAGATTATTATAAAACAAATTTTAAAGAATTATAAGGTTTATTTATATAAACTAACAACCTGAACATAACAATTAAGTACTTAAAAATGAATTAAAAAATATTACGTTAGTATAAAAAAAGTAAAGAAAAAATAAAAACAAGGTCAAATGATAACCTGCCATGAGCTAACATATTGTCCTCGCTAGGCATTCCTGGAGCGGGAAAGATTTTAATCCAACGGGTCCTATTTATGAGTAAAAAACGAAAATTGTTAGATTTTTTCTAATTGCGCGACCGATCCCGGATTTGGCCTTTTCATTGCCAGATCATGAGTTTAAAATGGCATGTTTTAGGCTTGCGCGCTGAGGCGATTCGCCCTATATATACCTTGAAAAGGCATCTCCACAACTATATTTTCATTGAGGAGAAATATGCGATAAGGGATTAAGCAAACCCGCGGGAAATGCACAATGCGCCCCTTTAGGAAACAATACGCTCTTACTTCCCGTTTCTTATGATGATGCCTGACACTATAATCCCAGATAAAACTTTGTCCTGCGCTATTTTATTCTAATAAGGTTAAATAGAAGGCGGAGTAATTTGAGTTTTAGTAAAGGTATGAAAGTATAAGGTGGTAATAGAACCAAGAATTTTACTTTGATATTTTAAAATAATATTGGGTATTACTTTTAATTTACTTAAACCCAGAGAAAAATCACATAAGAACGGCGCAAAGCAACATTAGGTCGTACTCCAAAGCAAGCATTGATTAATAATGTTACTAAAAATGAACATCCTCTCTATAAGATTAAGAGGACTATGCATAACAAATGTTTTTCTATTTTTTTTATCCAAATGGATTGATAATCAAGGAATTTTGGACCCATATTTTTTTATTATTTGTTAATTGGTCACCTTATTTTTAATTAATAAAAAGAAATTAATAGTGAAGAAGTAACGACATCACCATATAGTAGGGTCTCTAAAGATAGCTAAGTGTAAATCTACATTTATCTATACTGTCTTTTTGAACACAATTGATATTATTCATTGACATTTTTAAAAAAGAAGCTGTATAACACAGCTGTATAACTTTATAGTTTTCTTTAAAAAAGTAACGAAATTACTGGTTTACCAGATCCCTTCTTGTCAAATTTTGCGATAATTATTAAAGTTATGAAAACACACGATAGCTAACAACATTGTTTTTTTTTTCATCTCTTTCTTAACATACCTACGCAGATTACGCTCATGCTTGTGTAACAAAACCCGTTACCTCCGCCTATGTTAATATACATATAATATACGCGTTTTACTACGAGTCGCCGCCACTGTGCAGTTTTTTTTGCAGAGTTTCGTTGCTTTGCCGTTTGACCAGGTAAAAAGGTTTATCAGATCATTTTTACCATCGCTTGTGTCGTAGCCAGTCAGTTTTCTTAATTTCTTTCTCCCGAAATCTACAAACTGAAAGCGAACCTTTTGGTGACTACCAGAGCTGTAAAGTATTACTTTAGAGTCACTGCGTGCCTGATTGTAGATTAACGGAAGAATTAAACAACCTGTCGAGAAACCGAAACATTGCTTTTCATTACCAGCATTCGAACCAAAATCCCTGAGAAACCCACAAAGAGTTACGTTGCACTTGCCATATTTATTTTTTGCTGGTTTTTTCTTTGTACTCGATGAAAGCTTTAAAGTGGTTTAGTCTGCGTCATCGTATTAAACCAATTTTTTGTAGTATTAACACGTAACACGTAACACCATTTTGTCGAAACCTAATTGGTTATAATGGCCATGGTGGGTCAACGTAGGACACTAGACATTCTTCAAATTTTGGCCGCGGTAGATCACAAATATCCACCAATTCACTGCAAAGTGTACGCAGATGAATTTAAAAATGTTTGCTCAGTATTTTTTCCGGGTTGGCCTGTATCTGATGCATTTATGTGACCCACCATGGCCTATATTATACAGGCATTGGGTTTAATGACGTTCTTTGGCCTGTGGATTAGACGAAAAATTATTCAGACACATCCGCGCTACGGTTTCAGAGCCCCAATTTTTTGGCCAAAATTATAAAAAGTATTTAACTCAGATTTAAATTACTCCAAATACGTTGAAAAATAACTTGGTAGAATGCAAAAACTGTATTACCTCTAAGATTTTTAAAAAAGCCGCATATTTAGAAACAGATTTATTGGTAATTCTTTTTTATATAATTACTACAATTCATTTTCTAATTCTGTTAAGTCTAAGTAATTAGCTGTGGTTTCTTCTAGACAGTATTCCTACTATTCACTATCATCTTCACTTTCTTCGGAGTCTGAACTTTCTAATAAAATTGTGGTTCTACAAGCATGTCACTAACTTCAGCCGGCAGCTTTATTTTGCGATGTTGCCTTACCCTTTTTTGCAAATTGATTCTAGAGATTATGAGATCTGAAGTATCCATGGCTCTTAAAAAGATCATCTAGGTTGCTTCTTCTGCTGATTTTTGTAGCATGAAACTGACGTTCATGTTTGTATAATTTATTGCGTGCTTCAGAGCCCTCGTCGCCGAAGTAACCTACACGAAGTAGTGTATTTCCATTATCTGCCTACCATGTATTAAAACTTTGTGAACTGCTGGAGGCATTGGGTACCAAGGATTGCAACTGCACAGCTATATACTACTATGCAGAAGACAATATTCCTCAAATTTTTCGATAATTACTTGGTATTGACAGGACAGGTAGTTTAAAATTATTTTGAAGTTTTTAATAAGACTTTCATCCACATCTGTTATTGCAGAAAAAAGTTCGGTATTTTCGAAAGCTCTGCGGGCGGTATTACCATCGTTGGTACTGCCAAACGAGTTTTGGCTTGTCAACATGTAAATGAAGCTGGGACCAAAATCGTTCTTGCATCATCTTTTTCCGATTGTTTAAGATTTTCTTATTTTCTGTGCCACGAATTTGCCATTCAGATAGATCATATCTATAGGATATATGTAAGATGCACTTAAAAAAGCGGATCCAGGCATGTAAAGGGCTTATTCCATATTGTAAGGTATTAGGTTTTGGCTGAAACGGTTTTGCTGTTTTAAAATCTCTGGTCACTTGTACGAAGGTCCGGGGTGTGGCTCCACATATTGGACAAGCTGCATT
Source organism: Philopedon plagiatum (assembly GCA_963971165.1). NCBI lineage: Eukaryota > Metazoa > Arthropoda > Insecta > Coleoptera > Curculionidae > Philopedon > Philopedon plagiatum. The sequence goes on along the minus strand of OZ020190.1, from coordinate 32,203,973 downwards.
AGATTTTGTTCCCGTCAAAGTGTTAAGGACTTTTCCATCAATTAAGGTCGTAAAAACCTGATATTTTACAATTAGGGATCTATTTTCTGGTAGGGATATTCTTAGTTCTTCCAGATTTGCAATTTGAAGGTCTGTATTTTGTTTCTCTTTTCATACTTGGAAAACAGAACCCAAATAGTTATGGTGGGAGGGGTGTCGTCGGGGGAGAGGGTGATGGATGTCGGTGTCCCGCAAGGGTCAATTTTAGGACCACTTCTATTTCTCATATACATTAATGACTTACCATTGGTGGACCCGGCAGCTACGTTCACTCTCTTCGCTGATGATACGTCTTTGTCCTGTAGTGGGACCTCATATGATACTGTCACTGAGAGACTGAGGGTGGCACAGTCACAGGCGGAAAGTTGGTTCAAGGCCAACAGGCTATTACTAAATAAAGATTAAACGCACACAATGTATTTCTCCCTGAGAGACTTATGTAGCAAGCCTGAGAGCCTTGCCAGTGTAAAATTTTTGGGAATTCAGGTCGATAGGGGGCTTAAATTTGATGCCCACGTAGATTATGTATGCCAGAGACTTAGAAAGAGTGTCTTTGCTCTGAGGGGGCTACAGAACTCTGTTTCCCCTGGGGTGCTGAGGACTGCATATTTTGCTCTCGTGCACTCAATACTTTCGTATGCAGTCTTAGTATGGGGACATTCAACACATACTCGCAGAGTCTTTGCGCTTCAGAGAAGAGCCATCAGGATTGTGGCTGGCCTTTCATATAGGGAGGACTGCAGGGATGCCTTCCGCTCTCTTCGGATTCTTACCCTCCCGTCTGTCTATATCCTTGAAAATCTGCTGTACATTAAGACCTATGAGGATAAATACACGTCACGTAGTGTCATACATAACCATGACACCAGAAATAGGGATAACTTAGAGGTGGCATATCGGAGGCTGAGGAGATGTCAGGGTGGACCTGATTTCCTGGGGGTTAAGTTCTACAACAAAATACCGATTGCAATAAGATTGCTCCCAATAAAAATTTTTAAAGATCGAGTGAGGAGGTTCCTGGAGGGGGAAATCTTTTATACAGTAGATGACTTCCTAAAGTGTGACACATCACAGCTTGGGTTGTGATCTGTCATTTTTAATTTTTGATATGTTTTTAATATTTTTAATTTTTAATGTACTATTTTAATATGTTGTTTGTTCAATATATGTAAGGAGAGTTTGTTTTGTAATTTCTTTAATCAAACATATTTTGTAGTGAGGATTTTTATTCTATTTTTTGTATAATTGACTTGTGTAAACGCTTATTGTGTAATTGGCACCAATAAACTATTATTATTATTATTATTATTATTATTATTATTATTATTATTATTATTATATATTATGTTCTGATGGCTCCTTAATATATTCCAGTTTTATGGGTCTACAAAATCGAACAGACTGTGGTGTTCTGTTGTTCCATATGATACCGTTTTTGCTTGCAAACATAAAGGTATACAAGTTGTTGCAAATACAGACGGATCAGAGTGAGTGACAGGTGATTCAAATTTTTGTTCATAAGTAGAATGACCGCTACTTCCATCAAACCCATAGCTACAAATTAGTTCGGCAGTAATTTCCTTAAGTCCTAACAAGCCCAGGTGATAAATAATCACTTCTTCTTGTAATAAGACTATGCGTTTCGTCGTGTGTTCTAGAAGATTGTTTAAAGGAACTTCTGCAATAACGTCAGTAACCATAATATCTCTTGGTCTACATTTAGGCTTGCACTGCCAAACTTGCTTATATTTTAGATAAATAAAACTTTTCTTTGACCGGGTCCCATTTCGTATATTCAGGTACTGCTGCTTGCTAAAGTTTAAATCCAAAATCAACTCTAGTGCTTCTTCGGCTGTGTAATTTAAAGGCTGTTTCTTGGAAGATAGAAGCATCTTTCTGACTTTAGCAGGTCGTGTTGGACTTTTGGTAATATCTTTTAAAACGGCTGCCAACTCATGTTGTCCTTGCTGCAGCCATAGCCGCAGCTTGTACAATTAAAGCTGATTCGTGCTGTTTTTCATACGATAATTGCGAGGCTTCTCTTCTTTGAGGTCTGATTGATTTTTCAGGAAATGGAAGACTAGGCCTACTGGAAGATGTTGTTGGCACGGCTTCCTTTGTCTCAATGACAAAGTGTGAGTTTAACCACGCAGCATTTGTTGTTTGAAAACGGTCTTTATTTCTCTGTACTTGATGCCATCTGTCGTTAATATTGCGACATAGGCGACCAACCTTTTCTCTAATCTTATTCTCATTTGATGTGTTGTGCCTTCTGCAACCTTCCTTTTATATGGTTAAAAGCTGTAGAAAATGTGTGATCTTTGTCTACTTCATGTGCCCATAGTTCAAAAAGGTCTTTGTTTTAAAACCGATGCATCTCTGCACAAAATTAACATAATTTAGAGAGTCGCAAGTGGTCGCAGCTAAATTTAAAAAAAGGAGATATGAAAAAAGGCTGAACCTTTTTATATAAAAATTATTCCCGCCAAACATGGTCAATTTTTTATAAGTCAACAGAAATGTGTATATAGAGCAGACATTATTAGCATGGCCCCCCTAACTAAAAAGCTTATTTCCGTACTAGATTCTAAGAATTAAATTTTAATGTGTTTTTATTATTTTATTATTATTTTCCTTTTTCTCCTATAGTAAAATATAGAACAATAATAAAACAACCTTGGTGGATTCTCAGTTTTTACAAAATGTTTCCTAAGGATCATTTTACCCATACCTATGGGTAAAATGTAAAATAACTTTAGGTAAAGAAAATGCACATGAATTAAAAAATTTACTTTCTTAAACTTTCAACAAAAAATCATTGAAAAGTTTTTTAGAAAAGCTTGGTTTTGTCTAATACAACCTTGTTACAAAATTACAAGTAAAATAGTAAAAAAAAACTTAAGTTAAAAATAAATGAGTATTAAAAAATCCTTAAATTTGTATTCTACAAAATATAAAAAACTGTTGATAACACTACCTATAGACTAAAGTCTAATATCACGAGGATCGTATTGCCCCATTTTTACTCAAAATAAATAACCGACTTAACAACTTTTTAATAACACTTTTTGAAAATATTATGCGTAAACATTAAACACTAATAGCACAGCCATTCACTGCGTACTTACATATCCAAATAATTCAGCGTTGGTTCAGAAATTGGGGTATTAATTATTAAATTTACACCAACAAATAAGGCTCCAGATCAAACCTGTCATTGCAAGTTTGGTGATAAAAATAAGATCCGCTGTTCAGCTGCTACAAAATTACCATATTTTACCCATGATGTCATTACAGTTTAAAAAAATCAAGGGGGACTATCATACTCGCAGGGATCAGCTCACTCATGTCTCCCCTATAGATCACATCAATGAATAGGTGTTAACGGATGAATTAAGTAGATATATGTAAAGGGTGATCCAACGGTTAGCGTGAATTTTTTCATTAATTAAAAAATCTTTTATGAACACTAAAAATATTTATTGTATCAGAAAGTTTGATATATTGTTGCAATTATACATGAAAAATAATATCACTCATATTATGATCTCCACGGCTTCGACAGGAATTTATCCGGTCAAAATTTTGAGTAACTGTTCGCAATAAAATTGGATCAGTGGCATCTATGGCAGCTCGAATGTTGTCTTTTAGCTGTTGAAGTGTTTCTGGGTTATTTGTATACACTTAATTTTTCAAATATCTCCGAAGAAAATAATCCAAGGGAGTAAGACTCCTCTTTATGCATTAAACATTGCCACCAAGTTTCAACTTGATACTAATTTGCGTCTTCTAGCTGCTTAGGAAAAGCCTTTTTAAAAAAATTCAACACTCTGTGTATTAAAAACGAAGTCGTTTATGACCTATGTTTATATAAACTTTTTGTTTTAAAATTGAGTAAGGAATAATACCTTGAAATGCCTTAAAATTGAGTAACGGATAATACCCTGAATATACGCATACGATATTAACATCCTGTATGCTTTAAACAAATGCGTCTGTTTTTTAAATTTTTCTAAAAGAAACTAAGCGGTAATGGTTTTAGGTAATGTTAAAAATTACATAAAATCTCAATTTTTATCTATATTATGCTTGTAAAAAAGTTACACCATTGCGCGAAGAAAATATATAGCATATTATTCAAACTGAAAATTAGAATGCAGAAAGCACGGATATCGCGTGCTTTTTGCGCTTATTACATCCGGAGATATGGAGTCGTAAAATACAGTCTCCGCCCTTCGAAAATCGGTATATTTCCTTATGCATGATTTTTTCGAGGTAAAAACCTTAGTTGAAACGAATGCTTTGAAGAAATTATAGGTTAAACTACGACACGTGTATTTTGTATTTAACAGGTCGACCATTTTTAAACAGCCGCAACTACAGAGACTGAGGTCAGGGCCGCGCCAGGAGTTTTTGCCGCCGCACTGTGGTCTAGAAAGCATATTTAGGGCGAAAAAAGTTATGAATAAAATATAGCAATCAGCATCATTCAAATGGTTTATAGGGATTGTAACATCCTAAAGCAACCGCTGCGCTGGTAACAAAAGAATTTGCAGAAAAAGGATAGGACCATAATAATAGGTCGATAACGTCCAAGCGCACAGGTAGTTGCCCTATTTTATTATTATCAGAACTGTTTGTTGTTTGCAGTAAACAGTCCATATTTCTAAGTTAAAAGCGATATAATTCAAATTTCTCCATGACCAGTGATGAGGAATGTTAATACAATAATTTCGCTATTCCAGTTATATTGTATTACAACGTATTTGTTTTTAAAAGAGACAGTTTTATGAGAGGTTTTTTTCTCTAATATTTATATTTGTGTAGAGTTTAGAAAAATTGCAGGTGTTTGCAACTATTAAATTTATTTAATTATGAATGACATATTAGTGTAGATAATGAAACAAAAATATGTAATTGCGTTCGGCCCCGGATTTTATTATTATTAATTTTTTTTGGGACTACCGCTATGTTAACAAAATTGGAACTTTTCCAAGAATGGCGAAAATACAAAAATGTGAAGGGAACTATTAATTTGTTGTATATTTCTATACCAATATATACAAAATTCTTTCTTATTATTATTAATCTTTTCTTGATATATATATATATATATATATATATATATATATATATATATATATATATATATATATATATATATATATATATATACAGGGTGTCCGAAAAGTCTTAGTATGGGCAAATACCTTTGCTATTAATAAAGATAGAGACACCAAATTTTAGGTGTGTCTTTTTGATTAAGAGACGTACTTTTTTATGTTATTTAACTTTTTCAATCCCCTTAAGAGGTGACGCTAGGGAGTCGAGATCAAAAATTTTAATTGCAACCCTACGCCGTGTGGTACCTCATTTTAAAGGTCTTCAAAACAGAAACATTTTACCTCAAACCTGAGGTCCGTATCTTAATTCGCTTTTAAATGGCAATCCTTTAAAAATTAAAAAACGTGGAAAAAAATTTAAAAATTTTACCTTTATTTCTCTTATTACTTTAAAAGTTGTTCAAAATGACCACCCTGAACTTCTATGCAGTAATTTAGTCGGTTTGGAACTCACATCTCACATTTTCGAGAATGGCAGGTGGTACTTCTTGGCAGTTCCAAAATCGACTTTATTACTACCAAGAAGTTCACGGCGGTCATTGAATAACTTTTGAAGTAAAGAGAGAAATAAAGGTACTTAAATTTGTACTTTTTTTCACGATTTTTAGTTGTTACAGGCTTGCCATTTAAAAAAGAATTAGGGTACGGACCTCGAGTTTGAGTTAAAATGTTTCTCTTCTGAACACCTTTAAAATGAGGTATCACACGGCATAGGGTTGCGCTAAAATTTTAAGTTAAATTACATGAAAAAGTAGATTTATCAACCAATAAGATACACCTAAAATTTTGCGTCTTCATCTGTACTAATAGCAAAGATCTTTGCCGAAACTAAGAATTTTCGGACACCCTGTATATTATTTTTATTATAATTCTTCCTTGGATTAGTACAGAATACAAACTATATCAATATTTCTTCATATTTATAAGTTTACAATTTTTTCGCGCTAAAAATGCTTCCTAGACCACAGTGCGCCGGGTGCAACCTAAATTTTGCCGTCACCTTTATGTATTTTAATTGACAGGCAGGTGAAAGGTGTACTTTTCCGCACTAGTGCTGATATTATTTTCAGCACTAGTGCCGAAAGATTTTATAGCACTGACAAAAAACAGAGAGCTCCATTTTGAAAAGATATTATTTAACAAAAAAAATATATACATATTTATATTTCCTTTATAAAAAAATGTTTTATAGTATCATTTTCCTTAATTTGAAAAGGTATGTTTTACTTTGTTAAGGTTTCCTACTTTGAAAAACACTTTTTTGTTAATACAGTAAAATTTTAAAAAATGGAGCTGACCGGTTTTTGCACCAAGCCCTTTAAAGTGACTAGCGTCTACCTCCGTGAGGAATTAACTTATTTGACCCTAGATAACATTGAAGACAAAGAATCCTTGATTCATATTACGATTCCTGATGATAAAACCCATCAATGCAGAAGCTTTGTAGTAAGCGGGGAACGAAATTTAAACTTATGTGCATTACCACGACCACAAATTACGAATCCATAGATTTTTCTTAAATTAGTAAAACGAAAAATGTTGCATGCAATGTGTTGGAATTAACAAAATCGGCAAGATGCTCATCGACGTGGCTGGATACCTGAAACTGCCAAATGCCGAGCTCTAACACTGGGCACCATTTTAGGTCTTCAGCCACTCTGCTATTAGACTGTAGAGTAGATTTCACAAAAGTTGCTGAAGGATATGTGGACGTGTCCTTACACAACAAAATGCACTAGCACGTCAATTTTTGTTTTCAGGGGACACAGTTTATTAGATATTTTTATTGGTGTACCTTGAACCCCTCGGTCCCCCTGGCTTCGTCTTGAACTATCCTCGTAGAAAAAATCCAACAGAGATAAGTCGGGTGATATTTGATAAATCCCATTCTTCCAATTCATCTTCCATTCATCTTTGATTCACTATAAAATGCATTTTTTCGACAACCGGTGGCTAAAATTGAAAAGTAAAACGCCGTTTTACAGGAAATTTAATCAGTCTTAAACCGATGTGTCATACCCACCATTTAACATGCTGACTGAAATGCTATGCTTTTGGCGTGTATATGTGTAAGTAAAGTATACCCAATTCAGCTTAGCTTTACACATATAAATAAAATTCCTTTCACTGATCTTGATCCTGCACCCAGTCGTAAACTTTTGGCGTTCTTCGCGAACGTATATCTGAGAAAGACATAAATACCCATGAAATATTCTGCACCGACGGGATATTTGATTTGTTCAGGTCAGCCATCCTGTTAGCAATGTCAACTGAATATAAATAAAATTCCTGTCATTGATACTGCACCCAATCGTAAACTTTTGTCCTGCTTCGCGAACGTATATCTGAGAGGGACGTAAATACCCATGAAATATTCCACACTGACTGGATATTTGATTTGCTCAGGTCAGCCATCCTGTCAACAATGTCAACTAAATATAAATAAAATTCCTGTCATTGATACTACACCCAATCGTAAACTTTTGTCCTGCTTTGCGAACTTATATCTGAGAGAGACGTAAATACGCAAGAATTATTCCACACCGACTGGATATTTGAATTGTTCAAGCCAGCCATCTAATCGATGTCGAATATTTCGCAAAAAGTTTAGCCATCCAATCGATGTCGAATATTTCGCAAAAGCCTACATTTCTCTTGGATACGTTTGCAAAGCAAGATAGAAGTTTACGATCCAGTACAATGCCATTGGAAGAATTGTTTTATTTATACATTTTTGTTCGACTCCACAAGAGAGAGTTATCAATTCGACCCGTGTTTATGTTTTGTAACATTGTTTTGTTTAGTTATTTGATATAAAGGAACCAGTGTAGGTAAATACATCAAGACGGGAAAATTTTTTCAAAGGTTAATAATAGAAAATTGCGTAGGCTTAGAGAAAATAAAGTATTTTACATAAAAGTTATTTTAAAAAATAACCATGCTACCACACCTATATTAATAATAATGATCCTTTATACTGCAGCAACATTTTTTGCGATGTTGGTATTTTTGAAGATAACCCTATAAGGGTCAGTAATTCAGTAGTATATTAAATTCCGTTATTGGAATGTTAATATGGTTACACAGGTTGTATTATAAGTTATATAACATATACATATCTAGAATATATAAGCCGAGGATTTCATTGTTTAAGCAATTAAAACAAGATTAGATATTATGTGTAATTGGCACAAAAAGTGTGACATCCTGCTTATTTAGTTAAAAGAAATTTATAACCAATATCGGCTGTAATCAAAAAATAGTTGTTATGGTAAAGGCTAAGATGTGTGACAACACGCCATCGACTACATAACTCTAATGTTGGAGGGGGTTACTAATTTTATAAAATATCAATGTACTTACCAAAAATACATATAGGTACACTTCCTAACATTATTGGTGTGGACCAACAAGCAGATCTAATTTGGCGCCACTTACAGTAATATAAACGTACCAAATAACTTACCGCCAAATAAATTAAAGCTTCTGTGAGTAAACTTAAAAAGTGCACACGTAATTGAAACGTTTAATTTAAAAAAAGGAAAGGCATCGTAGAATTTTAATAAGATGTACATAAAGAAAATGACAATCCTCTAACTAGCTGTAGGAAGTTGCAACGCCTTTACAGTGCTAGGACACTATCTTAAATAAGTTTTCTCTATAATAATGGTTATTTAAAACATTTGGTTTGTCATGAAGTTTCTAAAATTAGGTTCTTACCTTGATGATGTTCTTTGTGGAGCCACTCCTTTACTAATCTATTTCAAAAGGCTCAGACGGGAGCACATGTCCCAGACTTTTTCAGGCTAACAAAAATCTCATCACGACCCAAAATATCGTCCAGGAGGCAGACCTCGAAACGCCGTGACCCAATAAAGTAAGTTCATTGAATCAATCAACTAATCACATAAGCTGATTAAATAATTAAGCTGGGTTTTCCCTAAAAAGAGCAATTGATCAGATTGCAACACATGAAATTAGGGGTTAAAATCACGTCCATTCAAAATATATAATAAAAAAATCGCCTCTACTCACCCTTTAGATCTCCTAAAAAGATTCATCTGTAAAAACAGGAAGGAGGACACGAGGTATGATCGATACTACCACCTCGAGTTCATGCTCTCGCGAATCTACGAGATTCATTTGAACTGCTCCAAAAAGTGGGAGTAATATAAAAAAGGTATCGTACATTCAAGTCACAACGTGTTTTATAACAATATCCTGTTTTATTTGCTACACCGTCTGTTTCGTGCTCGTTTATACCTACTTGTATTTTATATGTAAGAAATTTTTCTTCAGGTAAATTAGTCGTTGGTCATTATAATTTTTGTCTCATGGACAGATTTTTTAGTTATTGTTTTTTAATTTTCTATATCCAATTAAGACAAAGAAATGGCAATTTCGTGCACCCTTATGCCACTTTCGTGGATATAATTGTGAAAATTGAAATAATGTAATAAATTACAACAAAAGACATTATCGTTCAATATCCCTAAAAAGGTTTAAGATTTAGTACTGGCTTAAATTAAAATCTTCTAGTTAATCAGTTAGGTTTTGACTGGTTTTTGTCCTGTCACTGTTAATGAGTCGTCATTCAAAACTTATGAGTTATTCTAATATTTCAGCGAATTGCTTGGTTTCCAAATGATGTTCATCTTTGAACGTGTTGCTAGAATGAATTTAGTTATACTGTTGTGAAAAGTACGTACTAAAATTGTCATTTTGTTTATAAACTTGTAAAAAAACTCTGAAACAAATTCATAGTGTAAAACATGTGTCTTACACTTGTTGGATTTTCAAATTAGACCGGTCTAGCGTTGGAGAATCTAGCTGTATAAGTTTTACTGTATTCAATAAATTAGTTATTTTTTATTTACTTTTTATTCAAGATAAAAATAGCGTAATAATGAACAACTCTTGTGGCAATCACCCTTATAGAAATCACTATATTCAAATCTTAATACCCGTGAAAGGTTAAAAGGGATACTTAGGGTAATAAGATAAGGAAAAATAGAAAATCATTAAAGGAATAGATAACAAATGTACGAAATAATATCTTTATCATACTTTATAAACGTCATCAAACATGCTTCAGGAGTTTTTACCAAAATCCTGAGATTTGCATACAACTGATATACCTGTCATTGATTTTACGGTTGTGCGAACTCTTTTGTCAATGCAGACTTTCAGTAAAGCATTAATATTATTTTCGTTTCCTGTTTTTCTCCGTGAGTATAAAGGGAAATAATAGTATTTATCATTTACACTAAGCAACTATTTTGCTATGGTACAATGAGTAGGGTCAATTTAAAATGGAATTGTTTGAAATTTATGCCATTTATATTTAAACAATTGCAAATACGTTATGCATATAACAAGAGTAAAATGAATATTTTATATTTATTGAAAGTAACTTCCATGACCAGCTTAACCACTGGACGTTTGTTGATGATATTTTAGTTGTGCTAAAATACATACCATATCCAAAATCGTATATAAGTATTCGGAATTCTTAGGCATATCGAGCCAGGTCAGTCTACTGATAATGAAATGTCTCTAGCCACTAGACGTACTAGTTTGAATTTCTGTTGAGTTTAAGATACAAGACACTCAAAAAAGTGATAGCAAAGTATTAGGTAAGAACAGGAAATAATGTAGCAGATCTAAAACTGCAACATTCTTTGCACGGAAGTTTTAAAGTTCAGTAAGTATAAAAGCACGTTAAAATGCACACTATTTCGTTTTTTGTCAACGGTAAGTTACAATAACTAGTCAGTTCTAATAACAAATTTTAGTGGTTGATTCTTACGAGAGATGTTTAAGTCTTAAAGTAAATTTTGGACAACGCAAGTAAATTTAAACATTGCAGAAGAATGCTTGCGATCTTCTTCCTGCCTAAACAAGTAGTGACGTTGAAAAGAGAGAAACATATCTAATTGCCTATTTACGAAGTAGATGACAATTACCGAAAAAAAGAATTGCGAGATTATACAGTATGTCCATGGTTGGGGTTTAAAGGAGGATCAATGGGCCACATTTTGTAAGATACATAAAAAAGTCACTCCTAATAAAAATTTGCTTGTCAATAAGATTGTCATAAAGATTCACGTTATGAAAAGTTAATTTTTTATCTAGGGAGCATAAAAAGTACGAAAACGTTATTTTGCGTAATAGTAAACATACCTTGTTTTTCATTTCTACCAAAAGAACAAAAAACATGAAATTTAATTTTAATTAAACCCTAAGCCGAAGTACAAAATTTCATTAAAAAATTTAAATATTAAAAGTAACGAGTTTTATTACATTTTTCAAAGTCCCAACTATTCTCTCTCACACCTTTAACCAGAGTACTCGTTTCTACATATTAAACAATAATGACACCTATGGACATGTTTCTCTTTATTAAACAAAGCAATTAGTTAATTCAGAAAACTTCCTATTCAGATGCAATTTTTAAATACTACGAACACTTAATTAAACTCAAAAGAATATGCTTTAAACTGACGAACACATTTTTTTAATTGCTTTCTTAGATATCTGAAGGAATTTCTGATTTCTTCCTGGAATATTGAATAAACAACCTGGTTAATTCTGCCTTTTAGCATGTCTATATTATTTGGTATTGAAGTGCCATAAACAATTTGTTTTAAACGGCCCCACAGAAAAATCGGCCAACGTTAAGTACTTGGGGGCTACAAAATTGGGCCATTTCTACCAATCCACCTGGGACCAAATCTGCGGTTTTGGCGAAAATTTAATGGCAAATTCTCGAGTGCATCGCTAAATAAAACATGTATTCAGCATTTCTAAGTAAGATATTATATTGCAGGTGTTATTAAAAAAAATTTAGGCATATAATGCCATGGGCAGGTATCGCGCACCACATTTTCACATGCACAAGTCGTTTTTAAGTTTTTTCACTAATAAACAGAACGACAGACATAACGGCAAAAATAGAAAATAATGTTTTTCGTGATAGGGATCCTAAAACGTGAAGATCTGAAAGAATCTCGAGAGGTGATTTATTTACGAATACTATACTTCCTTTAGCGAGGAAAGGCTAAATAGGTCTCCCCAAGAAAGGTTTAGTTTAAAAAATGAACTTGGGAACTTCATAAGACCAAGCAGCAATAAAAGTTATTTGTCAGGGCGGTTGTTGGGGCATCACTATTTAAACTTCCTAATAGGTAGAAGTTAAGCAAGCAAAAACTTTTAATCTGTTTTATTTAAGCGAAAATTAAAGGACTTGGGACGTATTCTCATAATTCACTTTAGAACTTTGCAGACCCGAGCAAAAACGGCGAAAACCACAATGGCATTATTAGGGGAATCATTGTTTTTGTAGTATCTGACTTTTGCTTTATTTATAGGTATAATCCTTTAATTGTTTTATCTGATTTGTCTTATGGAAGTTATTGACTAATATTTTCCTGTAATTTCTGAGCTTGACGAAGATGGTTGGTGTTGAGACTCATTCATCGATAACAATTTATGGTGCCGTTCTAATATGCGGTCTACCGTCCTACATACAGTCTATGTGTGTACGCTATTATTCTAATATGCGGTCTACCTGCTAATAACTTTAACATAAATAATATAAATTGTGTGTTACAACAGTGAGGAAGGAATATCTTTGAGAAATTATCAATGTTTACACTTTGATTGTACTGGTAAGAAACAATCTTAACAAAATCTAACATTGATAATTTCTCAAAGATATTCCTTCCTCACTGTTGTAAACACAATTTATATTATTTTATTACTTTAATACTCTAATCGGATTTTCCCAAACTCGCAAAAATAAAGTAAATACGCTCGGGGCGGAATTGGGGTGCAGGATTAACATACCTGAGAGATCACTATTTTTGGAATAATTATGCGGGCGGAGTTAGGCACTGCTCACAATTAGATATTAAATGTTAAAGTTATTAGCAGGTAGACCGCATATTAGAATAATAGCGTACACACATAGACTGTATGTAGGACGGTAGACCGCATATTAGAACGGCACCCAATTTATATCATTGTCTGGTATATTGTTCTTTAAGGACCAATTTATGGAACTTTAAAAAGTGCCTTAAGAAAATACTTTGAATTTTTTTTTACTCCAAAAACAAAGGCGTAAACACAAAATACTGAAATTTCGGTTTTTCTCGAATATCTCCGAAAGCATTCGAAATACTTTAAATTGTTCAATGGCTTATAATTCAAAGCAAAGCAAACCAACTCTCTATATATTGTGGTTACCGATATGCCAGTGCTAACCTATCGAATTTGTAACACCCTCTCTGTATATGTTTATGTTAAACATATTTATAAGTTATTGCCATCTCACTTTTGTACTCCGGGAGTTATAGCCACTTTACTGGTGTCTCTACACTAGAATTTAAAATTTTATGTTGAGATTTACTGAAAAAGCTGACTATTTACTACTGGTTTAAATTAAGATCTTCTAGTTGATACGTTAGCTTTTGAGAGGTTTTTATCTTATCATGGTTAATAAGTCGTCATTAAAAACTTATGAGTTTTCTAATATTGCAGCCATTTACTGGGTTTCCAAATGGTTTTCATCTTGGAACGGGCTGCTGTAATGAATTTAGTTCTATTATTGTCGAAAATACATACTAAAACTGCCCTTTTGTTTATAAATTTGCGAAAAAGCTAAGAAATAAATTCATAGTATAAAACTCAGAAACTCAAAGATGGTCTTCTCCAAAACTAAACATTGTGTCGCAGTTTCTTCACTTTTACATGAAAGAAGGGAACAGTCCGCGGCTTAAGACATATTTTTATTTTTTAACAAATTAAAGGGGGTCAAAGTTGATAAAACTACATAAGGGTACGCTAAATATCATGAGACGCGCTCGTTGCTCACCTGGCGCATGGGTCACTTGCGCGCTTCATTATGTAAAGGACAACAAAAATTCGAAAACAATCAAATTTGGTCGAAATTTTTTCCTCTGAAAATATATCTTTAAAATCTATCAAATAATTTTTATACAATTAAACCTACTGATGAATTATTTTCATATAAACTAACTAAATTAGATATTTTAATCATGATGTTTCTTATAGTTAGCGTTTTTACAAGAAACGGGCAAGTGAACACTGTTGATTTTAACTGTGGTATTTAACTGAACATCCTTCAACACACATAATATGAACCTAAAAATATCTGGGTGCGCAACACAAAAACTGGCATTAAATTTGCTATAGAAATATTCACACGCGTTTGTAGTTCGTTCAGTACTCCTAGTACAAGAACCCCAGATATTTGGTGGAAAAGTTGGATTGTCAGAATTATAGTTATCTACTAAGTAATCCGCATATTTTATAACATTTTCATTTCGTGGAATTAGAGAATACGAGGCTTCAAAAAAACACTCTCCCACATTATTGCTATCTAAAAACAATAGTCCAAATGTCCATTTAAGCCACAGTTAGTTTAAAACTTTTGGTTGTCAATTTAGACTGGTTTAACGTTGGAGAATCTGATCATTAAATTTTAAATTTAAAAGTGATTAGCTGTTCAGACAAATTCTAATTCCATAGATTTTACACAGTTTAAACTTGGCTTAAATTATCTTGCGGATAGCGTTTTGCAAATATACCAAATAATTTATCAAGCCTGTTGTAGGAAAAAATACTTGTTTTATAAAATATTTTTTATTACATACTACATTATTAAAACTATCCTCGTTTACTGTTAAACATTTTCTGTGTTTGTAATACCGCTAATAATTTTCAACTTCCTCTAAAAATAGCAACGACAACCTGCTTGAACCAAATTACTGCACAGGTCGTAACCACGTAGTGTAGTGTAATTACAAATTACATAGTTGTTGGCAAAAATATAATGGCACAATGGAAATATAAAACTGTTGTAGCACATGAAATTTAAGGGCATATTTGTATAACTTATGGGTTTTAAATTTAAATTAAAAATATTTAAATTTAAATACATTATCTGATCTGGAGCGAGGATATGTTGGTTAGGGTTTTAATTCTAACTTATTTTGGGTTAATTTTTATGAGATGTTCCAACTTAATGTACATTTAGGATAAAAAATGCTTTTAAATGAAATATGTTTCTTCCTTTTTCTATCTTCATACATCACGGGATCAGATTTTATTTTTATACTATACTCATAGCCTCCCTCTATCCTGTTTTTGCTTTTTATAACCTTTTTTAGATATTATGCGCCTTTTAATGAGGAATCTCTCTTTCATTGATTGCTCCTATCTAAATAAAAAATGGCCTTCACTGAGGTGAAAAATTTTCCTGTTTTTGGCGGTTAATTGCCAACAAAATATACATTTAGAAATATATATTTGCTTGTCTTTTATTTAAAAAAAAATTATCACAAGAGAATATTTATCGTTTTATTTATTACCCTTCATTGATGTGGGAATTATAAATAACCAACAGAACGCAAGTTAACTTAAACCTTGCAAAACAATTATTCCGAGATTCTTCCTGTCTAAGTTGGTTAAAAACTTTGACCACGAAATAAACAACTTTTTTTTCGTAAGTTGTGTTTAAAACATGTTGCTTAATGACAGGTTTAAAATTTTTTTAAAGGTTTTTCGTGCTTCCCCTGTGAACCAAGTATTAAAACATATCACAAAAATCACTCTTTAACAATTTGGCTTTATATTTTAGGCTTTAAATATTTTAGTCCCAATTACTTTGAATATATTTAAACAATTTATTAACAAATACTGATTTAAAATATTCATTTTCTGCATGTTTAATGGATCTGTGTATTTATTAAATTTGCTATTATTTTATATTTATAGAGAGCTTTTATTACTCTGATTTATTTATAATGTAATTTGCACTGTTGTAACAATGTTATGTTATCTTTTAAATATTTGTTTACTTTTGTTAATGGTATTTACTTCTGTAACGCATCCAAATTTACGACCAGGGGCGTCGAAAGGTTTCCACTGTTGGTAAGGGAGGAACGCAGTCAAAGCAGGAACTTGACATGGCTCTGACTATTTTGAATTTGTTCCTTTGTGTGCTAAATCCTAACTCTATACCGAATTTCAGTATTCTAGAGTCACGGGAAGTATCCTACAAGTTTGATGGTCAATGATTGAGTGAATAACCTAAAAACTGTTTCTTTAAAATAATAAATAAAGCGTGTCCAGAAACCATTTTAAAATATAGGAAACTTTTTTATTTTGGACTTTACGAAAAAAAGTTATTCTTCATAATAAGTTCTGCTTGTTGAGGAAATATCTCAAAGCTAAAATTTTGACTCAGCATATATGGGGTGTCAAAATAAGTAAAAACGATAAATGCCGTAGAAGGAAAACTATCTTTAATTTTAAGTACAGGGTGTCCAGTTTTCGACACTTTTTCAGGGTATCTCGGTTATCTTTAAAGAGCTTCAGTTTTTTCAATACTGTGCTACTCGTAAAACGTATGATGATGCTACAAACAGAATTTTTATAGCGCCTCGTCTCGGGCATACAGGGCGATTTTGAAAATGTGTAATTTTCAAGCACCCCTCGTATCTCAGTTGCCTTTTAACCTATCGGTAAGGTAAAAACTGATTATTATATATTTTTTTGCGTAGAATGCAGTGGCGTAGTAAATTTCTTTCTAGAAGAAACCAATTTGAGGATAAAACCAAAGTTGCATTTTTTTTAAATGGGACATCCTGAATATTTTGTTTTCATTTTTTCTCATAAGCTTTTTAAAAATGCATAATTGTTGGTATATATCTTGTGGAATACAATTACAATTAAAAAAAGAGTATATTATTTCATAGTAGGCCGGGATATAATGATTGAAATAGTATATTACATAACAAGTGTTGAAAGTGACATTTTTCACACGAGTGGGAATGTTGTCGCACGAGGCGACAGCCGAGTGCGATAATCCCACGAGTGTGCGAAAATTACTTTCACACGAGTAATGTACAATATTTTTCCTACGATCACAAAAATATTTACAAAAAAAACTCCATTTCTGTCTTTTAAAACCCTCACTTTCAACACTAATATTTTCATCAAGTGTGCTCAAAATAAAACAAATGAAATTGGCACCATCTATTTAAATGTCATGTTGACAAGTACTTTTCAACACACGTGTTGTAAAGTACTTTTCAACACGTGTGTGATATAAGGCACTTTCTCGCCAAGTTAACCATGCCTTTTTACGCACTTTCATAGGTGGTCGTAGGAAAACAAATTAATATAATAGTATCCTTTTATGGCTGCTAGTCAGACCGCTTGTCAAAATTTGTAAGAGATCATTTAAAAAAAAATTACTGTTCCCAAAACCCCTACCTTTTATTTATTATTGTGATTTTCGTTTAAAAAAATGGCTGAAATGAGAGTTTATCTGAACTTTGAAAAGTATGATAGGTTAGTTTGCTATATTGAATCGAATGAACATTCGCATGATGCCGCCGAACTATATTTTAACAGGTAGTACGATTTTATATCCATTATAAATTTATCTTTGGCTTTTTTTCTATATTCATTTTAGATATCCAGACAGAAAGCAGCTTTTCCCGATATATTTTATAGAATTAAAATTTTTTTTGTTAATTATGGTGCGTTTATGCAGCCAAGACCAAAATCCTTCAAGAAGGAAAATCGAGAAATCGACGAGGTTAACGTTTTAGGCTGCGTAGAAGCAACTTCTTCAACTTCGTGTCGGGCAGGGGTGGCCAACCTTTTTGTAAGATGTGCCACGTTTGAAAACAAAAATTGTGGGCGTGCCACTCATTTTTCGGCAATATTTTATGTTTTTGTATAAGGTTAACGGCGCCGCAAGCAATTTTTTTTTGTGCAAAATGTATTTGTGACAAATGTTTGCGTGCCACTCTAGAGAGCCAGGCGTGCCACTATGTGGCACGCGTGCCGCGGATTGGCCCCCCTGGTGTAGGGGTATTGAGAAACAAGTTGGAGTGAACAAGGTTTGAGCACAAACTTTATTACACGAATATAAATTTAGACCATATAGAGTCAAAATCGTTCAGCATTTACATCCTGGGGATGCTGAACGTCATCTCATTTTTGCAATTGGTTTTTGCAGCAAACTCGAGCCAATGCACGGTGGTTCCGACCATATGGAGAGTGCGGTCATAATTATTGAAAATAATATTTTTGGAAAATTAGTAACTGAAACTGCATTTTTTAAATTAAAAAAGGGTAACTGTAAATAAACCATACAAAAAATGGCGAAGTGCGAGTCCAGCTAGAGTGATAAGTGTTTCGTAATACAACTTTTTATTATTATATTTTTTTTACAGTGTGACTGTGTGAATCATTATACAAACCCTTAATTTTTGTCGGATTTATTCTATTCTGATTTTACAAAGTGTAGGAAAGAGAAAACAGATTTTGTATAGCTTTGTTTCAAATTTTACTCAACAAGGGTTATATTAAATAAGCAAATTATATATGTATATGTTCGTATTCGCCATTTCACGGTGGTCTGGCCGCCGAGAAAGTGGTAATCAATATGAAAATTCTTTATTAATGTTTTTTTTTTTACTGGGAAAATTGTTCAGAATATTATAAAAAGTCAAAATATGTTCATATATACGTACTTCAATAATTATAATGGTACATATTTGACATACATGGTGTCTCAAATAGGTGATACCACTATTGGTATCTCCGAAACGGTAAAAGATACGAGGTCGGTTAAATTAGAGAAAATGTGTCATTATTAGTCTCTAATTATGTTCCTTTTACGGAGTTGCCAAATTCTCTATAGTTTCTTATCTACAGGGGATTTTTTAAAAATAGTCGAAAATTTAATTCTTAAATATTTCGAAACCTATTATAGTTCGAAAAAAATTGTTTTAACAAAAATCACACGATTTTTTAACTTCCCTAAAGTAACGTTATTGTTTTGTTTATTTTATTTATTTTTATTGAGCTACTGATACTAACTTTTTTTTTCAAATACGGACCTGGACTTTTTGCTGCATTTTTTGAAAGAATACTTCATACCCTTTACATCTGTGTATCACTTGATTATGTTTTTCGACGATTTCGATAGGTTGTGAATTGTGCCTTAACATGGAAGATCCCAGGTCCGTATTGAGAGAAAATCCTGATGATGTTGCTATTCTTGATCAAAACGTCGGAAAAAATATTCAAGTTATACACAGTTGCAAAGGGTATGAAGTATTCTTTCAAAAAATGCAGCAAAAAGTCCAGGTCCGTATTTGAAAAAAACAAGTTAGAATCAGTAACTCAATAAAAACAAATGGTTTAAACAAAACAATAACGCCACTTTAGAGAAGGTCAAAAATTGTGTGATTTTTGTTAAAACAATTTTTTGTAACTGTAATAGTTTCCGAGATATTTAAGAATTAAATTTTTGGCCATTTTTAAAAAGTCCCCTGTAGTTAAGAAACTATAGAGAATTTGGCAACTCCGTAAACGGAATATGAATAGAGACTAAAAATGGCGTATTTTCTCTAATTTAATCGACCTCGTATCTTTTACTGTTTTGGAGATGGCAATAGTGGTAGCACCTATTTTAGACACCCTGTATATTTTTCAAATAGGAAAGACTTCAATAATTAAAAGCTAAGTATAACGTCAAATAAGCTATTTAAACTCGTAATAAATCTAAAACTTGCCTCGACAGTAGGCTCTTTTTCTTACAGGGAATTTTCCGAGAGCCAGTAATAAACGGGTCTGAGCTAAGTAAAAGTCTACTATGTAAGTCCGTATTTGTAAGTTCTCTTGACATTTTTCGAGTGTGATCTCGTCTAAAAGCCTTAATATATTTATTATTGGATTCGGGTGCCTCTTCGGAAAGTTCCCCGATTGACAATAAGGCACACTGTGATCCATGAATGAGAATTAGGTGGACGGACGCTGGGAGATTGTACCACGGGTATTCATGGATTAACTGTCGTGCGGTTTCCAAAGCATATTCTCTAAATTTATCTAAGTCAATATTAAAACCCGATGACATTGTAGAACAACGATCGATTAAATCTTTCCTTAAGCCTGTAATTTCAGCCGATACTGCGGAATTATTGAAAAATTTCCTCGCCGTATTGCCATCGTTTGATGTCCCGCTCCACCACTTCGCGGTTTGTCTACAATGAAACCTAACCTAAGTCTAAACACATTTTGTACATACAATTTTCTATCTGCTACTTGTTTCTTTTCTTCCTCTGACCTAACCTGCCATTTCTTAACATCAATCCTGTAAACGAGGTGAACAAAATATTCAAAACAATGAATCCAAGAACGTAACGGAGATAACGACCGATTCATGGTCTGTTTTTGCGAACAAACGTCTATTTTGTTCATCTCTTTGGGAGTTGCCCCACAAATATAACACTTACATGATGATGATTCCCTCAGGGCACTGCATAATTTGCCGTCCACCATAGTTAATTGTAAAGAGTGCTGAATTTTGAAATCGCGGTAATTTAAAATAAAAACTGTTGGATTCAAATTACTTATTTTTTCTTTGAAGTAAGCCTCCTCTTAGATACTTCAAAACTCTTTCAAAAATTGAAAGCGAATAGGTCTGCAGTACCTAGTAGAAGAGGGGCGGGGATTTTTCCACAATATAATATTGTCTGCATGTAACTTAACTACTAACTGAAGTGGAACGTAAGATGTGATAAATAATTTTCCGTAAAGCCAAAAATGAAGTTTCCCATTTGTTAACATGGTTCCTGGACACGCTGTATAATGTTATTTCGCGAAGATAGTTCTGTGTTCTGTGCAAAAGTATTTGTAGGTTTTAATTTAATTATTTTACGGCACTGTTAATACACTATTTACATACGTTCCCAGTAGATATGGACAAGTTTATGAACCTGTACTATATTGCGGACAATGCAAAAGTTTGGGAAACTTTAGACAGCTGATGTTGCTAATATTCATTGGCCGCTACAAATATCCCTGATGCCAGCAGGTACTTTAATTACTTTTCTAATGCAAATTATTAATGTATATAACCAAAGCAGACATTGTAATCGATAGCCGTAATGCAGTAATGAAGTAAAAACAGCTAATTAACTTATACTCTGACTAAAATAGTAATTTATATCTCCCTTGATGCACTCAAAGAAGTGAAATATTTCCAATGTAAAAATACGTCATTCTCCAAGAAATACACCCTATATTTTAAGACAGTCGACAGTTTACACTGGTGAAACCAAATTTAATCTTTTTATACAGGGTGTCCGGTACTGTGGCGGATATAGGGTGGTCGCAGGTGGCGCCACCCTAGAACCTTGTATAACAGGGATTTCAATAAAAAATAATATTTCAATAAGTAAAAATAAATACTGTAACATAAACATTAACCATTTCTACATATTCTGCAAAATACTGTAAACAGAAACAAACGTTTTGCCGTCTATGTAATGTCTTTAAAATGAATTATAATGTCTTTAAAATGAATTCAGTATACAAAAAAATAATAGATCAATACTAATATGTAATATAAAAAATGCAAGCCTTTTTGGCATTTTTGCCCTGCCTTAGATTGTTTCCGAAAACATTCCTTACAACCCAATAATTTTTTTCCCAAAACATCTCTTTGGAAAGTAAATTTTTTTGAAAAACAGCTTTTTCGAACATGCATTAACGAAAATTTTTCAAAAATGTTTTCTCGAAAACATATTTCGAACCTACATTTTTTCAAAAATGTTCTCACCGCTTTTTCAAAGATGCTTTTTACAACACGGATTTATGAAATATTTAGAAAATATTTTCTCCGAAACCCATACTTCGAATGTACAATTTTTCAAAAATATCTCCAAACAAATAATTTTTGAAACAGGTACATTTTTCAAAAACATATATTTTTTTGAAAATAATATTTGGAAACATAAATTATTAACTCTAATATCTCAAGATATCATTAAAATATTCAAGTCTGGTCAAAAGTTACAGCCCAAAAGGCAAATCACTTCCCCTTTTGGGCCCCATATCTCCGTTATGGAGCACCTTAGGAAAAAAATTACGACACACTAGGGACGTCTCCTATACACTGCCGAGAGTTTGACATATACTTACAGGACACCCTGTATAATATTATATGCTGGCAGTTTATTCAGAAGGCATAAAATAGGTTTTTGGTATATACATGTCAAGTAACCCGATATTACACATTATTTGATTTTATCCGATAACATTCTTTTACAACTTTATATACTACATGTTTTTCAGGACTACATGGCTTTTCTTTTTCATATTTATGTTTGGCTTAGATATATACAACCATACTTTTACGAAGATTTTTATAGTTTCTAAAGCCAGAATTTAGAGTCTCGTTACCTTGTTTTCTTTCCTTTGTCGTAATATTTTTCTTCTATTTGAAATCGTAATCTAAATCACGTTCTGTATATACGCTTGCAGCCATCAGGGAAAGATCCGAGTTACCAACAGCATCCCAGTAAATGCAGGGAAAACGCCCAATGGCCCAAAACGCCAAATATTAAATAAGTAACTGTTTCTTCTAACAAGAACAATAATTCATATGTATTTCTTTTAGTAAAAGACGTTATTATATCTGAACAAAATGCATTTTTTGCTCAGGTTTGATATAGGTGGACACATGAAATAATCGATAATGGTCCAAGTGACCATGTGTCACGGTACCTATCATTTAAACGCTTACCTTACTTACCTTTTCTGAAAATTTAACATAACATAACATAGTTTTGCGAAAGACAATGTTTCGAAAATATTTCGAAATAAAATTCGAAAAATTGTTTGCCCAAAAAAAAATTTTTTTTTCGAGAAATTGGAAAAGTATTTTAAAAATGGTGTTTTCGAAAAAAAGGAAAAAATGTCGTATATATCCGTTCTCAAGATATTAACTAAATTTGTTAATTTTGCGAAGCCAAAAAGCAAACTTGCATAAAAATTGAAAACAGTTTTACTGTTATTTTTAAGCATAACTTTTTTTGCTAAAAAAGTAGACTAGTTTCCTATTGGACAATTTTGTATAAACCATTTAACATTTTTTCTTTGTTTGGATATTTTCGTAATTTTTTGTAATATTTTTAAAATATATAAAATTTATGTAACAAAATAACTAAAAATATTGTAGGAGTTAATACTAATAGGATAATTTTATTTTCTTTCAGAAAATTTACTACAAGCACCTAGATTTACAACTTTCACGAGCAGTAGCATAATAAGATTAGGAACAACGAAAATTGTGCAGTGCCAGGCTTATGGTGAGTATTAATTTTTACGTTTCATCTATATTAGTTTAGATGTTATCAAAAATTAGTTTCCCCTATAGTCGGAGAGCTAACGGTCAAATTTCATTTGTATCAAACATACAAAAAACTTTTTATATGAGTTATCATTGACATTGACAAACACTAGACCATCATTATTATGATGGTAATTTAAAATATTTGACGTCATTTCTGGCTTCATTTTTGATTGTCTTGGACCATCCAATTAAATTGACGTCAAAATGTCGGTGTCAGAGAGTACTATAATATCGTCATGGGGTGTTAGACATCAGCCTGCCGCAACCACTTGGCAGCCTTAACATTATAAAGTTAGGGCGGTCAATGGATGAGCACTAGGCGGAACAATTTAATTTAAATTTCGAATAAAATTAAGCTGGATTAGTGTCTTTTATTTAGCTAAATAATTTCCCAAAAATCTTTTAAAAAAAATTTCGACAAATTTTATTTGCAGCTTTTTGCTTGTTTGTCTTACAAAAACAACCCAGAACACCAGTTAGGTGAAGGTAGCTACAAGTCGTGTTCCAACTCCCTTCCAGCGATTACCTTAGTCGTTATTTTGAAGTTTACTTACAGAAATCTCTCTTGGCCTAAATTTGGGGTTGCTTTTCTCGTGAGGAAATTTTG
Organism: Philopedon plagiatum; assembly: GCA_963971165.1. Classification (NCBI taxonomy): domain Eukaryota; kingdom Metazoa; phylum Arthropoda; class Insecta; order Coleoptera; family Curculionidae; genus Philopedon; species Philopedon plagiatum. Next base: position 32,179,960 of record OZ020190.1, on the reverse strand, counting down.
GTTCGTTTTAAAGCACCCCTTGCAGTAGTTTCACAAACTAAGGAAGATACTTCTGTTACTATAATATGCCGTTAAACAGCCTGAATGTGCCATGAAAATGTTACTACTTCAGTCTCTTCCGGAACTTCTAAAATCATCTCACGAAGTACTTCTTCACTAATAATATGCTTAGTTATAATCACAGACAGTCAGTCAATCAACTCAGTATATTCTGTAACTCCAAAATTAATTTTACATATTTTAAATTCACGTATTCAGTTCTCCATAAGGCTTGAAGTTCGGCTTTTCAGTATTCGGCGTAATGCTAATTCACGAACACGCCTTCGACTGTCTGCTAACATGGCAAGCAAAAATTTTTCTGAATAAGCGTAGTTGGTATTGTGTTGAATAACTAAATCAGTTATTTTTTTGACTTATCTGGTAAGTACCGAGATGATATAATAAAGGGAAACAAGTGGCTGGATCCGTATTTGCAAGGTGGTTGGTATTTAACTGAGAACCAGCAAGTAGCCTATACTTAGCAACATATTGTGTCACTATCTTTATTTCCGATACATTTTCAGTTGCAAATGCCAACCACCTTGCAACTATTCAAATTCAAGGTGGGTAACTGTAGCCAACCGGATATTAATAATACTATATTATAGTCTTAATATCCTGTTGGATACAGTTACCCATCTTGAATGTGACATTTTACGAGTTGTCTTTCTGCCAGCTGAGGGGATACATTTCCACTATTCATTTCAAAGCACATTTCATACAAATACTTTTGATCAGTTCTGAGTTCATTTAAAACCACCGAAGGGAATTTGACTTCTATGCTTTCAAACGTAACAACCGCTTACACTCATCAAGACGTTTTCCTATAACTCCTGTAAAGCCCCTTGGTTTTTCCTTCTAATTCCCGCATTAAAAGCCGAAGTGGCAATCATTGGCATAAAGCAAGCATATGAACCATTGAACTGATTTCCCCAAAGAACCAAAGATATTTCAATTTGTTTAATCACACCATTCTTGGAGCCAGTATTAATATTGTGTCATGGCACTTCATTGCAACAATCTTTTAAAAATTTAGTCTTAATTTTTAATACTATTGACATCACCTGATGGGGATACATGGCATAAATATTTAGAACCTGCTTCGGCAATAATTACAATATTATGCTAGTTTATGGATGATTTATGGTTTATGTTAGTTATGGAGTAATAGCTTGATTTCGTTTTTTCAGTAGTAAGAGTTGCATCCTTTGTTACATCAAAATAAATTCGATGAATTACAAGATTTTCATTTTCTTTCTTCGGGTCAAGTTCTTTCGCTCTCGTCTTATTTTGCTTCTATCGATAATCGTGGATGCATATTACTACATAGTTTACTAGGGGTTCCAAATGTTTCAGTTTTTTTTCGAGTTTGCGGCATATTTAAAATTTTAACACTAACTCGCAGAATTAGTGCTTAAATACACCACCAATAAGCTAATACTGACATTAAAGGCGAAATAAACCACCCGGGTGGCCAACAGGTAAAGAAACTTGTTAGCGCATGCGTAGAATGTGTCACAGTTGAATACGCTTTTTCTTTTGTTGTTATTAATATAAAAGAGACTCTGTTACAGCGAAATGATTTTGGTAAATGACAAACTGAATTTTTATGCAGTTCTGTAAAAATCTTTAAAAGTCTTTAAAAAACAAAAAATTACTTTCTGTCTAAGAACCTGAAAATGATGTCACACATTTCTCCTAAGAGGTACCAATTTTAACACCAGGTGTTAACCATAAAGATATTTAATTTTTTGTATAAATAGGTAAAGAAAACATTAAAATTGCTGAAAAACCGAAAATTTGTTCTCCTCTAGGAATCTGAAGATTAAGTCGCACATAGCTAAGTAAGGTAAGTTTTTGTGTCGTTTATATTGACATCCAAAGGCACCTATGTATTTCAACCACAGGCGTTTTGAATTTAAAGAAAAATTGGGCTCCGCCCTAATGGGTTCTATTTGCAACCGTCTTTTTGACCATAGAATATAGGGTATCCCTACACTCCTGTAGTCTTCCTTTTCCTTAAAAATCAAGCATGCAGATTCCAAAATATATAAACACGTCAGTGTCAGAATTCCATGTCTTTAAAAAAGTGGTCTGCATGAATCCCTAGTACCAGCACCAACATGCATCTCACAGTCCTCTTTTAAATAAGAAAAATGGAAATAAAAAGTGTCCGTGAACAACCACCCCAAAGTGGTAGACCAAGTGTGATTCAAAGAGGGCCAAATAAACCGCTCTAGAATCCGACATCCCCAACTCTGAAACACAAGCGACCAGCATAGCAAGCTCTGGTCAATTTCTCAGCCAAATTCATGACATGACTATCAAATTTTAAATTCCTGTCCCAAGACACACTCAGAAATTTTGTGCTCACCCTAGTCTCTATAAGTTGGTTACCTATTGGTAATATATTTGTTTTCTCTGTATAATAAATGAAAGAAAATTAGCGTCACACCATTCTTTAATAATGGCAATGTCGTTCGTAATTGTCTGCTGCAATTCAATTGAGCTACCACCATGCCAAAAAATAGAGGTATCGTCCACAATAAAGTAAAGGAGCCATTTATATTAGTTTTCGTAATATCGTCAAAGTAGAGCAGAAAGAGAAGCGGGCCCAGCACAGATCCCTGTGACACACCATTAGAAATTGTCATTTGACTGGATGTCTTTCCGACAATCTTCACTACTTGCTTTCGGTCATATACGAGTAAATAAGACTTAAACCAACTTAGAACATTATTTCTACAACCATACCGTTCCAGCTTCTGCAGCAGAATCCCGTGACCAACATAATCAAAAGCATTTGACAAGTCACAGAACACCGCTGCAGCCGTTGCCTTTTCATTTACTTTGAGGTAAACTCTCTGAAGAAAAAGAAATATCGCGTCTCTTGTGCTTTTAGAACTTTGAAATCCGAATTGATTTTTATCTAATATTTAATACCTTTGAAGAAATGATGTAAGTCTTTTAAAAACAATTATTTCTATAATTTTGGAAAGCGTGAATAATATGGAAATGGATCGAAAGTTAGACTCAACATCGAAGTCTCCACCCTTGTGAAGAGGAACCACTAACGCTGTCTTCAGGCAGGCCGGGAATACCCCCGCCTCCAAAAAATTATTAACAGTTGTCACTAAAGCAGCAAATGCTTCTCTTGAGACTCCCACGGTACGTTGGTACTTAGGCTTCAAGTCTACATACGTGGGTTGTCTTAGATAGAAAGCATCTTTTTATGAGGGAGAGAAGACATGCTTATTAAAAGTTCTACAAAAGCTTAATTTTTCATGCCCCAACTATGCAAACGGTACGTGGGGCTTAAATGATTTAATTTTCAAAATGATTCAAGTATAAGGCTGTTTAGTCTATCTACGTTGCACATATTACTAAGACTGAACACTTGAGAATTGGCTGCTAGTCCTTGTATCCTCCGTTTTTACCTTTTTACCGATTTTACCATAATACGGATACAACCATGCTGAGACTAATACAATTCTGCTGCAACATGTAGGTACATAAAAAGAAAACGTGCAAATCACGAAAACATCCGGGTAATACAAGAAAAATGCAGTTATCCTTTATCTCCACCAGCGTTCGTTGTTTTTTCTTGTCTGACTGTAAATTTATGCGTTGTCCATTTCTAGGAAAATAATTCAATTTAAACACGTGGGAAGTTACTGTAAAAAAATTAGCATCTATATACGTATTCGCTACCTGTAGACTTATAAATTTAAATTAGAACTGGTGTAAAAGTTATAGTTTTACAAAGAAAAGACTACAAATTTAAAAAAAAAATCAGATTTTAAACATTTTCTCTTTGCATTTAAGTTTTCTGTAATTTAAAGAAAAATATTTATAACCATTCTTTATTTTACAAAGTTAGGGTTTCTGCTTTTTCCTCCCTGCAATTCACTATTAGAAGATCTCGACAGCCAATAAAAATATATTATTAAGATTTAGGTTTGAATTCAAATCAAAAGCACAGAACACTGTAGCGTATAGTCTTTAAAATATTTTTAAAGATGAAACGTAACCAACTCTTTACCAAAGAAAATTATAGCTATAGCGTAGCAATAATTTTCTTTGCTTTTACTAGCTGGCAACCACTGAATTCCAAGTGGAACACTGTTTTTTATTGAATTTTTGAATTGTGAAACATATTTTGTATGTGGCACTTTATGTCTAAACTTTATGAGAAACTGAGATAGGCACAGGTAAGCTGCTTTTCTCTAAGATGCATCATTAGTAGCGACAAAGCTACAGACTATCAATACTGCCAAATTACGAAAAAACAAAAATTTTCAGATATCAGTATTTCGAAAACTATTAAGTTTAGACTGCTTCATACGAAGTATGAGCAGAATTTTGAGCAGGAATTAAAAGGTCAATGATATAAAGAGAATCCTATTTATAATTCGGTGGTATAGTTGCTGTCAGCTAATGATAGAGTTGGAAACATATCATTATATATATATATATATATATATATATATATATATATATATATATATATATATATATATATATATATATATATATATATATATATATATAATATTAACAGTGCCTTCACTTATGATAAAATTTTTGTAAAAAATATCTGTATCTGTTCACCGTTCTTCTAATAGGTCACACATCGTGAATATCGCTGTATATTCTGTTTAATATATGGCGTCAAATTTACCGGTGTCAAAAAATGTAACCATTACGCACATGGGCGCCCGCAGGGGGTGCCAGGGGGGGGGCGTTGCCCCCCTGAGATTGTGAGATTGTCATACTTTTTAATTTATTAGTAGTAAAATCTTTAAAATTATATTACTTTTTTCATTTTACCCCCCTGAGAAAAAAGTCTGCGGGCGCTCATGATTACGCATACACCAACCTTAATTAAAAATCCATTTTTTTTAAGATATCCATAGAAACTTCCAATGTAAAATTTTCCGGATACTTTACCTATCATACAAAAGTATAAAGTTCATAAAACATTCAAAAAACACTTTAAATAATGACTAAAACTATTCCTATTTTCTATCTGGAGAATTGGAACATCCTTTAAGGCCGTAAGATTTATAGGGTAGCAGTATTCGTTGAAATGGATTATAGATTCTAAGTATCCAATTTAATTTACATATATGGGATATTGATGCCAAAATAGGTCAGTTATATTATAGAAATGTAGACATTTTACCACATTACTAAATATATTTTTTGAAATGTATTGGAAAATAAAAAAATCAAATAGAATTGGGGCGTTAATTGTTACCCAGACCGATGAACGCTTAGTCTTAAACATCTTAGTCTTAGCAGGCTAATGTCCCTTTACCGCCTTCTAACAATTTTAGTACCTTTCTTAGATATATTTTTTAAAATTTGTTTATTAATATTTATCTCTGAAGTGATGTTCTTGTTATTCTATAATGTTACAATATTCTTCCTGATTGTCCATAATCGTACAAGGTCAGATACTGAAAGCTCAAGGTTTCTTGTTTGTCAGAGGCTAAAAAAATAGGATTTTATTGTAGCTGCTTGGTGCACACTGCAAAATGTAATGTACCTCATGTTTATTTTACATAAACTTAATCAATTTTATCCTATACGTTTCTTAACTGTCAAAGAAATATAGATGCTCTGGTTTAAATGTTTTTTGTCACTAATACTAGCAAAGATAGCAAATATGTACTTTACCAGTTCAAGTTTCTGGAAACTTGGTGATTGAGAATGCAGAATAGCTATTTCCCTAACAAATGCAGAAAGTGATCCTTCTTTTTGATGTTTATTACTAGTATAACATGTAGTACCATATCTCAAAATAAAAGACGATTATTATTATTATTCCCGCACGCGACTGCAGTTGACCGAACGACGCAGCAGTCGAGTACGGAAAAGACACTTCCCGCACGTTCTGGGTAGTGGGTACAATGTTTTTTCTACAAGCACGAGGAGAATTACCTAATTTGGTATTTTTTAAAAAATATTTTATTTCAGTATGGACGTCAAAGTAAAAATACAATTCAAACTTATATTATTTTCATTTGTTATTAACAATATTAATGGTAAAAGAAGAGTTACTTGCATTTGTTAAATGTATGGCCGAATCTAACTGGTTTTTAACTGGTATAGAAAGATTTCTGTCATTCCAGAATTATTTATGTCTTGTATATGTTCAACATGAGGGGGCTGAAGTTCAATTGCTGCTGGTCACTTTGATTTAGAAGTGGTAGCTTGGTTTTGGAGGATCTGGCGTGCATTTTGTTTTATAAAGACTCGTCCTCATATCCTTCAGCAACTTTTGTGGACTTCCATCCACCATGAAGCTTAAGATTCGCGATGTCTACTCCACAGTCTACTAGCAGAGTGGTAAAGACCGCCAAAAACAATGCCTAGTGTATAGCTCGGGATTTGCCAGTTTCAGGTATCCAGCCACGTCTGTGGCCATCTTGCCGATTTTGTTCATTCCAGCACATTGGACAGAACATTTTCAGTTTTGGTAATTTAAGAAAGTCCTTCTATTGTGGTCGCAGTAATACATATTTTTTCGTATAATTTAAATTTCATTTCCCGCTTACTACAGAGCTTCTGCGTTGATGGGTTTTGTTATAAGGAATCGTAATATGCATCAAGGACTCTTTGTCTTCAATGTTATCTAGGGTCAAATGAGTTCATTCTTCAAGGCGACAGGCGCCTGCCACCCCAATTAATGTGACAACTAGTAAACAGTTAAAAGGAATACGTGATAAAATTGCTTTATATTGTTTCTTGTTAGAGTTTTAGATTTTTTTGACTGGATTCCAAAATTCTTTTTCTTGAGAAAGACCATCACTTTATAACATTTGTTTATATCCAAATTATGTTTTAATTTTAACATAGATTTTAACATTGAGTACCTTGCCTTGACAATAACGTGGATGGTTTGCAAGTTTTTGAAATCTCGGAAAAGTATACTAGAATAACCTCTTTTTTTTAAATTGTTTGTTTTCTTTTTTGCACACCATTTACTAAATGTTTCCAATTCTTTAGCATAACGGTATGTCGATTTTTCTGGTAACAGTTCTTGCCTTCTTTGAGAATGTCTTCCGGTACTTCATCAATCACATTACCAACGAACATACATTACCTTCAATTTCTTCCTTGATCTCCATTATCTACTCAAAAAAAGTCGAATAACCTTTGTATTTTCACTTTGACGTCTATACCGAGAATCAACAAATAGGTAAATAATACAAATTTAATTACATAGCAACGATATAAGTAGAACGGCCCTGTAATTATTCGGTGGATTCATAATTTTTGGATGGTTATTTTTTGGGTATTCCCAACAATATTTTACTAAATATGTTAAATTGGACCTCTTCGGTCCGGGTCCGTAGTAGTTACTTTCCGCACGCTCGTAAAAAAAATAATATTCTTGACCTATCACCGAAATTTAGCAGAACGCTTTATCTCCTTTTTTTGTAAAATTATAGGATCATACTGTGAGAATACTACTAAAAATATGTGCAATCCGCAGAAATCTTTGCTAATTCTTACGTTAGTTTTTTGGAGGATATTCGCTTCTCTTTAGTTGGAGAATTGATATCCTGTAGTTTTCACAAAGATGAAATCACAAATGGAAGTTACATTTTGATGGAATTAAAACCGTCAGTATTTTTAATTTTTAACCTAGCTAGTGCACTCTCAAGCAATTTTGTGAAGTGGATATAAAATGCTCATAAATGTATAAGGGAAATATCTAACAAATCACAAAAATAATTCTGATAATTCAGGAAAAATTTAGTTATTTTCTCACTGCAGCTTTAGCTTTCCGCAGTTTTTCCTTTATGACAGTTAAATTTATATGTTATTCATGTCTAACAGATTAAATGCCAGGAAACTAATTTGTCAGCTGTAAATTAAAAACTTTATTTTTAAAATAAAGTGTATTAAAGAACTGAAATACTCCAGCTTGCATAGTTCTTAGGAATTTCTTACTTTTTTGCATGCTTTCCGAACAGAAAAATTGAGTTTTATTAAATTTTCTCCTGAAGCAGAAACAATGACCGGTGTTTATTAGTTAAAATATTTGCTTAAGGTTGCTTAGCGTAGCTCGCTTCATTTAGGTACAACTCAATTTAATTACAAATAGCTGGTGGAACAATATTATTTATGCGAGCTACACAAACTAAATAAAGTAATTGATTACAATTATTACTAGTTCAGCCAGTTACGAACTGACAATATTTTGCACCTAGTAAAGAAAAATAATTACTTTAGACCCCAGTTCTGTCTAAAACATACTTTAAACTGGCACATTTTCATAAATTGTCGTCAGATATTTTAAACTTTCTTAATTTTGTTACCAGATTTACAAATACTATTGAAATGAAATAAATTACTAAATGCGATTTTGTGTTGATCAAGAAATTTGCAGGATTTCGCTTCGCACGTAAATTGAACATTACAGCACTAGTACGGTTATGTTTACATTACAACCCTAGTGCTGAAAACAGAAAATTTAACATTATCATATTATATGGTAACAATGATATTTGTAATCAAAAACTTTTTTGGTAATTTCTCAGTTGATACTTTTTTAATATACCCTTCCGTGGGTAGTAGAGAACAAGAGTTCGTATTAAAAAAATTGAAAACAAGAAACACGTGTTCAGATTCACTAAACAGGTTTAAGATTTAGTACTGGTTTAAATTAATATCTTATAAATTGAAGTTAGTGGAAAATCAAGATATTCTTCATTTGATGCTTCCTCCAAGGTCTCCCGATCTTAACTGTATTGAGCAATTGAATATTCTTGGGATCCAGTAGAGAGAAATTAGATGCACATATACCACGTCCTAAAATTATTCATCAGTTAAGGGAGCTACTTCCTCAACTCTGGATGCAAGTCAGGCAAGATCTGGTTAACAATTTAGTAGGAAGCATGCAGAGATGGTGCCAAGCTATAATTGGTGCTCGTGGGGAACATACTACTTATTAGGCAAATTACTGTTTGATTTTTAAAATGATTGAAATGTTACAAGGGCACTGGTTACTTTTATTTTTTTCTGTATTTATAGTAATCTTATTTTGAGCTGCAAGTTTCTTTACAAAAACGATTTACTAAATTTTACTTTATTTTAAAATAAACATTTTTTGACATTTATATTTAATAATTTTTGTTTTTATATTATATCATTTACCAATAATAGCCCTAACTTTTGAGGAACAGTTTATAACTGAACGTCGAATAATAAACAGATAATATTACCAGAGAAAAATAAAATAGAGAGAATAATATCTCGTACTGATTTCATTCATAAATACGATTTGCTTTCTATGACCTCCAAACCGACGTTTAAAGAAGCAGCCACGGGCGTGCGCTGCAGATTTTGGGTTATTATAAAGCACAGTGAGAGTGAGTATTGAGACGCGCCGCAGAAAACTCTCTGCTTGCCGTGTCGCTACCGCACTGGCTAATGTCGGGGTGTATTGTGAGAATCATACGCGCCAATCTCAGGGTGTTGCCGTTTGAAGGCCATCGCGTTGTCGAGCTGGCGGGAAGAAGAGATATTATTCTCTCTGTCTTGTTTTTCTCTGATATTACGTGTCACTAGACACAGGAATATTGGCTTTTTTCGTTGTGTTATGCAAGTTAAATGTTTGTGCTATTGATGTTCAGCCAAATACATGTCTGTAGTATGTAGTTTATCCTTATCAGTGGCGGCTGGTGAAATTTCAAAGTAATATATCTCTGTTCCTACTTACAGGACCCGTACTAAATTTAGGGTTTGTTTTGGGGGAATGTTTTGGTAAAGAAAAAAAATCATTTTGTAATTTGCGAAAAAAGTTGAATTTTTGGTGGGCCCCTCCTAGGAAAAAAATAAACACGTCTAGGTATTTTAATTATTATTTTTTCTAAACAAATTTTACATCATTTTGTCGTCTATTCTTAAATTTTGAGAGAAAAAATGTGTTATTAGAAAGTTGTAGTCATTTGAATTTTTTTAAGCCTAAAATATAATTTAAAAAAACAATTCAAATAACTATAACTTTCTACTAACACATGTTTTTCTCTGAGAATTTAAAAAATGTCGAAGAAATGATGTAAAATTTGTTTAGAAAAAAATAATAAATAAAATACCTAGACGTGTTCATTTTTTTCTCACCAAAAATTCAACGTTTTTTCGCAAATTACAAAATGTTTTTTTTTCTTTACCAAAACATTCCCAGTGGGCTCACTATTAAAACCCCTAAATTTGATACGGGTCCTGTAAGTAGGAACAGAGATATACAACTTTGAAATTTCACCAGCCGCCACTGATCCTTATTATAAATTATGAAACAAAATAGAAACTTTTTTATCATTGATTTCTCAAAAAATTATTTCTGGGCAAAGTTGGTGCTCATCGTCTAACTAAAGATTAACATTGTATACATTTGACTTTTTTAGCCCGTAGATGTGTCAGTAAAGATGATTTTTTCGACACTCACTTAAATTGCGGCAGAGGTGCCAAATCGAATAGAAGAAAAATCCCTTATTTTTAAAAATATCGAAAAAATTAATAGGTATGTATTTAGGAAATTGCTGCTTAAACGGAATAGTTAATCGAAAATATGAGAATATCCTGGGCATAAAAAATTCTATTCTATTTCTGTTATAATATAACGAGCTCTTAAAGCAAATTTATTCTCTTTTTGTTTATTGTTTCCTTCTATTTTTGTTTATCCCCAATTTAGCCAAACAAAAATCCATAAAATTAGACCCTAATTATACAGTCTACAAATCAATCTAATTAATTTTACATTAATTTTTTTTTGTAAGCTGGTCGGAATCAATAGAACTTTTGTGTTGCCCTCAATCCAAACTTCTTAAGAAAAGAAAAATATTGACATGGCGTTTGATACAAATTAATAAGTTTATTTTGCGCATCAGTACTCCTTAAAAACTTTTACAATGTTGTACAATTACTTTTGAACAGACTGAAACGTGAGTCCATTAAAAATATGCTATATACAGAGTGAATTTTTTAAAGTGTTAGAAGGCAGTATCTCGAAAACGGTTTAAAATATTTTCATGACATTTGGGTGACTTAATAGGGAGATGGGGAGACATATTTAATCATATTTTTGACATTAACCCCCTCTATATTTTGAGGGGTGGGGGGTAACTTTGGAATTTTAAATGGGATGATGTACTTTTCTTTATAAAATTCGAATCTACGTAAAACCCTACGTATGTATACAAACGGTTACGGAATTGTGATTTATTAGGTTATAAAACTTATTTATCGTCTGTCGTGCTTGATAAGTTGTTCGAAATGCCTCCCTTCAACTACCAAACACTTTCTCCCTCTTTTTATAAATGAATTTCGTACCCGCTGTAACATTTCAGGTGTCCCTAATTAGCAGGCAAAGCGGATTCGGTCTTTCATATCATCAAGAATTATAGGTGCAGTCGCCAACACTTTGTCCTTTATAAAACCCCACAAGAAAAGTCAAGGGGGGTCAAATCCGGGGACTTAGCAGGTCAGTTGACCGGACCAGCTCGCCCAATCCACCTGTTGTCAAATATTTCATTCAAATGATTGGGTCGGCATTGCATAATGGTGTGGAGCTCCATTCTGTTGCGATAAACTGAGAAATAATGGTTAAAATGTCAAAATTCTCAACTGACTTAAGTAAAAATAACTCATTTCCATGGAAGCGAATAATAATTCAAAAATAAATGAATTTGATGTATTGGCAAAATTTATTTATTTTTTAAATTCAATCGAAATTTAGTTTTCCATAATTCCGTAACCGAAAACGCAAATAAAAAAAAAGTTTGTACACATATTGTGGCGTACCACTTGCTCAGTACACGATCCCACAAATTGTTATATGTACCAGTTAATGTTTGGTAGAAATACCTTTTGGTAATATAAAAACGAAGTAGTTTTAGAAAAACAAAAGATAAGAATAAATAATTTAGAGAAAAAGAGATGACAAAATTGTGAGCAGCTCTGTTAAAGATATGTTACAAAAGTTAAAAATAAAACAACATTTAATCAAAAAGTAGTAATATTTCATCAGCGTAGAACTCCCATATCTAGAGGTAACAAATAATCCAATCCAAATTCTTCTTCCACATTACTCAGATAATATATATATATCCTCCGCATTAATTCGCCCTCAACACATATGTATGCAGATTTTTACGTAGATTCGAATTTTATAAACAAAAGTACAGGGTGTTCAATTTTCGCCACTTTTGCAGGGTATCTCGGTTATCTTTAAAGATGAGAGCTGTGGTATCGCAATACTGTGCTACTTTTTCGTGAAACGTATGATGCCACTATTGGGTTGTGGGATAAATAATTTACACCATTGTTTGAATTTTACTTAGTATTTTATTCAGACTGTTTTATAAACCAAGCACTCGGAAGGTCTCTTGTTTAACTAATAACATAAAACTAACAACTCCCACTTATTCCTTGTTAAATTATTAACACATTTCTAAAAGTCTTACTTAGCGTTTCTATTCATAAGCTAATCTCTGCTTCGCAAACTTATATAGTCATATAATATATTAAGAAAAATAATGGATCCTTTGGTCTGTATCGTTTCCGACATTTAAACACTCTTGACTGATTTTTGTTGACACAGTATTTATACTTCATATATTTATCCAACAGCCACCACCAGATACCCTGAAAAGGTGTCGAAAACTGGACACCCAGCACATCATCCCATTTAAAATTCCAAAGTTGCCCCCATCCCATAAAATAGAGAGAGGGGGTAAATGTAATTTTTTACAAATCCTGACTTTACCTACATCTGCAGAAATTAAATTAGTAAACGCTTAAAGGTACTTGTTTAAGATAATGTTAGGTGTGGACTCCAAATAAGTGTTTTTCTTTTTGTGAATCTTACGCTTTACTTGGACAGTGGTAAATCTTAACCTCAATATTTGTCTTCGAACTATTGTTAGGATTTTTATACCATAAAAATGTTTATGCTTACTTGAATTTGGCTTTCTAACAATAATATTTATGTAAAATTTTTAATTAAGTGTGCATTGTTTTCTTTTGGTTTCGGCTGTCCTTGGCACAAGAAAAAAAGTGTATTCAGGGCACTAAGAAACCCTTTATTTTTCTGTGCGTAGCATTTGCAGTGATATTTTTGCATATTGGCACAATACGGGTTTTAAAGAAATTTCATGCTTTAATAAAAATAATTACACACAAGTTACACAATAATATCATAGAACGAATTATACCCGAACAACCAATATTTTTCATTTACATTACATCACAGATGGACGATTCAGGTTAAGTGTGGCAAGTATAGGCAACTGAATATACACTCTAGCCTGCGCTCCTTACTTTTGACAGGCACGTGGCTAATTGTTATAAACAACACGATTTATCACATGGATGTTAAAAATTTCGAGCAAAGAAATAAAACGGAATGAATTTAAGAACGTAGCACGAAACAGCGACACGTGTTTTAGACAAGATATGACGTCGTTTGTAGGCGCGTCATGTTTTAATTTGAATGACTTGCTTGAACAATTTACCCATTGAAAAAATTCATTCACATTTCCTATTCGTTAATTTATTGGTACAACTTCCTGTTACGGGTATTTTCCATTAAAATATAAGTTGAGAATTAACGCGGGCTATTTGATTGAGAGGTTAAAACGCTATGCCAACAGCAGTACAAAATTTGTAACAAATGGATTAGGGATTTCCGGTCATGTAAAACTTGGAAAACTCTAGCCAGCAAATTTAATGTTCAGATAACTTCATATTTCATGCTTCAACCGTTTTCAAAGTATAATATGTATGCGTGGGAAGGATGAACGGACAGCTAAAAAGCGAAAATAAGGGCCAAATTGAGCTTTTGACTAAATGAAGTGTAATGTTTAGGCTAAAGCATAGACTTTGTCATTTTAAGCTCAATTTTTTTTCTGATATTTATTAGATTCCTTATTTCAAGTGGCTCAGCTGATATTTTATTTTTAGTGACAGTAATTTGGCATATCAGTCGATATAATAATGTGCATAACGCTGCTATTAGACAGGGTGCGCATCAACCTGGAAATTATGGAAAAGTCGGAGAATCCAAAAATGGACCCTGGAAGGAAAAATGGTGAATTTTTCGAGCAGTTGGAGAAAAGTCATGGAATCCAATGAATAATAAAAACACATAACACTCAGAAAAAATTGTATTTAATACATTTTAAAGCAATGATGGTTTACGTAACGTTTTTTTTTTCATATATGTACATATGTACAATATCAAGGGAAATATTCAGACATGACACGTTTTATTTATTATGTTTATTTACTTTGAAATTTTAAAGGTTTGAAATAAAATATAATAATGTTAATAATAGCTTTGTTATTAAAGAACTATAGGAATTTTGTATTTCTGGTCATGAAAGATCTGGAAAAGTCAGGGGATTTAAAAATTAAAAATTGGTGGGTACCTACTCTGTTAGATGACATTATTGGAAATCACATCCCTTTACTACCGTTTTGGCATTTGGTGATGTTCACTTATTTATAAATAAACGCATTGACTTTCCGCATAAAAAAAGACATATAATTCATTAAAGATGTCAAAATTGTATTTATACTTTTTCCTTGAAACTGCAGAAGTCGATACGTCTGTCGATACTTTTAAATGAAAATTACAAAATAAAATGTTAATTTCTTTAACGAATTATATCTTTTATGCATCTACACTAGAAAGATATTGATTTGTTAAATAAAATAACTGAAAAATAACAATAAAATAGTAAGAAAATATCCCGAAAAATGTTTAGCGTAGATATAGAACGGAGTGCCGAAAATATTATTTTATTATCTGCGTTAGTGGACTTTTAATAAACTTATATGGCATCTATGTAGTACATACAAGTAACAAAATATGATTGGATTATTTTTATTCCCATCATGAAACCATACATTTCCACATTACTTACAGTGTAAAACCATAGCATATAAGGTTATATTATAGCACGTCGCGTCGGGGAATGTAGGTGGACACTGCAGAACAGTAAGTAATTCGATGGGAAATATCCGCAAAGCTTCTAGCATTTTTCTTAATAAAGTTAATCAATTTTCTTTCTGTACATAGTGTTCCGACAAAATTTGAAATTTTAAAATATGTTAATTAGCTTCTAGGTATAGAAATTGGTTCGTGGTTTGATCCGTTAGTTGTAGCTTTATATGAAAAATAAACCTTGAAGTTGTTTTGTTAGCTAGTTACTTACAATGTAGCTGTATTGATTTATACAATTGCGATTACTTATTGGATGTTTTTGTGGATATTTTGGGTATTTTGTCACTTGGTATTTAAAAAAATTATTTAAATGAACAGAAACGGACCGAAACATTTTTTTGGTATTTTTTTCTTGAAAATTAAAAAAACTTGTCTTTCAGCATTTAGTCCGTTGTCAACAGTCAAAGAGAAACTTCAAAAGATAGAAGAAATTGTACCAAAATATTTTAAACATTATAATTCTTTGAATATTAATGTTTTTTTCCTATTTTAATAAAGCCTTTTTTAGGTTTTTAATGAGAGAGCGCCTGCTGTGGCACTATGTAACATCATAGAAACAGAAATAGAAAGGAAAAGCAAAACAGAAGAATTTTCTTTTCTGTCATCTCATACCATGTAGAGCTTTTTCTAAAACGATTCGACTGAGCTCGAAAATTTCTTTAATTTTATACTATCATTGCTATTAACACTAAAAACATCGGTTTTGTAGTTAGTGCCAGTAAAAACGAAGAATAATTTAGGTTATTGTCAGTTACCGACACCTTTAAAGTAACTTAAATCAAAGTGTCAACCTGTGGTCTGCTACATTAGTGAATTAAAATTTAGAGCCAGATTGGCCTACGAGTCCGGTCTAATTTGACAACCAAAAGTTTTAAACTGACAAGTGTAAGAATAAAACAACTAAGTTTTATACGGTGAATTTATTTCTGAGCTTTTTCGAAAATTTCGGCAAAAACGGCAATTTTAGTACCTACTTTCAACAATATTAAAACTAAATGTATTACAGCAACTTGTTTCAAGATAAAAAATCATTTAGAAACCAAGCAAATCCCTTAAACATCGAAATAATTCATAGGTTTTTAATGACGAATTATTAACAATGACAGGACAAAGACCTGTCCAAGCATAACTGACCAACTACTAACTAGAATATCTTAATTTGAACCAGTACTAAATCTTCTTAGTGAATCTGGACGATATTTTCTTGTGCTTTTATTATACGATCGAAGAGCACGATTGTCTTAATTTCAAAAAGTCGAAAATCTCTCTGGTATTTGTTATATATTGCAAAAATTCTGGGGTAGAAACACCGACGGAGAGTGCTAAAACCTTCTTTCTATTTCTTGATATTCGTGTATGGGATCGGCAAGCACGAATAAACCCGAACATTCTTACATAGTACGAAATAGAGAAAGAAAGTAAAAAGAAAGGGATTTCTCTATCGCTTTATATGGTACTACATCAGATGTAATGTCGAAATTTGATTCTAAAATTGTTTATTTATAACTAAACAATTTTGATGTTCATTTTCTTATAAGCCCTTTGTGATGACTTTGTGCGCGTATTCGCTGGTGTTTTGACAGGTGTATATTTTTTAATTGGCAAGTGTCGGTGAAACGACGCCACAAATGTGAAAAATAGGGTTCAACAAATAAACAATTAATTCATTTTAAAATAGCCTTTTTCAGCTTCATCTCTAAGTTTCGGTAGCCATATACTATTAAAATAAAGGTGATACACATTTCTCGTCATTTAATAAAATGTATGCACTTGTTTTAAGTTTGCGTTTTCGTTTCTTTTGATTATAAGATATTCTGGAATAATTCCAATACAATCTTCATCTCTACATATCATATAAAACGAGTATCTAATGTAAATAAGAAAAATGACTTTTACACTAGTAATATATATTTTTATATAGATTTTTGGGCATCACTCCAGATCTCAACATTTTTGTGGTACTCATTAGGGGTCGCAAATGCAATCTCACCGGGAGCCGTGCCGTGCCGTGACGAAGAATGCTTTTTGTCTAAGGTGGCTTTGCAAAAAAAGGGACAATCAGTGTGAGATTGCTATGACATATCATTTACGCCAACACTAGCAATTACAATGGCGTACTATTGGGAGCAAAACATTTTCAACGACTTATTTTAGCTTTGTAAGTCTCCTTAAGTTCAGTGGCGTTTGTTGTCAACCAGTAATTTTTGTATTGTCATTGTCAGTCGATGTGCCAAATTAGTTTAAAATATTTTAAAACATCATGCCCAACCATTTACTTACCGAGGCCGAGAAGGGTTTTGCTATAGCTAAATTGCAAGAAGGATGGTCGTACCAACGAACTGCAGATGAGCTGCACTGTCACAAAGCAACAATTTTGTATTTGAAACAGAAGTGGCTGCAACTTCAGAATCTCAGACGAGCTCCTGGTGCCGGTCGTCCACAAGCTTCTACTGCAGAACAGGACGTTAACTTAGTACAGTTTATTAGACAGCGCACATTTAGTACAGCCATACAAGCAAAAGCAGAGACCCATTTTACCGCTTCCAAGTGGACGGCCCGAAGAAGAATACGCCAAAGTGGGGTTGCAAGCTTCGCTGCAGCAAAAAAAACACGTCTTACAGAAGCGAATAAAATTAGAAGAATGGAATAGGCAAATGATTTAAATAATAGAGACCAGGAATTCTGGGAAAATGTAATTTTTTCTGATGAAAAAGTTTTTCAATCTTCAAATAATGATAAACTTAGAGTCTATAGACCAAGAGGGCATAGATTTAATGAGGAATATATACAGCCAACAGATAACAGTGGACGTTTTTCAGTTCATGTTTGTGTTGGATTTCTGCTCGAGGCACTGGTAATTTAATAGATGGTCGCCTTAATGCAGCAGGTTACGTGCGAATATTGCAAGATGTAATGTTACCGTCGATCCAAGAACGTTTTGGAGATAATTTTATTTTTCAACAGGTAACTATCTATTACCATCAATTGTTTTGTATTTCATGTATTGCAAATTTTTAGGACAATGCACCAGTACACACGGCTCATCTTACTATGGAATGGTTTACCGACCATAATATCAATGTTTTGCCTTGGGCGGCTCGAAGTCCCGACATGAATCCAGTGGAAAACATATGGGGTTATATGGTCAAACAGATCTACAGTTATGAGTTTAGGCGTCGAAACAGAGCTTTTAGACGCCATTACTAATGAATGGCAGAATTTAGAAAATTACGATTTTCGTAATTTAGTAGCGTCTATGCCTAGAAGATTGGATGCTCTTTTAGATGCTAATGGCGGATACACAAAATACTAATATTCTTAATTTGTAGTTTTTTAGATCACTTAATTATGCAGCGTTAAAAGTTTTTTTGTTAAGTTTCTTAATTATACTATAATACTAAATAAACTTTTCTCTCAATTCCTTGTAGAACCTTTTTAGTACGCCAATGTGTTATAACAAATATGTCAAAAATGATTTTAATAAGGTTTTACACAACTAAATTTCTTTAAAAATATATGGTTATGGTTAAACGTCATTGAAAATATTTTGCACCCAATAGTACATGCTTGATATTCGGAAAAGCATTTTTCCATTAGTTAAACAAGTACCTAAGCGCGAAATTGTAAGACTATACAGAGGCTAAAATATTTCAGTAGCTACAATTTATCGAACCTTGTATAAACATGCCGAAAAGTGGAATATCAAGGGTACCAAGTCAAGCGAATGAGGGAAGGCTGGCTCGATTAGCAAAAGACAAGGTTGGAACGTCGGTGCGCAAGCTATCTAGAAGATTCAGGCCTCGTGGCTCGCGCATGACAGTAAGTAGGACTCTCTCTCGAAGTAATTTGAAATACCGAAAAAGAAGAAAAGCACCAAAATACACTGTAGCTCAATTACAGAAAATTCCGAGGTATTGCCGCGTATTGAGGCGTGTTGATTTTATTGATAAGATTGTCATCATGGATGATTAAAAATATTTTACTTTGTCCAATTCAGAGATGAAGGGTAATGACGAATTCTACACGGATAACATACAAGACTGTCCAGACGAAGTTAAATTAAAAGGAAAAGTCAAGTTTTCTGAAAAAATTTTAGTGTGGTTCACAAAAATTTTGGGCCCTAGGTACTAGCTAGAAAAGTTTACGATAATGGCTGGGAAGCTCAAAACGTGGAACAGTTACGTCGCCGGATAAACCAAAAAATTCAAGAAATTGACATTGGTGCCATCCAAAGGCTAATGGCGCATATTAGGGTTAAGTTGCTATTAAAGAACATTGGCCATTAACCGTAGTTTAAACGTATAGTTTTAGTACCAATAAATGTAGAAATAACGACTTATAATTTAATATAATAAAAATTAAAAGAATACAAAATATGAGTATTCAATTTATATTTTTTCTCAAAACCTCTATGGGACATAATACGTTATATCTCACAAATCACTAAAATATGTACAGTAAATTATGTATAAGCTCAGTAATAAAAATTGCCTTTATTACAAACAGCAAGCTCCCACCGGGTTGTTATAGTGAACGAAAACAATTCTGATGGTTCATTTAGAATCCTTTCAAAACCTTGTATCAACATCAGTGGCGGTTTTTGTGTAGGATCAATTGTGCAGTGAACATCCTAAAAATCGACGTAAAAAGATGGTTTTCTATAACTTTAAACTATACTATTATACTATTACACATCAACCATAATTTGTTTTACTTTTTTTATTATAATTTAAAATTTTACATTTACTTCTACCACTGTATAACAGATTTTTGTATTTTTATAACAGTCAAGCTCTTTTCTTTCACCGTCTAACATTAACATTAATACGAGCTCTAGCGCGGTCAGTATCAGAACTGAACGCCAAGAGTATCGGCAAAGACCATGTGTTGGAGAAAGAGGAGTCCAGCGCGTGAGACAAAACATCGTCGTATCAAAATGATGCAAATTTTAGCGTTCTGGCGTGCACTGCACATGCACCTGCATCATATCTTTTATATCAGTAGTCAGCTGATAGAATAGTGATATACGCGGGAGCCCAGACGGCTAGTAGTGGTAGTAGGTTATTTTCGAGGTTATTTTGATTAAAATGCTGTACCAGATTTTAAATTTTAATCGCGTAATTGAAGTTTTTGCAAAAATGAAGAACAGGAGAATGGACTTTTTACATAGATAAGCTTAAATTGATATGCATTTTTGCAATTTTTCTCTTCGTATTTTTCTTGTATAACCGCCGAGTTGAACACCCAGTTTAATACCGCATGAGCCGCCACTGATCAACATTGGTTGTCTAAAAAATATCATAATGCCAATCAATTTAATAATAAACTGCCATTTAAATCGTTATTTTATTCTATAACGTTTTATCTATTTACATTCCAAACATTTTTCCATTAATTCACCGAATATTTTTACCCATGACAGGTGCGACTGAGTCTTTATTCTACACGTTTTTAAAATTACGTGATAGGAGATACTAAAGGTGTAAATTAAATTTACATGTGTCATACATGGCTTTAAACGTGTGTCGAAAATACCCGATACAGATAGATGATACTTTGTGACACCGTAGGTAAAGCTTAAAATTGTTGAAACTAGAATTTAAAGGCACCGTACTAGAATTATTTTTATTAAATTATTATATATTATACTTCAGTGTTTTAAATCTGTTGTTTGGGTTATTTATTGAACATGTGGATGACTTTAATGACTGTTCCGTCCTCAGCGTTAAACCAATACGTCACCACTAACAGCGTTTATCATAATGCCGTGTTCATCGCAGATGAATCAGAAAACACTTTTGACAGTAAAAAGTCATGTGATTAGCTGAAATGGTTTCAAACACACGCAGAATAGTATATTTCATTACCAGTCCGGAAAAAAGGATTTTTCTGTGCGCGCTTGACAAATTCTCGTGTGAGGCGCAGCCGAACACGGGAAGTCAAGCAAGCACGGAAAATCCATTTCTGGACGTGTAATGAACGATATTTTTTATTATACTTCTTTGAAAACGATAACATAAAACAAAATATAACATAAAAAAATACCCTCTTCTGAGAACATTTTATTAGAATGAATTTAATTGACAGAAAATTAACAACAGTAGTTATCTTTCGCCGGCACCAGACCAATCCAAATCCAAAAATTCCCCCCACTCTTCACCGGTACCAGACCAGGATATATATCCAAAAATTCCCCCCACTCTTCACACTACCAAACAGGATATATATCTCTTCACACTACCAAAATCCCCCCACTCTTCACACTATCAAAATCCCCCCACTCTTCACCCCACCAAAATCCCCCCACTCTTCACACCACTCCTCTCCCCTCTCCGCTCCCCTCTCCGCTCCCCTCTCCGCTCCCCTCTCCCCTCCCCTCTCCTCTCAGGAGCTTAAAACCATTCCACAACACGCACTCTTCACACTACCAAATCCTACCACTCTTATATCAAATCCATTCCTCCTACCCGCCACACCACTTTAATTCTCAATATTTGCAGTATTTAACACAATTCACAACGATGTCTGTAGCAGTCCCTATTGTTTATTCATGGGACACAGAACATTGCGAAAGCTATAATCCACAAGAGTACATAGAAAACAATTTAATAATAATCAATCCACCTCCCAATCTATCTAAGAGTGCTAAAAAAAAGTTTCGAACTCAACAGAGAAAGAAAGTTCAAGAATTGCAAGCAAAAAAACTATGTCTTGCCCAACAGCAAATGTAATGTTTAGTCATGTAAGCGGAAAGAAAACCTTGATAGATTTTACTACAGAAGAACTAGAAATGTTACCTTTGGAATATCTAATTAATTATGCAGATCCTTTGGAACTCTTGGATGTATGGGGAAAATTACCAATGTCTTATAAATCAAGTTTTGATCTTCAAATTAAATTGCCATGTTTTATACATTACAATCGTCCTGACTGGAGCACACAATTCGATGGTCCTCCTGTATCCCAGAAATCATGTTTCATGTGCAATAGAAACATAAAGTAGACTAATGTAGACATATTGTTATTTTTGTTCAAAAGTAAACCTGTATTTTAATAAATGTTTTATAAATGTCAAACAAATAATTAGAAGTATTATTCATTAATCCATGGATTTACAGCATCCCACCACCACCAAATCCCCCCACTCTAAATCGTTAAACATCATTACACAAAGCTTCACTCATTTCATCGTATTACAGCGCGTTACTTAAAAGGGTAAGTGCGGTTAAAACGCAAGTGTTGTACTAATTCGAACAATACACAGGTCAATACAGACCCCATATGTAGAGCGGTAGAAAGGACAACAAATTTTTTATTTGTGGCTTCACTATTGGAGTTATATTCTTAAAAGTGGGTGGGTTGGAATGTACACACCAAAGTATATCTCCTAACACTCCGTGCGCATGTCTAGCAAGCTCGGTGTGCGCGTGGTACGCATTTTGGTCTACTGCGCATATAAAAAAAATGGCGGCTAAAAAAAAAAAAAAAAAAAAAAAAAAAAAAAAAAAAAAAAAAAAGGCGGCTAAAAAAAAAAAAAAAAAAAAAAAAAATGGCGGCTCAAAAAAAAAAAAAAAAAAAAAAAAATCAGGAGCTTCCAGAGGAGCTACCAAATCCTCCCACTCCTCTCCCCTCTCCCCTCTCCTCTCTCCTTTCAGGAGCTTCCAGAGGAGCTACCAAATCCTTCCACTCCTCTCCCCTCTCCCCTCTCCTCTCTCCTTTCAGGAGCTTCCAAAGGAGCTACCAAATCCTACCACTCTTATATCAAATCCAGCTCCGCAGGAGCTTCCAAATGAACTTTAAAAACTCCCCCCACTCCTCTCCCCACTCCTCTCCCCACTCCTTTACATCTGCGCAATAGAGATGCGCATGGGCATGCCCCGCCCAGACGGATTCTCTTTATATTCTCTCTTCGCTTCTCGTTCTGCAGTCGCATCTTCAGCTGGATATAATACAGTTGTGTCTTCTCCTTGTTACGTATATATCCTCAGCGGTTAGTTGACTTATATTAATTTTAGTTTGCAAAAACAGTATTGTGCAAAGTGTTGTGAGACCAGATAAAATATCGCAAGAATGTGTTGAATAAAAGAGTTGTGAAAGCTGAAGATGTTAAAACATAAACATCAAATAAAAGTAAAAAATTTAAAAAGGTGTTTTGTGGACACGCGCTATGAACTTTTAGAATTAGACTGTAGTGATGAAGAACTCTTTACGTTGCTTGAGGAAGGTATAGCGTTATGTAACAATGTTCTTGCAGGATCTATAAAATCAAAACATTTTAATGACCATATAAGTCTTATAAGTTTAGGTTTAGATTTATATGAATGGTTTACCGTAATGAGAGGAAGAAATCTGATTGCGGAAGAATAAGTGTAAGTTTCCCATGCGTTTGTGTTTAGTTCCCATCATGTTTTCATGCAGTGAATGCAACAAGAGTTTTACGCATCAATCTAACGTGCATAGACATAAAAGAGAATCGTGTGCCATGAGACCATCTTGTTCGCGAGAAAAACGAAAAACCAATACCCAGTTATGTGATATACCGTTGAAAAGATCCATAGTAGAAGACAGACCCCCATTACCTAAACTTACTTTATCGCGATGTAAAGATTGTGATACTTGGTATATAAAAAATAAACTTGCTGCGCATTTACGTTCAAACCTACATAAAAGTGCACTTAAAAGTATATTATTAAGTATATTGTTAGTAGTGTTTCTATGTTCAATAGATATGATATTATTCAAAGTATATTTGTATTATAAATAATAAAAAACATATCTACCATTGTACAGTATAAGTTAAGATTATATTATTTCAATAAAACTTCAATAGTGACACAGGAATGGAATCAGTTGTATAGAAAATCTTGTATAGAAGAATGTAATTCAAATGTGTGTCTAGTATTATTAAGTATATTGTTAGTAGTGTTTCTATGTTCAATAGGATATATATTATTCAAAGTATATTTGTATTATAAATAAAATTCAATAATAAAAACATATATATATAATAATGGTTTTTATTCATAACAATACCTATAATTATATAACAATTTTACGTTTGCTAATGCACAATGCCATGGATTCACATTTTTGTGAAAATAACATTCTGGAATTTTCTTAAATTTACTTAATTTTGGTTCTTGGGCAATAGGAATAGCGTATATGAAATCTTCATCCAAAAACTTTTTTAAGAAGTTTATTTTTTCATTCCCTTTCACGTAAATTTTGGGCGATTGGTAAACTTCTAACACATTTAACCATTTTGAGATCGAGAGCAGATAACATATTTTTTTGAAATGGTGATTTAAACAGATAATTTGAGCAACGAATACCATCATAAATCGCTAATTCTTTTGGAATGTATCCAAAGGAACTGTTATATCCTTGAATGTCGATAAAAAGTTCTGTCTTACACTCATTCATGGTTAGTCGCTAAATGATGTTTAAATCTATAAGATTAGTGTTTAAATCCCCCCACCACTCTTACTACTCCCCACTACCACGCTTATTATCCCCACTACCACGCTTGCTTATTTAAGCACTCACCCACAGTTCTACAACCATTATTTCAAGCAAGCAACTGAAAATGTATCAACCAACCAGCCAACAAGAGTTTAGTAAGAAGCGCAATGCAGCTCTCATCAATGAAACCATCTACTACATAAACAAATCCAAATCCAAATGGGTCAGCATTGGATTTTCCTTAGAGAGAAAATATATTCCTGTTGTTAAACTCTGTGGATACAAATATAATCAAAATGTCACTTTTAATGAAGATCAATGGATTTCCTTCCTTAATAATCAAGGAATTATGTTAAGTTTCATTTATTCCAACAGCACCGGGTGGCAACCCATGAAGGGAAATGGTTATGAGATTCACTTTGTGTTTATTGGTGATGCAAGAATAATTAAGATTACACAAGATGGAGGTAATGAAGTATTCCTAGCTGGTGATACCATAAATGAATTAGTAAACTTGGCAAATTTAATCAAATATCGTGTTGATATCTTAAAAAACCAGGAATTTTCCAAATATTACAATATTTTAGTTAGCGGAATCTCTATGAAAAATGGCGATTTGTTAAAAAATGTATATGATGTTATTTCACCTATGGAAAATAGTTTAAATGTTTGCTGTGTTTTAGAATTATTAAACTTTTACTCAGATTGTGTTCTGGAGGATGTAGAAACATTCGTATGTAATGAATTTGTAAAAAGTTGTATTGAAAATAAAAATGTATAGGTATATTTTTCTTTTTATTCCGCCCACCTCCTAAATTAATTTTTAAAGTTCTGAACTTACTTTGTGTAGTGTCACATACTCATACAAGATGTGGTTAGCATATACATCTCAACGAGTAGCATATAACCTAACAAGCGCTATAGATAATCTATCACAACACTTTAGTAACTTAAAATTTGATGCTGTCCATGAAGCCGAGTATAGGTTATATGCTACTCGTTGAGATGTATATGCTAACCACATCTTGTATGAGTATGTGACACTACACAAAGTAAGTTCAGAACTTTAAAAATTAATTTAGGAGGTGGGCGGAATAAAAAGAAAAATATACCTATACATTTTTATTTTCAATACAACTTTTTACAAATTCATTACATACGAATGTTTCTACATCCTCCAGAACACAATCTGAGTAAAAGTTTAATAATTCTAAAACACAGCAAACATTTAAACTATTTTCCATAGGTGAAATAACATCATATACATTTTTTAACAAATCGCCATTTTTCATAGAGATTCCGCTAACTAAAATATTGTAATATTTGGAAAATTCCTGGTTTTTTAAGATATCAACACGATATTTGATTAAATTTGCCAAGTTTACTAATTCATTTATGGTATCACCAGCTAGGAATACTTCATTACCTCCATCTTGTGTAATCTTAATTATTCTTGCATCACCAATAAACACAAAGTGAATCTCATAACCATTTCCCTTCATGGGTTGCCACCCGGTGCTGTTGGAATAAATGAAACTTAACATAATTCCTTGATTATTAAGGAAGGAAATCCATTGATCTTCATTAAAAGTGACATTTTGATTATATTTGTATCCACAGAGTTTAACAACAGGAATATATTTTCTCTCTAAGGAAAATCCAATGCTGACCCATTTGGATTTGGATTTGTTTATGTAGTAGATGGTTTCATTGATGAGAGCTGCATTGCGCTTCTTACTAAACTCTTGTTGGCTGGTTGGTTGATACATTTTCAGTTGCTTGCTTGAAATAATGGTTGTAGAACTGTGGGTGAGTGCTTAAATAAGCAAGCGTGGTAGTGGGGATAATAAGCGTGGTAGTGGGGAGTAGTAAGAGTGGTGGGGGGATTTAAACACTAATCTTATAGATTTAAACATCATTTAGCGACTAACCATGAATGAGTGTAAGACAGAACTTTTTATCGACATTCAAGGATATAACAGTTCCTTTGGATACATTCCAAAAGAATTAGCGATTTATGATGGTATTCGTTGCTCAAATTATCTGTTTAAATCACCATTTCAAAAAAATATGTTATCTGCTCTCGATCTCAAAATGGTTAAATGTGTTAGAAGTTTACCAATCGCCCAAAATTTACGTGAAAGGGAATGAAAAAATAAACTTCTTAAAAAAGTTTTTGGATGAAGATTTCATATACGCTATTCCTATTGCCCAAGAACCAAAATTAAGTAAATTTAAGAAAATTCCAGAATGTTATTTTCACAAAAATGTGAATCCATGGCATTGTGCATTAGCAAACGTAAAATTGTTATATAATTATAGGTATTGTTATGAATAAAAACCATTATTATATATATGTTTTTATTATTGAATTTTATTTATAATACAAATATACTTTGAATAATATATATCCTATTGAACATAGAAACACTACTAACAATATACTTAATAATACTAGACACACATTTGAATTACATTCTTCTATACAAGATTTTCTATACAACTGATTCCATTCCTGTGTCACTATTGAAGTTTTATTGAAATAATATAATCTTAACTTATACTGTACAATGGTAGATATGTTTTTTATTATTTATAATACAAATATACTTTGAATAATATCATATCTATTGAACATAGAAACACTACTAACAATATACTTAATAATATACTTTTAAGTGCACTTTTATGTAGGTTTGAACGTAAATGCGCAGCAAGTTTATTTTTTATATACCAAGTATCACAATCTTTACATCGCGATAAAGTAAGTTTAGGTAATGGGGGTCTGTCTTCTACTATGGATCTTTTCAACGGTATATCACATAACTGGGTATTGGTTTTTCGTTTTTCTCGCGAACAAGATGGTCTCATGGCACACGATTCTCTTTTATGTCTATGCACGTTAGATTGATGCGTAAAACTCTTGTTGCATTCACTGCATGAAAACATGATGGGAACTAAACACAAACGCATGGGAAACTTACACTTATTCTTCCGCAATCAGATTTCTTCCTCTCATTACGGTAAACCATTCATATAAATCTAAACCTAAACTTATAAGACTTATATGGTCATTAAAATGTTTTGATTTTATAGATCCTGCAAGAACATTGTTACATAACGCTATACCTTCCTCAAGCAACGTAAAGAGTTCTTCATCATAAATTTTTTACTTTTATTTGATGTTTATGTTTTAACATCTTCAGCTTTCACAACTCTTTTATTCAACACATTCTTGCGATATTTTATCTGGTCTCACAACACTTTGCACAATACTGTTTTTGCAAACTAAAATTAATATAAGTCAACTAACCGCTGAGGATATATACGTAACAAGGAGAAGACACAACTGTATTATATCCAGCTGAAGATGCGACTGCAGAACGAGAAGCGAAGAGAGAATATAAAGAGAATCCGTCTGGGCGGGGCATGCCCATGCGCATCTCTATTGCGCAGATGTAAAGGAGTGGGGAGAGGAGTGGGGGGAGTTTTTAAAGTTCATTTGGAAGCTCCTGTGGAGCTGGATTTGATATAAGAGTGGTAGGATTTGGTAGCTCCTTTGGAAGCTCCTGAAAGGAGAGAGGAGAGGGGAGAGGGGAGAGGAGTGGGAGGATTTGGTAGCTCCTCTGGAAGCTCCTGAAAGGAGAGAGGAGAGGGGAGAGGAGTGGGAGGATTTGGTAGCTCCTCTGGAAGCTCCTGATTTTTTTTTTTTTTTTTGGAGCCGCCATTTTATTTTTTTTTTTTTTTGAGCCGCCATTTTTTTTTTTTTTTTTTTTTTTTTTTTTTTTTTTTTTTTTTTTTTTTTTTTAGCCGCCATTGAGTGAAGCTTTGTGTAATGATGTTTAACGATTTAGAGTGGGGGGATTTGGTGGTGGTGGGATGCTGTAAATCCATGGATTAATGAATAATACTTCTAATTATTTGTTTGACATTTATAAAACATTTATTAAAATACAGGTTTACTTTTGAACAAAAATAACAATATGTCTACATTAGTCTACTTTATGTTTCTATTGCACATGAAACATGATTTCTGGGATACAGGAGGACCATCGAATTGTGTGCTCCAGTCAGGACGATTGTAATGTATAAAACATGGCAATTTAATTTGAAGATCAAAACTTGATTTATAAGACATTGGTAATTTTCCCCATACATCCAAGAGTTCCAAAGGATCTGCATAATTAATTAGATATTCCAAAGGTAACATTTCTAGTTCTTCTGTAGTAAAATCTATCAAGGTTTTCTTTCCGCTTACATGACTAAACATTACATTTGCTGTTGGGCAAGACATAGTTTTTTTGCTTGCAATTCTTGAACTTTCTTTCTCTGTTGAGTTCGAAACTTTTTTTTAGCACTCTTAGATAGATTGGGAGGTGGATTGATTATTATTAAATTGTTTTCTATGTACTCTTGTGGATTATAGCTTTCGCAATGTTCTGTGTCCCATGAATAATCAATAGGGACTGCTACAGACATCGTTGTGAATTGTGTTAAATACTGCAAATATTGAGAATTAAAGTGGTGTGGCGGGTAGGAGGAATGGATTTGATATAAGAGTGGTAGGATTTGGTAGTGTGAAGAGTGCGTGTTGTGGAATGGTTTTAAGCTCCTGAGAGGAGAGGGGAGGGGAGAGGGGAGCGGAGAGGGGAGCGGAGAGGGGAGCGGAGAGGGGAGAGGAGTGGTGTGAAGAGTGGGGGGATTTTGGTGGGGTGAAGAGTGGGGGGATTTTGATAGTGTGAAGAGTGGGGGGATTTTGGTAGTGTGAAGAGATATATATCCTGTTTGGTAGTGTGAAGAGTGGGGGGAATTTTTGGATATATATCCTGGTCTGGTACCGGTGAAGAGTGGGGGGAATTTTTGGATTTGGATTGGTCTGGTGCCGGCGAAAGATAACTACTAACAACGCTGACAATATGGTCTTTGGCAGGTATGATGCGTTTTCATGGTAACTTTCAAATCATTTAAAAGGTGATTTAAATTTGTCTATGTCAGATAAGATTGACAAAACGTCAAAAAATATTTCAGAAATTCATCTAAATATTCAAATATTTACGAAATAAAATACAAAATAGGTACATATTAAATATCAGATAGCATATAGACTTTCTTGAGTTTAGTTTATTTTCCTATACCTATATTTCTATTTTAAAGCCAAAAAATAGTCGGTATCTTCATTCAGCACACTGAAAGAACTGGAGACCAGGAAAATTTTTTCCGTGCGCTCTTTCCGTGCGCTAGCCCGAAAAAGCCCATCTTACATTATTACTAAAACAGATGAAAATAAGGTGTTTTCAAAGAAGTATAATAAAAAAATAATTACGCTCCATCAGGTTATATAGGACAGTAGTTTAAAGAAAGAGCATTGTGGAAAATCACAATTTTTATTATTAAGCAAAATTTAAAGCTTACAGATTTTTTTTGACATAGGTAAGCTTTTGTTCTTTCTAAAGGTTAATATACAAAAAATAAGATGGTACCTTCATTTAGGACATGTAATAATATTTTAACAAATAGTAAGTCCAGATTATATAACTTTATATACAGGGTGTCCGAAAACTCTTAGTATGGGCAAATATGTTTTCTATTACTAAAGATAGATTCACCAAATTCTAGGTGTATCTTATTGGTTAATAAATCTATTTTTCTAAGTAATTTAACTTTTTCAACCCCCTTGAGGGGTGACGCTAGGAAGCTGAGGTCAAAAATTTTAAATATTACCTTATGCTGTGTGGTACTTCATTTTAAAGTAAAATAAACATTCATTCATCTTTATTCGTTTTTAAAAGGCAAGCCTTTAAAAATTAAAAATCGTAAAAAAAATTAAATACCTTTATTTCTCTTATTACTTTAAAAGTTGTTCAAAATGACTACCATGAACTTCTTGGCAGTAATAAAGTCGATTTTGGAACTCACTTCTCACATTTTCGAGAATGGCAGGTGTTGCTTCTTGGCAGAGTTCCAAAATCGACTTTATTACTGCCAAGAAGTTTATGGTGGTCATTCTGAACAACTTTTAAAGTAATAAAAGAAATAAAGGTAGGTCCTTAAATTTTTAATTTATTTTTCACGATTTTTAATTTTTATAGGCTTGCTCGGGTTTGCGATAAAATGTTTCTTTTTTGTAGACCTTTAAAATGAGGCACCACGCGCCACAGGGCTGCATTTAAAATTTTTGACCTCTCCCCTCAAAGGGATTTAAAAAGTTAAATAACATAAAAAAGTAGATTTATTAATCAATAAGATAGGTCTAAAATTTTACTTTGCTAATAGCAAAGATAACTTAAGATAAAAAAATCCTCAAAGTATGCCGTGGAATCAATCACGTATGTCCTGAATTATTACTCTTGAAAGGCAACAGAGGTAAAAGGTATAGGTAAGAAAAAATAAAACTGTCAAGTTCTGAAGTTTTTATTTTTAAGAATCTTACATTATTGTCATTGCATAATGCAGAATTCAAAAACAAAACATATACAACAAAGAACCTAAAAATTATAAATATAAACAGTGGCGGCTGGTGAAATGTAAGCCTAAAATAAAATTTAATAAAAAATTCAAATGACTATAACTTTCTACTAACACCTTTTTTTCTCTCAAAATTTCAAAGCTGTCGACAGAATGATGTAAAATTTGTTTAGAAACAAGAATAAATAAAATACCTAGACGCTTTCATTTTTTTCCTAGGAGGGGCACACCAAAAATTTAACTTTTTTTCGCAAACTACAAAATGTTTTTTTTCTTTACCAAAACATTCCCAGTGGGCTCACTATTAAAACCCGTAAATTTGGTTCGGGTCCTGTAAGTAGGAACAGAGATATACAACTTTGAAATTTCACCAGCCTCCACTGAATATAAAGTAAATGAGAGACGTGTCCAATTTCTACTGCCAAACCTATTCTTATTCTGTTTTTTACAGCATCAAAAACATTAGTGAGCACCTGGGGGGAGTTGTTAATCTTCTGAAATTTATTTATAATTCTAGCCCGTAGGTCTTTTAAATTTTCACGCTATTTTCGGTATTCGAAAAATTCTTCCAAAAAATTTAAATTATCAAGAGTTACGCCAGTTGATCCTGCTGGAAGTAGCCTTGTCGCATCTCTTCATCGTCTAATGCTCTTACAAAATTTTGTAAAATTTTATTACGGTATCGCACCGAATTGAGTCCCTTAAAAAAAATCGGTCCAATTAACGTTCCTTTCGATGTGGCCGCCCGCCCGACAAATTTTTGTGAATACAGAGGCTTCTCTATCAAGAAGTGTGTATTTTCGGAACTCCACATTCCCATTTGTTGAGAATTTACATAACCAGAGCGGTAAAACCATGCCTCGTCAGTATAAAATGTTTTTTCAAATACGTTTTCATTATTATGTAAATTACCCAAAAATCACTCTGAATATTGCATTCACTTGTCGTTTGGTAACAATTCTTGGACTGAGCTTAGACGATAAGCATGCATATGCAGGTCACATTTCTGGATTGTATTGCAGGTTCCGTAGGATACATTTACTTGCTGGCTTAAACGCCGAATCGTTTAATTACGTATGTTGTTATGTTCAGTAACAATTTGCCTCAATTCTTCTACTTTTTGTGCAGTGCAAACTTTGGGCCTCTCACTGCCTTCCTTTCTATTCACACTTCCTGTTTCTCTAAACAAAGCCACATATCTAGTCAAAACTTGGTGAAACCGGTCGAAATCCCATGACTATGTGTGGAAATTCTGTTTGAAAATCCTGAATGGCATCCCGTGTTAAATAAACCCCTCTGGCCATCAACCCTCGACCTTTCTACAATTTCTAAAGTAAATTTTGATCATAAAAGATTTTTGTTCTTTCGTGATTACCATATTTAATTTTCTTAAAAATAAAAACTTCAGAACTTGACAGTTCTATTTTTCATTCACCTTAGTATTACCTATGTTACCTTTCAAGAGTAATAATTCAAGACATACGTGATTGATTCCACGGCGTACTTTGAGGACGTTTTTTTTATCTTACGTTGTTTGCCTAACATATATCAACGATATTTTTTTAAAAATTTTCAATCATTAAAAATAGTCTCCCTCTATTTGCAAGGCCACTACCGTCATTTAATCGTTTTTATCACAAATGGTTAGATTTCAATTAAAATTAAAATTTATTTGATTTATCATACCATCATCTGGGTGAAATCTGAAGAAGTATTTTCGGAACACCATTTGGTTAGTATCCATATTTTATATATACACGATCAATACTATTATGGTGTAATGTACAAAACTCGTTTCGGAATAAGTAATCTTTCATATGGACATTAACGGCAAAAGAAAAACAAAACAAGCTGTCTGCTTCTCGTTTTAAATCGAATTTGCATGTAAAATGCCTATCCAAATAATATAGCATATTATTGTATTCAGCGCATTTCCATTCTATCACTGTATTTGTCATAAAAATAAAATCAGTATTCAACGAATTAATAAATCAAATAATTGAAAATGAAATGCTCCAATTTTAGTGTTTAACTAGCAACGAGCGGATCGTGTTTATATAAGTATTGTAAATTTATTAATTTAATAGTTCGTTTTAATTGCACCCAAATTAATTTTATTATGTGTAATTATGCTTTATTGATTGATTTTTTAGCATTCTCTGGTGTCATTGGTACGATAAAGTTCAAAAATAAAAAAATCTATTGTACGGGGTACCACACTCGTGACAGGACAACCGCGTGTGGACCCAACAGCAGGATAAAAATTAAAGGGGGCCCCGCTATATAAGAGAATCACACCCGTGGCAGGTCAACCGTGTGTGATCTCAATAGCAGAGGTTAAAATGGGGCTCCGCTGTTTCGACGTACTACGCTCGTGACAGGAAAACAGCGCGCAGACCCAACAGCAAGATAAAAACTAAAAGGGGGTTTCGCTATATAGGAGAATCACACCCGTGGCAGGTCAACTGTGTGTGATCTCAATAGCAGAGGTTAAAATGGGGCTCCGCTGTTTCGGGGTACTACGCTCGTGACAGGACAACCGCGCGCAGACCCAACAGCAGGATAAAAATTAAAAGGGGGCCTCGCTATATAAGAGAATCACATCCGTGGCAGGTCAACCATGTGTGATCTCAATAGCAGAGGTTAAAATGGGACTCCGCTGTTTCAGGGTACTACGCTCGTGACAGGACAACCGCGCGCAGACCCAACAGAAGGATAAAAATTAAAAGGGGGCCTCGCTATATAAGAGAATCACACCCGTGGCAGGTCATCCGTGTGTGATCTCAATAGCAGAGGTTAAAATGGGGCTCCGCTGTTTCGGGGTACTACGCTCGTGACAGGACAACCGCGCGCAGACCCAACAGCAGGATAAAAATTAAAGGGGGCCTCGCTATATAAGAGAATCACACCCGTGGCAGGTCAACCGTGTGTGATCTCAATAGCAGAGGTTAAAATGGGACTCCGCTGTTTCGGGGTACTACGCTCGTGATAGGACAACCGCGCGCAGACCCAACAGCAGAATAAAAATTAAAGGGGGCCCCGCTATATAAGAGAATCACACCCGTGGCAGGTCAACCGTGTGTGATCTCAATAGCAGAGGTTAAAATGGAGCTCCGCTGTTTCGAGGTACTACGCTCGTGACAGGAAAACAGCGCGCAGGCCCAACAGCAAGATAGAAACTAAAAGGGGGTTTCGCTATATAGGAGAATCACACCCGTGGCAGGTCAACTGTGTGTGATCTCAATAGCAGAGGTTAAAATGGGGCTCCGCTGTTTCGGGGTACTACGCTCGTGACAGGACAACCGCGCGCAGACCCAACAGCAGGATAAAAATTAAAAGGGGGCCTCGCTATATAAGAGAATCACACCCGTGGCAGGTCAACCATGTGTGATCTCAATAGCAGAGGTTAAAATGGGACTCCGCTGTTTCGGGGTACTACGCTCGTGACAGGACAACCGCGCGCAGACCCAACAGCAGGATCAAAATTAAAGGGGGCCTCGCTATATAAGAGAATCACACCCGTGGCAGGTCATCCGTGTGTGATCTCAATAGCAGAGGTTAAAATGGGGCTCCGGTGGTTCGGGGTACTACGCTCGTGACAGGACAACCGCGCGCAGACCCAACAGAAGTATAAAAATTAAAAGGGGGCCTCGCTATATAAGAGAATCACACCCGTGGCAGGTCATCCGTGTGTGATCTCAATAGCAGAGGTTAAAATGGGGCTCCGCTGTTTCGGGGTACTACGCTCGTGACAGGACAACCGCGCGCAGACCCAACAGCAGGATAAAAATTAAAGGGGGCCTCGCTATATAAGAGAATCACACCCGTGGCAGGTCAACCATGTGTGATCTCAATAGCAGAGGTTAAAATGGGGCTCCGCTGTTTCGGGGTACTAGGCTCGTGACAGGACAACCGCGCGCAGACCCAACAGCAGGACCAACGACGAATTGATGGGATAAGAAAATCCCATTCATCAACTGAAGTAAATCTACAAAATTGTTTGCTTACCCTTTTAGGTTAAGAGGTCTTCAGTCTTCGAGATCTGGAGCCAGACTGACTTTCTCCATTTTTTGCCCATTTTTATGTCTTTACAATTAGCTGGGACTAGCTCCTCTTACTACTTTTATTTCATTGATGTGATTTTGCTGTTGTTCTTCACTTGTATTAATACGGATCTGTTCGGATTGGACTTTTATTTTACTGGTCCAGTTGTGGTTCTACACTTTGTCTCGGGTATATTTTTCTCGGAAGTGGGAGTGGTCTTATTGCATCTTGGAAGTCTGGATTTTGAAGGTATTCGACTGTGTATGAATTTTCTCGATTTTTCTTGAATGAATTGGATTAGGTTCTGTGTCTACATATCTGTTTTGATGAAAATCATGCCTTGTTTGCTGGAACAGTTGCTTTTGTCAGGATTGGCATTAAAATACTTGCAAATTGCTGTTGCATTTGTTGGAAAAATGTCTGCATGGCATTGTTAATGGCGTTAATTGTCGTTAGTGTATGTGGAGTTTCCAAAGTATTTCGTTGATTGAATGTTGGTTTCATTTGTGGTTGACTGACTTTCTCCGCGTTCCGGACTGCCTTTTATAGTCGTTGGTCGTCATGAGAATTGTTTATTGTACCGAGTAGACAAAAGTTAAATGTTCAAAGAAAAACCTGTCAACCTTGTCAACCTCTTTGTGACAAGCAAAACTTTATACAAAAAAACCCAAAACTAAAATTAGAATCAAAAATCCTTACATGGAACGTGAACGAAAAGAAGAGGAGATAAAGCAAGCGAGAATTCAAAAATATCGTCACAATATATATATATATATATATATATATATATATATATATATATATATATATATATATATATATATATATATATATATATATATATATATATATATATATATATATACCCTTATTTCAAAAATCTTTTGTCTAAAGGCAAAAAAAATAATATTAAATTATTTTGTTTAAATATCAATGACAGTTTATTCATATGAATAATTGTCCTTGATGTTTAAATAAAATAATTTAATAAATTTAATATTATTTTTTGGGCTGTAGATAAAAGCATTTTAATATATGGGTTACAATAATAAAGTAATAAGCTTTAAGTAAAGATCATATTTTAAGTTCTTAACGTATTCCTGCAATAGCCGTGGAGTCTGGGGTTCCTTAAAAAAAGAATTGTAATTAAACTAACACCGGTTTGAATGAATTTTTAAAATATTACGCATATGTGATTTATTTTGTTCTGGTTGAATATGTGCCTAAAATAATTAATTAAAAAAGCAAATACTTCGAATTTACTCTAATTTTTTTTTTCATATAGGAACTTTAAATCTGGACAGAACTTTTAATTGCAAACAACTTTTCCTAATACCATTTTGCCCTGTTTTTTTTTTAAATAAATGTATTTTATTCTTGAGCAACATTTATAGTTTTTGGCCTACCATGTATGTTGTTTGAGTTTAAGCGACTTCAAGTGCACCAAATATGTTTTTCATGCTCCCCTCTACGAAATTATAATTTTATCTTTTAAAAGGGCAAGCGAAAGCGAAAGTAAAACATGCTAGGTGATCGGTTGCTAGGTATGAAAAACTTTCTTGCCCTGGACGACAAAAAAAAATAAATATGTCAGATTGTTAATAACTGTCAAAATAATATTCACTTATTGACATGAATGTTACCTTAGTAACATTAACAACCAACTGTATGTTACTGTTTTAAGCCGCCTTATACCCATTTTATTACAATCGATTGAGGATTTTCAGCATCAAATTTGAATGTGCCTGTTTTAAGAAATCGAGAGGGGACAATGAAAAGTTTAATACATTACACGCTGCAAAAGCCCTTTCAGGTGCTCGAAGTTTTTAAATAGCCTCGGCTACGCTACGCTTCGCCTCGGCTATTTAAACACACCTCGCACCTAAAAGTAAACTTTCGCAGCTTGTAATGTAAATAACTATTTTTTACTCCTGTTATAGAGAATTGACATTTCGGGCATTGGTTTCTACTAAGTTTCTAGATCGAAACATCATCTTTTTTATCATAGGTTATATTGGCTCAGCATTTCCATGACACTTTACTTTCGGCTCTAAATGCTTTCGGTTAAAAGTACTTTTGGTTCGGGGTACTTTCAGTTCAAAGTACTTTCGGTTCGAGGTGCTTTTGTACAAAGTATTTTTATAGTATTTAAAAACAATCACGCGACTACACATACATATATAAACAGTTAGTTTAGCAGAACTTAAAAAAACTTTATTTAAAAACACAATGCAAATTTTTAGTCTACAGTCGTAAAAAAATGGTGTGTACACCACGTTTCGAAAGTGCTTTGCAATGCGAGCACCAAGTTCGCCGCTCGAGACGCAGTCGAGAGCTGCGATGGTGCGGGCGATTGTACTTTCAAAACTGGGTATGTAAATATCTATTTTAGGCATGCACCAACTTTCGGTGGTATTTATATTTAGTTAGTGTCACTAATA
This sequence comes from Philopedon plagiatum, assembly GCA_963971165.1. Lineage (NCBI taxonomy): Eukaryota > Metazoa > Arthropoda > Insecta > Coleoptera > Curculionidae > Philopedon > Philopedon plagiatum. The sequence continues at coordinate 32,142,487 of OZ020190.1, read as the reverse complement.
AAAAATTCGGTCAAGTGCAAGCTATACTTGCACAATTAGTGTTCCGTGCCATCAGACCCCCACTTAACCTGAGCAAACCTCGGTCGCGCGATCTGCGCCCATTTGCTGCGCTACCCGCCGCCGACGGCACCAACGCCGTATCACATCGCGCATGTGCGGAGCTGAGTGAGGAGCGTTCGAAAATTTTGAAAAATGTGTAAGGACAAAAGTTCTGCCTTACAGTGTGAGAAATATTTTTTGTTGAAAATTTTTTTCTCTATAATCAATGATTCAACATTTACGAGGAACTGAACAATTAAATTATTTATAACAATTCATCGCGCTAGAATTTCCCAATCCGGATAATTTTTGTTCAATCTTCACCTAAGTCTCAATGTTTGATGATTTTTTTCAGGTTTTTCTGGGCGGTCCTTTTGTGATAAGGGTCGGGGACAGCAATTTTTAAGCGTTGTTCCCGAAAAATGTTAAAAAAGCATCATATGTATTGTTTAATTCGTGCTTCAATAAGCTTTCATTTAACACCCTAACGATGCCCTTACAAAATTTTTTCATATCCCAATTTACATCCTGAAATTAACCCCCGGAATCAAAATTCAACTTTTTATACTTCACGTCTATAATTGGGCCACCACACTCTATCTCTGTGCCAGATTTCAAATTTTTACGTGGAATAGGTCCAGAGAAAATCGCCTCGGATGGACGGACACCGAAGTGATTCCATACATGTTCCGTTTCACGGAATACTAAAAAGATCCCTTTTATTGCACCACACTGTATAGGATTTTGGTTTGGAAAGAGCTAGCCTTTAATTACTGAAATTTTACCGATGGGTGAAAGGGAATTACAATTTACCCATTAATATTTTAAAAAGTTTGTAGACTACATCTACACTCAAAGAAAATGATGGGTAAAATCAACTAAAAAGAGCATATTTATAAAAATGCGTCTATCTAGTTCTGTAGTCAAATTAACCAGGAAAGAATAGTTAAACAAATTGTGTCGTTAGACTAAGAATTGTTCACCAACCACAATATCATGTAGACCAACAAGTAAAATTGTAAATTGATCACCTTTTTTGTTATTAAAACATCTTTTGGATCAGTGATCATAATTTTTGGTGGAACAACAAATTAAATAGTACACCGATCTTCTTTTTTGGTATTCAACCATTTGTTTGATTAGTCGCCATATTATTTAGTAAAACAACAAACTTGATAGTACTTTAACCATTTTTTGTTCACTTACCCTTCTTTGCTTGACCTACAATTAAACTCTGTATTTTACTATTTTGTTGTTTACTAAGCATTTCCCCGTTTACGAGATACTCTATCTACAATACTAAGTCATTTTAACCCAATGCATGTAGGTTTAATCACACAAACAAATAATAATAGTTTAATTTTTGATCTATTTACTTTTCTGTACAGCAAATACTTGAAAAAGCAAAAAATTGAAATTGCTTAAGCTACAACTGTTTTAGAGTATCCAATAAAGGGTTCCATGCTGGGTTTCGTTAGATTAAGGTCATCTTCAGGACATCTGAAAAATGTTATCCAATTGTAATTTACTCATGAAATTTAAGAGTCACATTACGATTTAGAAATTTTACCATAACCCAGTTCAGATTGACTTTCAATTGTATTAGATTTATTTTTTATTTTACCTAGTACAAAGTAGTCTGAGGGGCCCAATAAATTTTTAATTTTGTCTGTAGAATTTTACAAAACAGCTGTTGTTATCCCGGCCTTAGGGATGATTATATGGAACTCAAATCAATGGCTTGAGCAGTTTGATTTTGAAGCTACCTTTTTACCTAAAGCTTAACCCAATTTCACCACAGCAATGTTTATTTTTAGTTGGGTAACAACATCAATGGTTTTTTCAAACCTAGTATGTCTTAGTAACAAATAACTGTAATGGGAAGTTCATTGACATGAATACCTACTTAACTTATGACAAACCGAGTGACAAACTTAGTGGTCTGTTGATGTTAACAACGTAAAATAAACTACAGATTTTATCAGAGCTTATCATTTGTTTATATTGATTTAAACGTTTTTATAAATTTTACAACAAACAAAATACAACCTAAAATAAATGATTTAATTAAAGCTAAACTAACTAAAGATCTTCTAAACACAAACTCAGTAGTATTGAAACATTTGTCATTTGTTTAAACTAATAAAAACCTTATTATAATATAAAATCAAACACAATATTAGACACTTTACAGCCACGCTTTGACTTCGATATATAAATAAATTATTAATGTAAAGGTTTGTATAACAAAATAAAAAGCAAAATCTGATATTTTAGAGCCTAAATGTCAATGTGTTGCCCGCAAATATACGTATGTATAAAAAAGTTTATAGGAAAAGCGAACATGCTTTACAATACTACATATTACATGCTTTAAAACGATCCTAAAAAATTTAAAATAATGTCAGAGGCTTTACCTCCACTGGTGGTACATGTACCATAGTTTGGGAAACGCTGCGTTAAAGCATACCCAATTTTAAAGTGAAATACAGTATATACAATACAGAGTATTGCAGTTTGATAAGTTTTATTGTCATTTTACTGAAACAACTGATTATAATACGCAAAACAAAATGTTCGAGTTTCAGGTACACCTTTGTTATTTTAATAGAACACCCTGAATAGTTCTTCAATATTGTGAAGTTGGATCTTTGATCTTGATAGGTGTGCAAATCCCCAACTATTTAACAGATTTCTTAAAGCTATATCTTCGTCATTCACAAAATCATAAACGTTTTGGTCACTTCCTAAGGGTTTTATAAGAGAATTTACTAACTCCGTGTACTCACAGCTCTTATCCATTATGACGTTAGTTACTTTTTCAATTGACATTTTATTAATATCAATCGAAAAATGATTTTCTGAGGGAGAATTCTTTCTTATCTGGGCAACTTGAGAGAGATGCGACATGGAAATGGAACAGCACATCAAAGAAAATAAAAGGGTAAGTTTGTGTATTTACTGCAGTACTGCACAGCACACAACGCACAACCACCGATGAACAACTACTACGCGTTAAGACCCGTTAAACTGGGTAGGGGAACAATGATTTCTTTTGGAACCAAAAAGACTGTTTGATTTTATACAGAAAAAATTTAACATTCTATTTGTATTAATCGGTTAAAATGGATAGTGAAACAATATTTTGTTGTTGGAAATACAACACTGGTTGATGTTACAATATTATTTGTTACTTTACTATTACAGGAGTGCAACAAACTAAATCCTGTCTGTATTAACTTCTTAAAATGTATAGCAACAAAAATGTTTTGTTTTAGCAAACCATACTGCGAGTCCACTTACAAAAATTTGTTAACTTACCAATTATAATAGTATAACAAACTTACAAACTGTTGTCTCGTCTGTAACTGGTTTTCAAAGAAGGTAACGGAACAATATTTTGTTTTTAAAAACGAAACTGTGGTTTAGGTTTACGACAATACTTGGTAATTTGCTAATTATAGTAGTTTGGCAAACTGTAATAGTAAGTACTTACCACAATCAGGTGTTAGTTAAAAATAAAACGTACAATTGCTAGTTTGATTTGACAAAATTTAACAAATTAGTTATAAGATAACAAAATACTGGTCAGTTTCGCCTGTTTTTTTTAGTTATTATTTGTTTTGTTGTACTACAATTTATTGTTGGTTGTAGTAACAACCAGCCTTTATTTGAATATACCATAAGTATAGTTTGATTTAACAAAATTAGGAGGATTGTTAGGTAAACATTTTTTGTTGTTATATTTTTTTGAGTGTATAGTGTAATTAGTGCGTGTTCTGTATTTAAATCATAAAATAAAATAATTGACCTGTGACAGTTGACGTCACTAACAGCTGATTGGTTATAAACATTGAACTATTTTGTTAAAAGTGAATTAACAATGCCCGGGGGGGTATAATTTTTTAAAATTTACCTAGCTCTAAATACCAAAACAAAACCAACTATATTAGGGACGAAAATCTTTATTATAACTAATATTCCATAAAACTAGAGTTACCAGATGACTCGCCTTAAAAAAGAGTACACTTTTACACTTCACATAATAATTTAATTCTTGGTACAGAATCAAATCAACCAATTGATTAATTATCTACTCAAAATAAAACCAAAAAAATTTTAACTAAGCATTTTGTAGCTGTACGAATTTATAAATTTATACTACATCTATATTGAAAGGGCCCGCAGAGAGTATTGAAATTGAATAAAACGAATTTATTTTGTAGAGTCCATTTTTTTATCTTTGGACAGCCAACGAAGGTCTAAACCTAAGTACTTTACGTACCGTGGGTGTACTAGAAGTGTCCGACTCACACGTCCAGAGCTAGAAACATCCGTATGGATTTTACCAGCCCTGTTTAAGCAAATGTGTGGGGTGGTGCCTCCTCGAACGAGGACGAAATCCTCTACCACTTTCCTAAATTTGAGAGGATTTAATAAACAGGAAGAGTATACAAATTTGGGATCTCAAGAAGAGTACATGTACTCTTAAAAGAGTACGGTTGGTAACCCTGCTTAAAACTAAATCAAAAAATTATTTAGGATTTGCCAGTTTTATATTTCCCCGATGAGGTGATTTCCTTTAGAACATTTTTCTGATCTTTGATGTACTTATAAAATTCTGCACGTGATGGCATTGCAGAATGGCCTCAACAGACTCTGCTAATAAGCGATTTCTTTCTTCTGACCACTGGATGGACATTAAGGAAAAAGTCTGTCGCAAGTTGCATTATGCGCAGGGATTGCGAACAGGTATTCACCTCAGATGAAATTATAATAGGGTTCACACATTTTAAGTAACTCCGACTTCTGATCTCAATGATAATTGTGGTGTGTTATACGCAAAAGCCACGATTGTAAGTGTATCGTGGCAAAACTTTTCTTTTTAAAAACCTTTCAAAATGACGTTTGTGAGTGCGTGTGCCTTTTAAAATTTAATTTAAAAAACCTTGATAACGTCGATCGGGACTTTTGATACCTTTGTCGATACTCCGGGACATGAACTCCAATAACGGTGACAGTCCGGATATATCGGAACGGATGGCAACCCTAAACAAGAGGTAGATGTAGAAGTAATTTATTTTATCTGGATCCTTTATATTTATTTATAGTCGAATAGTTCCAAGGTAATAATTTGCATTTTTCTGATTACATTTTTTTGGATTTGACATTGTAAACGATCAGCTGATGGACATACCAGTCAAAATTGCGTCACTGCCGCTGCCTAATTTTGTCTTGAAACTTAAAAATAAAACTAACAAAATTTTCAGTTTATTTTAATGTTTAAAAAATACTTAAATATTCATTAACAAAACCTAAATGGCATTCTTAAAGACTTTGGTACCGCGAAGTAGTAGCGGCACAGAACTGGCGACGGCGGCAATTTAGTGTGAGTAAAGCGGGAGATTTCTGGTACATTCCAGAGTATAGGAGAAAATTAAGAGTCGAAATCCGGGAATTCCGGGAGGGTTGGCAACCCTAGTCCTATACCACTTTTTTCGTATTTATTATCCCAACCTTAGTCGCGAAAATTAAAAGCAATAATGTCACAATAAGTATAGGTAAGTTCGCTAGTTGTTACGCGACTGGAATTTCTGAAAAGTTTTTCCATTTTGAGGAGAAACAAAATACTGAAATTTTTTTTTATCCCAGTTTAAATATAATATTCATATGTGTAGGTTAATGAAGACGCGCTAAAATTAGTAAAGTTAGTTCGCTATTAAACATTTGTGTTCAAAACACGCATCAAAGTTCTAAACTTTGAAATCGGCGCCACTCCCTTAATTATTTATGCATACCATTACAAATACTATTTTGTTAGTTATGAGCTTTGGTGTACAAAATACTTTAATTTAAACACAATTAAGCTTACTGTTAAACCATATTATTTCACCCTTTTCAGTACTTTTTGGAGTCGTTTAATTTTTTTTTAATAAAATATCTTTCTATTTACTGTTCCTCGTAATCCCAAAATTTAATAAATGATAATTTATAAGAACATTGAATGCAAATTATTTTCATTCTCTTTCACTCCCTGCCTGATACTGATCAAATTTACGTCGGACCACCACGGGATGATTATCTTTCAGACAAAAAAAGCATACGAGGGCTGTTCTAAAAATTTAGTTACAAAAAAAACTGCAATGTATTTAAAGAAAATACCTTTCTTGTTTTTTAAAATATACTCTCTTAGTTATAATAGACTTATTCATTCTTTAAAGCCACTTGTCACAACTGGCATAAAACTACTCAATTTTTCGAAGACTTGTGAGAGACACATTTCCGAATAATCAGCAGTGACAGTTCTACGATCCTTAAGGGGTACAACTGGACCTCTGTATCAAAAAAAAACGGCAATCATTTTTTTTTGTTTGATTGGGTTTGATTGGGTTCCGCAGGTCGTCCTAGTATTGATTCATCTTCTAACCTACATCTACCACGTTAGATTTCTCGAAATAAAGAACTTACTGTGAACAACGAAGGACTATTGTTGCCAAAAGCTGCTATTAAATTTTGGTGACTGCTCGTAAGTTAAACGGAAATGGAAAAGCACTTCTCTATACTTTTATGCTAGTTTAAACAAAAACGAACGCCTTAGAGAATTCAAAAATTTGATATTTAATTAAACTTTGCAAAAATCCAGCTGCATACTGTCAAAATAAAGGAATTCACATTAATGTCAATACAGTGCCGCCTACTTAAAATATACAGAACAGCCTTCGTACATTAAGAATAATAATAGAAGAAACAGTTTGGGACAGTACTGGTTTAAATTTTAATCTTCTGGTTGATCGATCGGGTTTTGACAAGTTTTTGTCCTGTCACAGTTAATAAGTCGTTATTAAAAATGTATGAGTCATTCTATTATATATGCGATTTCGTTGCTGTCCAAAAAATAATTTCTATGTTGACACGTTACTGCAATGAATTCAGTTCTATTATTGTGGTACTTCAGTTACCCTTTTCTTTATAAATTTACCACAAAACTAAAACTCAATACTCAAAAGCAATAAATTCATAGTACAAAACTTAGTTGCCTTATTCTTACACTTTTACCTGTCTTCTAGTATATTAAGTATTAAGGCCAGTAAGGGTTCCTTACTGGTTAAGGATGTGTGTGGAAATCGAGATGACCGCGACGTCGACATCTCCAAAACATCCGAAACCAATAAGACACTTTACTGACCGCAGTTTTAATGACTTTTGTACGCTCAGATATACGATATTCCGCGATTATTTTCGAGAAGTTCAGAGGCAGATACGAAAAACCTTCCAGCAATTCACGGCGTGGTACAACGAGAAAAAAATTGAAAATATCACAGAATAGGTAATGTTAGCCTATTTTGTCAGAAGAAATAAAACCCTAGAATCTCCAGGAAGTTTATGGGCTGGACATTCTATGCTCAAGCCATAATATGTTTAAAAAAAGCTGTTAATATTTCATAGTTTGCTACTTTAATTGATTTTTTAAGAGACAAACACTGGACATAAACTGAAAAAATCAAGGGTTTTAGCAGAGAACACATGCAGACATTTTTAAAGAACTTCCTGATGAAATTTATTTTAATATAAAAGTAGCTATGATATTTCGAATAGCAGAGGCGTGCAGAAGGGAAGAATTATATAATATGGAAATGACATACAGAATGAAGGTGCGTTTGTTATAATAAATGTTCCTAACACGAAAACCCATATACCACGCACTTTTACAATTACAAGTCAAGACAATGAGACAGTTTAACTATTTTAGAGCTTTACAAAAAATACCTAGCACTAAGCACTACGACCACAAAATGCAATGTCATCCCACTTATTCGTGGCAATGCGTAATGGCAAGTTCACGAACCAGGCAGTGGGTAGAAGTTGGCCCAATAAAATTACAAAATGCTTAAATTTTCCAGATTGATTACTTTATACCGGACATTCATTACGAAGAAGTTCTTCCACTATTCTGGCAGACCAAGGCGTAGATATTGTAGGCCTTAAAAGGCATGGTGGGTGGCGTCCTCTGTAGCTGAGGGGTATATCGAAGATTCAGTGAAAATTGTATGACAACTGGAGGTGTCATCGCAGTCCCGACTACAGAATGTGCAGTATCTACAGAAGAGAACATTGTTTTAGACATGAAGTCTATTGCCGCAATAACATTTAATAACTGTTCTAATTGTAACTAACTTTAATATTATTCTTAATAGAAAATAATTTACAAATATCTACATTTATTTTTATTTACTTACAAGTACAGGTACGGTAAGTAATCCCTTACCGATCACTAATTTGTATAAGTCACATAAATGTCTTAACTGATTCAGTAACTATGTCAAATTACCTGAGCTTGCAAAAATAATAGTAAATCTAGTTGTAAGTGACTTGTATACAATCCTTTACAAACCTTTAGAAAATCCAAATCAAAAGATAATGTTTAATTTAATTGATAAACACAAACAGAACTTTGGTAAACGTATTGCAATGTTGTCTAAAATTCAGTCTCTGAAAGGTTTTGTCTCTGTTTAACAGTGGAAGCGTGTATCCTTATCGCGCAATACTGTGAAAACGATTTTAAATACAGTTAATAATTTGTCCATCAGCCGAATTAAAGCTTATGAAATTCTATTTCATTTAAATTATAATTTATTACATACATACATGGAAATAAAACGTCATATGCATCAGTAGTGTCAGAAGTTGCTTGTTTTTTTTTATTATAATCTCTATAGAAAATATGATTTTTAAATTCGTTTTTTATTATTATTGTAGTAGTAATAATTTATTATTGTGGTAATAACAAAAATAACTAATAATATGTGTATTATGTAAAATCAAAGATGATTAATAGTATATTATTCACGAGCGGTAATAGCAGTAATTATTTACAATGAGGAAATTTGCGACACGAGCTGTAAGCGAGTGTCGTAAATCATCCGAGTAAATAATAGTCATTACCGCTAGTACAATACTATACGTTTTCTCTGACTATTTTATTAAATTATTAATTTAAGTTTAAGAAATGTTGACCTGTTAAAATTTAGGTTAACAGTATATGTTTGAAACAATAATTTGACAATTCATTTATCGGCTTGCTTTGATTTTTTAGAAATTTTGTTAAAATTACTTCCTGATTGGTTTAAAGAACTATGGTTAATAAAAATGCTTTGTTGTGATTGGTCACAGTCCGTGAATAATGAATTATTACATTTTTCACTAGCCGTAAATAATGACTAATATTATTTTTCTAAAATTGCATGAAAATGATGGTTTTCTTAACTAGTCGTAGAATAATCAATAAAGTCAAACTATCTTAGAGTCCAAAAATGCTTTTAACAACCGCATAAAAGATAAAGTGTGTTTTGGTCCCAACGGAAGCACATCTTTCTGGTCACTTGCCAAAAACCTTAGTCAAAACTTTAGTAGAAGCACATTTACTCCTCTGACCTCTGACTACAAACTTATCTCCATGGAAAGCTGAACTATTTGCCAAACAATAGGGAATATGCATGTAATCCAAAAAATCCTGAAATATTTTTTTTTGTATTCTCTACATAAATTAAATGTTTATGGCAGTTGCTGTTATCTCTTTATTTTGGGTTTTATTAACAAAAAACAAGGTTTTATTTTGCAAATTTTCCTGCAAAATCCAACATCTCGTAAAACGGACTTCTTTTGTTTGTGACGTCACTTTTTTTATTACGTCAACGTTTTATAATGGCTAGTCACGGCTAGTGTAATGTAAATTTCAGTGTAAATCCATTTTCTTGAGTTTTTCCCAAAGACTAGAATGTTTAGTCGATAGAAAACCTTTTGTTTTATTAAACAGACTAGTTATAAATGACCAAAACGGCATTTGTGCAAAGAAAATCGGAAAATTGGCTGGAAGTTAGTGCTGGTGGATTTGGCTTTACAATTTAGTTAAAAACACTTATTGTTTATTATACTATAAAAATAAATGTACAGCAACATATGGTTACTTGAATTTAGCGATACTAACCTTTACAGATACCTCTTAATGTAAAATTTTTGATTAAATTTGCAGTAGGTACTTTCTTCGACATCGGTTTTTTGGGCACATGAAAAAGGAGGTTTGCAGTGCACACACAGTGATACTTTTGCACATTGGCATACTACAATATTTGTAGTTTATATTTTTAATACATTTTAACGTTTAATAAAAAGAATTATACACAAATAGCACTGTAATAAAAACACAACCGCTACCAGCATAAACAACTAAATCAGCTGGGAAACTAATGCCGGTCTCCATATAACTCTGTACTGTAGCTGTCAGCTGTCTTCTTGTCTTAGTCCGAGAGTCGGTAATCATCTTGTGTTTCCTCTCCCAGAAAAATGTTCTATAATTATTTTAAAAAAATCACCTTTTTGACTTTAGGTCTTATCGACTGACATTTTTCTATTCCTAAGCATATAACTTTACAATATTAACAATCCGTTTGGTAAATCAATTGATAGAGGATAGAGGTACAATCATTCGAGAAAATACTGACTTGCTTTCGGACTATCACAGAAATTCTTGATTTTCTAGACGTTTGTAGGTAGGCAGCCCTCGGTTCAGCTTTACGTTAACATGTAGATTGCCACTTATCCTTGTGACGTAACTTTTTTGAGCCGGCAAATGGCTTCTTTTGAAATTGTAATAAATTATACCGAAAAGTAAAATTTTTTTTTAGCTAAATTAACGCAGTAATTTTCCTCAAAATAGCAGTTTTGGGGTTGTAATGACCTCCTTAAACGATTTATGCAATAAAAAAAAAATGTGCATATTCCTTATTCGCTGCCAGTTCCATTCTAATTTCGCCTTTCAATTTCACTCTTCCAACCGCTACGTCTCTTTACCCCACAAAATGTCCAACATAATACCTAAATAGTTTTATTGTACTTCTTGGGCTTTCGGTCAGTTTAAATTAAAGTCTTGAAATGGTTTTGACGTTTCGGTTTATTTCATCTCTAAACCATCATCAAAATCCTAATAACAAAGGTGTAATAGTAATATATTTTTCTATGTAAGATTTATATAAACAAGAGATAGTAGAATAGGACATACCTTTTAAATTGATTTCACTTAAACACTACATTTTAACAAAATGACTTATTGCAACAGGGTTTTAAACTAGACTGATTTGTGGATGTTTACAGTAAAGAGCTTTGGTTTTATTATTCCAGATGTTTAAGGGTAGGGACACAAAAATTTTGCTTTTACTTTTTTATGATAAGGTTGTTGTAAATGGTACTTAAATTATCCGTATCTGTTCTATAGTTTAGGGTGTTATGGGTTTTTTTAATATGTATCATTTCCTTTATGTTTCGTTTTTTGTAGTTTGATTCATAATCTAAGATTTCTACGTTATTAAAATTAAAGTTGTGTAAATATTCTAGTGAATGATTTGATAGAGCTGTTGAACTGTGACTAACATTTCTAATACTGTTTTGATGTTCCTTAATTCTGTTTTTAAGATATTGCTTTGTTTGCCCAATATAGGTTTTTGGGCCATCAAGGCAATTTATTTTGTAAATGAGTTGAGACTGGTTTGTTTTTGGAATATTTGGTTTTAGATTTGTGAATAGTTTTCTTGAATTATTAATTGGTTTTTCTGCTATTTTGATTTTATGTGGGTGAAGTACTTTTTTAATTTTCTGGTTTATTTCTTTTATGTATGGAGTAGATACGTAATGGTTTTCATTCATATTTTTGGGGTTATTTTTCTGTGGGTTGTATATTTTGTTTATTTTTGCTTTTATGATTGGTTCATAGAACTTTTTAGGGTAGTTATTGTTTTGTAAGATATTTCGTACTTTTTTTAAGTTTTTTGGTCTGTGTTTATTATCAGATAGTTTAATAGCTCTGTCAACTAGTGAATTTACAACACTTTTCTTGTATTTTTCTGGAATGTTGGAGTTATAATTGATATATCGTCCTGACCACATTGGTTTGGTATACCAGCTTGTTTCTATGTCACCTTCTTCGTTATAGTGTAACGTTATGTCTAAAAAGTTTATTGATTTGTTATTTTCTGTTTCGTGTGTAAATTGAATTTTTGGATGGAATGAATTAAACTTGTTTAATGTATAGTTAAGTTTATTTTTTGGAATACATAGAATGCAGTCGTCAACAAATCTTTTGGAGAAATGAGGTTTATAATCAAGCGATTTTATGACGTTTACCTCTAGATGCTCCATTACTAAGTTTGCTATAGTAGCTGAGATGGGTGAACCCATTGCGACGCCATAAATTTGCGAGAAGAATTGGTCTTGGTACTGAAAAAATGTAGAGGTTAGACATATTTTTGTGGCTTCTATAAATTCTGTTAAAAAAAAACTTAGTAATGGAGCATCTAGAGGTAAACGTCATAGAATCGCTTGATTATAAACCTCATTTCTGCAAAAGATTTGTTGACGACTGCATTCTATGTATTCCAAAAAATAAACTTAACTATACATTAAACAAGTTTAATTCATTCCATCCAAAAATTCAATTTACACACGAAACAGAAAATAACAAATCAATAAACTTTTTAGACATAACGTTAAACTATAACGAAGAAGGTGACATAGAAACAAGCTGGTATACCAAACCAATGTGGTCAGGACGATATATCAATTATAACTCCAACATTCCAGAAAAATACAAGAAAAGTGTTGTAAATTCACTAGTTGACAGAGCTATTAAACTATCTGATAATAAACACAGACCAAAAAACTTAAAAAAAGTACGAAATATCTTACAAAACAATAACTACCCTAAAAAGTTCTATGAACCAATCATAAAAGCAAAAATAAACAAAATATACAACCCACAGAAAAATAACCCCAAAAATATGAATGAAAACCATTACGTATCTACTCCATACATAAAAGAAATAAACCAGAAAATTAAAAAAGTACTTCACCCACATAAAATCAAAATAGCAGAAAAACCAATTAATAATTCAAGAAAACTATTCACAAATCTAAAACCAAATATTCCAAAAACAAACCAGTCTCAACTCATTTACAAAATAAATTGCCTTGATTGCCCAAAAACCTATATTGGGCAAACAAAGCAATATCTTAAAAACAGAATTAAGGAACATCAAAACAGTATTGGAAATGTTAGTCACAGTTCAACAGCTCTATCAAATCATTCACTAGAATATTTACACAACTTTAATTTTAATAACGTAGAAATCTTAGATTATGAATCAAACTACAAAAAACGAAACATAAAGGAAATGATACATATTAAAAAAACCCATAACACCCTAAACTATAGAACAGATACGGATAATTTAAGTACCATTTACAACAACCTTATCATAAAAAAGTAAAGCAAAATTTTTGTGTCCCTACCCTTAAACATCTGGAATAATAAAACCAAAGCTCTTTACTGTAAACATCCACAAATCAGTCTAGTTTAAAACCCTGTTGCAATAAGTCATTTTGTTAAAATGTAGTGTTTAAGTGAAATCAATTTAAAAGGTATGTCCTATTCTACTATCTCTTGTTTATATAAATCTTACATAGAAAAATATATTACTATTACACCTTTGTTATTAGGATTCTGATGATGGTTTAGAGATGAAATAAACCGAAACGTCAAAACCATTTCAAGACTTTAATTTAAACTGACCGAAAGCCCAAGAAGTACAATAAAACTATTTAATCAAAAACGGTCAAGAAACCAATATTAATAATACCTAAAGTCAAACAAGTTCGAAACATTCTTCTATCCCTTGACACCAAAAAGTCCAGAACTTGCACCCATTTTAACTCGCCTTTTCCAGATCTGCTATGACATGGGTATCTTTCCAGATAGCTGGAAGACTGCTCGTGTGCAGCCTATCCCGAAAAAATATTCCAAGTGCGTTCCATCCAATTTAAGGCCTATCTCTCGTTTCTCTGTTGCCAGCAACGTTATGGAGAAAGCGATCAACTTTCAAATTCTAAAATATCTAGAAAAACACAAAATCATCCATGATAGGCAGTACGGATTTCATCACTAAAGATCTACAGCTGATCTTGTTAGCTTTATCACACATAACTGGAACAAGTCCCCCGAATTTTATGGCGAATCTCAGATTGTTACCCTTGATATTTTCAAGGTCTTTGACCACGTGTGGCATGCCGCGCTCCTCAACAACAACAACAACAACCGTGATGGACGGTCACTCATCTAACTTTCATCCTATCAATGGTGACGTACCCCAAGGTTCAGTCCTAGCACCAACCCTATTTCTTCTTCACATTAATGACCTGCTCTTTTCAACTACCAATCCCATCCACAGTTATGCTGACGATAGTACTCTTCACTACAAAATTCATTTTTCCAGACAAGTCTCTGGACAAGACGACACAGACCTATGAACCTATCCCTTTCCCAAGATCTCCAAATAATCTTAAGCTGGGATGCCAAGAACCTTGTTGTTCAACGCCTCCAAAACCCAGTCTTATTCCCTGTCATGCAAAAAATCCGACAAGCCCTAAAGAACAATGAAACAACCTTCGATCTTGTTGGCATTGTTTTCGAACATGATCTCAGCTGGCACAAACACATTATTTTAGTAGCTACATCGGCAGCTAAAAAGCTTGGTTTTCTCTTTCGAGCCAGAAAATACTTTTCCCCTTTCAACTTATACACTCTATGCTTCATAGATAAGACCTAACCTAGACTACTGTCTCCACATCTGGGGGAGCGGCACCAGCCTCGACACTTAACATCCTTGATTGACCTAAAAGATTGATTGACCTAAAAGAGAGCCATTCGACCCATCAGTGAGCCAGTCCTCACAAGAAAACTCCCTTCTCTCGCTCATCGACGCGCTGTTGGGGATTTATCCCTATTCTACCGGTACTTCCACGGATTTTGCTTTAAAGAATTAGCCGCTATAATTCCCCCTATGACTGTTCCTAACAGAACAACAAGAGGCGCGTTATCCCTTTACTGTCAAGGTACAAAAACCTAGAACATCCACTTCTCTCGCTACCTAGGGTCTCCAGATTGCCTGCAGTTGTTTTTTCTTCCCCTTCCAGGGTCCAATCCTTTAAATCCCGTGTCAGCAGACTATATTTAACTTCTCTTCAGGCGCCCACGGCATATTAGTACTTGGGCTTGAAGTCTGCGTGGGCTGTCTCAGATAAGAAGAAATAACTTCACTACAAATACTTCATTGCCTGTTATATAAAATTACAAAAATTTTACTTCGGGTTTTTCGTAGTACCTACTGCGAGAATCGTTACTTGTAACCGACGACGTCTAGGTGCTCAGACAATTTAATCAATAATTAAACTAATTGGAATCTTGTAACGTGACAGCACTCATGTTAATGTCATTGCCTCAAGTGACTCTAAATGTCAGTTAAATATATTACTTGATTTAAAGTTTTGAGCAATTGAGCTCGTAATTCTTTGTTAAGTTAAATAAGTTATCCTTAATCGCTTTTCTCGCCCAACACCAGTGCAAAAATGGTGACAACTCGCGCTTTTCTCTTATTCATTATCAATTTTTCTATTCATTATCAATTATATACATTTGACAATAATATTGTGTGAGTGCGGTTAGCTTTATGCTATAAGGTGTATGTAGCGAAGCTATTTAGATATGTGGTAATACAAATAATACCACTATTCTGTGTGTTCTTCTATAGAAAATTAGCATAAAATGTAGGAAGATTGAAGCTTACAATTACCCTTAAAAACTCCACGTCACAACGATCAGCCATATGCTATAAAAACAAAATATATGTACCGACGAGCTGTTTTAAATGTTCGAATAACACTCTTTGTTTTTATTGCTTTGGGATTTTGTTCAAACGGACCATTAAAAAATATTGGCATGTTTATTTTCGATGTTTTGTAAATTTTCACACATAGACTATTCAAGAATTTGAATAGGTAAATACGCATGCATTATTGAAGTGTACTTAATTTTATCTAAAAAGTGCTATAGCGTGTGTAAAATTGGAAATTATTCTCCCTGTCTCGCAGTTATATTTTTTTTCTTATCCATTGCACGTACTTACACAAAGTGTTTTACTTAAGCACCTGCTGTATGCTTTTCTATAACTTAGTAAATAGTATGATTATGGAAAAATTTGCTACCAGTTTAAAGAATAGGCTTGGTTTAACAGCAAAGTTCTGTTTATTTTAAAGTAGCCAGCTGCATCCCTTCTGGCTTTAGAAAAATAGAGAATTTTATTTACTAAATACTATTACTATTTTATAAGCACTCGGCCATGGTTAGTAGGCCTTTAACCAAAAACAAATGACTTTGTTAATGAACAACATTTACTTTTTTTACATGTTACAATTTGTTAGTGTATGATATCGATTTATTTGGTTGTGTTACAATTTGTTAACGTGTGATATCTCTTTACCTGTTTTTGTTACAATTTATTAATATATGATATCCATGTACTTGTTGATACATTCAATTGGCTTTTTAAATACACTTAAGGTTCAGTAACAGTAAATTTATCAGATCAATTGAAAGATGAAAATGGGGAAATATCCGAGCGCTACATGCTAAGTACGCGGAATGTCAGAAGAAACACATTACGATAATAATGTATCCTAAGAATCGCAAGATTTTATTGGAGTCGGCTTTTTTTTCTTTGTGTCTGCATGATATTTATTTTGCTTTGTGAAATGGTGTAAACAGTGACTAATCGTAGTTAAATATCAAAAACAATAATTCATAAAATAAACCCAAGAGGTAGTGAATTTGAAGACTGTATTTCCGAAGACCAAGGGGAAAAGAGAAAATCACTTGGAAGATTACGTTTCTGAAAAACTTAACCTTAAAAATCATGAGACTGGGGATGATTGCAGCTGCAAACGACTGGGTTGTTTGAAAAATTTTCGGCTGATACAAGACAAAAATGATAAGACAATTTAATTTGTTAAAAGCCGTGGATTAACAGAAAATTTACTTACGTGTGCTGATTAGTATTTGCCCTATACAAATCCAAGGTCCGCATAAAGGAGAAGAAGAATTTTATTCAACCCTACCAAAAACAAAAGGAGAAAGGGAAAGTTATCTAGTATTACGGCGTACCATAAGAGGCAACAGAAAAATCCAAAAATACTGATATCTTTTTTTAACTCAATAAGATTTATTATTTTGCTTGTAAAATAATTTCTTTAAAACATCTCCTGAAAGTAAATGACATTCCTCCTTCTTGTACGTAACGTTCCGTAGTTTTTTGGCTTCTAGTGCGATGGAAAAATGGGAAAGGATTTTTAGTAATAAAATTCTCAAATCAAAGATGGTTTTGCTAAATGTTTACGTTTTTTGGCATTTTCCTTTCTTAGCCTGCACTCTTTAAATTATAAGATGAACACATGTAAATGCCTAAATCAAACATACATTAATAAAACAAGTATGGCTACTTTAACTTAATGAAGACCTATAGCGCTACCGTGAATCTGGGGAACTATGCGAATTGCAGCAATTAATTATATATTAATAGGTCACAACCCTATATTACCCAAGTAAATCTTACGTACCTGAGGTACTTTAGTAGTTATGAGAATGAATAATAATTATGCCGGGGTATTAACTACGACACAATTCTTGTAGCGTTGTTATAACGTTGTTACCGTTATGTGCCTCCGTTGGTCGTAAATCATACTACTTTTGAATGTCTTCTGACTCTTGTTAAGGAGATACGCCGGTTGTCGGACCCGAAAAATTCACTTCATTCGAGATTTTTTTCAATGCTAGAACACTTGTTTTGTTAATATTGTTATTGTTTAATATATTATTTTTAATATTTCTTTATTTTGAAGTACTCATTTTTAGATGAGTTATAATAGTTTGGTTAAAAAATAATAATGACATTTGTACATATTGCGACTGCTAGAATGATCCGTTGTTTGTCGGGCATTCGTAGTGAGCACTATAACTCGATTCACCTGAAATTAAAAAGAAAAAAAAATCAAAAAATTAATTAATTTTTTGCAGAAATGGCAGGTCGTATAAAATTTCATTTGTTTCGCCCGAAATTTGAGAAATTATTTCAAAGAAAATTCGGAGATTCCTTTTGAGAAAGAGGCTTATGACGAATAATTATCTTATGCCTTCACTAAAAAAAGAGTAATTTTGTTTAAAACTTGGTGTTCGAGAACCTTCGAACACTTTTTACTCTTTAGATAATTTTATCAATAAAATAATAATCTTTCCCTTAACAGTAAAGAAATAAAAATATCTTTCTTTGAAACTAAAATTTAATATAAAACCATGCAAGTTTAGACAACGCAAATTCTATTTTTAAGTCGAAAGTAACAAACATCTATTGTTCAGCTCACATAAAATATATCACCGTTTCTTTATCGGTGTCGTTATCTTTCAAATCCCAACTTTCCTAGAAAATCTTACCACTTAAAAATCATAGGTCAGTAGTTACACACCCAAACCATAATGGCCGAAGTTAAACCAATTACAATTTACATCGCTTCCTCTACAATGATTTTTATTGGTTTATATTTCGCGTGACGTTTCACTAGATGCATCAACTTACCCCTTGCCAAGAAAGTCAAATCGTCAGTTCAGTTGTTAGCAGAATCTTGGAAGAAGCTGCAACGCGCGATACGCCCTCGTTTTGTATCGTTATTTGTTTTGACACGGCTAGTAGCTCTAACGTGTCAGAGTTTCCGTTCGAGTTAAAATTCCCAAAAATGCTCTTAGCAGCGATCACCTTACGCAAGATTTATTGTTTCTATTCATTGTCAAAAACGAATATCTAAAATCGTCATAAAATCTGTCTCTGCTGAATATAAAAATATTCATGGACTTTTACGATAAGCTGAGTACCAGTGAAATAAACCCAAGTAATAAATCAATAATATTGTTAACTGGTTTTTATAATTGTACCTACAAACGGTACAAGTGTGACTGTATAAAAATTACAGTTTTTAAATTTGTTATACCTAAATATACAATTGTTGAAAATCTACCGATTTTCATTTGCATGAAAGTCATGTCAAAAATTACGTGTACGGTAGAATGTGAAATCCCCGTATATAGTTGGTCCTTCGAGCCGGATAACCAGAAAATAAAGTAAAAAACTAAGTGTCTAAAATTAAAGTGACAAAAGCAACATTAAATGGTCCTTCGTAGCTTAAAAAATAAAACAGACAAATGAAAAACAGTGAATCGTAAACAAACATTGATAAACTCCGATTTAAACAAATTTTCGTGAGTGTGTCCAGTACCTGAGATTTGTCTGCTTCCAGTGAATTACTTGTGAACAGCGGAACGAGATACTGGGTGGCCCAAGACAAAGAATTTTTCCACTTTATACAGACTACCTACGCGATTGGATTTTAAGGTCAGATTGTTACATTTTTGTGTAGTTTTTTAAGATTTTCTACAGTCTTACTTATTTCACAGACTTTGGACTTTAAGTTTTAGGTGCATATTTATTGAAATAAATCTATTTCGTTGTTGCAAGTTTAAAATTGTTAGTAAGCAAGCCTTGATTTTGACAAGTTGTATTTTTATCTTTGTCTAAGTACTTAACTAGTAATCTAGGTTAAATTTATCTACAATTCTGATTTAATTGGTAATAGTTTTAAATAACAATGGAAACATTAAAAGTACAAAGAGGACGTGCCAAATCCAGCATCACACGAATAGCGAATTGGTTTAGTTCAAATAAAGACACAGAAACAAACATTTTTCAATTTCGAACTCGGGAAAATGGCTTATATGCCGCATTCGGCAAATATTGCGAAATTCAAGATGAAATAGAGGACAGTGATGACGCTGGAGTTGAGTACAATGATAGGGACGAGGTAGAAGGCAGATTTTATGATACGTTAGCATCCTTGCAAGAAAAAATTAGTTCACTACAACTAACAAAGGTTTCTTCTCCAAATTTGCAACCCATTGTAATTAATAATCCGCCGTCTCCAAACCCTATAGCAGTAAAATTACCTGAATTGAATATACCAATTTTTGCCGGAAATATTTCTGAATGGACAGCCTTTTCTGAGCTTTTCAATACGCTCATAACTAATAACCCAGACTTGTCAAATATTCAAAAATTTATTTATTTAAAATCATTTTTAAAAAATGAGCCTCTTAATTTAATAAACAACTTATTTTTGACGTCTGATAATTTCAAAATTGCTTTAGATACCCTAAGCAATAGATATGAAAACAAATTAATCATAGTGAACGCTCATATAGGAAAACTGTTAGAAGTTCCTTCGTTAACTAAACCCAATTCAAATAATTTAAGACTATTTTTGACACAAGCTAAGCAAAATATGGAGTCATTAAAAAATTTACAAATTCCAGTGCAACATTGGGATTTATTACTGATTTATTTATTTTCACAAAAGTTAGATTATAACACTCGAAAGGCGTTTGAACAAGAAAAGTTACGCTATACTCAACTGCCTAAAATAGAAAATCTCTTTAATTTTCTAGAACAAAAATGTATAGTTTTGGAAAATTTAGACTCTTCAGAATCTAAACAACAACTAACACCACAAAGTTCCCGACATTACCAAAAATCCTTTCACACAAGCGCTGAGTCTTCGCCTAGGACAGGACAGGGTTCACTCGAATGTATTTTCTGTAACATGTCAAATCACAAAATTTACAGATGTCACAAATTTAAAGCACTAACTTTAAATGATAAATTAAATTTTGTAAAAAATAAAAATGTATGTAGAAACTGTTTAAGTAATCAACATCAAGGAGAAAATTGTTCTTCTACCCGTTCATGTTTTATATGTCACAAAAATCATCATACTATTTTGCACGACAGTACTAACCTCGGTACTAACACTCAAGTGAGAACTACATTGAACAGTGTGGAAACTTCTCCAAATGACAAAACGAACATTTCACCTGACAGTCATTCAAATGCGCAAATTTCTGCACAAAGCTCTGACAATACCGCCACTCTTTCTGCTTTTTCGGCAAAGCATGAGGTTTTGTTAGCCACGGCAACCATATCGTTGGTTGCTGCTGACAACAAAGCTTTAAATGTCAAGGCACTTCTGGACAGCGGCAGTCAAACTTCCTTTGTTACGGAAAACTTAGTTAAAAAACTTAAAATAAACCCATATGATCGAAAAATACAAATTTCAGGTATCTCATCTAGTTCGACAGTTTCTACAAAAATGGTTAACATTAAAATACAATCAAATGTTTGTGTTGATAAAATTTTTAACGTTTCTTGTGCCGTTTTATCAAAAATTACTTCGAAATTGCCGCAAATTCCTATAAACATAGACTCTTTGGGTATACCAGAACACATTCAACTAGCTGACCCTACCTTTTGCACCCCTTCTGAAATTGACGTGTTGTTAGGGGCTGACATATATTATGATTTAATGATCCCAGAAATAATAAAACTAGGAAAAAATATTCCCATTCTACAAAACACACATTTAGGTTGGATTGTCGCAGGAAATGTGCCTGTGCAAAATTTCACTACCAAATTTAATGTTTCAGAACCTCAATTTCAAGACGACGATCACGTTTCTTTGTTTGTGCAGACAAATAAGATCGATAATAACATTGAAAATTTAATTCAGCGTTTTTGGACATTAGAAGAAATAGCAAATAAACAAAATTTGTCCATTGACGAACAACAAAGTGAAAACATTTTTAAGGCAACTACCAAAATACTTGAAAACGGTTCATTCCAGGTCAATTTACCTTTAAAATCGCCCAATGAACATCTTAAGTTAGGAAATTCTTTTAATATGGCATACAAAAGATTTTTAAACTTAGAAAAAAGATTAGATAATAATACAGATTTACGAACTGAATATCGAAAATTCATTAATGAATACGTTACACTTGAACATGCAAAATATGTTCCTTTAAATTTGCAAAACGAAAATTTAGAAAACAAATATTTCCTACCCCACCACTGTGTTATACGCGAAGACAGTGAGACTACAAAATTACGTGTCGTCTTTGACGCTTCTATGAAATCCTCTTCCGGATACTCGCTCAATGACGTCATGCTTAAGGGCTTCACTGTCCAACCAGATTTGTTCGATATATTATGCCGATTTCGTCTTCACAGTTTTGTGCTTATTACAGATATAGAGAAAATGTTTCGTCAAGTAAAAGTAAACTCTTCACAAACCTTTCTTCAGAATATATTGTGGCGAGAAAATTCTGAACTACCGATTAAATGTATAGAACTACAGACTGTGACATACGGTACAAACTGTGCACCTTATCTAAGTACACGGTGTTTGGTTGAATTGGCAAATAATGGAAAAAATAATTATCCGTTAGCATCTGAAGCTATATTAAACCAATGTTACGTCGACGATATCCTTGTAGGTTGTGACACATATGAAAAATTATTTCACACTTATACTCAGCTTGTGGATCTCTTCAAATCAGCAGGATTCCACTTACATAAATGGCATTCCAATTCAAATAAATTTCTTAAAAATATTTCCGATGATCAGCAACACAGTAATTATGAAATTAGGATCGAAAATACTTCCAATAAGGTCTTGGGAATTTCTTGGAACTCAAACTCTGATAAATTTTCCATCTCCCTACCAAAAAGTTCCCATAAGCCCTCAGCGACTAAACGGGAGGTACTCTCCACGATCGCGCAAATGTTTGATCCCCTCGGTTTAGTTGGGCCAATTATAGTTACCGCAAAGGTAATAATGCAAAAAATATGGCTTTCAAAAATAAACTGGGATGACCACCTTGATTTTAACCTTTTTGCTGAATGGGATAATTTCATAAAAAATATCTCTGTGCTTTCAAATTTAAAAATTCCTCGGTGCTTATTTCATAATAATACAATTCTTAAAATAGAAATCCATGGATTTTGTGATGCCAGTCTAAAGGCATATGGAGCATGTATTTATGTTCGCGCTGTCTATCAAGACAAAACAGTTACCTGTAATCTACTAACTTCTAAAAGTAGAGTCTCACCCATAAAAATTGTCACTCTACCGCGTCTTGAACTTTGCGGAGCGACTTTACTAGCAAACTTAACGCGCAAAATTCTCACAGTTTTTGAAAACAAAATTAATATTAACAGTGTTAACCTTTGGTCAGATTCAAAAATTGTGTTAGCCTGGTTGCAATCACATCCTTCAAAATGGTCTATTTTTGTCTCACATAGAGTCTCAGAAATTCAACAGATTACTTCTCAATATAATTGGCGACATATTAAATCGTCACAGAATCCTGCAGATATTCTGTCACGAGGAGTTTTACCTCCAGAATTAATGAATTGTTCTTTTTGGTGGCATGGACCAGATTTTTTACAAAACCCTCATTTAGACCTGAAAACATGCGACTCGGATATTCGAGTTGAAAATGTTCCAGAGGAACGAAAAACGGTATTATTTTTACAAAATAAATCCGAAGATTTTTATGACAAGGTCTTATGTAAATATTCTTCATTTACTCGTCTAAAAAGAATTTTCGCCTATTGTCTAAGATTTTCTTTTAATTCCAAAAGACAAAATTCTGTTAAAAATGGTGGACCTCTCACTGTTGATGAATTAAACCAATCTCAAAATACAATAATAAAGATTATACAAGACGCATTTTTCTCCAAAGAAATTTCCGAAATTCAGTCAGATAAAATTGTTTCTAACAAAGCAATACTGTCACTTAAACCATTTCTCGACGAATACGGATTTCTAAGAGTCGGGGGACGACTTTCCAATGCCGACATAGAATATAACCAAAGACATCCAGTTTTACTTCCTTCAAAAAATTATTTAGTAAGGCTTATGTTAAAACTGGAACATCTTCGGCTCTATCACGCGGGTGCACAAAGTGTCCTTTCCAATTTTAGACTAAGGTTTTGGCCTCTAGACGGATTGAGAGAAATTAAGCGTATTATCAGGGGCTGTATTACCTGTTACAGATTTAAGGCACAGCCTACTCATCAAATAATGTCAGATCTACCGAAAGATAGAGTTACAATGTGTAGGCCTTTTTTAAACGTTGGAGTAGATTTTGGCGGACCTTTTTTCTTTAAAACGTCTAAATTACGCCGCGCTCCCCTGGCAAAATGTTACGTAGCTCTCTTTGTGTGTATGTCTACAAAGGCAGTACACATCGAACTAGTTAGTAGCCTATCGACGGAGGCATTTTTACAAACACTTAAAAGATTCATATCCCGCAGAGGAAACCCACATAGAATTTATAGCGATAACGCTACTAATTTTTTGGGATCAAAAAATCACTTAAAGGAGTTATTTGATTTTTTCAAGAACAAGGAAAACACAAACGAAATTCAAAATTTCTTAAGTTCTTATGAAACGCAGTGGAAGTTTATACCACCATGTAGCCCACATTGGGGAGGTTTGTGGGAGGCAGCTATTAAGAGTACCAAATATCATCTCTACCGTGTAATCGGTAATTCACATTTAACTTTCGAAGAACTTAACACTGTTCTTGTCCAGATCGAGGCGATTCTTAACTCACGCCCATTGTGTCCCATGTCCAACGATCCCTCTGATTTGACATGTCTTACTCCAGGACATTTTTTAATCGGTGACAGCCTTACCTCCTATCCCGACAAAGACTTAACTGAAATCTCTGAAAATAGATTATCTCTTTGGCAAAAGTGTACACAAATGCAGCAAAACTTTTGGAAAAGATGGTCTATTGAATACCTCCACCGACTTCAGAACAGACCAAAATGGCTTACACCTACTAAAGACCTCTCATTAAATGACTTAGTTCTTCTTAAAGATGACAAATTACCGCCTTTAAAATGGTCACGAGCCAGAATAGTTGAACTTATACCAGGTAAAGATAACAAAATTCGAGTTGTCAAATTAAAAACAAATGAAGGAACCTTTACCAGGGCTCTCACAAAAGTTTGTCCATTACCTGATTCGTACCCATAAGCTTGACAAGTATTTTGAAGTGTACAACACTTCAACGCGGGGCAGTATGTTCGAGAACCTTCGAACACTTTTTACTCTTTAGATAATTTTATCAATAAAATAATAATCTTTCCCTTAACAGTAAAGAAATAAAAATATCTTTCTTTAAAACTAAAATTTAATATAAAACCATGCAAGTTTAGACAACGCAAATTCTATTTTTAAGTCGAAAGTAACAAACATCTATTGTTCAGCTCACATAAAATATATCACCCTTTCTTTATCGGTGTCGTTATCTTTCAAATCCCAACTTTCCTAGAAAATCTTACCACTTAAAAATCATAGGTCAGTAGTTACACACCCAAACCATAATGGCCGAAGTTAAACCAATTACAATTTACATCGCTTCCTCTACAATGATTTTTATTGGTTTATATTTCGCGTGACGTTTCACTAGATGCATCAACTTACCCCTTGCCAAGAAAGTCAAATCGTCAGTTCAGTTGTTAGCAGAATCTTGGAAGAAGCTGCAACGCGCGATACGCCCTCGTTTTGTATCGTTATTTGTTTTGACACGGCTAGTAGCTCTAACGTGTCAGAGTTTCCGTTCGAGTTAAAATTCCCAAAAATGCTCTTAGCAGCGATCACCTTACGCAAGATTTATTGTTTCTATTCATTGTCAAAAACGAATATCTAAAATCGTCATAAAATCTGTCTCTGCTGAATATAAAAATATTCATGGACTTTTACGATAAGCTGAGTACCAGTGAAATAAACCCAAGTAATAAATCAATAATATTGTTAACTGGTTTTTATAATTGTACCTACAAACGGTACAAGTGTGACTGTATAAAAATTACAGTTTTTAAATTTGTTATACCTAAATATACAATTGTTGAAAATCTACCGATTTTCATTTGCATGAAAGTCATGTCAAAAATTACGTGTACGGTAGAATGTGAAATCCCCGTATACTTGGGAAATGAGCATATTTTAAAACATTTATTTAATAAAAGAGTAGGTATAAAAAAAGTTTTGTTAGTATTAAATTGGTTGGAGTTAAAAGAAAGTTATTAAGGCGAATTCTCAGGGCATATTTGCATCCTCTCATACCTAAATCTTCTGTTTCTTGAAAAAGAAAACTGAATTTTAATAAACAGTTTAGAATAACTAGAGGAACATTAGGTATTTTTATATTTATATTACATTATTTTGTTATACTTGTTACTCATAATTGTTTTTATTTTGTTTTAGGTAAGTCAGATGCAAAAGGAATAGTTAAAAAATTAAAATTCGTTAGTAAAGGTAAGGTAATTCATACATTTTTAAGGATATTTAATCACAACTAATAGCAAAACCCCTTGTATGTTCTTATAAATCGAAAGCAGTTTCATTAACAGTCCATTTTTGTCATTATTTTTCCCCCAAAATACTTAGAGTTGAAAAAGAAACTACATATTACTGCTACCGATATTTATTTGAATGTCCGTTTAAGATAAGTTAAAATGGAATAATATAAGATAAAGAAATATGAAAATTTCAAAAAATTGTCAGTTCGTAGAACATTATTAAATAACTAAGTAAAGTATTTTAGTTGTTTTTCTATACTGTAGTATTTTAAGCACGTAACTCTACAACAGTTCGCTTATTCGTCGGTAAATAGGCAAGAAAGCAAAATATAACGAGTGTCATTCCAATTTTACCTCCTTCAGTTTTGAAAAGTTAGGGATTTTTTATCTTTACGTCAAACCAACTAACCAAAATATCAGCGCTTGTCAATTACTGCCCTTTAAACGTTTGCAGACGAACAACAGAACGCGCTGTTAAGAGTAAAATGTCACGTGATCTAATGAAACAGTGTGCAGTTTTATATAAAATCATGAACTAAACGGATAGGAAGAAAGTTTGCAATATGTCAAAGTTTATTACATATTTAAAATTTTAGTTTGTTATTCAGGATTATGAAATCCATTTTTTCAATAATTGGTGGGTGTTTAAAGCATTAATTAATTAGTTTTGCTTTTTAAAGCAACATAAACTGCAAAGTCTCTGCCGATATTGTTAGATGACCTCATTTCATATTTTCTTTTTGTAATACCTACGTAAAAGAAAATGTATTATACAAGTCCCAAGCCAAATATCAATAAAATTGTAGAGCCACTACGCTGACCTGAAATTATTACAATGGTTATAGCTTTACGACTGATACAGTCATAATAAAAGAGTATAATTTGTGGTTAATCATATTAGAAAGCTGACAGCTTTGATACATACACTTAGCGAAATAAGCTTTACCAGTTGCCAACCGGTTCCAGTCGGCAAGGGCACTACCCTTGTTAAAAAAGGAAAGCAGGCTTATCGATAAGAACGACTGAATTAAAACCGCCCATTATAATCTGTTTTATGTGTCTTGGTTGTTTGTAGAAAAATATTTATGCCTGTTGGCCTAATTACTGCTTATTTTCTAGATAAGTGTGGCGAAATGTTCTAAAATCCACTGACGGTGACTCGTGGTATTTGCCAGTCGAATATGTGTAAGCATAGCAATTCCCTTCGTAGTCTAAATTGGACCTGCGCCCCGTTTGAAGTTCACGTGTTGTTGCTTGGCCAAGCTTGTTTACGACATAGTTAGACTAGTTTTTTGCACTTGTGTTTCAAACTGATTTAAACTTTTACAAGTGTTTTAAAATTGGTAGGAATAAAATTTTAATGTTACTTCTATTGGATGTTTTTTCTCGTGGCCAAGGAACTACACAAGGACTTTAAACTGCGCGCTGGTCCAATTAAGACTACGAAAGGACTTGTTATGCTTCGACTGGTAATTATCACGCGTCAGTGGATTTTAGAACATTTCGCCACACTTATCTATAAAGTAAACAGTAATTAGGCCAACAGGCATGAATATTTTTCTACAACCGAACGAGATACATAAAGGAAACTACAATGGGCGTTTTTAATTCACCGGTTCTTATCGATAAGTCTGCTCTCATTTTTTAGCAAGGATAGTGCCCTTGCCGACTGGAACCGTTGGCAACTGGTAAAGCATATTCCGCGAACTGCATGTATTAAAGCTGCTCGTTTTCTAAAATCAATAACCACAAATTATCCTCTTGTTATGACTATATCAGTCGTAAAGCTGTAACAATTGTAACAACTGTTAGGTCAACGAGTGGCTGTACAATTTTAACGATATTTGACTTAGGACTTAATATTTTACGTAGGCATTACGAAAGGTCGTTTTCACACACATTTTCACATAATACCACTGGCGCACAGTAGGGCTCGGAACCCAGAAACTTTTTGACTCTCTCTCTTCATCAGGTTTTTTTGAACATATTTTAGAATTTATTTATTCCGAGATTTAAGTGACCAATCCCGGGATTTTTCGGGGCTGAACTTTTAACAGGATCGCGGGATTTCGGAATCTCGGGATTGCAAGCCCTAGCTGAAATATTATAAGTAAATAAGTATGAAATTGCCGTTTTATGGTATTATAATAACTTTTTGATACGGTGACCAAACAAAATCCAAATAAATTGTAAAAAAATTAAACAAATATGTTTAATGTAGTTTTTTTACATAAATATAAACGTTTTAACTTGACTAAAAACAATAATTATCTGCAGTAAACATATCCGCTGAATTGACGCCAGATTTAAGGCCCCACTGTGTGGCGGTTGACCGAAAGCAACATGGTGTAGTTAGCACTTTTATTTTTGAACCTTTTTTTACACTGTTGTCCCGCGGTTGCTCCGCTGGTCAAATTTATACTTTTTTGTCACGTTTAGAAATTATATACGTAAACAATAAATATAATAATAATAAAGTATTAAAAATGTTCACGAGTTTTATTGAATATAGGCATAAAATAATCCTATCAACATGAATAAAAAAACCCCTTTTGAAATAATTGCTTATGCAAATCTCATTTAAAATACATATATCAATAAAATATTTTATTCAGTTTCGGCGGCAATTTCATTATTTATTGACGTGCTTTTTAAAACACATTTTTTTTTCATGACAAAATATCGGATGGCTTTGGGATTTTAAGTGCAAAGATCTCTTCATATAAATTTGCTTAAAAAAATATACGTATTTTTTAAAAAAATGTCTGTTGTAAGTCTTACAACAGACATTTTCGTCTTTTAACACTTTCTTACTGACTTCAAAATATAAAAATCTACTGTCCAGATTCACTATCTCTAGACCGGTCTAATTTGATAATCAAAAGTTTTAAGTTGAAGTGTAGGAATAAAACAACCGATTTAAAAGGTTAGTGGCCAGTTATATGAGATAGTTGTAGCCCAGTCCCGCTTAGAGGTGTGCAATGAGAATGTTCTCAAGGGAATATTTCCGGAGAACAGTAAATTACCGACAATATTTTCCACCATAAATTCTCGAGAATTTATGATTTAAAAAATATATAAATTACTGGAAAATTACCGAGAATATTTCCGAGAACGAGAATGTTCTTGGGAAAATTCATATTCTCGGAGAATTTATGAGAATTTACGGAAATTTAAGGTAATTTATTTTAATGCCGCTATTGTATCATAGATGGAGCTTGGAGCATCTTTATTTATGTTCTGTGTTGTTTTAAACAACTTGTTTAGACATGTTATTTTATACAATGCGTTTCTAAGTTGTGTTTTATTTATAAATAAAGTTACTCGAAAATAATGGAAATAAAAATTAATGTGTCTTTATTTTGACTAAGATGCGTAATCACGTTAATTTACAGTTTAAATATTTTCTAATTTAGGTATTGTGCAGTGCTATCTCTTCATTTTTTCATATAAAATTATTGTAAAAACTACTTTGGGTAAAAAAATATGTTCTTCTAATTTATGCAGTCAAACAAAACATAAAATTCTCCAACATGTAAAATAAATTCTCCAAAATTTCCGATAAATTCTCATTCTTCTCAGAGAATATTTCCCAATAATAAATTCTCGAGAATGTTCCATCTCTACATCTCTTTATTTTTTCCGATAAAATTATAATAAACACAACTTTTGGTAAAAAAAATATGTTCTTTCAGTTTATGCAGTCAAAACATAAAATTCTCCAACATATAAAATAAATTCTCCAAAATTTCCGATAAATTCTCATTGTTCTCGGAGAATATTGCCCAAAAATAAATTCTCGACAATGTTCCATCTCTAGTCCCGCTGTCTAAAAACGTGCAAAAATTTTTAAAAGCAGTTTGACTGTTTGGGTATGAAAGGTTTTTGTTCAATACCTACGCACTGGCCACTTTTACCTGCAGTGCAAAAGAAAAGAGCTACGGACGAAAAACTAGTTTTAGCATATTCAAAGAATAATTAAAAACCATAGCAGCAATTTCAGCTGTTACTGGAATAGCAGATATCCTCAGACACCCCCTCCCCTATGACAACAGTCAAAATGCTTCTAATTTTTTTCCCGAAATTGACCTTTTTGGAACGAACAGTCAGCCTGAACTATTATTGGCAGTATTGATGGAATCTGGCCAGTTATTTAAAGAAAATCCTTTTGTTTTCAATGCCGGCGTTTCGATTTATTTAAAACCGACCTCAGGGCTCAAGTAACTGGCTTTCCGTGTTAAAAAACTATAGTGAAATCTAAAATGGGACAAATTAGATACATCTAACAGAATGACGTACAAAATATACGTAATAACTAGCCTGGTCCCACCAACACTATATACCAACAATAAAACAACTAAGTTGCGTAATATAAATTTATCTCTGAGGTTTTTTACAAATTTATAAAGAGCTAGGTCATTTTAGTACATATTTTCCAAAATAATAGAACAAAACTCTAAAAAAAATTAGAATAAATCATAAGTTTTTTATGACTTGTGCCAGGACCAAAGCTTGTCAAAACCTAGCTGATCAACTAGAAGAACTTAACTAAAACCAGTACTAAATCTTAACCTTTTACTAAGCCCCGGTATAAAAGTAGTTGTCTATGTAACTAGTTATAGGAATTGTGTAGTTAGTCCTGTAAATCATTGAAGTTCCACAAAATGGCATTTGCTTGTTTTGTACAACCGTTTTTCATATTTTAGTAAAAACAACTTTATAACGATAAAATGTTTAATAACTTATTTGAAAGCATGTCAGTTTGAAAATTAATGTAGATAAAGCTTCCCTAAGTTGTGAAATATTTTCATTTCCTAATTAGTTAATAAAAGTAAAACGTCTCGTAATTTCAGTCAGCGTTGGAAAGTAACACTTTTTGTGTCAAAGTTAGACAAAAGTAGTTAGTTTTTTGTTCTAACTTTCGTTCGGTCCGTAAAAATCCCTCTCTTTACACAAAATGAGGCGTCTCCTGACTAATTACATAAATAACTATTATTTTAATTATGCATTTACTAAAATTATGTATTGTTGTTAATAAAAGATCTGAAAATACTGAAAAAACCTTTTAGGATAATTGTTCACACAGAAATCGTTACAAAATGTGCTCAAAGTAAGTGATTTAATAGAAATGTTTAGACAAAATTGAATTACTTAATTTACGTGTTTTCGTGAAATATTTTTCCTTTTCAATGGAAAAATATTAGATACTTTTCAGACTGGATAGTACGAGATCTGTTGAATTATTTAAATTTGATGTACAGAATTTCAGTTTAATGTAAAAAATTTGCATTATACAACTTTAAGTTGTGCATTACGGAATTATGCTGATTACTACTGATTTAGATATTTCATGTATGATAGAGATTGCCATAATAGATTAAATCGCTGACAATAGTATCGTCCGTAATAAATGTGTTGACTTAGAAATTAGTAGCATAGCGGATCAAAAACAAACAGCGTAGTCCGTTCTTGCATTAAAGTGTTGTTTTATGACAGTAGCAGCTTTACATCTATTAGTGTGAACCGTTCTTAGGTGCCGGTATTACCGGTATTGCATATTCTCTATCATTTCTGTCATAAGCAATTATAATGAATATGTGGGATTGCTACTGAGGGAATTACCTAAAAGGTTACAGTAGGCTGATGGTCCCCAACAAGGCTGATGATCCCCAGCAAGCCTTACAAGTACCTGGCCTGGGAGAACGGAACAGGCTGTCCACTATGCCACTAATTTCTGTCTTTATAGATGCTTATGTCATTCGTTGCCAGCTGTTTAAATAGTGTAATGAGCTGTAACACTACTAGTGAAGTAATGATTTCATTACCTGACTGATTTTTATTTTGAAAAATTTAAATCAAAACAGAAAGAAATGTCTGCGACTTTTACTAGACGTCATAATTATTTTAAATACCTACTCTAAATTTTATTAAAAACTTTTTTTCAAAACTGTTCTATTTCTCTTTTAGTTTTATGTTTTTTTTTAAAACCATACATCGCTAGATATCTATGATATTTTCTGATATAAAATTATGTTGTAATATAATAAACCTAATTTTGGTACTCTTTTCTAGACACAAAGAATAGTTTTCATATTAATATTTTTTATAATATTTTCTTGAGACATTATTTACGTTACAAACATGGGTAAATAGCTTAGTGAAAATAAAATAGCACTTCCCATACAATAAAAGGTATTAGTGTAGTAATTGTTATAAATTCAAAGAGTCCTATATTACTTTATTAAGTGATGGTAAATATACAGGGTACCCAAGAAGTCAGTATGGGCAAATATCTTTGCTATTAGTAAAGATAGAGACATCAAATTTTAGGTATATCTTATTGGTTAAAAAATCTACTTTTTTATGTAATTTAACTTTTTAAACCCTCTTGAGGGGCGACTCTAGAGAGTTAAGGTTTAAAAGCCTTCAAAAAGGAAAGATTTTAACGCAAACCCATCAATATCCGTATCGTAATTCGTTTTTAAATGGCAAGCCTTTAAAAATAAAATTCACGAAAAAAAAGTCAAAATTTAAATACCTTGATTTCTCTTATTACTTTAAAAGTTGTTTAAAATGACCACCATGAACTTCTCGGTAGTAATAAAGTCGATTTTGGAACTCACTTCTCACATTTCCTCTACAAATGTGAGATGTCGGTTCTGGTCAACTTTGTATATTCCAACTAATTTTTAAATTGTCGGTTTTTAAAAGCCCTAGAGTTTAATCTGAAACTATTTTGCCAACTTCTCTAGTTTTGAAATATACAGCCAAGCCGGGACTTCTTAGTATATAGAGATAATAAAGAGAACAGATTGGTTTAAAACACTTACAACCAGTCACACAGCCTGTATGACTTTTATTATTATTGTTATTATTATTATTATTATTATTATTATTATTATTATTATTATTATTATTATTATTATTATTATTATTATTATTATTATTATTATTATTATTATTATTATTATTATTATTATTATTATTATTATTATTATTATTATTATTATTATTATTATTATTATTATTATTATTATTATTATTATTATTATTGCTATTATCAAGCTGTCTCTACCTTCATTTACTAAAATGTCAACAATAACAAACTAAGTGTGAATAATAGTCCTAGACATGGTTTATTTATTATTAAAAGTATATAATCTACATTTGTCACCAATCTTTACTACTTTTTAGATCTAAAATATGTTGTGTCAGTGCACAGTCTGGAGTCCGAATTGTGAATGATTTATGTTTTCTATACTTTCAGGCTATATCATTAGTTATGAAACTGAGTGTGTCGAATATGTTGAACTATAGGTGGATAAAAATTTAAATAGGAATATTGTTAGTAATCAAAAAAGAATCATTTTTTGATACATAGTGTGTTTTAGATAAATCTCACTACACTTTGATTATAAAAGAAACGGTTATTATTAACAACAGAAAAGTTGTTTGTGTATAGTGTACAGGATGTCCAATTTTCGACACTTTTGCGGTGTATCTCGGTTAACTTTAAAGATAGAGAGCTGCGGTTTTCGCAATACTGGGCTACTTTTCGTGAACCATATGATGCTATAAACAGAATTTTCATAACCCTCTTCGTTTTGGAGATACAAGGCGATTTTGAAAATGTGTCATTTTCAAGCACCCCTCGTATCTCAGTTGCCTTTCGTTGTGTGTAACTTGTTTTTGACTAGCGTGCAACGTTACCACATTAAAAATAAAATCAATGTGCTCCTCACATTTTGTACAAATCCTGTTTTTCCACTTAAAAAACATTTGATTTTTTTACAGGCATATTTAAATAGAACATTTTTGAATTTCAGTTGTAGTGGACTCTCTTTTTTGATCACATTGATACATTTTATGTGTAGCTGTAATTCCTATATTAAAAAAAGTTTTAAGAATTGGACTCTGTACAGTCCTTACTGGATAGGCTACCAATAATCTGGCAAATTTAAAAAATTGCCTCCTTTTTATATTTCTCTTCTCCCTTTTATATTAAATATTTCAATTTCATTGTCCCTAATCTAGAATATTTTTGTTTTTATAAACCTTTGTTCATATTAAAGTTAGTAAATTAGCACTAGTATTAGACACCATATATTCCACTGCTATATGAGATCATTAACATTGTTTACAGTTATTAACCCATTATGTTATAATATTATGTGTATTATTGGCCACATTTTGACCAATAGGTAACTTTTTTATTTAAAGTTTTTGATATATGGTTTAAATGTAACATTTATAGGTCCTTTTGAGAAGCGCCAGTAAAAGTTGGTTTCGGATATACAGGGTTCCCCATTACGAAATGTCAGAGCAATGTTGCTTTTTTTAAACGGAACACCCTGTATATTATTGGATTTTTAGATTCTCCAGACAAATCCAAGTATATTTCGTGTATAATATCCTATACCTATCTTCAACAGTGTCCGAGATATTCATAATTGAAAATCGGATTTTTTTATTATTTATTTCAATTTAATTAAATTAAACAACGAAGTCTACTAAAACAATGAATAAAAAGTTAAACGAATCGGCGAAATGAAATGATTCCTAGGTGATATAATAAAAACAATAATAATAGCCCAATTTAAAAGTCCGAAAATCCGATTTATTATGAATTATGAATATCTCGGAAACTGTTGAAGATAGGTATAGGATATTATACACGAAATATACTTAGATTTGTCTGGAGACTCTAAAAATTCAATAATATACAGGGTATTCCGTTTAAAAAAAGTAACATTGCTCTGACATTTCGTAATGGGGAACCCTGTATATCCGAAACCAACTTTTACTGGCGCTTCTCAAAAGGACCTATAAATGTTACATTTAAACCATATTATTATATCAAAAACTTTAAATAAAAAAGTTACCTATTGGTCAAAATGTGGCCAATAACCCTGTACATACATTTTTGACGTTGCAAATTTAATGAAAATTGAATTATTTTTACTTGAGTGCTAAAAAAGCTTTATATAGCTATATTTTACATACGTATATAATATAGGCAATGAACGTGTCACAGAAAATTTCTGCGAGATGAGAAACGTTGTTTCTTTCCTTTTGATAAAAAATATATTTTATAAAAAATTGCTTCGTCTCTAAATTATGTTTTTTCTGGTATAGTGTCGTATACATGCAGACTGCGATAAAATGAAAATATACCTTTAAACTCACTTTGAGTAGGCTATTACAAAATATAGACAAAGTTAAAATGAAAGGCAGTAAAAGTCTTTTTAGAATTACACGGATGTAGAAAGTTTTTGTCATAGATAGATCGGAAAATTCGTCCAAAATAAAAGTTTACTTGTGTTTTATTTACGTCGGTTTATACAGGTTGTTCAAGGAGTATTTCGTGTAAAAGAACCTATGTATATATATTCAAAATAAATTTCATTTGCGATAATACATGTGCAAACCAAAAATAGGCCAGAATTTCCACTTAGTTTTCGGTATTCATTTCAATTTCTTTATAGAATTTGAATATGTGAATTGTGATAAAAACTTCTTCTCCGTGAGACGTATTTGTATCTAAAGTGGTCCACACTCGATTACCCGACATGTTATGCGACATGACACGACACAATCATTCATAAGGGTACCAGGGTTTGACTTTAAGCTAATTAACAAATTGGACACACATTCGATTGTGAGGAAAGGCTGGAACAATTTTCGAATACTGATGACTAGGTCAATAGGAGTCAAAGGAGGGGCAAAAAGAAGTTATATAATCGACAGGTTTATCGCAGCAAACTAAAACAAGTATCTATCAATAAATGTCGTGAAGTACGCAAGACACATACAATATAGAAATCGTATGCCTATTTGCAGTTCAGCCAACTGTATTATACAGTGAGCGGCAAATGTATTGCATAAATTCGATAAAAATTCAAGGAAAAGTTTTTTGGAAAAACGCTCCGATTTGTAATCTCTTATTATAAATTGTGCATTTTTTGACATTAAATTTATTTATACAGGGTGGCTCATGTAAGAGCTTTGACGTCGTTAATGTTTTTTAATGGAATACCCCATTTTTTATTGCATCTTTAAATTCTACAGAAAATTCTGAACATATCTTATATAGCATACCCTATACCTAAACTCTACTGATTTCGAAATAATTACGGTTAAATTTGAATAACAATTTTATTAGATATTAAATTTAATAGTTAAAATTAAATTCAAATTATTTAATTAAATGCTCGAAATGCCACCCATGGGTTTCTTGACAATAAGCAAGTCTATTTACTTCGTTTCCATGCTACACACAATTTTTTAAATTTCAGCATATCATAACAAAATTTTGAAGTTCTAATGTTTATACTGATTTATTTATTTCGAAATCAGTGGAGTTTAGGTATAGGGTACGCTACATCAGATATGTTCAGAATTTTCTGTGGAATTCACAGATGCAATAGAAAATGGGGTGTTCCATTAAAAAAATATATTAATGACGTCAAAGCTCTTACTTTAGCCACCCTGTATAAATAAATTTAATGTCAAAAAATGCACAATTTATAATAAGAGATTACGTGTCCGAGCGTTTTTCCAAAAAACGTTTTCTTAAATTTTTATCGAATTTATTTGCCGCTCACTATATATATATATATATATATATATATATATATATATATATATATATATATATATATATATATATATATATATATATATACCGGGTGTCAACGAGATCACTTTCCGGCTGCCATTTCTTTAGTATTTAATCGAACAAGATGAAACTTGGCAGGAATCATAGGCTAATAAAAAGTCACTTTTCGAGGTACCTACTTGTCAAATTTCGACGACTTCCGGTTTAGCCGGAAGTGACCCCAACTTTGAATTTTCAAATGAGACACCCTGTAGATTTTTTGATTTTTGGAATCTAGAGATCATTTTACGTACAACTGTATTATTTGTATTACTTTTTGTGTCAATTTACCATTTTTAAAACAAATTTTTCGATTTAATCTAGAGTGCCATGACCCACCTTAAATCGTTCTAATAGACGTTTACATCTGCACAAAAATACCTACACAATTTTATTACCTTTCATTTGTCTTACCAGAGCGTTCAAAGTTGACTAAATCACTTTTTTGATAATAACTTTAAAAAATTAAATACAACTATAGCACTTTCACAGTATAATTAGATGTAGTTTTTTATTACGAATCCAACGGTGCATCACAACATCAAAATTCTCTTGGATTTTCTAAAGAAAACTGCATTTTATTGCCATAGCCATTTGTTATGGTTTGGTCAAACATGTAACTGCACGACGATCAAATATTATATCCAGTTAGCCATGACAAACAATTAAATTATAGCTGTTTAAACAATAGCGGAATAAAGCCTCAAAATATTGTTAAGTTTGCCATAGAAAACAATTGAATTCAGGATAAATGATAAATTTTTATAAATTTGTAAACAATTATTTTTTCTGGTCTTTAATATTATGTTTCTGGTTTGTGGCGAATTGTTTACAGCCACCCATTATTATTATTATTATTCAGTTGTGTCATGGCTAAGTGGATATAATATTTGATCGTCGTGCAGTTGCATGTTTGATCAAATCATATAAAATGGCTATTGCAATAAAATGTAGATTTTTTAGAAAATCCAAGAGAATTTTGATGTTGTGATGCACCGTTGGATTCGTAATAAAAAACTACATCTAATTATACTATGAAAGTGTTATAGTTGTATTTAATTTTTTTAAGTTATTATCAAAAAAGTGATTTAGTCAACTTTGAACGCTCTGGTAAGACAAATGAAAGGTGATAAAATTATGTAGGTATTTTTGTGCAGATGTAAACGTCTATTAGAACGATTTAAGGTGGGTCATGGCCTCTAGATTAAAAAAAAATATTTGTTT
Source organism: Philopedon plagiatum (assembly GCA_963971165.1). Lineage (NCBI taxonomy): Eukaryota > Metazoa > Arthropoda > Insecta > Coleoptera > Curculionidae > Philopedon > Philopedon plagiatum. The sequence continues at coordinate 32,104,378 of OZ020190.1, read as the reverse complement.
TAAAAATGGTAAATTGACACAAAAAGTAATAAAAATAATACAGTTGTACGTAAAATGATCTCTAGATTCCAAAAATCAAGAAATATACAGGGTGTCTCATTTGAAAATCTAAAGTTGGGGTCACTTCCGGCTAAACCGGAAGTCGTCGAAATTTGACAAGTACCTCGAAAAGTGACTTTTTATTAGCCTATGACTCCTGCCAAGTTTCATCTTGTTTGATTAAATACTAAAGAAATGGCAGCCTGAAAGTGATCTCGTTGACACCCGGTATATATATTGCTATATATTTGCTATCATATAAAAACATCGCCAAAAATTTTGGAGAGACCGCTGTAACTCAAATGAAAATATACTACAAGGAATGCCTACAGCAATGTGAACAAAAAAATAGAAGAATATTCCTCTTAAGATGCAGGAACAACAACATAACACCAACCTTTTTAAACTTTAAAACAAAACATATTATTTTTAAATGTAAAGACCTTGAAGGAAAATTCAACGATGGCACTCTAAAGCACTTCAAACAAAATATCTTAAATTTATTAATTACAGATGTAACAAGAACCCTACATAATTTACAAATCAGCATCACACAAACCACTAACACTCTAAAAACCTTACTACCACAACACATTTTAACATCTTTTATAGATCAGGAGGCGGAAAAAATTGAAATCATTTTTCAAAGAATAAAACATAAAAATATTAGTAAGATTGACCTTTTGAGTAATAAAAGTGTGACTGTCCCGAATAATATCCCAAACTGGATTGGGAACCTTACAAATATTAACATGCCTAATTATGTCAATGAAATTCTAAGCCTAGGACCTAACTTTGCAATACCCCTTGAATCCCCAGATGAAATCCCCATTCCAGATATAATTACTAACATTGAAACAGCACTAATAAACCTCAATACAGACACTAAAGACGACCTACGTTCAAAATGCTGTAATATAATAACAAATTATAAAAATAATTTCAATAGAACAAACACTAATAAAAAACAACAAAAAATCTTTCTAAATAAAGTTAAAAAAACAAAATCATTTCTTCAACAGAATAAAAATTTGAAAGTTCTAAGACCTGATAAGTCAAACAAAACGGTAATAATGCTTGACCAAGATTATGATAACAAAATGAACGACCTCTTACAAGATAATACCACCTATAAAGAATCAAAAAATGACCACACCAATATATATCAAAAGAACAATAACAATCTCATCACTCGATGAGAAAACCAAATGTACATTTCACCAGATACCGCCTAACAACTTAAAATTCAAAACGCGCAGCCACCTAGAATTTACGGGTTACCAAAACTTCACAAACAGGGAATCCCTCTCAGACCGATAGTATCGTGTATCCAGTCACCTTTTGAAAAACTCTCAAAATTCCTAAAAAACATCCTGCAAAATATTATAAATCAAAATAATTACTACATAAAAGATTCCGTAGATTTTAAAGACAAAATAAAAAATATAATTTTACCAAATGACTATACCCTAGTATCATTAGATGTCATATCTTTATACACACATATACCCACTGTGTTACCGAAAGAAATAATCATAAAAAGTGGGATGAAATTAAGAAATTCACTGATATTCCATTAAATGAATTTCTACAGGCTATTGAATTAACATTATATTCCACCTATTTTCTGTATGAAAACAAATTTTACAAACAAATTGAAGGTTGTGCAATGGGTGCCTCAATTTCCAGCGTAATAGCCCAACTCGTAATGGAAGACCTTGAGGAAAACATCCTCAATAAATTAAACTACCAAATCCCCTTTTTCTTTAGATATGTTGATGACTGCATCGCAGCAGTACCTAACAACAAAACTCAAAACATACTAGACCATTTCAATAGTTATCATAACAAACTTCAATTCACAATAGAACTAGCAAAGCAAAACAAAATCAACTTTTTAGATTTAACCTTACATCATAAAAACAACCATATAAAAACAGAATGGTACACAAAAGAAACATGGTCATCCAGATACGTAAACTTTATCTCTCAGCACCCGATTTCCCAAAAAAAATCAGTAATCATTGGTCTTGCAGATCGAGCAATTAAACTTTCTAGCACCGAATATCGAGAAAATTCCATAAAAAAAGCAAAACAAGCACTTAAATTAAACAATTACCCTGAAAAGCTAATAAACAATATTTTTAAACAAAGAATACATATTTTTTACAACAAAAACCAACAAAACAACAACTCAAAAAAACAAAAACTTTCTTTCCCTACCATACATCTCAGGCTTATCAGAAAAAATAAAAAAAACTTTTAGTAAACATAATATTACAGTCGCCCACAAAGGATATAACCTTCTAAAGAAAAGAAATTTTAGCACCCTTAAATCTAAAATTCCAAAACCCAAAAAAAGTCATGTAGTCTATCAAATACCTTGTAAAGACTGTGATGGTGTTTATATAGGTCAACCTAGTCAATATTTAAAGAATAGACTTAACAGCCATAAATATGATCAAAAAAAAACAGCCCTAACCAACCATAGTGTAGAAAAACAACACACTTTCGATTTCGAAAACGTAAAAATCTTGCGGACAGAAACCCACACAAAAAAAGAGAATTTTATGAAATGATTGAAATTGAAAAAAACTCAAAAACCATAAATTCAAAAACCGATACAAAAAATCTAAGCAAAATTTATCATAACATAATTAAGTAACACTAATTAACCCAAAAACATATTCTTCCTTCTCCCTACTATCACAAAAGCAAAAAAAAACCAAGAAGAAATGCTAAAAAAGGAAGTAGGTAGCAAAAAACAGGACGGAAAAACGGAAATTCCGCTCGCCATTCTTAACAATAGTATCATTCCGTCAGTATTCACTTGTATATATTCCGATGCTTACTGCATTGTTTTTAAAGATCGTGTTTGTGCCCCCCTAAAAATTGTTGTTTTAATTAAGATATGAAATACATTATATCTACCATCTTTGTGATATGCTGTAAAGAAACCTGCCAAGGATTTTCCTTCAAGGTATGTCTGTTTTTTCATGTATTTCTCGTGTTATATTTATTTAATGACAAATAAGGTTAAAAAGGAATGAAAAAAGGAAAAATTTTTTTTGACATAAGCTATCTCTTTTAGCAGTAAATATTTCTGAAGAAGGTCGAAAGGGAAAAAAAAGATCGAAACGTTAAATTGACGACAAATAAAAAGTATGTAAGAACCAACACATAATTTTTAATTTTTATCCAGGACTAATAAAACCCAAGAATAAATATAAAAAAAATTAATACATTAGAAAAGTCCAAGAAAAACAAACCAACCTTAACATATATATATAGATATATATATATATATATATATATATATATATATATATATATATATATATATATATATATATATATATATATATATATATATATATATCTATATATATATATTTGTTTTTTTAAGGTGGTCCCTTTTTCTACGGGAAGAAAAACGTATGTCACGGGTACTTTAAAAATTTATGAAATGTAATTTGTGTGACAAAGCAGTAGGCGCCTCGCTCGCTGGGACATTTCAGAAATTCAAAGGGAGCTACAGTTAAAGGCTCAAAAAAGAGCGCTTTTTTAACAGAGACGCAGAGCTTGTTGCATTTTACGTACAAAAAGAATGAATGAAAGTTTTACACAGCTAAATTACTGTGTTAAAATCTCAACAAACCAGCGCATTGTACTTCCGTGCGTCCACTTGGCCGGTGCAAAGTGCATTTACTTGTAGTTCCACCTGAATGCTATACTTCATTTTACTTTTATAATTAGTTTTCTCATGCGCTCACAAAATACTCTCGCCCAAATTCAAAAACATCAAGTTTAATTTAAGGCCCGTCATAAACGTCCGACTCAAATAAAACGCGAAAATTTTATGTGTACACAAGCGCGTCGAGTAGGAAAAAACTCCCCATTTAATTTAAACTTCTCTAATAACCAGAGTAAATTTTTAATTAGGAGAGGTTATTAATAATTTTGTGGAAAATTCATAAATTTACAGCACCATATGTAGCGTAAATAATAGTCCTAGAGTCATTATTACAAGAGTATTGGTTGAGTTTTTAAAACAGTAATCATTTTTTAAAGAAATAAGTACGTTAAGTTATTACAAAGTATATTTTAGTGGAATCAGAAAGCGTTATTAAAATTGTTCTATAACAGAAGTGGAAGCGAAGCGAAAACGCAAGTTGAAGTGACTAATAATGTTATCACTTCAAATTGTCACTAAAAAAGGATTTTATTAATTTTTTTACAAAAAAGTCATACGCTATACAGTATATCCGCGGATGGGGTTTAGAACAAGGACAAATTAGGACAAATGGACCAAATTTTGCAAGAGACTCCTAATAAAAGTTTTTGCTTGTAAAATAAATAAGATCCACGTTATGAAAAATTTAATTTTTTTTTACATTAAAAATTTAAATATTAAAAGTAACGAGTTTTATCACATTATTTTTTTTTTAAATTCCCAACTATTCTCTCTCACACCTTTAACCAAAATTATAATTTCTACATAACAAACCATAATGGCACCCATGTCTTCATTAAATGAGGCAATTATTTAATACAAATGCAATTATTCAGGGGCAATTTTTAATTAATACGAACATTTAATTAAACTCAAAAGAATATGATACAAACTAAGCAATACAATAAAGGTATCAAAATTCAAAAACTTCACCCCCATATTCAACACATTTTTTTAATTGCTTCCTTAGATATCTGAAGGAATTTCTGATTTCTTCCTGGGATTTTGAACGAACAGCCTGGCCTGCCTTGTAGCACGTCAATATTACTTGGTATTGGAGTGGCATAAACAATTTGTTTCAAACGGCCCCCTAGAAACATATCGGCCAACGTTAAGTCTTGGGTCCACACAATTGGGCCATTTCTACCAATTCACCTTGGACCAAATCTGCGGTGAAGCCATTCTCGAGCGCAATGTGCTGGACAGCCATCTTGTTGAAAATACATTTGTTGGCGTAAATTAAATGGCAAATTTTTGAGTCCATCGCTAAAAAATGTATTCGGCATTTCTAAGTAAGATATTCTATTGCAGGTGTTATTAAAAAAGATGGACCTATAATGCCATGACCAGATATCGCGCACCACACGTTCATTTTTGTAAAATATTGTCTTCGCCTCATTACTCTAAATTCGGGGATTTCTCGCGACCGATACCTGACATGCTGGGATGCTACAGTTCCATTAGTACAAAATGTATATTCATCAGAAAACATAACAAATTTATAAAAATTGATATTTCCACTTAAAATTTGGTCCCCCACCCATACACAAAAATCTGGTCTTTTCGCTTCATCTCCTTCTTACAATGTTTGGTTAAAGTGGGGTTTGAAAGGAAATAATTGATTTTCTTTTAGCATCATCTGCGATTATGAGTTTTTTTCACAACTTCTAGAAGATGTTTAGCACGATTTCTAAGGGACACCACAGGAGTTTCCCAAACAGACTAAAGAACTAAAACTGTGGCATCATCGTTTTGGTAATGTTTCTTCTTCTTAAGATTCAAAACCGAACCAGTTCTTCGGAACTTTTTTTATTGTGTTGTAGATTGTCATTTCAGTTATTGGGATTCCCACAAATTTTGCGCTAAATTGTTCCATGATGTAGCGGTATGATACGTGGCCATCCCCATAACACTGGACCATAAAAATCAATTGTTCAGTAGATAGCATTAATATTTAAAATGTTTAATAAAATCTTGTACTTTGGCTTAGGGTTTAATTTAAAACATATTTCATATTTGTTTTTTTGGTAGAAAATGATAAACAAGGTATGTTTACTCTTAGGCCCAATAACGTTTTCGTATTTTTTATGTTCTCTGTGTAAAAAATTAAATTTTTCATAACGTGAATCTTTTTACAACTTTTATTAGGAGTGACATTTTTATGCATCTTGCAGAATTTGGGCAGGTTAGCAGCCGTGCTGTATATTTTGTTCCTTAATATATGTTAAGGATGCTCTAGTAAAGAGTGGCTTACCGGATTTATACGTGGTAAAATTTAACCCCGGGATTCGCTAAAAAGGCGAAGACTAAAAGACAACTTTCACAAGTTATGGTAAGCCACAATCTTACGTTTAAACTTCAGAGCGCAGGCCTCTGATTAGGTAGTCTTGCAGTTAAAGTGAAGATTGGGGTTTAAACTATAAAGCCCTGGTTCTCCAAGGTTTGTGATAAAGCCAGACTTAAAAATTGTCACTAAGGTAAGAAATCAATGCAATCAAACTATCTTAGAATCCAAAAATGCTATTAACAGCCACATAAAAGGCAAAAGTGCTTTCCTGTTTTAGTGGCAGCAAATCTCTCTGATCACTTGCCAAAAACATTAGTCAAAACTTCGCACTTTTCCTCCCCTGACCTCTGAAAACGAAATTATCTCCACATCTAAAGGGAAAGCTGAACTATTTGCCAAACAGTTCGCTGCCAATTCCACTCTCATTCCTCTTGCCAATTTCTCTCTTCCAACCTCTACTCTGTACCCCACAAAATGCCCGACACAATACTTAAGGTCAAACAAGATTAAAAATTCTTCTTGACACGAAAAAGTCCTCCGGTCTGGATGGCATACCAGCAATTGTTCTAAAAAAATGCGCTCCAGAGCGCTTAACTCGCCTTTTCCAGATCTATGACAAAGGTATCTTTCCAGACAGATGTAAGGCTGCTTGTGTGCAGCCTGTCCCGAAAAAAGGTTCCAAGTCACTTTCATCCAATTATATACCTATCTCCTTTCTTTCTGTTGTCAGCAAAGTTATGGAGAAAGCGATCAACTTGCAAATTCTAAGATTTCTGTAAAAATACAAAATCATCCATGACAGACGCGGATTTCGTCACCAAAGATCCACAGCTGATCTCCTTACCTTCGTCACACATAACCGGAACAAGTCTCTCGAATTTCATGGCATGGCGAATCCCAGATTGTTGCTCTTGATATTTCCAATGCCTTTGATCAAGTATGGCATACCACACTCCTTAACAAACTACCTTCATACGGTCTTCCTCCCAAACTATGTTCCTGGTAGCTTTCTCTCTTATCGGCTCTTATCTGTCGTGGTCGACGGTCACTCATCTAACTTCCATCCTATTAATGCTGGCGTACCCCAAGGTTTAGTCCTGGCACCAACCCTTTTTCTTCTTCATATTAATGACCTGCTCTCTTCAACTACCAGTCCCATCCACAGTTACGCTGACGATAGTACTTTTACTCCAACATTCATTTTTCCAGACATGTCTCGAATCAAGAGCTGGATAATAGACGCAGATCTATGCATCTATTCCTTTCCCAAGATCTTCAATTAATCCTAGACTGGGGTGCCAAGAACCTTGTTCAGTTCAATGCCCCCAAAACTCAGTCTTGCTCGCTGTCACGCAGAAAATCCGGAAACACTTACCCCATCCACATGAATAGCCAAGCCCTACAGAACAATGCAATGTTCGATCTTGCATCGCTTTCAAACGTGATCTCAGCTGGCACAAGCACGTTACTTCAATAGCCACATCAGCAGCTAAAAAGCTTGGTTTTCTTTTTTGAGCCAGAAAATACTTCTCCCCTTCCAACTTACACAAACTCTATGTTTCCCAAATAAGACCTAACCTAGAGTATTATTCCCATATCTGGTTAGCGGCATCACCTTCGACACTTAGCATCCTTGATTCTATCCAAAAGAGAGCCATTCGGCTCATCAATGACTCAGTCCCACAAGAAAGCTCCCGTCTCTCGCTCATCGTCGCGCTGTTGGGGATTTATCCCTTTTCTACCGATACTTCCAGGGATTAAGCTCTGAAGAACTGCTATAATTCCTCCCTTGACTGTTCCTAACAGAACAACAAGAGGCACGTTACGTATGCATCCCTTTACTGTCCAGCTACAAAAGCCCAGCACATCCCACTTCCCTCGCTCATTCATACTTGGGTCTCCAGATTATGGAAGGGACTGCCTGCAGATGTTTTTCCTTCCCCTCCCAACCTCCAATCCTTTAAATCCCGTGTCAATAGATTACATTTCCCTTCCCTTTAGACGCTCACAGTACGTTAGGCTTGAAGTCTACTTGGGCTCTCTCAGATAAAAAAAGACTTGTGAAATACACCCTTAGTACTGGTTTTACTTAAGATCTTACTGATCAGTTAGGTTTGGACTAGTCTTAGGCTTTGACCGGTCATTAACGGCCAGATTCTCCAACGTTAATCCGATCTAATTTGACAGCCAAAAGTTTTAAACTGACAATTGTAAGAATAAAACAACTAAGTTTTATACTATGAATTTATTTCTGAGCTTTTTCGCAAATTTATTAAGAAAAGGGAAATTTTAGTACGTACTTTCGACAATAATAGAACTAAATTCATTCTAGCAACCCGTTTGAAGATGAAAATCATTTGGAAACCATACAAATCGCAAAAATACCAAAATAATTTATAATTTTTTAATGCCGAGTTACTAACAATAACAGGACAAAAACTTGTCAAAACAGAACTGACCAACTAGAATACTAGAAGATCTTAATTTAAACCAGTACTATATCTTAAACCTTCTTAATGAATCTCAACGTAAAATATTATAGGTTATTCTATTATTTCTGCGATTTGCTTAGTTTACTAATGATTTTTATCATGGAACTTGCTGCTGAAGTGGATTTAGTTCTATTATTGTCGAAAATACTGAAATTACTCTTTTCTAACGGTCTATTAAACTTACATTGTAAAATCCAGAGAAGTCTAAAATGCAGACCTTCCGCGATTGCAGAAGCAGAAGCGGGGATCCGTTATATCACTAGTGATTGTGATTGTCAATTTAATTTCTGTTATTGTCTAGCACAACTTGATATTGCTTGGGTATATGTTATACAAGTTCTCCAACATGTTCCATCTTCATATCGTCCGAATGATGGTATGCTTAAAAAAAATTACATTGCTTTAGTCGCTTTCGATATTGTCTCGTGACCAAGTTAAATTATACTTTGATAAGCAAAACTCCTTAGGTTTTCATCTGATTTTTTCAACAAGCCACAGCTGCACCAACCCACGATAGAAGTCGATTTGTATTTATAGAGACTGTTTGTTTTACGCCGCGCCAGTCTGGAAATTGTCAAGGAAATTACCATATTCCAGAATTTTAAAAAATATATTAATTGACATTTTCTTACCCCTACTAAAGAAATACCAAGAAATGCTGTCTGGTAAGGTCTTATATCAAATTTCAATTAGAACCCCAATCAAAAATAAACAGACTTTTTTTATTAAAGCACCAAACATCAAAATATCAAATTGGTAAAATAACAACGGATAGCTTAAGTTTTTATTCATATAAGAAAATAATCCTGCTGTCGAGACTGTTGATACTAATAGAAAAGAGAAAATAAATCCTGACCGACATTTTTTTTATAGACCTCTTTGATCAAATCGATATGTAATAAATCGAAAAACGTTTCTTTCCATAGAGTACCTGACTCAACACAAATTTGTATTTAGGCCAAGCAACAGAGCAAAATATTAGCGATTTTTTGACATTAATCTTATTAGAAAACCGCCTGTGCCATCATCTGAAAGACGATCCGTAGATGATTCCTGTTATAAATCCAACTCTGAAATTTTTGCCATTAATTTGTTATAAACATTTTTAAGCAAGAAAACGCGATTTTTTTAGTTTTTTGCTTATAAAATGGAAAGTAATGAAGCAATCTTAATGGTGTAAATCAAGGTTGCTCAACCTTTTGAAGAGTCGGGCCAAACGGTGGATTCAGTCGTTAACGACGGGCCACTTACATTTCCTGTTTCAGTTACTCTCTCAGGACAAGTCACTCTCGTACGATGCGCAATGCACAATATTGGGGACGCGGGGGTGGGGTATCACTCCCCGCGCTGCGCGTAGCGAACTGACAGCTAACTTCAGAGAGGTCATAAAGTTTGAATCGGGTTGTACTGTGCGCGGCGGGATTTTTGAATTTGGTGCGTATTTTTAAACTTAAACCATACTTGCGCGGGCCACTTAAAATTCTTTCGCGGGCCACACTGTGGCCCGCGGGCCTGGGGTTGAGCAGCCTTGGTGTAAATAGACGATTTATAGAGAATAAAAATACGAACAAAATGAGAGGTCGAGCGTCCCGATAGGACAAGTAGCAACGGAGAAAATCCGGAAAATTAAGAGTGTTTGTTTTAAATTCATAAATCGGCCATTTTTAAACGCAGATGGCTCAAACTTTGGGAAAAAGTAGTAATTTATAGCTACTTTATGTGTGCAAAACCCCGACGCTGTCCGACGATTAGTTTTGCCACAATCGTCATTTTAATTTTTCAACACACTATTTTGCTCTATGGATCGTCTGATTTTAATTATCGAAACGGATTTGAAAAGTACAAGTTTAATTGAACAATATGTATATCTTAATTTTTCCATAAAATGCTACGAAACCGGTTGAAAATGCACGTAAAGATGCGTGAAAATGGCCGAGCGCGCGGAAGATGTCGCGTAGCGGGTGAGCAGCGGAGCGAAGGGGAGCCAATATTCGCGCGCTGGGCCATTTTCACGCATTTTTACGTGCATTTTCAACCGGTTTCGTAGCATTTTATGGAAAAATTAAGATATACGTATTGTTCAATTAAACTTTTACTTTTCAAATCCGTTTCAATAATTAAAATCGGACGATCCATAGAGCATCCAGACCTGTTGCAAAATAGTGTGCTGAAAAATTAAAATGACGATTGTGGAAAAACTAATCGTCGAATAGCGTCGGGATTTTGGACACATAAAGTAGCTATAAATTACTACTTTTTCCCAAATTTTGAGCCATCTGCGTTTAAAAATGGCCGATTTATGAATTTAAAACAAAAACTCTTAATTTTCCGGTTTTTCCGGATTTTCTCCGTTGCTACTTATCCTATCGGGACGCTCGACCTCTCATTTTGTTTGTATTTTTATTCTCTATAAATCGTCCATTTACACCATTAAGATTGCTTCATTACTTTCCATTGTATAAGCAAAAAACTAAAAAAATCGCGTTTTTTTGCTTAAAAATGTTTATAACAAATTAATGGCAAAAATTTCAGAGTTGGATTTATAACAGGAATCATCTACGGATCGCCTTTCAGATGATGGCACAGGCGGTTTTCTAATAAGATTAATGTCACGACAAATCGCTCTATTGCTTGGCCTAATTATATTTGAGTATTTATGAACATTAGTAGTATTGGTAAAAGAAAATGTTAGTGACAAAGCGGGCAAAAAAGACAGTGAGTTACAGTGGCGGATCTACGGGGGGCTTCGGGGGCGTTGATATCACTAGTTGCCCACGAAATTTTGACCCACCTGTAAACTCACGGACCGCGTCTGCTAAATGGATGGAAATAATGAAACAATCCACGGGGATGTTTTCTTTTTATGTATCAGCAGGTTACTAAAAAAGTACAAAGTAATTATTTCTAGCGTTACAACATGAATATAATCTGGTTTCAGTAGCGTTATGTTTAATTTTTAGATAATTTTAAAATTTTTTCAGGGTTGGCATTAAGCTTTTTTGGTAATCTATTTTTTTCAATTTGTTAATTATTAACGTCAATTAGGAACATTTATAACAGGAGTGACCAACCCGCAGCACGCGTGCCACACAGTGGCACGCCTGGCTCTCTAGAGTGGCACGCAAACATATGCCACAAATAATTTTTTTTTAAATCACAATATGCATGAACCAAGTAGAAAACTGACCAAAGCAAAAAAATCCCCCGTATTGCCAACCAACATATCCACAAAGAAATTTTGCTTGCGGCGCCGTTAACCTTATACATAAACATAAAATATTGCCTTCCGAAAAATGAGTGGCACTCCCAAAATTTTTGTTTTCAAAAGTGGCACATCTTACAAAAAGGTTGTCCACCCCTGATTTAGAATAAGTAATATTAACCAGCTACATCAGCGCCTACTAAAGAAATTGCACTTGTTCATCGTATACAGATAATATTTTTAATTTAAAAAGTATGCATTCCTATTTCTTTAAAGCAAATCAAATATGATAATAACATTTACACAAGCAATAATGTTGTTTATTACCTAACAAGTGCGGAAAGTGGCACTTGTCCGCACGCGATGGCAGTTGTACGAACGATGCGAAGCGGAGTTCGGACAATCGGGCAAGTGCGGAAAAGACACTTTCCGCATGTGGTAGGTTTAAATTAAATTTAAATTTAAATTTAAATTTAAATTTAACAAAAATTTAGAGAAAAACAAAGTTTTATTATTATAGAAAACGGTTTGTTAAATAAAAAGCATGCAAAGAACTATTGTTTGCGTTAAATGAACATGTTTTTTTTTTAAATATCGTGAGGAAAAGTAACTTTTTCTGCACTTGCGCGGAAAAGTGACTTTTCCGTACACGTCTTGTTTAATGCGTTGCTGCTTTAATGCTTTAATTCGCGCGGAAAAGTAACATTACCGCGCAAGTGCGGAAAAGTACTACTTTTCGCATCCAAAACAGCGTGGAAAAGTGCACTTTTCCGCACTCTCGCAGGAAAACATATTCCAAACTGTTCGATTTAAAATGTGTTCACCTTGTTACCATATTATAGTAAAATTGCTGTGGAACTTTTAATAAAAGCTAAACATTTTAGTTAAATGTGCCTATATACAGAGTAATTTATTTAAATGAAACAATAATTAACTGATACTTGATTGACATTGTAAAAGATCACAATGTAAAAATGCTGGTCATAGCGCAAAGAGTTATGAACAGCTCAAATGAAATAGAAGACCAAACATTTTTTCAAATATTTTATCAGATTTTAAATCCACAATGTACAGGGTGCTAAAAGGAACAAAATCATAGCTTGCCTTTATTATAGATTTTATGAAAAAACTGTTCAGGTAAAAGTTATATCGTGTGATACAGCGATTATTACCATCCATTGGACGCTATCGTTATCCCCATAGATTGGAATTACGTTTTCGAGATTTCCGGGATACTCTTAATCTGGCGAACTATATGGCCCCTCTCTACTTTTTGAGAACGGCTGTTGCCAGGTTTTCAGTTATGTTGCATATTTTCAGATTGCTAAACTATTGGTAACCCAAATTAAGAAAATCAGCTGATTTTTAATGGGGTAGAAGGGCTCATTAGACGACAAAATTGATAAAGGTGCCAAATAACACGATAATGAACACAAAGACGAAACTAAAACATTCCCCGTTATAGTTAGTAGTTAGAAAATCGGCTGAAGAGGACGCCACGTTCTTAATTTGAGTCGCCAATCCTTAATTACCCCATTACTGTGGGTTAATATCTCCAATCGTAAATACCACAAGCTAAAGCATATGGCTGATTAATAAAATGTGCCAATATACCATTATTGTTTGTGATAATTTTAAGTAATTTATTTCCAATGCATGGTGCGCAGTTTCCATGGATAACTATACAATAAAGTTGTGATTTATTTAATGAATTATACAGGGTGTCTCAAAAAAACATATGCCACCGCTTAAAGGGAGATTCTTTGAAAGAAACTAAGGCAAAAAGTTTATATGAACATGGGTCCTCAGACGCTTTGTTTCAAAGATACAAGGTGGTAAATTTTTCAAATGTGTTTACTTGTTAAAACCGATGTGCTGTAATTAAACCAGTAATGTGCTTAATAAAATTGCATTTATCTCCTAAACAAAGTGAAAATTGAAAAAATATGAAGAGGTAAGGTTCGTTAAGAAAAAATCAGTGGCGTTCATGTTTTTATTAAAAAAATATTTTACCATCTTCCATGCACGCCCCTGGATGACGTGTCAAAGTCTTTTAAGCATAGTCATAATTATGCCTAATTACTAAGTACTTTGCACAACGTAAATTTAATCAAAATTGCTGATGCCATTTTAAAAACATTTTGAAAAAATTGAAAAAAGTTAAAAAATATAACACGCGGTGTCTTTGAAACAAAGCATCTGCCCCTCATATGAACTTTGTTCCTTAGTTCCTTTTAAAGATTTTCCCTCTGAACATTGGCACATGTTTTTTAAAACACCCTGTACATCGTCCCTGTCCAGGGATCGTAAGCGCCATTTACGCAGTTTTAAAGGACATGCAAAAACTGATTTTTTATACAGTATGTCCGCGGATGGGGTTTAGAAGAGGAGAAATGGGCCAGATTTTGCTAGATACGTAACTACCAACTATTCTCACTCACACCTTTAACCAGTTGTACTAGTTTCTACATATTAAACAATAATGAAACCTATGGATATGTTTGTTAATGTCTTTATTCAATGAAGCAATTATTTCATTCAAAATACTTCTAATTCAAGTGCAATTTTTAAATAATACGAATATTTAATTAAACTCAAAAGAATATGATATGATCTAAGCAATACAATAAAGATATCAAAATTCAGAAACTCCAACCCCAATAGTCAACACATGTTTCTAATTGCTTTCTTAGATATCTGAAGGAATTTCTGATTTCTTCCAAGGATATTGCACAAACAGCCTGGGTAATTCTGCCTTTTAGCACATCAATATTATTTGGGATTGGAGTGGCAAAAACAATTTGTTTTAAACGGCCCCATAAAACATATCGACCTAAGTTAAATCGGGGCTACTTGGGGGCCACAAAATTGGACCATTTCTACCAAATCTACAGTAAAGCCATTTTTATTACCTTGCGAGCGCAATGTGCTGGACAACCATCTTGTTGAAAATACATTTTTTGGCGAAAATTTAATGGCAAATTTTCGAGTTCATCGCTAAAAATGTATCCAGCATTTCTAAGATATTCTATTGCAGTTGTTATTAGAAAAATATGGACCATGGACAGATATCGCACACCACACGTTTACTTTTGTAAAATATTGTCTTCGCCTCATTACTCTAAATTCGGGGGTTTCTCGAGACCAGTACCTGACATGCTGCTGGGACGCTACAGTTCCACTAGTAAAAAATGTACATTCATCAGAAAACATCAGAAACAATAAAGTTATAAAAATGGATATTTCCACTTAAAATTTGGTCTCCCACACATAAACAAAAATTTAGACTTTTCTCTTCATCTCCCTCTTCCAATGTTTAGTTACAGTGGGTTGGGTTTGAACGGATATAATTTATTTTCCTTTAAGATCATCTGAATATGAGTTTTTTTAAAACTTCTAGATGTTTAGCACGATTTTTAAGGGACCTCACAATAGTTTCTCTAAGAAGTATTTTAAATTAAATAATTGCTTTTTTTACCACAGACATTGACAAACATGTCCATAGGTGTCATTATTATTTGATATGTAAAAAGTACTCTGGTTAAAGGTGTAAGAGAGAATAGTTCTTAAAAAAAAATGTGATAAAACTCGTTACTTTTAATATTTAAGTTTTGTAATGAAATCTTGTACTTCGGCTTAGGGTTTATTTTAAAACATATTTCATATTATTTGTTCTTTACTACACAAGGTATGTTTACTCTTACGCAAAATAACGTTTTCGTATTTTTTATGCTCCCTATATTCTGTATATTTTTCTGCCAGTCACGGTAATTTTTATTTATTTTATGTTGGGTACTGTTCCCGAGTTTCAACTTCAATTGCGTAATATTTTTCGATGTTAGCTGGAAAAAACTGCTCTTGCGATATTTTAAAATAATAGATTCCTTTGTACGAGACTTTTGTTATCGCTTACAATATTTGTAATTGGGATTGTAAAGCCCCCCACAGACTACGATGTTTTTCATCCGTTCGCATCGCTGCGATTCGAATCGACGAGCCAAACTGATAGTCTGTGGCCGAAAACGGTCGTGCCGAACCGTCCATTCTAATATCTGTCGAAGATTGAATTTCAACACGACGCGACGGTTCAAATCGCCGATGCGAACGGATGGAAAACATCGTAGTCTGTGAGGGGCTTTAGATCTGCAGTGACTTTTGTAGACTTGGATACGAACGACAACGTAAGCGACAGGTACTGTGTTTTAATATAACACTGAGGCGGTGACAATAATTTAAGTTTTAGAAGCGTACTGTTCAGATTTCTATCGATTAAAATGTCGCAAGCTCCAAATGCTACATTTGATGAATCGCAGGCGTATACAATGCAAAATATTTGTTAAAAAGATTATCACTATTAAATGATTTTTGAGGCTTATGATGGTTTACTTAATCGATGTGTCTCTCAGAGATTATTCCAACGATACTAGAAATTCGTTTTGACGAAAATGGCGCTTACGATACTTGGCCTGGATAGGAGTGGTCTCCTTTATGTGTCGGTATTGGAAAGTCATTAGTTTTTTATAGCAAATAACTGGGTAACGACAGTTTTAAAAAATAGTAGTAATGGCTGAATACTCCTCTTAAAATGATTTAGATTAAAGCAGCCCTCGTACAGACTAAACAAAAATATAAATTATTTACAACCTTTAAATAATGATGTTCAACTCCAAAATTTATTTGAACTACCTGGAATCAGAAGCATGTACTAGTCAGACGTGATCGTTTCAGCTAACATTGCTACCACCACGATTTCGACATCAATTGTGTCAATAATTTATTATTGGTACACTCTGTTTTTCCAAAGGCAGTTTTAACCTTAATTTTCGATTGGACGCCCCAATTAAGTTAATGGTTTTTTATGAACTAAACGTTTTTATTATAATACACACTTTATCTTTTGCAGTATTTCCAATATTTATATGTACCTAGTGAGTCAACGATTGTGCGGAGTTATTTTATGCCTTGAGGATAAGATTTGAAAATGTCCTATCCCTAGATCTAATACTTTTTGAAATATTTTGATTTTTCGGGATTTTCTGTTCTCGTTATATCACAAAGTAACGGATATTTGCCCAATACTCAAAGTACCGATTCCCTGTTGTTCGCAATACCCGTTACTTTTGTACCTATTCCTTAGATGTATTTTTATTTTTTATAATTACTTAACGTTTTAAAATTTTAAAATACTGTTCATTGTTTGTTTTTATAACTAAAGTAACAATAAATGTAACGAAAAAATAAATAAACTAACGAAATGTAAATGAGTAAATAAAGACGCTTGCCTAAAGGGGTGTCGGCTCTTTTGAATTATTGAACACGGGACATCGCATGTAATAGATGCGTTGCAGGTTGTGGGTTATCAAACGATTTTATATTAGGCCGACTTTTTTTCTAATAAAAAGAAAAAGCGTTAACGCATATTATGTATTATTAGTATGACTCTAAAAAATGATCTGATATACTTTTATTCTTGTTAGTTTGAAACATTTGTTTGCTTTGAGTGGATGGGTTTATCTAATATTTACAGTGTTTGTTTACTGTTTTAAATGTTTTAATTATTATTTACCGACTTCCGACGAAAACTATGACCATACCATTACCATTACCTTTTAAATTATTCTAGTAAATATCCTTGAATCATAATGATTCTTATTTGTGAATAAAAAACAATAAAAGAGTAATCAATCTACTGAAAAGTAAAAGTACCGAAAGTAACGAGTAAAGAGTATAGAGTAACGGGTATTGATACTAAGAGTAACTAATCGGTACAAGTATTCAAAAGTAACGAAAGTTTACATCACTAATGTACGCAAAGAATTTTGACACATCGACTAAACTAGGGCGCATGTCCGCCGCTTTAAATCGATAGACGGAACTGATGCAGCGTTGCCAAGTTATGTTATGTTGAATGTTTTATAATTATTTTTATTATTAGTAATTACCTAAATATCTTCAAATAAAATTAGGTAGGCTTATATTAAATGTATAAGTTTATCGCAAATATTGTTCTAATAATAAACTGGTGAGATTTAAATTAGTGAGCCAGAATTTGCGACAACCGGGGTGGCGGCGTTAACGGCCACGCGCGCCCCGAAATCGATATTATTGGTGGGCCGTCCACAAATTTTGTCTCTTTTTAACTTCCTAAAGCGCGTATGTTTGTTTCTTTCTTAGCTTTGATGCGTTTTATATAGTCCATATAGACCTATGAGGTCAATTTAAAATACTGCCAGTCCGGAGCAAGCTTGTCTTGATTCTTTCTTGGGGAGTTTTCGCATGGAACTTTCACGTTTTTGACAGAAAAGATAAGGTATATTTTTTGGTTTTGAAAAATGAATTATGAGATAGATCATTGGAAATAAATTTTGGGTGGGTTATTGACCAAATGGACGAGCCGCGCTTGATGGGTACCCTGTATATTAGTGTGTACCTATGTTCTATTAAAAGGGGTCTGTTTAACAAGGTTTTATTAGGTTATTAAATTTTAAGGGCCAGAATTGCGGT
Organism: Philopedon plagiatum; assembly: GCA_963971165.1. NCBI lineage: Eukaryota > Metazoa > Arthropoda > Insecta > Coleoptera > Curculionidae > Philopedon > Philopedon plagiatum. The sequence goes on along the minus strand of OZ020190.1, from coordinate 32,086,121 downwards.
AAAAATCGATTTTAAGTTGAAATTCTGTATACCTTTTTTTACCTTTCGAGTTACGACACTATGGAGACTTTCATGAATTTCGTAAGAGATTCATATCAATTACTGATGGTAAGCGTGCTTCTTAAGAGTGCGTAAATAGAAATATTTTTGAGTGTTTCTTTATTTTGGCAGTTTGGTGAGTTTTTAATTTTTTTTAAATATTATGCATTATGATTTCATTTTTATGAATAAAGTGATGTTCATTTTTAATACAAACAATTTAGTTCAATTAAGTAAAGTAGCCCCATTCAATCAGCCAACGTTGCGAAAGTCACTTTTCAGTATTTAATGGGATTCGGAAGATCTCTCCGTACCTTAAATCCTACTTGCACTATTTTACTTTCTTAGTTTTCTTAGTCTTTTCACAAGACCCCAACTTTAACAATATCTGTTGTGAGACAGTCAGAACATTTCCAACATGTGAAAACTGTAAATATTTTAAAGTTTTTGCCAAGGACCTTCTAACTGACGTGCTTCGTGGTCGTTACCGTCGCAATATCCGAATTTTCAATTTGCCAGAAACTAAATTGTAACTTCGTTTTCCGTGGACGAAATTTCAAATCAAAACGGCAGAGATATTGGCTCCTGCTATTCGAAATATGAAAATTGTAAGTGAGAGTGTCAGAGATTGCTTTCCGATCGGCATTACAATGTGTGTATTTTTTATTCATTTTGTTTGTACTTAAAACTACATTTATAAGCAAATTTTTTTGACAGCGAAAGTCGTGGTAAAGTCTGCAGATTTTAAAAGGCAGCAATTCTACACTACTTAATATATGACCGATATACGATAGAGTTAAATGTTTAAAATAGAATATCATTTATCAGAACGGAACCAAACCTTGATTGTCTTATTCACTTGTCAATTTAAACCTCTAATTGTAAAATAAGACCGCAGCAGTAATACCGAATCTGAGACACTTTGGAAGGGGGCACTAAATCTAAAAATGTCACTTATTTTTTTATGTGCCGTACTGTACCATGAATAAATCACTCTTGATCTACACTATCAGACAAAGTTTAAGCAACAAAGTGGATATTATTTAAAATCCCATTTCCGTTTTAGTAACTATTAGAACCTGTTTCTTATAAAATTTAAATAAAGTTATTTACCTAGAATTTTAAAGACTTATCAGAGTATTTTGGTAAAATTCATTCTCAATGCATCTTATTACTTTTTTTTTGTAGTATAAATGCTTTGCTAAAATGAGATGAGGAGCTCCAGAACAGCAGGCCATACTGCAAGACCGACTGCTCTAGTCCATAATAAACAATCTTTAACATTCTTTCATCCACACTTTCTGGCAATTGCCTAACTAAAAAACACAATGAACTAATCTTGGCACAGGTTACATCAATATGTTCTTCTCATGTAAGCTTCTGATCAATATAAACTGCAATAAATTTAACTACAGATGTACAACTAATTGACCTCCATCCATCCTAATGAGAAGGTTATAATCAACACTAACTACTAAACAACACTACTAAATTGTTTAGTGTAAAAATAGGTTAAAATATAGTGCCCCTTCCATATGACTAAGATTGGAACCTATTAATTTTTAAATTGTTTCACCCATTTTTTTGTCCTGTATTTTATGATTGATATCTTATTGTTTACACTAAATGAGGCATTTTCTATCTGGTTATACAAAGAGCCATTACTGGTCTTGGAATACACTGTAAAAACGTACTGTATACACATGTACGTTTTTATAGTAAATGGAAAAGTAACAAAAAATAAAACGTGTTAAAATAACCTAATGGAGTTTTTAAAACCTTCCTACATAATTTCACCTGATGTCGTAAATTTTTATTACGTTTTAAAAGCAACTGCAGCTGTTTTTACCTTTTATTGGTATGTTTAAACCTTTAGTGCTAGTTGTAAATGCTATATTAAAAATTCTATATATCGATCTGATATTTAACAGAAATTTTTAATGGTTAGAATTGTATAATCTTTTATAATGTTTAAAAAATTGTTTATAACACATATTATTCTGATGTAGGTACTTTTGTTTCACTAATTGGATTTCAATAACCATACTGATTTTCTAGAAAAAGAATTCAAAAATGTAGGTTGTTTTATCCTATATTGTGCAAGATGTGGACAGTAAAACAGTGAGTAAAAATGTAGGTTCGGATAATACTTTTTGCTAAACTATACATCCATTATGTGAAACAGCATACGCAGGAAATTAAACTATGTCGTTTGTGTGATTGTGGTTTTTTGTAATGACAAGCGACTTTTTGCCATAATGAATTATTCGTTAATTTTCATTAAATGTGAATCATATCAACAGAAATTGTGTTGACAAAGAATACGAGTGTATCATAAGTGCCTCAATTGAGATATCAAGACGATTTACTTAACAGAATAAACCAAGTAAGTTCTCTCAATATTTTTTTTTTGTTTCATTCTAAATATACAGGGTGTTAATTAAGTATGTACAATAAATTTAATAGACAATTATTTGAGTGATTTTAAGACTAAAACTTCATATAAACATGTGTCCGCAAATGCTTCGTTTTCAAGATACAGGGTGTTAAACTTTTTTTAAAAAATTGCTTTTTCGTAAATATCTTAAATATCCTTTACCCAATTTTGTTGTAATTTGGCAGTGTTATTCGTAGTGTTAAGGGGCTATTTTAGCCCTAACTTGATTAAATGTATTAAGTCCAGTGGCGCCCCGAGCAACACCTTAACGAATATTTTGGGCAAAAAAAATGTACGCCACACATTTTTTTGTAATTTTTTTACTTTTTTATTATTAAACAACTAAAAGTACAGCATTTTTGTCTCTTGAAGTTTTTTCGTATCTTGATTAGTGTTTGAAAAAAAAAAAAAGGAAAATTTTCTTTTGAAAATTATCATTTTTCTATTATTTTTTATTAATAATAACAACAACAACAAATAAACACTAAATTAAATACATTTTTTAACATCTAAACTAACGAATTTTTACTAAATGAAGTGTTGGAAATGGCCACCTTCGGCTTCAATACAACCGTCTAGCCGCCTCATCATTGAATTACGCACTCTCCCGAAAATACCTGGCGTATTTTTTATTATGTCACATGAATTAATGATTCTATTTCGTAGATCATCTTCACTTTCAATAGGAGTTTTGTATACCAACGCTTTAAGGTGTCCCCAAAGAAAATAATCTAGGGGATTAATATCGGGCGAGCGAGGAGGCCATGGCTGTGGGCCTGCTCTCCCAATCCAACGGTTAGGGTAATTTTCATCCAAAACTTGCCGCGCCACTAGACTAAAGTGCGGTGGAGCCCCGTCGTGCATGTACCACATACGGAATCTTTCCATGACTGGAACTTCTTCTAAAAGTCCAGGTAAAACAAATTCTAAAAACCTTCGGTATTCTTCCCCATTCAGTCTATTTGGAAGAAAATGAGGTCCAATGAGGTGGTCACTGACAATTCCAACCCAAATATTAAAAGAAAACCGTTCTTGAAAATTATTTTCTACTAAGGCGTGTGGATTGTTTTCGGCCCATATGTGATTGTTATGGAAATTAATAATTGAATTGCGAGAAAAACAAGCTTCATCTGTAAACAATATTCGACTTAGGAAACCTGGATTTCTTATTATTTTACCGCGTAACCAATCACAAAAAGTTAGTCTTAAAGGCAAATCTCTGGGCAATAGAGCTTGGACACGTTGCATATGGTAGGGATACAGCTGCTGGTCTCTTAAAATCTGCCACACTGCGACATGGGTAATGTTCAGTTCTTCAGCTATTTTCCGGGTACTGGTATGAGGATTTGCTTCAATTTCATTTAAAACAGCTTCTTCCATTTGAACTGTTCGTACCGTTACAGGCCTCCCGATGACAACCGTCGATCTTTTAAAACTGCCTGTTTCAGAAAGTCGTGCATGGAGACGTACAAAAGTTCTTCCGTTAGGTACTACACGCCGGGGAAATCTTTCATGATAAATGCGTCTTGCAGCATTAGAGTTTCCATGAGCCATTCCGTAACATAAATGCATATCTGCCATTTCACTGTTAGTAAACTGAACCATATTGGACAAAAAATAACTCGAAAAATAATTACTAAAAACACTTTTTATAAAAATTACAAATTAATAGCTTAATAATTTGACAACAGCTGTCAAGTTGTTTACCAAATGCTGCAATCGTTTTCCAAGGCAACCCTTGATTATTTCCTATTTTTTCCCCATGTTTCTCGTGTGGTCCAGGGATATGCAATTAAGTGGATTTTTTTTCAAAAACTAATCAAGATACGAAAAAACTTCAAGAGACAAAAATGCTGTACTTTTAGTTGCTTAATAATAAAAAAATAAAAAAATTACAAAAAAATGTGTGGCGTACATTTTTTTTGTCAAAAATATTCGTTAAGGTGTCGCTCGGGGCACCACTGGACTTAATACATTTAATCAAGTTAGGGCTAAATTAGCCCCTTAATACTACGAATAACACTGCCAAATTACAACAAAATTGGGTAAAGGATATTTAAGATATTTACGAAAAAGCAATTTTTTTAAAAAAGTTTAACACCCTGTATCTTGAAAACGAAGCATTTGCGGACTCATGTTTATATGAAGTTTTAGTCTTAAAATCACTCAGATAATTGTCTGTTAAATTTATTGTACATACTTAATTAACACCCTGTATAAAGAATATTTAAAATCTGCAGTAATTTATTTAATTTTTTTTTTAGGTATTTTTAACATCATTCGACTTCCAAGATAAATACAAAAAATGATACAATTGAAAAGAAATTTAAATTACTCATAAATAACTATTTTTTCACAAAATCGAATTGGAAAACCAGCAGGATTAGTCACGGTGTGCTTGAAGCAGCAATAGGTATAGACGAAATGACACCAAAAACGGGTTGCAGGAAAATCCGTTTTAGTTGAAATCCTACTCGTTCATATAGTCGAAATATTGCAAAATCAAATTTTTACACAGAGAAACGTGATAAAACTATGGTATAATGTTTATTTTTTAATTTGTATGAAAATGTTTTTCATTCTAAAAATAGTTTAATATATTTTAAAGAAGAAAAAACATTCGAATCTAACTTGGATTCCGTGACGGAAGCGTGTTATCGCGTTAATCAAGGTAGGGGTTCGCCTTTGGTTTAAATTGAATCCTAGATCTTCCAGTTTAACATAGAAAACAGTTGCACATATCTGCACTCCTTTAGCTCTTGTTCCAGCAGGTAAAACTGTATATGCGGCAAGTAAAACAAAACGCAAAAAACCAACCACGGCGATTAATTGTTTACATTTTAGTACGGAATTTTCTTCTCCTGAGGATACGCGTGCAAGTGGTCGTTCATTTTAGCTGTGTCGCAATTTGTACACTGCGTTTTTATTATTACAAATCAATATTTAATGAAAGTCCGATATGTAATATCATAGTTTATTGTTATATACGCGCATAATTAGCAAATTCATAATATAAACGTCTTACGAATACGTCAATTCACGATCGACGAACAAGCGGTGTTTTCTTTCATTCTAGATTACGTGAGTAGTCACGCGCATAATTAGCAAGTTCATAATCATAATATAAACGTCTTATGAATACATCAATACACGAGCGACATGCGTTTTCTTTTATTCTAGATTTCGCGAGTACTCACGAACAGCAAATATTATGAACTTGCTAATTATGCGCGTATATAACAATAAACTATGAAATTATTTATCGAACTTTCATTAAATATTAATTTGAAGCATTAATAGCGTAGTGTAGAAATTGCGACAGTTTAAATGAACGACCATTTGCACGTGTATCCTCAGGAAAAGAAAGCTGGGTACTAAAATGTAAACAATTAACCGCCCTGTTTTGTTTTTTTGCGTTTTGTTTTTCATGCCGCATATATAGTTTTATCTGCTAGAATAAGAGCTAATGGAGTGTGTATACGTGCAACTGTGTTCTATGTTAAACTGGAAGATTTAGGATTCAATTGAAACCAAATGCGAAATTCTACCTTGATTAACGTATTGCCAACCATAACATGCTTCGTTCACGGAATTCAAGAGTTAGATTCGAATGTTTTTCTTATTTGAATTATAATAATAAATTATTATAACTTTTTAGAATAAAGAGCATTTTTATACAAATTAAAAATAAATCATTATACCATTGTTTTATCACGTTTTTCTGTGTAAAAACTTGATTTTGCGATATTTCGACTATATGAACGAGTAGGATTTCAATTAAAACAGATTCTGAATCTACTGATACTTATCTATTAAGCCCCGCAACCCGTTTTTGGTGTTATTTATTCTATACCTAGCTGCTTCAAGCCCGTGTAGTCTTCAGGGCAGTAACAATGAACTAAATTTTGTAAAGTAGGCATGTGCTTTAATAAATATTAATAATAACAGTTAATTAATAACTAATTAATAAATTATTTGCTAGTGCAATAAGAATCTGTCAAGAAAAACTCAATATAAAGACAGAAATAAAAGGAAGACTCTGAAAGCAGACCAAAAACCATATTGCCATACATTAAAGGAATTACTGATAGGATTGGTCGCATTCTTCGTAAGCATAATATATACACAGTATACACTGTATATAAACCCCATTAAACCGTAAGAACAACATTAAAAAATCCAAAACACACCAAGGTGTGTACAGTGTAGCATGCGGTACCTGCAATAAAATGTACGTCGGACAAACCAACAGACGAGTTTCAGCCAGGTTAGAAGAAGAAAAACTGGCTATCAGAAACAAACAAACTACATCGGCCCTGTTTCAACATCAGCATCAAACAGGACACAAAATCAACTTTGATAGTTGCAGACAACTGGCAAACGTCGAAAACTACAAAACTAGAATAATACGAGAAGCCATCGAAATAGAAAAGATCGGTCATCTAAATAAAAGGGCGACGCTCTGCATTTGTCCAGTACATGGAAGACAATAATAAAACGGCAAGCCGAAGCCCATCAACTCGCAACCACATCACAACAAACAGCCAACGAAGCAAAGACTGAGGGGGCGGAGCCAACGCCAGCCAACCAGAATCGCTAAAACCTTCGGCGCAGGCCATAAATACCGAGAGTCACGACAAAGATTCATCAGTTTACGACTTGACAGCAACGAGTAAGCATTGATAATGCCAAGTGAGAGTCTGTCAGATTACATAATTACACAACACAACTCTTTATTCTGACAATTGTAATAAGAATATTCATTTTTACATGACACTTTGTTACGAGATGTTATTTCGTTGAATGGTTCTTGGCCGAGAGTTCTTTGAGCACTGGAGGCTCGAAAGAGGTTTGAAGTATTATGTAAAATGGTTAAAGGACCAAAAATGATTAATCCAGCTCTGATGGCCTGCGGAAGTTTTGAGATAGGGGGGCACTATGACCCGAAAGAGAACAGGCCCATGCCTGCTTAGAAATGAGGGGTTCCGGGATACTGATAACCCGAAAGTGTTTAACAGGACTTTGCCTTATTATTACTTACTTCTGGCACTGACAGCCAGAAGAAGTATTGAAATGAGGGTGTGCTGTGACCCGAATGGCACTTGACCGAAAGTTCTTTGAGCTCTGATGGCTCGAAAGAGAAATTGGGGGTTCTGATGACCCAAGTGGCACTTCGCAGAGAGCTCTGAAGGCGCGAAAGAGAAACAGGACTTAGCCTGGAGAAATAGGGGTGTTCTGTGACCCGAGAACAGAACTTTACCTAGTTAGAAATGGGTTCTGACTACCCGAAAGATAGCAGGACTTTGTCTGGAGTAATGGGTGCTGACGACCCGAGAGAGAGAGAGTAGACTTTTTCCCACACTCACTACTTTTCACACCGATTTTGTGTGTGGCCGTGTCTGGTCAGACACTTAACCGACTTTCGTCACCGCTGAGTTATTTTGATAACTAAGTGCCGCTCCGAACGGCAGCTCGAAGTTGAAATGAAATATTGCCACCCCTTGCGGAACCCGCCTGACAGGGTCGACCAATTATGAGTTAACTTGGCGATGACGCAAAGTTTGTATACGAATAATATTTAAGCAGATATTATTTTATTTCTTAGAAAGATGACAGGGGTGGATCGTTGATACCTTAGTACGACGACGAGGAGGGGTAGGATATCACTGTAGCCATGTTTCGATCTTTTTTATGCATTTGGAGAATTATATTTTTAGAGCGCTAAAGCAATAAAAGTGAGAGATATGAGGTTTTCTAACGGAACTAGACTTTTGAAGTTTCGCCGACAAAGGTGCCGATATGGAATAGAAATAGGTTGAGAGAAAAATTTTCTTTTGATATGTATTCCAAAATGTGCTTTGTTTGTAGCCGATAACTGCATATTTAAAATAAAAGTTAAATAAACAAGAAATGCAAACTTGAATTTTATTATTGGCAAGGGGTTTTATACTTAATTGATTGTTAATATTTATTAGGAAATAAATACAGAAAAATAGAAATTAAAGGAACTGTCGGGTTTCTCCAACAGTTATATTTTCTTATATGAAATATCCTATTTTTGGCTTACCTTTATCTAACACCTTTTATACTCAAACATAATAGTTCCAGACATTATGCGATGTATAAAATTAAATAAGTATTATTTCACAATTTTCCTTAATATGAGTTGCCAATTAACCATTGCGAAATCATTAAGGAAGGGTTAACATTCACTTATTTTGCTATAATAGGACGCATTTTATTTTCTAGTATATTATTAACTCGCGCAACACTTCTTAAGATATTTTTCTTATAGCTACAAATGCCGTTTTGAAACGCTGACAGTTATAATCCAATAAAAATCTGTTCCCCAAGAAAATTGACTATATGGGAGAAATTCTTCCACTTTTCATATATTGTTGCTTGAAAAAGGAACGTCAGAAAATACACGGATTTTCATTTTTGTTGCTTACCAAGATTTATGAGACTACAATCTAAAAAGCACTCTTTGTCGCCAAAATACAATGTTAGATAACTGATTGTAGGTAATAAAAAAGTAAAATCTTCTAACCTTGCTTATTCTTGAATTACGTATCAAGCCGTGTCCGCATTTGCTATATAACAGTGTTATATAGCGAAGTTTTATATCACATGCTTATTATTATAAAAAAAAATAAATTGACATTTGTTTTTTTAATTTCAACAAGTCATATGTTATCGGTTATAGTAAGCGGTAAAGATAAAATGTTGTAGAATATTATTTTATAACATGTTGCCGATACGTCTACATTTTACTCACTGAAATAGGTGTACCATTTTTTACCAGACCAGTTTAAAAATGGCGACAAAAATGAAAATTGTCCATCAATCTATTAAAAAATGCACAAGAAATGTTTTTGATATTGTAATTACAAAAGAAAACTTAACTTGGCTCATCCAACGGTTTGCTGCAGTACTTGCGTTTCCTTAATTTTTACCGACAATATGATAAAGTAATTAGGTTCTCAAGCAATAACTAATCATCCCAGTCACCCTCTTACTAAAAGAAAGTGTCAAATATTCTCAATAAACTTGGTTCGTTCAGAAACTACCGGTGTACTAAATTTACGTGATAGACCTGTAAGAAGTGTCATAATTCGCGGCCTTTGTAAGAACTTCTATGGTGTCTCAGATTAATCACGATGTTATTCTTGTTAAAACTGCAAGGTAAGCCAACAAGCAAGGGTACGAGTATAATGAGCCCTTGTATATTTATTAAAAGGGGGAGAGTGTGTTATCTTTTATTAGATTTAGCCACAGATTGCACGACAAAAAATAATTGGTTTTAGGAATTATTAGTTCCTTATTTCCGGTTGTATTGGCGACTCAAATTAAGAACGTAACGTCCTCTTCAGTCGATTTGCTAACTACTGTAACGGGAAATGTTTTCCTTTCGTCTTTGTTTTTAGTATCGTGTTATTTGGCATATTTGTCAATTTTGTCGTTCTTTGTTGTCGTTGTTTTGTCGCTTCTTCCCCGTTAAAAATCAGCTGATTGGAGGTGGCTTCCTTAATTTAAGTCGTCAATAATAGGTATCGTTTAAACTGAAGTTTGTATTAAAAGTTGTGTAAAGTGTGTTTGTATACCTTCCACTTATTCCGCTACTAATAAATTTGTCATTATTCTTTTCGAAATCGTCAAAAGTCTTATGTTCATATATCCATTTTTCCTTTTTTTTATTTTGAATGAAATTCTAAAGGCGACTGTTATGCATATAAAATAACACTAAACCGGAGCTTCTTCTAGTCATATACTAACGTATCAGCCCAGTGGAGTTTAAACGCAGCTTGTCATTTCAACGTTGCCTATACAACCGGGCATTAGTTATTTATTTTATATTTTTAAACTATTTTTCATTGTTAATATCTTTTTATTTTATCTAGCATATAACCATTTCCTGAAAGGCAAGTTTATTGCAAAATTAAAAACAAAATAACGATTACTTGATCTAAAGAGCTAATATTATAATTAGATTTGGACATGTCAGCTTTGTTTATTAATCGATTGGAACTAATTAGGTTTTAATTAATTCATTAAATTGAAAATACATTAATTTTCAGGACATTGCCGTTGTTAACTAAATGATTAATTAGTGCTTAATTAAAATATTCAGATAGTTCGATTTTTAGTTATATTATGTTTCTAGTGTTGTAGACGTGAAAGAAACTAATTAGAGGCTGATTGAGGAAAATCTAAATAAAAAAGTGGTAGAAAATGTTACAATTTTGAGGGCTATATAAAACTGAAAGCGGCTGCGTAGAGCATGTAAACAGTAGATAGGACCGTATGAGAAAATATACGTGTATGTTCAGCAAATATATTCGACCCTGTTCCAAGTAATCATTTGGTCGCTGGGCGATTTTATTTGCAATTGACCAATAGCAATGCACTAATATATATATACATATATATATATATATATATATATATATATATATATATATATATATATATATATATATATATATATATGCTGTTAACGATATGCAGCGTGTCCAGGAACCATCTTAACAGATGAAACCTTTTTTATTTTTGGCTTTACGGAAAAAGTTAATTGTTTATACAAAGTTCTGCTTGTTGAGAAAATAACACTCAAATCAAAAATCTTGACTTAGCTAATACGGGGTGTCAAACAAAGTAAAAACGATAAATGCCATAGAAGGAAAACTATCTTTAATTTTAATTGTAAAGTACAGTAACGTAAAAACTGAAACAACTTATTTGTATATGCTGACACTTGTGTTTCTTTTTTATTAAATATGGTGCTAAAACTTATCACGGAGGAAAAAATTTAAATAGTATTAATTTTTGGGGACCACTATAAGACATACAGAGAGGTCGCTTAAATTTTTAATGGAAGACATCCGAATAAAATAATAAGCCATGTGACTGTTAAAGATATTGTTAATAAATTTAAAAGTACCGGATCTGTTAGCAATAAATTTTTTCTGACAAGCACCAAGTTTGGCGGACGGACGACGCACATAGGGGTATTTTTCTAATCTAGCTGGCCAAAAGTCGGTTTTTCGAAACGCAGTTGAGACGGGAAAAACCTAGCTAATAGTGAGGGCGAATTGTGGGATTGTCCTCCTGTGTGATTGAATTAGAGTCAGGCCAGTTTAAACTTGCTTGTGGCAGTAAATTGATTTTCTGTAATATTAACTTCGACTTTGTGACTGCATGTTTCAGTGTTCAGTGTAAATCGACTTTTAATCGTCCATTCCTATCTTGCACGCCCAGCTCTACGCGCGGCTGGATTAAATATAAACCGCGCGTACCTAAATGATTTGACAAACGTTTTTACACTTCTTGGTATAAATACAAGACCAACTAGTGCGAAGTCTGCCGACACTACTTTCGGGTCTTTTTTAGGAATTTTACATCATTCTTAGACGTATTCGGACGTACAATTAGGGTTGCCAGATTCGAAAGACTAATTTCCGGGAAGTCCTGTCAACCAAAAAAAACAAAAAAAAAACGCTCTATGGTGTACTCAAAAAATGTACCTATGTGCTTGGCCAAAAGAACGACGGTAACATCGGTTACAAATACTACTTATCTTCATCGCTAGAGTTGGCAAGTTTTAACAATTTTTCGTCTCAGGCCCTTTTAAAAAGGACAAAAATTCTGAGCAAGTCTAACTGGAATTAATTCGAATTTGCAGCACAACTGCAAGTTGTTTATTTTTGTTTGATTAAAGATTTCCGGGATAGTAGAGTAAAGTTCCGGGATCCGGGACGACCTAACAAATTCCGGGATTTTCCCGGAATTCCCGGACGTCTGGCAACCCTACGTACAATACGTCTAACGAATTGATGTAACTTAAAGTACAAATGCACTGAATTTTTTACCATGTGGGCCAAGCTAGGTTCCGAAATGGAAATTTTTCAATTATTGGTATGCAAAACTTTCCGTCTGATTTCAATAAGATATTTATTTATTTTGTGGTTCCTTGACTTTGCCGATGAAAAGACTTGAAAGTGTAAGAAAATATTTTGGAAGGATTTATTTATAATTTTTTTTATCTTCTGACAGCCCACGAAGACCGAAGTCTAAGTACTATGTACCGTGGGTGTACTGGGGAATCGACTCACACATCCAGAGCTGGAAACATCCGTAGGGATTTCACCAGCCCTTTAAGAGGATGTGTGGGGTGGTACCACCTCGGTCGAGGAAGAATTCCTCTACCACCTTCCAACAACAATCGCAAAATATCCATGGTCGAAGCTGGATTCGAACCCGCGCCTCTCGGTTGTAAAGCTGGCGCCGTACCAACTCGGCCACCGGAGACCCAATTTTTTATAGTTTCAACTCTCGTTGATTGTACTTCGACTTAATACAGAAAGTGACATAAAAAGTAAGGTCTCGTTGGAACTAAAACTTCAAGTTAAATTAAACACAATTTGGCGTAATAATGTATAACTGAAACATTTATTTTACGTATAAAAAGGTTGTTAAATATTTAATAACAACAGAATTTTATAAAGCTCTCAAAATTAAAAAAAGTTTTGCATTTTAATAAGGGAACTTCTGAACCATTTTATTTTCTTCCGTCTGTATCTAGAATAGAAACGTCTCATTACCACTATACGTACCTGTTTCTAAAGATTATGGATTGCTGTTTTATTCGGAAACTTGTTGCTTTACACGGAACGGGAAGATTTTATCCGCATCCATAAAGGAATCCACCAGTGATTTTAATGCCACTTTTGCATGTTTTACTTTGGAAACTCGGTTAGATAAAGTTTTATGATCCTAAGATAGTTATTTTGTAAAATGCTGTAAAGATATAACAACTAGAATATTAAAGTTGTCACGTTTACATTGTTCAGGTTTCATTTAGCTACTCGCATCAGAAAATTACACCAAATTTTGATTTAATCGTATGAAGCATGTTAAGTTTTAATAGAAATAACGCTGATAAAATTTTGATTTCTTTCTGGTTTTTCATATTTATTATGCACATTTTTAAAGTTAGCTTATTATATAAATTATCAGTTGTTAAATATTTTTAAATAATAAATTATATGTACGTTTTAATGTATATCTTAATATTTAAAAATATTTAATAATTGATAATTTTATTTTTCTTTACGTTCTTTGGTTAGCCTTAACTCATTATAAAATAATAATTTTAAAACTAAATTAATTTAACTTTTGTCAAAAAATTGGCCTGATATTGACATATCGGACCACCGTATTAGCGCCTGCCATCCCGAAACGTTGACCTGGCCGCGGCTCCTTTGACTTTCATAACGGAAAAAAGGATTATTTTATTTTTCACCAGAGAATATTTATTTTTAAATTAAATTAGTGAATAAAATATGGACTTTAAATATTTTTAAAGTAGTTAAATTATGTAAAAGTAGCTATTTATGCAGAATTAACGTAATCGAGTATAACTAAAGTCTATTTGTTTCGACGATAGACCGAATATAAACAGATGCACGCTGCCTACAAGTGATCGGTTCAAACGGTGCAATTGAACAGGGCCGCATTGAGAATGAGAAGGAAAACTTTAAACTGCAAAACTGTTTACAATTAAATAAAAACTTAAATAATTGCCAGCCTTGACAACCGAACAAACAAAAAGCGATTAAAAATCAACGCAAAAAATTAAAACTACAAAACAAGTCAAAACTCGAAAGAAAGTCGAATAGCCTTTTTCACTAGACAGCCTAATTACAATCCTGCGAAATACCGCCGATAGCTGTCTGACACGCCTCTTTCAATTTAATGTCCGGTCGGCCAATACGAATAGGAAGCTGGTGGAGGTTCGACGAGATCGTCAGACTATGACGTGTAGGGTTAATATTTACATCGGTCTATCGTCCAAACAAATAGACTTTACTAGAAGAAAAAAATTAGTAAGAATACAACTACTTTACAGAAAAAGTAGTTAACTGCTTTTGTAGTTAACTACTGCCCAGCTCTGCTACATAGTAGTCTTTCTTGGGGTAACAAGTCCAATGGATCAAACTTGATTAAGGGTTCCCAGCGACTGGTAAAACAGAGAAATGTCAGGGGATTCAAAAACCGTAAGAGAAAAGTTAGGGAAAACGAAAATTTCATTAGTAGTCTTTATTTTTACTAAGACTGTTTGACTAAGTAAGGAAACATACCAACTTTCGTTGTTTTTTAAATTTATAAATAATATGATTAACCTATTTCCAAGTTCTTGATTCGGCTTTTTGGTTTTTCACTGGTTTATTTTTCTCACATTTAAGAGAAAACGATTCTTTTAGATAAATTTTACTATATAACTAAAAGTTGAATGTTTGGTTTTGACTGGGTTAAGCTGGGCAAAACTGTAGTGTAGTTGTTACTTTTTTTATATTATTTTGTTAATGATTTCGCTAATATTGATATAGGTGGAAAATTACTTTATTTGCGAATTATTTATGGCGTAACAGGGATAGCGATGGTTGTAAACAGTTACTTATTATTGTGAGAAGCTTACTTATTATTGTGAGACAGCTTACCTTTAATATTATTAAGACTTTGTATCACTTACATGCGACTTGAATGGCGTATTTTTTTAGAATCATATTGTAAGTAATTTGACTGAAAATAGATTTATATGGCACTATAGGGTTGTTGTATAGGGTGTTGACATCATATAAAATAAGCCCCTCCGGCGTTGTTTTTTTTGGGTTAATAAAAGTTATTTAATCTTGGCGGATGTTTTCGTGTTTTCTCACCGTGTGCTTGAAGCAGCAATAGATTTAGACGTAATGACACCAAAATCGGGTTGCTAGGCTTAATAGATAAGTATCAGTAGTTTCAAAATCTGTTTTAATTGAAATTCTACTCGTTCATATAGTCGAAATATCGCAAAATCAAGTTTTTACACAGAAAAACGTGATAAAACTATGCTTTCCACCTCGCACCTAAATTCATTAGCAATGCTTTGCCAAATATATATATATGATATTTTTGGAAAGTTTATAATTTATATTGCTAGAATCCCCTAATATAGGATTATCCCGGTATAGTTCAATTAGTTTAAGGCATAAATCATTTGTCCATTCCATATCAAAAGGCGAAATATACAAAATATTTATCAGAAAACACAACGCACAGACCCGACGAACACTTGCCAACGACTGAAAACATTCAAGTCTCCTCTAGGGTGTAGACCCGAGAAGAACAAACCAGAGAGAAGCGACAAAATACGTCGGCACCTTTGATGTTGGGGTATAAAATTTTGTGACCTCCAGTCTAAATAATAGACAGTTGGCCGGTATAATTTGGTGTAATAAAGGTGTATATGTACTTACCGTTCAGGATCCTTTGGAACCGTAAACATGCTAAATCATTGTCCCTCTTTTGAATGTCACCCACGAAACGTGCAGGTATCACCAAGCATAATTTAAGAATTTTTATAAATTACAGCAACAAATTAAACACTTAAAACTTAACATCAAAAATAGTTTTCCAAACACAAAACAAACTCATTGACTACCGGACTAAATATGCCGGCGAGCGCGAGCACAGCGGCCGGACTCGATTATGTCGCTTCTTTCTAATTTGCTCTTCTCGGGTGTAGACTCTACACCAAATTAAACATCTCTTTGAAGAAACCGCTCAACGACCGAACGCGAGTCAACGCCAAGGTCGCCTTGGAAACCGTCGAAATGCGTTGGGTTGTGTTCGCCAACGATGTACACACCAGTTTAAATGCTTCCGAATTTATAGTCACATGTGCCTTTGGTGTGCGTTGGAACTTCGGTCTCTACGCGGCTTAAGGTTGCACGTATTTCCACTCCATAAAGTTCTTATTCCAGCAGGTAAAACTAATGGGAATGGGACAAGTAAATCAAAACTCAAAAAACCAAAACACGGCGGTTAATTGTTTACATTCTTCTCCTGAGGATACACGTGCAAATGGACGTTCATTTTAACTGTGTCGCAATTTGTACACTACCTTTTTATTGTTACAAATTAATATTTAATGAAAGTTCGATAAGTAATTTCATAATTTATTGATATATTCGCGCATAGTTAGCAAGTTTATAATATCATGGCAACGTCTTACGAATACATCAATAATAATTCATGATCGACGAACAAGCAGCGTTTTCTTTCTTTCTAGATTTCGTGAGTACTCACGCGCATAATTAGCAAATTCATAATATAAACGTTTTACGAATACATCAATTCACGATCGACGAACAAGCAGCGTTTTCTCTCATTCTAGATTTCGTGAGTACTCACGCGCATAATTAGCAAATTCATAATATAAACGTTTTACGAATACATCAATTCACGATCGACGAACAAACAGCGTTTTCTTTCATTCTAGATTCCTTCTCTTCACGAAGACGTTTATATTATAGACTTACTAATTATGCGCGTATATAACAAATTAGCAATAAACTATGAAATTACTGATCGAACTTCCATTAAATATATATATTTTTTTAAATTCTTTATTCCCAACCAACTTAAAGTTTATTACAGGGAATTTATAACATAACATTAAAATATATATCGTTAAAAAATATAACAGTATTAAGAAAAACTATTAAAATTCTAAAGAAAAACTATTAAAACAGTCAATTTTTAAAATAATTTTTTAGGTGTCTTTTAAAAGTCCATAAAAAACTGTTAAAAACATTCAAATTTTGAAATAATGCTTCTTCAAATGTATTTTAAATAACTAAGTAAACTCACTAAAAAACTAAGGTCTGGATTTTCTTTATGTTTTTTGGAAGGTCATTATAAATTTTTATGCCATTATGTAATAAAGACTGCGTGCCAAAATTGCTTTTTACAGGTGCAGTTTGCAATAATTTAGTTTGCCATGTGTTATGATTATGTAAATCATTAATGGGATAAATCTGTACATTTGTTTGATTTTTATTTCATATTAAAGATTGAATGAATATACATGTTTTTAATTTATACAAATTCTCTATATTTAAATATCCTAATGGTTTGTATAAGTTTATTGTTGGTTCAAGGTATGGTAGTCTGTAAATGTTTTTTCATTTATTTTTTGTTTATTAATAAGTATAAATGCTGATTTATTTAAATTTAACGCTAATTTATGCGACTGCAGGCACTGAAATAGTATTTCTAAATCATATTTAATATTACACTGAATTTCAGAAATACTATCTGCAAAATAAAGGATTGTTGTATCGTCGGCAAACAATTTTAAAGTTCTAGATTAAAAACATTAAAAACCTAGTGTACAAATTGCGACACAGTTAAAATAAACGACCACTTGCACGTGTATCCTCAGGAGAAGAAAACTGCGTACTAAAATGTAAACAATTAACCGCGGCCTTGTTTTGGTTTTTTGCGTTTTGCTTTACTTGCCGCATTGTATATAGTTTTACCTGCTGGAACAAGAGCTAATGGAGTGGAGATACACGTGTAACTGTTTTCTATGTTCAACTAGGAGATCTAGGATTCAATTGAAACCAAATGCAAAACGCTACCTTGATTAACGCGTTGCCAACCATAACACGCTTCCTTCACGAAATTCAAGTTAGATTCGAATGTTTTTTCTTTGAATTATAATAATAAATTATTATAACTTTTTAGAATGAAAAACATTTTCATACAAATTAAAAATAAAGTATTATACATAGTTTTATCACGTTTGTCTGTGTAAAAATTTGATTTTGCCATATTCCGACTATATGAACGAATAAGATTTCAAATAAAATGGATTTTGAAACCGCTGATACTGCTTCAAGTACACCGTGTTCTGTACGTTATTATAGTAGGTTTCTGCATCTTCTCGTTTTGCACATTTCCTTTTAAGATATTTTTCTTTCGCCCCCTGTGTAGAAACACTTTCTCTAAGAAAAAAAGTTTACACCAGTACACAGCATAAAAATAGCCATCAAGTTTTAAATTAACGAAACCTTGAAACTTTTAAAGATAAAAGTTAAAATTAATTAAAGTAGTTTTAAGTAAAGTAATAAAAGCGTTTATTTTACGAAAAGATTCTTAAATATTTAATATCAACAGAGTTTTCAAACTCTTCTAAAATTAAAAAGTTTTGTGCCTAAATAAGAATACTTCTAAAATTTTGCGTAGCTTTTTCATCTTATTTAAAAAGATGAATAAAACCGCACGATTATTGCTTTTATGCCATACTTTTAAAGATTATGAAAAACCTTCTTATGCAGAAACTTGTTTTACGTAATATAGTCCTGCAGCTGTCGACAGATTTGGTTGGCGCATTTCATTGCATTTGGAATTTTTTTATGGTATAACAATAAGAAACCTTCCGATTGGTGAATAGCGTTTCTGACATGAGAGCTGCGGGCCAAAGCTCGGCGTTGGCCAAGGTTATTTGGCCAATATCATTAGAGGTGAAATTTTTTTATGACTTATGGGCATCACAAAGTACTCAAAAAGGCAAATCTGCCAGCTTACCTGCAAAACAAAGGACTTCCGTCAGTCAAGTAAGTAAGTAGGTGCGTCAAAATAAAAACCTAACAGCCAGATTCTCCAACGCTAGTCCGGTCTAATTTGACAACCAAAAGTTTTAAACTGACAAGTGTAAGAATAGAATAAGACACCTAAGTTTTATACTATGAACTTATTTCTGAGCTTTTTCGCAAATTTATCAGGAAAAGGACAATTCTAGTACGTAGTTTCAACAATAATAGAACTAGATTCATTACAGCAACTCGTTCCAAGATGAAAATCATTTGGAATCCAAGTAAATCGCTGAAATATCATAATAATTCATAAGTTTTTAATGACCACTTATTAACAATGACAGGACAAAAACCTGTCAAAACATAACTGATCAACTATAAGATCTTAATTTAAACCAGTAGTAAATCTTAAACTTTCTTAGTGAACCTGAACGTTAACGTTTAGATTCACTAAGAAAGTTTAAGTTTTAGTGCTGGTATAAATTAAGATCTTCTGGTTGATCAGTTATGTTTTGACAGGTTTTTGTCCTGTCATTGTGAACAAGTCGTTATTAAAAAGTTATGAATTACTCTAATATTTTAGGGATTTGCTTGGTTTCCAAATGATTTTCATCTAGGAACGGGTTGCTAGAATGAATTTGGTTCTATTGTTGTCAAAAGTACGTACTAAAATTGCCCTTCTCTTTATAAATTTGCGAAAAACAAATTCATAGTATAAAACTTAGTTACCTTATTCTTACACTTGTCAGTTTAAAACTTTTGGTTGTCAAATAAGACGGAACTAGTGTTGGAGAATCTAGCCGAAATACATTGAAATCATTATACTTGAAACTTAATGTATTAATTTTTTATACTTACTCAAAAGTCTAAGGAAAACGTAGTATGCCAGTCTTTTAAGAAAAACATAGTTTACCAGTCTTTTAACAATACCAAGGTCTTCTGCGCACAAAAAGGAGACTTTTATATTAAGCTCCAACTGCCTACTTTTTTTTGGTGCAAATACCAGAACAAGAGGACATCTAGAACATGAGTATAGGAAAAAGAAGATATTTGTTAGAAAACAAGAAAAAGCATAATGCATCTTTAAAACGAGGACGGTAACCCTACCTAGTGGCTGCGACGTGTAGGTATAAATAGAAAAATTTAAAAATGGATTTACAGAATATTTTAATAATATGTTTTGTTAACAAAAATAAAGTATAAGTAAATGATAACAAGATCAAAAGTTAATAAGAAATAAGAATTTATCTGTGCTTTATAGAGTTCAAAAAATAATTTATGTTAGGACAATAGCTAACTTTGAAAGTTGAAAAACATTTCGGATGGTTATTTAAATTATAACGAATGTATTTCGAACATTATAAGCAAAAATAAAATAACAAGGGGACCTTTTTATATTTTTTCCGTACATATTTATGCCCCGTAATCCTTGACATACAATACTTTGTTTCTTATTGTCATGTTACAAAGAAAAATATTACATTTTTACGTTCGTTGGAAAAAAAGGGTTTTGCTGTTTTATTTTACGTGAAATAAAAGAATATTGTCCTGTCTGTATTTTAGCTAATTCCAATTTTTTTTCTTTGTTTATTAAGTTGGAAAATATTTGATTTCAAAAAAAATGGATCATATTTTGATTTAAGAGATACACAATAACAATTATTGCATTTATACTGCGCGTCAATTGAAATGGAACACTTTGAATTTTGTAACACTAAAGAGCTGTCTATAAATTTTATTTTCATTTCCTTCTGTGAATTCGATGCTACATGGTCTATTAAAGTACTAGTGTTGTCTGTTTCTCTTGTTGCGATATTTGTGTTGCATAACTTGAAGTTATTTGTATTGTAAACATCCATCAGAAATTTTGTATCATTGTTTTCATCTAAAATATTAATATTTACGTCTCCAATTAAAAAACACTCAGAATTTACTGTTGTTACTTTTTCAAGTTCTTGGTCTAGAAATGTCATAAAGTCTTTATTTTTTATAGATGGCGGTTTACAAATTGCACAAATAATAAAATTTAACGGTTTTATTTTATGCGCAATATATGAAATCTCATTTTCAATTTTTTGGATAATTTCATCACCAAGATGACTGCTAACAAAAATCCCCAGCCCTCCACCTGTCTTTCTTCATGTTGCATAAAATGAATTAAAGTCTACGAAATTATAACACTCCTTTAATTCCGTAACACTATTGACTCTTCAAATCCCAGCTAATATTTACCAATTCATGACTCACAGTCTTTTGTTGCAATATTTTACTATAAATAGAACCAATGCAGGTTCATCAAATTTGATTGAATTAGTGTTTAATAGTATATTATGCAATGAGCATTTAATAATAGCTATTAAGACATGAATGTCAGAATAATAGTGTCTTCATAGTCATTAAATGTAAATTGCATACTATTTTTTCTACGACCAGTCCCAATAATGAAAAACAAAAATTTCAGTTTTAAAAATATATTAAACTTATTTTTTTGTGTAATAAATTGTTGGCGGCTCTTGTGGCCTGTTGGAGTTAAATTCTCAATTTCACTCCTACTATCGCACATTTTCACCGATTTTGTTTGCAAAAAGCACAAATATTACGAATGAACTAAGTAAACAGTAACTATGAACTGTCAGAATTTGTTGAAAATTTGGCATGTCGTGGCAATCTTTGATATTGACCGAATATGTGATTTTGCATTTCTATTGATTATAAACTTGTATCTTAATGAGTCTCATTAAAGTACAGAGGTAGTATATATCTAATAATAAGGTCGGTCATTTTGGTCTGTTACCAGAGGCGTCGATGCCGAAAATTAAGTACGTATACGGTATTTGACAAAAATAATTTAATTCATGAGCGTTGCCGTGATTGTGTGAAATAAAAAATATCGGTCAAGTGCGAGTTCGACTCGGGCATAGAGGGTTCCGTACCAGATACAATATTGTGAATTTCTCACAGAATGCAAAATTCTTAATAACTATGGTAAGGCTAACCCTTGAATAAATAACCAGTGATTGACATTTCTATACAAAATATTGCACTTGGAAACAAAATTTTCGAAAACGTGCCGCAAAAAGACATGAAAGGTTTTAATCGGAATAGCAAGCCATGGTCATATTTGGACATAAAATTGAACTTTAAGCAACTTTTCTTAATGCATTTTGTACATACCTTTAAAAATAAAGGTACTTTAATCGTGAGCATTTTATACATTTTTTAATTTTTGCACACCCCGTATAAATATTTTAAAAATTAACCCATTTTTAGGACAAGCAAAGGGTTTATGTAGAATGACTTTTTTTTGCAAATCCACAAATAAAGAAAATTTTCCTATTCCGGAGAGATTCCGTGGACGCGCTGCCGCTGTAGATTTGGAAAAAATAATTTGTGTTAGAAAAACAACATGAGAAACTTTGAAAGTTGTTAGACATTTAAAATGGTTATTGACGTTAATAATACGAACATTGCAAGCATAAGATAAAAATAAGGGCCTCTTTTAATACATTTTTTCGTACATTTTTATACCCCGCAACCCCTGACATACAATATTTTCTTTCTTATTGCCTTGTTACAAAAAAATATTCCATTTTTTCGTTCTTTGTTTTTCTCAATTTAGGTTCAAGTTGGGGAAAATCTGATTTAAGTGTGGGTTGTAACGTAACTTAGGAGGTTTCCTTGGAAACCGACAGTATAATGTTTTAATTAAAGTGATACAGAATATTAAACGTTTTTAGTTCAGTTTAGTTAAGACTTTTCATTTTACTTGTCAAAAACAGAATGAGACATCTGACTACTGACTATCCTTGGTTGCTTTCACAACTTTATTTTTTAAAGCGAGGTAAAAAATAATGAATTGCGTTATTCTAGCGTAGCTTGTTGATACTTTATAAAAAAAATACCTTATATTAAAAACAGGTTAGCTAAGCAAATTCCGTCATCGTCCGGAAATGTACAATTTTCCCTACTAGTTGTAAGATACAGGGTCGGCCAAAGTCACTTTATCATTTAACACTTAAATAACTTTTTTATTTTTGGCAATTTTACAACTTTGTTTTTTGCGTTATAAAATAAACTTCTTGGAGATTTTTTTTGCCTAAATTTGAAAAATATCATCTCTCAAATAACCCCCGTTTTCTTCTTCACAAAGGCGAGCTCTTTCTATAACATTAAACAACAGAAATTTTGTTCATCCTGCTATGCAGAACACACCTGGAATGTGGTGGCAACAAGATGGAGCAACTGCTCACACAGCCCGAGAATCCATGCAGCTGCTAAGCAAATTTTCGGCGCAAGAATAATTTCCAGAAATGCCGAGTTCCGTTGGCCACCGTTGGCTTTCTATGGGATATTTCAAAGAGCGAGTATTTGTTAATATGCCCCGAACTCTTCGTGAGCTGAAGGACAATATTCAGCGGGAAATTCGAATGATAGACAGATCAACATTGCAAAAAGTTATGAAAAGAGCTCGCCGTTGTGAAGTAGAAAACGGGGGTTATTTGAGGGAAGATTTTAATATTTATAGTGCAAACAGTTATTTTAGTCTGACATCACTTGTCAATATAAATCCTTGATTATCAAATTAGACCGCCAATAGTGAATATTGCCGGTAGTTTTCTAAATGCGGGAAATACTGCAAAAGTCTTTTCGCAATATTCCATTGATCTATGTCAAACAGCATGCCACATGTCACTGGATATTTATATCAAAACAGATATCACATGACATGTAGTTCACCATTGATCACCTGAATCTCCTGAAAATTTCCTCATTATCGCCTCATCGCATACCTAATGTTTAAATTACTGACGGGTGTTCCAATAAACGTAGAGGTTAATGTATTATTTGATTCGTTCAGCACACAATAATTCAATTGCGTAGAAACCATTCATAGAACAACTTTTTTCTTTTCAGGAAACCCCCCACCACAATTTAAATGGCTCAAAGACGGCACCCCCATCACCGAATTTTCAACAGACCCTTTTTACAAAATCATTTCCGCCAGACACGAAGACGGCGGAAGCTACCGATGTATAGCAGCAAACAAGATTGGTTCGATTCTCAGTGAGGAAATCAAGATTGTCGTTGCATGTAAGTAAATTCCAATAAATATTTCTATCACTCGTGTGTTTATCGTCGAATATATTAACAAGGCAAACGCAATAAGCTAAATATGTCTTGGCAAAATAGACTTTTCGAGGAATATTTGTGAATTTTATTATTTTTATATACTACTTATAAAATGGATCATTCTGATGTCAAGCGGAACGCGGAAAATCCTATAATAAAGTTATTTGCCTTGATAATTTACACACTCAGTAATTAGTTTTGAGACACTTTAGGGAAAATGATCGCGATGTCCTCGTAAAGAGTTCATCCCACTAAGGTAACTTGATTTTGATTTCTTAA
The DNA here is from genome assembly GCA_963971165.1 of Philopedon plagiatum. Classification (NCBI taxonomy): domain Eukaryota; kingdom Metazoa; phylum Arthropoda; class Insecta; order Coleoptera; family Curculionidae; genus Philopedon; species Philopedon plagiatum. The sequence continues at coordinate 32,061,812 of OZ020190.1, read as the reverse complement.
ATTTGATTAAGTAAAGTAATAATCAAGCAAGAAAAAGCCAAGAGCGTCGTAGGCATGAAGACATCACGCGTGCTCTGTCTCGTTTTAGAATACTCCTGGCTTAGTTGCTGGAAATCGATATACCAGAGCCCTAGTCCCTTTAAACAAGACTTTTTTAATTAAATAATTATTGGATGAACACATAATTGCAAAAATTAGAACTAATGATTCAATGATTGTGTGAATTTATTATTTATTACTTTATATGTATCATCGTGCCGATAAAAAACTAGGACAGCAAAATTTCCTTTTTTCTCCTAGACTATTAGGAATTATTTACTATTGAGCCTGGTACCAGTAAAATTTCATATGAAAATTTTACATGTCAATATAGATCGTCACTTTATCATTAACTTGTCAAGCACATTTTTCTCTAAAAATATGCCACAATTAACCCCCCAGCAAAAGGCTATTATTTACAGTCTGTTGCGAGATGGTGCTTTTATTAGGGATATTGGGTAATTATGTAGTATACCCATTTCTGCTATTTTTGCGTTTTTTGAAAAAATTCTTTTATGGTACACACACTTTCCTGATTGCCAATATACGTGCGCACATAAAAAATTATGTTGTTTTTTTAATAATTTTTAATTAAACAAACTTACGGGACCTGGGAGCGAATAGGGGTGCTGGGCGGGGTAAAAACAAAAAACACAACATCGTAAAAGGCTTAACAACACTTTTCTCAACGTAATGAAGTGTAAAATCAAAGAAAAACGGTTAATAGCTAAGAAAATTGCTTTTTTTCTATACAAAATTCCATTTTAAGCCGCTATTAGCCGCCATTATTTTCCCACCTGTCAACATTGTCAACAATATTGCTGTGTCCGGTGTTGCCATGTTTACCTATTTTTCATCCCAAATAAAATTAATCTTGGCGAACTTTGTACTGCTTCTATAACACAGCCGAAAATGACCCCAAGCAACACCCTGGCGCACCGATCCCTCTTCGCCTGCGAGGAAGAGACTGGTCAGGGCCCCTAACCAGGTGCTAACCCTGTTCCGACCTTAGGGTGCCCTCCGATCCACCGTTCGCATAAAAAACTTTTCTAAGTCGGTAAATTAGGTGACAGATCTAATATTTTCGATCTAACGGTGGGATAACGGTGGATCGGAGGGCACCCTAAGGTCGGAACAGGGTTAGCACCTGGTTAGGAGCCCTGACCAGTCTCTTTCCTCGCAGGCGAAGAGGGATCGGTGCGTCAGGGTGTTGGTTGGGGTCATCTTTTTGCCCTTTTGGTTAAATTAGGTTCATTTTCGCATTTTCCCGCTAACTTTATGTAAAGCTAGCAGTATTTGTGGGAAAAACGATTTGTAAATTTGGCAACAGTGCGTCTTTCCATCAGAAATTTCAAGTATGTGTACCACGGGTTTCATTGAAAAAGCTAACCTAAAAGTTAAAAATTTTTAAAATTAATAAAAAAACAACATAATTTTTTATGTGCGCATGTATATTGGCAACCAGGAAAGACAGTAGAATGTGACCATAAAAGAATTTTTCCAAAAAACGCAAAAATAGCAGAAATGGGTACTACATAATTACCGGATATTGCAGACGAACTGGTAGTAAACAAGAATACCGTGCTGTTGGAAAAACAAAAAATAACAAGGCATGGGACTATAGAAAAGCAGGTTCGGGTCCCCCTAAAATTTCTTCTAAAGATCAAGATAGAAGACTGCTTAATTATCTATGGGATCATCCATTCGAAACTGCAATAAAGGCGAAAGAAGGGACGAACTTTCCAGGTTCTGCAAATGCAAATACTGCTAGAGACAGAGTTCGAAATTCCGATAACTCTTAAATTATATAAACTCTTACTTTTTATTTATACTTTATTCTTATTAACTCCTATTTTTTTGCGCTGCTTTTTTTTATTTACGAATGTGGCAAATTTACCGAACTGAATTAGGTTTGCCACCCGTCCTTTTCTGGGAAGGACAGTCCTTTTTTAAGGAGTTTTGTCGTTTCATCTTTTTTTAGCTTAAAATGTCCTTCCCAAAGCCCAAACTGATGTTCACACGACATTGCTGGCGCATTTTGGCAGTTAAAATAATTTAAATAATTAAAAATTAAAAGTCGATTTCAACTCTTTACTTGATATCCTGAAAGCATTATTCGTCGTTCGCGTCTATGAACGTTGCGTGCGTTTCACCTGAAGTCCATCAACCCCATCATCAAAAAGAAGAGAAAAGAGAACAAAACAAACATAACCACAGTCTGTAATCGAAGAGGGAATTTTTCTATTTTTGGCATTAAATGGCGAGATAAAAGTTGCATAGTTGATTTAAACAAAAGCCGAACTTTTGATTTCACCATTAATTTTAAGGAGACGTGTAACGAATTGTCATATGGTAAAGCATGACAAAAAATGTTATAAGCTGCAGAATCAAATGAGAAATATAAATTTAAGTTCGACAAATAAATATTTATTAAAAAAAGTATCATATTCTCCCCAAAAGCAAACCCAAAAATACAGTTTTTGATAAAATGGTGAAAGCGCCTTTTTCCGATGTCCTTTTTTCCAATTTCAGATAGACAGGACCGTACCTCAAAATTTAGGTACTAAAATAAACACTCACTACATGGCGTGACTATTTTATCGAGTAATAAATGCTAATTTTTATTACATGTAATCATCCTTTTCATTTATAATAAAAATGTGACCCACTAGTTGAATTTTAATAAAAATTGTATATATTGTAGTCTTAAAACTGGGATTTTTCTTGCTGTATAAAACTGTCATTAATGTTAAAAAAAATTAGTTACCCACACTTTTTTTATTAAAAGTGTGAGGAACTGAAAGAGCAACAGCTTTTATCTTTAGGTTCTATTACTTTTTATTTAACACATGTCAGAGTCAATTTAACGATCAATCTTGTTAAGTAGTAATCAATTCTCGACTATCGATAACTTAATTTTTCGAACAAAGTAAGGGCTACTAATAAAAAAACTTTCAATATAACATAATTTTTTTCAAAGATTTTTGCTGCTATTGGCTTTTTATCCAACATGTTGTCGTTAAGGAAATCAAAGTGTGTGTTACTAACTGAACTATTTTCAAATGATACTACTATCAGAAATTAAACTTGGTGTTAAAATATTTTCAGCATACTTCAATAATGTAAAGCAAAGTAATTTAGAAAGCACCATCTTTTAAGGAAAAGGGAAAAACACATTTGGGCAAACCACATTCATACACTTTACATGTTGATCGGCCATTGGCCACAGAAATACCTAAACACTAACACTAAAAAATAGTCATTTAACGAATGAATCTCTAAATAATATCAAAAGCTCACAAATAAACAAAAGCAAACACCGTTACCCACTACCTACCCAGAAGTGCAAATAGCGTCAGTCCGTTTCTAATCGCTTAGTTGCCGTCGACTCACTTTTGCCAGACGTCCTGAGTGCGTGCCCCTACGGGATTGACTTTTAAAAACGTGACGGATTCAGCTGGTGTAAGTAATACGTTGGTGTTGTTTTTTGGATTAGTGGCTCTGGTTGAAACCAAATGGCCAGCAAGTAATACGTTGTGCAGGTATAATGCATGTAATGTCTATGAATTTTCCTAGACAAAATAATTAGATCCAACTTCTACCATTACAAGAGAGAAAGAAAGGTAGAGTAGTGCAGTAAGAATTAGATGCGTGTTCAGTGCTCATTGTAGCGAAATAATACAAAAAGAGAAGTAAGTGGGTGAACATAATAAAAAAAGATTTGTGTTTGCATAAGATTTCCTTTAACTATTCAGGAGTCCGGAGAATAACCATTGGATGGCGCCAGAAAACTTTATGTCAATTGGATCTACAGGAATTATCATTATATATATTTTTTAAATTTACATTTTATAATGTGTAGAGTTGTAGAGTGAAAAAAAGAAGACAATACTAAAACTAATTAAATCCAGTTAGTTACTACTTGCAATGTATATAGGCCCAGTACAGTTATTTGTAAATGAAGAAACAAAACACTTTAACTACTTTAATTTTTAAATAAAGATTCACTTCTTTAGTCGTTTAAAAAAAGTAAATAAACCACAATCTCGGATATAGTTGATATTCGTATTCACATTCGTAAAGCATCTGCATCAGTTTCGAGATCCGCATCCTTTTTTAACCTTTAGACAAAGATTTATTGCCGATATTTCTTGTGCATATATCTGAAACACATAGTGCAATGCATAAATTAAACCAGTTTCAATTTCCATGAATGTCCGTTTAAAGATTCAGTTTTATTTTAAAAAGTTTTAAATTTTATTATGTATTTATTAAATAAATTTATCGAAAACAGATTTCCGCTTTACTATTGGAAACAGCTGTAAAAATTGATGACTATTGAATTAAAGGATGCAGACAGCTTGTGACTTATGCAGACCGGTAGCCAGGTTTTGATTTCAGAGGGGGCAACTAAAGTTTTAGGGTGGGCAATCTTATTTTAATTTACGTAATCAATTAATTTCAGAATGATTTCAATGATTTTCTAGAGTGGACAACTTTTTCTTTCAGAGTGGGAATTGCCCACTCTGCCCCCTCCCCTCCTAGCTACGCTCTTGGATTTATGGCGATCGTTTAGAGTTAGAGCTGCCAACTTTTAAAAATAAAAATAGAGGACGTACATAAAAGTTAATATAAATGGACCCATAGGCGTGCGTAGACTTCCTAATTAGGGTGGGCTAAGGTAGTGGCGGATTTAGGATTTTGTTTCGTGAGTGTCAGCCACTAAATGGAAAGTGGGAAGGGAGAAAAGGTTCGTAGGCAATGCGCCGCAGGCGAAAATTTTTGGGGACCACGCCCAAAGTTCGTCAAGAATTAACCCAACTACTATCTAATTTCGAAATAAAAATCTTTTTCTTTTGGGTTCTGGGGGTTCAAAATTTGTAATGGAGTAAAATTGTTATACCGCGGACGAAGTCGCGGGCGCAGGCTAGTTTTACAATATAAGAAATAAATTTTAAAAAGTAGCTATATAAATTTTTAAATTCGAAACCTCATTATTCTTGTTCCTTGAATAAGGGTGTTAAATTCATCTATTGCAGAGTCATAATTAACATTTTTTGTTTTGTCTTGTTCTATATAGAAAAAAAAAAGATGTGAATCCAGTCGCTCGTGTGGCATAGTACTTCTTAATTTTGTGCGATTTGTGGCAATTGCAAATATGTCTTGTAATAAAAAATATTAAATATTATTTTTTTAATTTCTTGTATCTTTATGATATGGTACTACATGGCCCCATACCCCCCCCCCCCCCCGTGGGCACGCCTATGAATGAAACGTGATATATTTTCTAAAAACTTTTTATTTGAACAAAAATAATTAAAAAACAAAAACTATAGGAATGGAAAAAATATGTATTGCTTCCACAAATATTTCTTTTGGCTCTTTCTTGTTCTTACGTTCTTAAAATTCAAAATAGAAATAGACATTTGCAGCATTTGCTTTAGTTTTAGTTTAGTATCCAGGTGCGGCCCGTGAAATTTTAAAATTGTATATCTCTGTTGCTACTTATGGACCCATGCCAAGTTCAGGTTTTTTATTAGTGGGCTTACTAGGAATGTTTTGGTAAAGAAAAAAATATTTTGTAATTTGCTAAAAAAAGTTGAATTTTTGAATGACCCACCTGGGAAAAAAATTAACACGCTTAGGTATTTTATTTATTATTTTTTCTAAACACATTTTACATCATTTTGTCGACAATTCTTAAATTTTAAAAGAAAAGAAATGTGTTAGTAGAACGTTATAATCATTTGAATTTTTTTAAACCTAAAATATAACTTTAAAAAAACATATCTAAGCGTGTTAATTTTTTTCCCAAGTGGGTTAATTCAAAAATTCAACTTTTTTTCGCAAATTACCAAATATTTTTTTCTTTACCAAAACGTTCCTAGTAGGCTCACTATTAAATAACCTGAACTTGGCATGGGTCCGATAAGTAGCAACAGAGACGTACAACTTTAAAATTTCACGAGCCGCGCCTGTTAGTATCTATAAAAAAGAGAACTTTTTGCATGGGTCAGAGAAAAGAGGACGGTAAGTCAAAAAAGAGGACTTTCCTCCGGAATAGAGGGCGGTAGGCAACCCTATTTAGAGTCAACCTACAAAACGGTGGTACCACTGATATACATAATTTATCGGTGGTTCATGTTCATGAAATATTTATAATTTGGCTTGCAAGAATGCATTCAAACGTTAATTATTATTCACCTGCTAAACCACCATTATAACAGCAATCAAGATCAAGACCAATTTAGAAACCTGAGAACCAGAAAATACCTCTTTTCGGAGTTATATATGGTTGTTTCAGTTATGACTGACTGTATTTAAACCCTCCATATATTTCTATGTGTTTAAATGAAGTGTAGTAATATGAGATTTTACGGCTGAGATAATAATTATAAATGCGCCCGTATTGTATAACTAGCATTGTTTAAAGTATTCTGAAGCAATTACTGATTTTCCGGCCGTGTTCATACAGTGCGATAGTGCGAATCTTTAATGTGCCTTTCTTGTTATTCAAACCCAACCAAGAGAGATAAAGGTGTAGGGGTTTTCAATGAGGAAGTTAGTGATGTCAGTGAGTTCTATTGTCTTAAACAGAATGCAGTTTTTAATGAAAATGTGTAAACAGAGACGTAGCCTACTACCACAGACGGCCACTGAAAGAGCAACCGAACAATGTTGGCCCAAGTTTTAAAATTTAGACTTATAGGCAATTCATCGAATTCCACCGTTGTGTTCTGTCCCTTTTTAATTCTGCCAAGAACAGAAATTTAAGAAGAAACCTGAGCAGATCCATCGTTGGCCAAAATTACACTCTTTATGTTTCCCAACCTTGAGTACTGTCCACACATCTGGGGAGCGACATCACCTTCGACACTTAACATCCTCGATTCTATCTAAAAGAGAGCCATTCGACTCATCAATGACCTAGTCCTCACAAGAAAACTCCATTTTGTCGCTCATCAGCGCTCTGTTAGGTATTTATCCCTTTTCTACCGATACTTCCACGGAAATGGCTCTGAAGATCTAGCCGCTATAATTCCCCCTTTGACTGCTTCCATCATCAGAATAACAAGAGGCGCGTTACGTATGTATCCCTCTGTCCAGCTACAGAAGCCTAGAATATCCCACTTCTCTCGCTGATTCATACCTAGGGTCTCCAGGTTATGGAACAAATTGCCTGCAGATGGTTTTCCTCCCCCTCCCAGTCTCCAATTTTTTAAATCAATAAATTACATTTCCCTTTACAAAAACCTGGAACATCCCACTTCTCGCGCACATTCATACTTAGGGTCTCCAGATTATGGACTAAATTTCCTGCAGTGGTTTTCCTTTTCCCTCCCAGTATCCAATCCTTTAAATCTCTTATCAATGGATTACGTTTTCCATCTCTTCAGGCGCCCACGGTACGTTAGTACTTAGTCTTGAAGTCTATGTGGACTCTCTCAGATAAAAAAATGATGGATCTTTGAAAAATAATCATTTGCAAAAATTAAAAAGGTTTGTATAATAATAATATTTTATTTCAAAATAGCCTAAATACGGAAAATGCCACGTGTAATAAAGTTTAATGAATAATAATAATATAATTGTATTATATTATTATTATTCATTAAACTTTATTACACGTGGCATAACTGTGGTGTATTTGTCAGTATGTTGGCCTATCGAATACGGTGTTCTGGTTAACCTGAGCATCTGCTGCTGGCGAATATCAGGTATATTTACAATCTAGGGCGCGGGCCTAAGGAGTTAAGTCGATATTACCACTAAATTTTCAACAATAAATAATACTTAAATCACTTAAGTCATCTCGACTGCTTTCAAAAAGTTAGGTCCCTTGAACCATTGCTTAAGACTAGCTTTGTGTGAGGAATTAACTTTAGTCCTTTAGATCAGATATTCCGGTGTTAATGTTTACCCCATAGACAAAATATATTTAGACGTTCACAACGTATTCGCGACACCAGCTGCATCCGTCCAATGTATGGGCGAGAAAGTGCGTTTGTACGCATATGGCGCCAGTCAGGTTTTTAAACGACGGTTCTCTCGAGGCATGCGCTCTCGGGACGTCTCGCAAAAGTGGTTGTTGAACTCAATGACCCAGCTCGGCGATCAGAACCGGGCCGAAAAAATCTCAGTCATTTTTATGTTATGGTATTTTTGGTTGGGGTGCCGAATATAGCGAACCTCTGAAGCTTGTTATTACGATACAAAAATAGTCTTTACAAAGTGTTAAAGACATTTCATATGTTTCGCCAATTATGTATCCAACTTTTAAATATAAGGAATTATTTCGTAGTCTATTTCTTACAATTAGTGCATAAATACAAATAGTTTAGTTCCAAATTTAAATTATATCAATATGTCAAAGAATAGTAGGTAAAAAATATAATTTATCTTAAATAATGCACTCCGGTGTTGAAGTGAATACACACACGGAGAAGTAGAAATGTTTGTCAGTGACGTATATTAAGGGTGGTCAAGGTGTCAGAAAGGCACTGATGGGGTGTGTGTGTATTAGGGGCATTGTATAAGGGGTAAGATGGTGTAAGAAGGTCATATATAGTGTCAATGCCTCCTTCCCCTATATTGCACAAGGGTGAGTGAGTGTCCAAAAGGCATATTTGCGCTTTCGCCAAAGGGGCACTAAAAATACTAGTGGATTAGGGTAGAGGGGAGTATTTTAAAAGGGATGGCGAAAGAAAAAAGCGCTTTCGCCAAAGGATCGCTAAGATATCAGTGGATTAGAAGGGTGAGTGTCCAGAAGGCATATTTGCGCTTTCGCCAAAGGGGCACTAAAAATACTAGTGGATTGGGGTAGAGGGGAGTATTTTAAAAGGGTTGGCGAAAGAAAAAAGCGCTTTCGCCAAAGGATCGCTAAGATATCAGTGGATTAGAAGGGTGAGTGTCCAAAAGGCATATTTGCGCTTTCGTCAAAGGGGCACTAAAAGTACTAGTGGATTAGGGTAGAGGGGAGTATTTTAAAAGGGATGGCGAAAGAAAAAAGCGCTTTCGTCAAAGGATCGCTAAGATATCAGTGGATTAGATTGACATGGTGCCGTAAGTAAGTAGCGCTTTCACCAAAGTATCAAGTGCACACACTGTGAATAGGTGTAAAAATATTTACATCTTACCATAGAACTTGGTTTGTTCAATAATTATACAGGATCGGATGCCAATCCAATAAAATATACACATAGTTTTGGTAATTTTTTTATTTACTATTTTACTTCTTCAAACAGTTGCATATTTTATTTCTATTGTTTAGAATACTATGTTTATATTTTATTTCAACTTTCAATTTTGTAAATGTAACGTTTAAAAAATTAAGAGGGGGACATTAAAGAGATGCACTGTATATGTATAAACTGAGCTATTTTCGAGGAATTATCGACAGTTTTGTATAGCAAGAAAACTCAGATTTAAGCCAACAAACTGTACAATTTTTGTTAAAATCTCACTAATGGTTACATTTTTATCATTAATAAAAAGAATAATTACACATTAATTTATTACTCGATAAAAGATTCACGTCATGTGAAATAAATTTTGAAGTACGGTCCTGTCTATCACAAGGCAAACGTTCGACAAGGCGCAAGCCCGCAGAAGACCGTCTGTGTTTACGGATTCAGCTTGGTAAATTTGCCACATTCGCAAATGACATTGTTTCTCTATTATATATTTTCTCTATGGTTTACCCGAATAATGTAGTTAAGTCAGTCTGGCCGGTTTTTGACTGAAGCCCTTCTGCGCGCGCACTAGAGCTAACGAAGAGAGATAACCAATTAATAGCTGATGATCAAATCACTTAGTTAGATATAGTTTATTGTTTTGTTAAAGAACTGACGATGTCAATCGTTTCTATGTTTAAAACTTTAATTAATTCGTCATTTTTATATTACAACTTTACATGTAAAAATTTGTGTACCAAAAAGTTATAGTATGTTTAAATACCAGTACCATGTTTCACACAAAATAGTGAAATTGGAGTTGTTTTGATGACGTCGCTTGAATTGAAATATATTTTAATAGGCTTATATTTCCTTATTAAAAATGATATATTAATATTAATATTATTGAATAGTACTTATAATATCCTATCATTTAAGATATCAATATTAAAATTTAGAAAATAGTTAACCTAAGTACTGGTAAGCCACTACCATCTTAGCAGCACTTCTACAAAATCGGAATTGGAGATGATACCGAATGCGCATGAAGAGAAATGAAACTGTTTTTTGAATTGTGCCCCATACTTACTACGTATTAGGATAATAAGAGATTAATTCGATGAAATGACACTGATATCTGAGAGCGTAGAGCAGATTTCCCTGCCCCCTCCCCCTCAAACTTACGTCTAGAAAAGGTCTAGCCGGTTAACTATATGAAAAGTGCCCCAACTTCGTTTCCATGTTCTTACCTCGTAAATTATTGTTCTTTGAGAGAAACATTTTTACACAAATTTCAAACCCCTCCTCTCAGTACTGAGGGAGATATGAGGGTGGCAACCCTTAAATTAAAAATTCATTCTTTAAAACTATTTGAGATATCTCAATGAAATTTTAACGGTGCATAGTTATTTATAAGGTGGATGTAATATAATTTTTTCAGACTTTTATCTCATTAATAAATGGTAAAAAACAAGATGTTTATTTTTAGGGGTGGTTTATCATACTTACCCCCGGAGTGACACCAACTAAAAAAATTTAGTACAATCGTCTATTCTCTAGTAATAACATAAAAAAATTACACAAAGCTCGAATAGGTGGAACATTGTTAAAAAAAATAAAAATCAAGGTTACTGTTATGATATGAGTCTCGTTAAGTATACAAAAGGTTTTTTTTCTCAATGTATCTTTGTTTGAGATTTGTCTATACGCTGTTTTAAGATTTGATTATAAGTTATTCCCGATTCCTTCATTTGTACGACTTATACTTACATTAATTCGTCAAAATATATGCTTCCTTTTATATCTCACATTGATTTTTATTTTTTATACAATGTTCCAGCTATTCCAGCTTTGTGTAATTTTTTTATGTTATTACTAGAGAATAGACGATTATACTAAATTTTTTTAGTTGGTGTCACTCCGGGGGTAAGTATGATAAACCACCCCTAAAAATTAAACATTTTGTTTTTTACCATTTATTAATGAGATAAAAATCTGAAAAAATTATATTATATGTATAACCCTTATAAATAACTATGCACCGTTAAAATTTCATTGAGATATCTCAAATAGTTTTAAAGATAATGAATTTTTAAGTTAAGGGTTGCCACCCCCATAGCTCCCTCATTACTGAGAGGAGGGGTTTGAAATTTGGTGTAAAAATGTTTCTGTCGAAGAACAATAATTTACTAGGTAAGAACATCGAAACTTCGTTGGGCACTTTTCATATAGTTAACCGGCTAGACCCTTTATAATAAAATACAAATTCTTTAATATTTTTACTTTCGGCATTTTTTCTAGATTACGGTAATTTTTTTGCTACTCCATTACTCGTATCTACACTTTCGAGCAAATCATCATGAGCATAAAACAAGTTCCTTTTGTATGGCATTGTTCTGCCTAAAAAAATGGAAACTGCCATCACTAGTCCTTTCAGCTCCACAATAACGAACGTTATTATTGCCACCACGCAATGTTTGATATTTTATAGCAACACTTAAAAAGCAACAAAATAAACATTAAGTGCTCAGCTTTTAAATGATTCTCTTACACGCAACCTATTTTTATATTTTTTCCTATAAATTATTTATGTTAAAGTTATTGTTGCATGGCCATTGGTCAGAATCTGGAATAGCGACACACGTAATTTCTGCATTCATTTTTAACATTACCGACCTTAAGATGAGATCAGAGGTAATCTAATTTGCATTCTTTACAGTTTTGTATTTACCAAACATAGCGTACTTAAGATAAAAAAAAACGTCCTCAAAGTATGCCGTGGAACCAATCACGCATGTCTTGAATTATTACTCTTGAAAGGTAACATAGGTAAAAGGTACCTATAGGTGAATGAAAAATAAAACTGTCAAGTTCTTGTGTTTATTTTTAAGAAAATTACATTATTCTCATTCTCATTCCATAATACAGAATTATTAAAAAAAACATACAACAAAGAACCTAAAATTATAAACTTAAACTAAATGAGAGACGTGTCCACCTTCAACTTCCAAACATGAGTACCTACTTGGGGGGAGTTGTTAATCTCCTGAAATTTATTTGTAATTCTAGCCCGTAGGTCTTCCAAATTTTTACAAGGGATTTTGAAAACCGAGTTTTTAATGTGTGGCCGTAAAAAAAGTCGCACGGCGTGAGGTCGCAGGACCGTGGTGGCCAACTAACTGGCATATTACGACTAATGATTCTTCCAAAAAATTTAAATTATCAATAGTGATGTCAATAGGGAATATGCATGTAATCCAAAAAATCCTGAAATATTTTTTTTGTATTCTCTACATAAATTAAATGTTTATGGCAGTTGCTGTTATCTCTTTATTTTGGGTTTTATTAACAAAAAACAAGGTTTATTTTGCAAATTTTCCTGCAAAATCCAACATCTCGTAAAACGGACTTCTTTTGTTTGTGACGTCACTTTTTTTATTACGTCAACGTTTTATAATGGCTAGTCACGGCTAGTGTAATGTAAATTTCAGTGTAAATCCATTTTCTTGAGTTTTTCCCAAAGACTAGAATATTTAGTCGATAGAAAACCTTTTGTTTTATTAAACAGACTGGTTACAAATGACCAAAACGGCATTTGTTCAAAGAAAATCGGAAAATTGGCTGGAAGTTAGTGCTGGTGGATTTGCCTTTACAATTTAGTTAAAAACACTTATTGTTTATTATACTATAAAAATAAATGTACAGAGACATATGGTTACTTGAATTTAGCGATACTAACCTTTACAGATACCTCTTAATGTAAAATTTTTGATTAAATTTGCAGTAGGTACTTTTTTCGACATCGGTTTTTTGGGCACATGAAAAAGGAGGTTTGCAGTGCACACGCAGTGATACTTGTGCACATTGGCATACTACAATATTTGTAGTTTATATTTTTAATACATTTTAACGTTTAATAAAAAGAATTATACACAAATAGCACTGTAATAAAAACACAACCGCTACCAGCATAAACAACTAAATCAGCTGGGAAACTAATGCCGGTCTCCATATAACTCTGTACTGTAGCTGTCAGCTGTCTTCTTGTCTTAGTCCGAGAGTCGGTAATCATCTTGTGTTTCCTCTCCCAGAAAAATGTTCTATAATTATTTTTAAAAAATCACCTTTTTGACTTTAGGTCTTGTCGACTGACATTTTTCTATTCCTAAGCATATAACTTTACAATATTAACAATCAGTTTGGTAAATCAATTGATAGAGGATAGAGGTACAATCATTCGAGAAAATACTGACTTGCTTTCGGACTATCACAGAAATTCTCGATTTTCTAGACGTTTGTAGGTAGGCAGCCCTCGGTTCAGCTTTACGTTAACATGTAGATTGCCACTTATCCTTGTGACGTAACTTTTTTGAGCCGGCAAATGGCTTCTTTTCAAATTGTAATAAATTATACCGAAAAGTAAAAATTTTTTTTAGCTAAATTAACGCAGTAATTTTCCTCAAAATAGCAGTTTTGGGGTTGTAATGACCTCCTTAAACGATTTATGCAATAAAAAAAAATGTGCATATTCCTTATTGGTGCGTCGTCCTGCTGAGAGAAACCTTGTTGCATCTCTTCATCCTCTAATGCATTTACAAAATTTTCTAAAATTTCATTACGGTATCGCGTCGAATTGAGAGTCCTTTCAAAAAAAAATCGGTCCAATTAACCTTCTTCTCGATATGGCCACCCACACGCCAACTTTCTGTGAATGACAAGGCTTCTTTATAAAGAAATGTGGATTTTCAGAACTTCACATTCTCACTTGTTAAGAATTTACATAACCAAAGAGGCAAAACCATGCATCGTCAGTAAAAAATGTTTTCTTAAATACGTTTTCATTATTATGCAAATTACCCATAAACCACTTTGAAAATTGCATTCGCTGCGGCTTGTCGTTTGGTAACAATTGTTGGACTGGGCTTAGACGATAAGCGTGCATATGCAGGTCACATTTTGGGATTGTATTGCAGGTTCCGTTGGATACATTTACTTACTGGCTTAAATGCCGAATAGGGGTTTGTGGGTATTCATTAACAATATGCCTCAATTCTTCTACTTATTGTGCAGTGCAACTTTGGATCTCCCACTGCCTTCCATTCTATTCACACTCCCTGTTTCTCTAAACAAAGCGACAGATCTAGTCAAAACGTGTCGAAACTGGTCGAAATCCATGACAATGTGTGGAAATTATGTTTGAAAATCCTGAATGGCGGCCCGTGTTGAATAAACTCAATGGCCATGCTTCTACCATTTCTAAAGTAACTTTCGATCATAAAAGCTTTTTGTTCTGCCGTAATTACCATATTTAATTTTCTTAAAAATAAAAACTTCAGAACTTGACAGTTCTATTTTTAATTCACCTATCGTTTACCTCTGTTCTATGTTACCTTTCAAAAGTAATAATTCAAGACATGCGTGATTGATTCAACGGCATACTTTGAGGACGTTTTTTTAATCTTATGATACTTTAAAACTGCACTACTTTTGGGTCTGCCAGGAAAAAAGATTTAGAAATTAAAAATACTAATGCTGCATGTTGTGTAGTTTCCCCAAAATGGATTTACTATTAAATAACATATTTATTGTTGACGAATTTTTTAATAACTAACCATTCTCATTACTTCACAGCGTGTAGTAATAAGCTCATTACTTTAAGGGGGACTATATCCAAGTGCTGGCAAAGTTACCAGCAAGATAAATTGTTTGTCTATCTTGTTCTTGCTAAATCTATTTTTAGCGGCATCTTTGTCTTTTATCTTGCTGATAACAGTGATAACTTTGCCAACACTTGGATATAACAGCCCTAAGTAATAAGCTAAACCTGTTGGTTTAGACCATAGACAAGATATATTTAGACCATCACAACGTATTCGCGACACCAGCTGAATCCGTCCAATGTATGGGCGAAAAAGTGCGTTTGTACGCATTGGGCGCCAGTCAGATTTTTAAACGACGGTCTACTTGAAGCATGCGCACTCGGGACGTCTCGTAAAAGTGGTTGTTGAACTCAATGACGCAACGCGGCGATCAGAACCGGGCCGAAAAAATCTCAGTCATTTTTATGTTATGGTATTTTTGGTTGGGGTGGCGAACATAGCGAACCTC
The DNA here is from genome assembly GCA_963971165.1 of Philopedon plagiatum. Classification (NCBI taxonomy): domain Eukaryota; kingdom Metazoa; phylum Arthropoda; class Insecta; order Coleoptera; family Curculionidae; genus Philopedon; species Philopedon plagiatum. The sequence goes on along the minus strand of OZ020190.1, from coordinate 32,046,492 downwards.
TGAAGCTTGTTATTTCGATACAAAAATAGTCTTTACAAAGTGATACAGACATTTCATATGTTTCGCCAATTATGTATCCAACTTTTAAATATAAGGAATTATTTCGTAGTCTATTTCTTACAAGTAGTGCATAAATACAAATAGTTTAATTCCAAATTTAAATTATATCAATATGTGAAAGAATAGGAGGTAAAAAATATAATTTATCTTAAATGCACTCCGGTGTTGAAGTGAATACACACACGGAGAAGTAGAAATATTTGTCAGTGACCTATATTGAGTGGGGTCAAGGTGTCAGAAAGGCACTGATGGGGTGTGTGTGTTTTAGGGGCATTGTATAAGGGGTAAGATGGTGTAAGAAGGTCATATATAGTGTCAATGCCTCCTTCCCCTATATTGCATAAGGGTGAGTGTGACCAAAAGGCATATTTGCGCGTTCGCCAAAGGGGCACTAAAAATACTAGTGGATTAGGGTAGAGGGGAGTATTTTAAAAGGGATGGCGAAAGAAAAAAGTGCTTTCGCCAAAGGATCGCTAAGATATCAGTGGATTAGAAGGGTGAGTGTCCAAAAGGCATATTTGCGCTTTCGTCAAAGGGGCACTAAAAATACCAGTGGATTAGGGTAGAGGGGAGTATTTTAAAACGGATGGCGAAAGAAAAAAGCGCTTTCGCCAAAGGATCGCTAAGATATCAGTGGATTAGAAGGGTGTGTCCAAAAGGCATATTTGCGCTTTCGTCAAAGGGGCACTAAAAATACTAGTGGATTAGGGTAGAGGGGAGTATTTTAAAAGGGATGGCGAAAGAAAAAAGCGCTCTCGCCAAAGGATCGCTAAGATATCGGTGGATTAGATTGACATGGGGCCGTAAGTAGTAGCGCTTTCAGCAAACTATCAAGTGCACACACTGTAAATAGGTGTAAAAATATTTACATCTTACCCTAGAACTTGGTTTGTTCAATAATTATACAGGATGGGATGCCAATCCAATAAAATATACACATGTAATTTTTTTGATTTACTATTTTAGTTCTTAAAACAGTTGCATATTTTATTTCTATTGTTTAGAATACTATGTTTATATTTTATTTCAACTTTCAATTTTGTAAATGTAACGTTTAAAAAATTAAGAGGGGGGGCATTAAAGAGACGCACTGTATATATATATAAACTGAGCTATTTTCGAGGAATTATCGACAGTTTTGTATAGCAAGAAAACTCAGATTTAAGCCAACAAACTATACACTTTTTGTTAAAATCTCACTAATGGTTACATTTTTATCATTAATAAAAAGAATAATTACAAGTAATATATTTAGCATTTATTACTCGATAAAAGATTCACGTCATGTGAAATAAATTTTGAAGTACGGCCCTGTCTATCACAAGGCAAACGTTCGACAATGCGCAAGCCCGCAGAGGACCGTCTTTGTTTACGGATTCAGCTCGGTAAATTTGCCGCATTCGTAATTGACATTATTTCTCTACTATATATTTTCTCTATGGTTTAGACCAATCGGAGCACAAAATTTCAAAACAAAATTAGTAAGTAAAACATGAAAAATTTTAAATGACATGAAGTTATATTTTCTTTTCCAAAACTGGATAAAGCGAGACCACAAGTCACTATTATAGTCGTAGGCAACAAAATCGTACATCAGATTCACAGTCTAAACGAATATAAAAGGACTTTCTTAGAGAACTAACACTACGAATAAACCCGTGGACCATAAAATCCTACATCTAAGATTTACTTTAAAATGCCATGAAGAGACGATTATAATGTATAATGTGTATACAATTGTACATTAAGCATGTATTGGACATTATACAGTGAGCTCAAAAAGGGTGGAATAAATTTATTAAAAAATCGTAATTATTTTTCAGGTAAGTGCTCGCACACGTCAATTTTTATTTTTAGTTGCACATTTTTTAAACTAATTTTCATGTATACAGGGCGACTCAAAAAAGCAGGACGTACTTCTACTGTTTTTGAATAGAACAACTTGTATATTTTTACATTTTCGGATTTTACGGTCGATTCTAGACATATTCTATATAACATACCATGTACCTAAATTAATTAGTTTCTGAGATATTGTTAGCTAAAAATTGGCATTTTGCTTTTACTTGACAGGCTTTAACATCCAAACGCAAAACAGCTTGCATGTAATCTTAGTTTTTCATGGTCTACAGAAAAATGTTAACCTCCGGTTTAACCAGAAGAATTGTCCGATTTTCGGTCACTTCCGGTTAAACCGGAAGTTGTCATTTTCCTGTAGACAATGAAAAACTAAAATAGGGACACGTAAGCCGTTTTGCTCTAAGATACACCGTTTGGATGTTGAAGCCTATGTGTATCCATCTATCTATCTATCTATCTAAAGCATGCCAACGTGCAAAAATGACATTTTTAGCTGTCAGTATCTCATAATCTACCATCGTCTTATTCATTAAATCCAACGTTCTTTATTAATCGCTGTATCGTGCGATTTTCGAACAAAGGAATAATGATTTAAGAGTAAATTGGACACTCTTGACAGCTAAACATTGAGTTAACTGCCAACGTTTCGTTACATTTTTACTCCATTTCGAAAATCACCTCCGGATCTTCAAAACAAGAAAGTAAAAATCCTCAAACTGTTAACAGTTATTCTTTGTCTGTGAACAGTGTTAAATTATCTACTGAAAATTTCTACCTCCGGATAGTAAATAACCAACCTCCACGTTTGAGAATCGTGGCCCAACAGTTAGTAGTTATTTTAGCATTATAGTATACTAGCACATGGAAAACGGTATATGATGCAAGGGAAACAGGTAGTTACAACCAATAATTTTAATTGTTAATTAATCTGGATTAGTCTGGAAGGTGGTAGAGGAATTTTTCCTCAACCGAGGTGGTACCACCCCACACATCCTCTTAAAGGGCTGGTGAAATCCCAACGGATGTTTCCAGCTCTGGATGTGTGAGTCGATTCCCCAGTACACCCACGGTACATAGTACTTAGACTTCGGTCTTCGAGGGCTGTCAGAAGATAAAAAAAAATCATATAACAAACTCAGTTAAAGCTAATGTTTTGATTTTTTAAACATTCTTTCTGTTCCCGCAACTACATTATTCACTTGCACTGAAATTGCATCAATTGCATCACTTGCATCTGAAATTGAGGTATTAAGGCTGAATGCACACGTATACTTTTTGCATTGATGCATAGGTCGTCACATGGGCGATCGGATCGCGTTTTTATCCCGATTGTTTTGAGGTTGTGCCGCGACCATTAGCGACTGAAATCAAGGACGTTGCGTCCTCATCGGCCGATTTGCTAACTACCATCGTGGACAATGTTTATGTTTCGTGTGTTGTCTTCATTATTGTATTATTTGGCATCTTTATCAATTTTGTCGTCCAGTGAGCCCATTTTTTCCCTAAAAATCAGCTGTTTGCAGCTGTAACAACGCTGCAAACAACTGATGCTGACAACAAAAGTTGCGAGGTGTGATTTCAATTTTGCAAATAACTGTGGAGGTCACTTCTTGCCTTCATTAAAGTGCACCGTGTGCAAGGTCTCTACATATATGTGGTCTATATATATACATATATATATATATATATATATATATATATATATATATATATATATATATATATATATATATATATATATATATATATATATATATATATATATATATATGATACTAGTTCTGAATAGGCACTATTTATCCGAATTAAAAATAATAATTCTTTTTTCAGACATGGGTGTTTTTAAGAATCAAACTGAAACAACAATTTCAATCAAGGAGGGAGACGCAGCGGTACTAGATCTTCCTCAAATCGATTCTGTTCCGGCACCTGATGTCACGTGGCAGACTGATGAGGGTGTTTTACCGTACGCTCAAAAATATGCGAAATCAAATGCGAACCAACTGATTATTCTATCAGCTGATAAATCTGATCAAAAACCTTACAGGTAAGCCTTTAACGACATTTATTGTATTTCCTATATTGATTTTTATCCCGTATTGAAACAACAAGATAATAATGTTACTCAATTTTTGATTATGTGGCTGTTTTAAGATTCACATGCATGCAGTGGCGTAACCGGGGGGGGGGGGGGGGGGCTGATCAGAGCCGGGCCCCTGATAGAAATAATTTGAGCTATCTCTAGGCAAAAATATTTAACAAGGCGTCGAACATTCTTGATTGATCTTTATCAATCGCGCTGTAATTTTCTTCTATATATATATATATATATATATATATATATATATATATATATATATATATATATATATATATATATATATATATATATATATATATATTAAATCAAATACATACATATGTATTTTTAGAAATATGAACATGCATCACAAAGACTCTCGTTTTACGCTGAAATATGAGAGTAAACCTTTTTTAATTCTTTTATTGAACAAAATTTCAATGGATCCTAATATTGCTTCTTTGGAAAAAATATTAATTTTATTGGTTTTTAAACCAAGAATAATGAATATGCACATATTTTTTTATTGCATAAATCATTTAAGGAAGCCGTTACAAACCCAAAAAAATTATTAGGATAATTTAGCTACAAAAAATGTTTACTTTTCGGTATAATTTATTACAATTTAAAAAGCAGCCATTTGTCCTTAATGAATCATGACGTCAGGAGATCAGCAAAAATAAGTGTCAATCTACATGTTAACGTAAAGCTTAACCCAAAGTCGAACAGGTTTGTTTTTCTCGGAAACAGTCAGAGGGGGAGCAAATTTTTTGGGTTGATAGAGGAATAGTGCAACTAGCAGGATGTTTCGTTTCGGAGCTATTAAACTTCAAAGTCAAAATTTACGCGATTTCCGTTGAAATCGGGTAGAGGTCGCAAATGTGAATTAAATCGATGTAAATTGTCGGAGGTTGTAGAGTGTAGAAGGCCCGGAGCTTCAGAACTCTATTGAAACTGGTGAGGATCGGAAAATGGCAAGTAACTCTTTTGAATGTTTTTAGGTCGAAATATGCCATTTGCAGGACCCTCTTTGGTACCTAATAACTCGAAAACAAAACGTCGGATCGAAAAACTGATTCATAAGGGAAACTTTAAAATCTCAAATACTTTCTTTTTGCAATACATTTACCTAAACCTAAAATCACTGCGCACTTTTCCGCGCGCACATATATTGCCCAGGCTGGGTTCGATGCCTGGCACCAGATGCCCCGCCCGGACGGTAAAAATCGTGTGCCATTTTGACCTTTTTAATGTTGCAAGACTATTCCTTAAAAAAAACTCTTCTATCCTCTATGAGCGAGTAGATCTCGCACTTGACCGTTTTTTCATCTCACACAATCACGACAATGCCCAGGAATTGAATTATTTTTGTGAAATACTGTATACGTGCCTACGTACTTAATTTTTGGCATCGACGCCTCTGGTAACAGAACAACCTGGCCAACCTTAATAATAAATAATAATATAAATAATACTAAATAACATAATCATAAAATATCTCTTTTTAAGATTTTACATTTCGCACCAAAATATTTCCTCACTCCAACTCTGATTTTTACGTCATGAGCCCCTGAAGTCCGGACTATACTAATAAGTATGTAGATTCTGGATTCGGTATTGTTTGTGGTTTATAACAGAGATTTATTTGGGGGTTCGCATGTCAAGCGTGGCTATGCCACTAGGAATAAATCAGACAAATATAATTTCAGTTACTTGCAAAAAATGATGAATTTTCCATTAAATTTTTTTTTATAATTTACCCGAGAGTTTACGCAACCTACCAAAATTTAAATTAAAAAAGTACTAAAAGCATTTTTATGCAGACATGCTTTCTATTTCTTGGACGAATTTTATGTCAGGAATAAGAGCGGATTAATGCCCTCGATGATTTCTATGGAGTACTGCGCTTGTCTGCCTGTTATGGTACGGGTCTTTGTGGATTGCTGTTCAAATGTAAGGTCTGTTTTGTTTTATGTAGTATGTCTTACAAATTGTTGCCAAACCATAAAGAAATTTTTAATATGCTGTTACGATATATTATTTTGCCCATAAGTTTTCTTAAAATTCACATGTATGTAAAAGAAAAATCGGCCAAGTGCAATCTATACATGCACAATTAGTGTTCCGTGACATCAGCCCCCCCACTTAACCTGAGCAAACCTCGGCCGCCCGATCTCCGTCCATCTGCCGCGTTACCCGCCGCCGACAGCACCAACGCCGTATCACATCGCGTATGCGCAGAGCTGAGTGGGGAGCGTTTCGACTGAGCCAAATTAAAAATTTTGAAAAACGTGTAATATATATATATATATATATATATATATATATATATATATATATATATATATATATATATATATATATATATATATATATACCTATATACATATATATATATATATATATATATATATATATATATATATATATATATATATATATATATATATATATATATATGTATTGTATATATCTGAACGAAAATGTATAAAAATTAATGTCATATTGCAGGCATATGATGCGTAACCCTTTTATTTTAAGGCTATTCAAGAACTTGCAGAAATCCTTTTGAATTTGTGATTTTTTTATTTCTTTTAAAAAGCAGGATAAAGATGAGTTAAAATACAACCCGGTGGATAATTTTCATTAAGTTTTTGCAATTATTTAAAAATTAAAATACTTGTACCATCTTAATGGCAAAATGTAATCCTGTTTAATAGTTTTTTATACTTTCGTAAATTACAAGCAGTACAAGACTTAAGTGGTGGAACTGAGGCATTCAACCTGTGAAAGTGTAAACCTTTTTGTAAAGCTATAAAGGCATACGAAATGTTACTAAAACAAAAATTTAATTGTTAGTTTTTATTTTTCTGTAAATAGATAACATGTTCCACTAGTCATTATATCAGATTAGGTAGGTATATCAACTTATAAAACATAAATACAAAACAAAACATGAAAATCAAAAATAACCAAAATACTTACACATAGTCATTCAAAATACATACTTTATATTTTGGATTAAAATTTTTTCGGGAAAAACGCTTAAAAATTGCTGTCCCCCACCTTTATCACCAGACGGATCACTTAGAAAAATCTGAAAAAAAACCATAAAAATTGAGAATTAGGTGTAGATTGAGCGAAAATTATCAGGATTGAAAAATTCTAGCGCGATCAATTGTTATAAACAATTTAATTGTTTATTTCCTTATAACTGCTGAACCATTGGTTTTAGAGAAAAAGTCTTTTAACAAAAAATATTAATCACGATGTAAGAAACAATTTTTGTCCTTACACGATTTTCAAAATTTTTAATTTGGCCCACTACAACAATGTAGAATATTCTGTAACCTGAAGTAAAAACCCACCCCTACAAATCTTTGTTACAAATTTGTAAAGTATGAATAAAACACCGATATGTAATTATACTTACACTTGTAGATAATAGTATGACAATTTGTGAGAAAAATGGGTGCTACAAAATTGTAGGCAAATCTTTGCCTGGACTTTTTCCAGTGTAGTTTCAGGGAAAATCGCCTGTGACAGACATACGGACGGACGGATGGACGGACACCGAAGTGATCCGTAAGTGTTCCGTTTTACGGAACGCTAATAAGTTCAAACTAAAATATATTTTTATGCTTTATGTATTTTCATCTGCGTTGTTGTAGTTTCTTATGAATGACATTGTTCCATGTCCGATCTGGGTTTTTTATATAACTATTATTTTTCTTACTGTGGAATAAATAAAAATTTATCTATATATCTGTCTTTCATACCAAGTCAAGGTGACACACATTTCTAACATCTAAAACATTATCGGCACAATAATTATAAATGCATTTATTAGGTATTTTTCGAATTTTTTGACATATGTATATGGAAAATTAACATAATCTCTATACTTCTTGTAAAACAAGGCCTAACATGGGGTTAAAAATTTGACATGTAAAACCCTGTGGCCTGATTAGATAATGCACTATTTTATAGGGATATTAATAATTTAAAATCTAATAAAGCCTCTTCGAACTCTTTTTTCAAACTTTTAAACCATTTCTACCTGGAAATAACATTTCGATTAAAAAGTAAACAGAATATTACAGACATTTTCAGTTATTCCGACATGCAATTTCATTGACAAGACGGACTGCTGTTTAAAAATTTAACGTTCGTCTTATAAATATCTTAAAAGATAGAAAAGAGGTTAATTCTACAACACTATACAGTGATATTAATAATTTAAATGTGACCTTACTAAGGAGTAATGAAAATTGATCAGTTTGTTTATGAATAAATTATTTTTTACATTAAAGAAAATAATCGTAATCATAATAGGTTCTTGTAATAACTGGTACCCCAGTACTGATTGGTATTAACTAGTTACAATTATGATGCTAGTTTGGATACCAGTTGGTAGCAGTTACCGTATAACTTGATAGAAGAAACGTACCAGTTTGTACCGAATGTCAAGATTACATGATACTAGAGTACCAGTTGATGCCTAGGATAGGACGGAGCAATTTAAGAATTTTAAATAACATTAAGCCTGGGTGCTGAATTGGTGTCTTTTATTGACCTGAATAAATTGCCAAAAACTGCAAACAGAAAAACGATATCTTCGAGTTCCTAGATGACCTTGAAAGTTAAAAAATCTTTTAAATAAATTTTCGACAAATAATTTACAGCTTTCCGCTTGTTTTTCTTACAAAAACAACCCGGAACACACCAATAAGGTGGAGGTAGCTACAAGTCGTGTTCCAACTCCCTCCACACCTACCTTAGTCTTTAGTTTGCGGTTTACTTGCAGAAATCTCTCTTAGTCTCAATTTGGGGTTGCTTTTGTCGTGAATAAATTTTAGTTCGTATTAAACCATCCCTTGCAAGAGTTCCACAAACCAAGGAAGATGCTTCTGTTGCCAACCGTGCCGTTCAACAGCCTGAATGTGACATGAAAATTTTACTATTTCAGTCTCGTCCGGAACTTCTAAAATTATCTCACGAAGTACTTCTTCACTAATATGTTTAGTTAAAGAGGGTTCAGTTATAATCACAGACTGTCAGTCAATCAACTCATTATAGTCTGTAGCTGCAAGATAAGTTTTGATACTTTAAATTCACGTATACAGTTCTCCATAAGGCGCGAAGTTCGGCTTTTCAGTATTCGACGTAATGCTAATTCACGGACATGCCTTCGATTGTCTGCTAACATGGCAAGCAAATGATTTCCTGGATGAGCGTAGTAGCTATTGCGATGAATAACTTTTTTGAGCTTATCTGGTTCCGAGTACCGATATGCAGTGCCGGATTAGCCAATAAGCAAAGTAAGCAACTGCTTAGGGCATCACGTCTCGGAAGGCATAAAAATCACAGACCAGAAATGCATGATGGTATCGAACTGTACAGCGGAACGATCTTTTTCTAAATTAAAGATATTAAAAAATGAAAAACGAACCACGATGCGACAAGAGTGGCTCGACGCCAGGTGCGGATTTACAATTTCGTCTAGGGGGGCGGGCAACGGCCAAGTTTGCGTGCGACACAGTAGCGGATCCAGGTTTTTGCGTGGGGGCGGGGCATGTTTTTTCCAAAATATATTTTCTCGAAAACAGAACTTTTTCGATAAAACAGTTATTCGAAAACTGGGGGTGTATATAAATAAGTATTATGCCTTGGTTTTTATTATACTTAATACCTTCTTTTCTTTTTTCTTATATTCCGCGTACATAATGATCTTTTTGTAATAAATATACGTTAAAAACGTGACAGGAGACAGATACTAGAATTTTTTTAAACCGGTATTGGAAGTTGGGGGCCCATAGGCGAGGAATGCTTAGGGCATCAAGGAGTCTTAATCCGGCACTGCCGATATGAGTTAATTAAGAGAAACAAGTGGCTGGGTTCGTCTTTACATGATGATTGGCCCCCAAGTAGCATACATATATTGCAGCATAACAATATATTGGGTCAGTATCTTTAGTATTTCCGATTCATTTTCAGTTGCAACGCAGTCTTAATATCCTGTTGGCTACAGATAACCACCTTGAATGCGACATTTGTATCAGGTTTTTCTGCCAGCTGAGGGTATACATTGCCGCTATTAATTGCCAAGCACATTTCATACAAATACTTTTGATCAGTTCGGAGTTCATTTAAATCCACCGGAGGCAATTTGACATCTATGCTTTCAAACGTCTGCTCGCACTTATCAAGAATTTTTCCTCTAACTTCTGTGAAGCTCATTGGATCATTTGTTTTTCCACCTAATTCCTGCATTAAATGCCCAAGTGGCAACTCATTGGCATGAAGCAAGCATATGAAAACTATTGAACTGATTTTCCCAAAGATATTTAAATTTGTTTAATCACGCCATTCTTCGAGCCAGTATTATCGATTGTGCCATCGCACTCCACTGCAACAATCTTGTTAAAATTTACTCCCAGTAAGTATTTTAAGAAACTCACAATGTTATTTTTAATACAATTGCCAAACCTGGCTCTGCAATAATTAATTAATAGAAAAGTACCAATTTGTACCAGTTGCTGCCTGGGTACCCAATGTTAAAAAGTGTCAGGTGGTACTGTTATCTGCTCAAATCGAGAATGTTCCATTTTTTTTTACTTTTTATGCAAAAATAATGTAATGCAATAATATAAAATTTAACTATGCGTCAAAAGTTAATATTTTTAATACTCCGCAACGTATACGCTCCCCATGTGTAATAAACTTATACGCTCTCCATGTGTAATAAATAAAGCTCCCACATCTAGGGAGCGGCATCACCTTCGATACAACATCCTTCATTCTATCCAAAAGGAAGCCATTCTCCTCATCAATGACCTAGTCCTCAGAAGAAAACCCTCTTCTCTCGCTCATCGCCGCGCTGTTGGAGATCGGCCTGGTTTTAGAGGACTGGCTTATGACTGGTTTCAGTCCTATTTGTCGGACAGAAATTAGGTTTTTCGCACGGCCGACGGTTTGCCCGATGAGGTGAATGTACCGCGCGGTGTTCCTCAGGGTTCAGTTCTTGGACCTATTCTTTTTTTACTGTATCTAAATGACCTTGCTTCTCGTAACATTCGGGGAAAGTTTACCCTGTTTGCCGACGATACTAACATTTTATGGAATGGAGAAGATTCCGAAGTCCTGAAGGCCATTATTTCTGAGGACCTTCAACGTGTAAGGGACTGGTGTGATGCAAATCGTCTTTGTTTTAATATGAATAAAACGGGTGTTGTCTCATTTAGATTCATTTTGCGAGATATTGACGTTGGAAATAATTTTATAGTAAATAAAAATACTACTAAGTTTTTGGGTCTTTATCGACTCTGAATTAAAATTTAAAAAACATATTGTATGTCTAAAGCAAAAAATAGCCTCGGGAAGTTATAATGTTCGCACAGTGAGTAACGAATTAGGGGTATCAATGGGAAAAGCAGCATATTATTCACTCATTGAGTCTCATTTGAGATACGGGATTGCTTTTTGGGGGTCTTGTTGTTAAAGGCTCTTCCAATCTGTTTTTGTGATACAAAAAAGGGCACTGAGGTACTTATGTAAGGTAAAGGCAAGGCACCATCGTAGGCCCTTATTTATACGGCAGTCTTTTTATTCTGGAAACCGTTTTATTGGTTCACAAAAGACATGGTAATTCAGTGCAGCCTAACTCATTTTATACGCGTAATGGAATGAATTTACCATTAACCATTCCAAGAAGTGAAACCACAAAAAGGTCGGTAATATATGAGAGCATTAAAATGTATAATCACCTACCGCTTACCGCTGACTTAAGGCTATCAGTGATTTGAAAATGTTTGGTAGATCTGTTAAAAAAAGCATATTATAGTCTGGAGGAATTTTATATTGATACATTTTGAATATTATTATGGTTTCTGCTGTGGCTACTTTAAGTTTATATTTTTAATTGTTTTGTCCGTGATTTTAAATTTTAACATTAAAATGTTTTAAGCGTGATAATTTTAAATTTTACTTTTATTTATTTACATTTTATTTAGGTTTTAAGTTTTAGAATCTTAATTTGACCTTCCTTCCCAATCCAATTAAAACCCTTATCAATAGATTACATTTCCCATCCCTTCAGACACCCACGGTACTTTAGTACTTAGGCTTGAAGTCTACGTAGGCTATCGCAGATAAAAGAAAAAAAACCTTTATTTAGAGTCTAATTTTACATAAAATTCTCAGTAGACAACAGACCAAATTAATGTGTCCCAATATCAAGAATCATTATTTTTAATTAAAAAAAAATCTATAATATATAAATCTAGAGCCCACTTGGGCAACTTTTATCATCGATATTAATAATAGTAATTCAATAGAATGCATTGTTTACGTACCAATTTGAACTGCCATTTATCATAATTATTAATTTAGCTCAGACACATTTATAAGTTTTTATCAATGATGGTCAATGGTCCTTACCTATTCATTTTGTTTAATAACTGAGACAGATATTTTATTGATTCAGTGAACTGAGGTTATTAGGATATTGATATTGTCGAGATTGATGAGCACCGTACGTAGAGATGGTGCAGTGGAGAATTGCTATTCTGAGTGTACTGGTTTTTGTAATTCTTACATTGGCTAATGTATTATTTAAGTATTGTTTTATTGTAAATATTTGACATATTTTGAATATATGTATTTGTAAATAATACATAGGTGATTGTATTGTAACATCTGTAGTGACGAGCTATAAACCATGTGTAACATAGTTAAATACCTTCTATTCTATTCCATTCTATTCTATGCCTATGTCGCTGTTTTATTATTTATGTATCGCCCTCAGCTTCGCGCTTCACTATTTTAAGATTTATAACACGACCTATCTTGGTGACATAAGGCGTATGAAAACTCCGTATTTGCAAGAATTTGAACAACAGACGTAGCACAAGATTATAAAGTAAAATTATAGAATACAGGGGGACTTCCCTAACTCGAATCTCCATGGGACAGAAAGTCAAATTCGAGTTAGGGAAAATTCAAATTACAGAAAACAATTAACTATTTCTGTTTTGTACACCTGAGGCATGTGCCGAGTTTATATTTCCCCAAGTCATATTATTATACAATCTGATCATATTCTACATTCGGCAACATCGGAGATGCATTCGCAATGATAAGAGAATCATGTTGATGGGACGGATTTTATTTCGATTCTGATTTGACCAAAGCGGAAATCGTGCAACGTTGCTGCATTGCAGCACTAATATTTTTATCATAAGAATAAAGAATAATCCATGATACGCCTCTGATGCCCACTTTGCAAAGGATAAGAGAAAAGGAAATAATTGCGGTCTTAGTCAGTTATGGCGCTCCTTTCTTGATTCTTACTTTACCTAATAACAAAATTTTTAAATTCCTTTCAGTGATTTTTAGGACCCATGTTTCTGATATATCCTGTATATTGCTTACCATAATAAAACGCATCCTGTTCTAATGAACCCGTTATGAAAATTTTCAGCCAGGCACATAGACATAAGAAGAATGTTTTTTTTTTGTAATTTGTGTAGTGTATCGGAAATATTACATTTAATATTGATTAAATCTAACACGTGTTTCTTTTTGTTTTCAGAGCCCGTGCAATAAATTCCCAAGAAGGCAAGGAAGAAAATAGCGCATTCATAAGACTGATCATTGAAGAATCGCCAGACAACAAAGAAATTGCCCCTGAAATTATAGTTGCTCCCGATGACTTACAGGTTGTCAAAGGTTCTTCTGAAGCGACCTTAGACTGCATCGCGAACGCACGACCACTCTACGAATTGGAAACATTATGGTTTAAAGATGGCATTCCCATTGAGACTGCAGGAATTTCTTATTCTCTTAATGACATATGGAACAGAAGTTTGGCATTAGTGTCAATCAATACAACGCATAGTGGACAGTATGAGTGTAATGTTAATTTAAGATCTGGAGGGTTTCCTACAGCTAAAGGTTTAGCTCAGGCAAGTATCTTTATGCATGACTTTAATAATGTCAAAAACAAAAACGATCGAAGACTAAATTTTCCAATTAACATCGCAATGCAAAAATCGAATTTTATTCATTTACTTTTAATCTACCTAATGAGGACAAAAGACCGACAAAAAGGTTTTGCGTTTGGTGTTTATTAATTTTTGACAGATTATAATGAGATCTTTGGTAAATAGTAGTTTCATTTATCGGGAATCGTATGTAGGAAACAAATTTGCCCTTAATTTGTAAATCTCCTTGGAAACAGCTGAATTGTAAAATGATTCCAATATCTTTAGTGGCTATTAAGTGCTGTCTATCTCCATTATCGCCCTTTTTGATTCATATTAATGTCTGTTGTCTACCAGAAGATTAAATTTTTTAAAGAAAATCTATCAATTTTACATACTTTTTTACCACTACAAATGTTCTGCCGTATCACTATTAGACGACTCTTCGGCATGTGCTACTCCACAGACTCTACTTCTGATGTTGCCGGTCCTTTCGGCCTCCCTAAATCATTAAGCGGGATCTCGCATTTTAACGACTCATTACGGGTTTAAGAATTATTTACCAATCAACGTTCTATCAGCAAATTTTAAGTTTTGCCATAAAATGGATCACAAGCATGCAGTTCGCAGCAATAAAATGAAATAAAGATTTGTAAAATATTGCCAAGACCTAGCATTACCAAACTGAGGGAGAGTGATGTGTATCTGTATTAGTTTTATCCTGGAGGTGTTGATAATGTATTGTGAAATTGTCAGTTATCTATTACAATTTTATCTTCTCTGGGAAGACAGATATTGATATAAAAAAGGTCATAGACGAGTTTGTTATATGTTTGAAATATGAGAAAATTATTTCACTATTCTATTTTCACTTTGGTAAATGTATACGTAACATACAAAATTAATGGGAACATGCACGTTGACCAGTGAATGTATACAATGTTATATACAAGATTTTCTATGAAGAAAAATGTATGCTTGCTTAGAAAGATTTATATTTAATATATTATTACAGGGTGTCCGAAAAGTCTTATTATGGGCAAATATATTTGCTATTAGTAAAGATAGAGATAGAGAGAGAGAGAGAGAGATCTTACTAGTAAATCTACTTTTTTTGTATCTTAATTCGTTTTTAAATGACAAGCCTATAAAAATTAAAAATCGTAAAAAGAAATAATTTAAGTACCTTTATTTTTTTTATTACTTTAAAAGTTGTTCAAAATGACCACCATGAACTTCTTGGCAGTAATAAAGTCGATTTAGGAATTCTGCCAAGAAGTCACCCCTCAAGGGGGATTGAAAAAGTTAAATTACATAAGAGAGTAGATTTATTAACCATTAAGATACACCTAAAATTTGGTGTCTCTATCTTTATTAACAGCAAAGATATTTACCCATACTAAGACTTCTCGGACACCCTGTATATTTTATTTAACGACAAGCCTGATGTACTTGTTTTTCTTTTATTTACAGCATAAAATAATCTTCATTTTAGCACGGTTGGTTATTAAGTAACAACTTAAAATTTGTAACCAGTCAATCTTTTTTCATTATGTAGCTGTTACAGAAAATAACTGTCTAAATAAACACGGTGCAGACCAACGGTAGTTATAAATAATTACCGGATTTATTACATTTACCGTAACATAAATATGTAAAATGTATTTTATCACGTCACATTTGGAAATGTATTTCGTAATTTCCAAAAATATTAAAATTACTATTTCTAAACCACTATACAGGGTGTCTCATAAGTCATGGATCAAATGAAGTGAGGTGATAGGGGAGGTCATTCCCAATCAGAATAACCATATAGTATATTGTTATCCAATTATTGATGATTTAAAAGTTATTTGATATTTTTCATTTTTACCTAAAACTGCTTTATGCCTCAACAAAAGCTCAGGAGAAAGAAAACTGTGAGTTGTTCAGCTAATCTTTTTTCAGTGAACACTTACAAAAGTTGTATTTTTCCAATAAAAGCATTTTGGTCGAATTCTTTACCATTTATCAAATAGAATTACTTATTTTTGAAACACTTGTTTTACTAAAACCTTTACATGATTTTTAAGTTACGCCAAAGGAAATTAATAAACAAAATATTAACTGCCCAATCATCACAAAAAATTGCCCATTCTTTGTAGATTCTAGCAAGGTAACTGACAGATTTATTATCACCATTATTTTTTTTAAGAAGTTATTTTGCAAATAAATCATGTTTTTCTCGAAAGAAATTTTACAAATAATTTTGGTTATAAATAATCATATGCGTTTATTCTGTGTTTGAGCTACCTGTGATACTACTTGTCATTTTTTTGCACATGATTTTATTAGGTTACAACATAATGCCTTATACCGTCCGTGAGTATGCAGAAATGCATTACATTTACTGGGTTTGTGACGGGAATGCTCGGGCTGCACGAGAATATCGTGAACGATTCCCTGAGGATCTTCAGGAATCTGTCCTTCCAGGTATGAGTTATGTACCCGTTGATACACCCTGCAGTCTGGATAATGTTGGCGACCAGGGAATCGTTCACGATATACTCGTGCAGCAGCTCGAGCATTCCCGTTACAAACCCCATAAATGTAATACATTTCTGCATACTCACGGACGGTATAAGGCATTAAGTTGTAACTAACCTAATCAAATCGTGTGCAAACAAATAACAAGTAGTATCGCAGGTGGCTCAAACACAGAATAAAAGCATGTGAACCAAAATTATTTGTAAAATTTCTTTCGAAAAAACATGACTTATTTGCAAAATAATTCCTTAAAAAAAATAATGGTGATAATAAATCCGTCAGTTAAACCTTGTTAGAATCTACAAAGAATGGGCAATTTTTTGAGATGATTTTGCAGTTAAAAATTTGTTTATGAATTTACATTGGCGTAACTTAAAAATCAAGTAAAGGTTTTAGTAAAATATAAACAGCCATATTCTCCAACGCTAGTCTGGTCTAATTTGACAACCAAAAGTTTTAAACTGACAAGTGTAAGAATAAGACAACTTAGTTTTACACTATGAATTTACTTCTGAGCTTTTTCGCAAATTTTTAAAGAAAAGGGCAATTTTAGTACGTACTTTCGACAATAATAGAACTAAATTCATCCCAGCAACTGGTTCCAAGATGAAAATTACTTGGAAACCAAGAAAATGGCTGAAATATCATAACTTTTTAATGACGTCTTGTTAACAATGACAGGACAAAAACCTGTCAAAGCATAACTAATCAACTATAAGATCTTAATTTAAACCAGTACTAAATCTTAAACCTTCTTAGTGAATCTGAAAGAAAGCGTTTCGAAAATACGTAATTATATTTGATAAATGATAATGAATTTGACAAAAATGCTTTTATTGGAAAAATACAACATTTTTAAGCGTCCACTGAGAAAGGATTAGCTGAAAAACTCACAGTTTTCTTTTTCTTGAGTTTTTTGTTGAGGCATAAGGCAGTTTTAGGTAAAAATGGAAAATATCAAAAAACTGTTAAACTATAAATAATCAGACAACAACATATAATGGATATTCTGATTGCAAATGACCTCCCCCATCATCTCACTTCGTTTGATCCATGACTTATGGGACACCCTGTATACATTTTAAATTATTTACTCTTTATTTTAGGTAGTGGTATTAGAAAAGCCTCGATTTTTTAGCAACGCCAAACCTGAAACTTTGGGTGATTATGGGTCGCCGAAGAGTTTACCGTGTGACGTAATCGGAATACCTAAACCTAATGTAACTTGGTATAGAAACTCCGAAGAATTGGACTTAAGCGACAAACGGTAAAAAATAAAATAATATTTCTTGTATGGTTGGATAACAAGGAGAGCATTTTTTGTGTGATTTGTAACTTCCACCATAACTTCCTTTTGTTTTAAAAGAAAATTTTTCTCAAAATTTTCATACATGAAGTAGCATCATTCATGTTAAAGAAACTTTTTTTTATCAAAACAAGAACTATTTGCGTAACTTACAAAGGACTGAAAAAATATCTTGGTTCTCGTATAAAATTCATATTTTATATGACACGTTTTGATATGGAGCAAAATATGCTTTTTTATTGAATACTGTACGATAAAATCTATGCTTGCATAATTAATTTCAATTTGGTAAATACGTTGTTACAGTATTAAACCCGATAAAAGTTAACTATTTTGACAAATAACATATTTTAATAAATAAACACATATGCCGTTGCTGTACAACAATTAGAGGTAATGCAACTTATAATGACAACTCGCATTGTAGTAAACAAGTCACTTACCAAACTAGTAACGTAAACGACCAATGAAATATAAATGGATCGCAATTTTTTTACAGACTGCTATTTAGTCGCTCCTCAGTGTCGTAACTAAAACTACCGGTGTTCCGCATGACCCAGGGCCCCAAAGGGCCCGTAATAGCTGCGCCGATTTTTTATTTCAAATAAAAATTTAAAAAAACATCGGACTTCTAAACCAATTTCAATCTAATTCTACAACTTCGAAAGTAATAAAATAAATATTAAATTGGTAATGCTCTTCCCCAAAGCACAACACATTTATGTGCTGTGCTCAAAGTATATATTTTTATTTAAAGCTGAACTATTTTTTGTGTACATCTGCTATTATTTATTACTAAAGAAGTACCGACGTTTGATTGTTTTGTCTATACGACTTCGCGCCATGCATCGAAAATGTTAATTACGAAAATATTAAACAGAT